>CM020227.1:18325498-19558906 GCA_009819775.1 Phoenicopterus ruber ruber | reverse complement strand
TTACTAGTGGTGGTTGTGAAGCGTGAGGGAATTGGCCAAGTTCTTTCTTTCAGAAGTGATTAAACCTCTCCTTTTCTGGCATTGCTTGCTGGATACCCCAATACATGCACCTCTCTAGAGTTAGTGTTTCCATGTTTCAAAATTTTGCAGGAAAGACAGAAGAGGAAAAATTTTTTGCTTCGAGCAGATTCCCTCTCCACCTGGCTTTCCTTCTAACTTAAAAAAAGAGAAAGGAAAAGAAAAACAACGTGCACTGTCCAATATACAGCAACTTCAAATCTAGAGATGCGCTACAAATTCCCAATGGCTGGGTTCAGGCAGGCCATAAATAAAATTGCAGAGCCAACTCGAGATGCTCTTGGGTGTAACTTACAGTGAAAAACTCTGGCGCTGCATGCTGAGAGCATGGCTCAGCCATTCATTTATAACAATAGAACTATTCTTCTGTCTGCAGAAGGAAAACAAATCTCCTGTTGTTAGGAATCAAAGACAAGTCCTTCAGACTCTAGGAGACATATTTAACGACGACTGTGTTACTTCATAAGCATTCACTCTTTAAGACTTTCTATCCCTCTCTCATTATATAGTACCTCCGTAAGTGATTGTAGTGTATCCCAAAAAGCAAGTTTATTGACCTCCACCTGCAACAAAAGTGCTTTAAAAAGGCCTGATGTGCAACAAAGTATGCAAAATTGATCCCTTAAGTGTTTGTGAGAAATGCGATTTGAAGCCTCATCCTTGTTCAGAGGGAGTTCAGGATCTCTGAAAAAATCCTGGCAAGAGACATGAAAAAGGCTTTTTGAATTGTCTTTGCAATTCATGGCTTATATATTCACCACATGTAAGGGTGGTGATTGGCAGCAGAGAGAGAAGGAACAGAAGTAAATTTGCTTTTTCCAGTGAATTCTCCTTAGTTTTCTCAAGTATTTGAGATTTGGAAGAAACTCACTGAACTATAAATCCCACTTCAGCATAGTTTGAGCACTATTTTACAGAATTTTAGGCAATAATTTTTTTGACAAAGAGTATGCAGATCATGGTTGCCACTAATAAGAGTCTGAAACATTTCCACTGACTTCCACCAGCTCCATAGGCACTGACCCCAAAGCTGTGTTGATATAATCTAAAGCAAAATGTGGCCCAATAGTAAAAGTTGCTATTCCCAAAGTCAACAACCAGTCCATTGTCCAGTGGCTCTTGGTGAAATGACAAATAAAGATGATGACTTTTAATTCAGTGTCTGTTAGGTTCAGCCTTATCATCCTCATGGTCTGATGTTCAAGGATGAAACCTCATTAATATATACACTTAGTTTGCAGTATAGAAAAATGCACTTTATGTAGAGAGGAAATTATGGCAATAATAAATATGACTTTGCTCCCATTTCCAGACTAGCAGAGCGAACAAACACACAGCCAGCATAATGGCAGTGCTACAGCAGCCGAATGTCCAGGCTGCAGGTTAACAGGCAGCTGGGTAGCTGGATCCATCACAGGCTATTCTAATCTGAAATGATTAATTTCAAACAAGTGGAGATTTACTGGTTTCATATTTGTGTAATTCCACTAAATTAATGATATGGTGATACAAGGAGACCAGAATCAAATAAAAGGATGTCAACTTCCAAGCAAAAAATTAGCTTTCAAATTTCTACAGTTCAGACTTCACCATTAAGACAAAGTACCTGTGCTTCCAGAAGCCACTTATACTATGTGGAGTCAGCTGGATTCAGGGTACAGATAAAAAAATTACACACACACAAATATATATCTTATTTACATGTATTGCTTCAGATATTTTTGGCAGTCTTTCATATTCCCATGAAACTCACTGCAGTTTGGGTTCCGTTTCTAAGTTCTCCAGCTTCAAATACTGCATTTTAATTCTACTTAATGAATTAGATATGCTTTAGAGCTATAATAAAGTTTTCTTGTGAAGATATTTCTGAAGCATTGAGTCACATTGCTTACTGAGAATAAATATCACAATAATATATTTACATAATTTAAAATCCAAGAGCACAGTAGGTAATAAAAATATATTGCCATGATAAACCATGAAACCAGAGAACAACGTTGCTTTAATTAAAAATTACAAATCCACTGCAGTAAACAACTTATTTACACGTAGTTAAAAGTCTAACTATGGAATATCCTGGACTTGTTGAATCCAAAAAAGGGAAAAATACTGAAACCAATCTCTTCATACAGACAAATATTGAGGACGGTAACTGTGTTTAATTAAGATCTACTGTTAATAATGGATTTCAGAGAGTGAGGCTCTTCTTTTAATTTCCCAAGGTAGAAAATGTTATTAAATTTGGCCTTTAACTTCTCATTGACATGTACACTTGAAACTTCTGATTAAAATTTCAGAGGTTGGGAAGAAGCACTCAAAATTAAACTCTTAAATCTGGCACAAAAATAACAATGATCCCTGATTAAGAAATCAAATTTCAGAAACTTCATTACTGTTCTATTAATAAATTGTTGGGTTATAATTAAAGTGGGGCCTGCTGGATTTCTTTCATTTTTTAATTCTAAAAAAGTTGGAAACTGTAGAGGGAATGACATACTAAAAAAAAATATAGGTTAATGAATCTAAGAAACGTAATCCGACTTGAACAGGTTCCTTTTCTTTCTGGGAGCGATCACAGTGGCACAAACATTACTTTCCACCCAAAGGTACGTGTTCAGGAAAAACCACTGGTTCTGTCTGCTCCTTCCTTTCTACAACACCCATAGTCCAAAGCTCACTGTACTCGTTGCAGACTTTCATAGGAAATCATACATCTGGGTGTAGTTGTGAAAGTCAGTGTTAAACTAGTTTTAAACAGGTATAATTTAGAGTAAGATTAAACTTGATGCCTACATTGTTTAGCTGGTCAATATGAGCATGTGGTTCTTGTTTCCAGGATGATGTTTCTACCTCTGCCTTGAGTTTCTTTGAAGTGTTAACGTCAGTAGATCAGAGAAGAGCTGACACCGTGAAAGTTTGCTGCTAATCATGTGCAGACAAATGGCTAGAACCCAAGGTACGTGGTTTTGGGTCTTACGAATACTTGTAGTCATTTTTTTTTCAGTGTAATACATTTTTGCCAGCTTGTTTGAGCTTTTAAATGAAATTCTTTCTCAGTCTGCAAAAACACTCCAAGCTGAAGAATAAGAAAGAAAATTGCTTCAAAAGTACAGCTGTCTTTAGGAATTTTTACAAAGTAAGCCACATTTTTCAAAGAGATAAGTAATTTGATTCTGATTTAGATATGCAATGTTCAAAGAATAAATTCAATCTAGATGTGGACAATGGCACAAAAGGTTTCTATACACTATTCATGGTTCTTGAAATGCATTTTTGATGTTATATCTAGTACACTAACTAAATTTCCTGATTACAAATAATCATCAGCCCCTCCTACAAGTTTTATATAGAAAACTTACTAAAAATATCCCTGCAGTTAGACATATCTCAGTTGTTATAGGCTGAAAATAAAAAAAAGTAACATTACTAATTCTCTGTTGTTCTTTTGTTTGTATCCGTCTGCACATTTTGAACAGATATATACTCTGTCGGGGGTGATGTACATTGTTCACACAGCACACACAATACAAATCTGGTATTCATTGCTTCTTCCAGACACAAAACATTGCTTGCTTGTGGTCATCCATATCTAGTGTAATATCTTGTTTAAAAGTCTGTATGGTACCTGCTTGGCCTTTATTTTACCAGTATAATCATAGTAAGGACTCTGATGATATAATTTATAGCAGCATAGTCTGACAGCCACATAGTTTGGTATGCATTCTCTATAAAAGCCCTGGACCTAGGCCCAAACTCTAAACACATACCTGCCTGTAGGGACTTAAGAGAAAACATTTCTGCCAGACCCAAACTAGTGAGTAGCTTTGGCCTTTATACATGCAGTTTTATGTTATCCTTAATTGCAGATGCTGGTCTCATATACGACAGTCTGTCTTTTTCACTGCTATGAGCTATGTGTTTCAATAATACCTGCCAGAGTTAAAAGCATCTTTTAAAAATGCTATTTTATGCTTTCCAGTTATTTTAGCAAAAGAAGGACAAACAGGTAGTCAAATTAGCCTTTCCTGAATCATTCCACTATTTCCCAGATTTCTGTTACATTTGCACGATTTTCTTCTAACTTACACAGCCACTTCCTTTTACGTAGTTTCCGTATATGATCATTCTTCATTCCCAACCCAATCTAGCTTATTCCTGGTCTTTTCTGCACATGCAGGTTATGAAAAGAAAAATCTTGCTTTTGGCTAAAAACCTTCCAGGTTTTGGCCATGCAGATAGGGTAAAACTTTGGGGAAAATTCTATTTAAATTATGAGCTAGTTATAAGTCAAGATTTGAGAGTTCTTTTGCAGCCAGTTGTGAGATGTAGTGGACTGCAAAAAGTGTTTGTGTTACTTAGTTGGTTACACACAATATCTAAAGCTTACTTAGAGTTCTCAGTGACTCATTGGTATGTCCTATAATTTCAGTGCCAATGTAGTTAGGAGAAACTCAGCAAAATCAGTAGGTCAAGGGGAAAAATTCAGATAATAGTTTCTAGATGGTTGGTTTTGATAACCATATCCTTATATTTTCTTGGCTTTTCTCTTTTAGCATCACAGAATCAAATGTTACATTAATTAATATGACTTTTCTTCTATCCCATGAAAATACATTAAATTATGGAGAACTTCAATAGTTATGTTCCTTAAACTCAGTCCCAACCTCAAAGGCAATAAGTATCTTTTCCCTACACAAGCCGGGTTCTGAGTAATGCTGCTGAGGGTCATACTGCTGTATCTGACAAACAATAGAAATTCCATAGGTTTTCCATCTGTAGACACAAATCTGTGTGACCACAGTGAATGAAATAAGGCATCTTTGGAGTAAAAACTAAAATTAAGAATAAAAATGCATTCTGTAAACAAATACAATTAGAAAACAAGGGGAATGACATATGTTAAGAATCATCCAGGTAAACTGATATTTCAATGGCAGAACTTTCAACGGTGCTTCTGATAGAGAAAAACTGAAATATTCATACTCCATTAACTAGGTATTTTTGAGGTGATGTAGAGAATTGAAACTTTTAAGAATCTGCCTTGCCTTTTTCCTCCTTCCTTGGAGATGAGCACACTCACCTGCTTAAGTTCACCTTCTCATCATTCAAATCCTAGGCTGTCAGCACGGTCCTTTGCAGTGGCTTGCTTACCAACATTGGTTACTGACAGAGAACATCTTCAAGATCAGTAGCTTTCTTTTTTTGTAGAACTGTATATATGTCAAACCTTCTTTAAGAAGTGCACACACACTGCTAAATAATCCTGTGATAGCAGATAAATCTACCTCTATGGTATAGACTGACAGTGCACATTGTTCAGGTAGAGCTTTGAAGTCATTCTCACAAAGATGTTTATGCCCTTTTATTTACATTGATATCTAGGGGAAATTAGACTCACAAGTAAGAACAAAAAATTAAACACAGATGTAGATTTTAGTTGTAGTGCCTAACCTGCAATTCTCAAATGCTGAGAAAAGCTATCTGGAAAGTCAATTTAGTATTAGAGAAGAAAGCAGTTGATCTTGCATTTTTCAACAAATCTAAAAACAAAAGACCAGACCAGGTGGATCAAAATAGAAGATGATTGCACCATGTAAGACCTAGGTTTGCTCCTTGTGACATGGCACATGTGTGGGATTACATTATCGTAGCAGAGAAATAATAATCAACTTTCATCTGAGCAAGGCCAAGTCTTAGCCTACTGTAGGTTCAGTGTTTCACTGGGAAATATTTTCTCAGCCCTTGAACATGGATGGATGGTCATTATTTCAGTGAAGGACATTATAAATGATCATAAACTGACTTAATCCATATGTAAAACAGATAAATTATTTCTATACACATTTTCAATTTTTATACATTTTCTCTGGCTCTCGTGAAGGAAGATGAGTAAACAAGTTGGTCAAAAGTCATTTTGAAACACTACGCAAAGCTATGTCGATTGCTTGTGACACTCGATTGTTCTACTGCAGTAATCTCATAGCTGGAAAACTGTTCCCCCTCATCTAATGCAGTTCTTTGTTTTCATCATACTGAATCTTTTCATTGCAGGGAAAAAAAAAATTGCCACTTATTATGTAGAGCCCAAAGAACTTTAATTTAATTCTGTACTGGCAGGCAAATTCTTGGGCATGAAAGACATATTCCCTTTCTGATGGATGAAAATTAGAGGGTACTGCACTCACCTGATAGTCTGATGTTGCAACGTGTCTGGATCAGTGGCATTTACCGTTAATACAACACTGCCAATAGGGATGTTTTCTTGTTTCGTCACTGTCATTGGGTTTGGGTGGAAAACTGGGCCTTCATTCACATCCTCAACAGTGATCTGAACTGTTGCCGTGGAACTGGGGCCGTAAGCTATGTCTGGAATCAGCGGGTCTTCATTTTCTACTTTGATCAACAACGTGTGAAATGCCGAGATCTCATAGTCTAAAGGCTGTAAAACATATCATAAAGTCAGAAAGAAAGGTGCAAAGACAGTACTTAACGCTTTTTCCTTGTACCCCATTGCAAACTTGCAGGAGACAGAATTAGCCGGAAAGGGACAACAGCATTCATTGCATCTGATACTTGGGCAGAGTTCAGCATTAGACACAATGGGAGTTATAAAGTGCATTGAAGATAATTAACTTAATGGACTTAATGAAAGATGGAAATGTCCCTCTATCCAAGAACATATACTTTTTTGCCATACCTCATACGTATAATTTTATTCTCATATATACATGCTTATTTATGATGTAATATGCATTTAGCAAACAAATCAGAGTCATACTTAGTAGCTACTTATGATAGTAACGTAAGGCTATTTTCTCAACTCCCACCTTGAAATCAAAAGCACTGCCATGCAAAAATATTCCATTTGTCTTAAGAATTGAAAATGCCTCTTCTGAAGTCAAACAGAGAAAATTCTGGTACAGGCAGCAATCAGGGCTATTTTCTTTCCTTTTTTTTTTTTAAAGTGTGAGATATAGGATTATCTTCATACAAAGACAGATAATAGATATTTTCATGAGATGTTAGAAATGTGGGACCAAAGGTGGCTCTCCAGTTCAGATGGAGGCCACATCCCTTATGTGCCTGGTATTTGCATCTGGGTTCTCTAACTGAGAACAAAATGTGGCCCTTGAATTCTAATTGTACCCTCAGTCACAAACAAAACTGTGCTGTAAAGTCTCACTATTAATTGCGATGCTTACTGCAAAACTAGCTGTTACTTAAGCACGATGGCAATATAGTTAGGAACAGGCAGGTCCTTATGACTAAAGAAGTAAGGTTACTGTGACAGAAGAAGTGGTTATACCTATTGTTTGGACAAGGGCTGGTAGCCAACTATATATTTTTGAGTAACTTATCCTTGCTGTGCCTTCTCTTATGTGGTAAATCCAGTGGGTGGACCTTACAGTAATAATACAGTACAATAGCAAATTGTTCTTACTTTGACAACAGAGAGCATTCCCTCATTAGTCTGGGGATTGGTATGGATTTCAAAACTCTGCCCTGGATTTCCATTAATAATGGTGTAGACAGCTCTCCATGCTCCGGTTGCTGGGTCATCTCGGTCACCAACGGTTAAGTTTACTATTACACCTGTGACTCCCTCCTTTACTGTGGCTTGAAACTAGAAAAAAAACAGAGGAAATTGTTACTCTTTTCAATTAATGACCACACACACATGAAATATCCAAGCCAGCATTAATTATTTACCACAACAGGAGAAAGATGTAATCCTTGACTGAAACGGAATGTTATGGGCTCTAAATAATACATTCTCACTCATTAAATATAAGGTAACACATCACAGCTGCTCTCCATTTAATAGGTGGCAGATAAGCAGCAATGTGATAGGAATCAAGCTTTGGAAGATTCTGAACACAAGAAGACAGTTCATCTCATATTACTGGAAAAGTGAATCCTGAACATATATACGATGTTGCATAGACATATATGCGATCAGAAAGGGAACGGTACTCAGAGCTAAGCAGAAGAGGAAGCTGACTAATATAGCCCATTCTTGCCCTCTAATGTACTGTTACTTACAAATAATCCAGTTTTGCATTTCAGACTATTATTTTCATAAAGTCCCCCACTTATATTAATTTTTCACTACACTTATCAATACCAAAATATTTTTCACAAAAAGTGTTCCCATACCGTTTTTTTGGGGGGGTGGGGGAGTGGGGGTGGGGGGTGCTCTAAGAGACTCAAAAATAATTGGACCTCATGCTACCACTTTGTCTGCATAACTATAAGTCAGAGCTACTTTCTTTTTTCAGTGGAAGAATTTTTTATGACCTTGTAAAGTTTGTAGCACTGCTGTACTATTCAGCTAGCCAAGCCCTACGAGAAAATTCTCTCTAATTTACTATCCAGACAAACAGTGTATAACATCATTCTTATTTATGTAGGAAAAACATTAAGCAAAGAATTGGATAAGCTTGTAAGGGTCAGACTTAATAATACTCCTCACCTTTCAAGCACTTGAGGCTGACGTGCTAAAAGCACTGTATATAAGAGTGATAAGATAATACCTGCTTTATAGGTGGATAAACCAGAGTGATAACATACCTAATCCTGAGAAGTGCTGAACATCAGCAGTACCATTATAGATCATTAGGAAATCTTAGCATTTCTAGGGAGTAAGCTTTCAAAAGTCCAAAATTACAAACTTTAATGACACAAATAGGCTTTGCCGTACGTGCACTGCCTAAAAGCTACATCATCAGTGACATTATATCACTCAAGGGCAAAAATCACCCAAGTGGCTTCAAGACCTGAATAGACTAAATGTCTTTTGCTCTGTCTTATAGACCACATGAAGTCATAACACTACAGAAGGTTTTGTGAGAATATTGAATCCAGAAAATGGCATTTTATTTATATATAGATTGCACAATCTGGACAAATAGTAGGTAAAATGGATTTCCTCATAGTAAAATACAGAGGAGACAACTATGTCTTTTCCTGTGTTCAGTTATCTTTTTTTTTTCGTTTCTCCAATAGATTTGACTTATGTTTCCAAACCCTTTTTCAATTTAGCTGTATAATTTGAGTGTATGCATTCAGTTCAAGCTTTACAGACTCAAATCTGATTTTATAAAAGGATGACATTAATGATTGGCTATTTCTATCTTCTTTGGTATATTTAACAAAGAATTTAAAGATTCTTTTGATTTTGATAGTTAATATGTAACAGGTTGTGATTGAGCTTTGTTTCAGACAAATCATTAAGCTCATTTGCAGTTTAATTAACTCTAAATGATAATATAACAATATTTTCGCTTGCTTTGAAACAAATCAAAAGAAAAGCTCTATTAAGAATCTTGGAAATAACAGAGGAATGATTACCAAGATTGTATTCCTTCCTGCTCAGCAAAATGCTGTCACTGGAAAGCACACTTGGACATCTCTTACTCTAATTGAAAATAAGCGATTAGCCTGATGGATATTTTTGTATTATTTCATATTGTCTCAGCTTGAGCATGTATAAAACGAGACATTAGAACCATAAGGGCCAGAATTTTTCCCAACAAGTGTTCAGTACCAAACAATTCCTATTTAGCTGTGTAAAAAGGTGAATAGACTTCAAAGAACCTAATCCTAAAGAATCTAACTCTTTGATTTGACTGGGCATCTGCTTCTAATTCATATTGATCCTTCTGAAAAATCTTTTCCTTGATCCACTAGTCTGATTCAATTAAGTGTTCAATACTCCCTGGATCACTTTGGGAACAGTAAGACCTGTTAGGGTAAAATATTTAAAAATCTGGCTATTTTATTCAGACACATAATTGTGAAGCCAGTGAGACAAATTTATTATGCTTACCCCATGAGTGTCAGACTACGATGGAAAAGGTTGCCATGACATGCCAGCTAGTTCAAAAAATATCGAATGTCTGTTTACGGATATCTAATTCAAAGATATCTCAGCTGGGGTTGGCTTTCTTCTGTGTTCCTATTTGCTCCTTATTTAGGAAAGGGTCTCAGTAGCTCCAACTGCAGCGAGTTAGTAATGCAGAAAGGGCACATAGGGTGGGGGCATAAAACTGCAGAGTTTCTGACACCTGCAGATCAAGGAAACAACAACATCTACAGGCAAGGGTTTCCCAAGCCAAATGATTCCAAGTGTAGTGGTACATTCACTCCTAGCATTCTTTGCATTTTAGAAATGACCATATAAACACAGAGGTTATTTGAAGCTGTCTGGGACATTAGACTAAAATCTGTTCAAGATGGATGAAAAAGCAGAATGATCAAACCACAGAAGTTGTCACATGGGTCTACTCTAAATTTATAATGTGAAAAGTGTAATAAATCACAGATTTGTGATTGCAAAAGACAAATACCTACTGTGAAATAGAGAGGGCCAGAAAAATATAGTCTATATTATCTAGAAGGTTAACTGTTTTGCCTGTTCAGCCACCTTTGTATAAAGAATAGACTTCCTAGTATTTCGAAAAATCTATTATATTTGTACTGGGTCCCTTTCAAAACAAAAGTAAAGAAGGGAATTTTAAAACTATGAAAGGACAAAAATAGGAATTAGATTTGCAAATAAAGAAAAGATCATAGAATCTTTTAGGTTAGAAAAGACCTTTAAGATCATCAAGTCCAACCATTAGCCTAACACTGCCAAGTCCACCACTAAACCATGTCCCTAAGCGCCACATCTACACGTCTTTTGAATACCTCCAGGGATGGGGACTCTACCACTGCCCTGGGCAGCCTGTGCCAGGGCCTGATAGCCCTTTTGGTGAAGAAATTTTTCCTAATATCCAGTCTAAACGTCCCCTGATGCAACTTGAGGCTGTTTCCTCTTGTCCTATCGCTTGTCACTTGGGAGAAGAGACCGACCCCCACCTTGCTACAACCTCCTTTCAGGCAGTTGTAGAGAGCGAGAAGGTCTCCCCTCAGCCTCCTTTTCTCCAGATTAAACATCCCCAGTTCCCTCAGCTGCTCCTCACAGCACTTGTGCTCTAGACCCTTCCCCAGCTTCGTTGTCCATCTCTAGACATTCTCCAGCACCTCAATGTCTTTCTTGGAGTGAGGGGCCCAAAACTGAACCCAGTACTCGAGGTGCGGCCTCACCAGGGCCGAGTACAGGGGCATGATCCCTGCCCTGGTCCTGCTGGCCACACTATTTCTGACACAGGCCAGGATGCCGTTGGCCTTCTTGGCCACCTGGGCACACTGCTGGCTCATATTCAGCCGGCCGTCAACCAACACCCCCAGGTCCTTTTCCACCGGGCACTTTCCAGCTGCTCCCCCCCAAGCCTGTAGCGCTGCCTGGCGTTGTTGTGACCCAAGTGCAGGACCTGGCACTTGGCCTTGTTGAACCTCATACACTTGGCCTCGGCCCATCGATCCAGCCTGTCCAGATCCCTCTGTAGAGCATTCCTACCCTCAAGCAGATCAACACTCCCTCCCGACTTGGTGTCATCTGCAAACTTACTGCGGGTGCCCTCGATCCCCTCATCCAGATCATTGATAAAGATGTTAAACAGAACTGGCCCCAGTACTGAGCCCTGGAGAACACCACTTGTGACCAGCCACCAACTGGATTTAACTCCATTCACCACAACTCTTTGGGCCCGGCCATCCAGTCAGTTTTTTACCCAGCAACGAATACGCCCAATCCAAGCCATGAGCAGCCACTTTCTCTAGGAGAATGCTGTGGGAAAAGGTGTCAAAGGCTTTACTAAAGTCCAGGAAAACAACATCCACAGCCTTTCCTTCATCCACTAAATGGATCACCTTGTGATAGAAACAGAACAGGTTAGTCAAGCAGGATCTGCCTTTCATAAACCCATGCTGACTGGGCCTGATCACCTGGTTGTCCTGTACGTGCTGCGTGATGGCACTCAAGATGATCTGCTCCATAACCTTCCCTGGCACCGAGGTCAGGCTGACAGGCCTGTAGTTCCTTGGATTCTCCTTCTGGCCCTTCTTGTAGATGGGCATCACATTTGCTAACTTCTAGTCAACTGTGACGTCCTCGGTGAGCCAGGACTGCTGATAAATGATGGAAAGTGGCTTGGTGAGCCCTTCCGCCAGCTCTTTCAGTACCCTTGGGTAGATCCCATCCAGCCTCATAGACTTGTGTGTGTCTAAGTGGTGTAGCAGGTCATTAATCATTTCCCCTTGGGTTATGGGGGCTTCATTCTGCTCCCTGTCCCCGTCTTCCAGCTCAGCAGGCTGGTGATAACCACAGGTTCATCATATTTCAAAACAAAAGGTTTACATTCTCAAAGCACGGTGCTTAACTGGGAGAGTTTGATCCAGTGCTCTAAAATAAAAGCCCACAGTGGCTAACACAAATAACTGGATCACAAGTTAATTGATTTTTCTCTTTTTAAATACCTGCACATTCCCTAAGCACCACTATAAATCAAGAATAAAATAGATGAGTTCAGTACTTTATTTAAACTGCTATCATCTGGATGCATATTAAAAACAATAATTTAGAAGGCAAATACCCTGGGTCAGAGTTACATTTGACTGGAAGGAGCTATGTTCAATTACTACAACTGAATATGTAAGGTTAACTTGCTCTGTGGAGTGATATGCCATATTGTCATTTATTGTGTTTCTCATGTACACAGCCTAGAAATTCTAGTCATTCTGTCATATTTAGAGTTTTATAAACATAGGGAAAAAAGAAGACCTGATTCCCCTTTTTCTGCACCCAAAAGCTTATGAAAAAATACAGACAGACAGACAACAGACTGATAGCAACTTAGAAGGAAACAGTGAGTCAACAGTGGCCAGCAGTCTACCCTTAATCATCAGTTTTTTGTAGACAAATGAGACTTTAAACAGGGAACTGAAAGACACCAAGGAAATACAGTGATGGATGTAGATGAAGAGTTCTTCCAAGAGTGTGAGGGTAGCTTGTGAGGAAGCACAAATAGACTTGAAAATGTAATGAGTGAGCAATGTCTGCTGTCATGACGGACTGACGGGAAGTAGGTATCAACCACTGGACATTCTTTTGAGAGATCACAAAGACGGTTCCACTAGGCATGGAGGTCCCTGAGAGTGAAAACAAGCAGCTTATATTTATTACAACAAAAGAGTCAGTAAAGGGATGGCAAGGAGACGAGTAACATTCAAAACAACTATGTTAGAATACAGCCTATGTAACAGCACCTGGATAGCTCTGAGCAGAAGAGAGAATCTCAGTTCAGCAAACTCTGCTCCTCCTTCCCTGGATCTTGGAAGCCTGCTCCAAACTATGTGCAAAGCTTGAGAAGATAAAATGAAAAATTATGGTTCCAAGCTGGCAGGACTTTTATCTTACTGAGTAAAGGAAATTCAAGATGGTGGGTATCTGCTGAGAATAATTAGGCCTGCATCAAAGGCTAGCGAAAGGGAGAAGTCAAGTGGGGAAACCAGCTTGATTTTAGTAGCTGTTTCCTAGCGAAGCCAGGATATAATATAACACTGAGCCAAATCCTCCTCCACACTGAGCCCTATGGCGAACTGGTGGGACACTACAGTGACAGCTCTCGCTGAACAGCAAAATGGCTCAGTAGCATCTCAGGAAAAACCAACCTTGTCAGATTTCCACCATGGGGCAGATACATGAAAAGATCACTTTGTAAAATGTTGTCACCTGACAATCCAGACACTAACCCCATCGCAGCCTCAAACAAAACTGGAAGTGGTACCTAACCTGTACATAAATTGGATTCTTATCTGACAGCCTTATTTAAAGCTTCTGTAGTGAGGTTTTATTTACTGGCTTCTCAGAGCACAGAGGAACAAATGAACTTAACTGCATCAGAATCACCTGAATGTCTACTGTCCAGCAACAGCATGAACATGCAGTAATAACCTTAATATCTTTATGAAGCCACCGAAAAAATGTCTCAGAGTATGGTACCAATATACTCAAATTAAAAAGCTGCCACAAGCAGCAAACACAATGCAAGAAAAACGTGTCTGGGATTGGTGATCGCTACCCCATGGCTCATTAAGATTCTGCATGCTGTGATTCTTAGTGAAGAACAAACAAATTAAAACTGCATGTCGGTTTGCATTTATCAGGGCGACATTCCATTTGAAGGTATTCTGTGCTCCTATCACGTGTTTGTTTCCCCATCTATATATCACAAAAGATGAGAAATAATGGGATATATTAATTCGCACGTCTCTATTAGAAATTCCCCAGGGAAACTGTATTATTGTATTTGTCCTCCTCCACTGAAGTCCACCGCTTTTACAACCATATTTTGTCTATCTACTTTCTTGAAAATATGAAGATAAGCTTATACAATCTCTTGCAATCTGCTTGCTCTTTGTCTGTGTCTTTTACTTTGCACACTGTCATTCAGTATGTGTGCACCTGAGTGGCCAATATTTATTTCTTAAGGAAACAATGTATTTTCCATAGCTCTGTATCTGGAATATCTGCTAGGACAAATGAATTTTCAGAGTGATCACAAAGGTTTGCATTCTCAAGCAATCAGGAGTACAAATCTCATAAATGTCAGTAATGGACATTTCACGTGGAATTCACTGGGACAAAAAGCCCAGCTTGCCAGCTAACAATAAACCACGTAAATCTGGCACTTGGAGCTCATCAGACTTCACGGACTAGGCAGGTGAAATACTAGGTGAAAACATTTAGCATAACATTTGTGCATCAAACAAAATGATACTAATGATTCTTCAGTCACCTTTCATCTCAGCACAACGACCAAATGTGCTGGCCTGCTATTGAGGGCCCCTGGTGGGCTGAAAAACAGAGGACCTGACCAACATTGCCAATTTTGTGGTCAGGGCAAATTGTAACTTGGTATTACATTCTCCCTCACCTTTTCTGCTGATTCTGAAGGTATTTTCCCTCTTAAAACTGTGCACAACCTTTACTATATGGACACAAATAGCTGCTGTATTTCACTACGGAGATACCTATATTAACATAATGGATTAAGTTGTACATGAAACAACATATGAAACATTTTGGAAGCTATTTAGATGAAAGACACTATGTAAATATAAAGCATTATAGTAGCATGACAAGCATTTGATGGCGTAAACTAGATGCAAAACACAAATTAAAGCTGTGAGTCACCTAAATGGTCTTTAATAATTGTCATTGTCTTGCTGCCATAATGCTGGCTCGTAGGCACTGTATTATTTCTTAACTTAAAGTGTTTCTTTCAGCTTATTCTATATTTTTTCCAAGTACATAATATTCTTCCCTCTCCCTAGTGAAATTACAGAAAGAATTCAATCATAGCTTAGAAAAAATCTTTCCGAATATATGAAATTGACCATAATCATTTTGGATGCATTTTCACTTTTTACTTTTGAATGAATTTCACGGGCTATGTATTGTAAATGTCTTGTGATCTTTCAAGGCACGCACCAGTTACTTTACAAAATAAAAGTACTGCTCAATAATGAAAGACTGAATGAGCATTTTTGTCCACTATATGCTGCAGCCTGCAACAACAGCGAGTCCAAAAGATGAATTAGCTAAATGGAAGGCCAAAGATTAAATTCTGCTCTCTGTAACATGGATACAATTTCTGCAGGCTTTATAAATTTGTGTCTTTTTATTGAAAAACACAAAGATGCTTAATATCACTGATATTAATCACAAATGATCAAAAAAAAGGCAAGAGGAGTTTCAACATGACTTTCTCTCATTTTGCTGCTCATCAGACTGCTTGGAAAAGTACTGCTAAGGAGTACTAGTAATGCAACAAACAAAGAAACAAGTATTAATCAGGCTGTTTCCCCGTGCTCCAGGCACAAGTCCCTCTGTGAGCAGTTTTCCATTGTGATGAAGCCAAGCCGTCTCTGGGATTCAGTGGAACAACTTCAAGAACTCTTTAGGTACTAGGATTCATGATTGAGTAAGGCAGGGACAGAATGCAAAAATAACAGAGTAAAAAGGACGGATGGATGGATAGATGGATAACCTGCTGGGTGCTGCAGGAGTTGCCTGTAAAGTTGCCAGAGTGGCAATGCAAAGAGTCCTCCTATCCCTCTTGCAGATATCATAAATCTTAGAAAACTTTGGACGATCTACAGACTCCTCATAAGATTCACAAATGAATTTAAAGACCTTTCCTTTCTGCTTCTTTCCCACAGCAGTGCTGAAACCCCATTCAGAGCTGATGTTGTATTCCTATCCTCTCATTTATGTGCTTGCAGAAGACTAAAAAGCCATTCAGAGACTGTAAATATGTGATGGTGAAGGATACTTGAAAATAGCCACTTTTTTTGAATTGTTTCCAAGATTTTTGTTTACACTAGACTTTGACTCTTTCTCAGCCCAGCTCATGGCCTCACTGAGTGAAGGCAAAAAGATAATTCTAACATGTATTAATCATACGTTGAATGCCTGCTTCAAAGCCTGTTACCTCCAGGGTATACATGAAATGTAGTACAGCTGTCTGAAGATTCAAAAGGAAGACAAACATCTCTCTTTTTTTTTCAGAATATATAAATAATTTAGAAAGGATTCATTCTTTTTTTTTCACTATTCCACCTATAAACATAAGGTGCATTCAATTATTTCTAGAATAAATGAAGTACCCACAAATAGAATGGACGCTTCTAGAATGATGGTCATATCATAGAAAAACAAATACTCTTTCTCCAGGTGGACAGAGGACAGTGAAAGGTCACTATAATATTTACTACACTTAAGGTACTTTTGAGAAAAATTCAAAGAAATAATGATATTATTTTCTTATCTATCAAAAATTCTTTACCCCTAGGTAGAACAAACCTTATGTTTAAAACAGCAGCATCATAGAAAATGATGATCTGACCAAGCCTGAAAGAGCAAACTACACCTATTCACCTGTTACAGCATCAGCGTTGCCTAGGGACCAGGGAGATATCTGCTTTTCACATTTATGAGACCACTTGTGCTGTATTCAGCCAACCCAGCTACGTATTATTTCTTCCTCAGTGCACTTCCCATCAAGAGCAGCGTTAAGCCTATCTTCTTTCTAAGAGGCTGGATGTCTTCTTTAAATAGAATGAACTTTAAATAGAATAGACTTAGCTGAATTTTTCTTGCTTTTTCATCCACTGCATTTTAGGAGCAGAAAGGTTTTACAGCCTTTTCCCCCCATCAATCCACACAGTTTTCACTTATGCTAATGATGTTCATGAGGGAAGGGAAGGAGGCCTTGTTAAATGCTCCTCTTTCATTTTTAGCAGAGACTTTTTCATACCCCAACCAACTTTTCTGATGCTGAAGATTAATATCCAAACATATACGGTTGAGCTTACTGATATTGCCCTACTAATAGAAATAAAGTGTGGAAGCCACCTACTCGTACTATGAGGAATTTATGCTCACTCTCCTATGCCACTAAGATGGCTTCACATGCCAGTCCCAGTTACAGGTGGGATGCATTTGCTCCATGGGTCAGAAACATAAGCAACAAATTCCTCTTACTGGTTCCCAGACTAAGTCACTTTTGGGGGGTTTGCCTGGACATGGAATGGGTTCAGAGAAGATATCCTCTTTAATTGTTGAAGTTGCTATCTGTATCATTTAGGCTCCTTAACAGCAGGACAGATGAATTCATTCCTCTCTGAACATAGAAGCGGTAGATAAAAGGGGAATTTTATCACAATAGAAAGATTGTTTTGATGGCATTGACTTTCACTTGCATATACAGAGACCAGTCAATTTGCTAGAAAGTCTGGGAGATTTAGAGGAATGAAGGAGAAACTACTCTCGTGGCTTTAGTCTCCTCCCAGGTATAAATAAATGCAATGTGGCCTCTGGACTGACGGGGAGGGAGCTGGGCAGTGGCAAGAGCTTCAGTAGATGAAAACTACTGATGATTTTTAAATTATTGTCATGTTTACATTTAGGAAGTAGAGCAGGAAGGTAACTTCTCTTTAAGAAGGTAACTTCCAGGATTTCTTTTCATACATGTATGAAAACTGTATTTTAGCGCTATACAAAAGCAAGCTAATGGAAGAAGTTAAAAAAAAGAGAATGCTTCATTCTAAATAGGTCAAAGAACAAAAATTTCCTAGATAAAATTCTAGGTAGATCTTGTTCATCTATATAACTACTGCTACAGTTACAAATGGATGTTCTGAGAAATCTTAATTTCATGATTTATTACAATTTTATTTTTTAACACAGATCTGTTACTCCCCTATTCTATCATTTGAGGACTTAGCAATGGATAAAATATTCTTGAATACTTTACCAACAACGCCCTTAGAACTGACATGAGCTATGAAAAAATAAAATGCCAAGAAATCCATTCTGATAAGCAAGGGTTTATACATGTCTTGGTGAGGAAAAAGAAAAAGAAAAAATAAAAAGCCCTTTAAGATCATGCTCTTATTACTCAGGAAATCATTACCTAAAATGATGGAACCTGTTCTGGGAACAATTTTTCTGTGTGTTTCTCCTGCCTTACATGAACACTAAATAGAAAATGCCTTCACAGTTTTTTGAATGCGCATAGGCTAATTTAAGTGAATTCTGTAATGCTGTTGGCTGTTTTATATATGTGGCCACACACATTTTGAATTGTCATCTCCAGTGACTCAGCATCAATGTTGACAACTTGAAGCTGAGCACAGTTTTCTCAAACAGCACCAATTCTAGATTTAAAGAACCTAAGTGATAAGCATATTATTAAATTCTTTGGTAATCAGCTCCAATGGTTATTTGTTCTCTTTAAAATTATGATGATGATTACCTCTCAACTGTGTATAAATAAGGAAATAATAAATTAGTCTATGAAGATCTTATATATGACACCAACTTCATAGCCACTGTCACAATGTTTTGGAACTCAGTTAGCTCAAGATCAGCTTTAAAATGTAGGTTAAATACAATTTGATTATTGAATAGTAGACGGAACAGAGTCACAATTTAGCAGTATTTCCAAATAAGATTGCACTGTCCAACGAAATCACAGATTAATATGGGGCTTTTCAAACCCTTTAAACACTTTTCAGAATGCTGTGAAAACACTCTATTTTGGCACCTTGATATTGCAAGACTGAACCATACTCTTACCAGGTTAAGAAGCCAACATGTATTTGCAGAGAGGTGGAAATTACAACGTAAATGAGACTTTCTCAATGGCAGAATCTTTGGGCTCTTTGATAAAAAGAAGCATGTGCATCCAATGAGAAATCTTGCTTTTTCTGCCCTGAGAGGACATTGCTTCCAAAGAAGATAGTTGTTCACTGTGCCAGTTTACAGCTGATCATGACCCATGCTGCCAACAACAGATGTTTTGACAGTGGTTAGGCTTCTCCACATGGTCTTTGGTGAGCAGTGCCTAGCAGCACCATTCGAAGCATTCAAAGCAACTTGTATCTCTAGAATATTTTAGCAATGAATTTCATCAATTCCCCAAACTTCTGGCATTTTAGGTTGTGCCAGCTGATGGGGATGAGATGCCCTAGATTTACAAGCCCCTCCAGCTGAGAGCTGTCTGAAGTTAGCCCAGTTTGAAAACTCTTTTTTGGAAGCAGATAAGAACTCTGCAAGGTTTCACACTGTTCCAGTGGAGGCAGGAGGTACAGATGGAAGTTTATGGGCAGAATTATCTGCAGTGATGCAGAATTTGTGTGAATTTTAAAAATGAAATCTCTAGCCAGCATTTTGTTTGCTGTGGAAAACTGGGTGGGGAAAGGAGAGTTTGGGCTGAACGCTCTATATTTCAATCTATCTTAACACAGTGAGTCTTCCAAGTCTGCTGACAAAGTGATGAATGAAGTCTACTGCACGTAGTTTCTTCTGCTGGATATACATTATTTTTTTCTCAAACTACCTAGCCTACATCCTGTTTGCACAACATTCATTAAACATAAATATTACTGCTATATCAAAAAGCTATGATACAAGAAGAATCATTTAGAGTTCATAGACATAGGTGAACTTTCATGATTAATGGTCTCTTCCCTTTTCTGTTTTCCTCCCATAGCAGAAATATCTTTATCGAATCTTGAACATCTAGGTAAGCACAGTGCTCTCATTATCCTGATAGGGAACAACGAGGTCTCCAACCCTATTAGCACAGAAAAATTCTTTTCCCAAGGTCAAGAAGAAAGAATAATAGAAATAAATGCAACCTGTTTGACTAATGACTATGGAGTGATCTGAGCCTCCCCCTATAGCACTGCGATGGGAGGTTTCAAAAGGCAGTTTGCGAGTTCACTTGCAGCTGGGGTGGCCTGCTTTGAAAACACACGAGATTTAAGCATATATTGAGACATACAGTGCTGAACAGTGATTGAAGCATGGAGCAACAGATGTATGGTTTGGCATTGCACAGATGTGGAAAAGGTCAGGAAAAAAGCAAAGGTATGCTAAATGGATTTATTGCTTTCTGCTTTAAGGATACCCATGGTCTCCATCTCCCACTGCCCAGCTCCTTTTGCCAATGCTCATTTCATCTTTTCTTGAAAGAAAAATATTTGTAATAAAGGAAAATGAAACATTCCTTTTGTAAGTGCCATTGCGTGCTTATTTCCTGTCTAGAATGTCGCAGAGGGAACATTCAAGGCCCTTTCATTTTCTCACCTGTAATTTATGTTTTCCTAACTATACATTCGCTGAACACACAGCCTTCTTGAACACAAACACTGTTGTAGCATCAGCTGGATATGTTTTGCTGTAAATAGATAAGTATCCATTTGGTACTTTTTATTAATAAGGAGGATAAAGAACGAACTAAGGATTTTTATATATCCTGATACTGAATTCTCTCTAAGCTATTTGGAGAACGTGAATAACTACAAGTTTGATGACAGTGCTCCTCAGTTTATGTGTCTGAGCACCAAGAATTAGGAGGGAGGTCAAGACAGCCCAAGGCACTGCACGCCCTTTGGATACAAAGATGTGCATGAACACCATGAAGTCTATATACAGTGAATCAAGCCTGTCAGACCTACCTTGTATGGGCTGCAGAGATTACCTGAACACGAACAGCAAACGTGGCCTGTCCCAGTGGCAAATCATGGTTATTGTGCCTGTGAAGACCACCACTGTAATATGTTGATGGAAGGTGAGAAGCATCACAACTAGCACAAATGTACTCCACGGTCAGTCTGGGCAGGAGCAGAAAGTCCAATGCACCTACACAGCAAGTAACCACTAGCGCTGACTCTTGCTGGGATGCTCAGAATTCATACAATTCCTTCATCCTGGTCGCAGCTAATGCTATGGTATGCTTAGAAATCCCTGAACAGCAGCTTAAGTCCTCCAATTCTAAGCAGACCAAATTTCTAATGCAAATAAAGGCAATTCCCAGGAAATACAGGTGACACCAATAAGATAAAGAAGTGTTTGGTATTATCATTGGTTTATATTAAAAAAGCTTTTCCACAGGGTTGAATGCTCATTAAATCAGGACATGTATGAAGAAAATTAGTTTATTAAGCAACTGTGCTATTCCTCTCTCTTAAGACTGCTTCCCCTTCTTCTGTCGCAAATCTCTACATAATATGCTAATACATCTGCATCAAAATTGCCACACCGAACTCTTCCCAAGGAGTGCAAGCAAGTACACTAGCAATTAACTGGATCCTAACACACATTTCTAGATACACATTTTTCAACTGAGCTTGCCAGTTCTAGGGGAAATCATTTTAAGGGACAATAAATATCACTTTATTTCTATACACGGCAGTATGATACACTGTAAGCAGCCACCCTTTCTCCCCTTGGAAGGGAGAAAAATGCTGCGCTTGCAGGTAGCTTGAAACATATACTATTTCTTCCTTCTGAGTAGGCTCATAATTAGAGTAGAAACATGAGGAACAATTTCAATGGAGCTGTAAACTCCAACAGGAGGAAAAAAATCTATTTGAGGTTAGAACAAAATCTTTTTTAATCTAGCTAATGCTACTTTTGTGCTGATGTTGATCATTATATTTATTACTGAACTGTGGGACATTCCAAAGTATTGACACCTGACTTCACTTACTAGAAAAGCAATCACTTTCAGATATTCAGCTTGGTGATTAATATGTAGATATCTAATTTTTAGTGAATTAAACCATGTTGTATCCATTTGGTGGTCTTTAGGACTTATAATCAAAGCCTGATGACATCTGATTAATGCCAGCATAGGCTCCCTGAACCTTACAGTATTCTTATTCCTTTGGAGCTCAGATCACGGCAGGCTGATTACCCCCCTGATTATCCTGAGTAACTGGGGTCAGAGGTTAGCTAGCACCACAGAACACATTTAATTCAATCAATTCAGTTAGTGAAGCAGTTGGGAAAAAGAATGATTCCAATTGCTGTAACACTGCATTAGAAAATTTCCCCAGGATTTCTGTGCTCTAACTGATGAGCATTTTTGCTTAATTTCTAATTTAATATTCTGCTGGGGTTTGCAACTTCAATTACTTGTGATATTTTCACTCATAAAGTCAGGAGCATTGGGCTTGGAGGGGGAAAGGAAAACCAGAGGAAGAAGAGCTGCCTGTGTTAACCTGTATAATAACCTTTCTCACAGACACACACACACTTTCATAGCTCAGTTGTGGCTTTCCTGGTAACACACTCTAATGCTGGCTCAGAAAAGTCCTCTCGGTTCTCTCCATTTGTCCCTCTTGCCACCACCAGATTTTAGCTCTTCTTTTACTTTTGGTAGATTTTAAATATTGTTTAGTTGAGTACCACTTCATTTGTCTTATAAGCAGAGACTTTGATCACTTGTGATACACCACAGTCCTACATTCAGGCAGCCCAGCACCCTTCTGTGTGCTCAGATGGAGCTTGGGGCAGCTCGTTAAAGATACCAGCACTGTACTTCAGTCACCTGAAGCAGCAAGTACTATGTCTGGGATGAAATATAAAAAAGGACCTCTTATTACTCCCTGAAAGCCTCAAGGCACTTCTCACATGAATACAAATGCCCAGCACCTCAGTTTGACTCCTACTAGTTAGTTTTGCATCCTATATAACAATCCCAAGTCTGCTGATACACAGATATTCTTTATTCTGAGTCCTGAGGCTTCTGCCACAGCCACTGACTCTGCCTTCTGACCCAGAGGTGGGTTGGTTATCACAGTTTCAGTGGACTAATGATGATGGAGAGCTTTCATTATACTTCAGAATGAGTCAGTGCACATCGCTCACTCGCTCGCACATCAGCCAAGACATGGGGCCACAGTGGCACAAAGTCTGCACCAGCCAAAATATTTAAACTTCTTTCTGCTACATATGGCACCCACGTGCTGCCCCAATCATTAAGTGCTAACTACAGCCTAGAAAACAGAATGATACAGTAACCGTGTAGCTCTGTGATATGGTATTGCCACTGCTAGTAACAGGCCATGTTTTGAGTTTGCGAGGCCTCAAACCTCAGGATGGAGATTTGTCAGACTTGCTCTGCCTGAACTTTCCTTGATCTGCCTGCAGCTTTGTTTTACTTGGTTTTGCTGTAACAGTATTTGGCTAATTTATTTTTACTTGTTTATCTTTGTATGGTGACACCAAGGTTTCATAGCTCTCACCCAATGATGTAGTACAGAGAAATACAGGCCTTGTATGATAAGAGGCCTTGAGAAGTGGTGACAGAGGATGCAGTACAGAGAAGCATAGTCATGGGATAACAAGACATGAAGCACAGACTTGACACCGGAGATCCCATGGCTATAAACAACTCACCAATGTTTAGTTAAAGAAATGCAGACCTGGAGCTGGACAAAACTGATTTTAGGGGCAACAAAGAAAAAGTATCTAACAAATGTGAAAGACATCATATATAGTAAATTTGGATGTAACATGAAGCTTCAGACCAATGAAGAAAAAGCAACATGTAAAAGCATGTTAGCAAATACAAAAATGGCCCCAAATAATCCCAAAGAGAGGAAGAAGAAATGATCAACATGAGTATCACGCTTGTCCTGGCAAAGGACTCCAGGTGCTGGCAACTTGTCATAACACCCCTACCACAAACAGTGGAATGACACCACCAACTTTACAACCCAGAGGAACCAGGAAACGGTGAGAGTAACAGCAGGAAAAGGAGAAGAAGCTAAGAAGGATGCGTACAACAATTTTATGACTGTCATATTGTCATTATTGAAAATTTTTCTGAACAGAAGAATTATTTTTATTCTGCAGTAATTCAATCTGGATTAAATCTTGGATTAGGATGGACTTGGATTAGTTTTCAATTTTACTAACAATAAATTCTTGGCTTTATATATAATGTGGGCTTCCCCTTTGCCCATCAACAAGATTTTGAGTGTAACAGTACAACACCAGGGTTAGCCATTATTTACAATGCTTCTTCAGAAATTAAAGCAACTTTCCTGAGTAGGATTCTTTACTAAAGGAAATGAAGTCTTATACCTCCATTTTTTCCCTGCAAGCAGCAGAAAGTTGCAATTTAATCTTCTGCTTGCCCACAGAGAGGATCCATTTTCTGGATGTTCCTTTGAGATTCTTTGGAATGAAAAATGCTATATGGTTATAAAACATTCTCTTAATGAAACTTGCTGTGAACTAACTCTGGAATTGATGAATCTCTTCCTAAGCCCCTGCGTACATTTGCTCACTGCACAAAGTCTGACACAGCTGTCAGACTCCCTTACCTTAAGAGAAACCCAAAATAGGAACTGCAGGAAAATTGCAGGTCAGAAGTTAAGTGTATTAGCAGAGAGATGTGGAGAAGATCACAGTGTGCCTAAATGGGACATAAAGCTCCCTATCCAGTGCTTATAGACTCTCATTTGTGTATGAAATATCCTCAGCCTGTTCTATAACCAAACCAAAAACAAATAAAAAGAAAACACTCAAATGATATAATAAAATTCTCCATATTAAACACAAAACCTCATGTACAGAAGAAAACAAACAGCAGCAAAACTCCATCACATCAAAATGCTCAAAATATATACACTCTTCTCCTCCTGTGGTGAGGATGAAAGAAGAAGAAACCACATATAGCAGATGTTAGTTTTGTCACTTACTCTGCTACTGGAAAAGAATCATGGACAATAAAGGCAATTTAATGTTGCTAAAACAGCAAAACTGTGTTGAGATGTGTAAGAAGTAGTATCGTGTGCAAGACAGAAGCAGGAATTCTTCCATCTGCTCAGCACTGGGGAGCCCCAGCTGTATTATAACACCCGATTCCTGCCCACAGTGTGGAAGGCAAAGAGCAATTGGAGAGGCAGATGTTTAAAGCTCATCGTCTTGAACAAACCTGCATAGCAAATGCACACAGGGCTGTTGTAGACAAAAAGATCATCTATGTGTCACCTTCATAGTGGACAAGGCCAAGAAGTGATGGGCTTCCGTGGAGGCAAGGGAAATTCTCATCAGAGATGAGGCAAAACTTGCTACTAGCAGCGTAGCTGAAGTAGTGTAGATGATTGCTGGGAGATCACAGAGACTCTGTCTTCAAAGCTCTTGAAGGAAAAAATAAGCAAATACTGGAAATTATACAAATAGGAAGGAGGGTCTAGAGGGTATCTTGAGAACCCTTCCTCTGCAGATTTCATGATAAGCCCAAATCCAAGAATCTATACAGAACGGGGAACTAAACACTTTTGCATAGTTTTCTAACATTTCTAAGGTCCATGGTGCTCATTGACTTCCATGAAGCTCACTGGATTCCCCCCCCAAATTCTTTTCTGTGCCCAAAAACAAGTGATAGAAAGGAGTTCCCTAACTGAGATTCCAGTCTCAAACTCCCCATCATATAAGACTCTTCATTACAGTGGATTTGGTGCTGACAGCAAGAGAGACAGGGTGTAACTGCAAAATCACATTTGCCCTCCCTACTGCAGATAAAAGATGAAAATGATGCTTTCCTAGCTGGTCGTATTCTCTTTTGGTAACAAAACGTAGGGAAAGGGGAGAGGACAATAATTATGATCTCAGCTTGGGGAAGGATTAAAGGGGAACAAGAATGGCAGAACTAGATACCCAAATTTAACTGTTTTGAGACTGTCTACAATGTGGCCACCATAAAAAAAAAAATAAATACCTACTCCAGTTACAACTCCTCCATTCTTACTAGTGAATTAATAACTCTTTCCTAGCAGTCCCACAGGGACAAACTGCTCCTGCCACTGTAGAGAAGGTTTCTGAAGAAAATCATGCTTTTTTACAAATCTCAACCATTACTTCATCACTTTCCTGAATTGTCTGGCAAAGGGGTATTTAAAGGCCTGCATTTAAATTCCAGAGCAGCTATGAAATGAAGAAAGCAGACTGATTCACATTCTGTTCCACTATTCTCTTTGCCAAAGTGATTTTTATCAGAGATAAAAAAAAATCTAAAAGACTACAATCTGAGCCTGAGAATTCTGTTGTCAACTTCAAACCACCGAAAATTTTTATGGCTTGCTTACAATATAAACCCTTAGAAATAGAGTTTACAGAAGAAATGCTGCCAGAACCCCTAGAGCATATTACCCACTCATTCCTCACATGGAATTAGTGCAAAATATCACCCTTACATCGCCCACAAACCTTGCCAACAAATAGGAATGGCGATAGGCTGAGAGCACACTGTCTGGGATTTTTATACTCATTTTTTTCCATGGCAACGTGTCTGTTTCATGCGCTTTTAAGCTTCCATAATTTTATTCCATCTAATCTCTGCATTGTCTTGTTTTGTTTGTTTATCACTTCCAGGGAGCACCTGCCATGCTCCTAGGCTGCCGCAAGACAAATAAAACACATCTTCGTGAGTGGTTGAGGCCAGCTGATATGTGTTCCTTAGCTGCAAATTTCACTGCAATTACACCCAACCTTCTCACCTCTCCCACTTACAAGTCATTATTTGTCCCTTCCTTGGTTTTTCCCAACTTGTTGCTAAGAAATTGCATAGCCTCCACTAGCATCGTAAATGCCAACCGAAAAGATTAAATGCAGCTGTGGGCCACCTCATTCTGTCAGAGAGAACAGATAGTGTCCTCAGAGTCCACCTGCCAGTCTTCAGTGTAGATGGCCAGGGAGTTTTCCAGTCAGATCCTGGGTGTTCCAGTGCCTAGGTTTTGCTGAATAGCCTTGAAGAGATGGGATTTAAATTGTATTGAGGATATTAGTGTAAAGTGAATGAAGTGGAGAGTATACTTCTCGTTTATATCCCCAGAGTGATAAATGCGAGAGTGTAATTTTTTTTTTCTAAGGCAAAGAAAATGGGAAACCAACACGGATTTCAGACACATGAGAAATAGCTTATGAATTTAGATGATAGTTCAGCAGAAATAAATTGTACATCTGTTCATTCATTTTAATAAAGCAGGGAAATGACACACTGCTGGAGACCTTTGAGAATGCTGGTATTTTTAAATTATGATCCTATAATAGTAGCATTAACATTTGTAATGCTGCCCATACTTTATGAATTTAAGAAAAATAAATTTATGGAATAAGTGAGCTTCAACCTATAGTCTGGACTCTGGGCATCGAAAAGTGAATAAGTTGCTTCCTGAATACTTACAAATTAGTCCAGGAAAGATGTTACAATAGCTTTACTATGTAACACAGGTAGCCCTCTGTGTAAGTGTTGACAAACCATGCTTATTATTTCTGAATATATAATCCACATGTGCAACATGTAGCTGAATGCATTTATTTCTGCTGACTAGTACCTAGTGTTTGCATCTATAGGCAGCTACAGTCTAGTACTTCCCTTTGAAAGTAGTCTTTTAAAGAAACAAACTAGATGCTTTTCTTGGCTGTACATATGCATGGAAAGATGTACTATCTTCTGCTGAATTCAGGTAGGAATATTACCTTTCTCTTGCATCTCCCATAACATAAAAATGAGAAATGGAAAAAGTTATGAGCTGAATGCAACTGCTTCATTGCTTCTATTTTACCATTATCTACAAAGATGACACAGAAATTTAAGAGATAAACAAGCGAGACTGCAGGGGATGTTGCATTTTAAAAGCTTATGTTTTGATTTTCCAAACTCATCACTGTGGGAAATAATAAATTAAGAGTTCAATAATAGCTGTCATGTTTCCTTTAAAAGCACAATTAGTAATATCATTAAAATTCCCTTTTAATCGATTGCATTAAAGCAATTGCTACTAGAGTAAAGAGAATCTAAAACCGATTACTTGCTCAGATATTGCCTCATTGACCAACCAAGATAATCCTCATTCAAGAAAAGGGAAAACAGGCAACCTGACATCCTTGAAAAGTGCTGAAGTTCAGCTGAAATCAAATGTTAGAATCCGAGACCTCTTTTTGTAATCCACCCTACACTGTTTCCCACTAACATGCCCAATGAGTGAAGAGTGCATGCTTAAATATTTAATCTTCCCAAAGCAAAGACTTCACAGAGGCTATGTAGGAACCCAGTATTGCTAAAAGAGGTACCTTACTCCTAACATCTATATCTACCAGCATGTGAGTGTGTGAGCGTGCTCTGTATCGCGCACTCCAGTTCCAGCAGGCAGTCCAAAAACAATCTCAACAGGCAGTCTAGGTAAACAAGACCTATTGTAATTTGGTGCTCTCGTGAATACAGAAGAACTGAAGAAAAGAAATACCTCTGGGACACAGAAGACCCCTAGGCAAACACTTACCATTGACAGAAACCGTACAGATTTATTGATTGGAACTGCATTTTAATCATATAGCTGGAGGAAAGAAAACAGTTCCTAGAGACTGCCAGTCAGCCCCAGCATGGGGCATGATAAAACTGTTTCTGCCATTAATATCAGGCAGCGGCTATGTTAGAGTAAAAGGACATTAGAGAGTTCAACATCTGCAGGCAAAGTTGAATTTATTTACTCATGGCTTCAATTATTATTTAAGATGGAAAACTTGAAAAGGTCAGAGCTGCTAACTTAGAAAGCATGCCCTTCATTTGTCTTCAAACATACACTTTTTTCTTAGCTTAGTTCAACACTGAATCAATTCATCAGGTACAGTGTTCTCCATTTTCAAATGCTAGTTGTGTTATTTTCAAGTAGACACGTAAAACCAAAACAAATTTCTTTTTCGTTTTAATCCATATTAGAAAACGCAATTTTAGGACAATAAAACATCTGGTCCTCCGTTTAGGTAGGTAAACATCTGTGGGCCTGTGTTTCTATGTATATAGATATGCATATGTATAAATCCAGATTTACATTATAGTCTAATCCCGCATTCACATCTCCATGGAGCACTCTGTTTGGATGGGAGCCATAGCTTGGAGACAGGCAGCTAAGAGTATCAATACCATAGACAAATCTTTTCCCTTGATATTATTTCAGCAAAAGACAACTGTTGGTTTAGATTTAAGCTTATTTAGCAGGATTGATTTTTGTTATGTATCTTTTGAAAGTTTCTCACATAACTCCTTAGATTTTTCAAACTTTTTTTGAACTAAAAGATTGCTTTCAACCCTTTAAACTTGTTGAGGACAGCAGCACTCTCCTTACCATCAGTCTTCTAAATGAAGAAAAATCATCGATCTAAGAACATCTGACAGTACTACATAACGTATGGGCACTGCTGGCCTCAGTGACTGAAGCGGTCAGAACAAATGAGCTGAGGAGGAGGAAATAAAGCATAAAAGAAAAAGATGAGATGATGTGTGGAAGCAGACAGTGATGGTACTCGATTTATAGAAGACAGGCAAAGAGTGTACATGGACTTTTACAAGTGATAAGCAAACAGTCAGTTTAAGTCATGAAAACAGAAACGTGGTTCCCAAGGGACGCAGGCAGCGAGGGGATGAAGAAGAGTTCACTGGGGGACAGCACCAAGGAATGGAAAAAGGAAGATCTTCCAGAAATAATACTAAAGGAACAAAATCATGGGGACAGAAAGAGGATCATGAGATGACAAAGGTCAGAAACATAGCTTTTTATGAAATACTAGAAGAAGAGTTTTCCATATAAAAAGACAGCGGGGAAAGTGATGAAAATAACAGAGAAAGGGGACATCACGCTTAGGAAAAAGGAGTCAATGGATATGTTGTGGTTTAGCCCCAGCTGGCAACCCAATAGCACGCAGCCGCTCGCTGACTCCCCCCCTTCCTCCCAGTGGGGTGGGGAGGAGAATCAGAAAGAAAGGAAGGAAAACTCGTGGGTTGAGATAAAGACAGTTCACCAGGACAGCAAAGGAAAAGATAATAATAATTATATATTTATAATGATAATAATAATAATAAATATAATGATAATAGAATATACAAATTGAACGATGCACAATTTCTCACTGCCTGATGACCCGATGACCGACACAGCCTGTCCTGAGCAGTGATCATGGAGCAAAACCAAGAGCGATCTTGGAACAATCCCAAGCAATGATCTTGGAACAGCAAGTTCCAGAGAGAGTGAGGGAGGGAGGGTAGAATGAATGAACGAAAGCCTGAACAAACTGAGTCCAGCCCACTGGCCGACCTCCACTTATGCACTGTGCATGACGTCTATGGTATGGAATACTTGCTTTGGCCAGTTTGGGTCAATGATACTGGCTATACCCCTCCCAGCTTTTTGCACCTGCACACTGGCAAAACCTGGTAAGCTGAAAAATGTCCTTAATCAATTAATAACATCAGTGTATTATCAACATTCTTCACATACCAAATCCCACACTAAATCCAAAACACAGTAGCTACTGGGAAGAAAATCAGCTCCAGCCCAGCTGAAACCAGGATAGGATACATCACTTGGTAGATCTGAAGCAGGAACTGGAAACAGGAGCAGAGAGGGATTTAAGGGATGCTAGATGTCCAGGCTCTGAGAGTCAAATGACAGACTCAAGGAGTTTGCAGAGGAAGGAAAAATTAAAGTTAATTATTAAAATTCAGAGAAGGCTCCTCACAGGCTGCTGACTAAATAGTGGGCTTGAAAAGGAGAAAGACTAGAAGGTAAGAGCTTTCTGTTTGGTTGGTTGGTTTGGGGGGTTTTATTTTGTTTTGAAAAAAAGAGAATGATGAAGCAGGCTGAAGGGATTTTGAAGGATGATGCAAAAAGACAATGATGAATTTCAGCGCTGGGCAAAATTAAATATCAAGAAGACTAGACAAGTAAGCAGCGGGAAGAAATTTTCCACAATATGCAGAGAAGTGAACAAAAACATCTCCAAAAAACCTGCATCAAGCTAAGTGGAAGAGGACAATAGGAGTTAGAACACAAACTCAAAAGTACTGGCCATAGAGCAATAGTGTTGGAGGGAAACATAGGGTCAGGTAACCAACTGGGATTCAGGGATTTTTCATAATGGGGTCAAAGTCTAGAATCGGAAAGCGAGGATAACGTCAATACTCTGTGTAGTGTTGGGATTATACTTTTTCTTGTGACATATGGACTGGGAACACAGGGGAAAACATTTGTAAAAACAAATAAATATTAAGTGACTGTTAGACAGCCGGCTAGAGAAAGGGCAAACAAGCATCTGGGACTCTAAGGCAAACAAGTCTTGGAAATAAGCCAAAGTAGAAAGTACAAGGATATGAATAAATTACACTCCTGAACCATTTTCCTGAACAGAGACTATAACTGCAAAGAGTTCTGTATGAATCCCCTAATCTGTTTTTTTTCTTAAATGTATCAACACCGTTTTCATTCCAGTAAGTTCAAGAGACAATCAGCCCTGTAGAATTTTATTGCTTTCCAAATGAGTCTCTTTCATAGGCACTTACTAACAATTTTACTTGAATAAACGTACAGCTCCTTTTAGCATGTTGATTTTTATCGGTTCACTATTTTAATGTTTCAGAGCAGAAGGAAAAAAGATATTTTGTCTAAATAATCCTGACATTTTGATTCGTATGCACAGATGGTTAGCAAATTTTGTAGTAGCCAAATCAGTTTTAGTGTTGCTGACAAAAATCTTAAAATCTCACTTGTCAGTGAAGAAATTGATAAACTGATCACAAAACTCATTCCACTCTAGTGCAATGACCTAAGCAGTCATATCACTATTACTTTTGCATGAATATACTTCAGCTTTATAAATCCCTTCTGCTCATATAAACTGCAACTATGATACCAGCTCGCACATATTGTGTAATTGCTATTAAATAGGGTTTTGTCTGGTGCAAATTGAATATGTTAAGATCTATAGTGTGTTATCTTGTTTAATCCTACTTTTAAACTAGAACTCCTACAGATGCTAGAGGCATATTAACAGTGTGGGTTTCTTAACTCATGGGATTAGAGTGATATTTTGCTACACATCTAACAATTCCTCCATTTATTACTCCTGAAATCAGCTGTGCTGTGTCAGACAAGGAGATTCAGAGTTCTTGGTATGTCTGTTAAGATTCCACATTCCACATATGGAATATGTATTTATGTACATAAAAGTCCCTTCAAGCCACAGAAAATTTTTGCTGCCTGCACCACAAAGGCAATACCTGGTCGTCTGCTCCCCACTACCTGCCCACCAATTTATGTACTGTCTAGGCTGAATGAGATCATGATGATTTAGGAGCCCCTCAGCAATGAATACCACGTATGGAAGCCACAGTATTTCCACATAGAACTTAGGATTTCAGTCAATTGGATGTTACATAGGCAAATAAGGTCTCCCTATACAGAACCCCAAAGTTAATTTGAGAAAAGAGACTGATACATATCTTGGTCTGAAAATAATCTTGTGAAGTTTCTTTGAAGTCTGGGTGTCACTTGCCTGCACTCAATGCGGAAGGTGGAACTCCTTGGACAGTTTATGATGGACAACATGCTATAAACCACTCTTGGAGAAGAGTGCAATTAAAGGAAATTTCCATGGAGTGCTCCAGCAGCACATTCAGAGGAAAAAAACCCCATTTCTCAGGCAAAAGTCTCCAATTTCAAAATTTACGTTAAAACTGAAATCTCTAGAAAGCAGTCCTAATTTGATTTGAAGGCAACTGCAGAATTCCAGCTGGAGAGAAAAAGTTTAATTGGAAAATCACATAACCATTCCTAGCAATGACTGTTCATAATTATGTTTATACAGCTTCCCTGAATAAGTGGTCGAAGACTAGGTCTAGAGACATTACATTATCTTTGTTTAGCTTGTGCTTCTCTCAAGAGCCTTTGTCTGAGCCTTCCTTCCTCTTTAGTTTCTACTATCCAGTTACTTACCCAAACATATTTGTGCTAGATGTAGTCAAACTCTTACTGCTACTGTTTGCTTTGTAATTCAGACCTTAATATCTATGGTAAAGTTCACACTTCATAGACCACATTGAGGAAGCACATTAACCTTCACTTCTTGTAGAAGAGAGCAATAAATTGTGAGTTTATGGCTTTTTTGTTGCTCACAGTGTTTGGATATTTACTGCTAGCAGAAGCAGATGGAAGAAGTCTTCGGAGGATAGTCAGCATTGGAATGGTTTTGTGGTGAGAATTTACCAGCTGTAGTGAGAATTGCTGTTATTACCACTGAGTTGCAGCTGACCTTCCAAGCATAACCAAAGGGTTACAAAAGGCAAGGACTCACACAGAAGTTTGCATCAGGACTGCTCAGATCAGCTGATCATAACAAATCAAGGAAACTAAACAAAGGGCAGGAAAGGAACACAGAAAATGAGAAAAGAGAAAAGAAAAGGACTGGCAAAAATACAGGTTTACTATGTGAGCTGACTTGGAGAGCAAGAACGCTGCGAACAAATCAGTTCTGGAGAAGCAGTGAAGTGCCTTTGTGTTCCTCCCCAATTTCACACTGTTTGAATGATCATTTCTATTCATAGAACCTTTCCTGTACTTATACAAGTGTTTCTCAGCTGCTTTCAGATTATAAAGCAGGCACTCTGTTGTTTTATGTACCACTGAAATGTGTTTATCTGGAGATTAAATAGACAACTTCATGTATTTCATGACCTTGGTGGAGAGAAACAAAGCAATGAACTCACCCCTCACAAGCAAAGATAAATGTAGAAGTCTGCTGCCTACTGCTATGCAGTGTATCCAGCTCTAATTATGTGATAAGTGGATGGACTCAGTGTTAAACATATTTTGCAAAAGTTCTTGAACAAAGTGCTTACAGTGGTTATGCAGATAGCTTGCTGAAAGCCACATGAATACAAATTATTATGCACACAGTATGAATCTGGATGAGTACAGGAAACACTGGTCTTCTAAACTCTGGTTTTTGCTGAACAGTTCTCTATTTCAGTCAATGCACAGAATGAGCGTATTTGTTTTTCTTTCTCTCTCTAAAATTATTCTATTCTTACTTGTAATGCTACAGCAGAGTATTTGTTTTTAAGGTCATTGGTAACTCAATTCTGAGTGGTGCTGAGCATTTCTCGTCACATGAGAAACCTCAAACCAGCTAATTCTGATAAGAACTGACACACAATATTGAAGAAGAAGAAAAAAATAACAAAAAGGTAATTTCATTATCCAGATAGCCAGATTGTTTAAAAAAGTCTCCCAGATGTCCTTAGTTTGGTACCACCACAACACAACTCAGAAATATTAACAAACATTCTTCATGATCACAGGCATTTTTCCAAGGTACTTGAAAGTGATTAGGTTTAGAAGATAGACGGACATTTGGGACCCTAATTGCACTGAGTCAAAGCAATCTATGCTCCTGAACTCAGCTTTTTAAACTCCAGTGGGAATTAGATGTCTTTACATCTATTTTTTAAGTCCAATAAGCTCTCCTTTTTTATCTTTGACATCTAAAATTATTTCAGGGAAAAAAAAAAAGGAGGCCTAAATGCCTCTGTTATTTAGATACTTAGATTCCTAAACTGTTTATGAAATTTTGAAAATCTGTTCTGCAGATCATGACAACTAAGAAAACTCTGAATGTCTTGGACTTTAACACAACTGAGAGTAGTGACCGAGTATTAACCATGAAGAAATGGTACAGTTAATAGAACTTCACTGAAAATTTCAAATATTGTGTTATTTTTGCAGTGAGAACAGAATACTCAGTCTTCATTTCGAAAATAAAATATTTATCACTATTTAGATGCTTGTTTCCTTTCACATGGATCTAATAAATAGCTTTTCATTTGAATAATAGATACTCTCTAAACTAAATTAATAGATACTTTGCAAATGGACTCTAGTAGAAACACACATACATCTACATCTTTTCCTTGGCTTAAACATGAAAGAACACGAGTCAGTTACGGGACAACCTGATCTGTTCTGTTTTCACCAAAACTGCGAGGTTAATATTTATGGGAAAAAAACATGAGTATCAAAGGCTTAGCACAAAAGTTATTTATTTATTTTAAGAAATAGACAATATATCCTGAGTTGCGAAGTTGTCTTCTTCATGCATGGTCCATAATCAACAAGAATAAAAAAAGATATTAAGGGCATAATCTGTCCTCCACATCTATGAGGATAACAGAAGATCTAATGAGTTTACATTCTAGCAAAGGAAATTCAGATCAGGCTATGCAGAAATTTTCATTGTTAAGATTTGTTCAGGAACAGACTGAGGAGCCTTTTAATTTTCGATCTCTGGATGTTTTAAGAACAGGCTAGGTAGATACCTTACAAGGATGACATAGGAGTAACAATTCTGCCTTGATTCCGTTTCCTCTGTTTTCCATGACCAGAGAAATTATCTTTGAATTTTGCCTTTCACATGTGAAAAATATACCAGGTAATGTCTATCATTTATTTTCAAGGAGGCTTTTGGGCACCTGGAGCTTCAGATACTGATTGTCAAGTGTGTTAGTGAACTGCTACACAAGTATGAAGTGGAAGTAAAGCTGAGTGAAAAGGTCAGTGCAAATACTTATCTAGTGTAGGGGGTTTCTGAAAGGTAAGATATGCTTCAGGAGCCTTGCTAGCTATATTTACAGCTCTAGAAAAAACAAGCATGGCCAAGGAGCTCATCTCTGATGATCCCTAGCCATCATGAAGCTGTTCTTTATGCCAAAGTTTACTAACAGCTGTAGAGGCTTTGTCCTGCTCTGTTGAGTTTCTGTATGAATTTTGCTTTCTCTGCATGTAAATTGCCTCACAGTCCAAAAATGGGAACCAAACGGAAATTCCAACATGCATTTTCTTCATTTGATTTTGCTAAAATGGTTTTATCCATTCCACAAAACTATTTCTGTGACAAAGCCATACTGGAGACAGTTTGCTCCAATTTGAACAGCCTGCTAGAATTTAAGATTAGTTCCCATAACATTTAGGCCATAGTACAGATCTATTTCTTAACTATTAGCCTGGCAACGGCGGCTTCTCATCTGTTCAGATCTGCTTATTGCTGCTCAAGTACCTCAGCTCAGTCGTCTGGCCTTCCAACATCCAGCATGACAGAATGGTACGTGAAATGGGAAAAAAACAACTCAGCTTGTTCTCACCACCTTACTGAGCCACGCTGGCAGGTCCTGCTGGTCTTTTGCCTCTGTTCAGTCTGGTTTACACACTGACTTTCCTCCCAACAGGAATCATCTACTATTAACAAAATTGTTAGTGTCCAAATGTAGGGTCCAGCTCACTGGCAAGACCCACAGAGAAAGGAATAAGATTAATTGGGAGTCCCAGAGAGCAACATTTTCCCTGTAAGACAAGATAAGAAGGATCAGGGTTGACTTTCAGATCACAGAAGAAGGGGAGGTGAGATTTTTTGTTGTTTTTAAATGCGCAAACTGAATGGACAGATCCGGTCTGTGTCAGTAAGGTATGTCTAGCATGGAAAACAACAGTATCATGTCTAAGAGAGAAATTTTTGTAAAAGAAGTATGTAATAGAGAGACGGGAGGAACCTTAAAAGTGCTTTTAGCTCAGTATTTGGTCCTCAATATGATTTAGCCAATACCAAGAATCAGGACAGGGACTCTCAAAGCTACAAGCGCGTTTCTCAACAGCCTGAGCTGAAAAATAAATCTCTCCAGATGGTGCTCTGAAAGTCTCATATCCTCTTTGAACCATGAGCAGACGGAGATACATATTGTACTCCAGGGGCTGTTTTACCCCAGTGGGTAGCACAACTGAATCAGAAGACAGTGCTGGAAGTCATCATAAATCACGGTGACAAGCAACCTATTCACTTACAGGTCTCTATAGGAATTGATGAATCATTTATTAAAGCACACATTAGTCATTTATTACTCTTTTATAAACCATTTATCAGTAGGTATTCGAAATGTGAGCAAATAATATTTTTCACTTAAGACTCACAGTACTAGTATATCTCAAATTTCACTGTGGTGATGTTTTGTCAAATTACACAAATTTTATTCTGTTCACAGAAGGCAAGCTTCTTTATTTAACTGGAAAATTCATTTCTAAGGTCATATATTCCTAAAATGTAAACTAAGAAAAATATTTTCCCAAATATTACTCTCCTGATGTGACAGAATTCTTTCTATTTTACATTACTAATTACTAAGGAAAGACAATATATCCGATATTAAGGACAAATGAAGTATTACTAAAGAGCAGCAATGAAAGCTTCTTCCTTGGGAACAGATACTTTAAAAAAACAGGACAGAACCCAGAAAAGAGAGGCAAACATACTCCGTGGAATCTCATTTTTGAGCATATACTCTACGTTCAGTAATGGTGTAAGACCAGAAGTAGGATTCGTTGTACTATTTTTTTGGAGGCAGAAGAATAGACAGGAAGGGGTGAAATCCATATTGTTGTCATGTTGAAACAACATTTTTTCCTCCACTGGGTCTTAGGGAAGATCTGGGCAGAACCATGCCTACAGATACAAGAGAAGTATTTGCCAGCTTGTGGTTCCCAGCAGTTGCTACATTGGTAATTTTTCATCACACTTCAACCACAGTGACATTAACTGTAGACTAAAATCACTGTTTTGAAGACATACAACACTGCAGTGAGTGGTCTGTCACCAATTCTTAAAGCGACACAAGAAAATAATTCCCATTTTTCTTAATGTGCTAGGTATAAAAACAATACTCAGCACCATTAGCATTCACTCAGTCTAACTCATTCCCAGGCAGTTTGAATATCCTGCAGTACACAAACCAGGTATCAGATTTTCCAGAATGATCAATTCCTGCTCCTTGCTTTGCTTCATTTCTTACTTTCACATAAGTAATCCCTTGCTGCTGAACGAAAGCTGAGCCTAAGCCCTTAACTTGCTGGAAAGGAAATGCCAAATTGTTCTTTGTGATACAAAATACACGTTGTACTCAGTAATAATTCACAGAATTAATTTAAAAACTCTTTCACATTACAGAAATAGGGTTGTAAATTTTAAAAACTTCCTGAGAAAGAGGCCACTAACTTTACAAGTGTCTCTATTTTCATTCTCTATAATTTAAATCTGGCACAATATCCCGGCCACTGTGACCTTTTAAAAGGTAGACCTTGTTACCTCACCCGGGATTTTTGGAGGAGCTCTTAAAACATTGATCTTTTAGGCGTTAAAGATGAAATTATTTAAACCCCTGGAGGGAACCGGGTACTGTTTGCATGTCTGAATGGATTTTTGCACTGCTCAGAGCCTATTATGAACAGTAAGGGTAAGTATATATGTGAAATAGAACAAAGTAGATATTTTGGAGGTGTGTAGAGTGCTAGGACAGTAACAAAATAATTAACTGGGCTGAATCGCACAAAGCAGTGTCTCATACATTAACCCATCAAAGTACCTGACACATACTTATAACCTCAAGGGTTTAAACTATTCTCTGAAGTTAATGGAAGTGCTGTGTTGGATCACAGCCAAATTGCTCAGCTTCTTCTGTGATTATGCCCTGATACAGCATCAGTGAATTTTTCCCTAAACATGAAGGCCACAACTGCATCAGAATGGCATGGGTGTGGTACGCAAGGGGAAAAAATAGCAGATGGAAGAACAGATTCACTAGACAAATATCCCCTCTTCCAGCAAGAGGCTACTGCAAACCTGCATACAGCAACAAAGGAGAATTTAGACCTTTCTGAAAACATCAAATAAAGCCCCTTAATGAGCATTTTGAATAGGTGTGTAAGAATCTGACCTCCAAGGAATAAATACAGTAAATAGGAGTACACAGAAATGTATCATTGCTTAGAGGTAGATCCATAAACTTGTTTCTAGAGAAAAAAAGGAGGAAGAGATTGGTCAAATGTCAAAAGATAAAATTCATCTTCAATGGACAGAGACATGCTCAAACATGGCTGAGATTGACGTGCACTGAGGACTCAAAGAAATATCTGCTAACACATATAAGACTTCTTAGAAATGGAAATATATAGAAATATAGAAATTTTCAACTTTGGAGAAAGGTATGAAAAAATCATTAAACTTCTGCCTTGGCATTAATATTACTGAAATCATATATATCTTTTTTAAGATATAGATAACAACGCGTTCTACATTCTACAAACCACCATTTAGCGCACAGTCTGGGGTACCCAGTGTTGTACTTATACAGTGTCCAGACTTTTGAACAAATCCAGCTCTCATAACTTCATTGGCTTTCACTGTGTCAGATCAGGAATGAATTTGGCCCCTGTGCTTACAGATGAAAAGAACGCTTTGAAACTTGGCTTAATTGAGCTACATCAACAGCATACGACAAATAAAGGCAGAGCTATTTTAGGTAGAAATTATACTGTCAGAAGAAAACATAGGCCAGTAAATAAGCATTTGTCTTATAAAAGGGAAAAACGCATTGAGAAAAAGCATCTTTAAAGAGAAGGAAGATAGCTGGGAAAACGTGTCAAGAACCCAATCCTAAAGCAGCCAATCTCAAAGTAAATAAAAGAAGATGCACTCTGAAATCAAACCTTCAGATTTACTGAATTTGAGCTTTCTACTTCAAAAGTTACCTTGCAGAATATGTCTTTTTCTTTCAAGTCTTCTTCAAATCAACAGTATTATAGCATGTGGTATGCGACTGGTATTTAAGTACAAGAACTAAGTACTTTAAGCAGTAAGCCAAATAAAGTGGCATTAGCTCTATTAACAGACACTCTCCCTCCTCTTACGCTATGTATTTTAAATAGAGCATAAGTTTCTAAAGGGGCTTGACACCATACGTCTAAGGACTCATTTTTCCCGCCTTATTCATGGCATAAGAACATTGCTTAGCAAGGCAGAGGGAAGATTTCTGAGGTCATTAACGTCTCTAAATAGCAAAAGGTTCCAAACAATGTCACAATGTATTAAAAAAGAGATGTCTCTATGGGAAAATTTGTATGTCATATAAAGTGCAAGAAAAATGTGTAAGACCGGACTCTTCAAAGAAAGCTACATACTGCTGTCTCTTCACATCTGCTATTTTATCTCTGTACCGAAGCCACCAGACTTTCAAGGGTACAGAGTACCTTTTACTATCACTGACTGAACTGAATTTATAAACATTTCTGAATTTCCACAGAAATAGACACTGTCTAACAGCACATTTAGGGCTAAGCAGGCACCCAAGTTTTTTAACATGCTTGCCCAAATTACCAAACTATTAAGTCAAACAGGACATACAATTATAGAAAGATTTCTTCAAAAGAATTCTATTGAAAGATATATAGAAAGATTTCTTCAAAAGAAGAAATCTCAGTTTGGAAATTCAAGTAGGTAGGACTCTAAATGTCATGAATTGCTATCAATATTAATACAATTACTTCCTATTTCTAAATACACCAAGTTGTCCTTTTATATTGTTATGTTCCAGAGGGCTAAAAAATTACAATGTTTTAAATATATTTTAACCACTGATTGTCAGGAAACAGCTTTCAGAGCATTAAAAGCCTGATCTAAAGCGTAATTCTAAGGGAATTAATAGTTTGATCAAAGCCACTTTGTTATCACCTATGTACTTGAAAGGTTTGGATCAGGTTCTCTATGGTACTTTTTAGGTGACTGAAATGCTCTTGTCAAAGCATTTTACTTCAGTAATTACAGCTATTGCCACTGCCTAGTGAAAAAGAATATTTCTGTTGGGTAAATTGTCATTGTTTCTTATTTCTTCTTCACTTTTTTTTTAAAAACCTTCTCCATCCTTTTTTAATCTAGTTATCTAGTTTGCATTTATAAAAGAAATAATTATTCAAGTAAAATTGCAGTAATTTGTTTCAAAATAATCTGTTGTCAAATCGCTAAAATTAGGCCAGAAAAAAAAAATAAAAAAGGTAAAAACACACCTTAAGAAGAAAACCAAGACTTCTATAGCAATAAGCTTTACTTTTCTTCTTCTAAAATCACCTTAAAATCAGCATCCCTCATGTTTACTTCTCATCTCTGGGGAATATTCCTTAAAATCTGCAGATCCTCAGGAAAGTTTTACAGCAAAATCCAAACCAGCTGTTATTAGGTAAAACTTTTGAAAGCCTCTAATTCTCTCCAGATACCAGAGGCAAAAAAAGAAAAAAAATCAGGCTAATAACAAACGTAGAGGAGGGAAGAGAGCAGCGTGAGAAGGGCGGGAAATTTGGTAGATGCTCTGCCTGAAACCAGAAGCTTTGCTACAGCACTATTACACTGTCCTGCAGGCAGTGAATATCTTTTGTTTTCGTTTGGGTTTTTTTTCAGACTTTTCAGCCTTCTTCAGTGGAATTCAACTAGCAGGGGAAAAAACTTTCCTTGCAAATTCCACCTGTAGGTTAAACTTAAAGCTTTTAGGACTAGAGCTTTCATTACAGAACTCTCAACACTAGCTGTCGCACAGGCGAAGTACTGAAGCCAGGACAAACCATGTTGCTCTCATCCATGTTCCTGACCATCAAAAGCCCTAAGCTAGAACGTAGGCAAGAGGGAATTCTCTATTTTCCCCCATAGAAGCAAAAGGAGAAAGTTACAACCAGCAAAGTTATTTTACAGGTTTTCATCCTGCTGGCGAACGTCTGAATGATATCTTGACATACATTTTTACCTTGTGGTTGCATTTTGTTTTGGAAATGATGCATACAAATTTATTAATGTAAAAGAAGAAAAGAGCAGCTCCAGGGAAGTCTGTCACATTGAGCTAAAAACATGTTTTTAAGTATTTTCTTCCATTAAGGAACATTTTTATATTTAGAAACAAGCTAATTACAATTACATGCACCATTTTGTAGAACACAGATGGCGAACTCTTACCTCCTTCTTGGTAAATTCTGGTGGATGGTCATTTTTGTCATCAATAAGAATAGTGGCAGTTGCTGTACCAGTTAGTCCCACATCAAGACCACCCATATCCTTAGCTTCTATAACTAGCTCGTATTTCGGAGTTTCCATAGTCTGAAAAAAACAATAGAAAAAGAAAGGTTGAAACCCCCCCCACAACAGATTACATACTACTTTTAATTCACGATAAAATACTAAATTAAAAAATCTAAAACTTAATTTGGCCTGATAAAACACAGCATAAAACCAGATCTGTTATCACAGCGTTTTACCAAAACAGAAGCACAGCTTTCTATGAGCTTCAGCTGCTACAATGGAAACCTTATTTGGAATACAGTATGAGGGAATACAGGTAATACTGGTAAACAGTATATAATCTATCCTGTTATTTAAGGAGATTAGGAAAGAGGAAAGAAATTAAAATATACCTGCTCTTTAAGAGTAAGCTCTCACTTCAGTGCACCAATATTTAACAGCTTGCTTCATCAGTGTTATGATGGGTACATAATTAAATACTAATGTCACAATCTACATATAAATTCGCTTTATTTTACTAAATCACATTCATTCTGTGTATTAACATTTAGAATGGTAATCTAAGTTTGCTTCACTGTAAGAAACAAGAAAGCAGTTTCTAAAACGGGCAACAACTGCCAGTTATTGCACAAAGCAAATGTGTATAGTAACATTAACAATTTACACCTACAATATCTGACTCCTATGTCATGGTTACTTATCTAACTGCCTACCAACTGTAGAACCAGACAGTACAGGTCCATAGCAAAAGCCATCCTTAATTTCCCTTCCCCGAAAGACAACCATAACTTGGAAAAAAAATTTGTGGCCACCATTCTGCAAAGGGAATATGACAGCATTTCTAATTCAACTCTCTTGCATCAGGCATGAAAGTACATCTGTTTGCAAGCTGGACAACGGGGTAGTAATACATCCCATCAAAGGGAGCTATTATCAGCATCAGAACCTGCTCCCATGGAACTCGTAGAGAATTTTGACATGGATTTCACTAGAGAGAAGACTGGGCACCTAATTAAAATGCATATTTTCCCCATTTGTATGGCTGTCTTATATGGAACCATCTGCCCGAAGACCATATGTGCTGCATCATCAGTGGAGGACACAGATGGGAAAGTGCTGCAGTCACCTTTAAAACTATATGGTAAGAATATTACGTGTGCTCAGGTTTTTTCAAATCTTCCTCGAAATGTAAGTCTGGCTCTCAGGGGCAAAGCGTCATAATGATGCCTGAAAGGGTGGCTAGGGCACCACTGCTAGAGGGCTTTTTTAACCTCACACCAGCTCTATCAGCCAACTGCATTTACAAGAACCACAGCTACACATCTTTGACATCACTCATCCTATGTCTTTCATGTAATGCTTTCCAGAGAATTAACATGCAGGGAGATGACTGGTGTGAAACTCCATATAGCAACACAGTGATCTCTGTCTGCCACCCATACACTGCCTTACAAAGCAGGATCAAGGAAGCTGAAGTAAGGCTTATCCCATAGCAGAGGACACAGAATCATAGAATAGTTTGGGTTGGAAGGGACCTTAAAGGCCATCTAGTCCAAACCCCCTGACATGAGCAGGGACATCCTCAACTAGATCAGGTTGCCCAGAGCCCCGTCCAGCCTGACCTTGAATGTTTCCAGGGATGGGGCATCTCCCACCTCTCTGGGCAACCTGTGCCACAGTGCTTCACCACCCTCATTGTAAAAAATTTCTTCCTTATACCTAGTCTGAATCTGCCCTCTTTTAGTTTGAAACCATTACCCCTTGTCCTCTCGCAACAGGTTCTATTAAAAAGTCTGGCCCCATTTTAAGCCCCCTTTAAGTACTGGAAGGCTGCTAGATGGTCTCCCCGGAACATTCTCTTCTCCAGGCTGAACAAGTCCAATTCTCTCAGCCAGTCTTCAGAGGAGAGGTGCTCCAGCCCTCTGATCGTTTTTGTGGCCTCCTCTGAACCACCAGGTCCATGTCCTTCCTGTGATGAGGGCCCCAGAGCTGGACGCAGTACTCCAGGTGGGTCTTACCAGAGCGGAGCAGAGGGGCAGAATCCCCTCCCTCGACCTGCTGGCCACGCTGCTTTGGATGCAGCCCAGGGTACAGTTGGCTTTCTGGGCTGTGAGCGCACATTGCTGGCTCATGTCCAGCTTTTCATCCACCAGTACCCCCAAGTCGTTCTCCGCAAGGCTGTTCCCAATCCATTCAGCCCTCAGCCTGTATCTCACCATTTAAAATTTTAAAAGACTTATTTCTCATCTCTAGTTTAGCAAAGCAACCTCTTGGGCCACACAATCTTCTCTGTAGCTAAGTGATTTGAAAGCATTTACTAAATAGCGCATTTTGCATTTTCCTGGGTATATCACAACACCTTTCTTGGAGCGTGTGTAAGAAGGAGATCCCAATTCCTTAGTACATAGATGTTGAAGCATTTTTAGGCCATGAGAGAAGCAACCGTATCAGTTGCTCGTCAGATCAGCTATTATGAAGCAATATATTTACACGTAAAATCAATGAATCAAGCCAGAAGATACATTTAGTTCTAAAAACATATGGATTACTAGAAAATCAGATGTCACTGCCAGTTAGGAGATCCTAAGAAATGTGTTTCCTTCAGTCCTAAAACATGATTCCATGAAATTCATCTCAGAAGGCAGAAAACCCAGAACAAGATTTTGATTTATAACATCATATAAATATACACAAAGAAATATTACTGACATGACTCCAACACAAATTCAGATTACTGAGTGAAACAAAATTTACAGTTTTCATACATTTATTTTCTAAAATGTTTTCAATGTATTAAAACCTGAATGGAACTTCTCTCCCCTCCCCTAGATGCAACTTTTTCATTCTTTTGGTTAGGAAGTTGTTATTATTGTATGGAAAACTTGCAAAGCCATTTATCACTTCATGTTTATAAGCCTCTTTGCTTAGAAAAAGGCCCATTTTTAGTCACAAATTGGCCTTTTTTCCTTTGAAAACTGTCCCATTTTCTATTGAAAGCAAGCCCATTTATGCTAGGAATTGTGTCTACTGCAGCAGAAATTTCTATGACAGGAGTCCAATGTTTAAGCTCGCAACGGAATGTGAAAAACATTGAATTTTGACTAGTATTTCATATCATTATGAATACTTCACACTTTCCTGCTATGCAGCACTTTCTACATCTAGTTCTGTCACCAAATATTTGCTTTGTTAGAGAAAGCAACTCCTAACAGATCCAAACCCGAGAGCAGAGACATGTTCCCATCAGATGCTCTCTTTACACTAGGAAATTGCACGTAAAGGACTTTTTAGCATTTCTCATACTTCTCGCCCAGCTAATTCAGGCACTAGTAGCAATTATTTGGACCTGTGTGATTTATCACACTACTGGTGAATCCTGGGACGTGGGAGTGGGGATCTGTGGGCAGCGTATGGGTCCCTGTGCTCTTACTAACCCCGTTGCTCAGCTGACGGCGCTGTGGAGGGCCAGGGTCTGTGCTGGGGGCATTCCCCAGGGTAGGGGCTGCAGTGCAAGTCGTGGCAACTCCGTGTCTTTTCCCTCTTCACAGGGCTCAGACCTTTTACCCCAGTGAGGTCTCTCCCTGTGCTTGCTCCCATCTTGTGAGAAATGAGCGCTCCTGGAGCAGGGAAGTGGAGGAGAAAAGCAGCCTTCACCCCTCCTTCACCTTCTCCATCCCCGCTACACTGTGCGGGTTAGGGATAAATGCAGCACCCACTACTGGCAGCATTTGGTTGTCCCACCATGACATTGCCTGTCACTAAGTCCAGGCCCTCTGCTTCTCGGAGCAGTGACCTATAGCCCCTGAAGCACACTCTTGCAAAAACAATCCAATTAATACCATTTGGATAGTGAGATGTTAGCAATATAAATATGCAACAACTCTCAACAAAGTGGATCTACAGCTAAAAAGGATAATAGATTATTTTAATAAATGAACATTAAGTCACTGTTTGTGTGGCTTATTATTTATCAACTGTGACTTTGTGGAGTGTAACACTGTTGAGAGGGTTTGTATAATTACAGCAGGAGAACCATTCCTTTCCCCATAAATTTTCACTCTAGTCATTTAGCCACGGCGGGGGTGACACTGGCAAATTGCTTCGTTTGCCAAGGAGGTGAGCTGCGTCTTGAGTGTTTTTCTTCGAAGGTCCACCCACTGCCATTCTCACCAGTGCTAACATTCCTATCAGTTTTCACTCCCCTGCTGCTTTAACATAACTGGTTCAGCACTAGTAAGCAACGAGAGGCCAGAAAGGCAGTTTTTCAGATTTCAGATTCCTGACAAAGCCAGCAGGATCTAATCACAACAGAGGGAAATAAACAGTTCAGCGCAGATACACACAGGTGGAACAAACCAAGTGATTACTTTTAGGTAGTGCTGAATCAAACCAGACAATGATGGTTTTCTGCTGAGTTTTAATCTTTTAATGTTTCCTACAGATGCAATAAAAAACTACCAGTGACTTAAGAGAAGCAAGCCATGGCTAGTATTTCACACCACCAGTAGTTATTCCAAGTCTTGGAATCCATCTGGAACCGACAGCTTCCTCAGTACAGTAGGACTCAAAATGTAAGATGGAAACAAGCGGAACTACTTGCATGATTACAAGAAAGGTTTAGGACCCTTAGGTGACCACTGGTATTTTCAAACACGTCTAAGTCCTGAATTTCCAGTTATATACATGGACTCTCAGAGCCTTGGTAGTGCTAGAACAACAACAAATCCCCTCTCTGCAACTTCAGCTGTCCAAAGCTTTTACAAGTGTAACCAATGTATCTCCCCTTGTTTATTTGTCTTGTAAGGAAGTGAAATCACTCAGGAAGTTGATGTTTTCACTGAGGGCTGTTTTTTTTCCATCTATCTTTAGACATTCAAATTAAGTGTCTACATTTTGGAGCATCACTGCCATAGAGTCGAAGGAGAGAAGCCATTTCTGTATTTGTCTGCACTGACGGTCTCAGGAGCTCAGTGCTCCCTAGTGCACGTGCCTTGGTGCATGACTAAAGCTGCCTGAAGATCTTCATGACTTGATAAAGATCACAAAAAATAGCACCTAAGTGAGGAACAGAAATCACATTCTGGCACTGTATTATGCGTATCCAAGCAATGAATCATTAATTGTTTATCCAGATTCGATGGCCCTGGTAACTTTACCTTTGGTTGTGGGAGGAGGTACGAAAAGATCTAGTTTTGCTTAACTTCTGAAGTTCAAAAATTTCAGTCAGACTTTTTATTTGAAAATCAATAAAAGCAGAGTAAGTAAAGCAGATTCACAGGGAAGAAGAGCATGAGAAAACTCTTGTAACGTCTTTTTTTGAAAATCAATAAAAGCAGAGTAAGTAAAGCAGATTCACAGGGAAGAAGAGCATGAGAAAACTCTTGTAACAAAGACGTCTTTTTGCCACTGACACCTGAAGCAGTTATGACTAAATCTAATCTATAAAGTTGGCATATAGATTACACATGTATGAAAAGCACTTCATTCTGGCTGAAAACTGAAATCCTGGTCACTGTTAGAGTCAGTCAGATACAATGTACATTGGGAAGCTTATTTGCTAAAATAATGTTTTCTATTTTTCCAATATAACTATCTAGTTATTTTCAGGAGATAATATATTTTCTGGAAGGACGCACTATGGGGTACTTGGAAATCCATTTGTGATGCTGAAGCTAAACTAAGAAGAATTTGGATCAAGGCTTAATCTTCTTTGTACCATGTGAAGATGGACTGGGTTCAGAATTTTAGGCTACTTTAGTTTTTTATTTAATCTGTAATTCAAAGATGTTTAAACAGGAGTTCAACATATTTTCTTGTTGATCTTCACAACTTTGTTTTTATTACTAGTATTTAAACTATATGTCGGGAGTTTGAAAAATAATCACTTTGGCAAATGTAATTCTTCCCTTTTGTATTTATTCACATCATCGCCTGCTACCCGACTCAGTATATTTTGTAGTTTGTCTTTTAGTGAATTTTAGGATCCTGCTACGGATTTCAGGCTGTGTGAATCCCTGCCTCATATCTGCACCCAGCTAAAAGCTGCAGATAGGCACTAAAGTCTGGAAAACAACAGGACTCCAGAAACCATCTCTTCAGTGTTTCCTCCTGGCTGTGTGTCTCCCATGAAGTGTCTTTAGCGAGGTCTTCATCCAGTGCTCTCCAGCCATTGTAAGACACCTATGAATTGCATGTCCAGAAAAGGACACATAGTGCCACAACACCCAAGCCTTCACTTGGTGCTTCAATGCTTCATCTAAAAAATACTGGGGAGAACAGAAATTCCCAAATTCACATAAAGTACTCAGTTGCTAAGATCAAAACAAACACTGGGAAGCAAACATCGTAAAGAATGTTCAAAACTCTTGTAAGGCTTTTAAGTATCCTTTCAGGCTATCTTAATACTTATTACCAATACAGAGGTTTTTTTACTATTTTGTGGATATTAATATTTTCTATAACAATGCCTCAACACTTCTATTTATAGTTCTGTTTATAAACTATGTATTCACGCATAATACTATGTCAGTAGTGTGCTACCGTATCATAGTTGTTACTAATGCCTTTATAATAGTATGCTAACCAGAAAAAAAATTGTTAGGATTTAAATAATTTCAGCTCATGCTAAATAAATGCTTGTGTTCATTTAAGATGATAATTGCATATAGTATGTACTGAATATGTCCTATTAAGACATAATCAATGTTCTTGTTGAGTAACAATATCAACATTCAATCTAACATTGTTCCAGAGTATGCTGTTAGGATTTTGACAAATGTAGAATAAAAAAATGAAGCAATGTGATTATTAGCAGCTCTAACAGACATAATGCTTTTATAATTATAATATCAGCATTTATTTTAAACGCCAGTTGCTGCTGTGTAAAAAGGGCAATATACACAGAGGCTTTGCATTCAGGGCTTGAATTACAGTTTGATGAATACAAAAACCCAAACAATTTTGTAACGTAAATCCTCTTTAGCTCACCAATTTCCAATTTTTTATATCATAAAGGAAGGTCTACAGTTTAATCGCTATAGTAATGTACTTCTGTTATGAAGAAAATCAATATCTACTTACTACCCACAGGAGACATATAGTTCATAGGTATATCTGGAAGCAAAAGGAAGACTAAATTTTCTCCTTCAGCAGTTGCTGTTAAAAAGGGAAAGAAATTGCTCCAAAGTTCTTGATACAAACAGCTCTCCTGGACATAGATATTTGTTTCCCACCAAGAGGAAATCTGTAACTATTTAATATATAGGAAGTATAGGATCAAGACTTTAATTCTTCATAATGCTGACATAACTATAGGGCTGATATACGTGGATATGTTTGTTATATTTTGCATGGAAATACAGGAACTGTATGTGCATATTTCCAATATTTTGTGTAAAATTATCAGTTTGGACTGATAAGCAAATTAGGATTTAGAGTTGCCATTGAATTAGTATCATTTTGGAGAAGGCTGCCAACCATGATGGGGTGACAAGCTTTCCTTTGAGAAATATTAGAAATTTGCAGAGAAAAACTGTTTGTTTACTGCTCACTCACTCACTGTACAAACATGTGCATCTCGGCTCTTATATCCAAGCACCACAGTATTCCTGCAGACATTAACTTCACTTAAGGGAACATCCTTACATTGAGAATGTTATTAATACGGAATTTCTCCTTGGGTAGAGATCACCAGTTTCTAGGACAGAACAGTGGTTGAAGCTCATTTAGTCTGAGATATTTCCATTTAAATTATTGTCGTTAGTTAGGCTACCACCAAAAATAAGCCCTGGGAAAGGAAAAAATATTCAGTATTCTAAATAAAATCCTTAATTATCATAAAAGATATAACACCATTGAAGTTAGCACCCCTACACTGACTTTTACTAGCCGAAGATATTTACTGGAGTATACTTTCTTTGGACCAGAGTGGCATGTTGATCTGCAACAGCTACTCACTAGATGCTCATGGTTTGGGAAAAGAAACATTTTCCATGTACGCTGTGCTAGAATTATAAAGTATTATAATAAATTTGAATAGCAACGGAGAATAAGAATCACAATTTCCCAAGGAAAATACTTGCTGTCAAATGTCATTAAATAATACTTTTTTTTTTTTTTTTTTTTTTTTAAAAAACACAAGCTATGTTTCAGCTTTCTTTCTGGACCAACGTATGTAATTTCATTTTTTTCTCAGGAAAAAAATTCAGTTGTTCCTCATAATTAAACAGTATTGCAGGAACCTTTCATTCCAGTGTGAAAGCATCAATTATTATGTAACTTCTCTTGCTGATTTTAGACCATTTAATCGCTCTATTATTATTATTACACACTTGGAGGTGTCAGGAACACAACTACCACACTCATCTCACCTAAACCTGCTGTCAACAGCAGACAACAGCTATAGTGAGTGTCTACTCCCCAGTACTAAGTCTGAATAAAGAAAACAGAACTACATTATAGTCTATATGCAACCATAGGCCCTGATATATGCAAACATTCCCTTTGTGTTTACATGTCACTAAGACTGTCAATACTGCTATGCCCTTCCAAAGATTGCCCTGAGTTTAAAGAACACATATAATCATGCTTGCTAGATCCGAGTTCCTCCAAGCTCTGTGTTATATGGTAGTCCAACTCGCTACCTCAAAGCTCGCTGGAGTTTGCATACCCCTTCCTGCAGTCCCAGACACACCCTTGGGGAGACGAAGCAGGTAATTCAGAGGGAGGTGAGTTTGGAGGCTAAGGCAGCAGTAAACTTCTTTTGAAGTTGCTACACACATAATTTGGCCATGAAGCCTGCCCCAGTTGGAACATCCTTTCCATTATCCGTAATTCTCCACAGCTGACTTTTCACAAAGCAACATGCTGCCCTAACACACCTTCCCGTGTGCTGCACATTCCTAATGTGAGCATTTCCCCTTTCACAGTGCTTGCACCAAAAAGAACCCCCAACCCTTCTTGTACATGAAGTGCCTAGTATTCTGCTAGCCCCGTCCTTCAACACAGTACCAAAACATTGCTGAAACCATGGCCTTACATCTATTCCTTATTGACTATATACCTACCAATGTTTATATTCTGATTTTTGTTGCTGGATAGAAAACACTGTATGTTACTCACCTTAATTAATTGCATCCAGATAAAAACTATTGATGGAGTGGGTGGCAAACAGTTTCCCTGATGCTTAACACTTTCCAAGCCTTAACATATTGAACACTGTAACAATGCTAATAAGCAAAACCTTCCAAGGACTTTTTCATTAAAATCAGAACATATGATGAGAAACATTAACAGTCTGACTGACAGGTGTAGGAGCCACTGTCCTCCTCAGTCCTGATTAATACACTTGTAAGGCAATATTGAAACTACTCTACATTCTGCCAATTTATACTTAATTATTTTTACAAAGGTAACAGTTTGAACAGAGCATATCAAGAGAGCTTTGTGTTAGAATAAATAAATGTCTGCATCAGCACACCCCGCTGGACGAGGGAAGGGAAGATTCAGTTCTGTCTGAACAGGACATTCAACCTGGTTGTCTTGGCTGCATCAGAAAGTACTAAAGCTCAAGCTAGCTGTCAGGGGCACTCAAGGTAAGAACTCCCTTCTGAATTAAACCTAGTTATTTCAACAAAGCTTTTTTTTCAAATCACTATGTTTCTGTAACAAATGTTCATTTTGACAAATCAATATATTCCCATAAAAACCGTTCTCCTGTAATACCCAATCAGCTCTATTTGCAGTGTTAATTATATATTTCATTTTAACAGTCACAATTTGCAATTCAAATAATCTGCAGACCAAAAGATATTTGCTGAAAAAATGTTCAAATAATTTTCAGCCATTAACATATTAGAGTTGTACAATCTGTTTGCAGATAATTTGTGAAGAGAAAGAAGGACAAAGTTATTCTAATAAATTATTAGTTGCGAATTATTGAATCATTCTTAGTCCCTGCCGTAGGTAGAAATGAGTCTATTTAAATCCAAAAAACATAAAAGGAGAGACAAGTTTCTCCAACACAGTAACCTACCATGGTTATCAGTAGAGACAGCTTTTCAAATATCTCTATTTTAAAATACCTCGGCCAAGAGAATTCCCTAAGTATATGGAGGGTGTAAAGGTCACATAATGAGGATCAGTACACAGAGATGAGTGAAGGTGTTCTGCTGTAACATTAAGAGAGAAAAAATCATGAGCAACTCCTAAAGTACTCAAGCCTGAAAAGTTCCTTAGCCTGGCATAAATCAGCACAGCTCCACTGACTTTAAATGGACTGCCCAAGTTTATTTACACATTTATTAAGCTGTAACTTACCATGTTTATGAATGAACACACATCTATGCTTTCATGCCACAAGATGCCTGTCTCTCTTGTAAAACTGGCAGGTTCCCATAGATTTGCATTTAAAACAAAGCAGAACTAAGTGCAAGAGGCTGCCTTCCAAATCATCATGACATCAAAAGCATGAGAGCCAAAGGTCCGAAAACACACACTTCGAAAAAAGTCCCCAAAATTCTTCAAAACAGGTGGATGAAGGTAGTATTTCTTGCCTTGTTTCAGGTATAATCACATTAGAGTTAGGGAAATCTTGCTCATCAGTAATTGCAAGAGGGTGTCTGTGCCTGTGTTTGTGCAACACAGAGTCTGGAAACTAATGAGAAGTTCTAGGCATTTAACCCATTGCAGGGGGGAATCAATCCATGGTATAAATATTTCATACAACAGCAATAACATGCGGCTGGTCAGCGCTCCCCTCTGTTACCTGGAAACAAATCGCTTTCCTAAATTGTGTGGACAGCAGCCAATGTCACTTATCAGTGGTCTCATTGGTAAGCACACATTATACCTTCAGCCCTGAAACACGGGAATACTTCACTGAGCAAAGAAACAAAAGGCTCTGTCAAGCATGCTTATCAGCACTTGAATTTGCTCCTCCTTGAGTCTGAGTCAGGCTCAAGAATCCCTGAAGTGTTTCCTGCAGGCTTTGGAGGAGGATACTGAACAGTTCGGAAAGGTAAATACTGCCTTTCATGAAAGTGTGTTCCAGAAAAGGCATCTCCAAAGCAGGAGATACAAAAAATAGCTGGAGTTTTATCTTCTTAAGGTGCCAAGAAGTGGGTCTGAACAAGGCAGAGGTAAAACTTGAAGCAGTTCAAGCTAAGCTTATTCCCAATGCCTCTCTTTCCTCACAAAATCAGCTCTGAACCAAGCAACATACCAACAACATAGCTTGAATCCTGGATGCTATAGGCCTCTGTACTCACAGACTGCACTTATGCGCACACCTTTTTGAAGGAATACATTGCAGGAGACTAAGTGAAACCTAATGCTGATTATTTTATTGTCTGCCACCATCAAGCAAACTATCATCTCACCAGATCTGAATTTAGTTTAATCAAGTTTATACCACTGAGCTCTGCCTGGATGCCAATGCAACACTTGCACTAATCTACCTCATCATTCCAAGACATCACAGAACCATGCCATGCCTTTCTTCACCTTTCATCAAACATCAAATCCTAGATGGATGTTCAGGCAAGTCAAGTTCATTTAAATGCATCTCAGTTGACAATAGCAATCCCAGAGAAAGCTACTTGACCACGTGCCCGTTCAGGGTTTGTGTACACTGTTGCTTCAGCACTGATCAGAAAAGACCTTTTGAAGGTCTTTCCCATTGTTTGAACTTTCCCATTGTTTACACTTACTACACTCCAGTTTGCATCACTGAGAGTGCGGCAACTGGATTTCTTTCAACCGAAATTCAACTGGAGAATGTGTCCTAGGCGTCACCTAATTCTTTCCAGCCATCAGTGTGATTCAGTCTGGGGGACCAGACTAGAGCTGTTTGAAGTGAAAAACTACGGTGTGCAGTATGGACGCCAGGACTACAGCATGAACTATTTTGCTCTACAAATCTGCTTCTACTGGTCTGCTCTATCTGCTAACACAGAAATAGCCTTACAATCCACGATAAAGTAGACGGCTATGGAGTTTACAGTATCTAAGTAGTGACAGCAACCTCTTACCCCAGACCAGGCAAGGAGGCAACAGCAGGGACAAGAACCAGCAGATCCCCCAAAGCTCCAAAGGTTGTGACACAACAAGAGTGTGGCAGTCGCAAGACAAGGATGAACCATCTGATAAAACATCTGACAGTACCTGATGCAGAGGCTTTTCAAGTAGATGCTTCATCCTTACCCCCAAACAGCATCTCTAGATCTACAAAAGCTTAGCATTATTCCTGTGCCCAGCTTATACTGAAGAACATGAACAAGGCCATTTGTTTGCTAAGGTCTGTGACTGATCACTGCGAAACAGGTTTCTTGGGGATCTTTGCATAGCATCTGAAAATGAAAGTTTTCCTTGAGTTTCAATTTATAATCATCTAAACCAATATTCTCTGCCTAGGTAATAAAAGGTAATAAGTTTTATGATACCTCCCTAATGCCAAGTCTTTACATAATCTGTTATCAAATGAATCAAAATGAAGCTTACTGGGTTAACGTCAGAAATCACATTCTCACAAATTAGGTGCACTTAGATTATATTTCCCTCCATAAACATTCCAATTCCCACAACAGAAAGCAATGTTATAAAGGTCAGGATGGAAATTGTGTTTCTGCTGTATAATCTGCTTTGCAAATTTGTACCAGTGGTCAAAATGCCCAGAAAACTCAATTACTGACTTGCTATGACAACCATACATCAGCAGGCCTAGGCAGACAGAGGTTATTTCTAAAATTAGTACCCTAATGCAAAAAGCATATTCTATGATTCCAGATGTACAACCTTTGCCTGATGTTTATATTGTTAAATATTAATGGAAGCACTGTCTGTTATTTCAGACATACCATCAGGAACATAATATTCTAGTTAAATAGGTGCATTCTAAGTTGGAGGAGAAAAAAACCCCTCCATGTCCGTTTGAACCATTTGCCATTTAAATGTCTTATTCTAATCGAAGTAATCATCAAATGTTACTTTTAATCACTATTATCATTTTTCCTTTAACTTTAATTTTTTATGCAAATCTTATTTTAGTTTAGTGTTCTATTGCCAGTAATAATTCCAGGTAGCTTTTGAAATAAAGGACCATGCTGAGAGTGTAATGAATCAGTAAATGATACCAGCTTTGCCCATGGACAAAAACAATTCTAGTGGCTGCATTTATACTCTCGTTGGGTTATACCCGCAGAATATAAATTGATCTAATTCTAAATCATCCAAGGGAAAATGATGTAAAATGGATTTCAATTACACTATTGCTGTTTTACAAAAAAGCTTATCACACTATGGGGTGAAAAATCAACCCCTCCATAGGATTTACTTTCTGATGAAAGACGTAACAATGGAATTTTCCATTTAAAATTTCTCCAGTCAATTTCATTCTTTTCTTACTTAATCCTACATATCTCTTCATCAGCTTCCTTTCATGATAAAAAATAATTAAATGCCTTATTTGGAATTCCTGTACTTTCTGCTTTGGTTAGTAAGTTCTATTTTTGCTAAACTTTCATAATCCTACTTATATCTTCTAAGAGCACCCGCCAACAAAACAGATCCCTCCCACCCCCCTAAGGTCAGGCTTTGTTTTCTTGCAGCCTGTCCTGGTTTTGGCTGGGATAGAGTTAGTTTTCTTCTCAGTAGCTGGTATAGTGCTGTGCTTTGGATTTAGTATGAGAATAATGTAGATAACACACTGATGTTTTTAGCTGGTGCTAAGTAGTTGTAGTGCTTGAACTAAGCCAAGGACTTTTCAGCTTCCCGTGCTCTGCCAGCGAGGAGGGGCACAAGGAGCTGGGAGGGGGCACGGCCAGGACAGCTGGCCCAGGCTGGCCCAGGGGATATTCCGTACCGTATGGTGTCACGCTCTGTATATAAAACTGGAGTTGGCCGGGGGGCGGGAATTGCTGCTTGGGGACGGGCTGTCGATCACCGAGGGGTGAGCAATTGTTCCATTGTGCATCACTTGGGTTTTTTTGTATATTCCTTTATCACTAATATTATTATTATTATTTCCACTTCCTTTGCTGTTCTATTAAACTCTGTTTATCTCAACCCATGAGGCTTTTTTTTTTCCAATTCTCTCCCCCATCCCACCTAGGCAGGAGGGGGGAGGAGAGCGAGCGGCTGCGTGCTGCTTAGTTGCCAGCTGGGGCTAAACCACAACACAACCAAACTAAGATTTCCACGTTACTCTAATTTTCAGACTTTGTCACTGCCTTGTGCAGATTTTGCACTATAGTACAGTTGCTTTTGGTGAAGAATAAGGGATGTTAACTTGCTACAGGTTGCTCCTTTTATAAGTTTATGTCTGTGCACTAGAACTGTACACAGCTTCTTTCTGTAAATCAATCTTCAAAAGCTTTTCACATTCACTATAAAAGAAAGAATAGATTTCTAATTCATTTATTGTATTAGCAATACCAAGATACAATCTACTTATAGCATGAATTTAGTGTGGTGACCTAGAGGAAAACCAATAGAAAATAAACATAAAAAGTAAGTGTGGGAAGATCATGCATGCAGAAGAATTTTCCTTTCAAGGATTTTGGAAGATTCAATAAACGCATAGCTCTCTGGATAAATAGAAAATCTCACAAAAAGGCATAATCATCAGAACCCTGGCAGATACTTGACATAAAATATAGGGGACATTGCTCAAATAATAAGAAATAATACTGAGGTATAAACTTGACTTCCCTTTGTACAATCCAGCAGCTGTATGTTCTTTTAAATGTTTAGCAACAGAGTTTTCTGGCCCAAAATCTTGCTCAAGACTGTCTCAGTGAGATAAATTTTGCTTTATAGGAAGTACATTATACTTTTATTCATTGCAATGTCATGATATTTGTTAAAAAAATTTCCTGAAGTAATAGCATTCTCAAAAAGTAAATACTTGACAAATTTTGTCTGCTTTCCCCCACAAAGTATCACCATAAAATATTTATGTCAGGTTCCTTAGGACCTGTTATCCTGGTCTTCCTGTTCAAGGAAATATTCTGTCAGGAAGTCCGAGATGTGATGGATCAGGGAGGCTTATGATCATCCTCACCAAGAGATCAGCAAAGGTAACGGGAAAGTTCCCTTCTGCTTCAAAGGTTTGGGTGACACATTCTTGTGGGAAGGAGACTGTACGACCATCTCCTCAGGCAGAAACACGCAGTGATGCAGTCTTCATTTTAATCATTTGATCGTTTTAATCAGGATATTGCACTAGCAAAGGTCCTAAGAAATCTTACGTGCTCTGCTTTAATAATGAGACATTAGTTAACCTTTTGTAATATTACCTTGTTGTAACTGTTTTATATCATATATAAAGCAACTTAGTAAAATGTATAGAACTGGTACAAATAGAGTTATAGTGAACTAAGACTGCACAGCATATTTTCTACTAAGTATTGTACCAAAATGTCCTTCATTGATGCTACTCAATGTCAGAAATTTCTGGGGGGCTGTTGTTCTACAAAGTGGTTTTATATACAGCTTTCCTTCAGGAGAATTCCCAAAACACACTGTAAAGAAAAAAAATCATTGCTAATTTGCAGAATTAAGAAAGAAATAAAGATAAGAGTTAATGACTGAAAGAAATCCACTGTTTTGCATTAAGGAAGGATGAACTGCAATTAAGTGAGTAACATCTACCATTGTGGAGAGATGGGAGGGTGTGTGAATATTTGAGGTAGGAGATGAGTGGACGTGGCGGTGAGCAGAGGTCAGAGAACAATGATGGAGCGAGTCCATAAAGAGTTTTCCAAACTTGCAGTCCCATTTCCAGGCAGTTCTTATGGACTAAAAGCAATAAAATCAACAAAGGAGAGAATGATATGGGAGGCACTGCTAGCAGGAAAAGAAGTAGGAGGAAAGAATACTTGACTCCCTTGAAGAACTGGGAAGACACATCCATAACATTCTTAAAAGAACTTTTCAAAGCTAGAAAGTGCTAATTGTAGCTGTATCTGTGGATCTGAGAAGCACTGCCGTATTTAGATTAGCCACGGGAAGCACTGCGCCACAAGGACTGTTTTCAAAATCACAATCCTGTCCTGCTCCCCTCGTTTCTTGCTATGAAGGTGAAGGATTAGTAGTTTGCTACTCGTCCAGCAGCATATTGTGCTCCATGTGTCTATGGCGTGCTCTTAAACTGTTCATTTTGGTTGTCTCAGCTCTGCCAAATCCCCATCCATCTGTTCTGGAGAGCTATGTGTGCAGTGCCTGCTTACTCCGGTATGCCAGGAGGCCTGATCCAAGTAGAATGGATTTCTGAAGGGATCCATACATCCTTGTACTCCCCAGCATGGCATTTTAGCATAGCTCATATGGCAGAAGACAGATACAGAACTATAGTAGAGAGAAATTCTGGCTGTAGTCCAAATGTTTTGATAAGCAAGTTTGCCCACAAGCAAGGCAAGAGCTTTTAATAGCATGGAAAAAACTGGGTCAAAATCCTTTCAGTGCAGTGCATGTCAGACACATGTAGATAAATGTGATTTTGTATTACTGTCTGACATCTCATAAAGACTTGTGATTATGCCAAACAAATGACTGAGGCACCTTTTCAATTCTCTACAGATCAGCATTTTCTGTGTCTAGAATGTGTACCAGGGGAATGCATGAAACCCGCAGTTTATATTTAAGGATGTCCTTCAACAGCTGTTGGGCCAACAGTACATTTGACCTCAATCAGATCAAGAACTAATTACTGACCTTTCTGCAGGTCAGAGATTATGTGTCAATTTGGAATGTCCTGCAACCTTTACTGAATCTAAGGAACTCTTATTCACATAATTAATTTATATGCACAAATCTCCAACTGAAACCAACAAATGAGTCAGAGTTGCGGGATCAGGTTCATGTCCTGGAACTACTTCAAAACATTTTTGTAAAAAGGAAATCAAAGTGGGCATGGCAACTGTAAATCTAACGGGATTTAAATACAATTAATATTGAATACTAAAAATTAGGGTGTATAATCATAACGACAATTCAAGCTTAACGAGAGTAGCACAGTAATGAAAGTATTAAAAGCAATACCCTTTCTCTCTCTCTCTCAAAGGAAGCATTTGAAACTATGATTTAATACAAATCCACTATTTGAACTGAGATTAACAAATATTAGTCTCATTATAAATTTTAATATTATTTGCATAAACTTTATTGAGAGAGGAAGAAAAGGAATAGAGAAATTTCAAATTCACAAGAAAACTGCAAAATAGAATTTAATTTTCTGCTGCCTTAAAAGCCTATCTAGGTCATTTTAAGTTAAACAGATTTCTAGAGGTAGAAAATGCTGAGTTAACATTACAATAAACAGAATTGATTGGAAGGGAGGCTACAAGTAAAGCAATTAGCTTAATAAACAGATGGAGAAGACACACTTAAAATTACTGCCTTTGTCAAATGTTCAGCATCTTAAGCCTAGTAAGATCCTGTTTATTGAAGCAGGAATGCAATTACTGCCAAAAATGTAAAATAAAATTTATATTTGATATGCGTTAACTTATTAAAGCAGAACTATGGTACATGAAAGTAAAGCAGAATAAAAAAAAAAATCAGCATCTCTGTTTCTCTCTCTGGGAATTCAAAGACTGGCAATGGATTATGAAGGCAGAATTCAGTTATTTTCCAGCATTTTCCCTCTCCCTGAGCTTCGCCGCCTTTGCATCTATCTCAGCTTCAAAAATATTTTAAAGGCACTGAATGAGAAACTCGCACATTCAGCCGTGCTTCCTGTCAGGAGGGGCATCACAAAGGGAGACGGAACCGAGCACAGTTATCTCTCCATGGGAGTGAAACTGCCTGCAGTCCTCCAGGCTTGACGAGGAAATGCTGAATGAAATGCATGATTCTCAACTCTTAATGATATATGCAACATGTTAAAAGATGTCTGTAAGGTCTGAATGTGCCCTGCAGCATTGTGTGTCCCAGGATGGATATGTTACACTTTCTTGGGACTTCAAAATGCAGCGAACTCAGCTATTAAGATCAAGAAAAAGAAAATCTTTCCTTAATAAACAGCTAAGTTGTCAGTTCGCACAATCCCAGTGCCTCAGGATGGGGACCACGAGAACAGTGCCATAGGAACCCACTCCCGCTGCTGCCTGAAGATTGCTCCAGCTGAGTCTAATCTGGAGGCAGACTAAAACATACATAGTGCAAGTAGTGCCTTGCCTGGACAAGTTATTTTATTTGCTTAAAAAAGTTTTTTGTGAAGGAGGACCTACAAGAGGGTCTCAGAGGATGAGTGCGGACTCCACTGATCTCCCTGGACCTAAGGTTTTGCTCTGTTTGTAGGACAGCGTAGATAAAATGGATTTATAATATCCATGGAGTTTATCAGACACATTCTCTTTTTTGGTGTATTCTATTTCCAGGTGGTGAAGAACAGCACCAAATAGCACCCATTTTAGTAGGCATTCAGATCATTCATCATCCTGAGTAGACCACTAAACCGTACCCACACAGAGACAACTAACACCTCGTTGTTTGGTTCATAGCGCATAATTCACAGCGGAAATTTTCTCTTACAATATTTAGGAGAGGAGCACTTCAAAGGAAAATACTACAGCACAAAGAAAGGAAAACAGAGTTTTTAAAGTGTTTTCCAAATAATAGCAAATTACAAGGTATTTTTTTATAAGTCCTGGAAGAATGAAGAGTTATTTTGAGTTTAATTAATATTTTTGAGATATGGTTCCATGGAATCTAAGCATTTTAACCAGAATTTTACACAGCTGATACATTCCTCCATCAATATTCAAGCTAGACAGTGGATCATATCTGTTAGATGGGATATAACTTCCCCAAAACCAGCCCTACATTAAAAGAGCATTGAATTCTGCCCTTAAAGTTTATTTACAGGTGTCCTGTTTACCAGAGGTCAACATATTTGGTCCTGACAGTGTCCAGAGTAGCACTGGACAATTATCGTGAAAAAAAAAGTCTCTCTCCACCTGCAGGGATCCGAAGAAATACTACTGTATCTTTGAATTTAATGTAACTGGTAGCATTTTTGCCAGCAATCCCAGAAACAATTGGCTACTAATAAAGGCACCTCCGAATATAATGCTCTTTTCAAGGGAAAGGACTCAGCCAGGATGACTTCGGTTCCACTTGGGAAGCTCAACCCAGCAGGTGCCTACTTCTACCTTCATCACGTATGCACTGTTGGTAGGAACTGCACGTGGGCTGCTAGTGTAAGGTATCCAACACCTTGTAAATTCACATGCTGCTGTTCCATTCACTCATTTCCCCACGTAGACAAGTTACCAGGAAATGCAATTTGCTCATGATTATAAAATGAGATCTCTTGATTACAGGCTAAAAAGGAAGAGAAGAAAGCCTATAAAGAAATCCACACTTACAGCGAACTGTACTTCATTAACTCCCATGTAGGCAGTTGTATGCGTTCACATCAATGAAGACATTTAGGAAATAACCAGCATTGGTTAAGCAACTTCAAAAAGAGCAAGGGTTTCATCCTTACAAGTGCCTTTTTTAACAGGACTTCTTTATCCAAGCCTTGCACTAAAGTAAGGATTCAGCTGTCAAACAACATAGTATTTAAATCTATGACAGATCAATATGCTACTCTTACTGTGCACAGCCATGCAGCATAATAACCAGAAGCAATGATATGTGTCTTTACATAATGATCCTGATGTCCACCACAAACATCCATTAACTGGATACAGCAATACCCCATCGAGAGGTTGAAACAACGATAAATGACATGACTGAGGCCATGTGAGAATCACTCATAGACTTAGAAGTAGATTGAGAGTTCCAGTTCCTAGTCCGTAACTCTAACCACTTCTGTCTTAGTTATAAATGAAAAAGATTAAAACTCCCTTCCTATTTTTATAATAACTTGCACAATTTCCTTGCTTCAGACGGCTGATGTACAGCATCCCTCGTGTTACCCCCTTGCCTTACCTACTGACCCGCTTGCCTGTCTGGCTGAAAATCTGCAGTCTGAAGTTTGTGCTCCCCACAAGTATAACGTTATGGTAAAAGAAAACAGCATGTGTCATCCTAGTTTCTGTTTGGTCATGGTTTCTGTGATTCAATGGTGTTCTTTTTTGAATATTATAATCTTTACTGAGAGTTTCAGTAAAATCAAAGTTTAATTGCTTCAGGAGGCAGTAGGAATGGCAGGGTTTCAGGTCAGGTCAGTTGCTGCCTACTTGTTACTGAGTGGCTCTAATTGGAATATTTGCCTCAGAATTTTAAAGGCAATAAGCTTTGGGGATATTTACATAGCTAGTTTGGTTTATCCTCACTTGGGGTGAGGTGTAAGTGGTATAAGAGGTATATCCTCACTTATTAGATCTTCTAAGGAATCAACATTCATGTGTTTATTTTTCTGAGACTAACTTTAAATCCTCTAAGCCTCTAGGAAGTAGTTTGTTTCTACCATTTAATTGCTATCTTTTATTTGATATGACAGGGTGCTCTGATGATCACATAAAGTTTGATATGTAAGTGTTCAGATGGATGGAATATTTTTTTTGATCTGTTGTTTTTACCTGAAGGATAATGCCTGAGCTTCACTGTACTAGTGAAGTAAAAATAAGAAAAAGAAAATTGAAATTCTTAAGCCATTTGCCCTAAATTTCTCAATGGCCAAGTGACACACAACTGTTTTCTGAAGAAGTAATAAAAATATTCTAATATGAAATAGATCATCACACATACTTGAAAAATATTGTGCATGTGTCAACCTTTGAAGGCCTACGGAAAGATCTGTTATTCATGCTATTGTAAGCTCTACATACCTTCCAATTCTTTATACAGAAAGCTTAATGGCCATGGATTATTTGCCTCATTGGTTATGGTGCTAGGAAATAAAACAATGGGAAATATTCATTATAATGCTCTCCTATATTGAACTTCCACTTGGTTGAAGTATTAAAACAAGCTGCAAGGAAAATTAAACCTCAGAAAGAAATGGCAGGTGTATTTATGAATGCAAAAGACAAACTAAAGGCTCTATTTCTCTTGGTTTGCAGTGGTTATACTGTAAGCGCTCTTCACTATCAGCATACTCCTCTACCTACCCAACAGCTTTTCATTCACTTCCATTACTAGGTGTCAGCCTAGTAACAGAAATCGAGGGCACATGGGAGGCGAGATTAAAAAAAAGAAAAAAACACCACCAAATGACTGGAAAAAATAAAAAAGACTCATTATCATAGTCAATATTTCAGGAAGAATGATACTGAATTGCATATTATATTTTTTCATGTGTAATTGCAGAATTACAATATATGTTTTACTACTAAAATTACTGGTTTATGATTAGGTTAACTTCCGTCCAGCAGTGTGTGTTGGCAAATTTGAAGGCATTAATAATTAGAAAATTCAATACATACCATCTAAAGAGTAATGTCAGAAAAAATATTAATGGAACAAAAGCTGTGTCTTAGGCCTATTAAGCTGAAAATTTAGCTTTAATCTCTTTGGCAGTAAGCATAGATTGTGAATAACAACATAAGGGCAAAATGAAATGGCAAGATTTGAAGACACTTGAAACTGTTTCTGATGGATTTCCCCTATGATATTCACAGGATCTTCAGAAAGCGGACAGACCAGATCATTCGGGGGTAGGGGGAGCACCTAGCCTTTTACATTTCGTACAGCTATATATGCCGACCACAGCCAGAGAGACATAATTCCTCTTTCCTTTTGGCTAAGGCTGGTGGAAGTATAACAATTTCCCACTTTTTGCTACTGGTTTATCCCAGTAGCAAATTGTGCCAAGTTCTGCACTCTGACTGTCAACCAACGACAAGCTGTTAAGCAAGGCAGTCACCTCTCGGCCACATGCATCTGCCCAACGAGGGCGTAAAACGTTACCTTGTGTGCGCGTTAGATGTGTGGACAAAGATCTGGTGGAAAAAAAGCCCATAGGAGAATCCTTACAGCTATGCTCACTTTTGCAACTCCAAGTCAAAAACAGCACAGTGGGTCCCAACACCATTTCGCAGTAAGTTTCTAAATGGTGTCATTATAAAATCAGCGCAAAAGGCTTCTTTATCTATATAGATTCTTCAGTTCAATACAGTCACATATTTGAAATGAGGTAATTTCACTAATGGGTTAGAGGCATCTTACAGGCGTGATGAGTTTTGCTTTCTTAAAAACACAGGCAAAAGCCAGGACAGTGCTGGTTTTGTCTTATCCCCTGAGATCAATAAAATTGAGGCTCTAATCCTTTGAAATAGGACGCAAGTTTTAAAGACAAAAGTATGGTACACTTCACTCTGGAAACCTGTCACCTGCACTCTTACGTTACGAAAAATGCTTCTACCACCTACTCAGGCCTCAAAGTGATGCACAGTAATTTTTATTCATATCTGCAATTTGTCTAGGCGCTACCTTTGTCTTGTTCCAATAAAAATCATTGTAAAGCTGCATCTCATCCACCTATAAAAGGATTACAAACAGTCACAGTCTTAGATACCATGGCTTCCCATTTAAAATGAAGAAGGTGAAAGAATAAACTCCCCTACAAGTCAAAAAGAAGTGTGTTAGTTGAAGCCAGCAGTGTTTGAAGCTCTCCAAAAGAGAAAAGAGGGATCACTCAAGAGCAACGCGCATGCCTTTCTCATGGCCTGCCAGGCCTTTATTCAGAACTAATCAGCCACTTGCAGACTTGGAAATGCGGCAGGCTTTCATATAGACGGGAAGAATCAAGCAACTGTCACTAAGCAAAATGAAACTAGAGCAGATTCTGGGCGGTCATCAGCCCTGATGCTGGACTGACAATGAGCAAAAAACATGCAAGAAGTCCACATCCTGACATAGTTGGCTCATTACTGCTTTTTGAACATCCTTGCTCTGCAAGGAGAGATTCTACAATAGGCTTAAACCAGCAAGAATTTAGTTTCAGAATCTCAGCTGGTACGATCTCGCACAGCCTAATGGGAAGCAATGAAATTGCACTACACCTGAGGGGGATCCAGCCCTCCTGTCCTCAGCTTCAGGAGCTGCTGTTCCTTCAGGAAGCAGGAACAGCCGCTCCAATAACACCAACAGATCCAATAATCAGATTACTCTCTGTGAGGACAAGAGCAGGCACTTGGCAGCAAGTTGTTTATATCCATTTCAAGCACTGGGGTTTGTTTATGACAATCATGGTAAATGAACTCTTTAAAAACTAGTCCACTGTGGCAGCAAACTTGCACATCTGTTTTATTACCTCCTTCAGTCTTTCTATGTTAGTGGAGGTTTTCTTTTTTCACTTGTGCTATGTAGATTAGGTAACAAAGCCAAATCTTAACCCCAAATATAGGAAATTAAGATACATAATTTTGGAGAAACATCTGCAATATATTTTGACAAAAACAATATCAAGCTATCATTTAAAACAGTACAGACATACTCATTTATGGTATTATTTTATTGTGAATAAAGATCGTAGATTCATCAGTTGATTAGTTTGCTATGTGGAATCAAGTTTCAAATAGGCAGAATGATCCCTAAAAACCTTAAATTATGCTTAACTAAAGAGTTAAATATAAGCTTTTAGTGAATGCATGTGAAAATTGTACATTAGATATAGGTGGATATTGACAGTTTATTAGCCGAATATTCACCAATTACTTTTTTTACATCCTAATGGCTAGTGTTTTCCGCTGTCAATAAGACATGGCTGTAATTCAGAAATACTGCCATAGGTCAACACTGAACTGAATCTGCATCACTCAGTACAGCGGACAAAGAAGTCCATTGAAAACAGAATACCTTAAACCCTGATTAGTACATTTGATGACTGCCTCATTAATAATAAAGCAAAAATGCTTCAGGGATTTATGGCGGCAAGAACTGATGATTACATCCTTTTTTAGATTTAAGGGTGGCAAGAAAGTGCCATCAGAGATCTGGGAAGAGTGATAGGGATTTAGGCTTGCTTGCTTCTTCCTGAAGATAAGGTTACTTCTTTCCCAGCACTTTTACATTTCATCTTTAAAATAAATTAATATTTTTAAAGGCCAAAATTGTGGTTTCATTTTTCACTTTGACAGCTCCTGAAATGCAGATAGATTTTGTATCATATAGAATATTTCCCGTGCTTTAGTTTAGTCGTCTTTTGTTCTAGTGCTATACAACAAACCACTGACTTCAAATGACCCTGTAAAAAAACAAGATCAGAAAACAAAGCTATCCCAGCTGGTCAGGAACATCGCCTTCTCATCTTGAGGAAGCTGCTTTTTATTCTCATTTTCTTCCTTTCCAGCAGTTCCTTTTTAATCTATTCTAGCCAGAGGCTTAACAACTCAGGATCCTTTTGCAAAATCCTGGTGGAATCTTTAATAGTGAAAATTCTTAGCACTTAAGTTCAAAGGTGACATATGAAAACAAGCTGCTTGTTTCACATAAGTCCTTTCACTTTTTCCTATTTGGTAGTTGTTTCTGAAGGTTTTGCTATGCCAAAAGGAAACACCAAACACTGAGATTTAAGTAAAAATAAAATCAGCTGAATCTGGCACAATCTGTAAATATAGATTCCAGTAGATGAACCTATCATATAAGTCGAGACAGGGTATCCGTGAGTTGTAGGTGCCTATCACCTCAAAGATAACAAGTGTCCTTATGTGCATCAGCCCAGAGAAGCTTGAAAATGCTGCCTAGATAATAGCTTTGATATTTTGAAGAGAATATTATTTTATTTGCCACTGAAAAGGATATTTTGTTTTCGTTGTGTGAAAGAGCATGCAGTTTGAAAAGCATTTTTGCCTTCCAACTGCCTGGATGATCCTTGTGTGCCCAGGGGAAGGTTTAAGAATTGATGACAGATAACACAACCCTGTTGAGATATTGAACTTCTACTTGTTTTTCCAGAGCTGTAGGTAAAGATTCTGCTTCTCAAAAGATGAAAAATTTGTTTATAAGAAGCTTGTCTATATAGTGCATACAAAAGTGCAACAGAGGTGACAGTCAGGTTTATCTAATACATACATTAAAGCATTAGCACAAATGTGCTGACTATGCAGAACATGCAATTTCTTGGTCTAGAAACTTGCTCTAAGTACTGTAATTTTGATTTTAAATTAGCTATTAAATTATAATATGTGGTTTACTAAACAGTAATTAAAATTTAATTTTTATTAATGCTGTGAATATTAATCCATCCCAGGTTCATTTGTTTTATATAATTCTTATAAAGTAATGCATTACTGCTCTTCTAAAATATTTTTGTGTAACATTTCCTCCAAGAGGGACTGGAAAAGGCCCCTGTATGTATCCAACAGTTCTCAGTGTGATTTATTTTTGAGAAACTAACACCATATGGGCTCTAACAGCATACACTATAATGGTATTGGGCACCGGCTTATTTTTCTGTGCTGTTTTGTAGACACCAAGGACATGAGGTGAATGTAAAACCTGACTGTAAGGTATCAAAGTGATGGAGTATTAGTCAGTAAAAGAGAAAACTTCTCAAACTGATGATTGACTAGGGATGTGTTTTCCTACAGACATTTTACATTGTATAATGAAACCATAATATGAACATACATTATTCTGTTTCTTCATTCAAAATTTAAACAAGCTGTAACAGCACAAACTATAGGCCATAACGTACACAGCAGAGCTCAGTGGGTGATTTATTATCATCTTAAATAGAAGCAGAATTGGACTTGACACCGCAAACTTTGATTCACCTGCATCAAAACAACTGTATGCCACTAATTCCAACATTAAATAACACTCAGAATATAAATTAGTAGTGGGACGATGTTTTCCAATTGTTTCAATTTATTCTGAAGCAACAGGCATGTCATAACAAGATAGAAATTAATTAAAAAAAATCCAAAAATATCAGGCCAGTATCTGATATATCAATTGCAAAGTCATTCAGTCGCATTACGTAGCTAAAAGGCTAGAATTTTATATTGCCAGATTAAACAGAAAACACAAATCAATTGGAGTAACATTGAAAAATTTATGTAGCAGCAGGAGAAAAATGAAGCACAAAGTATTTAAATGTTTCCCCAGGTCACAGAGCAAATTTGTGTCAGCAGATGATTCTAGTATCCTCACTCCCAGAACAAAGCTGTAATTGCAAATCTATGCATCTTGGAATAGCTTCTGATTCCTAATACAAAACAGCTTTTTATTTAGCAAAGACATTCAGTCCTTTACCCTACCCTATATGGAGATTAAAATGAGGCATGGATATTGGCAGCCTAGGTTTATATTTGGGAATAGGAGGATGAGGAGGAAAGGAGCTTTTTAAGGTATTGTCATATAGTTACTCTAGTGAATACACAGCTCAGATATTAACTTGAGACTACAAACAAAAAGAAGGAAGAAACTTCTCTTTCAGCAATGGGCACCTTTTCAACTGCAGTTGAACATCGTGCTCAGAAACACAGAATTACAATATAGGTAACACAGGTAGGATTCAGCAGGGAAGACTGGCATCATATACAGATGTCAAGGTTGAAAATCTCTTGATACATGCCTGTAACTTTACAACTTTAACACAGGAAAGTAAATAAATCAAACAGGATTGCCTCTCTCATGGGCTGCTTGTGCGGCTAACTTGCACAGCTAACTTGCACATATCTGGGCAGACCTGTCCATTGCCATTGAAGTATAGTAGACCCTTTTTATAAATTTCCTTTTTATTCTGCCTTCGGGAACACTTGTGTAATTAGGGGCTATTTGGCTTAGGCTAATAACAGTCTTTTTGTCAAGTGATCTCATACTTTGGCACTGGCAACAAGTGAATGGGCAGTTCCAGATGTATTAACAATTTTTGAGACTGGAACTGATTGAAACGTTTGTCTACCCTGACTTCTATGATAGGCCAGATGACGTTCCCCAGTTCATAAAAAGCTGAGTGCTTTGGATTGTATTTGGGTTTAAAGTTCTTAGACTTTCATTCTGTCAACCATCATTACATAGTGAGTAACAGGCACTCTGTTTTCTTCTTGGGAGGAAAAAAATCCCACATTTGCATAAAAGTCAAGCATTAAGAGTTAAAGATATTCACAAAATAGACTGAACTATAACTGAAAATACCAAACTTAAGCCTCTTATGCTTTAAAAAGAGTATTTCCTTTCATATTTGTGCATCTGAATTTCAAAACCCTGCTGCCTCATTCCATCAATCTCCTTCCCTTATTTTCTCACCTTCTCAGTAATATCTGTCACTGTCTCCTCTGATAACAAATTTCTCTGATTTACTTTCTCTTAATTTATTCACTTTTAAAAAGGGCACAATAAACAATAATGGCCATCTAAAGACCAAAACAGAGGGTAATGAAAATTCAGTCACTAGCAGCGCAAACTGCAGTCTATCACTCACCTAATGATGAAGGACTGTTAAAATATGATAAACCTCTAGTTAGGAGTTAAAGTTAAGATTAAATAAATATAAAGCCTGCCTCATTTAGGTCATTTGGTCTATCATTTAGTTTAAGTTATGTGAGAAATAAATTAAACATTTCATGATCTATGCTGTCAGGAATTCCTTAATGTTATATAGAACCATGCACTCCTCACTCTGCAAACACAAGTCTTAAGCCTGCACTCGTCAGATTAGTCCATATTTACCATTACATTTAAGGGGAAGAGGGACAGGTTCAGGCTCAGTAACACCCGCATACAGGCAAAACATCTTGGTTGACATTGCAGTACAGCCAGTGGCTTCCGCAGCAGCACCTTTTGCACCACTACAAAATGATGATTTTTTTATATACCACCTCAGTTATAAACACTTTGCAGAAGAACTGGACATCAAACTACCACTAAACTGCACTGGCTTGCACAGCCTTCAAGGCAGAACCTGACACTGATTATTGATCCTGGCCCGAGTATTGTTCCTGTCCCTGCTGGCACTGTTGCTATTTTTGGAAAGAACTGCTTTTCTGCTGGAAGACCTACCAATGAGTCTGATTCGCCAAAACACCCTGAGGCACATCTAACAACAGAGCCCAGCACAAAAAGTGATCCCAGAGTGTGCTATTATGTGGCAAAGGGCAGCACAGGCAGAGATGTTGGTTGGTGGCCTTTAAGGACTAGGGCTGTGAATATGCCTTCCATTGGACCTAATCAACCCTGCCTGTCAGCAGAGCTAATTAGTGGCAGCTCACCAATGTGTTGTAGATACGCTGTTTCCAGTCCCAGCATCAACTTGCTCGTTGCTAGCTCAAAGCTGCATGACGCTTCAGCTGAATCTCCGCTACTCTGTGTTCCTCCCGAGCTGGCTATTCGACTAGAATATAATTGTCAACTCACAGAAATTCAACCCTCTCTTTTTCTTTTCTCTCTCTTACCCTTCTAAATATTTTGGCCTAGTGAGGCTTTACAAAATGTGACTGAACAAGTTGATTTTAAGTGGATAAAAATGTACTCAAGAAAAATAAAACCAGCACTGCTAACAGCTTCTCAAAACCCACATACAATCACAGGCTAGGAATTCACCTCCTGAGGCTACTGTACAATGCACCCTTGTCTCAGGCTGTCCTGACTTACTAAAATTCCCAGCAGAAGTCAACTTCAGGTTACTACTCTAGACCATTTATCCAACACAATTCCCACTTTGCCACTGCTCTTGCTGTATATCTGTGACTCAATTAGGAAGTGCAACTTACCATTACTGGTGGCTCAGTGGCTCTCCAAATTAGCTGAAGCTGTGCTGGGCAGTATCTAACGTCAGGGATTGTCAGTCACTACCTTATTGCTTCATGGATTCAGAATTTCTTGTTGGTAAAAGTCATCTACTGCAATATACTTCAAACAAGTAAAAATATGCTTGAACTAAAAAACAGGAAAAAGAGGTGGAAAAATAGCAAGGAAGTTGATATTTTTCCACCCTACCAGCAGATACCAATCTACCATGGTCAGATTAGCCTCCATTCTTGGCTGTTATTTATTATCACGTTGCTACTTAAACAGAAAAAAAAAAACCCTTTAACATAAAGTATGGATGGAAAAACTGGTTGCTACAAGTATCAGAAGACTGACTGATGTGAATGCCTATACATACACAGGGCATCCAGAACTTGTGAGAAATTATAACACCTCCAGGAAGAGAAGACTGGTCAAAGCAAGTACCACCTTTTCTCCCTTTCTGGTTTCTCATCCTATTAGTTGGAAGAAGTTAGTAAGAAAAAGCTAATTCTTTGTTTTCTAAGAGTTCTCTTTTAACAACAAGACTTAGGACTAAGTGCAAAGAGCCACGGGGCTCTCTTAAAAATGGGTAAAAAAGACAAAAATAAAATCATAAAGCACACATTACAGAGGGGTTCAAGCACTTGTACAAATATACAAAAGAGTTCTCCCTGTGACCAAAAGCACAAGACAAACACTGGGCAATCTTCCATGCAGTTTAGCTGCTGTAATTCTGTGCTTACAGGCAGCCATTCTGCACATCATCACTAACATCCCTCTGAAGACAAACAATAAGCTTTCCCTTGGTGCTACTAGGTACTGGCTTCCTAACATAGAAAATTCTGTGAGACTGGAAGGCAATTACACATAAAGTATTTTAGTGGAACACCAGCCAAATCTGAAGCTTGACATGCAGAAAAGAGTGTGTGTGGGAGATCACAGGGGGGACAAAAACTTAAAACTAGTGCATTAACTTACTGAACTTTCTATCACTTACTCTTATGTCCCTCTCCATTTAAATGATTTTCTATTGAATTGCTCAGCAGTGCCTCCCCATTATGGTCTGAATATGTATAGACACAGCAGGTGGTTTAAAAATAGCTGCAAGTGTCTCCAAAAAAAATATGTGGAATATATTAGGTTGTTTAGGGAGAATTTTAATGACACCTACAGCAATTTACAGTTGACAAATTTTTATGTTTCTGTGGTGCAGAAATACCCAAAATGAATTATCTTGTTTATCACTGGGAAAAGGACAGTAATGAAACATGCTAATTTGGAAAGCAAAATTAAATTCCAGTCAAGGCAGTATTCAAACAGGTGCCATCCGAATTACATTTGTTACACCTTGGAATAACATTCTCCAATATTAAAGGCAGAAAGGTACCACAGGTTCGTCCAAACAGATTTAGGCAAGCTCTGCACAAGACTACTGCTGCAGAAGCCTGGATGCATGCTTTAGACTGCCTGCATTAGATCTCGGAAGGCTTTGCCCATTACATGGTAAAAGGAGTTTTCTCCATGGGATATCAAGGAATAGCTATGTCACCAGATAAAAAGCCACACATTCCCAAAACTAGATCCTCTACTTAAATTGGATCCCAATAAATATATATCATAATAATAATGACCTCTCCCTCAAATACATTTTATGGCATAAAATAAAGGGAAAAAAAAAAAAAAGAAAAAGCCTCCTCTAAAAATAATTTATATTCTCATAGCAGTATTAATGCTGTTTTGGAATATTTCTGTATGCACTTACAATGCTACCGTTTGCTAGCAGTAAATTATAAGTACTCTACTATTTTACTTCTAAGCTCCTTGATTAGGACCTCACAGGTTTAATTCCAAGGAATTGTAGTATTAAACCATCTTATGAGAAGGTGATGTGTCACTCTGTTGAGACACATTTATTACTTTGGATCTGCAGTCCCTCCTGTGGCCACCAATCATCACTTCTAATTATCACTTCAAATCATACAAAGTATATCCCCTGCTATGCACAGAAGGCAGGTGGGTGAGTGGAAATCTATTATAAAAACAGGCCTCCAGGGAACGAGAATTACACTATGCTATTTTTCTTGGTTTTCAAAAAGTAGTGCTGTTGGTTACAGCCCCTCTTCTAGAATAACTTAAAAGCTTCAGGGGCAGCCCTATGACATAACCACCTACCAGCAAGAGGTGGTTGTTATAGCACAGAAAGAAGAAAGTATGTGTTGTAAAGCAGTAAAAAAGTAGAAGAGCACCAGTTACTACAGGATGACATACCTGACAAAATGCCTCCAGAAGAACACAGTTGTGTATCTATAAAGTAATCCTGAAAAAATGTTGAGAGTGTAAGAGCTCACATAGCACCTTCTGAGTCTGAAATGAGGATCTCAGTATCTAAAGGACAGACCAGAGTTCACTGTTTGGCACAAGACTGAACATATTTGATAAAGCTGAGCTAGGAAATTAGGAAATACAAGATAACTGTAGTTAAGAAACAAGCAGAAGCTTCTTCTGTATCAGGGTATATTACTGTCTGTTATCACCCAATTTATTAATTCTCATTTAGTATGGAGAACAGGCTCTTCTGCTTTCTCCTGTGTTGCCTCTGGCCACATGACACAATACTAGGTGTATCTGGGAAGGTGTTTCAGTATCATCTTTCAAAATCCTCTTCAGTCTCCCCTAAAATCTAGTCTTCCAGAATGCTACAACTATTGTCCACCATGCTAAGAAAGTCCAGGGTTTCACCTGGATCTGTATTTCCCATTGGCTTTGCTTTTCCTGTATGCTTAGCATAATTTCTTAAAGGAAGGATTAAGGAGTTTTTATGTCATATTCATAGAGTTATGCGATAGGTTGTGGTCCTGGTCCAAGACTGAGACTCCTATACACTAGTAGTAATAACAGTAAAACAGTCCCAAACGTGGAAGAATGACCTGTGACAAGGTCCAGGTAAGACATGGCAATAAGAACTGCAATAAAAGCACCATTTAGATACGCCTCTCAGCCATAATGGAGATTTAGACTGGACAATATCATTTGCCTTTTCTAGTCATCAGTTAAAAGAGCGTGCCTTGTGAAGGTGTCTCCTATTGCTCCGCTGGATATATTAGCTTGACTAATGAACCTCTGCTGCTGTTTTTGAGCCCTTTAGGAACATGCATTTGAATACAGCACAGCTGGCTAGGATGGAGCAGCTAAGCTCCCTGCAGTCATACGTCTGGAAAGGTTTCTTCGCTTAATAGTGGTGAATAGTGCACAGAATTGAGATGAATTAAATCTTACATTGCTCTTATTTTATTTATTAATTTTTATATAAAGCCTCATCACAAAGGTGCTAGAATGTTTTTTTGCCTGAAATGCTATGGTAGTGCAATACAAGAAAAGCTGCATGGATCTTTTATGTAATCAAAGCTATTCCCCCACATGCACCAAAAAGGGCAAGTAACCCATCTCAGTAAAGACATAGGAGGACATATAACAAACTGCCTCAGTTGTAGACACGATAACAGTAATATTACGGGTCAATAGTATGCTATATCTTCAACAGACAGTTACAAAACCTGTCTTTTAATCTGCAAGTTTTATACTAAAGGGAAAATGGAGGCAGATGGTGAGCAGGAAAAAATGAACAAATACGGCATTTTACTTTTTATAGGTCAGGGATGGAGACAGGATAAGAAAATAAGGCTATTTCAATATTTCTTTGAAAATCCTAGTCCCAGTTCCTCCACCTTCTTTTAAGGATAGAATGAAAATACCAAAATCTTCTGAGTGGGAAACAAGAAAAGGCAAAAGAGGAAAAGTATACCATTTCAGAGAGAGTTTCTACTGGACCCTAAAGGGGAAAATCACCAAAGAAAATCCAGGAATCTAATCTGGAAAGCAAACTGAATCCACCAAAATGAATTTGGATAGAGGATGGACATGGTTCAGAGAAGGAGGTGCTCTTTGCACCCTGTCTTTATCCAAGGATGTGACAGGCTCCCAAGTCAGCCAGGCATTGAGGTAGAGACAAAATCATCAATCTCTGAACTGTATCATATAAGAATACTAACTGCAGTAGCCAGAGTAAGGTTTGGGATGTGTGGTGGTTGGGTAGTTAGAGGATTTTCATTTTTAAAAGAGAAAATTCAGCTTTGGTGGGTGAAATGGATTTTAAAAAAGCTTGAAAAAAGAAAAAGTTCTTCCCCTGAACACCGTGCAGTCTTGGTGGGGATCAGTTTTGCTCTCCCTCCAGCAACTTTCACTGCCTTCTCAATCTGTAACCAACTCACACAGACCTCCTAGGAATTATCTTTTTCTCCATAATCACTGAGGCTTGGCTGGATATCTGCTCTCTGCTCTTTTTGGGTGTCTCCTGTTGTTTCCTGCGTGAGAGGCTCTCAGCTTGCTGTCTTTCTCTTATACCCGCACTCCTGATACCTCTGTTCCCAAATGAACACACTTTGTTGCTCTCCCCAGAAAAAGAAAAAATCTCCTGTCACTGTTCTCCCGCGGCCGCGTTTCTCCACCTCACATTCCCTGAATCACAATGTGCAGGAAACCAGGCAAGGCAATCAGACAGCATCCCTTTCGGCTGCCAACCTACTGCATTAGCAAATCATACTGTTCCCACCCAAGAATAAGGAAATACAGCAGAAATACCTCCTGTCCCAAGGGGTTACTATGAAGAACCTTAAGAATGCTGGAACAAGGAACTAAGAATGAGAGAAAAGACAAAAAAAGTCAGTGTCAGGGTGAAAAGCAAAGTGTGTTAAAGCTGATCAGCAGTCGTGAAGCCACCAGTGATCTTTCTGAATTCTTTTCAAGTAGAACTTAATGTGCTGATCACATTTACTTTGAACATGTGATGGCAAGAAATAAGTATTCCATTCATTTCAAGAAACGTTTTTCTATTTTTATTGTAGGAAACTACCAGGACCTCCAAAGTACAAGACATGATCTTTGTTCTCATTATATCCAGTTTGTAGGTTTATTATTAAACAGACTTTTAGTCAGAAAACACTGATCTTTCAAGACCCTCATTTTTAATTGGAAAGCACTTGTTTCAATGAAATATGTATCAAGAAAAATTTTCAGCACAAACATGGTCTCATTAAAAACAGACTGAGGTTCAAGTCCTTATATTGAAGGCACAGAGAGAGCTTTCCAGGTGAATATTTTAACCATGTCACTGTTGGCTTTCATTTTTCAACTGTCTCTACTTCATCCTTATGCTGATTCAGATAATCATTGAAAACTGAACAGGATAGGAAAGGTGTGCTCTGTCCTAGTCTAATGAAACTTTTCTTAAAATTTCTAATCTAAAATTTCTCATTCTTTTCCTAATTAAACTTCTGTCTTTAAAACTTCCAGTAAGGTTCAAAAGCTTAAAAGCTGTAATAGGAACCCCTGCATTCTGATGAGGTTCTTTAAATCTCACACCCTATAACACTTAAGCATCCAACATAAATCACACATTAAGTCACTCTACTGCCAGATGGAACCCATTTGTATAGTGCTTGGAAGACAAGGACCTTCATTTCATTTGAGCATTGCTTCTTATTTGTTACAGGTCATTCAGTCACAAGATGTTTCTAACACCTAACACAAACCAATTATGACAGCACATTCTGTGCAAGGATGAAAGTGTGACAGTCTTGCTGCTGAGTGGCAAGCATTGCTAACGGGGCTCTGATTAATATGCAATTCAGCCTGATTTGATTTGTGCATAGCAGAGCAGCCCTTGTTTCAGCATGCTGAAAGTAGGATGCAGAATCTCCTGAGCAGTTCTTATTTTTGAAAGTGACAGAAGTGTACAGCGCTCTGAAAGGGAAAACACAGACGGACTCTATTCTGTTTGATGTGCCGTCTTATGTCTGGTTATACTGCATTTAAAAATTCCATTTCATTATGTTCATAAAAGCCGAATCTATCACACTGCTGAGTCTAACAGCTGTGTTGCATATAGATATTGATACCCACAGGCAAAACTCTTTTATGGGACATCTCGTGGGATCAGATAGAGAAGCTCCAAATGTTTCAACTAAACAGTAGTTGGGATGACAAATAAATATTTGAGACATACAGACATGTACTCAGACTTTTCACTTTTGATTTCTAAATAAAGACTATAAAATATGTAGCTATGCCTAGAACCAAATGCCTTGTACCACACACACTGAAGCTTATTACCTGCCTTTTACAGCAATATCATCATCTGTTTAAGCAGACAACTTAATCTATGTCTGTATCAGCGATGCAGAAGATTAGGTTTAATATTTATTACCCCTCCTAACCCACATCTAAAGCAACCACCACTGTTGATGCCTACTGCAGAAGGAACTATTTGTGTGGGATTTCTAGCCCAGCTAAAGCAGAGGCTGTCTAAAATTGCACAAAAAAGCTTTCTCTTGCGAGTTTTCAAGCCCAATTTTCTAGTTATGGAAACTCATTTTCAAAATGGTGGCCTAACTTGTGCAGGTGCAATTTTTACTGTCAGACAAATGGAAAATATACTCCAAAGTATTGAGCTCTTCATTGCTGTTGACTTATTGCATTGCCTAAGTGCAAAGCTGAACTGTTAAAGTATAAAATAACGCAAGAAGTCACTAATTTCTTTCCATATTAATCACAACATTAAACATCTGTAAGGCATTTAAAAAGAGAAAACGAACACTCACAGGGTCTAATTTAGAAAACTGTGTAAATATAGTTATGTTCAGTTTTACTTGTATATTTTCCTTTTATTTTAATAGTGATTTAAGTAAATTTTATAAGTTCAAATTTCCTAGCTGATTTTGGCCTAGAAGTTCAGTATTTCCATGCTTCATCCTTCATCTTCCCCATCTATCAAACTGGTGTAATAATAATTACTTTTGCTCTCAGAGGCAGTGAAAGATATCCTCACTATGGGGTAAGCACCTGGGAAATCTTGAATGACAGGGGCCACAAACAGCAGAACACTTTGGAAGCAGCCAGTCCTCACTGTCGAAAGGTAGTTGTGATTTCAGCTTAGCTGCTCTTTTTGTCCTTTTCTGTTTGTTTTAGTGGTTATTTCTTTCATAATGGATTGCTGCAGCAAAGGACTGGAAATGAGTAATAAGAGTAATTTGCTGTTTTCATTGCAAGACAATACAAGTTACATTTTCAGCGTCTAACAGAGAGCATTGCAGGGAGAGCACACACAGAGATCTGGCCATAAGGGAATCCAAGGGAAGGTTAAAGGAAAATGCCAAGCCTGCAAGTAGCTCATTCAAAAAGAGACAGGCAGCAAAGTTCAAAACCTTGTGAGGGTGAGGGCAGGGGAAAGCGTAACTCCAGGCTATGCGACTGCAGGGTGAGGGCACTAAGGAGGTCATGGCCAGAGCAGAGGGGCGAATGACTGTACATACAAGGCTAACAAGGTTGGGTAAGACCCCAGAGAAGGTCTAAATAACAGGGACTATTTTGAATTAAGTGCTATTACAGAGCACTGGAAGTTGACGAAAGTGTCACTGTCCTGCCTCCCTCACAGTAATCAAAAAGTCAGATTTCCTTTCTCAATCAGATTCGAATCTGGTTTCAACATGCATTTTTAACCTGTGTAAATTTAGGTTACGTTTCAGCTGCCACATCCCCATCAGTTCAGTTACCACTGAAAGACAAACTTACTGGCACCCCTGGGTGACCCAGGGACAGTCAGAAAGCACAGCCCCCCCAGGACAGCACGGGATGTGCACTCCCACATCCTTTGAATACCAACATGGTTAGAGCTGACACCAATGGAAGCACCCTATGGCTTTCAGGGAAAAGAATCAACTGGATTGGGAATATGACTGAGGCCTCATACCAGAAAGTGTATCTGAATGCAGTATTTTTTAGCATTATCATCCTCAGCCATCCAGAGTTTATACTGCTGTGGGGTCTCTGTTTAGAGGTGTGTCCCGTCCCGTTCCCCTCCCCCCCCCCAATTAATGGCCAAATACCTGCAAGTGTGTTATTTCTCATATTTCAGCTCAAGAACAGTAGCCCAAACTTATTTCTGGTGTTACTCACTCTACTCTCCTGATCATTAACATCTATCCTTGGGTTTTCAAAAATAACAGCAGAATGAAGCTGTGCTTTTTGTGGAGCTCACATCTAGGAACGAGCTATTTCACAAACCAAATGTTTTGGCATGGTTACAACTAATGATGTGACAGTTATTTTAATTTTGCATAAAATTTTGCCTGTTGCAACTAAATACTTTTAAAATATGCTGCTAATGACACAAGTATTACTGATGAAAAGAATATGCACACTTTAGCTCAATTAAAGCATTTTTACATTGTTAATATATTAAAAATCAGTATCAATGAATAAGAAATAAAGTATCTGGATGAAAGTCAAATGTTCTAATTCAGGCCCAGGCATCAGTTTAAAGCAAAATAGCAGTGTCTAATGTGACGAAACGTGTGCTTCTTGCAGCTCACGACTGACTCTGTCTTTCACTTGAAATACCTGTGTAACGTAGGGTCAGCACAGAGAACGGTCACACAAGAAAGGCGAGCAGCATCTTCTTACTAACATGCGGTTCCAGGTCATGCAAGTTGTCACAAAGACATTAAAACTATTTCTATACTACTGTATGAGAGAGTCAAAACACCCTTTGGAAGATTCTATGTTCAGCATAATATCTAACTTATTTTCATACACTGTGAAACATTTCAAATTTCATTCTTGTACTAAAAAATTTACAAAAGTGGATTCATGTAACAACAGATTAAAGATGTGGTCCATAAAAAGCTCTACATAGGCCAAACACACATTTTGTAAATATTTTACTGAGCAGCTTAAGTTGAGGTTATGATGAAGTAACATTGGAATTCAGACCCTCAAACAATAAACTAGTTTTATATATTTACTAAATACCACTAGGTAAAACAAGTACCAGTAAGTAAAACCAGTGCTATGATCATATTGTTGCACAAACAAAGTAGATTTTTGCTGTTCACAGGCTAGATTTTAATTTCATTACACTAGTGTAAATCCAAATTAAATGGTGTTAAAAGACTTAAAAGGCTTAAAATGTATGTGAAAACATGAATTATGTAAAGTATCCCCTAGATGGAGCAAGTTAGCAAGGGCCATGCATATACAGGCATGGGCATTCAACTGTGCTGCCACAATCAGCTTCACAAACTGTTACTTCATAACCAAATTTTAATAAAGAACAATCATTTTGCAGTCCTTAAGCACATGACTGATCATATTCAGTGTTGGTCATCTAGAAAAATCCTCAGTATATTTCTGTGCTGAAAATCGGATACAGATTCTTCTTACTCAACATGTCTACAATCTTTGCCTAAAATAAGCTCCACACCAGTATGGGGGGTTTTTTGCTCCTCTTAGCACTGCAGAGCCTAATACAGCTACAAGAGAGTGTGATGTTAGCTTTCCCAAATGCTCTTTTACTACATCAAAGGTCTAACATGAATGAAGGTTCAGACAGAAGCTCAGGTATCACTTCCAGTTATGACATTTAAAAGTTCTGAGGACAGAATATCATTTCCAACATCTATAGTGCTTAGCTCTAGGGAAACAAAAAAAAATCATGGCTATAAGGCAAGCAATTAGATTTATTTGTCAATTATAAAAATAGGTTTAGGAGTCACCAGGGAATATCAATTCTTAATGCCCCATAAAACTCTGCTAATAACTACAGATACCCATGATTCTGACCTATTATTTAGACTTATTTTTCCTACTGTTTATATGGCCTGATGAAATTAATGATGCTTCGCCCTTTAACTAAACTTCCCATGCTTAAAATGACTTCGAAAAATGATTTTGTCTCCTGTGTTTTGTTTGTTGTACAGACCAAAGTTAACAAGAAATCAAATGGCCCAGTTAAAAGCAGGCCATGCAGAAAAGTTTTTGGACGGTAAGAAGTATCTGGGACAGATCAAGAATTCTCTCTTTTAACACAGTTAGATAAAATCCCTTCATGAGCATACCCATCTAACATTCTCTAAGAAGGAAAAGGTTTATATGAAAAGCCTCATGAGAATTTACAAGCTTGTAAAGCATTTCTTCTCAACTTGCCTCCGTTTTTTTCAAAAAATACTATAAATACAGCATACAGTCTCAGATGGCAAAAGGAAAGGATTAAAAATAGTAGCTGACTATTTTCATGAAATAGGTACTGTTTTCCAACATTTCAGTTCAGGGAACGAGCATTTCTGACACCCTAATTAACAGAATGAGATAAGAAAAACAGCAGTTTCCATGGGGCGGAATATTTATTTCTGAAATGAAAGATATTCAGTAACTTATAAAGAAGTACCGTAGCAAATATGAATCAATAGAACATGGGATGTGAGAAAACCATTATATATAAAAATCCGCCTGCACACGCCCTGGTTCTGAATGCTAAGAGCCACGGACTAACACCTAAAATCTGCTTCTGCTTTCTTCTGCCCAAGACCCATTCCCTTCAGCGACCAGGCGCATGGAAATCCTATCACGTGCACTCATGCAGCATCGCGCTGCCTGCACCTCAGGCTCTGAGTCAGCAAATGGACCGACTAGTCACAAGTCCACTATAAATTCAATGCAAATAATCTCTGCTGAATGCCAACATCCTTATTCCTCAGAAAAGCTGCAAAATAAGCCTTGTCTTCACTAGAGAGAGAAAAATGTTTGACTTGTTTTAATTATTTAGTATAAATGGGGCAAAATTTTACTCATGATAAGCATTTTGTGTTTTTCACCTAGCTCAGGAGTGTAAGAACAGGCTCTGCCACCATCTTTAACTAGGTATGCTCAAAACTTGAACTTCTGCAACACTTAAAGCTCTTTTCTTCTTACTAAATTCTTCTCTTGTATTACCTACATGGGGATAACAACACACCAGCTTTTCCCCCACTAACGTCCTGGAAAACTACATGTATTCTTTATATAATGAGTTCTTTGTTCAGTGTAAGAATTATTCAGACTACATTGTCCCAATATTTACACATTTCACTCTTTTGTTTCAGTCTTGTTTCATAAATCTGGCACGTGTACCTCAAATTTTAGTCATATATGTGTATTTTACACTGTAATAACACCAATCTTACACTATGCATTTGTTTGCATAACTACCATCATCTTGAGTCAGGGCTTGTACAACCCTAGGCAACCAGATAAATATATCTTGGATTTGGGATTTCACTATAAATGGCTTAAGGGTTAGTTGTGTCGAACACGTTTTCTTGTTTTACCTTAAACCACTCTGATGTGTTTTACATGTTAACTTAATCCTACTGATTTAGTAAGTTTGAAGGAATACAGAACTACTGCATGAGCACACTTGATTTCTGGTATTTGCAACATTCAAAACCACATTTACAACAATTAAAACTATTCCTTTTGTAAATAACGGGGCTTTTTGAACTTGAGCAGCAAGTATGATGAGCAGAATATATGCAGCATAAACATAATACAAATGTAAAATTATAGAAAAATATGATCTGAAATCTGTGCATATTGTCAAATAATAGGGATCACTATCATTGTGCTTACTGTGTTTTAGTTTAAGATCACACAACCACAATGGCTCAAGTCTAGGAAGAATATAAACCCCGAGTTTAGGAAGAAAATAAACCCATTTTGACAGCCAAATTACATCTCAAGCTAAGATTCACAGTTCAAGACCTCAGTCCAAAGTAAGCCTTTCCCTGTGCAGAACAGTCCTTTTATATATGTTCCATAAAAAATGACATTACTTTCTTCCATATAAGAACAATTCTTCATCCACTCAAATAGCTCTTTACAATAACTGAGGATATAGAATTGCTCATTAATGCATAATAAGGAACTCGCAGACTGCTCCTACAGAGGTGGGATCTCTATAAGGGGGCACAGGTTGAGACTACACTTATCTGTGTGTTTAAGGCTGTAACATACTACAGTCATAGCCTTCATAAATGTTGTCTACAAAGAAATTGTATGCAAAGAAATAGTAACAAAAAAGAAGGTTCTGATCTGCTGGGGCCTGGATCCATTTGATTTAAAACTGTGTGCTGTTTTCCATTTTGTTGATGAGGCAAAGATTCGAAAGACTTCAGCTGGTAGTAAAATAAACACCCTTTACTCATGAGAGTTGTCTTTAAGCCTGTGATCTAAGTGTTCAGCATGTTTTTTCTAGGTAAACATTTTTCAAATCTTTTCTATTATTTCCTTATCTGTTAACATGCGTGTAAAAGGAACAGGTCAAGTGAACTACAGGCTACAGAGTAGGGCATCTTCAGATGAAACACCTATTTGAACTTGCAAGAATCTATCATTCTGCATATCAAGAGCTGATTAGCTGAAAATGGATTTTCCTATGATTAAAGAGGATGTATTAAAATGTATTGCTGTCTACCTCCTCCTATTAGCTCATTTGATATCCTTCATATCCTTTGTATTTGTAATGCACATCTTTGAGGAACATTTTCATGTAAATTATATTTTAAATATATTACTTCCCCTCTGCTGATACCTGGAATATTGATTTGATCACTCTTTTGCCATTTCCTTTTCAGGACATGGCTAAGATTAAGCCAATGCAATTGAATCTGACATTCCAGTTGTCTCAAAATGAGGTTCTTTTGTAGCTCTCCTTCACCAACTATATGGAAAACAGTCTAATTTCAAAGATGTTGAGTAGTCCCACCTCTTGGCAAAGTCAGTACTTTTGAAACTCTGACCCCATTTATTTAAACGATTAAATATGGAGGAAAACATCTAATTTTACCTATCTGGACTGGAAATTTTGCCTCCGGTCTCTAATGTTCAGCTTCCTATTGCCATATGGTCTCGCCCAGGTGAGGTATATATTCACTATATCCATCAAGTTTCAGTTTGATTGGGTTAACTTCATCTTTGCTAGGGTGGGAAAATGACCACTAAGCAAGAGCTTTACATTGGCCAGAGATTTTGTGTAGCTTCTGAAGGAATGTGGCTTTGGCTTACTGTCAGGCTTGGACACACCTGCTGTGCTGATCAAACTACCAGCCCACTCTTACAACAATAACCAAAAGAATATTCAACGTTACTAAATAAATTAAGCATATTTTAACACAAAAAAATGAAGATTTTTTTTTTTTTTTTTCGCAATAAAAACATCAGAGCCTTCCCACCAGGGCTATCTTTTCTTGAACTGTGAATGTCAGCGCAAATCTTTGCAGGGTGCCTTGGAACTAGAACCAGTTTGAGGATAAAGAAATTACCCTCAACATTCAGCAATATTCTCTCCATCAATGAATAGGGTCAGCATGTCGCAGAGCACTTGCCAAAAGGTTTCTGTTTCCACTGAATCCCTCATTATGTCCCATACATTTTTAGAAGCCTGAAATATTATTTATGTGCTGGTTTTGTTTATGTGACTCAGGCAAATACTGATTCCAGGCACTAACCTTACCAGATTTTTATTTTCCAGTAATATCACCATCACTTTTTTCACCGTACTGGGAGCTGGCTTGCTGGTAACAAAAGGAGGTGCAGAAACAATTCCTTAATACAAACCTCACAAATATTTATATTAAAAAATTATGCTTAGATTTCAGAAAACCTTGCACCTCGTTGGAGTTCAAAGTCTGAGACTAAATCCAAAGTATTTGTTAGTGTCCATTTAGAGTGAGCAGATGTGAACAAGTGTAGTAAGTCTATGAACAAATCTGGAAACATGATTTTTGAGCTAACCGCCTGGAGCAATTTCTGAAGCAATTTTCTACAGCAGAGAAGAAGCTTGGATGACTCACAAAACCTAAAACAATGTGGTTAAAATAACATTTTAAACCCTTTCTTGTTTCTATTCTTCTGCCACGCTTATATGTGTTGATTTGCATTTTTTTCTGAAGCACTCAATTTATATCTTTTAAAAGACTTCAAAAGTCTGATGCTATCTAGAGAGATAGAGGGAAGTTTGTGCTAACTCTAAATAGCACCTTATTATGTGAACATCTGGATATTCAGAAATGAACTGTTCTTCACAAAAGTCATCAGAGTTCTTCAGAAATAGCACGGATGCTTTTCACCTGTTTACTTTTCCATTACGTTCACTGATATTCCCACACATCTGAGGAACACTGTTATCTACTGATTGATTTATACTGTACATTCCTTAAAGGACTTATTTTAATAGGTCAATATATATTCCTTTTTGACTACTTGTTCTATATTTTTGAAACTTGAAACACAAAGTTATACATGCAGATTCAAGACTAAGTATTTTTAATTCCATGCTGTAAAAATTGTCCATTTACTTCAAAATACATCCTTAAGAGACACCTCTAATGTAGGAAATGAAAGATTTTGAACCCTGAAAATTATTTTTTCTGACTCGTACATTGTTCATGAATGGCAATTTTTTTGTTAAAGCACACACATGGAAGTTGGTTCTACTTCAAAGTACACCTGTGAACATTCATTTAGAAGGTAATTTCATAGTTTGATAGAAAATGTTCCTGGATATTTTATTTATGTGGTTTCATTCTGTTACTCATAAATACAGTACACACAAGGGAACTAGCCAAAATTCTAACTCAACAGACTATTTTTTGTGTTTCATTGTCTTCTACAAATTTCCCTATCCCTGTTTCTCTTCTGTGACTGTTTTTCCCATAGTTTTGCTCTGATGTATTCCAGAGTGGTAAGTTGACCTGTTTTATTACTGCAGTAATACATTTCTAACTCCTCTTGGTTCCTTTATGCATTTTCTTTAACCTCATTGATGTTGAAAACCTTTAAAAATATATTATTTTCTTAAATATATGTTGTTCATTGAAAAAGAGAAATTCATCAGAAGGTGAGAGCCACTGAAAAGATATTATTTATCAGACTAGAACTTTAGAAGAAAAAGGAAAATATATAGAAGCAGATGAGAAAATAGCTTTAAGATAAATAGTTCAAAGCCAATCTTTTTTATTCTGTCGTCATCCATCCAGTTCTTATTTCAAGACATAAATTTCTAATGTACCAGCTACCACAATATTCTGTTGCCAAACACACAAGGATTAGCAGAGGAATAAATCAGTGTGCCACCAGCACAGGAGTCTCTGGTCCTCCCAAGAAGACAATTATACATATGAAAGATTGTTTCCAGAGATGGATTACTTGGGAAAAGGTAGATGCGTAGACAGGCCATTTGAGGTTTTCCCTACTGCAGGAAAGGACTGGACAAAGAGATAAACCATAGTTGTGCTTTTCTTGGTCAGTCTGTGCCAACATCAGCATGCAATTTACTGTAGAATTTTGGAAAAGAAATGTAGAAATGGATTGTTCTGCATTAGCTAGATCCCAGCCTAGCAACTTGAGTATTCAAAAACAACAACAACAAAATGGAATAGGAACAGCACCTAGATGCGCTCTTCTTAATTCATGTTACTTAAGAACCAGAAGGATGCAGACAGTAGCAGGAGAAGTGTTCATGAATCTTTTACAAGTAGACAAAAAACAAAGCCACTAATTATGCAACTGGTTGAGGCTCTTTGGAGATGAAGCATTGTCTTTTATCTGGTAAGGATGTTGTTACTCTTTTCTACTATGACAGAGATTGCTATTAGATAATATAATCCAGGTACCACAGAAATAAAATCTTGGCGCTCTTCAGAGTTTCAGATGTACACTGAGCTAAAAGCCAAAAGGAAGAGGAAAATCCTAGAATTATTTTCAACTGAATTCATGTGACTGAGATTTTGAATACACATAATTGTACCTCTCCAGATGTTTGCACAATAGTAAAAAAAGCCACACAGCAGTATTCCAGAGAGAGAAAGTGATCATGCAAAACAGATTTTGTCCTGGGGTCTTTTTTTTTCCCCAACTTTTCCCATGCTGCTTTTTTGCAGTAGTTGATGAGAGCAGTCATTCACCGCTCACATCTGCAAGGAGAAGGCTCATACCATCTAACATTTTTAAGCATAGTCTGGCTCGCCATATATCAGTGGAGAGAAACAGACATTTGTAATGGACTGTGCAACACGCCTAAGATCCAAACAGCCCTTTTCTCATTGAGTATACAGGTACACCTCTCGCTGAAAAGCCTAAATTAGGTACCGTGAATCCCTCCACAAATTCTAGAACAACTTGTATTTGCTACTCATTTTCTTCTCCACTCATTATTTTCCCCTAGAATTCTTACAAGAGCAACTATTCATTTCTTAGCCTTTACCTTCTATTTGCAACAGATTCCTTTTTGCCTACAAGTCTTAAATCAGCTATCACATCTTTGAGTGGTTACCGTTATGCTCATATATGAATAGGAAATATATTTATATGCAAAATGCTATAACACACTTTTACAGTTTTCTCCAATATGTATAACTGAATGAAAAATATGTTTAAAATGATATAAAATATTCTAGTATGTTTCCCACAGTGCATTGTATGATTTGTTTTAAAGATACTGTCTATTATTTTCTGAAATGGGCTGTACAGAAAATGGGAAAGTGTTTAGAAAGTTACCTTTCTCACTACTATTTATTGAAACTTAGAATATTCTGTTTGATCCATTACACTTATCAGTAATAGTCTGAATTATACTATATAATTTATCTTCCCTGGATAGGATTGGAAAAGACAGGCTTTGCTCCCACTAAAGCACAAGGCGTCTTCTGCTCATCCATTTCCTCAAAATGTCATCTAAATTCTTAATTTATATTCCAAAATCTGTGTCAGTTTTCTGTCTTCCATCTTCATGAAACAAAAATTACATACTTCTTTCTATCATTTCAGGGATGAAAAAAGAAAAACATATCTTGCTTTATCTATTGGAAACTAATATACTCAGTTTAATTTAAATCCCATCTCTTCAAGTAGGAGTAACTTACCAAGTCACTAAGATCAAATCATCAAACCCCTTTGCTTCCCAAAAATAACATTGACATGTCAGATTATGTAATTGAATCCTCTTTGCCTCATATGGAGACTGATAAACTAAACATGATATGTGAACTACAGGGAAAAAATAACAAGCTGATACATTGATGCTAGAGGGAAGTGCCTAACAAGACAGAAGTTTTATTAAAACTTTTTGAACCCTGGAAGGAGACAGGATCTGCTTTACAGCTGAAAATAAATTCTGCTCATTTAAAGAGCCTTAAATCTTGATTTTGTTTTTTAAAGACTACATCCTCCCTCAAATCAAGTTGTGAGCCTCCATTTTTGTAGCTGCTTTATTAAAAGCTTGATTTAGTTGTATCTACACCTTTCCATGTGATGTGATTGGCCTTTCATGCTAAGGTACGACAGCCACAACACAGTCATATGAAATTCTGTGTCCCATTTTCCAATTAAAGGCAACCCAGTTATGAAATGTCTTTCAAAGAACTCTCAATGCAAAAAAAAAAAAAAGTATATATAAATATATGCGCATATATAGATTTACATATATATAAATCTATATGTACTTAAGCAGTTCACAATTACGAGTTCAAGGTTCCCCGTTAGCCAAGAAATTTGAGTCCTCCCTACTTCCAGTGCACCCAAAGAACTGAATTTTAAAGAATTCCTGTCATCTGAAGACAGTTCTTAGGAAAAACTCACCCACCCCTTAAGAAATTAGGCAAGATGGAAAACCCACTGCAGGTGTGAGGCTATTGCTAGTGGAATTTTCTACTATGTAAGAAACAAATTCCTTTTCTTATTCTCTGGGGAAGAAAGGCCATATTGTGGGTGATGACATAGTGCTGAGGGCATTTTTTACAAGGTGGAAAGTGCCTTCAACTATGTCATTCTCTACTCAGGAGGAAATCAATGCACTTTACAGAGCCAGAGCCATGTACAGTGAATTCAGAGTGGCAGTACAATCTGAGATACATTACAAATGCTACCCAGCAAGGTAAAAAGTGTTTTGCCAGCCTTATCTGCTGTTCTGCTGCTGGATGAAATGGAGTGTAACTCTTGAAGCTTTGTTCAGGTTTTTTGTTTATTTGTTTGAGGGTTGTTTTGGGGGGGGGGGGGGGGGGGGGGGGGATGAAAATCTTGGAGTAGCATTGTTAAATGCAATCTTTATATTGGGTTTCTAAATAAGCTTTCAGGCATTACATATACTTGAAAGAAGGAACAATTTCTATCAATAAAACCATGTACGTAAGTGACAGTAAGTCATGGATCTAGGGGAGGGCATTACCCAAAGCAGCTGAGCTAAGGAATGGCTCACCAATGCTGAAAAAGAAAGGCTTTACTTCCTGTCCCTCTGCTCAGCCACATCGTTCCAGCGCAGTGACAGTTTTGGGAGGCACCAGGCATTTCCATGAGTCAATTCAGCTCAGCAACCCAGCAAGCTTCCCTTGCTGTTAGCCTCTCGCTAGGTCAGTAAACTAGACAGATGTATGGAGAGATCTAGCATGAAAGATAGGGGTAAGAAAGCATTCCTCTTGAAGTATAAGAATGCATCAGATGAGTGGCTGGGGGCAAGTCACATCGCCCTTTTGTAATAGGGACCTGACAGATCAGCACGCCCTGCCTTACCACTAGCTCTTGCTGCAAGCACAGCCAAACCCAAACTCATAACAGTTTCTAAATCTTTCTGATTGGACTTAGACCTTTTCAGTTCTCGTAGAAAAGACAGGCTTGAAAAAACAATCTATTTTGGAGTGCTGGAATTTTCTAACTGAACCACACTGCTTGCTTCTCTGAACCTCTTACAACCATCTCTTTAGCTACATTGCTAAAAGCAATGCTTTTACCTATTGTTATCTGAAAGTGCTACCTTTAAAAGTGGAGCGATGACAGTGTACAGAGCCTGGTGATTATTTTTCTTTTAAGGCAGGAACATGATGCCTTAATGTTATAATTAGGCTACGGTGAGAACTCAAGAGTCCAGCAAAAAGCCCTGCTATCTCTAATTCCCCTGTTCAGCTCCACAGCTGCCTTGGACCTGCTGCAAAGCCTGCCGCAAGAATCAACAGAGACAACTTTCCGGTTACCTCAAGAAAGCCTAAATCAGACCTTTACTACCATCAGCACAGATTTTACTGTCTTTCTCTTGTATTCTTATTTAATCACATTAGTGGGAATCTCTGGACTTCCAGATATTAGAGGTATACTTTTGACAAATTCCCCTGAAAAACTCTCTCTCTCATTTCAGCACTTACCATCTATCACTCATGGTTCACATAAAAGGCAGAAATCCTCTAGGGAAACTGTGATCTCCCTTCAGTTTGTCTCTTCTGTAAGTTTTGTATTTTATCAAGGATACATTAGCGAAAGTACACAGAGATGATTCAGAAATTTCTAAGACAACAGAAATTAGCGTAATGAAAGATAATGCAGTCAACGGGATTTCTGTCACTTCTCATGAGTGAGATAGATTTGCGTGAAAACATGTCTCAGAGCAACATTTTTCCTTCAGTCACTCTTTCTGCCAAAGAGTTTCATGCACGCAGTTAAGTGCCAATGCTAAGGTAAATGTAAAAGTAGCAACTGCTTCAATCTTGTAATTTTTCTAATAAACCCACATATTCTTTTTATTACTATGTAGACCATTTTCCTCTCTAATGTGCAATTTCCACTGAATTGTTACCTGGATAGCTATTTACACCTGCATTCCTGTACCTTCTGGTGCTTCAGTGTCTGGTGACGGTTGAATCAAGTGTCAAAAAAGCATTATGCCAAACCAGAAATAGTTCAGAAGTGAGATATTAGGCCAAACACCTATATTTGATCCCTTATAGACTGACTCATTCTGTTTCAGCACAGAAAGCCACCACCTATGATGGCCATGGCATGACTACCATTGTCCTCTGTGATATTGAGATTAAAATATTAATAGGAGAAACTCTTATTATAGGAGGTCTGAAAGCTGAAAATGAAAGTATATTGGAAGAAAATTTAATTAGGATCTTTTAGTTCATTAGAGGACTGTGGAATGAGTGTGAATGAACTTACAGGGCTAGAGAGATTTGTACCTCCCATAAGAATATGGCTCCACAACTTTCCTTCAACATTTTTAAAGGAAATTCAGCTGTAAAAAAAATTGTGATAAACCTAAATTGAAGTAGCATATCTAATTTTTACAGTCTAGTTACTGCTAATATCAAATATTCATTTCTTCCAACAAGCAGGTAACTATAGCAACAAACACAACATGGCTGTATACAAAGGTGCTGAGGAACTAAAAAAAGGTAAAAATCTTTATGTTTATCTCAGGTTTTTTAATTTTTTAACGTTCTTTAGAATTACCAGTACAGCTGTCAACTATTTAAAATATCTGCAAATGATTAATTTAGTAAAATATTATGGAGACATTGAACAACTTCTATACACACACACTAGAAGAATCCCATTCCTCTCTGAAAACTGCAATCAAAAATAATTTCCAATTAAAATACTTTCTGACAAGAAGAAGAAAATTAATTTAAATTTTAGCTCTAGGATGAAAGGAGAATGAGCAACGTCATGTTTCATTTTCTTCAGCCTGTCACTTCAATTCTCTTTTGAGGAGGACTTATTTTCAGATGATATAATTACAATCCTGAAACGGAAGTTTTAAATATACATGACAGATGTTTATTAAATTGAAATACATTTGGAATAAAATTTACTTCCCCTCCTCTTCACTGCAGAAGTAAAGGCTAGATTCCAGGGCCTCTTTTCTGTTGCAGTCCCTTAAAGCTGAAATATTATCATGATTTTCAGTGGAATTATCCCCCATTTCAAAGAATGTAACTCTCCTCCCCTACCAGCACTACCATGCATTTCATCTGTAGTGTATGTGTTGCCTGGCCCATCTAAGTGTACTTTCAAACTTTATGCAAGGCAACATCCTAGTATAAATACTATAAAGAAAAATTAAAGTGGCAGGGATATTCAATTCTTATGTTGAAAATAACATCTCATCTAGGGCAGGTTGCGGTCCAGTATTCTAAAAATCATTAAATGAGCAGTGTCAGGCAACGTAGTCTGAAGTCATCGTACATCGTATGTTAAAAAAGAAAAGTCAACATTCATAAATACAGCTCTATGGTACCATCAACCTACAAGCCAGAGTTCATATTTTAGATGGAGGTATCTATTTAAAGATGGTAGTATAATATGGCACAAACTTAAAGTGTTTACAGATCACTTTTCTGAGTGAGCAATATCTTCCCTTAAGTGTGATTTATATATGGTCTTGAAGGAGTCAACTTATTCTGCAAGGAGAATGATGCTTTATGGATTTCCTCTCAAGGAAATTGAGTTTGCCTTAAAAAAATTAAAAAATCCATGACACAAGACAGATCAAATTAAAGATGTCAAAAGCAAACTGTAAAAAGTAATCAGCAAAACTGAATTATATGCATAAACGGCAGCATTTTGATCACTGACAGAATTCAGTGTTCTTCCAGCAAGGAAAAATCAATCATTTAGGGAACTTTCATAGCCACATCAAAGACGTATATAATGTATATAAAGAAAAGGCTAGCCCTTCTGTGGTAAATTGAACTTCTTTAATTCTACAGTAATCAACCACGACTGAATGATTTCATTTATGCTTTAGATTTTGAGCTTCTGAAATGTTTACATATACGTAATATGGATGTAATGTCCAACATTTACAACTAAAAACAGATTCAAAGGCTGTCACTAGTCTCTCTGGGATGTTCCGGCTATATTTTAATTAAGATTTCAATTTTTTTCACTTTGCTTAATATATAAAAATGAAAAACAAATAGGTAAAAAGCCACCTGAATGTATTACAAGTGAAACACTAGTGGATTCTCTAGGCCAAAAGAGAAGCAGAGGAGAATTTGATTAATATGACTCTTTATATGTGCTTAATTCAACAATTTATCCATCTCCAGGTCTCTTCAAAGGGATGTTTCTTCAGGCTATTTCTGGGTATTTACCTGTGTTTATCTGTTCCAAGAACTAAAAGGTATAATTCAATCAAATCTACCAACATTATTCACATTCTGCCTTCCCAGATTACCTTTTAATTGATTTACTGAGCATATAAAGAGAAAAATAAAAACTAATGTTATTCATGTAGTCTAAGAGGTTTTTTTTTTTTAACCTTGAATAGAGTTTTATATAACAATAGTACAGACTGAGGACTATGGGATGTTGACACAACTAAATAGAGAAACGCTACCTAATGCTTCACAGAAGCCGAAAGAATACAATTACACCGAGAGTAAAAGCTGAACATCCTCCCCCCCCCCATTTTAATTCATGTTTTGTAGTTAGATACTCCAGCACAAAGGATAGGTACAATTAGGCAGAATTTGGAGAGAAAGAATGTTCTCGTTGATGGTATTAAGGTAAAATCTCCTACAAAACAGCATATTTTAAATAATTTTTGCTACATACACTCTAAAAATAGAAAGTCATTAGAAAACAAAAAAAGATAAAAGAAAGTGAAAATAAAATGAGAAAGATGAACCTGTTATCTGATTGGCATTTGGAGAATCAAAAGTAACATCCCATTGATGCCAGAGGAATTATCCCACAATAACAGCACTGGGAAATCTGAATTATGCTAGCGGAACACTAAAAATAACCATATATGTATTTGACAATACCTTTTTTTATGTTGAAAAAAAAATGGGTTAAGGAATCTGGACCCAAACCACAGTTTTATAGCTAGATTCTTTTTTCCTTTTTCGTATTAAACATTAATCTAAGGGTTTTCTTTTCTTTGTTTTCTCTTGGGAAGATGACCAGTGTGTAATCCTGATTTCTGGCACCGGGTAATTCTCTCGCTTGCCAAGGTATTAACAGAGCATACAGATGCATGTATGTTTGGTGAATTTCCAACAATATTAGGGTTAGGTGTTCAGTACAGTCACAAATATTTAAGTACATATTTGTACTGCTCTTGACTAAAGGTAGAGTTGATAATCGCTCAGTTTCCAAAGCTTTATTGTATTTTGAGAAAAGAAAGAGCAGTGATTCATTTTCGTACTAAGGGACACAAAACTTTCTGTCCTGAAACATCTCTGGGGTTACTCTTGTAGAGTCCCAAGCACTCTGAGCTGCAACTCCGATACAGCTAAGCAATTATTCCTATAGTGCCTCTGAAGTAATTCCATTTACTTTTCGGTATGAACTCTACTTGAGTCATGCTCGTTGTAAACTGACTACTTCCAGATGTTTTCCTTTTTGCTCTCAAGTACTGAGCATTCTGAAAGTATTGATACTTGATGCAAAAATCAAACTTTTAAGATGGAAAACTCAAAAAGTTTTTTTCAAGCATTAACTGCAATACATCCTTACTACTTCTATAACAAGGAGTTTGTCTTATCGAGACAGTTATACCTGTTTGGAAACTAGGGATATTTGCAAGAAAAAGAGGGTGTATTGGGATTAATCAATAAAGATTTACTTCTATCTTTTGTAGTCATGTTTCTTGGCCCTAAGAAAGGATTGAAAAACATGGGCAGTGAGAAACTTTCAGATTTTTCTCACCTTTTGGCCCTTCCAATCCTCTCTCTCCTGAACTGAAACCATTGCCCCAGACATCTACAACTTGCATGGTATGTCTCTAATCTGGAATCTCTAAATTTTACTGTCTTCCGTTTTAGCTGAACTTTAGTGACCATCGGGCCCTTTGTACCAGCAGAATATGTACCAGCGTTTAGTAATTAACCAGCTCACTCTGCAAAATCTGCCACTTGAAGTTTTTTTTGTTATAAGTACACCACTTCTTTTCCCCTCTTAGATGGTCATTTGTCACGGTGGGATTTTAACATCTAAACATCCATAGAGCTAATATTCCTTTCCATTTTTTAAATAAAGAAATTCTAGCCAAAAAATATAGCATTTCTGTTATCAGCCTCTATTCACAAAGTATACGGGCAGCTGATATCATGCTTTTTGTCACTCTTAGTAAGTGTCTTGAAGATGATATTTTTTAAATCTCTCTGCAATACATCAGTGTCAGAAAAACTCGTGATGTTTAGATGAGTGACATGTCTAGAGGATCAGCAAACTATCTGCCACAGGAGCTAGTGACACCAAAACAGTAGGGGTTTCTACCGACATAGTTGCTGTCAACAAACCAGAGTTTAGGACTGCAGAGGAAAAACTTCTGTGGCCTCAACCAGCCACACAGAGGGGCCAATGCAAGAGTTTGAAGGGAGCTCCAGCGGTCACTAGGGTTTGCAGCCAGTCATGCTCTGTTCAGAGTGGGAAAGGTAAATGCAAGGCAGAGTATAAGCGGTTGCTTATTCAGTGAGCCCTTCATTTACAAAGAAAGCAAAGGTGTTTGTTCACCCAATGGTTTTATTTTTTCCAGAGGCAGGATTCTGACATGTTGTGTTTAGTGTTTTGAAGAAAAGCCATTCAGCGATTCATCTGCCTTGTGATCTTGATATCATATTCACTCTCCAGAAAGAGTCAGTAACATTATGCTGAAATGGCTGCCTGTGAGGTTCCAGATACGATATGTTCGTCCCTCACAGATTTTTATAGAAAAGAAAATCTGGTCCCTATTACTGTCAGATAATTTTTTTCAGCAAAATCTGACTATCAAACTATGTGTTGAATTACATGAAAGTAGAAACAGATAATAACAATGCAATGAAAGATTTGCAGAAATTCTACCACTACAACTTCATGCAGATCAGACCTTTTTTTTTTTTTAAATAAACAATTTTTCTAATGTTCTGTTAATGGGAATCTTTACTATCCCTAACCTGAATGATACTACTTATATTTTGACATACCATTTTTACTTTTATTTGCCTCTTTTGCACAGCCTCTTTCAAGATTTAAGAATGGGTTATAACGAGCTTTGTCATCAAAAACATAGTATGAATCAAACTAAGAATTATTGGTACATGTAGTAAAATGAGATTCTTTCTCACAGCAGACATTTAAGCCCAAATGCTGGAAAGTTCTTAATAAATTTAACTTTATGAGTTTACCTGTCACTAACAAGCACTGTCCATCTCTTTGTCCATTTTTTTATAAGCTAGCATTGTAACTGGAAGCTTTCTTCTCCGCATTTTTCTACTTTTCTAATATTTGAGATACAATGGACTATGGGATAATCTCTGAAAAGAGACTAAAGACCCACCACTTTTTCTCTGACTGAAGACCCACTGCTCCTCACATTTACAGGCGTCAGAAACCATAGTATAAGGAATGCATTAACCAAGGGAAAAGGATGAATGCCTTGTTTATCTTATATTTTAAGCAGAAAAGAAATATGAGCTATCGCCATATCTGTCACTAAAAAAACCCAAACTGTAGAAATTGAGGTCCAGCTATGGAATTTACTATATTGCAAAACAAGTTAAAAGTGTGCAAGTGGGAATTCTGTCAGAGAAGACAAGACAAAATGATACAATTATTCCAACTCAGAGCTGATATGCTCCAAGGTATACGTTTTCCCACAATCACTGTAAATATGAATATTTTAGAGGTTAATATGAAGATCAAATGTGGAATGCATTTGCTGAAAAGATTAATATCTTTTTATTAAAAATGAGAGTGCACTGTTGGTTCAGCATTTGCATTTAGATCGAGTAAGTAATAAGTATATTGACCGCTTAAGACACATCTCCAAAGTGGAAAATATGGATAAAGAGGGTAGTGTCCATCTGCAGAAGTGGACAAGCTTTTTCTATTTCCTACTGCTACACCTTCAGAGAACTTAAACCCTACTAACAAGAACGCTGTGATTTACTTATCACAGCAGAACTGGTTGACTACTGCAAAGAACATTTATGCAAGCATTCATTCCTTCATGCAAGCAATGTATTGGTGAATATGTACCAGTGGGCTGCTGTTGACTTGAAAAATTGCTAGCCACTGTGCAGTCATTCGTCAGTGCATGGACAGGAATGGGTATTTGCTAGTTGTTATACATTGCTTTTTGTTGCAGTTGTTTAAAGCTTAGAGCCACTGGGTAAGCAGGAGGCTCAGCTGGCTATTACATTATTACAAGCGGTCCACATAAACATGAGCAGGATGGGCTAATGTAACTCCAGGTTTCTCATCGTTTGTGGCATAAGGCTTTCAGCTCCACGTTTCCAAGTAATAAAGAGAGAGAAAAGTATATATGATTCAAGTAATGGTGGATCGATGCACCAAGATTGGTTCAAATGGTTACAGAATATAGTACTTGCTTACTGAAATGGTGGCGTGGCTTGCGCAGGCACACCGAGTGTCAGTCTCACCAGAGAACACAGATTTCATTTAACTGAATCTAGCCCAGGGTTTCTCAGAATCGCAGAACACTTGAATTGGTTTTCTTGAGAAGAGGTGTTTAAAAACATATGTGACAGCATATAGTCCAGCATGTAGCAGGTATCTCAAACTATTTGTTGACTTTAATTCAAATTAAGCACAGCAGTTTCTATCAAAAGCAAAAGCATATTACTCCTCAAACTGTGAGAAGTAAAGTGAATATTTCACTTAAGCAACTGTGGTGGAAGCTTTCTTATAGTACTTTAGTCATATAAAATTGATGCAAATCATACAGCTACTTTCCTGCAGAGCAGAGGGGTCTGTAACACTGGCAAAACACCATTGTGAGTAAGCAGAAAAACTGATTACTGATCCATAAAGGAAATTCAAGATTTGATTCTACAAGAGTGCAAGTGTTTTCTCCTCCTATGCACGAGGAGCGTTATTTTTCTTTCGCTGCAGGGAAGTGTCACTTTGAAATGGACTCTCCATCCCTGAAATACAAAATTCAGGACATTTCCTCAAGGTTTCTCCCCCCACCCCCCCTTTTTTTTTCTTCTTCTCCCCCCCACCTTTTTTTTTATTATTCCTTTTTTTTCTTTTTTTTTTTCCTGTTGTGCTCTACTTCAGATCATTTAGACTATACTCTTTGATGGAGGGCATCCTTCTTCTCTGAATTTATGAATCACAATGTATTCTCCAATGGATATCTGGAGGTATAATTTGCCCCCTAACACTCTTCAATCTTTATTGCTGACACATTCAAGGATGCCTAACTCCCATAAGAAAAACCCTACATTAATCTTCAAAAATATGTCCTTACCTGCCTTCTGAAAATGAAAATGGATGTTCTTTGAGAAATCATCTGAGTTTTGCTGCAAACCCTGAGGATCATGCACTTTTGGAAACAATTTTGAATCTGAAAAATTTATAAATAAAAATATGCTGGTAGATTCAGGCCATACAAATCCTGTATGGTGCTAAGTCTTTCCTCAGAGGCATGGAGCACTCAGCTTCCCTCAGCAGATGTCAATAGAAATCAAAAGCACTCAGCAGCTTGCTGGATGTAATCTGTGGGATTCCTACACGCGCTATTTCTGCATACTGGAGAGAATGACTTTTTTGCTTAATGCTTTTGTAGGTGATACTACACTATGGAAATAGCTCCAAAACGCACGCAGTCACCCATCTGTGCTAAATCAAACACCCATTCAATTACTACCAAAGTTAAAAAAATAAAATAGCTAGGTCGGGGATCCAAAAGCAGACAGGGAACTCAAAGAAAAGACCTAAAACAACCTTCCTGTTTCTAGATAGCACAAGAAAGAAAACAATCCTAAAGAGAGAGTGACGCCTTTCACGTTACATATTCCTTCTGCTGCCTTATGCACAGAAGAGCTTTGGAACAGCCTTTGAAGGAGAGGTCACTTAACATGCCAGGGAGTGTTCTCATCTCCATACTCCCAATTTAGCAAGCACCTAGTAAATACCAGTCACAGAAAAATAAATTTTGAAGGCTTGCAGGAATTTAATAAAATTGTCTTCATTTTGAGCTGATCTTGCGTAGCTAAAAGAGCAAGCAAATGCACAGTTGAGGTTCACCAGAAACAAGTTAATTCTTTCCTTTTTCCTTTCTTTTAAATTTTATTTTAAAAGTGTCTACTTTGAATTTACTTTTAATTCTAAATTATTACCAGAAAAAAATGTTTGATTTGATTTTCATCTCCTTAAAATTATTAACCTAGATGTTTACTTATGTGTGCTAAGATTCTCCCACATATATTTAATTGGATATAAAAACTGAGTTCTCTAGAAGGCCAAACTTTATTTTACTTTAGGGTAAATACCTGTATTTTGATTCTTTGCACTGAAATAAGAATTTCTGAGGCTATGCCATAGCAACTTTTCTGAAAATGTTGAAGCATGGAAAAATAATATGGACTATACAGTATGTGCAAAACCTGCCAGATGGTTTCTATCTCCACATTTCAATGTCTCCCACTTGGCAACACCCCCAGTCTCCTGTTCCCTCTGATGCACAAACAAGAGAGAAACAATACTTAAAATTAAAAAAAAAAAGATCCAAATAAAAACAAGACCCCAAACAATTTATATTCCATTAATTTGTCTTAAATGAAATAGAAAGTTTCCCAAAAGCATCAAGATCCAAGCAGTGGTAAAACTTACTAAAAGAGATGGAAAATATCAGTTTTTAACATGCTTTAAAAGAGTTCATATCAACCTCTGGTGCATATACATATGATTAATGAGAAATAGTTTTCTCCCTTCTCCATGTCCATCCTAGAGAAGTTTTTACTTTAATTCAGCTTCTTAATTGATGTCTAGGGCTAATACAGTTTTAACCAGTACACCTACAAGGAACAACTAAGAATAATCCACTTTTGACTGGTACTCACTTTTAAGATTCAAACAGAAAATGAATAGAACTAGCAAAAGACAGAAAAATCACAGGTAATTGACCCAATTTAAAGTAAAATCTAGGAGAAGCTGCTGGTTTGAATTGGCAGTCATGAATAATCAGATTCACCAGGACCAATTTTTGCAGTTTCTGGAGCTGTGGAATTCCCCACCAGAAATGTATACACACAGCCCCCCACCTCCCCCCATATAAATATCGTGTGTACCTTCACAAGCTACACCCAGTTACCCACAAATACTGCTAACTCAAATCCCAGTCATCAAAAAGGATCAGCTGAGTTGTTTAGCATTCATTCTCTTTTCCAAGCAGTGGAAAACACTAATGAAAAAACCTGCTGTTCCCTATCCATGTCTACTATAATACATTCTTCACCGAGATGCCAACAAAAGAAGGGTAAGGACTGAGGAGGTAAAAGCATTCCTCTCTCCTGCTCACAAATACTGTTTCATGCAGTCTTTGTCCAACCATCATTCAATGCCTCAATCTACATTTTTTGTCCTCTGATGTTACACACCTACTAGCAACGCTTTCAGGGGAAAGAGAGTTTCTTTGTCCCATGTTTCTACAATGCACTTCATAGAAGAATGTGATAAATAGCCAAAACATTTAAGATCTACAAAGGTTCACCAGAGAAAATATGATAACAATAAGGCACTAATATCAGGTGATATCCTACAGAGGAGTGGAAAGTAACACTCCCTCCTGCCAACCAACTTTCCAGCATCCTGAAAGTCACTTCTTCAAGCCTGGTGATATGCAGATACCTTATTCCCTAAGCAGTAGCTAAACAGACATTACTCCTCCAGAAGTTACTCCTGTCTCTCTCCACCTGAGGAAGACAATTCTTTTACAATAATTCGATTTCATGAGCTGCATAGAAATATGTTAGAGTTATTTATATAGTATCAAGATTATGTTGGTACCCAGAATTGTTCAGAATAGGATCATTAGGCTGCTTCTCCCTAAGAGCCACTACTATGGTTAAAAATAGAAGTTATACATCTTTGACCATGAATGGCTAACTCCACAGATCTAAACAAGGAGGCATGACTACCAGTTTCTACACGAGACCTAAGCAGGAAGGGGGAGAAGAGGCTGAACCCACAAAGATGTCAGAGAGCACAACACAGAGCATCTTGTGAAGAAATGGAAAACATACTTTTTCCCAAGCCTTTCACCTGACAAGACAATATTAGACTGGACTTTAGCTGCAGATAATGCTTGGTTTTAGTGTTAAAATTTTACACAGCCGTACATTTTGGCTCATAAAACATTCAGCATTTGCAGCAACAACAAAAACTACTTTGCAGTTTCAACAAGGCTGCAGCTTGCCATGTCACCTTCAAAGTAAAGGTATTGAATCGACTATTATTAAAAATCATGAGGAATTCAGATCTTGCTTTCAGGATATACTACTCAGCCATAATACCGGTTCGATTGAGGCCAGACTTCTTGTATGGAGACAGCATCATTATTTCATGAATCACCAGTGACCTTTAGAAGATACTAGGAAAAGCAGGCATGTTCATTCCCTTCCATTGATTTTCTAATTTTGAGTAAATTGGTTTAATCTGGGGAATGGTTATCTATTAGGAATAAAAATACCTAAACTGACTTTAGAAAACAGTATAAAGCTTTTGAACTGAAACAATGAATTTAGAAGGCAAACTTGAGGCAAAAAGGTAGTGATTATATAAATCTTAACTTGGGCATGATTCTGTGGCCAGCCACACAAGTATGAAAGAACTGGAATCTCTCTAAACTTAAAAGACAGATCTACAGGCCCAGACCATAGTTTTACTGCACTGTGTGTCTGGAATACGTGTCTGGTTTACCCATTAAGTGTCCGCTGTCGGAAGAGCCTGAAGAAAAACTACTCATCTAAAATGGGAAGTGGTATGGGCATCATTTTCATCTGGTTAAAATGAGAAATAACGTGCTGAATATTGAGAATATTGGACAGCCCTGAATCTAACCAACTTAGAAGACAAGTTCAGTAAATCAGCACATAGCTGAAACAGCCTGCAAGAAAAGAACTTGGTTGTCTCCAGGATCCTGAGTACACAGGGGTAGGTAGTCGAAGGAAATGGTGATTTATAGAGTAACTGTTTAAGTCATCATTGCATTGGTGCCCAGATCTCATATATTCTGATACCTAAACCTTTGTCTTAACAGATGGTCTCTACTTTATTATCTTCTGAACATGAAATGATCATGCCTAAGCTTTCTTTGCTATCAATGTATGCTCTCATAATGTTAATGATCTATAATAAACATAGGTTTTGGCACTATGGTAATTCACCTTAAAACCACATGCAGACTACCTGTCTCTTTACTATTCCTTTTTTGTATTTTCATTTTTTGCCTATGGGTTACCAAGTTAATTAGTCCATTAAGTCCACTCAATAAAAATAAAATTCTAGAAAAGGATTTAAAGCACCAAACTGTAACAATCTCATAGCAAGCTATATGTATAATTAGAGGGTTTTTTTGCTTCCAAATGGTCAATTAGTAACCCTAAGTTGAATTCCACTTATTCCTGAGATCTTTGCTCTCACCATCCAACACTAAATGTCTTTCCCAGAAATTATGAACTACTAGATTTATAAATATTGATCAGAGCATATAACTTCTTATGCCCAAATAAGAAATAAACAAAACTCTTCAAAAGACTCCTCAAAGTTGAACATCTGAATCCTCACCCGCGCAATACTCTGAACCTCTTTGCGCATCACAGGAGGTTATAGGCACAAACATTAAAATGTCAGACTGGCGAGAGGAAAACGTTCACTTACCTCACGATCCAACAGTACAGGTGACACCACTGTAACGATATCTCCCTTTTCTGGGTCAATATAGAACATATTTGGAGATGGTTTCGTAGGCATCTGTTTGAGGATGTTATACCGCAGAAGAGCATTGTTTGTGCTAGAGTCATCAGCATCAAATGCTGTCATACGCATCACAGTCGTTCCTAAGGGAAAGGTGGACAGACAACAGAATGCAGTTAGCAAGACCACTTAAAATTATGCTGCCGTCACATGTGAGAACCAGGTGGGTGCAATACATAATTATCTCATCAAGACCACTAAGTAGTTTCACCTGATATTTAGTCTGTACTTGTATTTGTATTATTTTTACTTGCTACTGAGCCAACAACAAAAGACTGGTGTTTCTGGTTTGCAGCAGACATATGACTCTAACATAAGTTCCCCATATTTGTACGTTTTGTTGCCATCCATATTAATTGCATTTCACTAAATAAACTACAGATGTATCTTTTCCACTTTAAATTCTACAGGTAGAAAGTCTACAGGATATTTATGACAAAGATGACAATACAATTTTATATCAATAAAAGAAAGGTCTCTGTTTTCACTTTGAAGTCTTTCAGAGTTTCATTATTTGTTGGACATTATAATTTCTGTTAATAAGAAATTTTTTAACTATTAAAGCCTATATTATTCTAATTTCAATTTGTACAAATTTATGGGCTTATTGTATCAGTCTCAATAAAAACCCCCCACCTCTATTGCCAGGCTATCCTTCAAGTGATGAAGGTTTTTTTCAACATGAAAATCCTATAGCATACAGTTCTGCTACAGATTGCAATAAGGTAAATGCTGTTGAGCACACAGATTCCTAAATGATGCACAGACGAAAAACCTCACTCTTCTTCTACATCACAGTTAACACAGGGAGGATTGAGATGCTGCCAATTCTCTACGTAGCTAGTGGAGCACAAACTCCTGCAGCACAGGATCAAGTCTTTTCCCCTCCCTTAGCCAGATACACCAGAGGCTGACACAGCCTACAAAATTCTGTCATAGCATTCTCTTATTTGCTTTGTACAGCACACTGAGAACCAAAGAAAGGAAGTAATTAGACACCTGGGCTGAACCATGAGATATTCACCTCTAGACCATTACAATTTCTTAATCAGTTCATATACATAGGTATAAATGTAAGCATCATTTTTTAAAAAGTTTAACTAAAAATAATATATCACCACACCAAAACTAAAGGATTTCTGGTAATATTGACCTGAAGAAAGAATAATATCCCACCAAATAAGAAAAAAGTCACACTCAAATCAAGAAACTAGTTTCAATGGTGAATCAAAGTTAAATAACAAATTAATGTAAAAGGTATTAGCAAACTTTATACAAATAAGGAGTCTAGGAAGGTACCCATTCTTTTGCCTGAAAATCCCAACTAAAACAATTTCCCAAATTCCATCAACTATACAATTTACTTTTAAGTAGCTTAGCACTGAAACCATATTACCTAATGTGTGAACCACATTGTCGACATCAGTTATAATTCTTTGTTAGACATTAACTTTTATGTGGTGGCTAACCCTTTCTTTTCCCCCATAGACTTTCAGTAGGCAAGTATTATTTTAAAATATCATGATGAAAAACATCTCAACTACAACATTTTCATTTCTTAACAGGTCTGTAAGACCATTTGATCTGTTCTCAGTATCCACATGGCCTTTTGTGGTAAAATATTCTGGTACAGACAAGGCCTAAGACATTACATTGGAAGTGCCGAAGTGCCTGCAGAACAGAAATATCTATCGTTCATGGACAATGATAAACAGTGAGTTTATATTCTTTGTGAAGTTCTTGAAGCATAGATCACTTAAAAAACAAATAAAAATGAAATATTGTGGTAAAAGTAAAAACAAACCCAGTTTCATTTATAAGATGACTTAACAACTGCCTTTTCACTGTTAAACAAACACAACTGGCTTGTTTAGATAGGTTTCTTCTTTTTTCTTTTGCCGTACTTCCCAGAGTACAAAGTATTGCCTCTTGTTGTAGTGACCTTGAATATAAGCTCTCAAAGGTTTTGCTTCATTGCTACTTCAGGCAGTGACCCCCTTGAGAAAAATAACAGAGATCTGACAGCATGTTGGTTTTATTCACCAGTGATTAAAGGTCAGACAGCTCAAAAAGAAGCTTACCACTGGATACCATGCCATGTTTTCCAATATTACAAGACGATCCTAGCCCTGATATTTTCACCTACTTTGTTTGAGACTTCTTCAAAAGAAAAAAAGAAAGAAGAGCAGCTTTCTGTTTTGAAGAATGAAGATTCACCCTCTTTTCACAAGTACAGCACACTGTGCTATTTTTTAGATATTTATCACATCTTGAGAAGATTATTTATATTCATATTAGATAGCATGTTTCATGAACATCTCAGTCACAAGACTTCAGTGAAATAAATAAGAATTAAGGCAAATCTTCAAGGGATCTTAAAGATAGCCCAAGTACAAGGGAAATTCAATGGGTTTCAGTACGCAACTCTTTCCTGGGAAATATAATTTAATAAGATGTTATACTTAAGTACATTAGGCTATATTTTAAATGAATATACAGTTGCTACAATTATTAATCTATTAGATGAGTTGATGCTCAGTAGAGATTTAGAAACTGATTAAAATACATACTCAGATAGAAATCCTATTTATACAGCTGTCCTAGACAGTTCTACTGAAATATTTCTGATGATAAGACTGTCGAAGGCACATGTAGGTTTTAAGATCCGATGTAAATCCTCAGATCTCTAGTTACTCTGGCATAAAACTGGCTTAATACAATGGCTGAATCTGATTCTGATTTGCCAGCTGCAGTTCTTTAACCTTTCAACTCACTGGACATTATCTTGTTCTGTGTAATCATTCCTCTGGTGCATACAGATAAGAAATTCCAACAACTCAGAAGAGGAGAATTTTACATTCATTTTGCATAGAGATGCTAGCTCCAGGAGGAAAGCTGTAGAGAATTAGATCCATCTGTTTCTGTGTTGCTTCTGTCAAAAGTTTTGAGATATTAGTTTCTAGCGACTATCAAAGTGGCATTTACGTTTAAGTAAAAGTTATTCTATTCTTACAAGTTCATACAACAGATGTAAAAATGGACATAAAATTTGGGATTATCTTTAGAAGTCATTATGTATTAGTACAGTCAGTTGTACTAATACATAACTTGGTGGGATTTTATTCTTTCTTCAGGGCAATATTACCATAAATCCTTCAGTTTTGGTGTGATGATATATTACTTTTAGTTACAGGTGTAAGGTTGTACCTGTTTTCTGTTCATGAACATCAACACAGAAAACTACACCTCTTTAAACATCACCTATATGCTTGCATCGCTACAGCAACCAGAGGAGCTGCTGAATACTGCAGCTGAAAACAGAAAGGAAGTCCTTGCACCGAGCCGAAACTTGGCGCTAGGCTTCTGCAGCCATGCTGAGAACAGCTCGTCCTCAGCTACATATCCCTTATGGTCTTGTGCTCGCAAGCAGGTTTGCAAACTAACCAGAGTTCAATACTGCCCATTCATTTCGAAGCACAGTGGTACCTACTTTATATTTTATTCCATTAGAACAAAACAAACAAAAACCCCCACATATACAAAAAAGCTAGAATGGGCTAGTATTTGTGGTTGATGCCTCAAAAATCACAACAGCTTTAAACCAGCAGCTAAAATATATTCCAGGGCTGTTTTGGAGAAGTCCGATAGCTATATTTCCAGGGAAGAACTTTCCTGTCCTAGTTGAGGCGTTCAGAGAGAACACACATGACCACACATTTGGGATTGGACCACCATGAAAGACGATGTTTATAGAGATCTCATTCCTAAAAATATAGTGACACAAATTTTTATTTTAAAAAGCTCTACAGCATACATTCAGTCCAAACGAGTTTAATTCAAGATGCATGATTCCTCAGCATTACTCCTTCATCATAAAGTTTTATTCTTCATAAAAGATTCATTTCCCCAGACCCATAAACTGACTACTTCTAATTCAGTGTCATTTTATAAATACTTCCATTCCTGGCATCAATCAAATGCAGCTGGCTTTCAAACCACAAAACAACAGCTTGCTACATTATCATGTTAAACAATATATATATTAACTTATCAAGCTGAGGAAGAAATGTCTGCAAAATCAGCAACTTTATAGTTCTGCTGATGATGTACAGATACTCATTGAGGCAGTCTCTCTCAGTAAAGGTATAGTTGTGCCTTGGTGTATTTCAATATTCATGGTTTATTTGTCACACCTTCTGGGTAGTTTCACTATTACCATAATAACTCAAAACCTCTACTTGCACCTCCCAGAGTTCCTCATCATTCAGACATATTACCCACTAGCCAAGTCATAGAAAGGTTTGGGTTGGAAGGAAACTTAAGGGTCACCTAGTTCCAACCCCCTGCCATGGGCAGGGACACCTTCCACTAGACCATGTTGCTCACAGCCCCATCCAACCTGGCCTGGAACACTTCCAGGGATGGGGCACCCACAACTTCTCTGGGCAACCTGTGCCAGGGCCTCACCACCTTCATAGTGAAGAATTTCTTCCTTCGATCTAATCTAAATCTACCCTCTTTCACTTTAAAGCCATTACCCCTTGTCCCATCACTACATGCCCTTGCCAAAAGTCCCTCTCCAGCTTTCTTGCAGGCCCCCTTTAGGTACTGGAAGGCTGCTAGAAGGTCCTCCCAGAGCCTTCTCTTCTCCAGGCTGAACAAGCCCAACTCCCTCAGCCTGTCTTCATAGGAGAGGTGCTCCAGCCCTCTGATCATTTTTGTGGCCCTCGTCTGGACTCGCTCCAACAGGTCCATGTCCTTCTTGTGTTGGGGACCCCAGAGTTGGACACAGTATTCCAGGTGGGGTCTCATGAGAGCTGAGTAGAGGAGGAGAATCACCTCCCTTGACCTGCTGATCACTCTCCTTTGGATGCAGCCCAGGAGATGGTTGGCTTTCTGGGCTGCAAGCACACGTTGTTGGGTCATGTTGAGCTTCTCATCAACCAACACCTCCAAGTGCTTTTCCTCAGGGCTACTCTCAATCCATTCTCCACCCAGCCTGTATTTGTGCTTGGGATTGCACTGATCCATGTGCAAGACCTTGCACTTGGCCTTGTTGAACTTCATGAGGTTTGCCTGGGCCCATCTCTCAAGCCTGTCAAGGTCCCTCTGGATGGCATCCCTTCCCTCCAACATTTGGCCTGTAAGTTGGCTTGGAAATATTGGCAGAAAACTCCCCTTAGGCATTAAGAAGTAAAACACAATGCTTGCAGTTTTGTGGTGATTGGGAGCAGATGGTTTCTTGGGAAAAAGCTCTTTGGCATTTTGTTATTTACCTCTTAAACCTTTCTATTTCCTTTGTTCTTTCTTCCTTTTTTTTGTGGTGTGTTTTTTTGGTTTTTTTTTGTTTTTTTTTTTTTTTTAATGCCTTTTTTTTCTGTCAAGATGCCAAGAGAACACCGGGAACCGTTCAGCTGATGGATGAGATTACTACTAAACCCCATCCCTTTTATTTATTTATTATATTCAGTTACCAGGTTTACAAAAAGGACTGGAATGTAGTGGAAGTGAGGCCTATTTCTAGCTTGATTAAATGTGAACAAGTGACTCAAGCCTAGAGCCTTAAAAGATGACTGAATTTGAATACTAACATTAAAATATTATCCAGTTTAAGGACTGAACAGTTTTAACTTCACAAGAGCTACAGTGCTCAACAACTTCACACTGGAGTTTTCTCATGTTATTTTCACTATTTTTGTGAGTCTCTGCTGTATGTTCAGTATGTTAAATGCTTTCTACATGTGCTACAGAAAGGGAACGGTCTACTTTCCTAACCAACGTGACTGGATTGCTGAGGGTTTTTCCACCTTCTTCACAAGTTCAGATGTACCTCTGTACACTGATAATCAGTTGCACAATGGCATACTTCAAAAAGTAAAGCTATTTTAACCGAAGAAGGAGAACAAAGAATGAAAAATGGGATGAAAAAGGAAGAAATCAAGAGAGTTACCTATATCTCTAGAGCACATTACATTTATCGCTACAGAAAAAGAAGACACCAACTTTCAGAAAATGGAGCAAAAGAGGATAGCCTCCTCACTACTGTACTCATCATAACTAATTATGTTTGACTGTCATTTTGTACTTTAAAGACAACAAGCCCCAGGGAAGCAAAACAAATGTAAGAAGAAAGGTCCATAATGGCTCCAATCAAGTGCATTTGAATTGCAACTACAATTATTAACTTATGTGTGTTATTAAAAACTTGAAGGTCTTGCTCAATAGAGAAGACATTTAGTAAGAATCAATGAGTTCAGTCTTCTAGCATACCCTATATTTGTATAGGGCAATAATTTTCTACCCTGCAGGGCTTTTTGACATTGTCTGTTTAGATGTCTGGCAAATTCAGGATATGTGTATACTTTTTAAACTAGAGTTTAGATGGCATCACTGATCAGTACACTGGGCATGCCACCACATTGCAGTCAGCAGGAGTGGAGAGATGCACTGGTGAACTATCAGTTGTGGACTAAATAATAAACAAACTTCTGTTGATACACAAAAGAAAACTCAGTAATATTAAGTAGAGTTGAAGAACTACTAAGAATTGCTACTATCTATAGAAAGTTAATGCAGTCAGAAAGCATATACATTGAGTAAGAAATAATGAGACATTCCCAGTTGAACACTATCACAAAACAGTAAGGATGTACGGGCAGGTCAAGCTTTAGCAATACTAGTATTTAAACTTTTTTCTCACGAGTAACACAGCTGTTTTGGTAGAATAAATTATTCATTGTTGGGATTTTTTGAGAATGAGGTATATACAGTACTGTCCCTAGCCATACTGTAGGGTAGAGTGTCACATGACTGAAAACAATGTTAAATGCTTTCAGGTATCTGCTGCTCCAGGTGAGACAGTAAATGAATTCAGTAAAAGAAATTCAGTAAATAAATTTGCATTAGTTGAAGTTACATGACATGGATGGTACTTTGGTATATTGTGCTTTGTCTTTAGTGCTATGAATGTTTCTTTCTTTAGGGTAAAATTGTTGGGTGAAAAGACTGAAAATTGTTAGCCCCACCAAGGATTCCCAAATCATGCGTCATGCATATTATCAGTACATACCAGGGTGTGAGATTTAGTGGTAGCGTATGTATACTGAAACTTATGCTCTGCTTTGTGCAGATACAAGGAATTATGAAACAAATAAAAAGAGAGTTATTCATCCTTTCATTATACTAAGATCCCCAAGACAGATTTTGTGTTGTACAAAATATGAAACTTGTGATCCTCGACTGGGATAACTTACATTTTAGACACAGTGCAGTCTTCCCTCAGAAAAAAATTTGCATGTAATCTTTGCATTTGTCCGATAGACTACAGACAGCATGAAATAGGCAGTTCCATGAGGAGTAAAATCAATGAAGTCTCATTTCCTATCTGGTATTGTCCAAAGGCTCATCTCCTGGATGGATAAGATGATGTCTTAGAGGGACTAAAGTCAGTCATTCCCTTAGCAAGACCTTTAATAGGATCTTTTTTCTCCTCTTTTATTTTCATGAGACTTATATGAATCTAAGGTACTCCTTCAGACGACTTTATCCCTATGAGAAAATTAGTGGAAACTGAGTGATGAGTTTAAAAGTTTTGAGGGACTGACTGCCAGACAGACGGGTAGAAACACATGCTAAAAGTTAACTTATTCAGATAGCTTCTTATTCTTATGTGCCAGTTTCTTTTCATCATGTATCTATATTTAAACTCAAAAATAAAAACTATTCCCTAGCAGTCAGTCCATCAAGGGAAAGCAATAGGCTGTTTTTCTCTATGCCAAGCGTACTACTTATTAAGCTTCCCCTCATCTGAACATATACAGGTATAGAAGTAACAACAGAAACCTTGATATGCGGTGACATAGCTATTAAAGGCTCTTATGTAAGAGGAACAGTCCTGGCTGGTGGAAATGTTCTCCTCTATTTCAGAGTACATGTCAAACTCCTCAACTTTTAAAAAAATATTAACTTTTCACATTTAAAAAATAGAAGGGTTTAATATTTTAAGACACACGGTTCCTAAGAAAGGAAAGTGCTGTCATGTGTTCCTGAACCAAGTTTATCCTTTCTTAAACGTGAATTTAAACCTCCAGATAACAGGAACAAGGGAAATATGAGAGGAGAGGAATAGTGACTGCTCTGCTGCTGTTAGAAGCTCCTCACCAAATTATACCTACTACAACTTCCTCTTCCCCTAAACAGTTCCCCCAGTTCTACTCAACACCATTGTCACCCCTTCAGGAAACAAGCCTCCCTTGCTCAGACATGGGGAAGTCATCACATTTGTTCACTTACAGCCTCTTCAGATGGACTGGGAATTACAAATTTATTGAAAGAGGACTTAGAACAATAGAGATGTAGATGGAAAAACAATGTCCTTCCTCCAGATATGAACAGGCTGCAGATTTAAGCAAATCATCAAAGATTTTTTCTTAATGAGGATTCTGCCTAAGTTCTGGATCCATAGTAAAAATGTTACACTCTCATGTCTGCTTCCCTTTGATCAGCAAAGTCTATTAAGAAAAGGCATGAATTACTTCTTGGATCATGACCATAAGCTATAAAAAGTCCCACTGTTCTAATATTCTAACTGCCAATTCATAACATAATCTTATATGTCAAATAACATAATTCATAAAGCAATATAACACATTCACTTGAAGTAAATGGTTTAATGTAAATGATGATATGTATTGAACATCTCACAGCAGGCGAATATGACAGAACAGTGATTTATGTGTGAAAGAATAGCTCTTCAACACACAAAGAGTAAGATTCTGCCCTAGGCACACTTGGAAAACACAGAGGACCCACATTCTCTCTGGAGTTTGGCTAGCACTAGAAGTCAATCATAAAAATCACAGGAAATAAAGACTAGATGAGACATTAAAGCATCATTAAATCCACCCCCCTAAATACAATGCAGAACCATTCTTGAAAAGATACAGAAGAATACTGGCTTCTTTTCTGAAAACCTCAAATGGAGAAATTTCCACAATCCCTGTGTAATTTATCACCATGACAAGTGCATTTGGCAAACACCTGCCAGAAATGTAGCTGAAATCCTAAGAGGAGATAGGTCAATGCCTAAAATAGCCAGCTAAACTCTAGACCACCACTGCACCCGTGGAGATGGAGGATGCTAAGCTCTTTCCTCACCTTTTATAAAACTACCAGAGGTAAAAAGTCTGAGACTCAACACCTCTTGCCTAGAGTGACTTGCTCATTCACTCAGCCCTTTGATCTGAACTGTTTGACAGCTGAAACATTTTGTCAGAGATGCTTACAACTCACATGATTCACCATGCTGTTTTCCCAGTTCCCATGTAAAATTGGAATTGCCTGCAATCATTTAAATTTGATTTCAGACATATACAAGCTGTTTAAATGCAGATGCAAACTCTATAGCCAAGAACAGCTAAGCAGAGAGCTTACTAAAAATATATGTTCTGCACTTATGTCTGTTTTATAATCCAAATGTTTTCTTTTAGCTTTTCTCTACCTTTTCTTTAATAGTTCCCCATTCTTCTTCTCTTCCCTGTTTATCTGGGTGGTATAGCTCTGGCCAGAGCAATGCAAATTGCTAATAGACAGCAATTTTTAAAGTAATACAAATATATAAAGCCTGATGTAAATGTCATATCCAGAAATACCCATGAGAAATTACCTTTTGAATGTGGTAGAAAGCTTCCCCTAAACCTCAAGACAGAAAATAAACCAGACAAAATTAGATTAATCATTTAACTTTCTCCCAAAAAAAGAAGTTAACATCCAGTTTCTCCTAGTCTCTAAGCAGGGAGGCATTCTTAATCAAGATAAATGATGGAAAAAAAAAAATTGGATGTTTCAGAGACTTCACTTTGGTTAGTAAAAAAAGATTGTCAATTATTTGCGTTCTGAACTTCTGGGAGAGAACTGACCATCTTTCACTCTAAAGCCACTTTCGCTTTGTCTCCATCCAGCCCTGCCAAGAAGAGTTAGTATTCTGAATATTTACAGGAATGGCAACAAGAACAAGTATAAACTCTTCTTTTAGCCCTTGTTAAACAAAACATAGCTAATCGCTGGGAACCTAGTTCACATTCAGCTATCCATCAAGCCATGAAAGCCTCTGAATTTGGAGGCCTAGCAGCACTTACCAGCTCATGGAGCCAGGTAAATATCCTCGCCATGTTCTAGCCCACAACCCTTTCACAGCACCAGTGTCCTACCAGCATCCTTTGGAAAGGAGACTTGGGTGCACTGGTAGAGAGGAAGCAGCAGTGTGTTTTAAGAGGTCCACCAATATGGACTACTGGAGACCCTGGACTGCGAGGGCATACCTTCGCTGAGAAAGAACCAAGGTGACACTTTGGAATGCCTTGTTGGTTTTTTTTGTTTTGTTTTGTTTTTTTTTTTTTTTTTTTTTAAATGGACAAATCCCATGCCAATAACGTCTCCAACATAGAGATGTTTGTCAGTCGTATTTTCTTTTTAAGCTAGGACTGTCTGTAAGGCAGGAGTGAAACTAGTTAAATAAAATTCATGGAAATGAAAGAGATCAGTGCCAAATGTAGGTTTTAAACCACTAGTATATTAAAATCTAATAACACTTTGAAAATGAAAAGGAAATGAGAAGAATATTTTTCTTTTCATTCTAACAACAAATTATTTCAAAATGAAAAAAAAAGCAATGTAATGTATTGGCAGTAAGTGTCTATTTTGTTAAAACACCATAAAAATACAGTCTGTGTGGAATAGGTATAAGAAACCCAAGCTACACACTCTGTGTGCATACTCTGCATTAGGACTTGTTCAAGAACAACAACAAAATAGAGAGATTTTTCTGAGAAGGTAATATTTTCACAGATTTCAATAGTCTTTTGATCAGGGCCACACTTCATAGATGGAAGATCTCATTCTTTATATTACCTACATTTGTAAAGAAATTGACTGGCTTCTTAAAAATATCTTATAAGAAAGGCAGTAATTATACTCCCCTGTCTCAGTGGGCTTTAATCAAAAACACGTCATTACTTTACAGAAACCACTTTAGACTATTATATGTCCAAGTAAGGTACACTGGCATCCTTCCTGATTAAAAGGTAATAATATTACATTTCAATATGATCTCTTAGTGCAAGGTCAATCTTCTCTCATTGGAAATGGTGGGCCAGAATTTCTGTTGATCTAAATCAGCCCAGCACTAGTAAAGCAAAGATTTATATTAGGTGAGGCTATGGAATACAAGAATGACCTTGCAGGTCTATATTAGGTATACACAGCATTACATTGCTTTTATTCCCTTTTTACCATCCTAATTTCTTACTTCAGTATATGTGAAATGAAAGAGAAAAGCAAAAGGATGATCTGTGCCTTTATTTGTGCCTCTTCTATATTAGACCCTTTTCCTTCTTGCCACTGGAAACTTCTACATGTATCAATTTTTTCACATGGATATAGGACAATGACAATACACCAACATACACTTCAGTAATTGCGCCTTAGAAGTCCTCATCTTTAGTCTTTGCCTCTTTGACTAATATAAACTGGTTGTGCATTAATCTCATGTTACAAAGTGGGAATATAACTGAAACACCCATCCTTGTTATCCATGATTCTGTCACTGCGACTCTCATCATCTACATCAATCCAAAATTAATCCATATGAACCAAAAGTGCTTCAATATCGTAAGAGTAGTGTGAATGAAAGAAGAATCAGACCTCATAACGAGAAGGTGAATCTTCTTGCATAGTTTCTATCTCCATCTGTAGGAACCAAAGTACACACTTATTCTAATGTATCATTTCATCTTTGTATTGATTTCATAGACAAGTCCTAGCCATTTGATCTATTAAACATCTGAAAGTTTTTATCTGAGGGATAAGTGTTTCCATTTTAATACAGGATCTTTTTAGGTGAGTTTTGTTATTCTTTCTCCCCTCCCGCAGATGAACTACTGGATAAATTATTTGGTTGGTCTCCCAGTGTCTGCTCTGTTGAAGTTATTAAAATTCATCCTATCCAGACAGTATTTCATAATGAACTTCTTCACTGCTAGACCAAATAAATGAATTAGGCAACTACTGCCTGTTCTTTATCCAGAGAATTGTATTAAGTCTATTGCACTTTTCCAGATAAATCATATCAAAGATGCAGTAATTCCAGTTAAAACTACAAATAGAAGTGGAATATTTGATTGTAAGGTCTCAAACTTAGTATTGAACAAATCATAGAATTATGGAGTGGTTTGGGTTGGAAAAGACCTTTAACATCATCAAGTCCAACCGTTAACCTAGCACTGCCAAGTCCACCACTAAACCATGTCCCTAAGCATCACATCTACATGTCTTTTAAACACCTCCAGGGATGGTGACTCCACCCTGGGCAGCCTGTTCCAGTGCTTGATAACCCTTTTGGTGAAGAAATTTTTCCTAATATCCAATCTACACATCCCCTGATGCAACTTGAGGCTGTTTCCTCTTGTCCTATCGCTTGTCACTTGGGAGAAGAGACTGACCCCCACCTCGCTACAGCCTCCTTTCAGGGAGTTGTAGAGAGCGAGAAGGTCTCCCCTCAGCCTCCTTTCCTCCAGGCTAAACACCCCCAGTTCCCTCAGCCGCTTCTCACAGCACTTGTGCTCCAGCCCCTTCCCCAGCTCCGTTGCCCATCTCTGGACACGCTCCAGCACCTCAAATGTCTTCCTTGTAGTGAGGGGCCCAAAACTGAACACAGTACTCGAGGTGCAGCCTCCCCAGTGCCAAGTACAGGGGCATGATCCCTTCCCTACTCCTGCTGGCCACACTATTGCTGATACAAGCAAAGCATGTCTTGGAAATATATCCTTTCTCTTAAAAAGGATTCATTCTTCCCCCATACATTCTTCTGAACCAAGTCCAATAGCTGCTCATAGTAAAGGAGTCCAGAGTGAGGAAGGATAAACACAATCAATTATTCTGGAAACCTAGACTTTGAATTGGTCAGCCTTTAAATCAAGTCTACAGCAGCAACTCATTCCCTAATAGCATTCTAGAATAACAGAAGACGGAATGTTTTTCAGTCATTTCCCCATCTTGAGATTGAAATATCTGCATATAGAAATTTTTGCAGCCCTACTCAAAATCCTCTTTTTTGGTTAAATTATATTTTAAATCCACTGATAGGTGAATTTAATAAATGATTCAGATGCTGAAAGAGTATGCTCTATGATTTTAAAGCAGGTCTTTGAAACTATGTTATAAATCACAGGTTTCAAAAACTCTATGTAACAAGAATACACTTTGGGGTCTGTGGTATATGTTTTCAGGAGGGGCTTTGATATTTTTTCCTGAATTAAGTCATTAATTAAGTCACAAAGTTCAGTAAGCTTGGGGTTAGACAGTGTGATTGATTTCACTCAGTTGCAATTATTTTAGGCTCAGATATCTAGTCTTAAGTTTCTTAATAGTCACTGGAGAGACACTGGCAATTTTGGGTGCAGTTCATCCCACTCCAAGCTAAATATTTAAGAAAGGTGAGATGAATCACCTTTAGAAATGATTAATTCTATAATTTAATTTATAATTAAATCTAACTCAGAAAAGATATCATACTCCCAGGCACTTAAAATAGGTGATACCACTCCTATTACTACAGATGTAGTAATCTATTACTCCATCACTACAGATGTGGAAAACAGAGTTAGAATAAAACAATTCTCCCATATTTTTGTTCTAGCATCACACACTCCGAAAGACTTTCTCTTTCCCACTTCATGACTACTCACAGCTGAAGGGAAGACATGCTTGTAGGAAGTGCATTAGAGGCCTGCCCCAGCTCTGTGCTGGACAGCTTTACAGTCTGCACTGACACTTGACTCTTGGAAAGTGGAGGTCTGCAAGGATTAAGAGCAGGCCATGATATCACTGTTCTTACTCCCTTGGAATTGATGGATCATGTTAGGAAAGGACCTTAAGCAACAAATCAAGTTATTTTAACTTTGTGTGTAATTGATTTAGTATTGAAAGGGCTACATTATGTCCCTGCAGAGAAAATATGGGTATGGAAAAGGCTCTATATGTCATAAAACATCTAAATATTGACTGTGGAACTCCTTAATGTAAAATTAATAATTAAGCACAGAACAGCTCATGATATATCACTGTCAGCAACTGGATACTTAGAGAAGACAAAGATTTGTGGATCTATGTGCGAATATAGTGTTAGTGAGTCACAGGCTTGTTCAAGTACATTTATACATATGCACATGTTCTTTCTTAGACCCAAAGCAAGCAAGCATCCCTCAGTGCTATATTGTGTCCAGAAGGAAGACCCAGTAACAGATTTCAAATGGCAACACACATCTACCTTTCCACCAAGTACACAGCCCTCAACTTGAATGCACTTAAAATTCAAGTGGTTCACATGGCTTGCAGTGAACTGAATTCAACTACTGAAACCTCCTAATTCACTGAGCCCTTTTTCCTTGATGTCTCTCCATCGTGTCTCAGCCAGCTGAGGACAAAAGTGGGTTTGTTCCTTCACTCTCCAAGCTTGCTGGCAGGGGTCTATATAAAGTCCAGAAGCTATAAACAATATCTGAATAGTGCTGATGAGCTCTCCTTCTGCCATGACTTTCATTGCTCCCCGGTTTTGAAGCTGAGCTTCTCATCTTACAGAGAACTTCATATGAACCTGGCAACACGGTCTTTGGTGTGGAGTTGGCTCAAGTGTGGGGCAGCTTGGAGTGCAAATGGATGAAGCTGTATCTGCCTTTGGGTATCCATTTTGACTGCTTTTTTCCTATTTTCCCATATTGTGGTGCTATACGTACCTAGCTGAGTCCTAAATTGCAGGAAGGCAGACTTATAGACTGCTTTCTGGGCTGAAGGCCACCAGAAATAGGCATAGTGTTATACGGCCAACTAGTTCAGTCACCTCTGTACCCGTTCTTACATCAAGTAGATGATCATTTTCTGTCCCAAGACAAACATCCAATTTCAGTTAGGACAATTTTTGTAGGCAAGGGCACCAAATACATACTAGTAGTTCGGTCCTATTGTATTCTATGGCATATATCAGGCATATAAAGAATAACAACTGAGCTTTTCATTTCCTTTTTACTTTTCAAATTCAGGACTTCAGTGAAATACTGTCTCTTGGGGAGAAGGTGGGTCTGGCCTGTGTAAAGGATGCACTGAATGGAGCCAGAACAGGTGAATGTAAATGGAAAAGCAAATGGGACTTGGGAGCAGACAGAAGTGGCCGTGTCTTAGGTTCCCTCTTGACTTTTGCCCTTACAATTTCCACTGTTGAAAATCTCAGTAGCAATATACCACCAAGTTTAAAGGCAATCTGTAAACATAATTTGTGAAATACATGCATGAAGCTTCCCCCTTGCCTCAGCTCTTTTATAATTTTGAGTGGAGCCCTGGTACAAAGTATATGGAAGAATGACAATTTCAAAAGATAGAAACCTTCAAAATACAATCTCTAAGAGTTTGAGTGGATTTCTTCCATGCAAAACTTCAGTTAGAAAAATCAAGTCAGAAATATTTTACTTTATACCCCTGGCGCTTCTGTGATTTATTCATTTGTTTTTCCACTAACTTATATAAAATCCTACTTTCTATGGATGCAAGCTGTAAATCTCCCTGCTAGTCAACGAAGTCAAGGTCAGTACTGAGTCATAGTTTTTGTCTCTGAGATGTCTGCTAATATCTTTCCCTGACGCTACTATACACTTCACAATTGGATGAGATCATCAGTATATTATTACACATGATATTTATATAAACTCAAGGGAAGGGGACCACAGAATCTCTACTACAGCTACAGCATAAATTCCTTGACTTTTGGCAAGACCAGCAACTTCTGAAAAACCTCCAAACTTAACACCTGCTAAAGAAAAAAAAACAATCCAAAAACTTATCTACTTTGATAGCTTTAAATTAAAATTATTTTATGTCTGTTTATCTACAGCAAAATACCTATAACAGTTATAAGTGAGCCATAATGGTTTGTATCTATGGATTAGGTGTCAAATTTGAAAAATTGGAGCTTAAATCATACATTCATGACAGATCTTGAAAGTCTAAGAGGAGACAGGTATTCCAATTTAATGTACCAATGTCAAAGTTATTCTATATTTTTATTACATTACCAGTAACATGCATTAGATAGCTGCAAACTCTTTTGTTCAGGGAATTCCCTTAGCTTTTTATTCAAATGTACTACTTTAAAGAGAGAACAGTTTGTAATTTCATTCACTTGCATGCCACTTATGAAATAACCCAGTGATACTAATCCCAGCAGCATTCTGTTAAGCATATTGTACTTTCTATGCCTATAACAACCAGATCTGATAATGATCTTTGCGCTGAATATATCTGTTGACACAGTGCAACTAAGAATTAAACCAAATGGATAATTGCTAAAGGAAATAAAAGGTGGCATATTTTACAAGTTTCCCAGTTACATTGTAATGACACAGAATACCAATAAAGTTTAAAAGATAAAGAAAACAGTCATGTATACTTATGCAAGCATTGACTTTTAAAACTACACAACTGGTGACAATATGGTTACATTGTCAAAAGCACAGAAATGCAGGTGCTAATACCCCAGCTTTTTGCACGGTGCTAGGAGTGTAATGTTCTCAAAGAAATTAAGCTGTAAAGATATCAGGCATGTGATTTCTTCTGTATATATTTCTGAATTCTTCAGACTTTCCCTGGTTAAAAAAGCTCCATCTATACTAACATATACATAAATACTTGCCCCAAATAGAATACATTTAATAATACATACTAAGACTTTGTAGAAAAACACTTAATTCTCTATGTTGAATACCAGGGATATCTTCTGTCCTTGAAGTGATCACTGAGACTAAGTTTCACTCAAAACTTCTAGATGCATTCAGATCTCTTGTTAAAAAATCCCAGAATGAAAAATCTTCTCTAATGTTCCATGTAGCTTTTGCATTTAACAAATAAACAACTTGTGCATTACATTATTGACTGTACTCTTACAGTTTGTTTCAAAAATCTTCTTTTTAAACTAATGCTTTGCTCATCAATATGCCAAGGTCTGGGCACTGGATAAAAATGGCTCTGAGCTGTTCTGTGTAGGACATCACGAAGGCACCGCTTCATCAAGATTTGAATGGAAATGCTACAACATGGCACCAGTATACAGTAGTTGGAAAGCAATTAGCCAAAAGTAGTTAAGAAAATTTTTCATTCTCTAGTTGTGTACATGTTTCTAAAGCAGCGAGATCTATGTACATATCTACAAATTAGATTATAAATTAAGCATGCTACAGATGTTTATAAGCCATAATTAAAATCAACCCAGTGACCCTCAATTAAACATTTATGAAATATTTATTCAAAACTGGTTAACCATTTATAAGGCATTTATACAGAAACAGAGTATAAATGATGACTTTCAATTTTCCAGGCAAACTTTATGAAGTACTTTCATTTTATATTCTGTCCTAGTTACTGCATGTGGAGACACTGTGGTACTGGGTACATGGTAATTTCTTGCAAGTTTTGACTTCTCAATGTTGGAATGACACTATGAATAATAGTACAGGAGCATTACAGGCTCATAAAAGCAAATGAATGCTTTAAGAACTGACACTACATACATTCCTAAAACTGGAATCTATTTAAATGTACTGCTCTGAAGCAAAGAGATATATTTTAATATATGTACAATTATAACTCCCTGTGTGTTTTTCTTTGACATGATTTCATTTTGAATAGTACTATTTAAATATGTAATGTAGCTAATTTTATATATTATATACACACACATATACTCGGTATAATGTATACAAAATAGATGTATAGATATAGGTAAAAGTAATAAATAAATAGATTTTAATGAAGTTACTTTTAGTCTATATCAGTGCAAATGAGTTGCAGACTTGGGTTCTTTTAATTGACATTTTCATCTGCTGAATTATGCACATTGATTTGGTTTGACTCAAATAATACCAAAAGAACGCCTCATGAAATAAGCAGCTGAGCATCACCTCTTAGGGGCTGTAGCCAATGCCCTTCCCATACGCCCTGCTCCTGTGCAGCTCCAAGATGCTCAACAGCAAACTGACCCCATAAACTCCTACAGCCCTACAGAAGAATGTACCTACCCCAGTGCTCATTCTTCATACAAAGTGTAATATGTTTCCTTTTCTGTTTTTCATATTTCAGGCACTTATTTATTTAGTACTCTATCGTCAACAATGGAAAATATAACCCTCCAGTGACAGAAGAAGCAGTTACAGAATTTGAAGGTAACACTGCAAGCTCTCCTTTCATGCTCTTTTGAGGCACGCCAATAGTGCTCTGGAGGGGTTGGAGTAACAATATCACCCATGGCACACACAGTCCTCAACTACTGTGCTGAACATCAATCCCAAATCACTTTTTTTTTTTTTTTTTAAATTATTCCTTCTGATGCAGACTTTGTGAACAAGACTGGGACCTCAAATTAATTTCACCTAGGTTACCAGTAAGGCATCAAAGTGTTTCCCATTGATGCATTGACCTATTGATACAGTTTTGCACCAGTGAGCTTAAAGATGGAAGATTACACAGTCCATCAAATTTCTGAGCAATTCAGGTCCTTGCAATTTCATTTTCTGAAGTAGAAACAATATTATCTTCACCTGAAGGCACTGGTCAAGACCTGAACTCTTACCTGATCAGCCAATTATGGTGATTAAAAATACATATGCTTTCTAAAAGTAATCAGTGGAGATATAGCATTCATGTTGTTCATGCTTTGCTTCATGCATCAAAAGTAATTAGAATTAATGAAAAATCATATATGTTGAGAAATACACTACAGTTATTACACAGGAGGAATGAAACATCATTTCTGCTCTTGCTCTGAAAATACTTTCATCAAAATCCCTGGAAACCGAAATGTGACATTATAATAAATATATCTGTTATACAAAAAGGCTATATTTTTGCAACTCTACTATACGAAACTGGTTATATTGATTCTTTACAAGCTTTATTCAATTGGAATATTTGAAAAGTATGCAAATGTGTAAGGTAAACAGCCATAAATAACTACAAAATGCAAAATATTGCTCTTTATGTTGAGGCACCTTAGAAAGCATCATAAGTAAAATTTCCATTTAATGTTTCAATTCCTAAACATAGTAACAGAGAATTAACTACAGAATACTAACCAACACTAGAATTTAAAAACATTAAAAAATACTGATTTCCCCAATTTGTTTCATGTAACCAAATATACAAAACCTGAACAAAAGAAGATTTAAAGATCCCTCTCCCTCTGTAAGAAAACAGCTTCATTTGCATAATCTCCTACAAGTCTAATTTTCCTTTATGATATTTTGGAATGTTTTCCCGATTAGTGAATTCCCTACAGCAATATAAAAAGTTCTACACTCAGTAATGAAACGCTTTTTTAAACCACAAAATGAGGACTTGCAGTACAAATTTCCCTGGCATCCTGCCGTAAGATAAATCTATTTAATTCCTGCCTTTAAACAGAATCCATATAATCAGTAACAGATTTATCCTTTTGTAATAGAGCAAGTGAGAGTTTTCTTGAGAGGGGGATACTTGTGCTTACCACTAACCACCTTAAAACGTTGTTTAGACAGGCTGAAACTGTGAAAGCGACTCGTTTGCAATCTCTATGCTTCCTGTCTGTAATGGAACAGACAAAAGGGCTTTGAACAGAAATCAAAGAAAAGACAAAGGCGGTGAATTAGTTTCATCCTGAGCAGCAGTGTATGTGAAACACAACCCTACTAACTACTTCACTAACTTGTGCTGCTCACAAAAGCTATTACCCATCTGGCTCCAGTGGTAGACTCTTGCAGAGTGTTGCGATGTTCAGGCTGGGGCACAGCATCACACCTGCTGCTAGAAGACCACTTAAGATTTGCCCGTTATCCTTCCCTCATCCACATTAGATATTATTTACTTGCTGCCAATGGAGGGAATCATGCGGAAAAGGGCTATTTGAAGGGTCCTAGAGTCATGGTAGAAGTGAGTGACCTCTGAGTCCATCAAGAATCCTTGCGATGGCAATATCACAGGAAAAGCTGCTGACATGCAGATGTCATTCAGATTCAGGACTCTAACAGCTGCAGCATTGCCCTTAAAGAAAGACTGTGGGTAAGGCAAGTACAGCTAGTGCTAAGCTAGCAGCAAGAAGAGCTCTCATACTTATGCCCAAGCCCTCCTATGTTAGAGTCAGAGGGTACTACAGAAACGTGCTCAAGACAGATGAAACTAAATGGAAATACGAGTACAGAAACTTAAAAAAACAATTTAGGAAACATATTACTGTTGATTCTGAAAGCCAAAATTATTTATCCTTGCATAATTTTCAGAGGCTGTTTCATCACATAGAAAAGGAGTGAATGAAAAGCTGTTGATGCTGATCAATTCAAGGGGCGCGCAGAGTCATACTGCTTTATGAATCACTGCACTTTAACGTACTGCGCAACTGGTTAGTGATCTGTTATTGTACTTCTAGAGAGTTACATAAAATGAAGAATGTTTATTTCGCTATGTACAAGCTATGCAGAGAGGGTAGGCCAGAGGTTTTAGAAGGAAATACAGACCTCTTGAAATATATCAGCACAAGACCAACAGAAAATAAAACTGTCATCATCTTTCCTGCCCTTGGATACACTGAAGGGATATTGCTTTGGCAGGTTTCAACTTTCCTTAAATATTAAGCAACCACAGAATTTTAAGGTCCTAAATTTAAATCCACATTAGCAAGCAAGCTGGTTCCCAACTACTGTCGCCATAAATATTTCCAGGATAGTGACACTTCTGCTATATATGTCTTTCTCTGAATGGAGGATGACTTAGGAGAGGTGCTGACATAGGATCAAGTTCTTTGAAAGATGGACTATATTTTATTATACATACATTCATATTAATGCAGAAGAATTGTTAAATAAATGTTACTACAGCTGACAGCAGTAATATTAATGTGATGAGCAGATCATTATTTATTTAGTTTCCACATTTCCAATTTGTTCTATTTATTTCACAACTACAGAAGCTTGAAAAGACTTCTTAAAATGGATCGTAGAAATGAGAGCAGAGAAAAAAACATAGATCATCAAGTTCAAATCTATGTCATTATTCTGTTACTTTCTTGTTCTCTCCAGGTTAGGTATGTGGGAACATTAACATTTCCTTTTAAAGGCATTTCCAATACACTTTTTTTTGCTGACATTAAGTCCAGATTTTCCTTTCCTTCCTTCTGCCCCTCTACAGCATGCAGCAGTGACCAATACATAGTGTGCTTCTATAGTCTCAGTCTCACTAGAAATGCAGCAGCCCCACAGCACAGTATAGATTGTGCTTTATTCTCAGCTTCCGCTTGAAACCATAAGAAATGTTTCTTTTTCTCTGTACTGTTCTTTTTCAGATCAATGATTTTCAGCTGCATTTTAATCATAAAACTGTAAAACAATCTATTCTCCTTATGTATACATAATACAAACTGCTCCAAGAAACGTGTGTAAGAAATGAGGCTTATTCTGAACATATCAACTGAAAAGGCTGATTCAGCTTTTCTTCCAAATGCAGAAGAAATGGACTTGATCCTCAGCTGTATCAAACTAATACTAAAGGTCTTTCAGGAATGAGGGAGGAGATGAAGATGCACTGTGTCTTTGCATTTCCCAGGGCAAAGGAACCAGCAGAAGCTTACCAAAAGCAACCTCCATGCAGCCAGGTGCCCCACTGGTTGCTGTTGTGGCGTTCCACAACCTCTGTGTTGCCTGCTTATATCATTAAAACGTTCCTTGTACTGATAGTAACAGTGACAGCTGTTCCGGAGAGGAGACTTTGGCTGTTAAATTCACTGAACACCTCTGAAGCCAAGACCAGGTAATTCCTCTACCTTAAGAGGTCCTCTATAGCACATGTAGGAACTGAAATTCCCACGGAATTCTAAAGCAAATAAAACAACTTTCTCTGCAGAAAACCAGTATTGTTTTTAACTGACTAAATAATATAACTCAAAGAAAACAGAAAAGCTTTTGGGCACATATGTCTTACTGCAAGGGTACCTTTCAAAAGGGCATAGTGCCCCAAAGGTAGTCTTCTGTTCCCAATTCTGTTGGACAAATAAAAAATATTATTTTCACTTACAAACATATGCTACTCACACTCTTAGAACATCACAACCACAGACTACTACTGTACAAAAGAGGTTTATGCTGAAGTCTTTAGCCAAACATGTTCTGTCCTTCAGCTGTAAGCCAGGGACAACGTATCATCTGTGGTCATTCAGTCCTATGGTGGAATCTCAGGAGTAAAAGAATTTCTGAATGTTTCTGGTTCACGTTAAATTGCATACTTGTGCTGCAGGGAAGATGGGACTGGGAGCCCAAAGCCAGACAGAAGAAAGAGTCTTTGGCTACAAGACTCTTCCTACCCAGCTTGTGACCCAGGCAGTTCTCTGTCAGCGTGAGTCCTCCAGTCACACGGTGGCACGAAGGGAGCGGCTAATGCTCTGCCAACGAGCAGATCATGCCAAATTACTGATCTTCACTTCCCCTGTGCAGGGAAGATTTTGGTATGCACATGAGCATCACACTGCACAGACCTCTATGGAGTTTCTGCGGATAAAACCACTGAAGTTAAATTTTGATGCAAATCTGTAACACAAGCTGAGGGAAATATTTGAGTGGGTACTGCTCTTTGTACTCTTCCTGTTTAGCTCTTATCAAGACTCATTTAATGGGGAAATTTAACTGCATCTGCATGAAAATCACATAGAGTATAGGGCAGATATAAATATTTTACTAATGTCAGCCTTTTTTGTTTGTAAACTTAAACAAGACAACTAGTACTGTGTGTTTCAGAGAGGAAATCTACATAATGCCATATGGGATAAATCTCTGAACATGAAAATTGACTAATGTTTTTGTTACATTTCCTACTTTGTCCTTGGAAAACCTGCCTGTATAATAAAACATATATAGTTTTTTCAGAGGCTGATTAACTAGCTTGTTTCCAGCAAAATGACTTTCCCTTGAGAGGAACATTAAGATTTCTTTAATGCAATCTTCATCCATTACCATTGATTATGGCTTCATTAAATATGAAAATGAGGATTTACTCTTTGCAACAGATATCACTTTCTGCATAAGTGAGTAAACATTTTCCTCTGTATGCTTCGCTCAGAGAGAAGCGTGAAAAAATATTTTATTTATGTACTATTTCGAAGGAAGAAATTGCCTGTGGTAAAAAACTAAGCACAGCTCACTGGTAAAATACTCTTCTCTGGCAAGGATGGAGCCACAATATGAAAGTCTGGGGCACAAACCACTCACAACCTAGGCACCCTCTGTGGCACCAAGAGGTTAAATGCAACCGAACATTCATTAGCGAGACAGGCTGATGAATCACATGAATTCTTACTTGTGAATGAATCAATAAATTTATGAAAAGGCTGGTTGAAGACAAAAAGATATTTCAGTTAGCATAAAGCTAACTGTCCAGTCAGCTTGGTAATAAGAATGGATATCTAGCAGGTGCAATGGTTTAATCTAAACCATGCATAAAGTAGCCATAATTTAAGGGAAAACAGTAGAGAAATTACATACTAATGTGCTAATAGCACTTGAGCAGCACTAAAGATTTTTTAATTTTTAAAATTATTTTTCTTGCTAAATAATTTTTTGGAAATGTCTAATTTAATTCTGTCTTTGAAAAAAATGAGGGATTTTAAGAATCTTCCAGTACTGAGAAACCATCAGAGGTTTCTCTAATTAATACACTGTTCTATAATCAATATTTAGTATGTGAAGCTTTGAAATGTTAAATTCCAGGGATAAAGGCAACTGTTCTGCCTGCTATCCGAGTTGCCCAGCATCACTTCAGCAGGTCTTGTACTGGATTCTTTAAGACAGTTCACACCCATGGTGTAATGAGATATTTTGAAGATCACATTCAAATTCTACCTCTACAACTTTTGCACACATTGTAAGTAGACAAATTCACCAAATACTTACTCTAAAAAGTATTCTCAGTTTCCACATTTATCAAGGAGGTTTTTTTAGAGGGCTGATCTATAACCTCAGGGATCAATTTCGGCAAAAGCACATCAGATCAATAAAGTAAGGAAGAAAAGGCAGAGAGAGAGGAAATAGAAATAGGAAGGTATTACTTTTAAGAGGCATTGCATACATCCCCTTGCAAACAAAAGCTATTCTCATGAATAGACAATCTCACTCTTGCCTTCCCTCTAAATCAGTAAAAAGTGCATTTTTAATACTCATGCAGCTTGTTACCTTCACATCGAAGTGCCAGACACTAGTTTCTCTCTGAGGGCCAAACACATTTCCATTGGTACAAATTCAAATGCTCTCAGCAGCTCATTATGGGGAAATACACTAAAATAGATTAGAAAATGTGACTACCTCTTACAAGAATAATCCTTTACATGATACACCACTGATATAAACACCAACATTTGAGCAAAGACACCCAGTCACTGTACTGCAAAGTCTTCAGCTCTCCCCAGCAGGGAGGCCACTTCCTTCATGCTTTGATCCAATCCTAACCAAAACCCATGGAATTATTTCCACTGAGATCAATGACATCTAGCTGGGTCCACAGAAAGCAGTGATACCAGAGTATTGCATCCCCTGTGTCATTCATTTGTAATTAATATTCACACATTCCTGGTGAGGGAGGTATATTCACCTATGATAGGTATCCGTGATGCAGGTAGTCCAGCAATCACTCAAAGGTGACTCAGTGGGAAGTAGATTGTAAAAAAAAGTTTTGTCTCAATTTAGATGCCATGTACTTTGTCCTGGGTTCTCTTTAGGACTTGCCAGCACAGCCAGAGGGCATTTCAGTCTACCTCTAATGTAAAAGTTAATATTTTGCCTTCAGTATCTTATGGGATAAAGAAACTAGGCAAACTTGAAAGCATACAGTAAGAAGCTAATTTCCAAAAAATAAGTGCTATAATTTCAATGTCATATAATAAACTGTGCTTGAAAGAAAGTAAAATCATTCTGTCAAAAAGAATACAGATTGTCAATCAACAGCATTTCTTTGAAAACAGACTGTAATAAGCATAGGAAAAAAAGCGTTCCATGAAGAGGACTGTCTGTGATTGAAAACGTTACAATGGTATCTTTTAAATTCCTCTAAATTCAGAAAAGAGAGACCCTAGAGAACACTGAATACCAACATCAGCAGGCAAAATGTAGTCACATAGTCTCAAAGCTTTGGACTAGCCCAGCTCCACTGTTTTCAAAGGAATTACAATAAGATTGAAGAAAGATTGTAACAATCAAGCTCCAGAGCACTACGTGTAAAGATTTAAGAAGTGATAATCGGAAGCCTTCCATCTATAATTCTGCATGGGAAAAATTCCTCTTTGTTAGTCATATGACATCTAGAGCACATGGATGGTCCCTATACTTTTTCCTTAAAGTATTCCATTAGAAAGGCAAAAAACAGATTCAAAAAAAAAAGTAGAGAGTGATTTTTTGTGTGGAAAGCTTATACTCTCTTAGAGCAGTCTGTGTTTTCTGTATAACTTTTGATCAGTAGAAAATAAGACACAAATATTGAGGTGATATAATCAACAGTTTACAACAGCATCACTATTAAATTCAGAGCGGAGCACTCCTGCATTTACTACACTGGGAACAGAACCCTAATGAAAGACATGTAACTTTAAAACGTGTTAGCTAAAACACACAATAAAAAAAAAAAAAAAAAAAAAAAAAAAATCACAAAAGTGAAATGCCAAATAAGTTATCAATTCACTGAACTATCTAAAATTCTGCTTTTGATCTATCACAGAAATCAGACAGATACAGGATGAGGGATGGACTTACTGGCTTCATCCATGTAAGATTATCTCTTTATATTTCTCATGAGGATTCACAAAAGCTAGCTGCTTTGAATACGGTATCAACTTGGCAAAACATATAAGCACATTCTTAATTTATAATAGCTTTAGTGGAGCATTGAAAAGCAGCTGCTTAAGTATTTATTTGTTTATGATGCTTTTTAATACTTTTTGTTTATTATCATCAGGGGTATCCTTTTACAAGTTGCTTATATCTACCATGAATCAACAATGATTAGCATTAAAAGCTATACAATATTTATCACATCGATGTGTTGACAGCCTGAGGGAAGAAGCTAAAGAAAATAAGGATTTCAATCTTAACAACTGATTACACAAGATTTAAATATAGTTGGCCATTCTTTCTCCACAAACGCACACTTCTATGAAGTTCTCTTCATAGTGAGTATGATCAGAGCAGCTCTTATCTGACAAATAAAGACAGAACGAAAGCAAAAAGGACAGTCTCGAGCTAAAAATAGCGTTGAAATGGGAACAAGGAGATCTTTGCAACTCTGCTAAACATCCGGTATGACCTCAAAAAAAGGGTACAATCTTTTTCATTATTGTTACGGTTCCCCATTTGTAAAATATGAGCAACACATATGAGGACAATACAGATGGTGGGCTGTAAACCCATGCGTAGACCTAATTAATTTTTAAAAATACTTATCAATATCAACTCAAAAGGTAAATAAACTAAAAATAACTACAGATCTGCACTTTGAATAATATGGAAAAAAAATGTACATAGTTGCACAGTATCCCGTATAATTGGTTGAATTATTTATTTCAAAGATATGTTCTAATGAAATAGTAAGAAATCTGAAGGAGGAAGTAACGATACCTTGACTTGCAAATTGGCCCATCTGAAATAATTTCAAAGAGCTGGATTTTCATACCATGCTGAAACCTTCCCTTAGAAAGGCAAACTCTCTAAAGCACCTTGTATTGGGTCTCCCAACTTGGCTGCTTTTGAATACATGTCCAGTGCCAAAGGTGGTCAGTGGGGCTATTTCTTTACAGTAAGACTTTACAGGAAGAATTTTCATTGACATCAAATGAGGTTCCCAGGATGGTATGTTAATACGAACGAGGCTTTGGTTACAAAACCTATTAAAGATGAAAACAGTCGGGAATAAGTTTTCCTTTAATGTCACATTTTATTTTGAGGTGGTTCTGATTTTTCTGAGGTTTTCAGTAGCCACATGAATTTTGCAAGTTTTTCCTTAAAGCTTTTAAAATATCACTTAGAAATTCTATCAATATATTTACATTCATTGTATACCAAAAATAAAACCTGTCTATACTATGAAGATACAGAGGTAGATGAAGATGACCTAACATGAGGGAGACCCTGTATTAACTGTCAGAAATCAGAACCTGATTCAGAAATACAGCTCTAGTAGACCTAAACGCTCTTTGTAATAAACACACGGAAAGTATAAGTAGCTTATAAATAAGTATGAGATAACTCTAACACTTACTTTACCAAAAGAACCCAAGACCAAAATAAAATGAATGCACAGGTGTTTTAAAAATCACAGTCTGAGAGTATCTCTTATCTCCACTTCTTCAGCTAAAGCAGGAGAAATAACAGTAATGAACAAGTACACATTAAGGGTATCATAACTTATCATCAAGCTGAAAGAAACTACAAAGGTTTTGAAAAGATTTCCTGATTAGCTGGAGACTTGAGAGATCAAGGTGATGATGAATTTTAAGTGAAAACAACATAGTTGGATTTGATTTTCATTTTCTCATTTGCACTTCAATAAAAATACAATTTTCTTAAGAATAATTTTTCTTAACAAAGAAAAAACACAGAAGGTATGTCCAGTTATATAATCCCTCTAGACGCTGCATTATTAATGAAATATTGAGATGCTCAGGACTATACCTTAGATGTCAGTAACTGGTGGTTTGACATAGCACTAACGATAAGTACATATAAAGGAGCATTTAATCATGCAGTCACCATTAAAGTGCTCATGATATATCACCTTTTCAAAATTCGAAGTCGCCAAGTGTGGGAAAACATCTCTTTTGGCAGGTTTAGTTTGACTGAAAGAGCGTCACGTAATGTGGTGGAAGTTGGGGCCATGCTCACCAAAGCTTCCAAAATCAAAGGTAAAATTCAAGTGTTTCAGGGTTATCAGCCACTCTTTCATATGCAATTTCAGCCAGTTTCCGATAGCGTACCTATCCTTAATCAGAAAAGTCATGAACAATTACCACTTCAATAAAGTCTAATAAAACACATAACAAAAGTCTCAAGGTCTCTCCTCAAAACACTTAGTTTGTGCCCGTTCACCTCTTGTGCTTTGTGTCTCTCACGTGATCAAAGAACAGCCAAGTGAACACAACAATGATAGAAAGTCCACACCCTTTCTCAGCTTTAATTAGGGTCTGCTACTGGAAAACTGTCGCTCGTGTTGATCTGTCATCTTTAAACCTGCATGGTGAATGCTTTGCTTCTGGTGCTCTCCCCAGGGCACAAATCCCCCAAGATTATTCCCAACTATCAGAAAAGGAACCCACAGAAAGGAAAATCATTTTGTATTATAGCAGCTTGAGAAGCCAATGGGGAAAAATGAGAGAGAGTTATTGGAATGACTAATAGCACAGCAGGTGTTATATTAAAAAAGGTGTAGTATAAAATGAGATAATAAAAAACAGGTTAGTAGAAATTCATCCCCAGTGAATCATAATTTTAAAATATTTGCAGAAACAAATGGAATTACAATATAAAATCCCAATTATTTAGAATTGAGGTATCTTCCTGCCTTACATATTTACCAAAGAACTATAGAGATGCTGAAAAAGCTTTTTAAAATATAAAGTAATGAGAAAAATAATTTTCTCATAATAAAATTCTTGACAAACAAGTTATAACTGCACAACAAAAAATTCACCTATTAAAACTCCCTAACTGCCAAAACTTCATGCAAATACACTGAAAGCTACGCTTGTAAGAGGCGTAGAAAATCTCGTTGCTGCTAGGAGATACCAGTTAGAAATTTGAACAGAAAAGCTAGTAATGGGGAAGTGTTGATTTCATGCTTTGTTCTTAACATTTCGCACACTCTCACATACTGACTAACATTTGAACATATAGTTTCACGTTCCTTTTATTTTTATGGAAATAAACACTTTGTGGCTGTTTTTTCAATACTTCATACGACTGCAAATTTATTCGGGGTATTGCTGAATTTTGAATTGATTGCAGAACTTACATTGCTAGACACAATCTACATTTGGGAATGAAACTTTTCTTAATTCTTTTAATTTATTGGTTGTTGCAAAAGATCATAACATCAGGAAGCAATGTTTCATTTATCCCAGTATACTAAGAAATGGAGAAAAAGCCTTTTTCTTCCCGGTGTATACTATCTGTATTTTCCTCTCAAAGGCTGCAAGTACTTGCTGTGAAACCTATCCTACAGTTCAAGGTTGCTAATTAAGATGTGAATAGTTAGGTAGCTCAAATCAGTAGCAGTGCTCGTGGCCTTTTTGTAGCCTTTCACTCTATTATAATAGGCTCTCCTGTGCCCTCTTTAAAATAGTTTTCAATTGGTTAACACACAGTCAAAATTTCCAATTTGCCTCCATTATCCATGGCCTGTTGCCATCAGCAATTAGCACATTATTCTCAAAATGATGTTTCCCTATTACTCTCTATATAATCCATGTGATTGTCAGCTGGCTAAATGCGATGGAGAATTTATTCTTGAATGCATTGCACGGATGTAATCATTTACGTTATTGGCATATCAACTGGCTATATGTCATTAAAAAAGAAATTTACTAAATGGCAGGTGTGAATGGCTGTAATTTATTCACTCTTTCTGCAACTCAGCTGTCAAAATATCAACCTAAAATTATATTGTTAAAAATAAAAAATATATCCAATAAGAGAGAATTACTTTTTTTTCCCTAAGGACTAGAGACAGCAACCACATTTAGCCTTAAACAGATTATCCAGTCTTAAAAATGTTGTTTAAGTGACACTAAGAAAGCCCTGAGAAAGCATGAAGTGAAACATCAGTGTCAAGACAATGATTTTATCCAATGAACTCCATATATCGGTGCTGATTCTGTACTGTACTGGATAACAGCTGCTGAATCAGAGAGGGACCTAAAGAACACAGGATCAGTCCCCAAACACACATCCACAAAGTTCTGCTGTTGGAGTGCTATAGAAGCAGAGCTCTTAATTCATTTGATAAATACTTTAAAAATGATTAAAGATCACAGGAAAGCATCAAGCCAGAATGTCTCTTGGCAAAGCATCTAACCTAAACTCAACATAATCCTAACAGTCATCTTGAAATGCCAGAGGAAGACCTGGATGTGAACCCTTTCTTTGAGATCCATGTCTCTAGTTTTGCACAGTGGCTACATCCCAGTTTAGTAACAACCTAATTAATCTAATCAAACTGTAGCCATGGAAAAGTTAAACATACAATCTAACATAATAATGCATACTCCTGTTAAAGCCAAGGAGAGCAAGCCTGACCTTCACACCAGCTGCCCTCACTTAATTTGATCCCAATGCCTAGACCACCCATCCTGATTCCCTCTAATTGCTCACTAGATCACTTCTATTTCTCTCTCACTTAACAACGAAGTCAATCTTGTGAGGTGCAACCTCAGCAAAAAGCTGAGTTCCTTTCCTTCCACAGAGTAAAATGGATGCACTTCAGCATCTTGAAGGATCTGAGCCTTCTGGGGAAAATGAGAAAATAGAAGGAAAATAAATTGTTGGGATTTGAGACTATAAAGCCTCCTCAGTGGCAAAAGCAATGAAAAGATGTCACTCAACAGCAGGACAAGGCTTTAGACTTTGCTGATAATTTAGGTATCAGTGAACTTTGTCTGTTTACAAATCCTGAAAGAGACAGAGAGTAAATTCCATGAGCAATCTGGCAGCTTGAGGTTTAGTTTCAACTGAGAAAAAAAAACAAACCAAAACAAACAAGGTGTGGGGGGGGGGAAGCCCCCCTCCCCCAAACCTAAGGACAAACCCCTTGGAATTGTGAGCAAAATTTAAACCCACAAATCAGGCTGCTTCTTAACGAGATCTGCATACTCAGCACCAAAGGAGTGATTTATTAAGGAACCTGTGTCTTAATGAAGGTGTGGCCCATAGCTAGATCTTCTAAATGGAATAAAAAGATCTCTTCCTGCCCTGCAGTGTCCTTTTAATACTATACTCAATTCATATTGCTTTGCTTGTTAGGACATCATTACATCAAGTTATATTATAATTAAAAATGGTTCAGAGTGACAGCTCTCCCCGATGAAGCAGGAATTCATCATCAGAAAGCCAGAGTCCATATGCACGTATAATGCAGCCTAGCAAGTTTCAACACCACAGCTGCTACAAACACTTCAGCAGTTTTAACTAGTTTGCACGCAGCAAGCTGTTGTGAGCTTGATTAAAATATAAGCAAAGTACAAGTTTGCTGTCTCTTTGAGATATCTTTCCAATGATTATACTGTGCAACCAATTCCCCAAAGAAAACATAAATTGTTTAGACAAGGCTGCTGCTTCAAGAGACACTAATATTGTCCAAAAAGTTTACTAAGTCGATGACAGACATTCTCATGCTCAACAGGCTGATGAAATCTGGGGCAAAACATAGCTTAGACCACCCAAAGGACCACCGAAATCCACAGGTGCAGGATTTAACCAGTTGACTTCAACTGAAAGCTGAAACATCAGTGTTATAGTGGATGTGGTTTTTCTCTTGCTAAACTAACACAGAATGCAAACAGAGAAAGATCTATTAAAATAATTTTTATTATTTGACCACACTAATTTAAAGTACGTTAAATGCATGACTTGGGAAGAATGCTGTTACAGTAAAACTGAAATAGGTTAGCAGTAATTTCAGCATCTCAAATCACGCATCCTAAGCAGACCGTGGAAAATTATCATTGTACTATTAAAAATAAAACATGCTCCAAAATTATTTGAGCACTATAGATGAAATGCAGCTTTCAAAATAAACATATATCCTGAAATGATATCCTTAAATCTGAAAAGCTGTAAAAAGCTCTGACATTATTTGTTATTAAAGGTGTTTCTCATGAGTCCAGATTTTGTGATTTGTCTTTATTTTCCTACTGTACTTCCAAGTCAAACCTACAGTTTCATGCTAAAATATTAAGTAATTAAGAAATTATTACACCCCACTGCTTCTGAATTTCTCTGTCCTTCAGGTAACTGCTAATTTTGCACCAAAATGGCACATCAGAGCACTGGACCTAGTGGCTGTGGTTGTATCTTGATTTACAAGGTCTTGGAAGGGAAGCACAGTATGATGCTGTGACAGAGCGCTGCATGATGATTCACTGTTTTTACCTGCTACTAACGCTGAACAAAGAACATTTCTGTAGGATAGGAAATAAGGGCAAAATATTTTAGGAGCTATGTTTCCTTCCAACAGCATCTACGCACTTGTAGTGCATTGTAAATGGTAACTCATATTGTAACTTGGCAATCAGGGTATCACAGCTGTAGTTTGCAGAAAAAAATATCGACCGTTCCTGGGCTGGAGGAATACAAATGGAAGGCACTCCATGGCTAGTCTGCTGATGGTGTTGGGGGAAAGAGGGCTTGTAATACCTGCTGCTCTGAGCTGAACTGAGAGTAGGTTTGTCCAAACAGGGAATGGACCATAGTTCTAACTCTTGTTTCTATCAAAAATGGCAAAGGAATGGATCTAGCCTGCTGTTGGAGACAATGTGGACTCAAAGCATGGACTTGGAGCTCTCTACTAGCTCTAAGGATCATAATGTGGTCCTGTGGTTTCCAGGCACTTGTGACATTGTAACCATAGAGTGAGTGATACTGCTGTGGAAAAAAATCTTGTTACAGTCATAAATTTTCTGTGAGTTCTCTACTGTACCATTTGGCAATTGCCTAATTGTTTGAATTACTCCCCAATTAATGTGTTTGCAGGGAACTACCAGCCAATATTCTCTGTCATTTAATAGTTGCTCCTCTTAGTCCTTGTCCACTTTTTTTTTTTCATACTCTCTAAGAAATAGTTGTCTTTGCTATACGTTTAACTTTGTATGTATCTTTTTAACTTTTATTTAATTGCTTTTTGATTCTCAGTTACCACAGTGCCCTTTTTCATGTAATAACAGACAGCAAGGAATGATAGAAAAGCTATGAATTTTCAAGGGTTACTGCAATTCTTTTCTCTTGTAAATCTATTCCTTATGATAAAACAAGCAATATGCATCTGTTCTGCAACAGAGAACCCATTATCTTTTGGGGCTTCTATTAGCTACAAGCTGTGCAACATATTTTTTTTAAAAAGGATGGTCATTTGGAAGTAAAGTAGGGGATCTGTTTTATACATTTAGCAAGAGATTTCCTTCGTCATTTATACAGTTGGAACATAACCCTAAAAAGTTAAGAAATTAAGGAAAACCAAGAAAAATAGTGAACCTTTTAAGCTTGTCAACTAAGATGAAATTGTTGCAAGAGCACTGGAAAAAGACTAGCATTTCCTTTTGAACACATACTTTCCAAGGGGGAAAAAACCCCAAAACAAATTAGCAAGACTGGGTCAATCCCTACAAGGGTGGAAATCATGTACCATCCTCAGAGCAATCTACTGAACTCCCCTGGCAATGTATAGTGCTATGTCAGCGGTCTAGATGGTAAAGCATTTCTTCTACTTGATGAGACATTTTAACAACTCAAAGTCTATATTAGATTAATAAATGCATTTGGCATTCAAGATCCTCTGCAGAAAATAAAAACAGAGAATGTACTAGATTTAAATATATAAGTAAAAAAAAAAAAAAAAAGAACAGCTAAAAAGTTTATAGAAAGCTTTAGTTGTCTGCAATTCACCAAGAAAAAAGGGTTAATGCGACACAGGAATTAAGAAAAGGGTATGCCTGTATAGGGTAATCCCATAACCATAAGTGTATAGATGTCCCTCTTTTTTTTCATTTCTCATTTATGTTTAAGTAAGGCATTAAAAAACATACACTAGTTTTAACACTAGGGATTTTCAGTATATTTAATATACTGGAATGATGTCACCTTCAGTAGTTCTTGAATATTATTAGTAGGTGTCTCCCAGCCTCTCTAGAGGTCTATTTCACAAGATGCTTTAATTATTCCTAAACTATTCTTAACAGAAATTAGCACATCAAAGTAATGAGAAACCAATGAGAAAAAATTCCCTTTGTAGAAGTCCTCAAGTTCATGTATTGAGCCTGTGTGATTATGAAAGGTACCATTTCTGTAAAAGTGTTGTAAAAAGAGGACAGAGAGAGAGTGATAAAGTAATTTTTTCCTAGCTCCTAAAAATTCAATTAAATGAAAGATTTCTTCAAAACTCTCAATGTTTTACAGATTGGCTGCTGCAATGTAGTTTTTCAAAGTACATACTTATTCAAAACCAACATCAAACTGGTTTGTTAGCTTAATCCAGCTTCTGTCCAAGTCAATGGTTAAGCTTAAAAAAAAAAAAAATAAAAAAATCATAAAATTCTCACTTAGAAAGTCTTAAGAGGAAGCCTGAATTTGGTTTTCTCAGTACCTGGCTCTCTTATTTACATTAATGGGCCAAATCAATCCCCTCTGATATTTAGTGACATCAGGTTTGAATTCGATCTTTACCTAGAGCTTTGCCCATGCCACAGTGAAAGAACTTGGACTCCCGGTATTTTGATTTTAAAAAGAATTCCAAGAGGAGCTAACATATTAAAACCAAGAAATGAGAAATAGTCAATTATAATCAACCATTCGACAATTCTGCTCCATAACATAGAGCTCCCAATAACGTCTCTTATCCAATGCCATAGCTGAAAGTCTTGTTAACAGAGATCTCAAGGAAAAAGAAGTTCCAGATCATTGGGCATTTTATGTCACTTTAATGTTTAGGGAGGCAGCTGAAGAAATATATTAGCTAATGCTTATGTTCCAGTATTCATAATAGACAGAGTTTATGGGCTAAATGAAGGACCAGGTTTCTTTTCTAATAGATACCTGCAATATTATTTCCATGGTATAAAGTATAATTAAATTCAAATATTCATTCTATTGTGCATTTTAGCTTTAGATTTTGAATCAACTACAGAAATACATTTGCTGACTTGTTTTGCATGCTAACTGTCTGCAGGGAAGATTAACAAGGGAGACAGTGAAACAGATTCATTCCAGTACTTGTGGATTTTAAGACTAGATTGGCCATTTCTTTTTATGCAAAATGTAAACATATTTGCAATTACTTCTAAGATAAAGCTAAGTACTCCTAAGATATGATTAATATGGCATGCTACTGTATGGAGATATATAGCTGCATTTTTTCTTTTACTTCACACTCAAATTAGTCTATAGTAAAAATAGTCACTAATGTCACCTGAATGAACTGGGATTAGCAGGACTGGTAAGCGACTGCTTCCTTACACTCTTTTGAAACACAAAACCAATCAATAAGTCATAATTATTTTTTCCCTCTCATGAGAAGGAACACGAGTTTGATGGCTGATGGCTATTTAGCAGTCATCATCCTTTTAAGTCTGACGTACACGTTAATGAAAGAAATGTGTGTTCAGATTTGCTTTTACTCCATGGCTCTTGATTGTGACTGAGAGATAAAAAATTACAGCAGTATCAACAAAACAATATCAACATATAATGGACTTGTGGGAAGATTTGTTATTGTCTGCTGTTAAATTCACTAACTCAAGGTTGAGCAATCTCATCAAAGAAGGCTGCATAAAGATCCGCCTTCCCAACTGGTACAAACTGTGACAGCCCAGCGTGCAACAAAGTTGGGAAGCTTACCTGGCTGCTTCCTGGGTAGGACAGAGCAACAGTTGTTACAACACCTGGGGCAACACAGAACACAACAAGGTCAACTCCTACAAGTGCAAACTCCTACAGGTGCACTTTCTCTCGAATAGTGAGGGGGAAAACAAATAATCTATGCTAGTTAGACTACACAGTTTTCGCCTACCAAATTTTGCTAGCACAACAATAAATGCACTTAGACTAACAATCAGAATTAGAGCACCAAATCCTACAAGCATTGCAAAGCTATGTTTAAAATTCCATTTTGGAACACAAATTGTAACCTCACACAGAAAAACTCATAGTGAGGACTCTTCAGGGAAGCAGCATCCTTTAAGTTTCCTTTCATTCCATTTCCCATTATTCAGTGCTGGATTAGCATTAAAGACTATCAAGACTGCCTCCAAAACTAGTAAAGCTAGAAAATTATAAGAAAAAAAATCTGTTTCTTTTTAAGTCTCTTGGATCTGATAGTCCTTCTATCTGGAGAATCCAGATGAGACTGCCCTTCTGGAGAGACCTTCCATGTTATCTTCCTGAAAACAAACTTCCCTGGCCAAGTGTCATCAGAGGACTCTGCTGAAGCAGTGCTGCATAGAGAGAGAACAAGGCTTTGCCGGGGCAATCTTATGTCTCCTGTTCACAAGGTCAGATATTTCTTCCATCCCCTATAACTTCTCCGTTTTGTTCATTTAATAGCCTACCCAACCACAGTTACCCTCCTCTATTCCAGACCTAGACTTACATAGTATCTGAAAGAGAAGAGCCTTTGGAAAGCAAATTTAAGAGGACAGACAGAACTGATTAAGTCACAACTGTTACGTTAGAGAACTTGAAGAATCTTGGTTTGAATTTTATATGACTGTAAAGGACAGCATTAGCAACATATTTTTTTAAGAAGATGCAGATCCAGAAACAGTGCCAATTTGCCCTCAGATTACCAATTAAAATTTTGTCACGCTGGCAATGATATTGCAAAGTTGTCAAAGAACTTCTGAATTTAAGCTATCTAGCCACCAACATCCACAACAAAATCATCCTTATTCTAAGATAGTACACCAGCATGCAGCATATGCAAACCCATGCCACTTTATCTCTGTCCACTTTCCAATCTCTACCACATATCTGAATCTTTCCCAAATATCCAATATCCATCAAATCCATACTCCAGTTCCTTCTGCAGCCCCCTCCGCTCCCCCCAGCTCTAGATCTTTGCCTATCTCTAAAGAGTTATACAAACGGAAACTGTGTGGAGTCCTGGGACCTACAAATTACACTGCGAGTTAAGAAACCATTACACAGCATTGCTTTCAGTATTCTACTGGGTTACAGTTCTGGGTGAAAACGAATGAATGAATAGGCATCATGTTAACAGTTACTTGAGCTTTCTTGTTGGAAGAAATGGGGACAGCTAATTTTATAGAACAGTTTTCCTTGTCGTCCATAGAACTCCCAAATAACCAAGTATACAAGGAGAAGCCTGTTACTCAATATAAATTAATTACATTATCAACTCGGTTCTTACTGAGCGTTTTTATTGTGCCAACTCTAGAGAATTGTTATTTATGAAAAGGTATTGTAGATAGAGAAGACAACTTGAGTTAGTACCTAAGTTACATTTCCAGTCTGCTATTAACTCACCTGTGGCAAATAACATAGAAAAAAGTTTGTAAAAAGCAAGAAGTGCTTAACTTAGTGCAAATGAATAATGTCTGCCATTTGCTTTCATGGGGCTATAGCCATTAATGCTAAGCAGTAAACTTAACGAATGTTAAGCAGTAAAAGAAAAGTGATTTTTTTTTTTTTTTTTTTTTTTTTAAATCTACTCTCAGTCCCTGGTTTATTCACTGTACATCCCCTTTCCCTTCACATCACCTGCCTTCTGCAATAAATGAGATGTGTCCTGCAGGACACAATTTGCAACCATGTAAACAGAAAAGGAAATGAAGTAACGTGTACACAGAATGAAGACAGCTAACACTGACCAACCAACCTTCATTGTGGCATTTCCTAGCCTTTCTTTTGAACTGTGATAGTAAAAACCTTCAATACCCAATTCAGAAAGACTTTATGGGATTAATTAATATATGCAAAAAAACCTGAACAGACTCTAACCTTTCTAATTTCATGGTGTATAAAACAGAAGTAATACAGATTATTATCTTACAGGAAGAAACTCAAGATCTGTTCTCCAAAAATGTTAGTAATTCCACAATATCTCTACTAGAGACATACATATTGAAGGTTACCACACCAAGACTGGAAAAAATAGGAGCTACCTATGCTCATCTGGAAACTGGATCTCTATGCTATGTTATTTATTCTGGTTATTTTCTTACTATTTACCATTTCTTTTAATTTTATTTCAACTTCCTTTGCCCTGCATAACAGGTGGGTATGAGGTCAAAAACTGTGTCAAAAATGGAGTAACTCACCAATTGAGTTGTACTGCATTTGACATATTGGGATACTTATGTGACAGTATTTTTATAGAAAGAAAAACTTCATTTTGACTTTTAGCTTTTCATTGCAGGATTGGGTGATTTTTTTATGGTATGAACATTCATGCCTTTTACCATAGTTTTTGTATTTAAAGTAAAAGAAGAATATCTATTAAAAACAAACTTAAGCTGAAAGCATACACAAGCTTAGAGTAAGTGAAAAAAGATCAAGTCAAAACCAAATCTAATCTGCTTGAAGTAACACTTAGATTGTTAATTGCATGCAACTACAGAATGTTTTTTCATTGGTGAAACAAAAAAGTTGTTTCACTTTACTTTTCTGTAGCACATGTTTAATTAGGTATCTATGACATAGTAGCGCATTTTTTTAAAAGTCTGCATAACAACTGAACGTTTACCCTTACTAAACATATACATGACAGACATCTATCCAGTGAAAACCAGTTTCAGGACAAAACATTGATTTAAGGATTTTGCTTGATTTTAGCCCGATGCCTCGAGCTTAAAGACATTTAGTTACCTAGGGTGACATTTACTTTATTGGCAACTAGACATTTAACATAGTTTGCATGGATCACACTAGCTCACCAGAGGCTTAATCACCCTTTAGAGACACCTATTTCTTCCCACTGACTCTAGAGGGAAGCAGAGGACCAAAACTATAATACACATCTCATTCATTAGATAATCCTCCCACTTTACAGCTATATATTCTGCCTTATTTTGAAGATTGGTGCAGAGGTATGTTGGTGCAGACCCAGGATCCTCCACATTTTAAATTCTGGTTTGTTTTTTTTTTTTTTTGTGGATATTGACTGTAGTCAAAACTTTGAAGTTTGATGCATTTTTTTTAAAACATTTTTAAGATTGAATATTAGAGGATTGAGTTTGATGGCAAAGCTCCCAATGTATTCACCAGAAGCAGTATTTCACCTTGGAGTGAAAGAAAATTTTAAAGAAAAATAAACCCCAAACTTCTCTGAGCAGCCTTAGATCTCAATATTGCTTCTATTATAACATAACGTGTGCCAACGTGATCATTTTTGGTAACTATTTTAAAGAAGTAAAAGCATTAGTAACTCATATAATATCACATATAAAAGTATTACATCCTTTCCAATAATTAAAGGAATTTTGAATTCCCTGTATCTTTTTGCAAAAAATCTGCCTGCTCTATATATTAAAAGTTATAAAGATACTAGGTTCAACATTATTCAGCATTTAACAAAAAATTTACATAAGTAAATATTCATGTAGCCTTTAGCATTTAGGCACTAAGGAATTCTGAATGCTAGTACATTTCTTTACTTCTAATATTGCAGCTATTTACTTATTGCATGACCGTAGGGAGATTCTTGGAGGGGCTGATATTATGTATGAATAAAATAAAATAAAACAAAACTCAGACATTCTTCTAGAACTACTGAAGTATCCTCAATGATCCCTTTTCTATAGACCTCCTATTTTCATTGTCTAAAGATTTGGGACTATTCATTGGAGCTCTCCCAAATGCGTTTTGGTTTATAAATCCTCAAGGGTTTATGACTTCTGTCCGTAGGGTAACATGATTGCTAGCATGAGAAACAATGAAACTTCCCCTCCTGCCCCCCTATACTGAGCACTGCTTTTTTAGATAAAATAGGAATGGTAAAGCATGGATTTAATATGGAAGTATTCTTTTGAAGACGCAGTGATCAATATTTCTTTTTCACTGTTGGGTCATAAAGTTATGAATACACATGAAAAACTGTATTGAAGCCCGTACTAAAATCAATTAATTCATTAGTCTCTTGGGACAATTAGGGTTGTATTTTTAAGCTTTTTCCCTGCAACTTAGAAGTGCAGTGACTAGTTTTATTCTAATGTATTCTTGCTTATAGAACTAAACTTATAAGAAAAATGGATTAACTGCAGCTCTCTATATATCCTAACTTTGGCAATATTTGGTGTTTCCTGACAGTGCATGAATTTCCAAGATGACTAAATAGGAAGTAACGAATAACATCTAAATAACAGTTGTCCTTAAAACGTAAGGGAGGAGGTTATAGTTGCTTCATCTCACCACAAAGTAGCAACTCTAGAGCTCCCTTTAATCTTTTAAATGGAACCTTGCTCCGGGAGTTTAAATAGTGCATAGGCTCTTTGCTGACCTGTGGCAGAAGGACTAGATTTCATCAATGAAAAGCATCTGCCTCCCTAACTCTATTACCTGGAGTCAAACTGTTAACATAACTTTTATGAGCAAAGGAGTCCACGAATATGGGTAAATCAGCCATTCATTCAGAATTTGAATAATAACAGTAAGATCCTTCTGGCATTTGTGAGGCCTTATTCCATCTAAATAAGGTGTAGTCTATCTAAAAACAAGTCTGCCTTTTAGAAAACTATTCATGGAATCTGGTTTAAATCATTTCTATGCCCTGAAGGAGTTTTCTCCATGACAGTCTTTAGAATGATCTAACTAAAAGTTGGCCCTGGTGAGAGAGGGGCTGGACAAGACAACCTCCAGAGGTCCTTCGTCCTTCATATTCCGTGACTCTATATGGAATAAACCATCCTTTACAGTTATTCATTCCAAATGACACGTCACAGCTTGACCTCACTTACAAACTCCTCCCTAAGTGCTTTTCCAACCTACACCAGCAAGTGCTTGTTCTCAAATGTGCAGTACTTCACTATATCAAATGCACATATAAAGTAGTCAGTATTTTCTCATTAACAGAAAATATACTCCAAACTCTAGTGGGGCCAAATTTCCCCACCTGCTTTCTATTAAACCTGCACACAGCTGATGCTCTTTTTGTCAACCATCTCTGTTAACATCCCAAACAGTAAATGAATTTGTGTGCCCTATAAAAAGGTAACTTTCATGCTTCATAATCATTTTAAAAATTGATGCAGGTAATGCAGAGTTATTTGTCCAACTCTGAAAGGAATCTTCAAAATTTGGAATATAAGCCATTTTATTTAACTATAATAAATACTAAATCTCAACCACACAGTAGGAATTTATGAATTAAGTTGTTAATATATATACACACTCCAGGTACATGATGAGTACATCTAAACATCGTCATTCACCTTTTAAAGCCTACAGAAAATATCTCCATAGCAACTTGCAGTTGCCAACTGTGGCAGTCATTTCCAACCATGCAAAGAAATTAATTAGCAAGGAAGAATTTATGTTCTTGAAAATTAACTCGAAAAGCCAAAAGTAGGAGTAACAACTTCTGTATCCTATGCCAGTAGTCTCCCAGATTGGTCTGAAAAGCTCAAATGATATGCTTAAAAGTAAAAATATAAAGTTAAAGGTGCTCAGCATACTTCAGAAAAATTAGGAACCAGTATCTCAGACCAGCTTTCATGTGACCCATTCCCAATGGTGATTTGCAACACAAGAAACCACATATGTGTATACATGAGTAAGAATGTGTTTCAAAAAGTGCAGCCACCAACACATAGAAATATGCATTGCTTGGCAGCTTACGGGCAATAAAACTCTTGCCATGTCACAGATATTACTGACAAGGTTACAATTCACATCAAAGCTGAGACTTTCAAAACCACTTAATATATCCAAGACGCTCACTTGACAAAATTCCTTACAATATTAAGAAACAGCCCAAATTTGTACCCTTTAAGAAATAAATTAAACAAAACTAAAGTTAAAAAATACTCTTCTGGGTTTTGCAGTTTAATACATGAGAAAATACACAGCATATGCAACGCAAAAGAGATCAACAGCCACTGTAAGGCAAAATTGTTCAGCTCCTGGCTTACACACATTTAAGCCTGTGCCCTCGTAGCTCAGAATCACTTTGCGACTATTCCTCAACAGGCACCATGACAGAAACAACGCAGAGTCAGAGAGAGTGAGGAAACATGCTGCTTTGATAGGTATAAGGCATCCCAGATTTGCTACAGCCAAGGGAAGAAAAGATACCACACGGCTATCAGAAACAAAGTCTGCTTGGAATGGTACAAACAGAGCAACCATAAGAGGCCCCCATCAACTCTTCCTCACAGCTATCAGTCATTACAAGCATTTAAGTAACAGTCTCTCCACAGCTGTGGTGAGTGGACAGTAGAGGGGTAGTGCTTATTTTTTCAGTTTTTGCTATTATTGCCCCCAGAAAAAAAAAAAAAATCAGCAAAAATACCAGGACTTTTTTTCCAGTCTTCTTTCCTTAAGCCGCTATTTTCAACTGGCAAAATTTTCAGTTGAAATTTTTTGACCAGGACTCTCATTTCTTTAAAAATACCTCCAACCTTTGTGCTATAAAGCAATCATATCCTTGAGAAAGATGTTAATTTTTCAACGAAGGATAAGAGCAATGGTCAACCTAAATGCAGAAGTTGTCACCAAGTCTTGCAGTGGATCCGTAAATGCATCTACGATGAATCCTAAATGGATCCACAAACTAAATCCTTGCCATTTGCCCTGAAGTCATTTAGAAGTAAGCCAACTGGTTCTGTTTTTCTCAAAATTTGACATAAATTAGGATTTGGGGGATACGGCATGCAGAGTTGGAAAGCAAGCACAATTCTCAGCTGGCACATTACCTTCAGCTTACAGTGGTTTTTGGCCCAGGATCATAAAGAATGAAACATAGAAGTTGGTTAATTTGCACACCTTTAAAACAAAAGTGAGGAGAAATGAGGATTCCCCACCCTTGGAAAGCTTTGTACCCCTTTTCCATGTAGTATTAAAATGAAGATGACAGTCTCAACTGCAAACTGACATATCCCACCAGGAAAACGGTCACAGAGAGAATACTTTAAGGACATCCAATGGCACTCACAACCACTATGTCTGCTGCCAAGACTCTATCAGCAGCCATGTTCCATCTATCTCTTGTACTCTGAAGACCTGTCAGATAGTCTGGGGAAAAAATGTGCTTTAGTGCAGACTTAAGAAAAAATAAACTGAGCAAATATCTGTGAACAAAACTGCAAAAAGTTTTACTGGAGCACAAGTCCTCACTTCTTAGCATCAAGCCATTAAAATTCTTGGCAGGAGCACACACTCCTGGCTTGCCAATGGCCCACTTTCATGCAGCCTATTTTTGTTTAGAAAAAACTTCATAAAATCCTGAATATTAAACCTTTCTTCAAGCTATAATGATCATGGAGATTAGCTCTGATCAGCAGTTTTAGGCCATATGTAAATTTGGTATCCCTAGGCAGAGTAGCTAACCATGAAATACCCTTCTTTTTTCCCTTTGGCTAGCAGTAATAAGGAGACTGCTCTACAGATCCTCATTAATATTGGTCCACACCATCTACTTAGCATTCAACAGGTTGTAATTCCTGGACCATGTCAGGGACTAGCCTACAGCTAAGGTATACCAGATTTGCAAGAGAAAACATAATTTAAGCATTGAAATCAGCTACAATAACAAAGAAACTTTTACCTCATTTGGTTTCTCTTAATTAATGCTTTTTTATGTTTTCTATTTCTTTGGCTGCTGCAGTCCAAGCAAATTTAGTAGTATTTAAGCAACTTCACCACTACCCATCCTCACAGACATGCTTATGAAAATGCTAAAATACATAAGTTAAGGAAGGTATTTTTCGTCTACTCTAGCACACATTATTTAAAACCCTCCGGACAGGCCAAAGTAATACAAGGATGTACCAGTCACGAGAAAATATAACAACACTTATTATGTAACAGTATATTAAATATAGAGCTATGGTGGGAACGAACAAACTCCCTGTTACAGCCTGGGTAGTACAGAATCTCTCCCTGGATAAGGTCTGAGAAAATAATCCTTGCCTTTATCAGAAAATTTGATTTAGTTTCATTTAGAAAAGAGATACTTACATTGAGCAGCAAACCATACAGAACAAAGGGTCCTTGGCAAATGGTTCCCAAATTGTAGTGCATGGCAGGAGGTGGTATGGTCAGCAGCTCTGAATGCCTCTGTGCAGGGGCTTCTCTGACCATAGCACGGACTTAGCTGTTCACACTGGTTTGAAGTGGATACTAATAATACTGTAACTGCTGTTTTAATCTGTATAGTGATTGAGGAAAACATTCTGAATTTGTACGTCCTTCCACTACACTTTTGAGTTATGAGTAACTACTTGTAAAGGAAATGATAGACAAATTGTAATCTAGAAACCAGGAAGAGAGGAAAACTAAAAGATTTGCTTGCTTGCTTTCAAAAGGATTCTTCAGTTTGAAGGAAAAAAGAAAAAAAAAAGATAAAAAAGGAGAAATGAGTTAAAACTTTATTCAATAGAAATGAAGCCTGAAGCTGATAATTTCAACCTTCTTGGATACAGCTGCAGCAATGAGAAAATAAGAGCCCAAAGGATGGATAAACTATATTATCTTAACTAGCAAAGGCAAACCTTCAAAATATGAAGTTAGAAAGGAAAAGCTATGCTATTAACTTTTTTGCCTGGCTAAGAAAATAAGATCAAATTTTCAATTTTTTAGTTCTCATTTAGTAAGCCTTCAGCATACACCAAGCCCGCTGAAAGTGTAACCGCCCCAAAATTAAACTGCCAAATAAGCAAGATTACAACAAGCCCAAGAGACATGTCTATCTTGTTGTCTTATTTTGAGTACTGTAGGTTTTTGTTAACAGAAACTACGATAGAGTTCAGCTTAAGATCAAGAAGGCAAAACTGTTTAAATTAAAAAACAAGAAGTTTGCAAAACAATGCTTGCAAGTGTGTCCAAACAGTAATATATGCAATTTCATGATCCATTACACTGTCTGTTAAAAAATGCTGACGTGCCTCTTTTGCTTTTGTTTACCATAGCTACGGCCCTTCTCTGCTACAGCTGGGAACTGAGCTCCTATGCCAAGTTCTGCCTGACCCGATTTGCGGACCACTTATCCCATCTGCAAGTTGACATAACAAGAACAATACTGCCCATTGCATCTTTGTTAAATCTATCATACTCTTTGCTTGCTAAACTAACATTTGTGTTACTAACATTGTATAGGTTGCTCCTACACAGCAGCGATGATAAGCAGTACAAAATCCATTTATTCATAGCTGCACCATAGACATTTCACTATCCCAGTATACCTCCTTGGACATAATTACATTCTTCCAGTATTATTTATATTTTTGGGGTTATATGACTACTCATTCAATGTCTGGCCACTCTTTAATTACCAGAAATTCTCATAGTGGTTTTAGGGTATGAGCTTTCTCTCCAAAATGATTTGTCTGAGTAGTCCTCAAACTCATTCATATAACTACTGCAGAATTTGTCAGATGAAACCCACTTTTATTTAGTTGCTGCCAGTACTGGCATTATTATATCTGAGTATGACATAGATGCTGGATACCAAGTACCTAGATACCATTTTTTCTGGCTTAAAACAATGAACTGATGTCTCTTAGTGGAAGAATCCAAAGCAAGTTCAATTGAAACAGACCAGCTGGATGCTTCCTCATCTTACATTCACCCCGGGTTCATTCCAGGGCTTGCTCAAAACCAGCCCAGTCCTGCAAACATTTACAATTCTTCTGACTGTAGCACTTATATAGCCTGTGGGAGTAAGAACCTATTCTTGCATATAGAAAGGAACTCTATATTGTTTAATAGTTTTGATTTGCTATTATATTGCTACTGCATAAGTTTTTGTATTTTAATATCATGCAACTGCTGTGATTGCATTTTTATAATTGGTGCTCTACCCTAGAGGAGAACTTTTGAAGAGTAAAAAATGCTACCTATGTGCTGAATCAGAGAATTTACTGAGAACGTTTTGGGTAGCAGTACTTAGCTACCAAGCTTTCCAGCAAAGGTGCTGCAGGTTGCTAAAGAATTCAACTACAAGATCAATGACATTAATTAATAGTTCATGCAACATAATATAAAGAAATTAAGGTAGTGAATTAAATTTTGAAAGAAAAGTCCTGGAAAGAATCCAGCTGAGATGCTGATGCCCTTCTGAAATTTATGTATATTCTATCAACAGATCCAGACCTACATTATCTCCATATTCTGAATCAAAGTGTGGTGATGTAGCAAGAATGATTTTTGCTATGCTACATTGTAATGGTTGCAAATTTCATCTCCAAAGACTCAGATTTGTAGTATATGGGATTTAGCAATAACAAGCCTGCGTGAATTTCATTGACATTCCTACACCCATTGATTTCACATATGCCAATCTCAGTTGACACAAAGAATTGTCATTTAACAGGAAAACACAAAGAGATATTTCTTAATACTCCCTTTAACTTAAGTGTTCCAGATGCCTCCCAAACTTCTCAGATACACCACAGGAGCACAGGGTTGATGGCAAGAAATGACAGAAGAAAAACTTTTAAATAACTACCTCTTTAAAAAATTAGAAACTGGTTTAAAGAAAGATACCGTATTTATAATTGCCAGTGGTAAAAAAGAATGACTGTTCAACAGAATTTTTTTAATCAAACATCATGGAATTCAGATTGTAAAAACATACTGAGACTCTAGCAATGTTTTCAAAGCCCAAAGGAGCTATATGGCACTAGAGATGAGACACTACAGCTTGGGGCAACAAACCAACATATCTTCAGTTAGGTAAAGCAAAAAAGGTTTGACCAACTGAATTTGCAAAGTTTTTTTGCCCATCCAATCTGGGGAAAACAGATTGGACTGGGGCAAACAGATACCTTGCCTCCCCTCTGCGAGATCAAGTATAATCTACCCTTTAAAGCCTAAAGCAGCGAGGCCAAGAAATACTGTTTGCCTGTGTACTTAATAAAATTATACCCTTGAGTAGCTGGAAGAAAATACTAATGTATATTCATTGAAGGAGTAATCATATGACCCCATGGCAAACCCTGCACTGTACCACAAACTATTTCATTAATTAAAGTAGCTGTGTCTTAAGGAGTGTGTCTCAATTTCAAAACCATGTTAAAAATAATTTCCCTGCCAAGGTTCCTGACAATGCTTCTAATGATTAAATGAAAAGATATTAGAAGTAGAATGTGCTCTTTACTTTAAAGTAGACATCATATTCTTCTTTCCTCTTAGAGCCTCCACAGGGGGAGGAAACTGATAAATTTCACTCAGTAACGTCCATCTCATTTCTTTGTGGTACTACATGTACTGTCATAACGTTTGCATGGCAAATATTGCTATAGAAGCTTATTTTATTCAAAACTGCATTTTTTTATAACATTCCTATTTCTTAAAACAATTATTAAATACTTCTACTACTCTTAAGACCATATTTTACCAACACTAAATTTTAGAATAGAACATACTGTATAAGCATACTGTTAAAGCACAGATTTGGAGATGGGACAGAACTGTCCAAGAAAACACACATTATCTTCAGACACAAAGATATATATGCAGTGGCTTCAAATGTTTTATTTCTGGCATCTGTTTAATATATACATTTGATGTTCAATAGAATCCCCTTTGCAGCAGCAGTTGCTACAAGTGAACGGTTTCTAAATTCTACCACACTTTTGCACATTTTTCCTTTTTTTTTTTTTAAAAAAAAAAAAAAAAAAAAGAAAGAAAGAAAGAAAAAGTATACCTGAAAAACATTTGTAAATCACTGGTGAATATTCAGAAGTAGAATGAGGGCCTCCTATCCAACTGGTTCTCGGCTACTTCAAGTGAATATAATTCTGTTTTTTAGCCATGAGACACCTTCAGAGTAATCCTCTGTGTTTTGGCCAACACAGTGGTCATCGTGTATTAAACCTCAGAGAAATTACAGTGCTTCTTAAAACAGCAAAGGGAATTAAAACTCAAGTCCTGACTGGTAAGTGATCCTTAAAGAGGTTTCTGTTGTTATTGGTTTTGTTTGTTTGTTTTCCCCCTTCTAGGTTTAGAGTTTTATAAAATAGTCTAACTTAGAACCACATAAAAATTTTAGGATATCCTTTTGATAACAATTGCAATAATGATAACCATGTTTTAGTGCTGTATGCTTAAATCATAATACTGATGAGGTACATTTGTATTCCAAAAATCACTGTCTTGAATATGTACCTGTTAATATTTTCTCAGATCCATATTTAAGAGGCATTTCTTCTGGGACTTTCCAACATATACCAGCAGAAGATAGATGGAAAGTAAGAAATCTGCACCACTGTGAGATTTCACCTTCAACCTGTCTATCACATTTCTTATGTGTGATTCTAACTCAGTCAAGCGTTCTTTGCATATCTTATATACCAGCTGACAGCAACTTCCCCTCTCCCTGCCCCCGCAAGGAACCCAATAATAAACTTTTCAATTTTACCAGAATATTCTTGGGGGACAAACATGTCATTTTTAAAAAATTTGCTTTCTTACTTTCAAGCATGTTAGTGGTGCTCACTAACAGGACTTGATTCTAAAATAATGTAACTTCCCATCTATTTTGGTGGACAGCCATGAATGCTGCTACACAGGAATATGCTTGCACTTAGTGCAACTATGTGCGCAAATGAATAGCTCCATGCAAAGGTAGACATTTTCTGTACATACAAGACATAATCTGAATGAAGAAATCAAGGAGTTACATTTTCTAGAGTTTTGCTCAACATATGTAAGCCAAGTGAACTATTTTGAATATTTCTATAAGAAAAAAAACCCACCTTATCATACTATAAAAAAACAGATTACCTATCGTTATTTCTTCTGTTTATCTTCTTACTCTTCAGTCATTCTCACTAAGGTTCCTTTCCTATCGCAGTTGCTTTCAGTCTTCCAAATGTAATATACAACTATCCTTTGACTTCATGGGACTACGGACTGCAATTTAAACCCAAGCACTATATTTAATGGTGGTAAAAGAAAAACTGTGAGGAAAGAAATAAAGGGAGAAATGGGAGAAACAAGCAAAGAAAAAACATGAACCTACAGTTAAAAAGAACATCTCTCTCACTCTCTTTTTTTAAAGACACTATCTATCTGATAATATCTTTCAAATAATATTGGGAAAAATAATCAGATTAACCTGCAAGGGAATACATAATCCTGCCATTCTGCAATGATGAGTTTTTTATTCAGCTACGTATCTCTTTCACAATAAAGGTAGTATGGATCTGTCTATTGACTGATCCCGGCATTGCATACTAAGGCAAACAAATCCTGCCTGCACTGACAATTTATAGGTTTTTTTTCCGTTTAGCACTTGGAGCAGTGGCCACACATAGCATTACTGTCACGGGAAATGATGCCCCATGTATAATACCTGGTAACACAACTCCAGGATTTACGTCCAGTAGAGTGAGAGGACAAGGAAAGGGGGTGTAGGGCTTCAACTACTGTATCTCCTGCCATCAGTCTCCAAATCACATAATAAATTTACAGCACATGATTGCAAGTTGTGAGGATTTATCACATCTCTCATGCACTTCAAAGGGCTTGAATGAAATATAGCAGCGTGGATGCTGACAGTCCACTGACTTAAAGCACAACTCACCATATAGCCTGCAGGACTGCTGGCCTGCAAGTAGGTGATGGGAAGGCAATATCCAGAAATGGCGATTTGAAGTATATCAGCACAATTAAGGTTTTATACCACTAATAAAGCCTATCAAGAGGTCTGCGGCATCCTCCTCCTCTGCAGTATGCCACAACAGCGATGTATTTCTTCAGATAACGTTTTCCTGGCACTAGAGTATCTTTTAATTAATTGATTATATGGATGAGGTTGTCTCATGTGTTACATACTGAATTACACAAACTGCTCGAACCTTTAAAGCTCATCCTTCTCTTTTCAGAGAGGACAGAAGTAGATGCATAAAACAGGTGCAAAAGCCACTGGTAAATTTATTAATGCATAAATTTCCCTTTGCAAAGAATTACATACTGAATTACACAAACTCACTTGAGACCTTGTTTTTCAGTACCCAGCAAGGACTCCAGCATTTTTTAAAAAAATAATTTGTTCTTTAATTGAGAAACATGCTTATTTTTATTTAATGAACTGGGCTATAATGTAAAAAGAGCCAAAACATCATTGCTTTCCCTGTTCTGTGTGTGGAAGTATGAATACTTTACTACCTGAAATGTCCAAGACAGAGAGACCATAAAGCTTTTATAACCTTTAACATTGGGCATTAACGCTGATCTGGCTATAGGACTGATTTTTGGTATATCATTGTGTGTAACTACAGAAAAGCAGATGAAAGCTCATTTTAGCAGGAGGGATGGTGAGCAAACAAATCAGTTGTGCAGTAATAAGAAGAAACTCAAAGGGAATTTTTTGTCTGGAGCTGAAGAAGAAGGTGGCTCATCATTTCTAGTCCTCACAAACAGGCTGGTAATTCTGACCTGTGCACCTAAGCTGATCTGGAGCCTTTTCTGAGTCTAACCTATTTCTGCTGAAAATCAAGAATAATTGAACCCTGGAGCGAACTGCAGACTCCTGCTTCCAGACGCTCATATCACATACTCAGTTTGAGTGAACTGCTAATTGCTACACATGAGATTATTTAATTTGCTCAAATGTACTGGTTTACCACCTTGCCTGGCTGGGCACCTGTTAATTACTGGATAATCTTTAATGGGTTATTGCTCTCAAATTCTTCCAAAAAACAACAGGCAGATTAGACTGGATGTACATCGTTGTCTGCCATAATGCAATACATGATTAATAAGTGCATATCTTTCATCATTTACATACACAGTAACTTGAACATAGCAGGATCCCTAGGCCCTACTAAAGATCAGATAAGTATTTGTGTGTCTGTATATGTTCAGCTCTCTAACATATGTAATATATCTGTATAAAAATATACAAATATACAAACATACAATACCCATATTAATATACGGCTATATTTTATTCCACAGAGATTTGAGACCAAATTCCTATTGGGATATACAAAGCAACTGTGCATAATTAGCCAACTAGCTTCTGCTTGACTTCTGTTTGAAAATTAAAATATTGACATTACAAGATATTTCTACCCAGTTGACATCCGTAACATTTACAGGCTAGATTACAAAACACTTCAAGGCAGTGAGTACATTTTTTCTGAAATGCAGACGATTAATCCCAAGAAAAGATCACTGAAAGTTTGCCATCAACAATTTTAAAGTATGCATAAAACTACACACATTAGTACATATAACAACATAAAAACTGCTGTGCTGGGTTATACCCAAAGCTTAACATCCCATCTCCAGCAGTGGAGGACTAGGAAAAGGTATGTGAAAAAGGCTTGTATTTCCAAAGTTAGACTTTTCTATATTCTTTGTTTCCTTACTTGGAGGCTCCTAGACCACAATCTCATTAACTACTATTATGCTGAATAACCAAGTCGCTTATGAATTTTTCTCCCTGGTTTTATCAAATTCCTTGAACGAATTATACTTTTGTTTTCCACAACAGCTCATAGCAATAAGTTTCATAATTAAATGTGTGATATTTGACATTTCAAACCTTCTCTAAAATCAAAGTATTGCTCTGAATCAAAAAAGCTCAGGTTCAAGCATTTAATTTTGAGATAGTTTGAGTGGATTTACTGAGACATTTCAGCTTTGCAGCTCAGAGCTATATATACTTCTAATTTTTCTACTGCTGATTTTTAAAAAATTATTAATATTTTAATATGAAATAATCGGCTCACTCATTACATACATTTAGCAGCCAACAGGCAGAAACTGAAAATGAATGATAGGTCTTCAAAAACTGCTAAGGCACCATCCATAAGAGGGGTTGTAATGAGCACTTAAATTTTCAACATTCTTTAGTCATGAGGTCTGTTTTACACACAGGATATAAGCTAAACCATACCTTTACAAGTTGTTTGTTTGTTTTTAAACAAAAAGAACAAATAAAAAAAATCAGATGAAAAGTTCTTTTACTTAGCTCGTGAGAAAAAAAGTATTTTGGATCATACCAGTATAATAAATACAAGATGGGAGAAAAAAAATTCCTCAGCGTTAGCAGATCATGCCCACCCAGTTGGGACAGGGTCTAGCAGACAGGCTATTAAGGATTTAATTTCTGATGTGGTGAGACTCCTATAATTAAAATTCACAACAAAGTGCAATATTTTACTCTCTAGTATTAAAATGCATCAATATTCCCATATCATAAAAAGCATTTCTACAACGCATATAGGCAAGCTTCCATCATACAAAAATTAAATTTTTGTTTCTTATTTCCTTGCTAAACCCAGTGGTAATATTAATGTTTTTAAAGCCAAATACCCCAAAGAGAGTCATCATAATTCTCTTATTACAAGACATGTCGAAAACCATTCATAATAGTTGGTTCTCCTTATACACTGTAAGCAGAAAACAATTTCTGCTACTGTCTTGAACCCCTTTTTTCATTGTTTTAAGACTGTCATTAGTGTTAGCAGTATTTCAGCATGTGCTTTTACTTAAAAGTACACTTTGAGACCCATCAAAATGTACCTCTTTGCTTCGATTACGTTTTTCTGCAATTCTTATTCAAACATTTTCATATTTTATTCTCATTATGGTCCTGAACTCTATCTACACTCAAACTGTTTTTCAAGTACTTGCCCCAGACTACTTTGCTTAGGAAACATTTTGCTTGGTGAAAGAGTTTCACACAATGGTTGCATTCCACTAAACTGACTGCACTAAACTTTCTGTGTGGAACTCCCAACAACTTTGTAAATCTCCCCATCATACTTTGAGTAAAATTCAGCACAGTAAGAATCATCAGCACAATAAATATATGCAAACCCACATCCTACTTCAGACCTAGACCATCAACTGACGCTTAGTGCTTGGTCTAAAGGGGTGTTGATGTTGACACCATTCTGGTTTAAGTGCTATTTAGGATTTGATATCCTAAACTACCCCTCCAATTTAATCTTCAAGAAAGTGTATTCTTATTTATAAAATATGTGCAATGCATTAACAAAAAAAAAAAAACAAACCTGTATGTATACACAGAACATAGTAACTTTTTGACAAAAAAGATTAAAAGAGAAATATCACTTTAACACTGATGCAGGCAGAATCAGAAGCCACTGGGAAGTTTCAGATGCTACTTTTACCTAGATAAAAAGAAACTATTTCCTTTACTATTCTCTTCTGATGGCTCTTTGTGAAAATTCTTTCTTTTTTTTTTTTTTTTTTTTTTTTTAATTTTAATCTTTTGGCTAAAAAAAATAGTCTTAAAAGCACCCTTGTACTTTCCTCCATGTTATTGGATTTATAAGTCAAAAGGAAGAGGTAGGCCTGGAGAGTTCACCAAATTCTACACAATCTTATTCATTTTACAGCTTTGGTAACCTTCCATAAACCAGCAGGGATTACAAGGGTCAAAAAAACACAGTCCAGAAAATACTACCATAGTATTCGAAACGTATCAAAGATGACAACAGATGCATATCAGACAAAGATGCCTTATATATCCTCGCCACTTTGCCAGGCCAGCCTGCCCGTAGTTTACCTTTCCTGGTATCTTTTGAGTCTCATCTATCATATCAAATCTCATTTATATGCATTCACATACTAACCTTCTTGTTATTGTTAGTTTAAGTATTAAAAAAAACTCGTCCTGGCAGATTGTTCTTGGTAAGAAGCCACCATCTTTAGAAACAGTTTTCATTTATCTGAATCATAGCCATGCGCTATTAGACAATGCATAGCAAGTGCTTCAGACCCTTCCTCATGCTTTATCCATTTTTATAATTATTATTTATGATACTGAACAACCCTCTAGGCTACCCTTCTTAAATCCTTCTGTTTCCTCTCTACATATCTTCAAATGTCCCTTTATTTCTAGCAATTATTTGTAGACATCTATCAGTCCTGGTTTGGGGGTCCTTGGCTGGAACACAATGTATTAAGGCTATTGTGCATCATGGAAAACAAGTTACTTTTTTTACATGCAATTCTCCCAACCACTGCAGTTAAGATTTTACCCCACTGGGCTTGCAGCATATTGTTACAAGTCACATAATGTCAAATGTGTTTAAAATAATTTCTGTTAAATGCCTCCAGCAAGTGACACGAGATGGCTGCCAAGTTCATTTAACCAGCCTTCACTTTCCAACCTTCAAAGAGCGAGACGTCCAAATATTTCTGCCTGCCTATGTAATCCATAAGATTACAGTCACTCTCATTAATGTACTGAGGTAAGTCGGCAGCAGGACACAGATCCTAAACCCTAGAATTGGCAGCTGGATACATCAGAGATCTATAGGAAATAAACTGGGTCATAACAGAAAACAAAAATGTGAGAAATCAGCAGTACAGTCAACACAAAACCCATTACAGTCAGAAGAAAAATTGCCATTGGTGTCACTGAATCAGGCTCAACTATTATTTTCCCGGTATATATATGCTGACTTCAGTCTCATACAGAAATTAGAGACTTTATAAATAAAAAAAAAAAAACAAAACGCAAACTATTTCTCTACTGCTCTTTTTCTGCCCCCCCCCCCTAAATAGCCTCCAAGTTTGCAGTTTGTCCAGGAAAAGACCTCTTAATAGAACTCTGAAAACATCTATGGTCACTTTAAGCATACATTTGAGTGTACTTTTCGTAGAATTTAACTCTAGGATATTTCCAGGAATATGATAATTTTCCATGAAAACAGCTAATTAACTGTAACTAACTATATCATGAAATCTCTCCAGGAAAGATACATCAGGAAAGAAATACATTACTATATCACCTACCATTCACATCTTTATATCATTAATTATAAGCTATGGTAAGACCTAGTTGAAATTCAGATGAATATTTATTCATGTAATGCATATACAAGTTATATTCTCAGTAATTATGCCCAGGCATTTGCCTCTCTGTTAAAGTGATGACACACAAATTGTAGATGTCCAAATAACCAGTGGTGTTCACTGTGAGTTCAAAAATCACACACAAAAAGAAGGTGAATGGCCTTAGTAACACAGAAAATGTATTAAAACACCACCAAAACACATCCTTACTGGGGCTGTGCACAAAAGATTCTTTAATTATTCATAAACAGATCAAATAAATACAAAAATTACACACTATCTCCATGTTTTCTTTGTTTTCTTCTACTTTTAACTATCTCCAATGGCAGAGAAAAGTGGGTCCTTAAAAGGGTCTTGGCACAACATTTCACTGTAATCTTATAAGTTCTGTATCTTTCCCTATTAAGGAACTAAACCTTCAAATCATTAAGGAAAAAAAAGTAATTTTGGAAAACAATAAAAAGCTGGAACGTGTGTCTTACAGCAACATCAAGGAAGTCCAATATAAACATTCCCTTGAATATTAAGATTTATATATTTAAATTTGTGATACTAACGCTCTGCAAGATTTATTTATTAGTAAATCTCTGATATTTCTAATGAATAATAGACAACGTGTAAGTGCAATTTTACAGTCAAGAAGTGGAAAGCCACTAGAAAATTCCACTGGGTTTGCGACCACTAAAATTATAGCCTCACGGAAAACACATAGAAAACCCAGCAACAAATAGCTTAAAGCAAGATAATAATATCATCTGAATCTCTTGACAAGGCCTCAAAATCCTTCAGGTAAGTTTCACAGTCCAGTATATCTACACCTTTTGTTACATAATTATACGTCTCTCATCATTGAATTATTGGAATCCATGGACATTTACACTTTGACCCAGTGATCATGAAGACAGATCCAAGATACCTATATGAGCATTATTTATTTTTCAGCAGAAGACTGTTTTGGTGAATGGGTTTGATTCAGAGTTTAAATGAGGATGAAGGTGGCTGTGATAGGAAATAAGGTTATGCATATAATGCAAAGCCTTTCTTTTTGGAACTTCAAAAAAGAAATACAACAATACAATTTTAGTACAATAAGAAGAAATCAGAAATCATACATGCAAACACACGCACATAAAGATTTCTATCAAGCTGTGCAGCGCAACTATTGATTGGGAGCAGCAAGATAGCAGAACGTGATGAATAATTTTAAGATACATGCCATAAAACTTGAAGAACTATGGAGAACGGATGTAAACAACGTGAAATCTTGTTTGACTGGATGCCGTCTGCATAGAGAACTCTGACAGATTCTAACTAACACTGACTCTGCAGGTTCACTTTTGCACAAAATAATTTTGCAAGTATTGGTGTTCTTGACACTGGGAAAATGAGGTTATGAAATGGGATGAATACCTGGGGGAAAGGAGAGGATAAGAAAAAGATGAAGTTGAGAAAAAATTATTCAAACTTTGATTAACAGGTAAGACAATCAAAATGCCAAATGCTACATGGATAAATACGCAAGAGCAGCAAGAGAAAATGGATGAAAACAGTTACAGAAGAATTCACTGGAAGTTGGGCTGAGAAACATGTCTACTGAATGAGAAGCATAAACTTCTGTAGAAGGAGTGAAAAAAAGGAAAAGCAAGGATAGTTTATAGATGAGCAAAAATAGGGAACTGCCAGTTTAAAAAAAAAAAAAAAAAATCCTTGGCAGAGAAAAGAAACTTGATACAGAGTTTGAGCAAAGAAAGAGCATGTAGCAGATAACAGTTAAATATTGTCCCATAGCCTGGAATTAACAGTCAAAGCTAAACATTAGACTAAATATTGTTTGGGAAGGGCATGTGGTACATCAGAGGTGTAAACTTCTGCTTTGATAGAGAGAGATGACGCCACTGAAAGACTTGCAGGAACTCACAGCTCATATCCAGAGCTCATATACATACTACCAGCAGGATTAGAATCACAGAATTGTAGAATCATTTAGGTTGGAAGAGACCTTTAAGATCATCGAGTCCAACCATTAGCCTAACACTGCCAAGTCCACCACTAAGCCATGTCCCTAAGCTCCACATCTACACGTTAAAGCTTAAGCACTGCAGAGTTTGAGCTGTTTGGCACTACCTTCTTTTACTGAAATACTGGATTTAGGGGCTGTGAATCCACTAAAACTACACCATCCTATTCAGTGGTCTAGGAACGCATACCTAAATGGGCATGACAAGAAGATGCTATAGGTTAAATGAAAACATAATAAAGTTAGTCCCTTGATCCGATTAGGTTGTCACACTCTGCTACATACTAGTGAGTGATTGTGCAAAGGAATCTCCGACATTTGTTAGCGATACATTCTCAGTTAATTATGAAACTATTGTTACAACACAGGGGGAATGGGAAGTGGGATGGTCTAACGAAATTTCTTTTGACTTCTGAATAAGCGATCAATATCTGAAATAAATTAAGAACTATAGACCTACAACAGAAAACAGTTAGTGTTCCATTGCAGCCATACTTACAAATATGCAACATTTCTTGTTTGAATGAAAAGATCGTCAATTGGTTCGTTACATGCTTGTCACAAGTAAGGCAAACGAACATTTACCTGAACGCTTAATCTGTTGAAGGAGCAGCTCTCATAGTACATTTCATACCTACAGCTTTTCAAACAATGGCAACTATATGTGAAAATGCAAAACTCACTAAAAAGGGTACATGATTTCTAGAAACTACATAAATAATAAAACAAGGACACAGAATAACTTCTAGTCCTATCAATATGTAATACAAGAAAGTGAAAGGTAATGTCTATCCATGTTCAGAGTAAACAAAGCACGTCACCACTTTAAGCTACAATGAATATGAAATATTCATAAATATATACTTGATTCTAGCTTTTGTTTCAAAATATTTCAGTATGCCTATACAGCCAAAACCTTATGTCTGTACTCACAGCTTCAACTGTATAAGGAGAATAAGGCCTTGTGTTCAATGATGTATAGAAAGACATACAAATATATAACGCACAACTCTGATCTCAATTAAATCTCTGTCACTCCACTGATTTTAATGGGAGCTTCTACTGGTTTAGATTTATTTCACCAAGATTCAGGTTAACTCCATAACATAATCTGATCATACAATTACCGCTTACAAACGCAGTGGAGATGCCTCTCAAGTGGAATGCAACAGCTGCTTAGTAACTCACAACAAAATTGCACAACAGTTGAGGACAACGGCTGGAGGAAACCTAATTCAGGCTTCATCTGCAGGAAGAGTTTAGCTAGGATGGTTGTTTGTACCCAAATTGAAATTTAGAGTAATATCTAATTCTTATAGTATTTCATCATCAGACAAAATCAACAGTGAATTTAATCAGAACATTTTCATTACTAACTTTAATTCTCAAAGTGTGGTTTTATTTTGTTGCAACTGTTGTATCTGCATTTACACAAGTAACATCGTTCAGTATTTCAATCTGCCCTACAATATTAGTATATTCATAATGTGCTTTCCATTAATTCCTATTATTTACCTAGCCTCATGCTATATAAACAAATAAAAATGACCCTTTCAGCAGCTAACCTTACAGAGAAAAAGGTGGAATTCCCACTCTGAACAGAAATTGTACATGTTATTTGCTCTGAATCCTAGTCACATCCTAGGGTTGTCTTTGTTCATTCCAGATATGAATAAAAAGCGTAAACCTAAATCAAAGCTTTCATTCCAAACTATGTTATTTTACTTTTTTTTTTTCTTTTTTACTTCAGAGACTTAACTGTTTTTCAAAAATCCTTACCTGATATCCTAAAGGGCTGCTTCCACCTCTTTATGTGGGGGAAGGATTCAGTGAGCCACAAAATCAGCAAGAAATGTTATACAATATGATAATAATGCATTTATCAACACAGAATTTGTTCAGGTGTTATTTATAGAGATATGATTGGCATGGACTTACCTGTAGGGGATCCCTCCATGACATGACCAACATAGGGTCCTTCTTTGAACATTGGCCTGTTGTCATTTTGATCAATAACAGAAATATCTAGGCGGACTGGACCATCAATGGTTTTCCCGCTTATATCTGTGACCTCAACTTCAAGCTGTATGAACAAAAAGAGAAGAGTAACTCATTAGTTCACTATCACAGTGAGCAAGAGAGTAAGAAAGAAATAGCTCAGATCAGTGCTGCTGTAACCAGATCCTGCCAAGGATACCACTTGCAGCCCATTCTTTTGGACTAGGCTTAGAGCAGATTTTAAATCTAAGCAAAGAGACAGACAGATGTACATTCAAATCAAGATACTCCTTGGCAGCCTGAAAACGCCATATTCCCTGAAGATAAAATGACTAGAGTATAAGAAAAAAAGAGCCCTTGTAAATTTGATATGAATCATGTGAAGATTGGTTAGAATCTGTTTCTTTCCATTTTTCAAGCACATTTAGAGTGGACACATATGGAACTATCGCAGTATAATTGACATATCTCCTAATGCTCAGTTAAAGCCTTTATTAAAAAAAAAAAAAAAGCAAGAATGCATTAGACATTAAATACATTTTCTCAATGATGATGGCATAAAGTACTATGTTAGGTAATTTTGACAGTTCTCCAGCTTTTCTAATAAGGTGCAGAAGGACAGAACAACATATGCAGTCTTATATAAGCAGGTATATATATACACACACACACACTCACATGGCAATGTATGAAAGCACCTGTTGAACATAAAGATGACATATGCAGCTAAAATTTGTTTGGACTTCCTTTACTTCCAAAAACTGGAAAGAAAGATCATACCGTGTATCTCAACCCTCCAATCCACTTGCAATGGAAAGTCACAACGAGTTACCAAAACTCAATCAGTCTTTAGGGCAAACCATGCCAAAACTTCTTAGATCACAGAAAAGGTCAATTTAGATTGCAGCTGCATCCTGTAACCGTAGTTCTCTCTCCTCCCCAAGACGTCAGTAAAACACAGCAATAAACTTACCAGAGACACAACTATCATTTTCATGTACCCTACCCATCCCTGGACTCAACTCTTTAATGGAGTTAAGCCAGCCAGAAAATGAACCTGAGCACAGATGTTAATATCACCCTCTTCCAGTCTTTCCCTGAGAAAGTGGTAGCAGCAGGGGCTGGAAGCCTCCGAGCATTTTGTTTATTCTTTTAATTTATTCTTCATTGACATGTCTTATAGGTATAAGTTATTTACGAGCTAGTGATAAATCCTACTGGGAAAGAATTAGGTCAGAATTCTAATTCCTTATTAAAATGGATGGCTTATTATCACATCTCTCTGTATTTTGTTATGCTTATAAATACATTCCACTTTTATAGTTCAGTGTGCCGGGTGTGAGTAGGAGTGTTTGTTATGAGTAAACTATCTACTCACATACACTATTTGTAAATAGTGTCACAGTCCATTTTAACATCTACTCACTGCTTATCCTCACTTCTCTAGCAATTGTTCTTGCAAGCCTTTCCCAAGCCTTATTTTTTACTAGATATATAGCTTAACAGCTTAAAAGGAAACAAATATTCTGACTTGAAGACAACTGATTGATGGCAGAGCTGAAGCTTTATGGGGGAGGCCACACGCCCCTTCAATTTCCAGGGCTTGTTTAACACTGGACTCTAAAGTCAATGTAGTATCTTAGGATTGCACATGATGTGATGGGCACTAGGAAGGAAAATGCAGTCTTATTACTGAACTACGTGAAAGCTAGATACAGTTTTAGATACAGTTGGAAACTGCTGACAAAAAGATTTATCTTAGTAAATGTTGACTCATCAGAACTATGTTAATTGCTTTGGGAAATTGAAGAATAGCAATATTTCTCTGTGAAATTCCAGCAAATTCATTTTCAAATTCAAGATAATTTGCTTTTAATCTGTCTCTCAATATTAAGTGACTATACTGCTCACTGGAAAGAACAAAAGCTTTGCTAAATTCAAAAAACTACTTCAACTGCTTTATCAAAATTGTTAAGTCATTTGAAGCAAAGGCTGATCTAACACCGGGGGGGTTTCCCAGACTTCCACAAATTAAGGAAGAGAATAGGAGATTCTTATTAATGACTGAAATAGATTTACTTTATCATTGCCAAGTCCACTGCGTTTGAGACCCACTGGCCAAAAAAGTTGGCATGACAGGTCTGCAGGAACAGTTACATGATCTCTGTTTCATTTTATTAAGATGACAGAGGACTTAATTTTATTAGTCTTTGTACAATAATTTCCAGGCTTGTCCTAAGCACTACGGGTTAACTCACCATCTCCTTTTAAACCCACTCTTCTACAATATTTTCAAAATAAAAGCCTGCAGCACCGAAATTATGGCCATCTAGCTTTACATGACTGGTTCATGAAAGAAGCTGCCTTATATCTTATCTTGCCCGATCAAAAAAAAACCCCACAAAAAATCCATAAAGCTCCACCACCCACAAAACAAAAACAACAAAGCAAAGAAGAAACAAAACAGCAACAAAAGTATATTGTTACTTAAAAAAACTCAACACATGCAAGAGAAAGACGCATTCAAGTAAAAGACAATATTGGCACAAAAAGCCAAATTACTTTGAACAGGCTGTAAATAAAACCAAGTGGAAAACTAGAGTGTGCCTAACTATCAGAAGTGTCAGATTTCAGTCTTTCAGTAAAGAAGAAAGGCAGGAAAGCCCATCTAGTTTTAATGTAAAACTTAACTGATGTATGAAAGATACTGCATTAATTCTTTTGATAGCAAGAGATTGCAATTGAACATTCAGAAAGTAGCCAAGTTCCTACTGATTATAACAACATAACTCTAAGGAACAGTGGTAAGCATAAAGAAAGATTTGGGCAAATTGACAAAAATAAAAAAATCTGCAGAGCTCTGTAGCTATTTGTTATGTGAAAACCTGATAAGATTGACTATGCTTTCAATGTTCCAACTTAAAAGTTATGGAATTATGTTCATAACGATGTAGTTATGTTCATCTATCTAGCCAATTATATTTTCAGGAATACTTGAGGTTAAATCCTAGTTTCATTTTTGATGAAAGTATAGATGCAAACTACAAAGGATGATCAAGGGTTTATGAGAACTGTTACACCTCACAACAGAAGTCTCCATGATAGGACATACAAAACAGACTTTGGCTACTGCCTCTAATATACCTGAGAAACACTGATAAAATTAAGCACATCAATAAAACAGGGAAAAGCAATATAAAACTGAAAACTGCAGGCAGTAATAGATTTCAGCCTGTTTGTCTACACAAACTCTTATTCATTACTCTCCCTTCTCAAAAGGGACTTCTTGACTTCCCATCCAATTTTCCTCACCATATCTGAGGTGAGGATCTTTCTCATCACCCTAAATACAAGGATTTTACCAGAAGTTTCGTAAGCTTATTCAAAGCTGTGCAAACCTGTTTTAAGCACTCTGCTTTATTTTATATAGTCTTGATTCCTTTCCACTCTGCAGTCAGCAACAACATTTACAGGAAAAGATAACCCGTCTCATTCTTACCATTACTTAAAGTAATTTCAAAGGTTTCTCGTCACAGAACGCTTGTTTCCATTCATTTATTGCTTTTGGTGAAACGATTCTGAATAGCCACCTTCCTTCTCTGCATATAAATGTCTATTTTTACTTTGCAGCCAGTCAGCCAATGGCCCACACAAAATTACATCGAAAATTTAAAGTTTTTCATAAGTAAACCTGGAATATCTTTTAGTACTTAATTATCTTCGAAGTCTAATACAGGTTCTTTAGTCATTAACTGCCTTCTAGTTTTAATTTCCAATTCGTTGCTGGTAAGAATGTTTCTCACAGAATTCTTCCAGTTATTTCAACAGATGGTTTTTCTACATGTTTCCTGTACTCAGCTTCACTCAGAATAAATAAATAAATAAAATCAGTCATTTTTGTGTGTGAAAGCGGCAGCTTTCCAGAAGCACGAGGCCCCGTGTCAGGAGCACACAGGTGCGTTGGGTGTCCGCACCCGGGTGTCAGCACCAGGGGCTGCAGGGACCTGTGAGGGGAGGTGGGGCTGCCCCGTGCCGGTTCCAGCTGGTTCCGGGCGGTTCCAGGTGGTTCCGCAGCCGCCCCACCCCAGGGCACAGCTGAGCCCCTCAGCGACGCTGTGGAACCTCTGGGAAAGCCTGCGTGAGAAAGGGCAAACCACTGCTGCCTTTACTTATACCTAGCTTGATTAGAATTATTATTGAGAATACTCATTAGGTTTATTTATCATCAATTCTTAAGCATGGATTGACAGTAAAGAAAGGCAACGGACTTACGGGTCTTTCATGTAGGCAATTTCCTGGCAAGAAAAAAAAAAATTTGGCTGTCTCTGGGTTATAAAAAGTAGTAAAGAAATTCTCTTTATAGTGAAAGGTTTTAGTAAAAATTTGGTGCAATTACCTAAAACAACTCAGAGAAGACAATAATTCAGACACACAGAAATTAATTGTAATTAAATTTTCCTGCTATTAAGAATATGAATAAAATATTCGCTAATTTTTATATGGCACAAGAAGAGATGGAGGGAGAGGATATAAAATCAAAATACACTGCTTCTAATCGGTATGGATAATTTTATCTCAAACTACTTGATGACAGGGTATCGATTACCTCAGCAAGGCTGCACAGAGGATGGCAAAAAATGGCGCCATTACCTGCAATGGGAGAGTTTAGCTGCACATTCAGAGTTAGAGCCTAGGTGGGAAGGGATTAATTAGCCATTCTAAGTACTCCTATGAGCATCTTACAGAGGCTTTATCTTGCTAATGCATCCACTTAAAAAATGAGATTCTGATTCCTTAAAAACCATACAATTTATTACACTAATTTTGTTGGTTTCTTATCTAGCAATAGTCACATAAACTTTTATTAACATGCCATTTTGCAATACCTTCACAAGTGAAATATAAGCAGTTCCAGTCTGAAAGGATCGTTGCAGTAAGAAGACACTGAACATGTCCTTTCAGTTAATGTTCAGTACATGGACTTTTGAAAGCCTAAAGCACTACCTTGGTGATTACAGATATCATTGTATTCTTCTGTACATTTCATACACATGAAGACTAGAGGTGAAGAAGCAGTATCTTGGCTTTTATTTTAAGATAGGCGTCTGTCTATTAAACATGTTTTCTCTACCATGTTTTGTTGGAAAAACACTATTGGAAGAAAATGTAGAGCATTAGAGAGTTTCCTGAATGCAGACTTTCTTCTATCCCAAGCTGTAAAATATTCTACATACTATACAACTGCTATAGGTCTTCTGATTCATTCTTCTCCTAACAAGGATCTATGCAATGTCTGAAAAGCCTTTAGATTTAGAAATGCAAAGATTGTTTTGAATTCTTACTAGATCTTTGTAATCATCAGCTTATCACAAGGAAGTCCTCACTTCAAGTGTTTCTAAACTCTATCCTATTTCTTTTCTTGGACATTTGCAAAATATAATCTTATTTTTTAAATCAACCTTCAAATGCTAGTTGTCTCATGCCTTTCTTCAGAAAGAAATCCTTTGAAAAGTGATGTAATTCATAGAAAAGCACAACATAGTGATCCAGTCTTGCTGTGGGCTCATGTAAAACAAGGCAATTTTTAGGCAACGTTCTAGTTAAAATAACCAAAATGTAGTTGATTAAAATAACCAGATAGTTTCATACTATTACTATAGCACAAATGGCTAGTCCTAGCATAAATATATGTCTGCCCTACTACACAAAAACATTGAAGTTCCTATCACAGAAAATACAGATTTCATTTCAAAACATTAATCTTTATAAAGCCTTTAAAGAATTTCAGGATGCTATAGATTTCACTAAGAAAACTAATTAAAACAGCAACTAAACCTTCTGTGAATGCTTATGTTTTTCTCTGTAAACCACGGTAAATTGGGCAATATATAGACTGTAACTGTATATGGTCTACAAATTGAAGAAAGCAATACTGTAGGAATTAACAGTGGGAAAAACCAATCATTCAAATAATTTCATTCTTTTTATCATTTTTTTAACCTCAGTTAAGAAAAGAAGACTAAAGATCAAAACCAATATACAAAAAAGTATTTTCTTTCAGAACAAGTGTAGGGGTCTTTCTGCATATACAATATAGGACTTAAATACTGCTTACTTTAGTGCATTCTCCAAATTAAGCATTAAGGTTTACAATATCAGATGATTTCTATGGTGGCTTTGTTATCCAATTTACTCAGCAAGTCTGAACCACTGACATCCAAATTAAGAAGAGAAAGCTAAATTAAAAAATAAGGCTCATGTGAGTAGGACATTCCCCAAGCTACCTTTAAGTAGTCCTCTCCTAGATAGCACCATATACTTTGCAATGACACATCGCACTATAACTGTTCTGTACCTCTGAATCAGGTGAAAGACTGAAAAGCTTTAGCAAAGACCTCACTAAAATAAAGGTTTGCTCTGACCTATCTTACAATCCTAGAATTACCCTGCAGTTATTTCATAGTTCCTATTTTCTTAGCACAACTACCTTTTAACTGTGTGCATTGATTAAACAAAAATTTCAAAAAACCCAAGACTTCCATCTCCCAAAAGAATGACAAAGGATGAATTCTTCATTAGGTAAGAGTCACTTCATCACATCAGATGCAAGGTTTTAGACACATTAATAAAGTTTTGTGAAAAAGAGGAGGAATTTAATATTATAAACAGTCAAAGATGTTCTTTTCTCACTAGTTTTAAAGGTAGTGGTCTTAATATTTTTAATCATTAGTCACATAAATAGCCTGAAAGGTCAATGTCAATGTCATAATCTTCTGATTTCTGAAGTGTAACATAGCAAGTTCTTCTAAGCAAGTGCCAAGGAATACATATTTAATTGGTACTTTTTATATGATTTAACTTTTTAAAATTTCCTGGAACTTAAGCCTAATTAAGCAAAAAAAACCAGTGACAGTATGAATGTATATTTAATTACACTACTAGAGCTGGAAGAAATGGGGATTTAGTTTATGCACTCACACTGGTACAGAACTCTTGATTGGGGAAGAAAGAGCGAAACAAACTGGAGTGACTGGTCTGATGCTTGGTAACAAGACCATACATCAATAGAAGAGCAAGATAAAACATGTTTAATGATATTAATTGTGCTATAATCTATGTTTGAAGCTAAATGTCATTGGACAGCAAAATTGGGCATTTTTTCTGTAGAATGGGAGGGAGTCAAGGAGTGTAGACATAAGCCGTAAGAATGATGTAATAGAAAAAGATAACGTGAGGAAAGAGGAAATGATGGTGAATACCGTTAACCTTTCCTAGGAGGCCTTATCTAAGCTGAGTCAAATTCAGGAATGCTCTACAGAACCGACCTGAATGGCGTCCCTTGGTCTAACAGGAGGCTGTCTGGTAGCACACTGGTGGCAGGAGCTGTCTCGTGCCCACCTAACGCAATTATGGCTGGTCCTTGCAACTGCGTCCTTCCCAGCTGCAGCTGCCGTGAGATCATTCCTAAATAGACCTGTCAAGTCTAACAACTCTTTTCTTTCTTTTTGAGAGAAAGGAAGGACAGAGGGGGAGAATTAGAAGTCATAACTGCATTTTCATAGTTTATACACTTTTTACGAATAAGAACCTTTACCTTTTCAAAGCTAACGTTTCATTTGAACCTGGCACCAGAAGGATTTATCTATCTGTGGCTACAAGCCATAACAAGATTCCCATGTTATTTCAAATGTTTTTTCTTTAAGCAAAAGCAGTCCAAGTCAAGAAAGTTGCCTTAATTACATAATAACTTTCTGTATATTTTCCACATTAATTTCTGTGCAGTAAATCTTTCTATTGTGAATATCTTACAGTTCATCTTTCCCTTGAAGTGGGAAGTGCAAGAACAGAGTCTTTGCTGGTTTACATTCAGTAAAGGCCAGCCTCCAAAAGCACATTGCTCCTGCACCTCCCATTGGCTTGCGATAACGTCAGAAATTGTCCATCTCTCTGAAAAACCTGTCACTGGCAATCCAGAAAAGCCACTACATCTTTGAGGAAGGATCTTCCTCAGTGTGAGTAAGAAAACAGATCTTGAATGACTAAACTAGTGACAAGAGTACTTGGAGTTTTGCAGGTTCTTTATGCTGTAGGGGCAGTGCTACAGTCTGTCTTCTAGCACCAGCCTGTCTCTTGATTTGCAGTTCACTTTACACAATACGCCTAGAAGATGCCATCAGTGAAATATGCTCATTGCTGCAAAATGAAGCTAAAATGCTATACATTTAATATTTTGCATTTTAATATATTAAATTCCTCCATAGCACTAAACCAAGCCGTTATGAATTCACTAATTGAATGTATATACTGTAATGCTATTAGTGTCACAGTAAATGTATTTTCTTCCACAGCCACGTGTCTCTGAATAACAATATTGCTAAAAAGGTGCTATTTTCTTGCAGAACTTAAGTCCTGAAAATTTTTCTCTGCTGTGAGTATAAAATGGTCCCTTTCCTGTGAACAAGAGCACAGAGCAAGAAAACAGAAAAAAATTATAGAGAATGATGGCATAAAGCTTAGAGGAAAAAAATACACTAAATTCACTCACAGAAAGCTTATACAAAAATGAACTCTGCCTTTTCTGCAGGACAACACTAAATCCAATTTCAAAAATTATTTTGACGTTTTCAGCTCATTAAAAAATAAAATAAATAATTTGGGATTTTGTAGAAGCTTTCTTGTGTGTCAACAGAAAAAATAAACCCATAAAATGGATAACTTAATCTCATATCTTTCACTACTTACTCCTTAGGATAATTTTTAAACATTAAAAGCAAAGCTGGTCATCAAGCAGTATTTTCAGCTATTTGTGTCAGTTTGGGGCAGACAAGATTTACTCTTGTGAATTCTTCTGACTATTGTTTTAAAATTTCATATTTTTAATATTTAAATATTTGTAAGAAGTAATTCTTTACACATGCCAGATTCCTCCTGATACTCACAGAATATTTAGTTTTATATATAAGATCAAACACTAGTAACTAACAATTTTTCAAAGCTTCAGTCCATCTTATGCCCTAGATCCACCTCTCATAAAATCCAGTCCCTCTGATAAATGTCACTGTCTAGGGACACTACACTCTGAACAGTCAGGTTGCACAGGAGAAAACTAGTTTTAACCGGTTAGTTATGCAAAAGTCACAGTGAACAAAGGCACTGGGAGCAGAGAATGGAAGACACTGGTGTTAGCACAAACCCCTCTCTTCTGTTGTGCAGGAAACCTCAACCACAGTGTGCAGCAGGGCATGTTGGTGCGTCACCGGTAGCTCCAAGGTCCTGCCACCTGGTAGAGCTTCCCCGTGGGCTCTGGGTACATGTGCAAACCTGCTGCACCTCTGGACTATTGAAACGCAAGCAAGATAAGAACTTTCAAAAAAGCTCAAAATCACCATCCCCATTTCAAAGGTGGACATAAAGGAGGTATGACGTACTCAAACTGATCGTAACCGTCCTGATTAATTATGATAGAACTGATGGAACCAACTGACGCAATATCGCAGAGTGTTTCAAATGAAAATCAATTACATAAATTAGATAGGTAAAAGATGGGAGAATAAACAGAGATGAAATGACTCCACCAAAGCCATACACCAGACAAAATTTAGATCAAGCTTGAATCTAGGTTTTTTGATCTCTGAATACAAGACTGATAGCTAAATTCTATCTCTTGCTGAGCAAGTGATGTAAAATTAGATTTACAAAGGTTATTAAGCTACCAACATGCGCACAGTGTGATTTTTCAAAGTGCCTTACAAGACTGGGTAATATATCTTATTAAAATCAAAACACCTTTGAAAGAGCTTTGAAAACCTGATTGTCCTCTCAGTGTCTCATTTTTCCCCCCATTAAGCACTATTCTACATCTGTATAGACACAAAACCACAACTGAAAATAATTTTCTGCATCCTCACAACAGAAAGCTGCATATTTCTAAGAGTCTCTCATATAGCTACAAAAATAGAATTAAAATTACTTCTGAAGCATACTTCCTGTTAAATATCATCTATGAGTTTTGAAATTAGAATGCCCACTCCAAAAAATAACTTCAGTGAACAAATGAGAAGTAAAGGACATCCCTCAAATCTGTGGAGCAATACAGCTCTTCAAATGAAGCCATGTGTACTTCACACAGACCAAAAGTATTATGGATGATCATATAAATACTAATTAAAATCTTCCCATATCACAAGAGAACACGTTGAGCCCCTCAAAAAGGGGGGGGGGGGAGGGGAGAGAGAGAGAAGATATCGGGATTCACCAAAGCAATCAAGTCTAATCACCACAAAAATGTTAAATTAAAGAAAATCAAAAAGAGAGGAAGCAGGACTGAAAGAAAGGATTAAGACATAAGCTGTGCCAGAATTTGTAGGCTCTACGCCGCACCACAAAAACAACAAAGACGCGTACGTAGGAAAAGATGAAAAATGGCTCTGCACTTTTAAATAGCACCTAGCAGTATTCAAGCACTGCTCACCGTTCTTACTGCTTGAAAATAACTCCAAACAGCATGTAGGAATGGCAAGAGTTTAACAAATTTCATCTCACAGAAGGATTCAAGAAGCAACAGGGTCAGAGAGAGCCCATAACTAATCAGACCAACAACAAAAATCCAAGATCTAAAACGCATCAGTGACAAGAAAACGGACTTATTTAGGCATAAGAAATAAAGGTCAGTGTAAATGTCAGGTATATATCACACACACATATATTTTTCTTTGTTATTATTGCTTAACATATCTGTTCCTACAAATGAGTAGGAAAAGGTCTTGGAAATCAAAGATCACTCAAGCTTAGACCAGTCTAGTACAGAGGTAACCAACCAGGTTTCTGTATTTTAAAGCAACAAAACAAGGAATTACAAGAGAGCTTGTATAGAGGAGTTTACAAGCTGGGCTGGAGGGCATGCAGCATACTGCTGCCTTGCTGCCCAAGTTTCTGGCTCAGTCAGCATTCCCGGGATGACATCTCATCCTCTTTACACTGTAGGTTTTTGAGGGATGAGCTGCAGCCAGGAGTCCTTCAAAGCCCCATCCAAGATGGGAGTAAGAGTGCTTGGGATCTAAGTGTCAATGAAGAGAAAAATTTGATAATTTGGAAGCAAGGTTCTTCTAGTGGGCTTTCTCTTTCCGAGAAATGTGCTTATTCTGTAAATTGCTCTCCTCTTCAAAATTTGAAACAATATCAGCATATTTTATATACTGTATTTGCCACACCCTCGTAAGATGCAATTATAGTGCCTTTTTAAGTTTCACCTTTTTAAAAGTTAATCTGTAGAAGTCAGATAAAGAGAACTAGATGAGATTTATTTGTATCTGCTTTATAGGGTTTAGATGACTCTACTGCAAATCATAAGGTCCGTGTCTTATGAAACACATTCAAACTGCAGAGCTGCAAAACCCCCATCGCCGAGAGTCTTTGCTGTGAAGCATCGTTTTGTTATGGTACAAAACGTCTGTTGTTCCCTTTTTCCAGCACATAGCATGCCATGATGATAAACTGTTAAGTGTCCCGTTGCTGTACCTATACAGTCAATTTCAGATTTATTTGTTTATTTTTATTCTGCTGCTAAATCTAATTCCAACTTCTCTCTCAATCCCTGGCAGCCTCTCATATACTCAATGCACCTGCACTACCAACCGGAGCCTGCCTGTTTGACCACAGAGCTGAACCACCTTCCATGGAGCACGCCTCTCCTTCCTCAACATACTCTTCTCTAGTAAACGTTTTACACTTTGGTGACTCTGTTTGCTAAGCCAAAGATAACATGTTTCAATGTTGATGATAAAAGGTTTGGGTGCTGGAAATGCCACCTACATGATTCGCTACCTACTCTATGGTTGGTTATATATGTCAGTAAAAGTGAGATTATCAATCTTCCTCAAAATCATAATAAGAGGTTGTAAACTGTTAGATTAAGAAGGTTGAATTTTGACATTTCATTGGCTAAATATATCACAGCAGTATTCACAGTTAGCACTTCGCTTTCATTTCGCTCCTGTACCTTTGCCCGGCCTTAGCAGTTACAATGATATACGAGCACTGAAGGTAACAAAGCACTGTTTATCTTTCCTTGGTATTCGGAACTAAATGAGTTTTTGCTGATTTTGTCTAGTCAGCTTTATTGAATTTCACATTATGCCCGGTTGTTTTTTCCAAGAGGATGTCTATGGCAGATACTTTTATAATTCAGACAGCTGATCTTCCTGGTAACATCTAAACCATTTAGCACATCCCAGATCACAAAAATTTAGCAGTGTAATTGTTTTTTCTACTTTGCCAATAATAGCAAGGTATATATTTCATATATAGAAAGAAGGAAATATCTGAATGGTTTCCACATGTTACTTTAGAGGAAAAATAGTTTGCAGACGTGTATAATGGAAAGATATGCCAAGGGCAGCCTGATCTGAAATAAAATGTTTCCAATTGCCTGTTTTCTATCTCTAAAACTCACCTTTGTAACTGTTAACATGTTGGACCATGTCTCTACATTAATTATCAATAAAGAAAGATTTAGTCAATGAGCCTCAAATTAGCTAAATTAACACAGTAATAGTCTCTTCTGAGTAGTCAAACAGTTCTAATGTAGCTCCCGAAGGATCAACAAGGGTCTGCTACGTAGTGACACATCAAAAGACAGAATTTATTTCACGTTCTTTTATTTTTATTGCTTACATTTAGCCCAGGAACTTTATGAAATGCTTCACTGGTCTTCAGCCCTGATGACAGCATTACGTGTTAAATCTATTAATCTTAAGGTATAATTAGCAGTTCTAGTTTGTCTCACTGGATTTTTTTTTTTTCCTGAGATCTCAGTCAACTCTAAATCACCGCACTGAGCATGTTAGTAAAGGCATCTCCTGAGTAAAATACATGCTCCATCACTGCTTTCCCTTAATTCTGGACTCTCACTTGATGTTGTACAACATACAACAGCAGCAATTCCTGTGCTGCTCTTTCATAAAGTTAGATCTCAAACCAAATCTACAGGCTTCTGACTTATTGATTTTTCACTATCTTTCAGAACTTTATCCATGCTACATTTCTATGCCTATTTTGTTTCTGGAGATAAAGTAGACCTCTCTTTTTCTCTCCCTTATGCTTCTCCTAAACTGCAAATTATGACAACCCTATGTGAGCAATTTCCTGAATTCCGAGACTCACAATGTAACTGTCATCTTTTGTCTTTTTTTACCCTTTTCAAATCCTTTGATAACTTACAAATCTTAACAGAAATGGTTTTGAGTCCAAAAATACAACTAAAACATTTTTTGCAAGGAAAATTATTATGTTTCAGATCTCTACTTTTTCACTGCTTGATGCAACTGGAAAAAATGCATAGAAAAAGAAAACTTTACATATTTGGCAACAAAGGGAGAATTGGAAAGTCAAAGTTATTGCAGCAAAAATAAAGTCTGGATATAGTCAGTCACAAAATCCATTAAATGCCACTTGCACCAAAAATTGCAAATGAAAAAGGCCTTTTTGAATTACAACAATCAGCAAGACTGTTCTTCAGGTACCTGCAAAATAAACGACCATAAAAGGAATAAACTTCCAGAACTCATCACAGTGAGCCGTTGCAGTAAAATTTGCTTCTCCTATTGCAAAACTGTAACTGAAACTACAAGAAAAGTATCTTTGTAACCACAGAGATGATCACTAAGAGAACACCAGGACTGAATTAAAGGCATAACAGAAATGAAAGTATGCCCTATTGCAAACTAATAGCAATTAAATAAAGGCAACTGTAATTTCGTAATTTCTAACAGACAGGTTTACCATGGTAAGACTAGAAAATTAACCACACAGTAGAAACAAATACGCAAAGCAGGAGCAATCTTCATCATTTTGACCTGTTCGGATCTACTGAGGCATAGCATTTTTTTTCCAAACCTTAAATGACCTAGAACAGGAAGTCCTTGAATGCATCCTCTGAAGTTTATGCTCCGAAGCATCACGGTGGCTTCTTGCATAGGCTAGACTATTCACCCTTCCTGTATTTAGTCCCGGAGTGGCATTGCGCTCACAAAATAATGGAAATTCATCCTATGGTATTTTACTCCATTATACTCCCCTTGAACTTAGCTATGTCAATTAAGGGACTTAACATCACAGTACAGATCTTTTCTAAAAATAATAGGCCGTGTATATTAAAATCTGAGCTTTTTTAAAAAACAGGGAGGTATTTCAACAATACAGTATGATTTTCATGAAACGTATTTAATTATAGCTTGAAGTGTCACCATTGTTACCAATGTAATTGCTAGTAGCCCCAGTGAGTACAAATAGTACCTAATTGCACAAGTTCCTGTCTAAAAAGAGAAAAACAAGATTATACCTAGTATTTATTCTTCACCAAATTCTGGTGTCATCTGTGACTAGGTCTAGTCCTATCTCCATTCCATTGTTCCTGTTCCCTTCTAGTTTTTAAGTTGATATACACAGCGCACATAATGATCAGACTTTACTGTTCAATAAAATAACAATTAGTTGCAAATTGCATAAAAGTTCTTCTTCACTCAGTTCTGCTACATCACCAAAAAGTAGTGTTGTTCTACTTGGCAAGGTCACTTTTCATCGATATACAGCTGGTTCAAATAAAAGAAATTTTCTTATATTTGGAGTAACCTATTTATAAATCTATCACTATTAAGTAACTTGCTAGCTCAATGCAAAACACATACAGAAGCTCAGTCCAATCGATACCAAGAGTTTGATTTCTAAGCTCAAATCAGCAGCAATCCATCAATCATACAGAGCCTATCAAAGAGAGTAAAACTATTCTATTTCTAACTGAAGTCTTTTGCAGAACTAAAGGTTTGTCACTACGACACCGAGTAAATTCTATGGCATCTGAATAACAAAAACCACCTAAAACTGTATAGCAACTGTATTTATAAGTAGTACAGTATCTTAAGAAATATGGAAGTAACAAACAATAGATCACTGTAATATGATCACTTGCCATATAAAAACTGTTCAGTGAACACAGATACTGAAGACATAAATGAAAAAACCCATTGCGTGAACTGCTATCATAGAGCTCAGTTTATCGTTTGGGAGAAACCCCTTCATAAGGAATGCAGAATCAGCTGCAAAAAAACCAACTTAAAATTATTAGGTCTATTTAAGAAAGCAGAAAGATCTCCAAATATTTTCTCAAACGTAAAGTGGGCCAAGAATAATTATTTCAGAGGCTCTTGTGTTTGTTTCATTTTATGTCAAAGGAGGAAATGAAAATGAAAGGAAACTTACTAAAGTCTGTAGTAGGCTATTGATTATTCTAGAGGTTAAATGTGTTACAAATATGATTGTCTCACCTTCTTTCAAAACCAGGGATGCAGGATCACATAAGTGTTCAACAGATGGCACTGTATGTTCTTCTACAAATAGCTTATACGTATCATTAAATGGAGACAGCCGAGAGAGAAAGAGACGAGTGGACTGAGTTGAGTCACCTGCCCTAATTTTACTACAGACACCACTTAAAAAGAATTACTCTTTATCAGAAGATAAATGAGCTTCATACTAAGTAATTCAAAGAAAGTGGAAGTTTTAACTACAGAAAACATGCCTGAGAAATGTATTTTTAGCAATCGGACCTTCATTTTTCTCACTAAAAGGTCAAAAAAATAAGCATGTCTGTGGATTGCGTCTTCAGCAGGGAACCAAAATTGTACAACAGCAACATTTTCCTGCGGAAAAAAAGGACATTCAGAGAAGGACGTGCTGTCTGTTTAGTAGAATGTTAGGAAAAATCTTATAAAAATGCATACTACTAAACACAATATTCATAGCTCATCAAATCCTGACATGTTCTGGAATATGCTAGTACCAAACTGTGTAACTTCAACTGGGTTTGACAGCAGGTAAATTATATCGTGTAAGAGTTTAACTAACATGAAGTTGCTCACCAAAAATATCTTGATCTAGATAGGATTTTTAATGTTAGAAAAATGTTCTATTACTAATATCAAACAACAGACAAGAAAAGTGACATTAAGTTTATTTTTCTGCTTTATGTTCTGCTTTACCTAGCAGAAGACCATAGAGAGCAGAACTGAATAAATGTGTGGAAACTTTTTTTTTTAACCTTTTTGCCTTTTGTCTGAACAGGTTCACTTTCAGAACCACATTTATTATTTAAAATTATCCATCAAATGCTATAATTGAACACATTTCAGCCTTTAGGTTTTGAATACAGCATTGAATAGCTCTGCAGACTGATGACTTCAGTCACATTGCTGGTACACTCTGACTCGACCTCCCTTATAAACATTTATAGGGCTGGAATAAGTAGTTTCCTGCTCAAAGCTTCATGGATGCATATGGTAGCACGATTATCCTATCCAATAGCATGACCACTGTTTTAATCTATAAATAATCTTATCAATACCAAATTTCTTAAACTCATATTATTAGAAAACCGATGCACGAACAGCCACCACTGTCATCACAACAAACCTGGTGTTTGCTGTACAAATAAGTGTTTGACTTGCTGTTTTTCAAGATTCACGTCATACAGGTAAGTTTAGGCTTTTTTTTTTTTAATAGTATATAATATTTATATAATAATATTTAGTAAGTAATAGTTGTAGTTAGATAATTTAACAGACATAACCAGTAACCTAGAAATGGGCTCACATTGAAACCTATAGTGCAAAAACCTATTTGCAGTTGCCAACAGCTGTGAAGGTCCAATTTTTACCCAAAAATTGTTTTATCGGTGATTTTGTTGCTGGAAGTGTCTTAAATCTTCAGTATTTTCTGGAAGAATGCAAACTATTTTTCTGTGATCTTGCTTTTATATCTGCTGTAGTTTTGTAACCTGATCACAAGAAATAAGATTAGTGAGTAATATGACACTTGGTCAGCCTGCAGGTATGGACCTAAGTATTTTTTAAAGTCCTTCCCACAGAGAGAAACCTAATATCAGTGTTCTTTTTTGTCAAGACACACAGCAGACATGGCTGTTTTCTTTCTTGTCATAACGAAACCTTTATTTGTATAAGTAATTTAACATGTAAAGATCAAGAAGCCAACTAAAAAGTGTATCGTAATCAAGGAATGAAAAAAATAGAGGAATTCTCCATTTACCGAGGTGATAACCGATACAATAGCCTAAGAAATATTTCTCTAATTGTCATTCAACCTTCACATCACTTATTCTGACTGCCAAGAAATTTCACTTTCCTCTTACCAAGAGAGGTTTCTGTACATACGTGTTCCCTCAAGTAAATTTTACTCCAAATCTGTGTATAATTATCGGTAACATTTCTTAGAATTATTTCTTGTTCCTTCCACCAACAACCACAAAAGCTCATTTACCTTATGCAGAATGTAATTAGTAGGTATCGTATTTATTTGACAGCTTTCTCATTTTCTCAAGTCTACGTAATTTGACAGGGACCATTACAGTTCCGTAACTAGTCTTTCAGAATGACTTTCACAAGGTTAGTTCACTTATTAATTGACCCTTGGTAATGGTAATTTAAGAAGCATATTAATCTCATCTGTCAGTTCTAACACATACTAGATGTATAAAATAATTTGTCTTTTGCAAGGAGCCTTGCAACAGAAATGAAGTGTCTAAATTTTTAATTAATATGCATTTTCTTTCAACAAATGAGATTGGAGTGGAAGGAGACTTCTTTTCAGTGGTTTTCTTTATTCTGCTTTAAAGCTCCTGCTCTTTCTTATTATGAAGATAAACACTATTTCACCAGTCAATAAAGCCTATGATCTAAATAATCTTCTACAAAGGACACTCTGGTATTCTCAACACAGATCCCTGAATCTTAAAAATCTGTGAACAAAGCATTCAGCACTTCAACAGCAGTGTTTCTTATTATTGCATATACAGATTAAAGGTTTCTGGAATTCAAGGAGATTTAATTCACTAAGAATATTAAACAAAAGATTATTATTCAGAAATTGAAAATCTTCAACCAGCATCAGGTACTTGAAGTTGTAATCTTTATAAATCTGCCCTTCTACTGCATCATAGGTTGAGCAGAGCCTGCAGTTTATGTCTAAGAAAGAGGTATATAAAATTCTTAATCCAAAGTACTAGTAAGGGCCATGTGTAAGTTCTCCTCCGTTATTCCATTCATTAACTGAATAATGGGGCCGGTTAACAGCAAGGGGAAGAGAGAGAAGAACTGTGTCAAGAACCAGTCGTGCCCTTAGTGTGTGATCATCTGCACTTCATAACACCTGGGTGAAACACAGTTCCCCGCATAAACACTCCAAAAGGGAGTAAGCATTTACTGATGAATGTGCACAGTTCTCATTAATGTTACCACAGGTTTGAGGTGGAACAGAAATCCTATAGTCTGCACTTAAAAGCAGAGAAGTCAAGAAAGTACAAGGTAAAAGCTGAGGTCCTCCTCCACCCCCCTTCTTCTACTTTTCCTTTTGTGTCCCAAGAATGAAGAGACCTTCTGAAAGGTAACGTTACAAAGAGTAGACCCTTATGCTGTAAACCCAGGGAGGCTGTACTAAGAAAGCAGGTCAGGCCAATATTTCTGCATTACCCTACAACCTCTTACAGACTCAGCTGTCTTTTACTTCATGCTGGCAGCAGACTTCTACTGTTAATATATAGCAGCAACGCAAAATCCTACCAGCTCTACAGGATACAAAGCCCTTTCTAGCATCAGAGATTTTACTATGTAGACACCTTGCAAAATTAACCGTGAAGAACAGACTGCCATAAAACAACTACAGTCAGTGGGTCCACAACACGCTCACAGACGGCCTTCAGGAAAAAGGAAAGTCCAGAGACTGCCAGGGGTGGGAAACTGTGCTGGGTGACTGTATTCAGCCCTCTGGGTGGGAGCGGGGACCAAAAGCTGTGGGAATCCATCTCTCAGTGCTTGTGTTTTCTGCCGTGGAAAGCTACTGTGGATTAGGAATGGGAAGTAAATGTCGAGGACACTATACTAATTCCTCATATCACTCCACATGTGACTTATTGCCCACTAATGACAACTATCTGTTATTTAGATTAATCCAGCTCCAAAGTGGAGTAACAGATATAAGACCAAACTGTTACCAACCATACTGACAAATGCTACCTTGCCTAAACTCTCACAAGTTCCACGTGCATTCAGATCAGGCCAACAATTTGTTAAGAAGTAACTGTTCATGAAACAAACAAAAAATCTTATATAAATGCATTACAGAAGATATAAGTAATACTACTATGATCCCCTGTTTACTGAAGCTTACCCCCCTGGAATATTCAAGCTACTAATAACTTTGATGATTAAAAACTAGAAGCAGCTAGACCAAAACCATGGCTTTGTCTTTACAGAGTTTTACAGGTATATCAATATCCATTTCCTCACACCCATCATGCCAGATTTTGTTGGCATGTATTTCAATACTCAAAAAAAGGGTAACCAACTTATTTATTGGCTATATCGTCACAGTGTCTCCCCCGCTGTTATAGTCTACCACGTAAACAGGTATTCAAGCAATTTTTTAAAAAAAAAACCAAATTACCCACTTGACAGACTGTAGTGTCTCCTTCAGAATCATTAGTGTCAATCATGTGAGTAAAAGTTTTAAGTGCTGTTGAAATGCATGCTACTTAAACAATCGATCATCATATGGAACCACTGCAAGCTTAATACGACCCATGAGCACACCCAGTATTAGCAACTTGGCTACTACAATGCTATCTTTGTTTTTAACAATGCAGTAAGAACTTACTATAAAAAACAATGTTTACTTCTTCACTCACAATTAATAAAAGTAACTCAGTTTCTTAATTTTTAACCTTCTAACATTTGAAAGGCTATGATGTTTGATGAAGATCACTGATGTTAGTGTACACAAGGAATGATCCTTCAAGAAAGGGTATGGACCCTGTATGCAGATGTTAGAAGTCAGGGAAATCATACCAGGCTGTAAAATTGGTAATAAAATTATCTTGTCTTACTGCTTGTGATTCCTAGAATTCAATGACATGCATTGATTTTTGCCAGCTGAACATTTGCATTTCATTGGAGGATATGAATCTAAAATGATTCTGAGGACTTGCTAGTGTCAAAGAACTCTGTACAGAGAGAAGCAGCTTTCCACTCTGATGCCGTGTATGCTCCTACCAGTTTATAATGCAGCAGCAAAGATCAGAGATGACCTGGACCATGTATTACACTTTGCCACCATTATTACAAGATTGGCAAACTACATTGTAATCAGCAACGCTTCTGTTGCTGAAAGTTATTGACAGCTAGAGAATCCCGACTGTTAGTCAACAGCAAGTGGAGAAACTGACCAAACTGTCAAACCAAATACCTTCTTAAAGCTTTGCTTTATAACTTCTCAGTCCCTAACTTCCATCCAGTACCTTCACCTAAGTTACTCTAGATCAATCTCTGTAACAAAGAAATGAAAAAATGACAAGTGGAAGGAAAGGAGGACTCTTGGACTTTCACTGAAATCACTTTCATTTATTGCAAGGTTTCTATGACTAACAAAACCCCATATTTTGCTGTTTGTTCATTTTTATACTCTGTTGTGGCCTATTTTCTGATGATCACTTGTCTTACATATTTGACAGAAAACCCATATGCCCAAACAACTTTCTTCACTTCCTATTAGGGAGAACAACAAAATTATTCACACACACACATAAAAAGAAAGTAAACAGCAATACATTAAGTGCTTAATTTCTGGTTTGGATAAAGTATGAATCTTTTAATAACAGAAGCAAAATCTCTCTCTTGAAAATAGGCTGCTTCTGAAACTCAGAAGAGATGAATGTCCTGTTTAATACCTTAAAAAAAGCTGAATTACTGAATGGGTGGTCACCATCTTAGCAGTTCTCACAGTTGTAGAAAAACCTCATGCACAGTTTTGCAGACCTAAGGGCATTGTATTGCATTTTATGGAACCCTTCAGTAACATGAAAGGAATCCATGTTTGCAAACTAGTATGTATTATCTTTAATAAGAGAACAAATAATTATTCACAGTGGTGTGATACATCGTGTTAGTATCCAAGCAACAGGTGCACAGAGACCAGGATGGGCCAACAGGAGATCCACAGAGCCAAAAGTCAGCAATGAGGACCTGACACTCGCACTCCGCACCTCTTGCACTAGCTCCTCTCTGATGATGAGCTCGAGTATGAAAGGTGTGCTCCCGAGCATATCTTTCAGTTTGCTTTCATTCCAAAGGCGTCCAGATCATGACCTCCAAGCCTACTGCACAATCTGAAGCAAAACACAGTAAGAGGGGACAACTGGAGGTTTCATTTCAGAAGCTCCATCCTGATCTAAACTAAAAGCAAATGAAGAGGCACCCTCAGATCAACTTCACTGTCTCACCTACTTGGCCACTCTGCAACCTGTGCACTTCAGTCTTATGCAACTTCTCACCAGATGTACCGTTAAAATCAGTTCAGTTCTGGATGATGCCTATTACTGACCTTGTTTACTCATATTAAAAGGAAAGCTTGTGGTATGAAATGTTTGCATCCTAGCTGAACAGCAGGTATGCAGAAAACTTCATACATAAAGTTATTTGTCCTTCATGGAGATGAAATTCCAATTGAAAATAGGCCGTTATGTAGAGAGGGCTTAATTTATGCCTCCCTATACAAGTCGGAATGAAAGCAGCCCACAGAAGAATCTGAATATTGAGCTTTATCTGTGTGCAAGTCAGAATCCAAGCTTTTAATGTTCATTTTGCTTTCCTGTTTTTCAAATCGTCCAGGAGAAAAAAAACACTTAACACTTTTTTATATAAAATGTGCATTTTGAATAGCCATTAGCTGACAAAAAGAAAAAAAAAAAAAGAAAGAGAGGAAAAACAGGTAACACAACCATGTAAATCTTTGATGAGAATGGGAGCTTCAGGAAGATGTAAAAAGTCAGCGTGGAATATACCTAGATTAAATGGAATTCTCAATTATGCTGTTTGAAAATGAAGCGGGTATAAATTTGATATGCCTGCAGTTGCAAGCCTGTAGGTTGCTTGGTAATGGACATTGACAAATCAGTGCAATCTCTTCCACAGGTTGCAGGATAAGGCTGTTTCAAGACACCTGTGTAATGAAGAGTTTAAGAGCAGTTTTCTCTTTTATTGGAAGATGGGAATGCTATGCATATATGCAGAGATTAAATATGAACAGGGCAGAGGATGGGATAAGCAGGGAGAAGGGAGAGATTTGTAAAAACCCAACCATGACTTTCTAATGAGCCAAGCCAATTTTGTAAACTAAGCTTTAAAATGTAAATTGCCCTCATTCCTTCAGTAAACTGTCAGCATAGGATTTAAAAATGTGAGAGACAACATTTCTAAAGACTGCTGACTAAAATCTATGCTCTCTATTTTCACATTATTTCACCTTATTGCTACTTATTATTTCTATTATGGTAATAGCAGGAATAAATTGGGATCCTTACTGGGCTGAGCAGCATATAAAGTAAGCTACATGGTTGGAGACAGGCCCTGCTCCAATAAGCTTGAAATCTAAATTTAGAGACACCCTTTGTGACAGCAAGGAAGACATCACAGTGCTATTATTTCAAATTAAAATACAATCTCTCTGCCTAATTTTGTAGTAATCTCTCAGAAACCATCTATGCTGTACTACCTGGACACTGTGCCATGATCTAAGCTGGGAAGAATGAATGTTAAAGTCTTACCACTACCAACTAAGTCCTTCGTAAAACTCATGGATAGGTTTTCCTAGATCTTAATAGATCCTTAGTTAGGTATTTCACACCATCCACGCAGGAAGCACTAAAGGTAAATTAGCCAAAAGTGAACCATCCACATAATAAGAGAGACAGTCTTATAGGTAATCTGTTATTGAAAGAGCTGAAGAGAACTTGGAAGTAACATCACTCTACCATGGCTTCAGAAAGTCAAAGATAGCACTAAACTCAAAATCTAATGATTAATTCACCTAGAAAAATTTCTGTGAGATTAGCTATGAATCCACCAGTGGCCAGACATCTGGAAAGCAAAATAATCGTTAAAGGCATAGGATGATAACAGCACAAGAACAAATAATTAAACACAAGTACATTTAGGATGGATATACAGGGACATTTCCAATCAGAGCAATGAGAGTCTGGATCACCTTTTCAATGGGAATTTGAGTGTACAAAAATCAGATTAAAGATGGAGCTGGATCAATTTATGAATGAATTGTAATGAGACGGATCATCATGTATGAAACCCCTTTCAGTTCCCTTTCTAAGACTTATGATCATTCTGGTGGTGTTCTCACTCTTTCTGTACTTTCCCTTCCCTTTGGCAGAGGGGTGTTAAAACGTAGGGAAACGCAAAGTGAGATCGTCTTCCTCTTCATTAATAAAAATGTGATGGTTTTGTTCATGCTACATTTGAAGAAAAAAACCCCACGCTATTTTTCAACACATTCTGGCCAATGACTATGACGCTTTCCGCAGTCTTTGCTCTAGACCCCTCTGCTCTTTTTTCCACTGTCAATCTTTGTGAATTTCTGCTCTATTGCTGTGACCTGCTGGATTTTGCAAATGCAGAGAACTTGTTAAAAGTGGTAATGGTAGCTAAAATGCAAATATCGTAAGTCTTTTCAAAATTAAGGAACATGGATAGATAAGACAACAAACCGACAATTGTACTCGCTGAGAGCGGTAATGCATCTGGCTTGGACCGCAGTAAAGCCAGCATTCCACCTTGTGTATGCAATCTGAAAATACTCAGCTTGCCGTATTTTGCTTGTACCATATGGAATGTAAATATCAGAACTTCACTCCCACTCCAGAGCAATCAGGCTTGACTACAGCCACACCTAACATCTTTGCACAAACAGATGGCAAGTCTCTTAATATTTCATGGCACTGCCCCTCATAATTACAGGTTTTGCACAAATAAACAAAACATGTATTACACAGCACTTTGCATCTTGCAATAAAATAAATCAGTAGTAACATTTAACACAAGTTTAGTAGATGGAACAGAAGAGTAGAAAATAATGTGGGTTTTTGTTTTTTGTTTTTTGTTTTTTTTTTTTTAAAGAATATACCACAGATATTTACTGCCTGCATAAATTATGTGACTTTTCAATACAGAATGCCTTTAGTGAATATGCTTTTAACATTATAAATATATCACTGAATGATAATTACTACTGTAATAACTATAATGCCTAATGCACTACTTGTTAACACTTGGTAGTTGACCCCTTTAATTGTTTAGTGCTCTCACTTCACTAGGGTTATTCAATTATAAGCGAATTCTGTTATATAGTATTAACCACCACATCAAGTGTTATTATCTGATTACTGAAGAGCATTTATTTACAAAAAATTATTAGACAGTATTTACAAGGAACAAGATAAATATTTAAGGCATATATATAGGTTCAGCAAACTAAGCTTAAGCAAAGTTAAAGGTCTATCCAAATAGTTACAAGTAATTGGACAGTAAAATACTAAATCACTTACCGATTCTGATAACTTGTCCCTTTCATCTGACTTGAAAGAAATTAAACAATTTTCCAATCAAAAGCTGTTTTCCTGTATTTTTAAGATTTTGACATGAATTGAGGAAATGAAACTCAAGATGAAGAACCACATCTATATCTCTTAACATTAATTATCTATGGGTTCATCTCTCTCAGGTAGGAATTACATGTTTAGAACATAATCCAAAGACCATAAAAGCCAAGGCAAGCCTCCTTTATTCCTTTTGTATTATTTTGCTACACTGTTTGCTAATCTAAATTCCATTGAAAACATGGGAATATGCCTAGTAATATGCTGAATTTGTTTATAGTCTTGCCACAGGAACAAGGAACCAGAGGAACCAGACACGGTTCTTAAGGTAAGAATTGGAGATTTTTATCATCTGTGCTATTGCCATTTGACCTGCAAAAGCCAATTAACCTAAACAGCCATTTCACGTCATCTCATATATCCCTCTGTTCTACAGAAAATCCATATGGAAGGACACTTTATATGACTTATGATTAATTTCCTGAAGCTCTTTCCATAGACTTGGTATATTCTGATCTGTAATGAATGCCACCGAATTCAAAAGCGTGTAATCAAGCAGTAAGGAACACTTCAGAAAGAACAAAGGTAGTAAAATCTGGATCCAGGATAGAAATTTCTACACGGGGAGAACTATAAGACTGGGCTAATTTTTTTTTCCCCAGTGTTTTTTCCCCATACTGCCCTTCCTTTACTAGCCACAGAGTAAAACTAGGAGTCCACGAAAATGCCACTTGTCAGAAAGTGCTCGACTATCTTTAAAGTTCTTTAGTATCAGTAGCACTCAAAGCTATTGTTACAATGTGACACATGCACACATTTTCTTTTCAGAGTGAAAGAAAGTAGGTCTCTCTAAAACAAGCTGTGAGTAATTATTTCTTGAGGTTCTATTCATAAAAAACATCTGTTTTATAGTCAGGTCACATTTATTCCACACATGTTTTTGTGTGCAATTCAAGTTGATTTATTCTATTCACTGAGAGGGAAAAGAGTATTTTTTTCCTAGTGAAGTTCAGTATTTTGCTGGGGTCAGATGAGTTCTCCTTTACTCTCCTAGTAAAAGTAACAAAAATTACTGAGAGAAACTTGGTATGCGGATACCTTTGTTTCCTCCGTGAGCTACCTGCTAATTGAAGCACTCTGGTTCACAACCACATGGGCACGTTTCACCCCTATTCAGTGGCTCATCTCGGGATCACCAGCTACGGAGCTCTTGTTGCTAAGAAACAGTACTTGGTTATATTTGAAATATATATTATGAAAAGGTGCTGCTTTTCTTTATGAAACGAATATGTTGCCAGATTGACAGCCATGGAAACAGGCAGAGCAGTACGTATTGTTTCTTCCAGCGTTTCACAATGTAGCCAGCCATGCTACCTGATTAAAGCATTTCAAAATGCGAAATGCCTGTTTAGCTGTTGTCAGTATGCTAAGACAGCTAAAAAAGTGTATTGCGCCAATTAGATTCAGCCTTTTTTTTTTTTTTTTTTATTATAAAAGATATGCATTCACATTAAGCTAGAAACTGAAACTTGGCATCCTCATTATCTGAGAAAACATGGAATTGATACATGCATATGATATACATGTGTATGTGTATCTCATCTCCATGTGATAGCAGTAAGATGTGGTACTGCTGTTCTGGAGCAGACTTATACCCGTGATGCTGTCCTCACTAATTATATATTGAAATTATTTCAACATATATTGAAATTATTTCAACATTTATTGAATTATTATATTGAAATTATTTCAACAGGACTATGCTGTTGCTCCTAAAGATGAAGAATTTAAATGCTATGTTCACACCTTCCTCTCCACTAAAGCAGACCCCTTTAACTTCTACCAGTAAATAAAGTATGTGTAACTCCAGATGACTATCAGAGAAAAAGTAAAAGCATGGTTTATTGAAAGACATTATTTTCTCCTAGGTATAAATAAGGAAATAAATGAATATATAAATTCATAATATCTTTAAGTTCTTCTCTTGACCCTAAGATTTTAAGACTATTTTGCATTTCCTGCTTTAATAAGATTATTTTTTGCCAGCGCATTAATAGTAGTCATAAAACACACACATTAGGAAGGGTTAATTAATCTTAAAAAGACACATAAAATGAATCTCTTTTTAACAATGCATTAAATTACCACTCATTGAAATACAATTGAAAAATAAGACTACCACCTTTTCAGTTCCATTGAATCCCTCTAAATGTTTTCTTTTTTTTTGCTATAGTATTCATCTTCTTACAGATTATCAAATCTCTCGTCCCTTGTTACAACAACAGTTAGTTCAACAATTGTAATTTACCATATTGTGGTTGCTCCTAAGGTATTAGCATTTATAAGAAGCTTTTTCCAATGGAAAGTTATTCAGCACGTTACCTCTAATTAATTAGGGCTGAATTGCCACCCTCACGAGCTAGTGATGACTTTGGTAATTCAGAAGATATAACAACTGCAAGATCCTATTATGCTTAGTGTTACCACAGTAGTTGTACACCCAACATACTCAATTCAATTTTCAGTTCGTAGGAAGGCTGCTTCATGTTATATAGTAACAGTGCAATAAGGTCTGTCAGAGTTGCATATATTTAGTTGTTTAAATCAGAAATATTCATTGGCACTGTATAATATAACATCTTCTGTGATCCTCTTACTTCAAATAACAGGAGTTTGAACAAATTAATGTTCTGAAGAACAATAATGGTAGCAGAAAATTGAGTGAGGATTTGCTGACAAAAGCAAATTTTAACAGAAATAAACAAATTTTTGATTGATGCAAAGAGTCATTCCAATTTCCTTACTCTTTTCTCATGAAACTCCGGTTCTGATTCTGTCTTGCATCAATGACCCTTTAGAGCAGTTTTCCAGTTTGAGGCAAGATGTGAAATAAAAGTGGTCATGAAAATAATTTAGACATAATTTAGGAATACTTAGCATTACCCTACAAAAAAAATATTCTGCAAATTCTTATTTAATAAAAACCTCACATACTTCCATTCTAAAATATATATGTGTTCATACAAATATATACGTATGTATGTATATTTAATGTTAGGGTTTTTAATGCAAGGATGTAAAGCTGATCATCAAAAAAAAACCCTGTTCAAAAGAAAATGCAGTAAAAACCACTCAAACAAAAAGGCAAAGAAAAAAAGGCACTGACTAAAATCTAAATGATTTGTTATTTCAAAATTTGATCATTGATGTATAAAGTTTTATTTCGTAAAATAAGATCACACAAAGTGAAAAAGCAGAACCCACAGAAAATTCCAAGGTTGTCTTCTGCTCAAAACTTCAAAAAAATATTAGGACATGAATAGAGTCCTAATAGCAGAACTGGGTCTAGATCTTGTAGATACAGTTTTTATATTTTTCAGTTAGACAAAATTTGAAATGAAACTATTCCTCTAAAAATAAAATATAATTTGAAGTTTTAAAAATAAATTTCAAAGAAGTACTTCACTTGAAATGTCTACTCTGAAATAAAGTATTTGAATTTCAAAATGACACTCCTGAAAAAAAGTAAAAATACCATTTTCCATAGAAAATGTATATTTTGGATAACAGTCTCCTTAAATATCCAAATATTAATCCCTGGTCTTGTCTGAGCTTCCCCTCAACCACTAGATAAGACATAAATAGGCACATCTGGGGAAGCATTTGATAAGTAAACGTTATTAATATTGTCAACAATCTTGAACATGACATAAATGCTCTCTCAGGTAGTTGCTGGTAACTCAACCAGAGCAGGGTGAATCACATCATGAAAGAATCACCAACTTCAAATTATTCCGTCTAGAACCATGAAGATAATTCAAACAGTAGAAATCACTGAACTAGATTACAAATAATTTGGTGCTGTCAGACAAGGAGTATCTGATTCAAGGCTAAACCTTTACTTTAAATATTTAAGTTAATCAAACATTGACTGCAGAAATAGTTGAGTTGGAAAGAGAAGAATCTTCCACTGTCTGTTGGGCTAACTCTCCTTTAATGTCCCTCTCTTCTCTTCACATACACACACTACTATATATTTCTTCATCTAATTCTCCTGCTTCACCCATTAATAATACACCATGTGACTAGAACTATCAATTTCTTCACCATACAAAGTGTGTATATGATTCTAGCCATTTACTCCTCAATATAGTAAGAAATAATGTAAAGAAATATGTGAAGTCTTCTAAATCACTCTGGCTTGTAAGATGTTAGGAAACCTCAAAACAAAACCTAACCCTTACAGGTAATGACAACAACAAAACAACGTTGGCTCACTGGGGGCTTTTTGGTACAGATGATATTTACTGGGAAGGGATGAAAAGTTTACAGTTTTAAACCTGGAGATTCTTTTCAGTAAGTGTAAAATGACTTTAAATAAATAAAAGTGAAATGGTCTTCAGTGGTGGCATATGTTTTTTTCATTAGATAGGACAGATCACAAAGTTGAAATTTCATCAGCCTTTGGGCTTATTAAAATTAAGGTTTTAGTTCACATCATTGCTTGCTCCAAGTCACTCCCTGGGGATCTGATTCTCCCTTTCAATGACAAAGCCTCTGATTTAACAGAGCAGGTGCAAACGTCAAGGAAAAGGATGACACGGCACTGAGGGAACAGCAGTGTAATGAGACGGATTTTAAGTAGGGCATGAATACAGAGAAAAGAGGGCAACACCATATGTATCTCATGGCCTTCCCTAAAAGAAGTCTGGACACAATGACTTAAGGGATACAGAAAAAACAATTAAGGAAATACATAGTACTTCTTGGGACAATTTTGCACTTAACAGGAATTATTCTGTTCTTCATATTTTTTTGTAACTCTGCTGTCCATCTACCTACCTACATGGTTTCTAACACCACTGGAATTGACTTCCTACAGTGCTAACAGCCCATTCAAACTGTTTGACCCTCAAGGTCATTCCCAACATAGAGGTGTGATACTAGAGACAAAAAGATGAGGTTGCTTGCCAAAAATCTAATAAGAAAGTAGAACCAGAACTAAGAACATAAAACAACATATAGCCTTATAGTTTATCATAACCACAAAATAAATTTTCATCCCTCTACAGCCCGTCATACATAAAAATATATGAATTGTGAAATACACATTTTAAACTGTGGTCATTAAGAAGCTTACAATCTCAGAGGACTGTTATAAATTACTTGTCTCAACTTCTTATCTCTATCCATTTTATAAGGATACATAGTTTTCTTATGCCAATGACTTAATCCACACCTTAACCTGATTCCCTTTTCCTGAGGTACAACCACCCTTCCTAAAATATGTCAAAGTTTCTTTAATCACTCTTTATTTACATTTAAACCAAATTCCCTTCCAATAAAAGATATCCAGTGTGCAGCTTCAATGAAGGCTCAGCATGTTAATGAGGTTACTTAATGAGCTTAAAACTGTTAGCTTTGGTAGAAAGAATAAGACTAGCTGAGATGTATCTCAGCACATGTACTAAATAAGTGATTTCATATCACAGTATGGTTTATTTTCAAGATGAAAAAAAATTATACATTAAGACAGAAAGAGAGCTCACCAGGACTTTGAAAACAAGAATACAAAAAAAAAAAAAATCCCCAAGCTGAAAAAATGAGCTGATTACTGTCAAAGTCTATGTTCTTACAAGCTACAAAGTTATAACCTGGGATTTCAATAGTGGTTGAAACATTGGCACTTCAGTCCCCAACCACCTTACAGGCTGCAGGCAAAACAAATATGTGACGCCTTAGTATGAGACTTGCCATCGTAACAGTCTGCTATAAAGATAAAACATAAATATGCAGTTGCAATAGATGTAGGTGATAAAACCAAAACAGTGCAGAGATAGGTCTCTTCTGTAGAAGATTTGAGAATTTTGAAATTTGTTTTTTGACTGGAAATGAAAACCAAAACTGAATTTCAATTCTATGAAAGGTAGTTAAAAGAAAATGTTAAGGAAATTACTTAATTTGCTTTAAGATAAAAAAAAAAGGATTTTTTTGAAGTTTGGAAGAAGGAGCTGAACTGGATCTTTGGAGTCTTTTGACCCTTGGCTCCAATACATCAATCAGGATGAACTTAATTCTGAAATCAACAGCCTCTGAATTTTCTGAGCAAGATAACTTTTCAGATAGTGATCAACAGAGAATTTTAAAAGTTTGGGTTTTCATATAAAGTTGCCCTTAAGAAGGCACCAATACATCTTCTCTGACCAAAGGATGTCTTCTCTTCAAAAAATATCTTATGTTCTGCAGACAATACTGCAAAAGTGACATCAATCGTCAGCAATAGATTAGTTTTGCAGTGTGTGGGGGACAAATATGCCAGTTCAGTTTCCCTTGGCACCTTCTATTAACGCTATGGCATTCATTCAGTGCTGAAGCTGTTGGTCAGGACAGTCAGAAAACAACTACAGAAACTACCTCCTACTTCCAAGAGGTAAATGCACTTCAGTCTATCAGTGACATTAAAATTTAATTCCCCAAGGGTGAAAAACTGGGCCCTAAGAAAAGCTGTAGGGTTGGCGGTGTTTGGGTTTTTTTTTTGGGGGGGGGGGTGGGGGGTGGGGGGTATTTGGCAGGGTAGGGGGTTGGATTTTTTTGTTCTTGTAAATATTTAACCAACAAGAGGAAGGACTATTCAGGTAAGTTACTGCCTATTCCTACTTCAAGACTCTCTGAGGACCATGTTTTTCTTAGCCTGTTTGGACCAAAACTAAGGCTCTTTGATCCCAGAAAGTATTTCATTTTTTGAATAAATTCCAACACATGGACTAGAAGCAGAAGACAGCAATATTTTAAACTTGTCAACATTTGGAAATAAGTTGCCATCACCTGGGTTTACTCCATCAATTTACATAGTGAGATACCGCTGCACAGACTTTTTGCTAGTGGCAGAAGAATCTAAGTGGTAGAAGTGTCTAAGAATCGAGGATTATAACTTTCTTCTGGCAATTATAGAAACAAGGAGAAAGACTGTTCTCCAGCTACATGCAAACCAATGCAAACACACTCTTTATACAAGTCTTTCTATGCTAAAAAGAACTTCTAAGGGGAAGTGCTATTTTTAAATGCACCTCAACAAATCCATACATTACACCATTCCAGAGGAATTCAGAAGAAAACCAATGGTAATCATTGCCAGGTTTGACATGACTATGCAAAACCAACATAACATATACTCTAAAAAATTCTTTCATCTCTCCTTTATTGGTTCTCCTTTGAGACCATGGACAAATAAAGCAGCTAAGTTCAGCTCAAGTATTAATATTTGTATTACTAAATATCTTATAAAAGACTTGGAATGGGTTGGACAAAAAAAGAACAATCCAAATCATTTTCAAAAAGTCAATTTTGTTTTCATGCTGCTGTATATTTCTTCTGAGTGAATAATAATACACAAGATTGCAAGGAGAGGTTTGCCGTGGCTGAGACTACAACTAAATGAGAATGCAAAAAGCAGACAAATAAGAGCAAAAAGACTATTTCCCAAGCCACAGGATCCTGATGGTTGGCTGTCACAGCAGGAGCCACTCCGCGTTACTGAGACTATTAGTCTCTCTCACAATCTGAGACATAAATGATCCATAAGAGAATTCATTGCCTTTCTACCCAATTAAAAAACCAAGTTGCTACAACAGAGAAGCAAAACCAAACCAAAGTCCAAATTAAACATGTCAAACTTTTTCTGTTAAAGTTTCTGAGAAAGGAAAGTAGAGCTAGGGGAGCTGAAAAGCATCAGGACTTCATGGAGTCCCAAGTGTGGTGACAAGGAAACTTTTACTGCTTGGCGGAAGCAGATGGCAAAACACGGGAACTTCTCAGCAACTGCTTCTTATACCACACTGCTTCGTCAGATGTGAGCCGAGAAATTGGCTCATTCCCTTGAAGTTCACTGAAGATCTTCCCATACGGGATTTATTGGCAGCTTGGATATTATTTCAAGCTTGTTGTAAACCACCTGGTTTAATCTTAACATCAAAGAGCTGGGGATTTAATTTATGAAACTTGTAAAAGTTTTTCTGAGCTCATAGCAGCTAAGTATATTTCACATCCCATCTGCTTTCATTCTTGTTTCCTCCTCACTAGAACCTATTCTGGTAACAATCACACTTGGGCAGCAGTTGAAACCGGGAAATGCAATAAATGAATATTCTGGAAAATACAGAGATGAGGAGCACAGTCATATCTATTTCACTGCAAAAGCCCAAGAGAATTACACCCATAAAGATTTTTCTACAAAAATGTTATAAAATTGTTTTGTAACCATAAGAAATGAAAAATACTTGATCAAGTAATTCTGAGGGTGAGGGAAGAAAGATGAAAACAAATACCTGTTAATACAGCTAGTTTAGAATAGCAGAATTCCACTTCAAGCATTATCAAGTATTTAACTTTTCCATTAATAAAAGCAGAATGGTTTATTTCATGACAAGTTATATTTTGGGGGAGGTCCATTATGCCATCTTTTTGACAGCTACTTCCATTTATAGTGTTGTACAAAGTCATGTTAGTATTCTGCGATGTTGTAATGAAAAAGTAGCAAACACTTTCCTTTAATAAGAGATCTTCTGTTTCCAACAGCACTCAGAATCTCTCGACATGCCTTTCTTCCTGGTCAGGTGCCTTGATATTTTTCTGGAAATGGCTTGTTAAAGACATGCATTTTCTATAATGATTCAATTTTTAAGTCAAAGCTGAACTAAATTTTAGAGCAGAGAAAGAAATTCTAGAGCATATACTATACTGTAACTGTCCTACTTTGGCATAAAATTGCATCAGCCTTAATATTGTAGGTATTTTTTCCCCTTGCACGTATATAAACAAAAGCATTAATAATTAATTCCTCCCTGCAAGACTGGATGTTAAGTTGCACAGTATAATCAATCTCAGTATAATTTCAAATCTGCGGACTTTAAACCATCCCTAGAATTCTTCTATTATCGGTATAATTTTCCTTAGGTCTCCCACAAGCTTCATAATGTGATCACAAAATTTTCATTTCAGCAGTCTCTACTGGGTTCCACCACTGCTGCTCCTCACACAAGATATTTGCAGCATTAATTTTACTGCCACTCACAGAAATTTCTCTTTTCTTAGGTGCTTTTTTCCCATAGATTCTAACTACTGATCTCCTTACTTAAATTCCCAAAATACAATCCCTCAAACCCCCAACGATCATAAAATATTTCAGCTTCAATTGTTTACTGGGCTTTAACTAAAAGTTATCTCACACATCTTATCCATATATTCTAAGGAACCAGAAGTGGACTTCTTATAATTGAGATTTTTTGCCGATATTAAGATGCTTACAAATACTGAGTGAAAAGCTCCATTTCTCCTCTTTCATAGTAGCGGATTTGTTTCTACTGCAGCTTGGCTGCTTGTATATACTGGTCCTTATCAACCCATTATATGCTGTATTTGTTTACAAGCAGCATACTGAAAAAGACAGTTTTCACTGGCTGTCCCCTCAGATGAGATGCCAATCCAGAAGAGAGCCTGTATTATTCCCAAGAGATGGTTTACATGGTGGGGCCTATGGAAGTTAGTCATTCTACACACACCAAAAGCACAATTTTAAATACGTGGAGAGTTACTGAGTATAAATTAGAACGGGCTTTAATCAAAGCCTAATGCAGATGGAATGAAACTGAGCCTCTCACCTTCAAATGAGGCTTTTAAAAATGTATCTATTACCGTATAGACATCAACTCACTCTACAGAGAAGGTCAGTTGTTTCATTACCCCACACGTTGGATCCAGCATCATCCAGAGATTTGAAGTAAAACTGTCCTACTTTTTCTTTGAATTGAGCATACAGAAAATACTTGCAGCCTGACAAGGACAAAAGCTATCTTTTATTAGCTGCATCTATGACCCAGTAAAACATCACTCTTTAAATAAAGAAAAAAAACCAAACCAAACAAAAAACCCAGATCTGCTGGTTGTGATAAATTAAACAAAAAGATCTGAATACACATCTACTCCCTGCCCACTGTGTCCAGTTTTACTCACTGCTTTAGGTCAGTTTTTAGTGTTAAGCAAAATCATACAATGAAAGGACTTCTCAGCTTTAGAGAAACCTGCAAGTATATTTGTTATCAGGTTTTTTTTGGTTGTTTTTTTTTTTTATTTTCTGTTGCTTATATTAGATTATTGCCCTGCTGTGTGACAGTGTCTAAAGAAACAGTAGTATATCTCACTGGTGCTTTCTGAAAATTAAAATTCGTGATACCCTGCTAATTAATTTCCACAGGGAAAACAGTTTACATTAGCAAAAAGATTAATGAAAAATATTGCAGAAGACAAAATTCTATTAGGCAGTTGCAATGCCAAATTTCGTCTTATGGAATTGTTTTAAGCGAGTAGGCTATCGGTTACCGAAACATTCTGCCTTTTTCAGGCTATTTAGCTTTACAGAATAAAGGATTGAGGAAACTACTGGCCCACAACAGATAAAGATAATGCAAGAAAGTGTTAGCCTACATAAAACTGATGAAAAGCAGTAATATTACTGCATCACTTTCTCAGCGTAAGGAGCCTTTTCAAATACAGCATTATTTGTGCATCTGCATATTTAGAGTAACGTTTACCTGCCTTGCATTAACCTGGTCATATAAAAAAGCCTGATTTGTACATAGAACCATAGTTCTTGGAAACAAACACTTCATACCATTGCATTCGTTGTATTCGTACGCTTCTAAAGAAGCCATGTGAAGGAACAAATACATGAGGAAACAAAGAAAATCCTAGCCAGCCCCTTTATACACCCATATATACGCAGCCACTTCGCTACGTTGTAGAAAAGAACCATGTAGAAAACTTTTGGGACAGGGCAATTTTTATTATCTTTAATGCAAAGTTCCTTATGTTTTTTAAGGTGAAAGAATATATTTTTAGTATTCAAGTAATACCTTTCGTCTATCTAAAGCTGGAAACTCTTTTAACCACAAAGTAAGCCAGACAACTTGCCACTTTACTGCTTGACAAAGTAACTCTTTGCTTTCCCATTGAATGCAAATATACTATGCTTTAACCACATGTGTATGTTCAGGGTTCCATATGTTTATCAAACTGTGGATGCTAAATTTCAAACTAGTCCTTGATCAGATTTAAATGCATTCTGGATCAAAGGGTAAAATAAGGGAGTTGTTACATTTCATGTCAGTCAAACGCCAAAACTTTGGAAACTCTGTAGCAGACTCTACGGGTAAGGGGAAGTTTAGACTAATTTCCAAACATGATAAAGAGAAATATTTCAATTTTAGAAAGTACTAGATCACATATCTATGCCTCCTGATGTGTTAACTAACATCAGCTGCTCAGCCCGAGGACGTAGAATCATAGAGTGGTTTAGTCGGAAGGGACCTTAAAGATCATCTTCCCAACCCCCCTGCCGTGGGCAGGGACACCTTCCAATAGACGAGGTTGCTCAAAGCCCCATCCAACCTGGCCTTGGCCACTTCCAGGGATGGAGCATCCACAACTTCTCTGGGCAACCTGTTCCAGCGCCTCACCACCCTCAGAGGGAAGAAATTATCTTATTATATATAATATATATAGTACAAATAATATATATATTATATATTTTATACATATATATAAAATATATTATATTATTTTTCCTCCAAATAACAAAACTTATATCTGGCTTCTTTGAAAACAAATACTTTGCTGGGCTTCCTAAAGAAACTTACTGGTAATTTCTAACATCTTACAAAAAGATTTTAAAAGCAGTATGACACAAAACCTGTATTAAGTCACTCATATTATAAGTTATCCTCTGAACTAAAAGCTACCTATTTCATTTGAGAGTTCATCTTAACAAATATTGAAAAAGGTATTAGGCGATAGGACTTAGACCAGTGGACTCCAATATATATTTTTATCTCCGAATGTATTAAAGAAGCAGCAACGGTGTTTTGCACCTCACACCACTCACACAGAGCACAATGCTAGTGCACGCCATGACATAAGGAGCAAGTCTGGTGTGTTTCCAAAAGAAGTGCTCAAGTGAGAAGAAAAGGTGAGCGATGGCTAAACAACTCGTAAGAGCTGAAGATTAGTGTTGGCCAAGGGGAGAGCAGCAGCTGGGACAGACCAACTTGTCCAAAGTTTCAATATAGGAATAGCTTGAATTTAATCCAATAGGAAGAAATACGGTGGGTAGAACACAGTGATAGCATGGTACAAGTACCTGGTAGTAGAGCCAATAGCAGCTTCATTTGCAATGAACAGGAGGACACGGTGTTTGTGCTGCAGAAAAGCTGGAAGAGATGTTAAGACTGAGAAGACTAGGACTTGGATGAGGGATATAGTACGAAAGGAGCAAATCAGTTTGTAGTTATAATGGAGGAAGACCTGAAAGGCTTGGACATGGCAAGGGTATGTGGAGCAAGCAGACAAGAAGACAGTCTATTGGGTTGATTGGCAGGAGGATGGTTGGGTTGCCTTCCCCCCAAAAAAGGGGGAAGGTGCAACGATTATTTCTGAATTGGCAGCAAGACATCCAGGAGGACATGTCAAACAAAGATTTTGATATACAAAACTTCATCAAGAGAGAGGTCAGGATAGAGATGGAACTGTCAGTGTATACATGATTGGAAGCTACAAGAGCAGACAAGGGGTGCAGAGACAGAAGGTGAAGACAGCCTAGGGAAAATCCCACAGAAAGGAGATTTACCAGAATAGCTGCTGACAGAACATCCAGAGATAAGACACAATTAGAAAAAGATGAATTCATGAAAGATGAGGAAACTGAGATTTCCTTTATCAAAGTATGATGCACAATGTCAAAAGTTGTATCCTTCTCTTAAGGTGAACTAGAATTTTCTTCTCCTATTTTACTAGCACTGTCGTAAAGCCAACCCTTTCCTTAGCAAGGTGGTTGGAAACGAGACATTTACATTGTGACGTAATGAACCAACCTAAACTTTGTCAAGCTTTTGAAAAAACCCCTCATTTCTGCATGCCTACTCAAAACAAAAACTTTCAGTGACATGAAAACAATTGCTGTGCATTCCCAAAGTGCCAATATGAGACACAGTAATTGAAAGCACCATTTAAATAACAATAATATGGATATGAAACATGTACCCGTAGTTTATAACAACATGATGTGCTCTATACCATTAATTTTTAATTAACTCCAATTTTGCCACAATTAAACTCAATTAGAGCAGAATGTCTGACATTGCAATTAGCTGTATATAAACACCCCAGTTGGTGTCACATTGAATTAATGTCTCCTGATGGTGGACTCTCTTTCCAAGGATAATGGATTTACCACCATCAGACTGTTAATTGGACCTGGCACCTCATGTGTTGTATGCGTCTGAGACATAACACCAGAACTTAGTTTCCTGAACAACTGTGCTTGTCAGAGCTACACAGATTTCAAATGTAACTAGCCAAATTCTTTACTGCACTGTACATTCTGTAATCATTCCCATATAGAAAAGCTCTTAAAAATTTGAACATTCCATTTTTTACATCAACTTTTCTACTCACTTGCTCATCAACAATGAAAACGTATACAGCAAAAAATACCATAACCTATGTAGAAAAAGAAATCATGTCTATTAGTAAGCACCACATTTAATGCAATAAATCATTGCTTGTTAGCAGAGTTTATTTTGAATGATCTATTTCTTCTGTCCTTTTTCATATTAGAAGTTCAATCCTATCTTGTGAACAGTCCTACTGAAATTATTGGTTTTGGCTTAATATATTACAGTCTCAATGGGAAGCAGTTAGACAACAATTAGTCTTAGCTCAGTATCGGACTGTTGACGCAATTATGCTGCCCCAAAGACAGATATTGAGACGACACCACCTATCACTTCACTGCCAACCTCACCACTGTTGAGCAACACATGCATGACTTAAGCCACTTGGCATTAATCATAGACTAAGTCAGCATTTACTACTAGTAAGTGCACTAGTATCCAACTTTAAGCAGCAAATCTGTGAGATTAAGGTGACAGTTCGCATAAGTAAAGAAAGAAAACTGATCCTAACACCTTTAAGAAAATGGTTATTTAAATCCTCTGAATTCCCTAACAACTGTTAGAAAAAAGTTACAACCAAATCTAACACAACAGACAAGTGAAACTGAAATACCAGCTTCACAAGGGAAAAAATGAGCATTTACTTCCCTGCATATTTAACCCTAAAAAAGCTGTAGAAAAAAAAAATTACACAGTCATATAAAATACAGAAAATTGGAAGATAATCTACCACATCTTTTAAAGAGGTAAATCTTTTTTTAAGAGATTCTTAGTATCTAAAAATCTGACACTAAGTGAGATCAATGGGCAGCAGAGTTACTTAAATACTAAGTTCTTTGAGAATTTTGTATTTTGAAAATGATACATTTCAGCTCCAATTCTAAAGAACCTCTGGTTTCCTTTTCTACCGTCTTAATTCCTCCATTTCATTCCTGTTAAGATAAAGCAAAGAGCCTGTGCAGAAGCTGGTAAATTCACCGTGCCACTCACATAGGAGAAGTTTTGTGTTATGAAAAGGAAAACATTCTCATTAATAAGCAGCTTTATATAAGTCTAGCTTAAAATGATGCTTATAAGCTTCATACATAAGTCCTAGTGTTCTTTGTGAAAAGATAAAAGAAAATTGACCTAGTGGATATGACTTACCATAATTATATGCTTCTTAAAAGTTTTGGGATTCAGAGCAGAAAGCATAATTGGTTCAAATCATACCTTTTACGTTTGTCATAAAATACCATAATTTACAGTGCTGAATAGCAAAAATTAAAATTGAGTAGCTAATATCAGCACATTAGCTTCTCACATAATCCAAATGACAATATCAGCAGGAGCAAAGGATCCTTCAACATAGGTGCAGCTTTGAGTCACTACTGGTGCTATATGAGAAGCAGCATCTGCGAAATCACTAAAACTGCTTCTTTGGGGATTAGGACGTGCTCTTTATGTCTCCAGGGCAGGGTGATTAAAATGTGCATATTATACAAGAACTGCTGAGATCAAAAGATCAGGTTCTGTGGTCATTTCCAATAACACTGGACATTCACATATACAGACTGAAAAGGATAAATGATGGAGGTAGAATAAGTGATGAAAATGTGTTCAGAAAGACATTAATGAATATCCTAACAAAGCCCAGAATAAAACATAAGGAAGGGAAGAAAAGGGGAAACCTCATAACAGGGTAACAAAATACTGCCAAGTATTAGGAATAAACATGCTCATAAAATTCTTGGCATTTTATCTGCCATTGGGGCAGGTTCTGGTTAAGTCTCAAATGCAAATGCGTATGCCTGTAGTGTGCCCTGAGACTGCTACAGCAAAGCATATATCAATACACCGTAAATACTAATTACAATTGAATATACAATGCCCACACTGTCATTTTAAATACTTTGAGCAGAATCTATTGGAAAAAAATCATTATATGCTAAATGATGGCATTTATTTGTAATTATTTTCACTGAATCACATCTTCAGTATTTTTAAAAATCAATGGAATTTCCTCTGTAAGTTGAAAAACTGCAAAAAAAATCCCATCTTTTTTGCTTACTAATTGCTACTATTCTAAGAGTTTGATTTACAAACAGAAAAAAAAGGTTATTGAAAACAGTTTTTTTCACAATACAAACCTTTGTCAAAAGCTTGTAATATGACTGCTATACTTTGGGGAAATGACTTGAAGCCTTTCTAAGAGATACAATTTTGCCTTTAATTGCAATTTTAATTCAGAATTCAACTAATCAATTCACTAATCCCACTCACTAGAATTTAGGAGACAACTTGCTTTTTATATTTCAGCCTGGGTAGATCAGCCAAGAATTGACATGGGAAATTATTTATACGCTTGCATCTGCAAGTTCAAAGCATGTGGTAGAGGTAGGAAGCGCAGCATTGATCAAAGCTACCAATAAAGAAATGGAGTGAAATTAAATGCATATCCTCAAACACCTCAATTCCTTTAAAGCATTTTCTTTAATAAATACATTGCAAATATATCAATTGCAAATAGTTTTAACAGGATCTGAATATCTGTATCATTAGATGACTTAGTACCTTAAAATTAATAGCGAATGTTAATTTGGCAATTTAAAACCTGACAAAATGCAGTGTGTTTTTCAAATTGATGTATTGTTAATGTATTAAAGGTTACAAATGCAGTTACAGTCTCCTGCTTCCGTACTGCCACATCTGTGTTCCGCAAAGCGGAATGACAAGCAAATTACATGTTTGGAGACTCAGTATGCTGGCTCTTAAAGCCCATAAACATAGCAGATTGTGCTTTAATTTACTGGTTTCATGTACAGCAGATCCACGATTCAATAAGGTCAGTGTCATTAGATATACCCTGCAGAGCACAGCAAATACACAGTACAAATTTTCATATCCCAAGATTTGAACTTAGAAACACTTTTGGCCTGACAAGTACCAAAATTGCTGTTTTTTCTCCAGTTCTCTATTGGAAGCTCTAGATTTCTGACTGAGACAAAGATTGCAGCCCTCTCTGAGGAAAAACTCCAGTTGCTGGGAATAAGGCCTTCAGACCTGGGAATCCCAAGGCTGTCGAACGAAACAGTCTCCCTGTGTGCAGTGGGGGATAGTTGTCGCACCGATCATGGGGAAACTAGAGGCTCATATAAAATTGCTGGCCAGTAGGGTATTCTTCCATAGCAAATGTTTTCTTTCCTCTTTAGAGGGGAAAATGTAAAATACAGTAAAGTTGCATAGCATTTAGGGAATATATCTTATTTTTAGAACAATTTCTTTATTCCTTTTTTTGTCCTCTCCACTAGGTTTCCCTAGCAGCAAGGAAAAAATGAAACTTTTTTTACAAATTGTTTTAGATAACAAGAAAAATTGGCAGTTTAAAACTGTCATGATTTTCCTCCCTCTTAGTAATTTCTAAGTAGTAAATCATAATCCTGTTATTTAACTCTATTAAATATTCGAAACCTAACAGAAATATAACAGCAGCACATTGCTTTATTTGTTCTCATTCACGAATAAAATTTGTAATCTGTATTCCTATCACCTGTGTGTTATGTATACATAATACATTTAGGAAACATATATATGTAATAACAGAGTCTTAAATAGATAATAGATATTTTCAATACATTGCATTCAGATATCTGAATTACCATTATGTAAAATAAATACTAAGAATAATGCCAGAGCAGAGGCTGGGAAAAATTCTGCAAAGATGAACTATCTTTATTTCACAAATTTAAACCGCAAATACAACTGCATAGCAGAGTACACTATGTAACACATGTGCTAATGACAAAGACTAGAAGAAATGATAATTAATACTTCTCCAAGCCTCTCATGCATATAACCGTTTCAGATAGAGGTTTTCTGGCTCCATACCGCCTTCTCTAATATTTTACCCGTGTGCTTTCCCACTCAGAAGCCTTCAGTCCCACCTGGACTCTTTTATGATTTGACTGGTTATGTTTATGATTGTTTGACTGGGACCTACCCAGCTGGGGAGCAGCTCTGTGTAAAGGGACCTGTGGGTCCTGGTGGACAAGCAGCTCAGCAGGAGCGAACAGTGCGCTGCTGCGGCGAAGAAAGCCAACAGGATGCTGGGTTGCATCAACAAGGGCGTCATCAGCAGAGAGAAGGAAGTCATTATCCTACTCTACCTGGCGCTTGTCAGGCCACACCTGGAACACTGGGTTCAGTTTTGGTCTCCGCTATACAAAAAAGATGTTAACAGGCTGGAGAGGGTCCAGAGAAGGGCCACAAAGATGATCAAAGGACTGGGAAGCCTGCAACATGAGGAACGGCTGAGAGAACTGGGCTTATTCAGCCTTGAGAAGAGAAGGCTTAGAGGAGATCTTATCCCCACGTTCCAATATTTAAAGGGTGGCTACAAAGAAGATGGAGACTCCCTTTTTACAAGGAGTCACATGGAAAAGATGAGGGGTAATGGATACAAGTTACTCCCGAGGAGATTCTGATTGGACACAGGAAAATTTTTCACAATGAGAACAATCAGCCACTGGAATAATCTCCCCAGGGAAGTGGTGGATTCCACAACATTGGATACTCTTAAGATTCAGCTAGACAGGGTGCTGAGCCATCTTGTCTAGACTGTGCTTTTGCCAAGAAAGGTTGGACTAGATGATCCTTGAGGTCCCTTCCAACCTGGTATTCTATGATTATGATTCTATGGTCCTCTACGTTTTAGTGTTGGATTTCAGGAGAGATCAAAGTAGAATATTTACCAGCCCCTGCTCCTGCTGCCAGCAGCGTAACACGTTTAGACAAAATGTTTTGAATATGATAGAAATGCTCTCAGAGAATAAATGTCCTTATGGTATAACTTCAAAAGGGTCAGGATTACAGTTAATGTATCTGTCCTCACAAACTTTCAGTCACACACCTACACAAGGAGTTTTGCCAACAGCTACTGAGACCTGTTCTATCCTCTAAAGAAAAATTACAAGCAAAGCCCCTCAAAACAAAAAGATCCATCATGTGAGTTGAAACATATGGTGTTTTACATGAACTGATATAAACAAATATCTGCTGAAAAATCTTAAACTAAAGTCACATCTCTTGTTAATGAGGTACTAGAAAATAGAAAATAAATCAAGACATTCACATAAATATAGCTTCATTTTAAGGAATATGTCTAATTAAGAAATAATTAGTAATGACTTGAGTAAACCAGGACAAATACAGCAAGACTTTTATCATTTACATGTTAAAAAAATGATGCCAAGTAAAATTTCCATAATATTAGAAGTCTCTTCACACAATGTTCTCTAAATATTTATAACTGTAGTCCCCTACACCTCTCTCACCCATTTGCTATTACGCATTGAAGAAGATCTAAAGAAGGAAAAATGTGAACACAGAAGAATCACCTGTCTCCACGAATGTCTTCACCACAAAAGACTAATAAAGGGAAAAACAGAGATTCTCTCAGCTCTGTGTGCAACGTGCAGCATTGCCAACTCTTACATTTTTATGAGTTTCATTACAGTTAGTGGTTTTCTTGAAGTTCCACCTATAGAGTCCTGTCATGTTTTCATTTTAAAGAGACAAATATATAACTGTTAAAAAGAACTCAAGAGTTCAGATGATGTGGATCAAAAAAAGCCCAGAAGCCAGATTAAAAGGAACTCAAAGTATCACTCAAATTCTCATGCAAGTTTTGGGGCTCTGACATATTTTAAATTCTTGGGACAGCTAACATTTCAGATGGTGAGAGTAGGATGCCTAAGGTTCAGCATGACTGAGCTCTTCACAAATAACTGAGAAATACTGTAATTAAAGCGTCACGGCTTAGTCCCAGCCACCAACTAAGCAGCACGCAGCCGCTCGCTCGCCTCCCCCACCCCGCCTAGGTGGGATGGGGGAGAGAATCAGAAAAAAACCCCTCGTGGGTAGAGATAAAAACAGTTTAATAGAACAGTAAAGGAAGAGGAAATAATAATAATAATATTAGTGATAAAGGAATATACAAAAAAACCAAGTGATGCACAATGGAACAATTGCTCACCTCTTGGTGATCGATAGCCTGTCCCTGAGCAGCAATTCCCACCCCCAGCCAACTCCAGTTTTATATACTAAACATGACATTATGTGGTATGGAATATACCTGTGGCCAGCCTGGGCCAGCTGTCCTGGCCGTGCCCCCTCCCAGCTCCTTGTGCCCCTCCTCGCTGGCAGAGCACGGGAAGCTGAAAAGTCCTTGGCTTAGTATAAGCACTACAACTACTTAGCACCAGCTAAAAACATCAGTGTGTTATCTACATTATTCTCATACTAAATCCAAAGCACAGCACTATACCAGCTACAAGGAAGAAAATTAACTCTATCCCAGCCAAAACTGGGACATTAAGAAATAATGATAGTGCACTAGCGATTTCATGCTTTCAAGCATGGAAACGAGATTTCCATTTGACTGCAATAGAAGTAAGGTTTGAGTGGAATAGACAAAGTAGTTGTACATAAATCTGTTAGGATATGCTAAGGTTTATGATCTCATACATTTGTGTTTATGCACTGACGCATATTTTTGGACATATTTCTAGGTATTTAATCAAAGTATAGCAGAAAAGCAACCTGTACACACACATATATGCAACAGACTGAAGTGCGGGTGTATTTTTTTGAAGTCGATTGGTATATGAATTAGTCTCTTATTGTTTGATTGGTAAATGTTATGTCAAAACTATATTCACAAAACATGAATTTTCTCACATTTTATTTCTTGTAAACACTACAGAGTTCACCTGTGATGCAAGAGGAAAATGGACTCTGTTTATGCTCATGCAGCATCAGGCAATCTGTTAACTTCGGTCCAGCGGCAGGGCCAAATTATGCTGCTAACTATACCCATGGCACACTACTCAAGAATAGTTAATTGCCATTAAGGTGGTAACAGAGAGACAGCTGATATATTTTGGGGTGGGGGGCAGATGACCCACAAAAGGTTCTAATTTCATGTCCACAGATCAAAATACAAAGTTTTACTATCACCTACCCACAACCGGTCACCTGCCTCATCCCTGAGCCTGAGAAACAGATGAATCCTGCAGTGGACTTAAAATGTAGCAATCAAAAAGCTTTGAAGGTGACACGGGCAAGTGGATCCTGGACTCCAATCATCTTTTTTTTTTTTTTTTTTAAATTTCTTTTTACAGCACACAGTAATTTTTGTATCATTTTAATAATGGAGACTTCGTGGTCCATACTGCCATTTTTCCTCAAAGTCTCTTACAGACATGGAAAAAATACCTAACAATGAACATGCCATAGTAGGGGCCCTACGAAACAATTGCATGATATTAGGGCTACTAAACCTCGAGGCAAGAAAGAGCAGATGCAGAAAGATTGGATTTTGAAGATAACTGCACATTCAACTGGACCATGATATTTAAATGATGAGATTTGTTGTAGCCTAATTCCTTCTAATGATGTTAGAGAAACATGCACAACGGAACACAGAATCCACAAACCGAGTCATTGAAGCATGCTTATTTCTTAATTTTATACAGTTTCTTTTCATACATTTTGCAAAAATATCATGCCACTCCATATTAATTAAAACTTTCCTCTGCATAAAAATTCCAAACCTGTTGAGTGTTTTTGCCACAAACACAGGCATATACAGCTTTAAAATTACGGCCCATTATCCTACAATAATTTTACAGATACCAAGTATTAAAATGACAGTTTTGAAGTCACAGAACTAATTATGAAATCAGGTGTTCTATTATACAGCTCCCTTTTTGAGGGTGACCACTTTTGAGCTTACCACAATTCCAGTGTTGACAGAATTAAGTATTAGAATTATTTTTAATAAAATAAGTACTAGGAATTTCCATCCAACCATATACTACTTAAATTAATATCCATAATTTGATGGAAGAGATATACAGTCTAAAAAGCATTAAAATGGAAACAAAACTCAATTTTCCACCAAAATTTCTTAGCATCACATGTTAACTACCTGGGCTGTTTCACAAAAGATGAAGAAAAGGTAGGCTGATGGAGCAAGTAATCCAAAGTCAAGGGTTTCCAGAACACAGGTTTCTAAAGGGATTTACTTATGAACACAGCAGATTAGAATGGATAAAGCAGTACAGCTTTTGTAAAGACAGTGGAAAGATTCTATACAATAACAAAACAAATTTATGCTTAGGTGATGGTTCTGCATACCCCTAGCAACACTATTTACGAAGAGCGTAAAGCAGGTCAGTTTGTCTGAATAAGGAAATGCAGAGAGTGTAGGAAAAGTGTAAGTGAATGACATAAAACATCAAGACAGACAGGGGGAGTAGAAAGGTTAAGGAATGAAGTGAAAAGTGCAAGGGAAAAAAAGATGCGAGAAGGCAGAAAATGAAAAGAAGATTGCAGGAGAGGATAAGATAGGTAATATGATTTTCTTCAGGTACATAAAGAACAAGAGGTCAGAAAGGAGACAGCAGGTCCTCTAGCTGCAGACAGGAAATTATTGACAAAAAAATACAATGAATTCATTGCCGTAGTTCGCAAAAAAAAAAAAAAAAAAAGAAAAAAAGAAGAAATAGTTATTACAGACCATACCTCAGTTTTTATTAAAAATGAAGCTATAGATTGTTATGGACCCACATTTCCAAGATGAAGAAATAGCCATAGAAATCAAGGTCTTTCCAGAAATTAAAACATTACAATTCTGAATTTTGACCAAATATCTAAATAAGACAGACTTCTTTCCTTATCGGGAGAAACAAGAGATATGGAGATTTGAGCAACCCAACTTCAAAATTTCTGCATTATATTCTGAGTGTTACTAATGGACTAGGAAAAGCTTAAAGTAATGTTGCAAAACAACAAGTAAGGCCAGACCTTCAAGACTTTGACTTGAGCCATAGGAAAGGTACTCTGGAATAGAGTACTGCAATGTTAAATATACACTGCCATGTTTTTGCATGCTTAGCAAAGGATCAAGAAGCTCAGAACTTGTGCGCTTTTTCCAGAAAAAAAAACAAACCAAACAAAAAATACATACCTAACAAGAGCTGAAATAGGACCCTCCTTGGCTTTCATAAAGATAAGATTAATAGTTTCTACTTAATCTATGGTTAGTGGGTTCAAGAAAAGTTTTTGAGCAGAAAAGGATTTCCTAATGAAGTTGTTTGATTCGCACCAACCCAAAAAAAAGAGACATTGCATCTTTCCTCTAAACTTCTAAGCTGCACCTTTGCATACATGTGCGTCATGAGGCACATCTGAGCAGACAGCAGACAAAAAAACGTGACAAACTGTACAGAACTGGGATACACAAAGTAACGGGTAGCACAACCTAAGCTGTAGGAGCTCACCTAGTCTTTCCCTCCGTTCAGATGGGACATGGCCTTGCTAGAGAGGCTTAACACAGCAGTAGCCTCTGTGAAACTGCTGTCGTGTCCATCGCTGCGTAAGGCTGGGAACAATTATGAATGTTTGCAAGGCAAGACTCCTTCCTTTCACTGTAGGAAAACATAAGGTCTGGGGAAAGGGCAAAGTGTCTTCCTAGGTATTTATGCTGCACCTAGAACAGTGAGCCTTCGACAAGGTATTTTGGTTTGCTATAATACAAATAGACACGGAAAAGAAACAAACAAATTGATCATGCTAAAGAGTGAAGAAGTATCATGATGACATTTAAATGTCTTAAAATGCAATTAATGTGTAACAGCAAAGGTAGTTTCACAGAGTATTAACATAATATGACAAAAATGTTATTAGTCTCCTCTTGTTTTACTGAACACATCGTTATTCTTTCCAGGAATGGTGTTCTACTAGAAAATAATACTAATAAAAGCCAAACAAACAAAACATGAAAACAAATTTTGTGTCATTTGTTACTGTCTCAGTAAACTCCAATTCTTCTGTGTTTCTTACTGCTGTGTATTTCTATCTCCCACTCTTCAATGAGAAAATACTAATTTTGCCTGGTGGTTGGAGTTTGGGTTATTTTTAGCATGGAAATCCAAGCCCAATATTTTGTCTTGACAGTTATAGGTTATAAACAAACCTGTGCTGATTTTTCCCTTTAATGAAACTTCACTCTGTTCCTCCTACAAATGACATGACAGTGCTGTTGAACAGCAGGAATGTCAAAGCCATGCGAGCAGTTAGATCTAAGAATAAAGCATATGCCCTCCAACAAAACTAACTGTTGACTTTTGTATGCTTTCCACATAAATGATATGAGGATGCTAGTGGCTTCTGAAATGAATCACAGTACCCTGCTGATATCTCATAACATTAAGATCTACAGTGTGTATTGAATAGACTATTTACAGCAAAAACGAACAAGATACGGTAAATTAGAGAGTTTATATAAAATAGATATCGTGTTCCCCCAAGACAAAATGAGAGAATATACATAAAAATAACATGAATTTTAACTTCATTTCCTGTCAGGCTTTCTTTTTATCCCATAAACCAACCTTGAGAGAAAGAGAGAAATTTCCAGTAGCTGGAAATTCCATTTATATCCTAGCTGTGCAAGCAATTATTTAAATCTTATTTTTAAGAAATGTGACTTTATGTAAAATTTATGTGCTCAAATATTTGATGTACGCACACAGTTATGGTGCCCACCTTGTTTTTGACCTTGGTAAACAATCAATGCCAAAAAGTTCCCCATGAATTCAGGAGTCTGAATTCAGATCTCACTGAAGGATCTAGACCTTTGCTTCTGCTGGGTTTGTTCCTGTTGTTGCATTTCTTCTTCCAGGTTTGATGAAATATCTGTTAATACTTAATCTTGCCATTTCATAATCTCAATAAAAAAATTGAAGAAATACTAATTATCTTTTAACAAGCAATATCTGTTTTTCTCCAATTTATGGCATCCTCAAAAAATGCCTTCTATATCTAAATCCATTTGTTACAGAAGAACAGGAAGCAACAATTTTTTGACCAATCCATCACTCTTAGTTTTTAGATAAAAAGTGGGGGGTTTAGGTTGACAGCTTAATTTACTCCACCCTTTCCCCATACAAGTAAAAGCAGTGCTAAGTTGTGAACAATCATGTCAGAAACAAAGTTCAGTACCAAGCCGGTATTGTCAGAACAAAGAACAAGTTTCCATAAGATTCACGGAGTCCTCTGCAGCATAATGCCATCTTACGGACAGAGCGCTTTATTGGAGATTACCGAGACCGACAGTCGCTTGTTAATGACAGAGAGAGTCTCATGTCAAGCACCTTAAATCCATTCAAGGCATCTCAGCCAGGCTACGCTGAGAAGTTGCACTGGAATAAAGGTGATGCTGAGGGATGAGGGTTGTATAACCGATGGAGCTCTCGATCAGCAACAGAACTTGTGTGGTCACACGTGCACTACATCGACCTAACACACCATCAACAGCAGTGAAACTTCGCTGCTCCAAAACTTCTGGCCGCGGTGGAAGTTTCAGAAAGGAGCGTAACGACAGAGTAACGTTACCCCCAGAGCAGACTGACTGAGCTTCCTGCATTTTGCATCTTCAAGACTTGTTGAAGTAGAAGGGACTCTGATATAAAAGTAGTTGATTTCCTCTTCCTATATAAAAATGCCTCTGTTGGAATACTACCAGTATAACTGAATTTCAGCTGTGAATTGACCAATTTCTGATGCTAAACCTGATGCTGTGCTAGTGTAAGTTTATAGAAATTATAGTCTGTGACTATTATATGAACAGGAGTGCAACTGCTGAGACATAAATCTCTGTGCTATGTTAAGACTATTACACCTGCCTCAGGATACGGAGTAGCCTGCAGTTCCTTCATGCGGAGCCATGACAGAGGGAATTCAATATTTTTCAAGAGGCTGCCCATGATTTTTTGAGATCCTACCTATAGCAATTCATTATTTTTAGCATTCATAGTGATGAATTTTCCTCTTTTTGCATAGGCATCATCATCAGCTTGCTTACTTACAAGTCCATGTAGGGATAGCTAAGTTTCAAGTAATGCTGCCAGGCAACAACCTAATAGCACTTTCTCAGTCAGTGTTCATTTCTCTCTCTGTAGTCAAAATATGAAATTAATTCAAAACAGTCCTCTCTGAATTTACCTGGTGCCCCAACATGTGAACACATTAGTGCATACATATGTAAACATATCAATATAAAGAAAAAAACATATATAATATCTCATGCACTCTCTACACATACATGTGTAACCAAGCTACAGAGATCTTTTTCACTGCCAGAATTTTCAGCTGTATGTCAGTTGATCTAACTACAGCTCATTTATATAAATAACTTTCTATCTTATTGATTATCATATCCAATAGCTGCACAAGAACTCTCTTTTTCTTTTTTTCAGTGAAATTTTCTTTCTTTTCTCCTTGCTAAATAATCAGGTTTCCTCCCTGAAAGTTTGTACTCTGCCATTATTCCAAGCTTTTTTGATGTAACAGACGCAGTTTGGGAGCACCAGTATTTTAACAGGTTTTCTGTGTGTGTCGCCGATGTTTTAATTAAATCAAGCACATTTTAGTGAAATTTACATCTGTACGAGACCAAACCCCTCCTTCCATGGAAGGCTGAGCGCCTTCTTTTTTTCAGGATATTAAAGGGAGACGACTGAGGTCTGACATTCCCCATCAACGGGTTTCAGCTCAAGACAGAGCAGCTCGCTTACTCTTCAGACAATTCTGCCAGTGCAGATAACCAAGATTAAAATACAGTTTAGACCAGTCTTGAAGTTAGAAGCAAGTTTATGGTTTTCCTTCTCAAAGAGAAGCATGCTTCTGTGTGCTGCCGATACATCTCCATACTGTATATTGCAGAGATTCAGTATCAGGGTATGATAAATCATTCTGAAAAGGATGTGGCTTCTCTAAAATGGACTTATACAGAAGACAAATTTGTTCTTCTGCACAGGATAAATTACAGCTGTTCACTTCTATTTTTTTGCTACAGTAATACTTTCAGTATCTGCAAAAATGCATTCAAATACTCAAACATCTTTCGCACAAAATACTCCTTGGCACCTGGCCAAGCTAGTTTTCCTCATGACTGTGAAGCATTTCCATTATTTGTTTCATATTAAACACAGAAATAGAGTCCATTAGGACTGCAGCATCACCCTAAATGTTTGGCTCAGTCACAGAAACAAGTGTCTCATGTAGCCTAAACTGAAGTAGTTCACACTACAGATTCGGTTGCTGTTCGTTGGTCTGAACTCTTTAGCCTGTTCTCAGTCTACTTGTTATCCAACATATAGAAACAATACTGCATAGAGTGAATAGTCCTAATTTGTTTTTCAGTCCTGTTAACATAAGTTTTCTAAATATCTCGGTCTGTCACTACCAGGTGCAAGGCATCCTTTCACAGAAGTGCGATCTGTCATTATAAAAAAAGCTGAAAGCTGATTTCACACCTCTGCTTGTTAAGTATTTTCTAAAGCAAATAAAGCTCTTTACTGAAAAAATAATTAAAACTAACTCTTCATTAACAGTTCAAATTGCCTAGGTAAATTTGGTCACAGCTCTAATTTGCACACTGTCGCTGAATAGTTTTATCAAGCTGCTTCATTTCATGCTTGCAAAAGATCACTTTCTGATTATTTCTCTTCCACACATATTTACTCTTGGCAAGCAGTTATGAAAAAGCCCATCAATGATGGCAACATCCTTTAAAATCTTGAGACCCAACAGAAAGCCCCCCATTGACTGGTTGGCACTTTGCCACCGACGCTTAAGAGGTTACAGAACTGGATTTTACTGCTGCAGGGACTGCATGAAGTGATAAGTGATGGGAAACAAGTTTATACAACTTGTCCTGTACCCAAGGAATGCTTAACCAAAATCTCATGCATTAACAGTAAAAAGTTAAGGCAATGTCGTTCCCATTTCTTCTGAGCCTACCTAACTTTGAGTGAAGAATAAAACATAGTTCTTTAACTTTGCAATTTTTGTCATCTTGGTCATGGTAATCAATACACGCAACTCTTCTTGCTTTTACTTGCATGAAAGCATTCTGCCTACGAATGCATTATCTATGTAAATGTGAGGTTTTGAAAATGAGCTCAGTGTTTTTAATTAACAGATTACCCCATAACCACTGTTTTTCAGCCAGTCTTCACTGGCTGTCTCTTTGAACCTTTGTTTCCCAATTCACTAGTCTTTTATCAACACTTGGCACAACTAGACTTCCAACTTCATTGGAATCCTTTACTTCTGTTATTGCAGCTCTTTTTAGAAGCACTTGATTCTTTTGATTTTTTTTTGCTAAAAGATGCAACTGAAAAGTCACTAATGTTTCTCTCTGCTGGAATCAGAAAAGACTATGGATCCGAAGTGAACTCAGAATTGCATAGAATATCGGCAATTTTTGGATGGTATGTACCTCACTGATTCGGACTAGAAAATCCATCTTAAGGCTCCCCACCAAGTTCTTTCATCTGTTTTTACAGGTCTGCACTTTTCAATACTAAATAAATAAATAATTTGTCATTGTCTGAAATTTTCAACTAGTCTTATTTATTCAAATCTTGAGACAAAACCAAAGACATTATTTTTGAGAGCATATTTGTACAACTGAACACCTTTTGCTCCCACTAAACAAGGGCTCTAGGCTACCTGCTTATCTCACCAACCCAGAAACTATTCAATAATATACCTAGATTCTGCTTAAGCCCCTTCTTCAGAGCATCGTTTAGTAGTTTCATCAACAGGCTGTAGCAAGCCCCAAAATAAAACCATTCAATGTAAATCCACTGGTTTACTCTGGGCCAAACCTCTTTAGAAGAAAAAAGGAATTACTACACACTTTTCTAGAACTGTCTTTGCTGGGCATAACAACATCCTTACATCCTCTTGCTCGTCTTCGTAAACAGCTTTCGCTTAAAACTGAAGCTGACTGACATTCTCTGACCTTTAGGGAAGCACCTCACAAAGTTACAGGGACAAACACACCAGAAGCATCTACCTTTTTCCATTGGCAAACATGATTTCCTTAGCATAGTTCCATACACATAAAAAAAAAATTACTATTGGCTAATTTCAATGTAGTGGCTTTTGGACTTTTGCTGTCTCACCCAGTCTCCTCTGGCACAGTGTAATTTTCTCAAGAGAAGTCATCACGTTTTCAAATGTGCACGTGATTAGGTCAGAATTACTATGGCAATTAATCACCCTGACATTAACCTTTTGGTGGAATTTCACATACTTGTCCATTTTTTAATAATTTAACTCATTTCATAAAAAATAAACTCATAAATCAATTGGATAAATAAGTCTGTTTTGGAGGGGTGGGGTGTCATTAATGTAGCTGCCTTCCGTTCCTTTTGCCAGCTTGAGCTCCTTTTGCTAACAAACAAAATCTAAACTCAGCTGCAAACACAACGGCCATGCAAATGGGCTGCACCAAACAGACCGGCAGGCCCTGACCCTTAGACAGATTTTTTTCACTCCATTTTAAAATATTTTCTATCTTTTCCTAAAAATAAAATAATTAAAAATAAACAGTAGAAAGAGGGGATTAACTCAGACAATCAACAGTTGTCTGAGTAGAATTCAGTACTCCTTTAATTTAATCATGTTTCTCTTGTAATGAATATACAGAAAAACTCCTACAGGTTTTTCAATATTCCACCAGGAGAAAAAGGGCAGCGAAAAGCAGAATTTCAAACACTTAATGAAAGAAACAACAACAAATTTTTAGAATATATTAAATATCCTCAGCTAATTTAAAACATTTTGAGGTACATGGATGGTAAAATCTGCAAAGTTCTACGAAATACTGTGATCACCAAAGCTCTATTTTGTGCCCTATTAACACTTTTTTTAATTCCCATCCCTTGAGTGTGTATGCACAGAACGTAGCAAATAAACCAGTGCTCATGCACAGCAGCCCTCTGTGTCACTGGAAGGATTCAAACAGATTTTATCCTTGCCCCACCACTGATCATACACTTGATGGTACAATGGCTTGCAAGGAACTTGTATTTTTTCATGGAGATCTATTCTTTCCTTGTTTGCCCTTTGCTTTGAACTTCTTTTTTTCAGGACATCAATACTGGGCAGGGGGGAGCTCAAACAAAAACAGAAGACAAAAACAGTTTTGAGAGAAATTTAAGGATCTTTCAGGTAATTCATCTTTTGGTGTACCAAGGGAATCAGGGAGAAAATCCTGCTGCCTTCCTGCCACTGTGATACATCTTTATTGGAAAACAATGGGCTGGATTCAAAGACTAATCAAGTTGAGGGTTCTCCTACAGAACTTTTCAACTACATTTTGCACAACAGGATGCCAGTGAGCATGCTGAGCAGAGTGCTATATAACAGGTTAGAAAGCACTACAGCCTATTAGGATATACATTCACATTGCTCTGGATAATCTACTGCACTGCACTATTTGTATATAATTTGCATCGCTTCAAAGAGGCTCCTCTAGGGAAATGTTTTTGTCTTAATTTAAGTGTATACTTTGCCAGATCAGATAGGAGGGCCATTTGTGGTTTGATGCATTAGGTTGAAAAGACTAGTATGATTTTCCAGTAAAAAAATATTCAAGGTTTACACTGAAAACATTGAAGTGGAAAGCCACTGATAAAATAAGAAACAGCTGGTAAATGAAGACAAGGAACAATGTTAAAAAGAGAAACTACAATGTTTTTCTTTTAAGAAGGACATCAGTGACTACCATAAATCCTATGTGAGTGGTTAACATACATTTCACTGTAGACCCAGATGAGAAATAGATGTTTAAGTGTTGAAAACCAACATATGGTAAATTTTAGCAGTGCTGTTTGAGCAAGTATGACTAGTCATCTAACTAGCAAACTCTTCCAGAGGAGGAGAGAAACGGCATTGAAAGTACAAGTATGGATTACTACACAGCAGACGACAGAACAAAGAGGTCGGGGGTGGCAGTCGGAACTGCCACCAGCGCCTGTGCCCCGCATGGGCCGGAATACCGCACGCTCCCTGCTGCGTGAGGACACGGAGGTTGGTCCCCCATGCTGGGGCAGAGCGGCAACATGCAAATGTACTAACCATTTAGCATTTTGAATTCAGCTGCTCGTCTATACCAAAGCAGCCAGACCCAATTTATCTGACTGCACATTTCAAGAGCTAGATAGAAAATATCAGTTGGCAGATCCACTATTTATACTATGTATTTCAGGACATTGTCGTACAGTTATTTTACAGATTTTAGAGACAGAATTTCAACGGGGAGAAACATAGCATTTATTGACAAGGAAAGGAATCTTTAGTAAAATCTTTGTAGGAGACATACATCTGGCAGAGATGTATCTGCTAACATTTTCATATTAACAGAATCTTCTTTATCTCTGTTAAAAGATATCCATTACTAAAAATGGAGTTGAATAGTATATTCCATTGACAGCTTGACAATAAAAAAGTATAACCATGTAGCACCTTAGTGGCTACTTCCCGAAAAGATCTCCTTTTGTCCAAACATAATTTTGTATTCACAAATCAAATCCATACACAATGTTCAGACAGTATTTCTTCTAAAGATAAATGACAGAAATTACATGCAGAAAGCAAAGCAGAGTTTCGATTGCATGTAAAAATAAACACGTTTACCATTTCCAAAGGACAAATGGTTCTTCTGGAAATTTTATAATAGGACAGTAGCCACAATTTAGTTTCAATAACTGCGGCCCTTTCAAAAGCAAATACACATTCAAAAAATGTATATTATCAAGATAGAGGCAGAGATCCTATTGCTATGAGCACTCACCTCATAATTGGCAATTACTTCTCTATCAAGGGCTCGGGTCACGGAGACATCCCCACTGATCTCATTGATTCTAAAAATTCCTTTTGGGTCTTGATCTACTCCCTTACCAGAGAGTCGAAACTTTGCTCCCTCTGTCCCTTCACTGCTGATGACCTGCATGGCAGAAAACAAGTAATTACAGCCCATATTATAAAAACTTTTAAAATCATTCTAAAACCATGTAAGCCATTTCGATCTTTTATCTAATATCGAGGTATAGTCCCTGCCAATAATATATAACTACAAAATACGGCTCATGGTAATTTATAACTGTAAAATATGGTTTCAATCATTCAGAAAACACTGTGCAATCTTGTGTTAAACTGTGGAAAAGCTACTCATGTTCTTAGCCAGTTCCTATCTTATCTTTACTGTCTTCTATTTCACTACTTAAAGTTTCTATTATTCCATTGCTACTGTATTCATTCTATATCTAGAATTTGACATTTTATTTAATTCTATTTCTTTTTTTCAGTTAAATTGATAAAACAGCTACAAACTTACAAAAAAAGAACGAGGACAGACATATTCCATTGAGTGGCATAAAGCATACTTATTTCACAACAACCCTTACAATACCAGATAGGCATCACACATTATTTTCCAATTAGTCAGTTCTTTTTATTAGCCATTGTAAAGTCATTACAAAATAGACTACTTTCAGGTTGTTCCCCCCACCCCTCTCACCCCCCCTTCCCTTCTACACTCCTCCTTTCCCAGGATTTTAAACCAAGGGAAAAAACTCTTCATGAAAATATCTGGGTATCCTGCCCAGAACTCTGCTTAGTCACACAGTTGGAATTCCTCCACTTTCCAAATTTATATATATCTTTATATATACACACGCACATGTGTATATGGAAACTCTTTGTTACTATCATTACTTTATTTCCCCATAAGAAAAAAAATCCCTAAAAATCCAATTTCAAGGCTGTCTCACATTAGTGACAGTAGCATATGTAAACTTGCAGAGCTACACAATGCCTGTTATAAGCTACATGCTTTGCAAATTTGTATTTGTACACCAGAATCTAGAAGGATTATAAATTAATCTTGCCCTTTAAGGCTGACAATCTTGCCAAGCCATTCCTTCCCTCTGCTGTTTCATGTTCTTTTGTTTCTAGCAATTTTATATCGTTAATATTTCCGCAGAAACATTAAGTCAAATATTTATAGGCTGGTCTGAATTACAACTTAGGAAGAGGAAGGGAAAAAGTGGCCTTAGAAATCTGGACCTGCTCCCATTTTGAGATAATAAATATGCAGGGTGTTTAATAATGTCCCTGAGGAAATACATGTTTGTTGCCCTACTGCTGGGGGTTCAGCAACGCTGGTTTGCAGATTACTGAGGAGTGAGATTTTGACTAAACTCCATAATCAGTATTCCTTTATTTTAATTGAGAAAAAATTGCCACAAGTTATGAAATAGGAAATCAGCATTTTCAGAGATAAAGTTTCAATTCTCAAACCCTCTGGGGAAGGGAGAAATTTCAAAGTAACAAACTGTTTCACCTTTTTTTTTCTTCCTCCTTCCAAGTCAGAAACACTAATGGAGGAAGTTTTCTTCTCACGTATTTTTGAGTATGTCATGCCAAAACACAGAGGCAGACAACACTGCAGGTGACAAAAGGGTCAAATAACTTTGTAACTTCAGGTTTTGTGATGAAACTGAAACTTAATGCTTCTTACTGAAAAGTTTCCTGCTGTTCAATTCATTTTTTGACCAATCTCTTGTATTTTTTACATTAAGCCTAAAAATACGTGTTTTTCTCAACATGAAACTATGCTTACGATTTTGCTATGTCATGACCATTGCTCACTTTTGTAGGGAAAAGATGAATTGATCATCTTCTGCCCCAATTTCAGACTTATTACAAGATAAGTGCACCTTCCCATCCAATATAAGAACAGTAGTTTGAAAGGCCTAAAGCCAACCACAGGCCAGCACAAAAATCTAATTCAGAGATGCCTACACAACAGCCATTTCCACCATAGCCATCAAACATTACCTAACTGCTTATGACAAATTTAAGATGTAGTACAAGCGCAATGCCCCAGTTGTAACAAGCCACAGAAAGCAAAACAAATCATGGGCTGTGCAAAGGAATTTATCAGAAAAATTCCAGCTAATCATATACACATCTTTCTCCACACTAGATAGAAAGGCAGGAGTGTAATAATAATAGTAATAAGGGTCCCTGCAAACCTGACTGGAGCGAAAATTTCCTCTCAACTCCAAATCTGGCAAAGATCTTAACCTTGAGTTTGATGGCAAGACATCCCAATGCGGTACCTGAAAGATTTGTACTCCTCGGAGCTATGACACATCCCATATCTCATCCCCACTTTAGCTGTAAACCATTCTTCAGCATATAATGTGCAGGACCAGAGTCACCAGACAGCAGAGTGTTTTCTAAATGACTGGATGTGTCCATTCAGCTTTTTTAAAGCTTCAGGAAGCAGTCAAATTCACAGTGCAGGTATGTGCAGACCCTTCTCTCCTATCTCTTTACCCATCTATGCATCTAGTTATTGCAAAGTGACTTATGCTTGATATACTGATAAGAAGCCCAGGTTAGAGATGCTCCATGTACCACTGCATCATTTGTTCAAGAGCAATAGTGGTCGCACAAAACGTAATTATCAGAAGTACGATTCTTTAAAATGCTTAATTAGCCACAAGAGGGAGCTACATACTCCCAGGAATGTAAGGAAGAACATTAACATCTCCTAATTAAGATGCTTATATAATGGCTGCATAGTTCAAAGAAAGTGCATTTCCCAGTTCACACTAAGCTCAGTACAATGAAAAGTTTAATAAAAATCAGGCTTAATTTGCCATATGGTTTGGTGCTTCAACAAGAGCAAGGAAGAAAAAACAGGAGGATTGTCTGACATCTCCTCTGGCAAGACTGCTATTCTGAATGCTGTCATAAACACGGCACTGTTCATATGAAAATTTCCTAGTTTACAACGTATTTACACAACAACGCTTTCCCAATTTACTGGCTGACAAAAAGTAAGGCCAGATTTTTTCTGCTGGAATGTTTACTTTGGGATGTCATTTTTACATTTCTAAAATATGTGCATGACTTTCCCACAGTTACTACTACCTGAAGCCCGGACAGACTTATTTCCATAACTTGTTCATGGCTTTAGGAACTTCAGTGCAGGTTCTAATGTTGAAAATGTCTGCACCGTATGACAGTGGCTATGTGTTGCATACAAAGACTCTTCATTCTTAGGAAATGGTCCAGTTAAGATAGCACAGACCCAAGCACCCACCCGAGAATATGGATAAGGCAGGCATACTTTATCTGGCCTCCCAATTTCTACCTATTTTGTTTTCCCTTGTTCTGATCTCACAATTCAGAAGGGCCTCGACATTGCACAGGCAGATGGCAGAGACAGAATAGCTGCCAGCTGAGCATCCCACAATAATACAGACTCTTAACGGCTATTTCCTCACCCAGGACCCAAGTGACAGTATTAGATGTAGACTTTGACATGACTCACTTCCCCACACCTGATAACACTTTCCCATGTCAAGGGTACATTGGAGAATAAATGTATTTTCAAACTGAAGCGATCCATGCTAGCCTTCCCAGGACTACATCTATAACACCAAAGACAAATCAGTATTTCTTTCTTCTTTTATTTTTTTTTTTTTTCCTGTCTCCAAAAAGGCAGGGACTGTATGATTCTGCTCAACTAAAAGACACTTTCAAGAAAACAGAATGTTACTTAGCTGACAGGATCTGCTTTTTGCTGAACCATGGCCAAAACAGATTTACCAAGTGCTATTTTTCAGCTGACATTAGGTATCCCTTCCAGCTAAACTCATTTCAGCAATGTGATCCCCCTGTTGTTACAGGTTTATCGCAAAAGTAAATCAGAGTGTTCTCAAGAGAAGAAGAGAAATAGAAGTACAAGAAACCACACTACCCCCAGAGAGAGACTTTACAGTTCTGCAACCCCAGCAAATCTGTCCTTAACAGCACCACATCCTAGTTTACTGGTTTCATTCTTTAGGAAGTGATTGCCTCAACCGCTTCCATAATTTCTTAGTTCTTGACACCATCGGAATTAGATATGCATCATATTAGTTTCACTTTTTAATTAGAAAACAAATCCCACCATCAGACAGGAATATTTGGTTCAAACCTCAGTACTTTTCAGAGCGTTACACTGTCTCTCTCGTGTGTGTTTTATTTTTGGGGCGGTTGGTTTTTTTGGTGTTTGCCCCTTCCCCTAGTGCCTCCTAGGAAACAAATGTTTCCATGGAATATTTAGAGGTGAATTATTTTTTGCTTTAATCACTATGCTCCACAAGAGGAAAACAATGGTTTAGGCCCATTGTTTAGATATCGTATAAATATTTAAACAGACACTTCCTGTCCTGCCATACTGAAAATCACTCTTTACACTCAGAGCCTCCATCTGCTCTGCACTGACTCAAATAATCTTTCACCCAAAACAAATGCAAAATATTCCCATCATTATTCAAAAGCACTAACCAACAGAAACTGCTTCATTACTATAAGCTAAACATACAAAAACTGTGATTGGAAAGCAATTTATAAATTTGATGAGTTTAATAATTTATTAAATCTATTGGTTCTCAATACCTCTATCTTCATTAATTATTAGATAAACTAGTTAAGCATGGGAAGCAAATTCTACTCTTTGACAAAGGGAGATATGTGGGCCAAATTTGACCTTCGCTTTCTCTCTGACTAGGACTTTCCGCAGAATTCATTCAATATATGGGTGATAGCCAAGAACATCCAGGTGATTTATTCACATAAGTAATGGTAACAGAAATTATAAAGCTTCTCTAAGTGACTATATCCTTTGTTTACGATAATCAGGGATAAACCCAACACAGTATAACAGTATATATTTTAGGTAACATTTTTTTCTTGTTCACAAACTTAGTAAGCCTTGCTGTTATCTTCATAATAACTTCCTTTCATGGTCACCAAACTTAAAAAATAATTAACCAAAACATGTCTAGACAAATGCCCATTCAGTGTGTTACCCAAAACACAAGCTAAGTTAATACAGACAAGTATGAAAAATATTTGCAAAATTCAAGTAAACAACAGAACAAAACTTCCGCAATTTAAGATGCTTATGCAATGCAATAACACAGGCAATATCACAGTCCTAAATTTCAAAACATTTCCAGACCAGTTTTCAATCTCCAGTCTATGTATGAGGCAAGATTTTCAAAGCTGTATAAATCTCCTAGACCACGTGCTTTCCCTGCAAATCTTAAACCGGCCAGTCAATCAATCACTCAAATTCTAATATTTGTGCTTGCCCTGGAACAGCACTCCGGAGACCACAAGCACAGACTGAAAAGGGGAATGTGACCAGCGATAGGAATATACAACACTGACCCAACCTCCTGTGACAGCCGAGGTAAAGGAACACAGAGAACGTCAAGGAGAAGTGTTTGGTTTCTGGGAGAACCAAAGCTGGGGAAAACTACTTTTAGCAGAGCAGACATCACTTCTGTGTCATCAACTACCAATATTTTGCTTGATGCTGTTGACAGTGCTAATAAGAATACATATATATATATATTTCCCAGAGAAAGGAAAATGTATGTAAACAACAGACTTCATTTAACTCAGCAAAGAAAGCCATAATTCAGTTATTTTAAACTTTGAAAATCTATTTTCTATGTCAGATCCCCAAGATTCAGTTTTAACTGGGTGAAACACATGACTGGAAAGTGTCTGAATTTTGCACTTGTACATATTAAAAAACTCAGTGGCCACGGGGCAAACCTACTATTACAAAATTAGCCATTACTTCTTATTTGCATTCTTTTGCATTGGTTCTTTTAAGACTCTTATGAATTACAGAAAAAAGTTCCTCAAACAGGAGCACATGTATTATTACAATAGTGCATCTGTAAACTGAAGCCTTTTTAACAGCTATATAAAATTTTTGAAGCATTGAGTACTGGATGTACTAATACCTTGAACGTGGAAACTTTTATACCAACTGTCAGAGATGTAACATGGGAATTAAAAAAAAAAAATCAGGAGTTGAAATTAAATGAATTATGAAAATGAAAAATCATACACCGATATTCTCAAGAGGGTTTTTTTAGCACCTTAACTATGAGCTTTGTCATGGAAAACATTTCAGGAAACGTCAAATTTAAGAACAACATTGTGAGAATTAAAGCACATAGTTTTAGCATATTTTTGATGCATGTTTGCCAGACCGATTGGGGGCTGCAAACGGTACAAATGTTCCTTACCTGAAGCAATCCAAACAAAACTGCATGAATACTCTTATCAGGTATCATATTCAGAACTTTACATATGTGAAGGAAATAGAACTCATATTGCTTGAAATGCAGATGGTATATTTAAGTATTTTGTTGGACTGGGGCTCTGCTTCTATAGAAGTTACTATACCAACTATTATTTTGTTACACCAGTGCAAATACAATGTTTTAGTAACTATAATAAAAACAATTCTAAACCCAAAATTTGCCAAGGTTAATAAATTCCATAGACAAATATTTCAACAAAATATCTTAATGCACGAAAATGACACCATATATTAAAAATCAGTGAAGTCGTTTCACCACCAGTGCTCATTTTTTGAGGTCTTTTTAGAATAGTCAACACAAATAGGATATTTGATATTCAACCAAAAACCATCTTCTCAACATAATGGCTTTTTATCATAATTATGCATAAACTTTTACAAAATGCACATCAATTTTGTAGTAGGATGCACAGGTGTCCAAATGAAACAAAGTTGATTTATGCATGTGGAAGCCCTGTGCACCGGTGGATCCCCTCAGTTTGAGGTTGATTATCGTAGCTGTACACAGATGTAACAGTTCCCCTTGAAGAATCGGTTGCAGCACTGGGGCCTGCAGGCTTCATGTACGATTGCACCAAATTTGAGGATTTAACCAATATAAATAGCTAACGGTGAGCATTTGCTCACAGAGCGAAGTAAAGTAATTCAATAAACACATCAAGATGTGCATTATCTTTTGTAGCAGGTAATCCTTCAGCTTCCTTTTACTCTTAATTTATAAAGAGCAAGAAGATTCATTACAAATAATTTTCACTTCCCCTTTTCCTAAGTAACAGTCGATTTCAGATATATATCTGCAAACTCTGGATTCAGTACACAACAATTTCCTCCTACTGACAGCACAGAATTTATAAACACAGTTTTTTTGTAATCTCAAATGAAAATGGCCAGGAAGTATTACTTTTCACAGTTCACTGGCTGATTTGGCCTTTCAGTAGCCATTTAATCACCATATTTTAATTGCCACTTAAGTTACTAACTTGCAACAAACTGTTAGTTGAAGGAATTTGAGGACCACCGTCTTTTGAGTGACAGCCAGATGGAGTAGCTCAAAAGCCATGGTTAGTTGTTAGGAAAAATTTGACTGTGATTGATAATATTAAATGAAGAAGAACTCAAGATGCCCTGAAAAAAAAAAAAATTTGGATTTATAGAGGTGCTTTATTGCAAACTTATCACTGATCTAAAAAGACACAAATGGAGAGACAATGTTTAATGGTTTCTAATTGCAGAAATTCAAGACATAGGACAAAATACATAATGTGTAATCACCACATGTGTAGCTAAGTCTAGAAGAAGTGGGAGAAAAGAGGAGAACAGAGCCAATTTACAGTACCTTTTTCCTGGTATTTCACAGTATTATCTATTCCAAATAAGATCAAAGTCTTAATTTACTACTCAAGGCCACTTTTGCAGCATCCAAGAAAGCATAAGGCGCTCTGATCTAGCACCAGACTGGAAGCAACACAGCAGCATCTCAGCTGCACTGCGCCCAGGCTAAAATCATCTGCTGATAAGGGCTAGAGAAGTCTGCCCTGGGTTGTCGGGGAATACAAAAAAACCTAGTTGCTTCCTCTCCCTGCAGCTACAATTACTGCCCATGAGACTTAGCTACAAATGATATCTTTAGATTCATGCATGCAGCAAAGAAAGAAATCAAGATCTGGATTAAGTGGGAACTTCCAGCCGGGTAGAGTAATTGGAATTGCAGAATAAGACACTGAAGTTGCAGAGCCAACCTGAGGAACTGAATAGGAGTAGTAAAGTGAGAAAAATGGAGCTGGTGACAGTGATTCACCTAAAACCACTCTTGAAAATTAAGATTCAGTTTAACTTGAAAAAATTAATTGGAAGATTTTGTCTAATTTTATTTTTGCTTTAACTAGCAACCTGCCGAATCTTGACTTTTGAAAATATTTTGCAGTTAAAATGAACCTAGAGGCAAAAGTAATCTGTCAAAAGCATTTAAAAATTTTAATTGAAGATATTAAAAAAGAAACATCATGATGAAGGTCATTTTTTAAACTTTGGTTCCATTACATGAAGTCAATGTATACTTCTGGATACTTTAAGAACCTGCTTAGCACCCAATTCCCATTTGTAGCAAACAACCCACAGATCTAATTATAGATTTTCCTCAGTCACTAGTTCCCTAGGAAACAAATCCACGGCTCATGTCTTGTGCATGGAAGGTCATAGTAGGAAGATAAATATTTTCTGTGTATAGAAACTTATCTAGAGGTCACAGGTCTGCATCTCAGCAGATGTTGGTGCTTCTGTCAAAGACAGATGGTAGTTATATTTGACAGCTATCTCAGATATTTAAAACTTTAAACAATTTAATCTGATGAAGCACTTAATACTTCTGTTATGAACAATGCTCTATGATGCTTTATGCTTTAAAGAAAGGATTTTAATTTTTGTTCCCTAAATTCACGTCAGTTTTTAACAATGGGTTCACCTCACTTTTCATCTCTAAATGATTAACCATCAGAGGTCAATTCAAAACAGCTGTAAGTAGCTGCAACTTATTAGAAATTATATGCAGAAATTTAACTTGAAGTCGTGAATGGTAAATATAATTTGTGTTTTCTGATATTGGCCCTTAAAGTTAACCATGTCATCACAAAACAGATCAACAATTTTACCTACATGCACGTAACTGCAACAGCCTTAGGAAAAAAAGGTATAATTATTGTTACTCTACTTCTGATTTCATTCTAATTCATTGTTAAAAAAATAGATGAAATATAATTCATTGGAAACTCAGATATGTGTGAATACATAACTTGAACAGAGGTGAATTAGAATGAATTCAAGGGTGGCAGAGGGAAGCTTTGTCAGATTTGTCCTCCTCATTTATAACACAAAAACACTGTTCGGCTCTGTCCTGACCCATCTACAACGACAGCTTAAAATGTATGCAATTAGGCAACAATCCTACTCACACTTACTATAATATTCAGCCTGACTTAAGATCAAATAAAGGATTTAAGTTAAGTCAGAGTGTCTTTAATTTGTGGGAAGTGAGAAACAAGCCTACATTGTCAGCACATCTCAAGTAACATGCAGCAAGTCATGACAACTGACCCCCCAGCCCTACCCCAAGTCTCAATCCACCCATCTCCGTGGAAAGGCAACCATCCAGATCCGAGCCCACAACTAATACCACAAACCTGGACTGCTTTCCTCCCTAGATCACTGGATCAGTACATAAATGGATGCAAAAATACTTGATTCTCAAAAATGTTTTTGGCTTTCTACTTTGTTTGGTTAAATTTACCTTCTTTACCCGTGTGCTTTATTTTTTAGAAAATATCTCTCCATCTTTCTTCCAGCTTTTGCAGATACACCCAATTGTGCCACATTGCCTTTGTTTCTGTAGCTCTAATGGACTGAATTCTCATTAGCTAGAGGTGAAAAAAAATCCACATGGTTGGTGAACTTGCTACCACTAGAGAGCATTTCAAATCTCTTAATGGCTCCTAGTCTCAAATTGGTATTTCTTTGCTGAGCGAGGGTTACCCAGTTTATTGCACAGAGTGCCACAGACATGATTACCTAGCCAGGGAACACGTATAGGAATCTGGGATCTCCACACACATCATGTTTACTCAAAAAAAACAGAAAGAGCAAATTTTCACAGCAGTGTAGCCGTCACCTCACTCATCAAGGCTCAGGCAGCCCCAGGCAACATTTGCTCTGCTTTTCTGGGAACTTCACCCCTTCGTGCTCTCTTCTATTTCCAGAGGACATACTAACTTTCCTTAGTTGTTAATTTCCAGATGGGGCTGATAAGCATTTTAACAATGCCATTCCTTGATTAGCCTATTTTCAATAGTAAAAGCATTAATTGAAAGTGGTTTTGCTAGCAATTCCATAAGTGACTTTCCATCCCTTAACAAAGCTTCAGATTCTGTTTTTCCAGACTTGGGGTTCTGAAATAATTTGGTTTTGCCAGCGACGGCATCACCAACAAAGCATGGTGAAACACGCCTTCAGTCTTCTAGTATGATCTTTTCAGTAAATAGTTTGCTCTTTTTCTCTTCTTCCTTCTTTTCCCTCATTGTCCCCAAAGATAAAGGTTCTACAGTACATTTCACAACTATTATCACCTTACAGTTAAAAAGCTACCACTAATGTGGATTCACTTTCCTACTTTAAAGAGGTCAGTTTTTAACCTTACTGAATGCTCAACTCTTGCTAGAATTCGAAAAGTAATGTATCAAAGTACAGGTTCCAATGCACAAACATCCTGATAGAGTTGCAATTAGTGACAGAGTTACATTAGTCTCTTAAGAAGCTTTTAGATGACCATGTAATTGCAATACACTCTTATATGTATATCACTTCATGGTATCGTGCTGGGGAATTATGGAATCAATCAAGATGAAATTAGCTGAAAAGAACATACAATTTCCAAACTAGTCATTGTCAAAATGCAGAACTTAAAACTTGGATTTAAACTTCTAAAAGCTAGAAGATCTCTGGAGTAATGGAACAATTAAGCTTCAATAATATATATGATACACTGTTGTCCAGCATGTCAGTTATTGTCTTCCACGTATAATATTACTGTCTTCAAGAAGTCAGAATTAAAAGTTACCTACATTTAATATTCATTCACTGTGCTACAAAGCTATACACTTACATCTTCAATTAATAGCAATACCTGAAACAGCCTTCCAAGACAAGACCTGTATTTGACAAACCTGGACTAAGAGGAACTCTTAAACTTAATAAAAGAGGAAGTATAAGGCTCTCTAATAAGTTTAAATTAAAACAAAACAAAACGAAACAGCTATACATTGTGAAAAGCTGCCTAACAGGAAGGCAGAAAGGCAACCCTAGCCTGGGAATCAGATACTCAGAAAAACCTACTGTATCGAAGTAACCTATCCTGCCATCACAGGTCTGCACAAATGACTTTCCCAAATCTTTTAAGATTGAAACAAAAATGCTAATAAGATTGAAAAAAATCACAATTCTGAAATAATGGTGAAAAATAAGCATCATAAGCCTCCACTCTTGTATAGTTGAGTCCAATATCCCATTCAAATTCTTCAGTGCTGAACTTTCTACTGCCTAGCTGAGAATTTTGAGCTATCATAGGACACAAACCCATTAGTAGTACTCACCACTCAGTTTCATCAAACATCTCAAGTAATTTGGCTGGATGGTCACACTCAAAGAGTTGCAGTCAACGGCTCAATGTCCAAGTGGACACGAGTGACGTTCCTCAGGGGTTGGTATTGGGACCAGCACCATTTAACATCTTTGTCGGTGACATGGACAGTGGGATGGAGTGCACCCTCAGCAAGTTTGCCAATGACGCCAAGCTGAGTGGTGCGATTGACGTGCTGGAGGGAAGGGATGCCATCCAGAGGGACCTTGACACGCTTGAGAGATGGGCCCAGGCAAACCTCATAAAGTTCAACAAGGCCAAGTACAAGGTCCTGCACATGGGTCGGGGCAATCCCAAGCACAAATACAGGCTGGGCAGAGAATGGATTGAGAGCAGCCCTGAGGAGAAGGACTTGGGGTGTTGGTTGATGAGAAGCTCAACATGACCCAGCAATGTGTGCTTGCAGCCCAGAAAGCCAACCATCTCCTGGGCTTCATCCAAAGAAGCGTGACCAGCAGGTCGAGGGAGGTGATTCTCCCCCTCTACTCAGCTCTCATGAGACCCCACCTGGAGTACTGTGTCCAACTCTGGGGTCCCCAACACAAGAAGGACATGGACCTGTTGGAGCGAGTCCAGAGGAGGCCACAAAGATGATCAGAGGGCCGGAGCACCTCTCCTCTGAAGACAGGCTGAGAGAGTTGGGATTGTTCAGCCTGGAGAAGAGAAGACTCCAGGGAGACCTTCTAGCAGCCTTCCAGTGCCTAAAGGGGGCCTGCAAGAAAGCTGGAGAAGGACTTTTGACAAAGACATGGAGTGATAGGACAAGGGGTAATGGCTTTAAAGTGAAAGAGGGTAGATTTAGATGAGATAGAAGGAAGAAATTCTTCCCTGTGAGGGTGGTGAGGCCCTGGCACAGGTTGCCCAGAGAAGTTGTGGATTCCACATCCCTGGAAGTGTTCCAGGCCAGGTTGGATGGGGCTCTGAGCAACCTGGTCTAGTGGAAGGTGTCCCTGCGCATGTCGGGGGGTTGGAACTAGATGATTTTTAAAGTCCCTTTCAATCAAAACCATTCTATGATTCCATTAATAATTTTGTGTATGGTTAGAAGATGCAATCAGACATAACAGGAGCTATTTTTGCAGCATTAATAGACAAGAAAACAGTAAGTCCTAAACCTGTGAAAGGAATATCGAAATTCAAAAAACAAACACCCACGAACACTCTTTAAGTATTTTTCCACCTCTCTCTTTTCTTTTATCTACTTTGTATTACTGCAGTACATTGCAAAGTTAGTTTAATCAAACAGTGTCAATTTGACATTACAGGATACTCTGTGACCATCCTCAACTCCAAGTCTATTACAGTCAACAGCAAGTCTTGCGTAACTTGTGTTTATTGAGGCGCGCATTGCCTAGGCTGTGTTTGGATATCTAACACAAAGACAACGTGGCAATAGCTAGTGACAATGTTATATACTCAAAAGAAATTTGTAACTACACCTTGATAAATTTGACTGCTTCTAATTTGAAACAAAAGCAGTCTGTCGTGACTAAATGAAGAATTAATGACTTTTCAAAAACCTAAAACCAAGTAGTTTTAAAAATATTACATTAAGCTATTATATTAGTACAAAAACTATTCATATTAACATTGAAAAGAGCTGTACATATTTAAAACCCATAAATGAAGTCTCTACCAGACTAACTTTTCCTTGGTTTGTGTAAAGCCACTAATCAGTTCATAAAGTAGAATCATTACTCGAGTAGGTAGAAAAATTGAAGGGTGAATCTCTGATCCTAACATTTTCACTGGAGGTTTTGCCATTTATTCCATGGCAGTTTTATTTCTACCTAACAGTTTTCAATACAAGTATGCTGTACCTCAAGATACAACATGCTAAACATACAATAATTTAAGGTGTTTGTATAGCCCCAGAAAATGGAACATCTGTTCTTTCCAAGGTACTTGGCAAAAATACAGACGATCTTTGGAGTGTACTTTTAAAACCTACTGCTAAATTTCTAAAAACCCACAAATGGATCAAGCATATCAGAAATCGCTAGTAGCTATCATGAAATCAATATGGTTCTTTTTAGTGGTGCCCACCAAGAACTTACTTTAACTCCATGTATATACTGTAAAACTATACATGTAAAGAGGTCTTCACCTGTTTGTAATTTTATAAGGGCTGTCTCAAAAAAAATCATAGACAATTAAGTATTATTCATGTTTATTTGCATCAAGATGCCTCAGTATACCTAATTCTGAACTTGCAAAACTATTTAATTCAATTTTGCAACAACATTAATTTCCCAAACTTAACTTGCGCAGAAAATAGTCACTCTAGGTTAGTGTGAGAATTCACTCAAATTTTATAATTTCCTTCCTCGAAAAACTAGAAGCTGAGCCATAAAATGTAACTATGCATAACATCTACATTTTCTGACTCAGCAAGCCTAAATTTGTCTTCATTCCAAGTGAGGGTGTCTTTGTTTTAGTCTTTTCTCCTATTGACACAGATATTTATATAAACAAGTGCCCATAAACACATGCATATGTGTACAAAAATTGGCATCTATATATTAAGAAACAGTTTAATGATTGTGCATGCAAACATTAATGTACCTTCAGCAGTTTCATTTCAGTCTACACTAGTCAGCAAGAGAAATAACAGATGCCTAAAGGCTTGCAGGTAACAAGTCAAATACATGGTCATCATTTGCAGTTACCGATACGAACCCCTACTTCTGTTCACTGCAGTAAACCAAACTGCGTTTCAAAACTTGCAGTGCCGCTGGAAGAAAGGCTTTACTAAGGAAGTAAAGCACAAAGCCCTAATAATGTATACCTCAGGTTACCCAAGCTTTTACCCTGTAGAAAAAGGCCAAATTTGTAACAGAAAATACAAGTGCTATTAACTATCCTTTTAAGATAGTGAGATCTATTACAACGACAGTACCTATCAAGTATTAACTTAAGTATCCCAATTGCCACTGATTTTCTCTACTGGCAAACAAATATTAACCTGATTTAATCTAATGACTCATTTAGAAAAAGAACTCTATACATTTCCAAAAATCTCCTATAGAAATCATCTTAAACATTGAGGTGATTTCAAGGATGTTGGAAAGAACTGCACAACTGCTTGCTTTTAGCTCTAACAGATGATTGTAAGATTATAAAGATTTATTGATATCTCTTTGAGAATAAATAACAAATAATCCACAGAAGCAAACACAGAATATTAACTTTGTTGAACAGTTAATTTCATTGTATTTAAAGTTTTACGTAATCTCTTTGATTAAGAAGCCTTATGCAAGAATTCAGCCAAATCAGTATCTTGTTGACCATCACAAGCAAAAAATGCCTTTAAGTCAGATGACACAGATTCTTCAAAATATTTTCCCAATTTTCAAAGTGATTTGATAAATAAAGATCTTTCCCTCCTCTTCCACTATGTAACAAATAAAACTACTGTATAATAATATGAAGCTATAATTCTCACAATCAGCATTGACTACTTCTGCAAAAAACTCCAACAACAAAAAAATTAAATCTACAAACTCATGATTTAGTAAAAGCTCGAGTAATATTTTCCTTTCCTTGAAGATTACACATGGTAATCTTTCAATTTTTTAACCAATAATTATTAGAGATGGGCTTAAACTGTAAACACTCTGTCTAAATATGAAACAGTCCCAAAGTTTAAGATAACCTTTACAGGAAGCTCTAGATTGAACCCAGTAATATACTATCTATACTGTATTCTTTTTAGAAAATAACTTTCTAAACTACCTAACAGGTATTACTGTTACCATGTACATCACCATTTAAAAAAAAAAAAAAAAAAATCAGCTTCAAAAGCATTGTTCTTGGTCACTTATCTTTGTTTTTATCCCATATACAACTGAGCTTTTCAATTTTCTGTGAAACCTAGTCCATCAATACATAGCTTATGTTTTTTCATAACAAATATACCTTCTAAAAAACCAATATTTCATGACATCTAAGGCTGCAGGAAAAAAATATTCCCTGTCATAATCCATTAATGTAACAATTCTATTTTCAGGCTCCCATCACCCACTGTTAATAATTAAAATTTTAGTATTTAAGAACCCACATAATACAAAGAACGGAAATTCTGCTCCTGAAGTTGAATGAAATTTTCTTTTTAGAGGAACAAACTGGAGAGTAAATACACACAAGGTCCTATAATAAAAGGTTTGATTTTGCCCAATGGTTGCCTGAAGCCAAGAAAAAATTGTAGGCCATAGAAATAGATTGAATCTTTTTTTTTTTTTTTTTTTAAATGCTACAGTACATTTTATAAAATTACTAGTTAGTATCAGCTTATGAATTTGTCAATTATCAATACACAAATCTTAATTACAGGTATTATACAATGAAAACATCACTTTTTTCCAAAAGAAACAAACAAAACATTTCCAGGCTTTCTAATCCACTTGTGACTAAATACAAGATTTATTTTTTTCCCTACCTGTAGCAGCATTATCTTTTCTAACTCTAAAAATTAGATGATTTCCAGTCACATACAATTGCTTACCATAACATTGTTCAGTGTCAATAAATACAATTTAAAGCTAATGGTAAGATTTTGTGAAAGTTTAAACTGTTAAATTATTAAACTGTTACACACATAAGTTTGATGGATAATGGCTATGCATTCTATATCTTACAGAATGTAAATGTAGCTATTAACATGGAAAAAAAATCAGTTTAACACTTTGAGATGGAAGAAAAAAGAATGGAGAAAGACACTCGAGATGCAAAACGCTTCACACTGAATAAACCAAAAAAAAAAAAAAAAAAAAAAGAAAAAAAAAGTGGGTTATTTGTATAAAGTATTCTAAACGTTAGAAAGAAATTCACTCTCTTGCAGGAACGAGGTCTTGCTTCTAGATGAGCGTAGGAGTCTAGGAGGTTTTGTTGTATCCACCAGAACAAGCTAAAGCAATTTTAAACCTGTCTTAAAAAAAAGCTGTTCAAACCTGTTTAGTAGGGATGAATCTGATATAGCCTGGCCCTGCTACTCCAAGAGACACATCAAGATCCAACAGAAAACGCTACATTGAGCTGTGCACTAGTAACATCTGGCATGAGAGGCCTCAGGGACAGACTCACACCAGGAGTTATGTGGATGCCGGAGCAGCCGTTGAGTGGCTCCGGTCTGCACGCCTGGCTTTCCGCTGCCCATCTGTCAGAAACGCGACGCTGAGCTTAGAGGCTGGAAGATGGTCTGCTCTGGGTGGTTCCCTTAATTCACTGACATCAGGGGTTTATCCTATCATGCTTAACAAACATGTAATCCATCTTATAATGATGGAATTAAAATAGAAATCAAATAGAAACATAGGTCTCCAGTGACATTTCAAATTGGCAAAATATAGATATCTAACCAGGATCTGCTCTACTTGTACTGTGCAGAGAGAGGGTTCAGCTACATTGTGTGATTAGTGTAAGTAGCCACAACTATTCTGGGCCTTGGTTTTATGCCTTGTTCAAAACACAGCCAATGCTGAAGCCTTGGATTTACAGCCGTAACTGCCTCACTGCTAATACAGAGAAAAGAAAACCCACACCTAAAAGGAAAACATAATTTAATTTCACGGCTGTTTCCACTTCATACCAACCATTTCTTACTGATACTAACTGACATTATTAAGTGATAATCTATAACCACCTATGGCCATATTTGACTTCAATTACATAGGTGTAAATTCAAAATATACCCAGTTTTCATAGACATTTCTTCAACTCAGTGTTAACAAAAAGCACAATCTGTGCTTCATCACCTTATATGGGTTAGGATTATTACTCCAGTTACATGATTTAGAAATAATGAAAGGGTTAACCACTAGTTCTTATGTAATTAATCGCTGTCTCCCTCTATTTAACTGCAGATATAGAATGACTGAAACATCTAATGCTAACAAATATAAAGCATGTTACTTATAATAGTGCACCTGTTTTAATCTTACTGTATATTGATCTAGTAACATTCATATTGCACTTTCAGGCAAAAAGGACTGGACTTATCTAGAATATTAGTAAGTCTCAAATGAAAATAGAATCAAAATATTTGGAGATCCTTTGAATAATATGCTGATACATATAATGATGAAGGCACAAGAGCGCATCCATCTTCACAAAGAATTCAGCAATATACTTAAAATATGTGTTTTTCTCTTCTTTTTAATTTAAGGGAAATGCAGATCTGAAACTGCAGGGATAAGTAATGAGGTAAAACAAACCTTTAGATTAATGAAGCAAGTTAGTTTCCCCAGGATCAGACTTTGTTGTTTAATTTTTACTGAAAATTAAGGCTGCAGGCATATAATCACAATTCTCAAATAAAAATAAAACATTATTTAATGGTATTAGTAACTACTTATTTTTTGGAAATTAGTCAACAACATATCATGGAGTTAGAAAAATAATTTAACAAGGTCTACTAATTTTATTAATAATGAAAATCACCTTAATATGTATGTTTCTATGGCTACACTTATTGTGTCTGGAATACAGAAAGATCTTAAAGCAGTCCCAGGATTACCTGCTAATATGAAGAACAGAGACTGTTTTGAAATTAATATTTAGAAAGAACAGTCAAGACTTTTCAATTACAAATCATTCATTTCAATTTCAGCTGAAGAAATCAATAAACAAGAAAACAGATCTCGTCAATTAGGACTACTTTTCTAGATCTATCGCTTTGGCATATGTTAGAAATTTTCAATTGACAACACAGTATATCAGCTTTAAACTAAATTTACAGAGCAGTACAACAATTCAAACATGACACTATGTTCAAAAATTTAAACCTACAAACCCCTCAATTTATACAGTTCAGACTAGGGATATATTGCTGTTACAACCACAGGGCTGAGGAGTGATCCGTCGTTCAGTGGCACTATTGTCTTTTTACAGCTTTGATATTTCACTCCCAAAACAACGGAACCATAATCATCTTACAGCACAACATGTCTGTCTACTGTACACTAACAAAAACATTGCTAGGGTACAATGGCATTTTGTGGATGTCAGACATATTCTGTACACTTAAATTCTGTTACCTATCACAGCACTATAATTTACTGAAATCTAGGTATTACGGTTTTCTCACTCATAACACACGGCATCTCCTTGCTTCTCACTTCCTTGAGTAATAGGAAATACATATAACTAGAAAACAAATATCAGAAAATGTAGTTGTTAAATTTAGTCCTTCTCCAGTGCCTTGTAGAGGAAGAAGTAGAACTGAAGCCTTAAATCACCTAATTAAAAAGCCAACTTCAAATGACCCCAACCTACAGGGACAACTTCTGCATGGTTAACACATTAGGACAATTTTACCTGAAAACAACATATATGTCAGCCCAGCATCACAGATGTGAATAACAGTAAGGAACCAAAATAAATTACAGTAGCCCTCTAAAAAACAAGACAGCACTTTTCTCCAAAAGAAGTCACACTAAAGACAAGGGACTTCTTTCTGAGCAACTCTAAGAACGAACTACACAACATTCAGGAGCATCCAGAACTTCTCCAGAGGCTTTTGGGGGCCTACTCAGGGAGTTGTACTCGGTGCAAGACAGAGTGGCTCCTATTGACCACTGTATTTTTCTACCTATTTCAATAATCACACATTATAATATTTCCTTTTGCATTATAGGAGAGATGGAGGTGCCCAAATGCTCATAAATGTCAGAAGAAATAACTGTTTAGCTCCACTTTCTAACTGTGGATTACACACTGTCATGCTGAAGGAAACAAGGCACCTAAATTCCCCTGAAAATGTGGGCCTCAGTAACTTAAATCTCACTGCTTTCAGAAATAGCTTTTTATTTCTAACATTGCCTACATGCTTTTGAAATGCAGAATGACTCTATAAATAATAAAGCAATATTTGAATACAAGTAATGAGTCAGACATTCCTCACCCTTTCTCTCTGCTTTCCAGATACGTTTGCATGATATAAATTGTATTTACAAGAACAAAAGTTTAAACGTGAGATGGTTTGTGGGAATACAGAGCTGCAAAGGAAGTATTTGTGCAGCCACCCTGAGATTTTTTTGCGGTTTGTTATCTTTGCAAAGAGCAGTAAAAATAACATGCAATTCAAAGATGAACACGCACAGCAAATTACACAAGGATGGTCGTGGGTCAGTCCCAGGATACATCTGCCCCTATATTTTGCCTGTAATGATGACCAACACTGTCCTGTACCAACAGCAGAACCCAAACCATCACACGTAATAGCAACAGGCATACGCTTTACTTTTGGCCTCTACAACATCTTGTGACAATGTGTAGAGTATCACAATGCTTGACAAAAACCTTCCCCCCCCTCCCCCCCCTCTTCTTTCAGTCCACCATCTGGTAGTCAATGGAAGTTCCTCAGGAAACTTTTTTTCAGTAGGAAAAAGAGCGGATAATTGTTCCCTGTGTTTCCTCCATGGGATCAACAATTTTCTATAGCACTATCATATCCATCCTTAATTGTTTCTTTTCCAACATGACAAGTCCTATTCTGTTTAAACTCTCAATTTCTTACCTCTGATTATCTACATTATCCTTCTCTGAAGCTTCTCTAAGCCTACTACATCCTTTTTAAGATGGCATGACAAGAACATAAAATTAAACTTTCTATTTGACATCGGTAACCGTTAAGGATTGAGTTTACTTTTTCAGAGACCAATCCACAATGGTCCCAGAACTGCTCCTCAATATTATATATAATTAATCTGCAGTTACCAACAAATTCAGTATCATTCACTACAATCTCTTCATTACTTGTCACTCTCTTGAATCATTTTGGATGATCTGCACACTCAGTCACCTCACTGTCTCCTTTTTCAGATAAATTTTTACTATGTTAAACATCTCAAATCACTGTATAGATCCTTGAAAATATCCATTGGTAAAACCTTCTCTATGAAAATCTATTTCCACACTGACGTTTCAATCTCTTTCAGCCCAAAGGAGGCATTCCCTCTTGGTAGAGAAATCCAAGTATGGTTTATTGATCAGATTCATCTACACCTTTGACTCCTCCATAGTTCTTAATACATTTATGAGATATGACTTGCCTTCAGAAGAGCCATGTTGACTACTCACTTCATGATCATCCAAAAGTTTATCTATTCCAGTGACTGTTACAGCTCAGCTTTGACTGATTCACCAAACGTGGGAGTGGGATTCAGTGGACTGTCGTTCCTAATGCATTTCAAGGCTTTGCAGGGTCCTTTTTGAAAAGGATGGGCAGTATATGACACCCCCATTCCAGTGCAAGTGAAGTCAATGCTTGTGAGTAGTTACTTGCCACAGTTAGGAGTTCAGCAACTCCCTGTATGAGCTCTCTTCAAGTGTGGTTATTGCTATTTTATAATATTAATTTTTCTGGTTTGCTCTGCATCCATTTGTTTTGACACTTCAGTTTGAGATGCTCCTTCAGACTCCTGTCCCCTTCCTTCATAGAGAACATCTGCAGTGCGACACAGCCTCCCTTGCAGGGAACATGCTAGTTTCCAAAATACTTGAAAAACTTTTACTGGTAACTTTATAGTTTACTCTTCCATTTTGACAGGACTTTCACTTTTTTAAGGGAGGCTGGGGATTTTGAAGAACCTCTTACAGTCTTTCTGAACCTCCAGTGGAAGTAAAACTGTTTATGTTAACTGTTTGTCAGCTATTTGCTTGCCACACAGATTTACAAAAATCAAAATCTCCTGACAGTAAATTCATGACTGAAAACAGTGGCAGATCCTGCTACTAAATTATTTGCAATAAGATAATTTCCCAAGCTCTTCAACACAATAATTTCTTACTTTGAAAGCTACTGCATAAGGGTCCACATGGTTCATTACACAAGCAGCAGGGAGTCCCTCCTTGAGAGAAAGAAGGACAAAAAAATGGCAACCTAGCTGCATTTTGCCTCTAGTCCTTGATTTAAAAAGCTGATGGGAAAATTTCAGTCTAATTCTAAAAATATAATTAACTCTGACAGTCTAATAAGAATTTTAGAAAATTGTTCTTTTGAAAAGCATGTGAAGAAAAAATTATTTTTGCTCTTCCCTCTGCTGTAAGTAAATATTGCACTAGAAGGCATTGTACCTGTCTTCGTCTGCTATAAATTATATACACATATGTGTACACATAACTTACGATCAGTGAACACGTGCTTAATTTGTTTCCAGAATTAAAAGGCTGTTCAGGATGGGAAAGTTTTCAACATAACAAGATGTGGTCAAAGCTTATTTTCTTGTAAACGAGAAAGGACTGGAGGATACATTCAGCAGCTAGCACATTCAGAGCTCGTAGCAGGTGTGTGTGAACTATGTCTGTATCTTTTTTTCTGAAGAGTTTGAAATCCCCAATCTTTGTGGAATCTTGGAAAAAAATTACAATCAATTTTCTACTACTTACAAAGAGTGTCCTTCATCAGCCATCCCCTAAAGGAAACAATATGCCTGGTTTTTAATATTTCTCATTAACAGACAATTACACTTTTTTTCCAAAACATTATTGACTGTATCATGATTGTGATAATTTTTTTTAAAGGAGATAATTTATTAAATAATAATTACTCTAAGATTCTCACAAGAAAATAAATTAGTAACATTCAGTAATGGTACTATTTTTCTAAAAAAAAAAAATCCATATATAATAGATTCTATTAATTCAAATTAATTTTCATGTTCCAGTGACCCTTAGCAAATTCAGATTAGAAAGCCCAACAGCACAGTAATAATGGATGAAGTTGATTTATTATATTTTACTATTTACACAATTTCAGCAAGCTTTGTGTTGTTCATTAATTTTTATTGGTGATAAAATTCATATAGATCCTTATAGTTTTTCCCTTACATAATTAGCAAGTTCCCCATTGCCGACCTTGCTCTTTGAATATGCCTGATGTAACCATTATTTCAACCCTACAAGGAACAATAGCTTCTTCAGTAACACCTAAGTGGTCATTTGTCAAGTAGAAAAGAACCCGTTGAGGAAAGGCTGTTATGCTAAACACCTGCTTCTTTAGTCTGGTTTCCTAAAAAAACCCCCAGCATTCAAGTGATTATGCTGTCTGACCCATTTTAAGCTTATTGGCTAGTTTCAACCAAATTTGACCAAAAAACATCCAAGATACAAAGTTCCTAAAAGTTTCCTGAAAATCATAGCCATGTAAAGCGAAAAGACCTACTAACACCTGCAGAGACAGAAAGGTAGGAAGAGTTTCCATTCTGCACGTGTATAGTCATTGCCCAGCTAGGTTAGCTGTAGCTCCAGCTCTCTCTTGTCCCAGTTTGAAATCCCAGAAAGCAGAAGATAACACCAGTGGTGCTGAGGGCACTGTGGGATGATTTAGGGTACTTGTGCTTGAGGTGTTATCACAGATAAGAGGACCTGGGTATGTTGCAGGAAACAAATATTTGGAGGAAACCAGCATTCATCATTTCAATTGCTCATGAAAATACTTGTAACATATTGTAAATCAGGTTTGAACATGAATTTCTGTTAAACTAATCTAGTCCCTGAATTCAAGTTGTAGCCACACTCAGCTACATCCACTCTTCCTCTTTTTTTTTTTTTTTTCCAATTCTAATAAGTAAAAAATATATTAAGACACACGTTATTGGATTATAGGGATCACTACTACTTTCAATTTCTGGACTTCATTGTTGTACAGATTTCTATTATCAAAATCCATTCTCATCTCCAGCAAGCTCAATTGAAAATGTAAGCATAACAGTTTCATCCATGCATTGTAGAAATGAAAAGAAAAACTTCTGAAGCAGTGCAAAATACTTATGAGATCAAAAAAACCAGACAAATTTGAACCTTGATTAAAATCCTGTTTTCCAAATGTACTTTAATAATTTTCCCTGTAAACACAGTGAAATAAAGTATAACCTGATATGCACATGATCAGCTTAGTTCATTCTTCCTACAAGCGTCCTTTTTCCCACTACAATCTCCCAAGATGGTTGGTCTGATCAAAAATCCTTTCCCACTTTGATGGGAGAATTTCTGTTAGCTTCAATGTGCTTAAGGTCAGACATCATTGTACAATGATGTACAGAAAAATGCTTTAGTATGTGCTTAACAAACAGACTGCCACTCCATGGAAGTTCCGAGTGATGAGGACAAGCTTATAAAGACCATTACATCTCAGCTTAAACCACAACTCAAGCTAAATAAAATTGCTAAAATAATGTGCTGGCAAAGTTGTGCAAATATTTTAACAGTCATTTCAATTCTTAGATAGAATTTGTATAAATATTTATTCCATGTTATTCACCTGTTCTTCAGAAATATGAGACAGATAGTAACATGGCAGGAAAATAAGATATGGAAGAACAACAATGCAACTGATATTTGTTGACATAAGAGCAAATGAAATTGGGAGAAATTGCTTCTTTCCAATAGAAGAAATATGTACTCGCAGCAGCATCTTATAGATTAAAACGGGAGAAAAAGCACATACAAAGTCAATAGCATTGACCAAGAAGAGAGTACATGAACGTCTGGATATGTTTGTACAAGCCTGACTCATTTATTGTTATGCATCTCTGAGTACGTATGTGTATATAAATACAGTATGGAGGGCATGATTCCTGTATTTAAATTCCAAATATATAAACTCCAATAATTGGCATGACTTCATAAACAGCCTCAGAAAATTTAAAGAATACTATGCCCAAACCAAAAATCAAAGCTCTTGTTAATTTAATTACAGAACATTAGAAAGCAGGTTAATCCAAAAGTAGAGTTGTCTGAATTTTCATTTGTCTTTGCTTAAGCAATGTTTCAATGGCAGAAAGTGATTTTTCTCTTTTTGAGTGATTTTAAAGAAAGTAGAGTGGTCAAATTAGAATGTTCTTTTTAAAAGCTAAGGAAAAGGAAATTGGAGATTTCTGTAACTGAAAATTTCAGTTCAACAATGGATCATTGATTACAATGAAATAATTAATATTTTTGTATATTTTACCCTGAAAGAAAAATAGGTCAATAAAGTAGAGGAACATTTACTTCAAAATCACATATTATTGACTATGATAAAAGCCATCAGCTCATCTTTAAATAAGATAAGGCAAAAAGATGTCCTCATTATACACTTAAAGCCATTTCATCAAACAGATGAGGCCTTCTACAGACAGATAGGAGCAGCCTCACATTCTCAGGCCCTGGTCCTCACGGGAGACTTCAACCACCCCAATACCTGCTGAAAGGACAACACAGCAGGACATAAGCAACCCAGGAGGTTCCTGGAGTGTATCCATGCTATCTTCCTCCTCCAAGTGGCAGAGAAGCCAGCAAGGAAGAGGTGCTCTGCTGGACCTCAAACTTGGCAACAAGGGACTTGCTGGGAATGTGAAGGTCAAAGGCAGCCTTGGCTGCAGTGACCAGGAGATGGTAGAGTTCAGGTTCCTGAGGGGAGGGAGGAAAGTCAAAAGCAAGCTCACTACACCCTAAACTTAAGGAGAGTAGGCGTTAGCCACTTTAAAGATATCCTTAAATCCCATGGGAAGAGGGGCTCAAGCAAGCTGGTTAATATTCAAGGATCATCTCCTCCAAGCTCAAGAGCACTCCATCGCAACAAATAGGGAGTAAGGCAAAAATGCCAGCAGGCCTGCATGGATGAACAAGGACCTCCTGGCCAAACTCAAACACAAAAAGGAAGCATACAGAGGGTGTAAGTAAGGACGAGTAACCTGGGAGGACTACAGAGACATTATCTGAGCATCCAGGGATGAAGGAAGGAAAGCTAAAGCCCAATGGAACTGAATCTGGCTAGGGATCTGACAGACAAGAAGAAGGGCTTCCTTAAGTACACAGGTGACAAAAAGACGACTAGGGGAAATGTGGACCAATTGCTGAATGAGTTGGGGGACTGGGTTACACAGGACATGGAAAAGGCTGAGGTACTAAATGCCTTCTTCGCCTCAGCCTTTACTAGCAAGACTGGCTTTCAGAAATCCCAGAGATCAGAGGGAAAATTCTAGAGCAAGGAACATGTACCCTTGGTGGAAGAAGATTAGGTCAGGGAATACTTAAGTAAATTGGACATACATAAGTCCATGGGCCCTGATGGGATGCACCCACAAGTGCCGAGGGAGCTGGCAGATGTCATTGCAAGGCCACATTCAATAATCTTTGATGGATCATGGCAAACGGGAGAAGTGTCCAAAGACTGGAGGAAAGTAAATGTCACTCCTATCTTCAAGAAGGGCAAGGAGGAGGACTCAGGGAACTACAGGCCAGTCAGCCTCATCTCAATCCCTGGGAAGGTTATGGAGCAGCTAATCTTGGAAACCAATTCCAGGCACATTAATAACAAGAAAATCATCAGGCTGTTTTCAGTGGTGTCTAGTGATAGGACAAGAGGCAATGGACACAGTTGAAACATGGAAGGTTCCATCTGAACATCAGGAAACTCTTTTACTGTGAAGGTGACTGAGCACTGGAACAGATTGCCCAGAGAGGGAGTGGAGTCTCCCACCTTGGAGATACTGAAAAGCCACCTGGACACAGTCCTGGGAACCCGGGTCTAGGTGGCCCTGCTTGAACAGGGGCGCTGGACAAGACAACCTCCAGAGATCCCTTCCAACCTCAACCATTCTGTGATTCTGCCCTATAGACTACAAATGACCTAGTCCACTTCTGAATTTCACAAACAGGGTTGCAAACTAAGGGGTAAAGGTGATTAACCAGAAAGGTTAAAAAAAGAAAGTTGCCTCTAGAGGGCAGCTGGAAAAGAGCAACAGATGTTTTGAAAAGGAGAAGGACAAAAGTTTATTGAATTAAAACACAGCCACCATTACAGATATTAGCATCATACTCCTTCACCTACCCTATTGACCTGTTACTATACATCACTCTAAAATGCAAGAGAAAAAATTCAAAGGAAGAACCGTCCATGTACGATGACACCAAGAGCAAAACACACAAAGGTTAAAATTAGTTAGTAATCAATGAAGAGATCCAATAGCTAGTCAGAAGGGAGAAAATTACTATTGTTCCCTGAGTGACAGCTCTTTACTCCACCTTACAGATGAGTCATATATAATACATATCATTTTTGCTTCTGGAAATACTCTGCCAACCATCTTTTCTTAATACCACTTTAACAAGACACAGCTAGCAATATCAAATTTGTCGCCAGTCCAGTCTGCAAAATGCCTTTATTAAAGTCTTTCATTAATACAAGTACCAAGATTGACAGTATGACAGTATTTAGTTTGTAAATTGGCAGGGATAAGTTATTTTTCTTCCTAAAATGTCATTCATTTGGATATTGCTTTGTATTACACTATACACTTGCTAACAACTGACTTTGCATAATAGGAAACCAAAGGAATAACTTGGAATGAAACAGGAAAATGATTGAATGGAGAAGGTACAGCACTGAGAGAACAAACAGATCGCATCCAAAGTGGTATGACTCAATTCACAACTATCAAATAAATATCTTAATTGATTTAAAGCAAGCTCTATGGTCACGTTCTCTCCACTTACTTCTGTATTCTGCAGATCTCATCTTCTTGCTAGTAATATATTAACACAGCACACTGCTAAGCAATGCTGAATAAGTCTGTTGCATTTGTTATCCTACTTGAAAGAAAATGTTACTGTAAGTAGATTTGTAGGAAGAAATTTTACAAATTGAAGGTACCAAGCAAACAGAAATCCTGGATCCAAATATCCTGTTTTACCAATCTGAGATTACAGAATTAGTCTCTACATCTTGTTAAGGTTAAAATTTGACCCTACTAAGAATGCAGAGATCAAGACTTTGCTCAGAAATAATTCAATAAGAAAATAGCTTTTTCAAGCTGGACAGATTGAGTGGTTATTTCAAACAACTGAGTTAAACGAAGACAGAGAAAAGTCAAGGTGGATACCAGAAAACTTTCCGTTAGTCAACTCAGGGTATAGAACCATCTTGGAAGACTGTAAAGATGAAAATTAATAAAAAATCAGTACAGTTTCATGAAAACCACAGAGAACAGAGTTAGGAAATGACAATTTAGTAACTATTATTCTGCAACCTTAGAAGGGACTTTCTGGCTGCTGCTGTCGCCAGCACTCTCCGTTCATAGTATGCTCAGTAAGACCAGGTACAGAATCACACCCTACATGTGATTCTTAAAACATAAGATGGGGATTTACTTGGGTCAAGGAAGTTGGAACAGGCCTGGAGTTTGGGGGAGATTCTTTGGGTTTGTTTTTGCAAAAAATTACTAAAATTAACCATTTAAGGAAAAAAAAAATGTTACAGAAAGATGTCTAACATCAGGCATCATTAGATGAAAGCTGTTGCATCTAAAAATAATCCAAACATTTTACTTAAACTTGAGTCTAAAATTCAATTAGTGCGTCAATGTAAAATTAATTGCCAGGGTTTTATTTCATCTCCGTTACTTTACATAGGCAATTTACTGGCAGGGACAGACTTTTTTCCCCCTCTACCTGCATCTGCAGTACAGTTTAAGGTATCAACTTGTGAGATCAAAGTTAACACAAACAATGTGACAGTTAAACTGTAGTATGCTTTGCTGAACAGCTTCAGAGCATAAAATCTCTTCTGTCTGGAGTTCTCCTTAAGGTCATTAGCATGATTTATTAGGAAGCAGGAAATTAGGTACTGGATATTTCAATATTGGGCAGAAAATTTCATTCCAACGTTGCCATAGAACTGCTTTATCTCCAACAAACTTGTAACCATAGTAACTAGATCAGAAAGTATTCCTCAAATGTTTAAAAATTCTTTTATTCTTATTAGCAACACCAAACACTGAAAAACAATGTTAAATTCTTATTATTTTCCAGTTTTCCAAGGCATCTGCTGCTCAAGTGTGATTCTTCTGAAAGATCTTAAGTAAACAGAAGTATTTTAACAAGGCTTTCCATTAAAATTCTGCTAGTTTAAAGAGAACAAATGTCTTCTGTTGGAATTGTTTATGTGACTATCGATATTTTTAAAAAAAGGGAAGTTTGAGGAGACACCTTTCAGAAAAAGAGATAAATTTGAGGTGCTGTTTTCACTTAATGGTTTGTTAGGATATCAAATACCTATTCTTTAATGAAAATTAATGTGCTGTAGTTTAATAATTCATGTACTTGCATCGAAAGCCCTTTAATTTAATGGAGTGCTGTTCATTTCATTACATTCATTGCTGAGGTAGGTTGGTATTTTTCCATGAAGGTCAGAAGCATGCCATTCCTTCATGCAAGCCATGAATTTGATCAGATGTTAAACTCTGACATCTCCAATAGTCCATTCAGGCTCAACTCAGCAGGGTATTACATATTTTCAAGAACACTAGAATAGCAGGAAACCTCTAGGTGTCTGTTCTTTCAGGATGAGAAGTAGCTGTATTATGCAACTATGATCATATATTTATCAAACTTTGTATTCCCTCCTCAGTACTTCTGTTGGAAATTAATTCCTCTTCTCTGTGGAATAGAAACTTTTCTTCTAATCTTCCGCCAAAATTTATATCAATTAGTTATTACGCCAGTGTATTCCTTTTGCTTAAATCATTACACTCACTCTGGATTTACAGAAAACACTTACTGTGCTAGGCTGAACAAATTGAGCTCATACATATTTCTGCACAATCTTACTGTACTAGTACCATAACTTGATTTTTCTCTAATCCCAATCTTTTTTCTTGCTGGATTAGAAAGAGTTTTATTTATTAAGACTGTCTTTATTGCCTAAGTGCTATTCATCAATAACACCCCTTCCTCACCCTCCCCTTTTCTGTACGTCTTTCTGCCACTCTTTGTTTGTGGCTTGTTTATATATCCTCATCTGTGGATGTGTCTTTTCCCGCATAGAATGATAGACAGGCTTCCGCATACTTTAGCTGAGTGCTCTCCTTATACGCCATCAGACATTGATGCAAGAAACCAGAATTCCTTGTACCTGAGTAATTCCATCTACTCTCTGAAAAAGGTCCTTACCCTGCACTGCTTCCCAGGAGCCAATCATTCCAACATCTCCCTGATGGCACCACTTTTTCAGCTGTCACTGAAATATCCCTGCCTTCTGAACAAGTCAGAAAAGAGGAGGGGTCGTCAGCAAGAATTCTAAGCATACTCTTTGGAACAGCCTGAGCATTGCATGTGATGTGGTGATGATTTCAAAACAACCAAATGGATATTAAAAAATAATTAAAAAAAAAAAATCCAGTAGATTTTTCCCATAGACCTCAGACCCACTTCTAGTTCCATAGTAAGAAATACATTCTCTTGCTTCTGCATCATTTTTAGTAACTGACAGGAAGATTCAGACCAAGAACTGAGATTCAGACATTTACCAACTGAGACACTGGTAAGGAGTTGCACAGATCTCTCTTGGTGTTGGAAGGCTTTTAGGTATAGCTCCTCTGTTCTGCACATCATTCTGTTCTCTGTTAGCGCACACCATTATCTTCCAGACTTGGACACCCATCCTAGCTAGGTCCTTTCCCTCCTCCACTTCTCTTTAGACTCTCTCTCCCTGCACCCTCATTTTCTGCCTAATTTTCCAGTAGAACAAATGCACTTCTTAATTCAGCGTATATTTCACTGTTGTTCTTGTTCTGTTCTTTCACATGTCCTCCTCTAATCTACAGTCCTTCTCTCTAGGTTCTCTTGAAAGGTCGGTGGATCATGGTCATCTCTCTTGACACTTCTATCACCTCCTTTTCAAACTTTTGCCTCAAGTTTGGCATTTTTTCCAGCTGCATCTTTAGTACTTAACACTTCTCTTCTGTGAAGCATACAATTTATCATATATAAATAGCCTCAATCAGATAGCCACTCAAAAATAACAAGCTTCCAGCAGCTTTTCCATCCAGTTACCTTCGGTTTCCTCCCCTCTTCAGGTTTTTTCTATTGCTGCATTAACAGGCAAGCTGTGGTTTTTGTGTTCTTTGCCTTAAATTCACAGCCCAGAGGAGAGAAAAACCCCACCTCCTTATAGATCTTAAAGATTTCTATCCTGTTTGCTAGCCTGCTCCACTTTTTCTCTTGAGCTTTTGTTTCGGTTAGTCCTGCCATCTAATTGTCATTTGGCAGCTAACTGTCCATCAGCCCAGATCAAAGGCAAGGAGTATGTACACACTATCTGATGCAAAATATCTGGACATCTCCTCCTTCCAAAAGGACAAGACAGCCAAGTAACAAAGAAAAAAATTCTCTTACTGGCAAAAAATAAGGTTTTGCTTTTTCTTCATTCAACACTACTTTCCTACGTACCTCTCTCTGTCTTCTAGCCTTCACTGAGCACAGAAAGTCCTGCCAATTTTTACCAGGCCACTCATGGATTCCCGATCTTATGTATCAACAATTAAAATACTCATGCTTATGAAGGAAAATTCCTTTAAATTAAAGAATAGAATCATGGATTCATCATAGGTCCATCAGTAAAATCCATAGCAACTCCTTTCACCCTATATTAAAACATTCTCGCTTTGCAGATGTCCTTCTCTCCTAATGTCTGGAAGACCAGCTGGAACTTGTTGACCATCTCCACAATTACCTTCCTGCACTTTGAGCTCTGCAATAGCATAAGGACTAAACTTCAAAAAGTACCGTCATGCTGTTCATCACCACAGTTGAAGTGTGTCTGGAGATTGTCATCAAATACATGCATAGAACCACCACTCTTAAGTTAGTCTTAGAAAACATTTCCATAGCATAGTGGCGAATAACCTATCACCATAATTACAAGATAATCCTGCATCCCACTGTTTTGTACTTCATTTGACTTGATGTGGACAAATAAACTGGAAAAGTAACATATGGAGAGAGACTAAAAATTGAGTATCATATCCCTGTGCTATATCAGCAAGAGCTAAACAAAACACATCAATAACAGTCAACGGTTGTAGCCTGGGCCATCTGGTCACAAAGGCCCATATCACCAAGATCGTATTAAGATATTTTAATGTCACTGTTTTCCCTCAGGAATGAAGGATAATATGCAAAAGCTTAAATTGTGCTAAAAGGTGAGATTCCTCTACCTACAAGCGCAGCACGTCTATGATAGTTATGTAATTAAGAGATACTCTAATGAAGGGTGTGCAAATGGCACGGCAATAATCTCATTCCTAAGTGGGTATGCTGGAAAGCCAGTAACAGCACAGAGAACAGCCTCTACACATGTATTTCCTTGTTAAGCTAAATACTAATTTGAATTTTTGTAATTAATTAAAACAAACCATTTTTTTCACTTGTCCAGTGCAATATCTCCTTCCTGATTTATATTACCAAACCTTAATGAATAAAGTCCTCTGACTTTGTTTATGCTATTGTTTCCTAATAGTGAAATAAAATGTAATTAATTGTTCTCCTCCTGCTCACCTATTTTTGCACATCTGCCCAGCTCCCAACTAGGTGCTAATAAGCAGCTCAACTGTTGGTGGCTGCTGCAATCACTTCCAAACAACCTTGTGCACTTCCAGGCAATATAGCATGGGTGGGAAAGCAAGAGACGGTCAGGACAGATGAATAAACTACACTTGTAATTTGCTAAAGCAGATGGAAGAAAGGGAAAATAACACACCTCAGGGTGCAACTGGAAACCTAACTTCTATGTGGACATCCAAACCGGGCCACATGATGGTATCAAATAGAACTAATCATATCTGAAATTATCACTATCCTATATTTCATTCAGTTAGGAAATCTTCATATTCCCGACGAGCACAAAATGTAACATTGCAGTAACAAAGGTGAAAGCAAAACAAAAGTTGGAATTATTTTTCACAGAGGAAAACGCGTGGTTATTCCCCTCCCACACACATTATTGTATTGGAATTCCTTGTTCCTAAATGTGTTTATTGCTATGTCCGAATAAAATATAAACTGCACCACTGTGCAATCTCGGAGAGATTTGAGCGGGAACGCCCATTACAGAGGCGCTCAGAAGGACAGTGCTTACCGTGTTGGGCGGACAGGGCGAGCTCCTTGTAAGCCCCTGCAGTCTGGCAGACAAACTCTGCTGTTCCCACCACAGCAAACCTACACGAGTCCTCAGCCCTGACTGCTGGCAGTTACATGACAAAAGTTTGATCCAGAATCTGCTTTTCTTTCTTCTTCCTTCTCATTTTTTAAATTCAATTATAACATGCAAATTATCCAGTCTCTGTGTGTTTGCTCTATTCCCCAAAACACTACAGAAACTACAGCTACAAAATACATCTGCAATGTCCCTTCACAGTGATTACAACAGACCAGAGACAGCAAAGTTTAAGTTCAAGAGAAATTCATACCTATCAGAAGCTGGAATTCAACAGTCCCCTGTTGAGGCTTCTGAAGAAAAGCCCCAAAATAATGTGGAAGAGGAAATAAACGTGTTTCTCGCGCCTCACAGAAGTGGGCAACTAAATGAATTTTTGCAAATTCATGAAGCCACGTACAGTTCACAATAAACATCTAAAGTTAAATGACACAGATGATCAACTTTTTCTACAGTTTGTGCAGGATCTGAAACAAGTACATGAATTGGGTATCTAAGGGTCTCTAGATTAGTACAGACTATTCTATTTCTGAAGACTTCATGGCCTACCTTATGAAGATCTGTGACATGTCAAAAAGACCTAAAAGAATTGCTTTTATTTTCAGCATTGACTCCTACTGAATTTTTTAGTTAGGGAACAATAGACTCTCTTCCCTACCGTCGGTATGTCTGAGGCTCCAAACCTTTTTTTTATGCTTTGTTAAGCATTCAGTTGCAAATTACTGCAGTTGGCCTAGAATATTTCATTCCATTATTTTAAATATCTGTAAAATTTTTGTCTCTCTTGACACACATACAATCTATGTTACTACTTGCAATAGACTATAGCCAAAATACTCATGTCTAGATTCTGAACTTAGAAATATACCAGAAAAAAATTATATTTAAAGACTTTTAAAATTGGTGAAAGCTCAAAGTATTTCAAGGTGCTGATCATTTGCAGTTCCTATAATTTAAGCATTATGTGGAGACAGGTATCTTAGGGCCTTTGAAAAACAGACTGCCAGATGCTTTTACGCTTCTGTGTTTGTACATCATCTAATGCTCTTGTGATCCCTGACTAGCATTTCAGGAACGATAACAAATCAAGATAACAAGATGCTAGAAAAACATTTAAGTACAAAGAGGACCCAATTCGTCTCATTCTGCTTAAGGAACCTCAGTTACCTGGACCAGCATCCTAAACTCCCAATAAAAATACTTTATGAAGGCACATCTAGAGAGCAACTCAGACTACCTCAGATCTAAAAATTCAGTGTTCATGAGCAGTGTGGGTGGAAGGGGGCAGGGAGAAATAAATCAATAACAACAAAAAATAAAGTCTATAGATCTGTGTATAAGTAACCTTTTTAATTCTCTCACTGCTTTAAAATTGCACAACAGAAGTCTTAAAAATTAACTATTTATCACTAACATATTAACCAACAATATTTACTTCAGTTATTGATCTCAAACACTGAAATGTGAAGGCAGAAGTACAGAAATTGCTTTAGAAAGTTTAGGATACATTAAAAAATACTTCAAAAAGATAGAAAAACTTACAGAAATTTATAAGATCAGTATAAATTATTGATAGGGAAAGGGGAAAAGAATTAAGTCTTCATAGATTATTCTTTCTTTTTACTGATAGGAAAACAACCTTTCCTAATTATTAAAGTAACCGATTAGGTGCCAGCTGGCTAAATTATACATCGATTGTAGAGTAAAATTCTGCCCTCGAGCTGTGCATTTAGCTCTAGTGATGATATCGGTGAGAATTAGGAGTAGACTCCACAGTTGTATAGGCCGTCACGTCATTAACACACCTACTAAAATCAGACCTATGCATAGGGGTCTGTTTCAAAACCGCCAACATGCAAAATATATTCATGTAATTACAACTTCTGATGCCTAAATGGCCATTTGAACAATTATTGGTATTTTAGTTTTAATGATTTTGTATACCCAAGCTGTATATCTGAGGTTCTGGAAAAGTGGCTGTTAGAAGTCTTCTTTATCTATTTGCCCACAGACACAAGAAAAACCTTCCCACTTCTTTGTCAGACCCTTGCAAACAACAAAAAATGAAACTGAAAACATCTGCAAAGACTTATCTAGTCTTTGGACACTAGAAATTAACTAAGGAATGAACAAAAGTTGTTTTTACATGTAATGCCTTATGAATTCCTTCTAGGTCTTGAGAACAGAAACCAGATAACCCACACTATGCAATAGGATATTATTCATAATATTCCCGGCCTAGATTTCAGCCCCAGTCTAACACACAGGTACACAGGTAGGCAGCAACCTCGATTAAAGATAGCAGCTGTATGAAAACATGTGTCTCCGATTAATACTTTTTACCAGAATGTATGCTATTAAAGTCTTCTGTGAATACAAAGCCATTTTCATCTGTCTACACATTATAGGCAGAAAAACAATCTTCTCTGTTCAGTTTTATGCTTCTTAATTTTATCTGGGATATTACTACTAACATGATAGCCATTACAAAATTTTAAGAGAAATAGATCAATTACTTAATATCAAAATTTGATCCTGTTCTTTGTTAACTTACCTTGCCAACAGATTGAGGGAATGGTGGTCTTTGATTTTCAGGAATTAATATTGGAGTTGCCAAAATAGCCCTCTTTTGTCTTGGAATTCCAAGGGTGCCTTCTATCTTAAAGATTTCCTAAAAAAGAAAAAGACCAATTACAAAGACTTTCAAAATAATATTCAGTTGTTATTTCCATTCCCTGCATCTTTAGGCAAAATTAACGTGAACTACCAGATTCTAGGGGTTTTTAAATTATATGTTTTCCAGCAATTAGAGATAACATACCAAACTAATTATTTAAATCTGTCTGGTTACTCCACTTAGTACAGTGACAGTGGACAGGCCATATTCATTTTGTATTCTTGTAGACTAGTTTTAAACCTAAGCAAGCATGTCTACCATCCAAACCTGATGACTGCTTGGAATATCAGCTAGTAGGGGGTTTTTTTGTGCTGGATCTTTTGGGTTTTGGTTTTTTTTTTTTTTTTTTCTTAGCTAAAACTTCATGTAAACTCAGGAAGTGTGGGTTAGACAAGTGGATGGTGAAGTGGATTGAGAACTGGCTGAATGACAGAGTTCAGAGGGCTGTGATCAGCAGTGCAGAGTCTAGTTGGAGGCCTTAGTGGTGTTCCCCAGGGGTCAGTACTGGGCCCAGTCTTGTTCAATTTATTCATCAATGACCTGCATGAAGGGACAGAGCGCACCCTCAGCAAGTTTGCTGATGACACGAAACTGGGAGGACTGGCTGATACACCAGAAGGCTGTGCTGCCATTCAGCGAGACCTGGACAGGCTGGAGTGTTGGGCAGAGAGGAACCTTATGAGGTTCAACAAGGGCAAGTGCAGGGTCCTGCACCTGGGGAGGAACAACCCCCTGCACTGGTACAGGTTGGGGGTTGACCTCCTGGAAAGCAGCTCTGCAGAGAAGGACCTGGGAGTCCTGGAGGATGACAAACTCACCATGAGCCAGCAATGTGCCCTTGCAACCAGGAAGGCCAATGGCATCCTGGGGTGCATTAAGAAGAGTGTGGCCAGCAGGTCCAGGGAGATTCTCCTCCCTCTCTACTCTGCCCTGGTGAGGCCCCATCTGGAGTCCTGGGTCCAGTTCTGGGCTCCCCAGTTCAAGAGAGACGAGGAACTACTGGAAAGAGTTAGCGGAGGGTACAAAGATGATTAAGGGACTGGAGCATCTCTCCTCTGGGGAGAGGCTGAGGGAGCTGGGGCTGTTCAGCCTGAGGGAGAGAAGACTGAGAGGGGACCTCATCAATGCTTATAAGTATCTCAAGGGCGGGTGTCAAGAGGACGGGGCCAGACTCTTCTCAGTGGTGCCCAGTGACAGGACAAGGGGCAATGGGCACAAACTGGAACACGGGAACTTCCATCTAAACATGAGGAAAAACTTCTTCATTGTGAGGGTGACAGAGCCCTGGCACAGGCTGCCCAGGGAGGGTGTGGAGTCTCCTTCTCTGGAGATATTCAAAACCCGCCTGGACGTGGTCCTGTGCAACCTGCTCTAGGTGACCCTGCTCTAGCAGGGGGGTTGGACTAGGTGATCTCCAGAGGTCCCTTCCAAACCCTATCATTCTGTGTTTCTGTGATTCATACTCCTATATCAGAAAGAACAAAAGTAGAAGTAGTTTATACACAAGTCTTCCTTTTCCCGCTCCATTTTCTGGAGTATTTTGTTCTAGCTGAGCTTCAGGCAATTCAGCACTTTATGAGCTACAGCAAACTCTTCACAGTGACCTCTGGCCCCTAGAAAACTCTGTCCGTCACACCTTTGCCTTCTCTCCCCTTCTGCTCTCTCATCCTTTCAGTGCTCTTTCTGCATGAGCTGCAGTTTCCCAGAGACCACCCTCTCCTTTTGCTTCCTCCTACAGTCTCTGCAACTCTCTTCTCCAAGCACACTCAGTTACTACCAAGGTCAAAACCAGCCTCTCCCCATGTACCAAAGCTCTCCCTCTTTTTTTTTTTTTAAAAAAAAAAACAAAACCCAAACCAACACACAAATTTGTACTATGCTGGGAATTGTGAAACTGAAAAAGATTTAGATCATTAGTATTCATTCAGGTTGTCATGACAGAGGGTGGAAGCAAGGACAGGCAGCCTAGGAGGAATACAGAGAAATTGTCTGAGCAGCCAGGGAGCAGGTTAGGAAAGCTAAAGCCCTGATAGAATTAAATCCGTCCAGGGGTGTCAACAGCAACAAGAAAAGCTTCTATAGGTACATCAGCGATAAAAGGAAGACTAGGGAAAATGTGAGCCCTCTCCAGAAGGAAACAGGAGACCTGGCTTCCCAGGATATGGAAAAGGCTGAGGTACTCAACGACTTTTTTGCCTCAGTCTTCAGCAGCAAGTGCTCTAGCCACACCGCCCAAGTCACAGAAGGCAAGAGCAGGGACTGGGAGAATGAAGAACCGCCCACTATAGGAGAAGATCAGATTCAAGACCATCTACAGAACCTCAAGGTGCACAAGTCCATGGGACCTGATGAGATGCACCTGCAGATCCTGAGGGAACCAGCAGATGAAGTTGCTGAGTCACTATCCATCATATTGGAGAAGCCGTGGCAGTCTGGTGAAGTTCCCACTGACCGGGAAAGGGGAAACATAACCCCCATTTTTAAAAAGTGAAAAAAAAAGACGACCCAGGGAACTACAGGCCAGTCAGTCTCACCTCTGTCCCCGGCAAGATCATGGAGCAGATCCTCCTGGAAACTATGGTAAGGAACATGGGAAATAAGGAGGTGATTGGTGACAGCCAACATGGCTTCACTAAGGGCAAATCACGCCTGATAAATGTGGTGGCCTTCTGCAATGCGGTTACAGCATTGGTGGATAAGGGAAGAGCAACTGATGTTGCCTACCTGGACTTGTGCAAAGCATTTGACACTGTCCCACACAACATCCTTGTCTCTAAATGGGAGAGACATGGATTTGACAGATGGACCACTCAGTGGATAAGGGATTGGCTGAACGGTCACACTCAAAGAGTTGTGGTCAATGGCTTGATGTCCAAGTGGAGACCAGTGACAAGTGGCATTCCTCAGGGGTTGGTATTGGGACCAGCACCATTTAACATCTTTGTCGGTGACATGGACAGTGGGATGGAGTGCACCCTCAGCAAGTTTGCCGACACCAAGCTGAGTGGTGCGATTGACGTGCTGGAGGGAAGGGATGCCATCCAGAGGGACCTTGACACGCTTGAGAGATGGGCCCAGGCAAACCTCATAAAGTTCAACAAGGCCAAGTACAAGGTCCTGCACATGGGTCGGGGCAATCCCAAGCACAAATACAGGCTGGGCAGAGAATGGATTGAGAGCAGCCCTGAGGAGAAGGACTTGGGGTGTTGGTTGATGAGAAGCTCAACATAACCCAACAACGTGTGCTTGCAGCCCAGAAAGCCAACCATCTCCTGGGCTGCATCCAAAGAAGCATGACCAGCAGGTCAAGGGAGGTGATTCTCCCCCTCTACTCAGCTCTCATGAGACCCCACCTGGAGTACTGTGTCTAGCTCTGGAGCCCCCAACACAAGAAGGACATGGACCTGTTGGAGCGAGTCCAGAGGAGGCCACAAAGATGATCAGAGGGCTGGAGCACCTCTCCTCTGAAGACAGGCTGAGAGAGTTGGGATTGTTCAGCCTGGAGAAGAGAAGGCTCTGGGAGGACCTTCTAGCAGCCTTCCAGTACCTAAAGGGGGCCTGCAAGAAAGCTGGAGAGGGACTTTTGACAAAGGCATGTAGTGATAGGACAAGGGGTAATGGCTTTAAAGTGAAAGAGGGTAGATTTAGATTACCACTCTGAGGGTGGTGAGGCACTGGCACAGGTTGCCCAGAGAAGCTGTGGCTGCCCCATCCCTGGAAGTGTTCAAGGCCAGGTTGGATGGAACACTGAGCATCCTGATGTAGTGGAAGGTGTCCCTGCACATGTCAGGGGGGTTGGAACTAGATGATCTTTAAGATCCCTTCCAACCCAAACCATTCTATGACAGTTTTACAAAACAAATCATAGGTTGAATTAAACATCTAATTCCAATAAGGTAGTTACATCCTACACATAACACTTTGCTCTCTTAATGCAGAAACTCCAGAAACCTAAGTTTCTCAGTTCTGGAATCAGGTGGTTGTTTTAATACCTGCTACTTTATTACGCAAGGAGAGCTCCATCCTTAGGCTGTATTTTCATAAAACTGCAAAGCTGAATAAGTTTTCTTGGTGGCACAATCTGGACATCCATCAGTCAAGAACTCGACAGGCTGCTCCTGCTGCCATCTGTATAGATGCCTCCCACCTAATGAGTCTATCACCACCAAAACACTGCTCTACCTCTATTAGCTTTAGTGTCACTTTTCAAATTTGACAACAAACACCAGGCAAGGGAAACTCAAGTCTCCAACAGTCAGCTTGAGACATGACAAAGTCAAAGAGCAGTGGGAACCATGCAGAGAATCTCTTCTCATAGTTTTGCCAATTTTCATAACTTTTTGAGGCTCACCCTGATACAGAGTTCCCATCTCTCCCTAAGGCTTTGTCACTTCTCTCTAATCTTTCAGTCTGCAGGCCACTTGGGTCCCTATTTTTGTCTTTCAATTCCTCTCCCAAAAGAATTTTCCCTAATAAAAATTCATGAGAAAGTTCAAGATAAAAACATTTGAAGTGTCAAATAAAAAGGAGACCTGAATTCTGTCCAAAGGCAAATGCACAGAGCAGTAAGCTTTCAAAATCACTTACACTGAAAACACAGCAGACAGTTTGGCTGGCATGTGTCTGTGATGTTTATAAGGAGAGTAAAAGTGACTACCAGTACGTCTAGAAGAAAACATCAGCTCTTTAGCTCAGCAGCAGCAGTGCTCAACCGATCAGGATTTTTACTCGTGCTAACTCCTACTTTCATGGTTGCCCTTCAGCTCATGAAAACGTAAGGAAGAACTCCGAGATTCATGCTCTTTGGAAATGAGCAAGATATTTATTCAGATTTACATCTCTTCGTATCATAGAACGGTTTGGGTTGGAAGGGACCTTTAAAGGTCATCTAGCCCAATCCCCCTGCAATAAGCAGGGACAACTTCAACTAGATCAGGTTGTTCAGAGCCCCATCCAACCTGACCTTGAATGTTCTATGTTTCTTTCTATACTAGTTTGAGGAGTAAAAGGAATTTTCAGATTGTTTAATATCTAGATCTCCCAATTTTGGTAGTCATAGACCCATAAGCAATTAATTCATCACTTTTTCATGACAGGTTATCCATACACTTTCCCAGAAGGTCCACAAATGGAAGAAAAAGCCAAATTATATTCAATGAGTCAACACTGCAGTCAATTATACAAAGAAACAAAGTTCTAAAGGAAAGCAGAAGAGTGGTAAGACTTAAGGCTTTCAAGTCCAGATTTCCAAGCAGGACATTGGAACAAAAAAGGACAAATAATATTGCTTGTTTGTTTTTAAACACAATTAGTCTGTTGCATGGACAAGAGAGCTTCAGCAGATTGGGCACAGAAACGTAAACACTTCTCCAAGTATGTTTCACACTCTTTATTCTTCGAATCTCACTGCTGGTTTTTAAATACTGATTTCTTCATGATGATTTCTCTCTTTCTCATCATCTCCTGGTGTCTAACAGCAACATGACTGATTAAATGAGTAGCCAAAAGCATCACTATGGAATGCAGGTAAACAGAAAAGAAGAAAAGGTCAAGAGTACTTCACCAACACATTTAATAATTCAGTGCTGTTTGTGGTTATCATAATGATTTCCCCATTTGTAAAGAACAGGGAAAAAGAAAGAAGATTTTGCTTAATGCCAAGCAGCTGCAACTGATGATTTGATCCTCAACCAGTATATAAGACAGAAGCCAAAGAATGTGAAATTCCATGTGCACTTAGCATCTGATTCAACAGTCAAAACACTGAAAAGATCCTCATTCATGGGTGGCTATATTGCATATATAATAATTTTTACTGAATTCACCTATTTAATTTCTTGAAGAAGCAATTCACAAGGGATATGAAATTACTCCAGCAGAGTTGGCAATTTTGCTTCAAATTTTCTTACAGTGTCAAGCTAGCATTATAACAGGAGTCTTCTTTTGCCTCTTGACAAAAGTGAAACCCACAAAGGAGTTTTCCGTCATCTTTGCTTGAACCAGCTGATCAAAGACTGTAGCACCTACCATGTCTTTGTAGCAGCCATGACACGACAAGTACCTATGTGCCAGGAGTCTGGAGCTGGCAGTCTAGAGAGCCTAGAACGTCACGTCCTGGATGGGTGGTGTTCAACCAACACCCAGGGAGCCAATGGCTATGATTACCATCTGCTTCTCCCATGCCCGCTGCTTTGTACAACAAACAGAAATCTAAGGTGTATGTCTGGAAACATCCAACCACAAACAAAATTTAATTTAAAAAAAAGAAAATAAAATTATAATAAATACATGCCTTCCTAAGAAAAGGGCTTCAAAAATAAAAATTCTGGGTTTCTGATTAAGTTTTTTTTTTAAACCAAAATGGTAGGAGAGAAATCCTTCCAGGTTCTTTATTTTTACTATTTAACTGCAACATCACATCTGTGATCACTATCTTTCAGCTGCTATTTTCATGGACAGTGGATTACCTGATCAGAATCCAACTATCAGTTCACTGTCCACCATTTCATAACCAGCTTTTACACCCTATTTTTCGCTTCATTAAATTCCCTTTCTAGATGTGGAACTGGTACAGCAATAGTTCAGCACCCAATATGCTGGTTCACTGGCATCAAAGCTTGATTCCCTGTTTGCATTAAGCAAGCAACAAACACAGTCTCCTCGTTTTTCCAGCGTTTAGGTTATGCTTTTATTGAAAGATGCCAGTCTGCCCAAACTGTGATGCTACGCAAGTTGCAATTTCCGTAGATCCCTTGAGAACTCTCCACTTTGTTTTGTTTTTCTTTCTTTTTACCAGGGGTTCTTGGGGGCATTGCAGAACTTGAATATTTGAATGAATGGCCTAGTCACTATCCAGTAGCAGGCACCATTACTCTTGACAAAGAAAATTTCATTAGAACTTGTCATGGGAATAAGGTGGCTGAATACTTATATCGATTTGTCACAATAAGGGTTGGAAACATCACTGGAGTAGCAATCTGTAATCCACTATGGTGACCAGAAAAATGGTTGAGTTTCTTGCCATTTAGTTGCTTTTATATACTAAGCTTGATGGTACAAAATGGGGTCAGTCTCAAATACAAAAAACAAAAAAAATTAATTGGATGCTTGTTGCAAGCACAATTTCTCTGAAATAGCAAGTGGGATGTGGTATTCAGTGGTATATCAGTCTTTCTGCAAAGTAACATCACTACATAAGACTGAAAAAACTAACACTGCATGCAGATCAGCTTAAGAAATAATTTTTATATAATTCTCAGCTGAAATTTCACAATTGTGCTGCGATAATTAGTTGCTTTATGTATGTTATTTCTATCATCAGAATATTGGTATTATCAGCAATATTAATTGTTAATGATTTCTAAAACGTGCCAAAACAAAAAAATATTTTCTCATGTTGTTAATAATATGAAAATCTAAGTAATGTGCTGGAACTTTACTTGTAAGTTAAAGAACATCTGTTTAAATAAATAATTAACTCAATGAATAAATTTTTAAATTGTAAAAGTCAGTGGCATACACACAAACATCTGCTCAAAAGTAGTCTGTCCTCAGTGCCCGAAAATGTCACCCTAAAAATGACATTGTGTACTTTAGAAGAACAAATCCAGCTAACATCTAGCATGCTAAGGGGAATCAGATACGTCAGAGCACATAAGCTTCCAGGCTTGTGAAGCATGGTCAGGTATAACATCTGGGTAATGGAATTGCTGGTGGAACTTGATTTAATTACACCGGGTGTTTCTACTATTATAATTGTTACATAAATAGAGAGGCAGATCCTTACACTGCTTAACCAATATACCCATTAACTTCATAGACACTTGGTAATCTCAAACTACAGCTTTGCTACGGTGCCGTTCAGCTGGCTGTGTTCTATGTATTTTTATAGGGTAGAGGTTCCTTTTGTCTTTAGAGGAGTCAAGAACATATTAGGAAAAATTTTATTCTTGTTCAAATAATTCAGTCATGTGTAAGTTATAACTATTTTAATGCTAATTTATTCTAAAGTATTTTTGTAACGCATACATGACAAAATGCCAACTATCATGGAGACAAACCTAAACTTTTGTTTTGTGAAATAATACATTCCATTATTGCCCTGAACCTCTGCAGTATCTTTTGTGATGGGAAAGTCCTGTTTCTGTTCAAGTCTAAGTTTCGTTTATCTTCACACCTGCCTTATTCTGTGTCAGGGAAAAGTTTTTCTAAGATGATAATGGACTAAATGCCATTAACTTTCCTTTTGTACACATTAACCACAGGAGTTACCTGTTCTGAGAATAACACAGAAATGACAACCAAGTGCCTTTTATTTTTTTTAAATTAACATTTCAGACTTTTCTTGTCATCATTTAGTGAGTGTTATTTTCATTTTGAACCACATGTGAATCACCCCTTCTTTCAGGAAAACTCATATTGGTTCCACACTGCTCATTAAACATAATGAGGTATCCCTTAAACACAGAAAACTAAACATGCTCTGACTGACTGCATCTGTCAAACAACATTGCAACTATGGCTTAAGGAAAAAGACAGCGGCTGACCTTATGCCTCTGTGTTCACCAGGATATACTAACAACACATCACTTATCACCATTAAAAATACCCTTCTCCTCATCTCTACTGCGCTTACACTGGTTGCAAAGCAAACAAAAACAGACGACTTTTACAGTATGCCAGAAAAAAATCAAAATTGTTAAAGATGTCCCAAAGCCTTCAGCATCTTAAGTAAACGTAGCGTAAATAAGGAAAGCACTTGCTGATGCAATTGCCAAGGCATGCAAGCCTTAAGAAACGTGTTCTGTAATAAAAATTTACCTTGAAAACAGGTGGGTTTTTTTTGGCTTTGTTTTTTCTTTTAATGAAAGCATCTCCCATTGGGTTAGATACCAATCTGCTGTTGAAAATAGTGCTAGATATGTTGTGGAGTTCTGAAGCAATTAAAGCCTTTCACAGATCTGATACTTTTGAGACTTAACCAAAGCCACATGGAAAATTCATTGCACAGCATGGACACAAAGCCTTAACTTCTTACTCAATATTCCTGCTGAGTCCATTCAGTGAACTCCTTTCTTCACTTATATTGGAGGAACTCAAAATGTGAGACGTTCCCTTTGGCAAGCTTCACACGTGTTGAAAACACCGTGATTTCCAGAGTGAGAAGGAAAAAGAACACATAGAACACATATCTCAATTCCAGGGCATGATAAATGAATCAAAGATGAACCCTTTTGGTGGGGCAGTAACCTATATAAAGCCACAAAATCTGTAGAACAGTAGCAGACAACTGACAACTCCAAATTTGGAATACCACAAGCAGCTATGAATAAGCTGTTCCATGTTTCAGTTCTGGGATATAAGGACAATTTCTAACAAAAGAAAATGTATTTGTTATGTAAAATAAATCCTATTCATAGCAGAAGTGGTCCTACCTTGGAAAAACAGCTTTCTATGTCTTGCTGCAGGGCAGCCAGCTATAAGTATATGGAAGAAGACAAATACATTTTATACCCATGTTTTGGATTGCTCAAGTGCTAGGGAATTCATTGCATTATAACAGTGCTGCACAAAAGCAATTTCATGTTACCCTAAAGCAATAATACTGTATGTTAAAGACATGTATACTGTTTAATAGATCTAGTGGCTGCAGTCCCAGTCCCACGTGTGAATGGATGCCTAAAACACACTTCCTCCCACCCCCTACAAGGCTCCAAGCTGTCATTACAATTAAGACCTCCTCAGTCCTGCTCCCCAACAATTTTTTAAAGCTGTGTTGCCACATATTCCCTGTTATCCCTTAATTTCTTCGTCATCTCCATTCCCTCAACAAAACAATTCCTCATCTAATTCCAAACACTGATTATTTACCTCATTATTCTTTTCTAAACTCTGAGCAATCCTGCTGTTCTTCCTGTGCACCTCCTGCATTCCCAAATAACACCTCACTTTATCTTGCTCCAGGTCTCAGTGTCATTCTGCAAGTCTTGTTTTCCTTTGGACAACATTCATTCCTTAACATTCATTTTGAATCTGTTTCTCTTGAACACTGACAATACAACTCTACCCAAACTGAAGTAATCTCAAATTCGCATCTTTTGTTTCCAGAAATACCTGTTTTTTTCTATTGGGGTTTTTTTGAGCAACATCCATCTTGGCATTACAACTCCAAAGCTTCCCTGTTTCACCCATCTTTCTCAGATAACCAGTTCCATTCCCCCATCAAAAGCACAGCCAGTGTTAAAATTACTGACATCCTGGTAGATTTGGGAACACTTCTGGTACAGGTCCTTCAACTCATTCAAGACAAGAGTAACAGCGGTTCCTCATAATGACATATTTTAACTTTCTCATTGGAAGCTGACATGACATGCATGAAGCACTGCAGCAAATAGATTTGTATATACCATAGATCATTCTAGAGCTGGAAAAATACCACCACAACATATCCAGGACCCTGTTCTCTCCTCTGCCATTTTCCCAATGCACAGCCATCCAAGTCAATTCAAAGAATGTATAAATTCTGTCAAATCACAACAGAGGCATTTTAAACTCAGTATGCATGGTGTAAGCAGCAATTCAAGAAGCAGGACAGCAGAAAGAGAAGCCCCTTGTTAAGCTACAAGCAGACCCATTGGTTCCAAAGCTTCCAGGTCATTATTTCACACTTTAAATAAAAGCAGGTTTTTATTTAAAATAGGTATTAATTCATATCATGTTGGACAGTTACACACATTAAACATTATCTCTTCCTTCTCTCACAATATATCACTAATCCTGACTGTCCAAGAAAAACTTCTTATTTTCCCATCCCATAAAATTCTCAGGGGGTAAATGAGGAATTCAGCCTTTGACCTGAGATTTCACAAAACCCAGAAAAAAAAAATTCATGATGCAGACACTGATTGTATGTCCTACAACCCCACTCTGTACATTCTGGAAACCTGAACTGTGCATGTGCAGTCAATTGAGCACACCCAGATGAATCACTCTGCACAGCACAGATTACATATAGGAGACCTGGTCATGGGTATTGCAAAAAAAATGCCAGTTACCTCATGCTGAAAAACAAGACCCCTTTTTTAAGAGTCTGAGAAGTCTATTTTTTGTTACAGTAATCAAGGACAGTTTAACTGGGAGGGAGTTTCAATACTTCTCTTTCCGTTAGTACTGGTACACCCTTGCATGTGATGTAATATTGCAGTCACACGCCTGCACAACTTCCTTCCTCCTTTCCATTAGATCAGGGCCGTATTGATTCCTAGCAAAAATAATGTTACATAAGACTGCAAAGCAGGAATGCGTGATGGTTAGATCATAGATCTGTACAACAAAAAAGTCTGGATATATTCTATTAGACACAACTATGCATGCATTATGCTCTACAGAGGTGCCATTCTTGTGCTTTCCTATACAGGAGCTGCCAGACTGACAAATGAAGTGGTAGTCTGTGATGAAGACAAAATGCCCACTTAGATCTAGGCTACAGCAAAGCTCCTCATTCACCAAGCTAGATTTGAAATTTGGTCGAAAGAGCTGAAATGTTAGTGCATTAATCCACTTCACCTCTTGGTCCAGCTACTCGGAACAAATTAATTAACAGGCATTAACTGAGTCCAAAGAGCTGAAATCGTAGTGTATTAATCCACTTCACAAGTCAGGCTGTATTTTTACTCTTCAATACAAACAAATTAACAGACAGTAACTGTCTGATACCAGAAGCTTAATTCTATTCTGTGATACAAATAAAGAGACAGTGTTGTAGTGTCTTGTGGACAGCTTCTTATTACCACCTGAGCGCTGCTGGAGTTGGTACTGGACTTTGACTGCATTTGTCAAAGATGAAAATACAAAGCCTGAACATGCCCTGTGTTAGTTGTTCCCATAATAGTGACCCAATTAAATTCACAGGACAATGCCCATTTGTTCTAAACGTTTAATTATTCTGGACAGTCTCAAAGACCGACATAGTATTACTGAAGAAGAGAGCATGCAGGTGAAGTTCTGACTTAGATGAGAAGTATCTAAAATTCACGTGCAACAAACCAACTTTTTAAAAACTATGACTACCAAGACACTTTAAAAGAAAAACAAACAGTCATTCACTCAAATTCTACTTCTAGATCTAACTTCTATAGAACTTGTAAAATATGCTAGTTAGAAATAGCAACATTGTTTTGTTTTTGCCGTATTTATTTTGGGATGGGAAATCAAAGCTCAGCTTTTTTGCAGAACATTTCCAAAAGAAAAGTGAAACATGCAAGATGGAGACCCAGACATAGGCTTGGAGATCTCAGTAGAGTCTCACATTTCTCCTTAATCACATGCTGGCGATTAAGTCTAATTCAGGAAATTCAAAGAGTGTACCTGACAGGAGTCAGGAGCAAATTAATTGCTATACTGGAACAGATCAATGATTCATGAGCTGTAACATCAAGCTGCTAACAATATTAATTGCCACGTACTTCAGGAAAAAGAGCCTAAAATGGCAGGAGTTATAGTTTACAATGGTTTGAAGGGGTTTTTTTCTGGATTATAACTGCTGAAACTGAAGTCGAGTACAGCTTTACAATACATGAAATGTGACATTGATAGTTCAATACTGTATATCATTAAAATTCATATGTTTGGATCTGAGCATTTTGCCCTAACAACCTGCAGCCATAGTAGCATAAAAATATTTATATTCCCTCCTTCACACCTGTTGACTTTTAACTGAGTGTCTCCATGGGATGCGAACAGCCACCACCTACACAAACACCAAGTAAACAGGTTTTATTCAAGTTTCCTGGCCAAGAGAAGACAGATCCAACCTTACTCCCAGCCTGCATGCCATCTGTTCGGCAACTCCACTGCTACTCCTACTACCTTGTTTTTGTAGCGTTGGCCATGGGCTACCTACTCTGGGTTTCTGGTCAGTAGGAAGCAGCATCCAAGATTATTAAAAAGAAATAATACTCTTAAAACTGTCAGAGCAGGGTTGGAGCACTCCATAGCTCCTTATTGACTACAACGGAGTGACTGAATAGGGACAGAAAGTCCAGCGGTCAAAGCATTCACAGGGGATAGAGAAGGTACAGATTCAGTATTGTTCTAATAATTGCTTCCAGAGACTTTCCAGTGAATCGCATTATTTTAGCACTTACACCCCACAGATCTAAAAACTCAACTTGGGTCTCATGATTTCTAGTCCAGTGTTTTTCTGACAAAGAAGTGATGCATTCAAATGCATTCAAAAAACTGAGCTCCAACCAAAACTGTGTATTATCCACCCCTTAGTTTCCACTTTACGTTTTTGTTCGTATTTCATATTTTTCAGTTCTGTCAGATAAATTTTATTTTTATCTATACGCATTGTCTTGCTCCCAAAGTCACTGAAGTCATTAAAGTCAGACCTGTGATGTCTGCTGCCTTTACTGACACATTGGAATTTAAACTGGAGAATTCTAGAATTAAATCCTGAGTTCTCACAGCTTGAGCTAAATCAGCAAAATCTCTCTACTCCTTATAATTATCCATCATGCAGCTAGCCCCAGAAGAATCTTGACTGAACTGTATTTAAATGGCATTATGAATTCGTAAGATGAATTCTTCAGTTCTCGTCGCACATGCCAAGTGCAAATGTTCTGCTTCAAAATATGACCGAAGACCCATTGTGTATATGAGATTATGCACAGCATGTTGCGTCTACGAAGGGCAGAATTTCCAAGGAATGTAAGAAAATGAATTCTACTCTGTGTTATTCAACTTTCTTTGCACCATTCTCTCTGGTATCTGAATGTAGCACTGCAACAAAATCACACTATCAGCTTAGTGCTTAAGGTTCTGGTTGCTATTGCCTGACCATTTCAGAGTGGAGCAAAGCACAGCATCAGTTTCTTAGCTTAAAATAGCTTTATTTTGCTGAACTTATCTAATAGAGACAGGTTAATAAATTGCAGCATTCATAATTTGATACATTTTTGGCCCTGTTTCAGTTTACAAACTGTCCATTAACAGACCTTGAAATCTGTGAACAAATACATTATCTACCATTATACGCAAGTTTCTCAGATGAGTAATTTTTGATCTTCAGATTGCTCAGGCAGTTGCTTAGAAACATTTGTCTGTATTAGTTACACAAGTCATGTGGTATTATTTTTCTTTTCAGATTGGATGGCTTCTGTGAATAAGCAACAGAGCATGAAATGCAAATTTCATGATATAAAATTCAAAACTTGCTTTTGGCAAGGATTTGATTTATTACATTTACAGCACAAGATGAAAACAAAAAGGTTATCTCTGTGATCTGAATGACTTGACAGGGGAAGTAATGCCTGTGCGCCACTCGGAAGAAACTAGTAGCATAAGTTGCAAAATCAAACAAAAACATTAAACAAAAAAAGGGGAATTCCATAGAGTCAGTGGAGAGCATGGCCTAGGGAGCTTATTTGGCTGAAAAGATCATTCCCAGAAACATGAAGATAATAAAGAACAGGATGGAAGTTTGGAATAGTCTTGCTATGGAATGAAATGGAACCTCTGCAATAATTCATTTTATTAGTTATCTACATAGAAATTATGGGTTTCTCTTCTATTGATTAGCACTTTCCAGGGATTAGTACTTTCCTAGATTACAGCATAGGTATTTAGGTCAGAAAAAAATCATGACGATTCAAGTATATTATTATTTGCCTTTTTCAGAGTTTTGAGCAAGCAAAGAAAGAGAAGCAAGTAGTCTTGTGCATATTGAGAGTAACAGCCAGGTCTCATTCAATAAGGCTGAAAAAAGTATTCACTGGTATTTCATTGTAGATTATACAGAAATACAGTAGAATCTTTTTTTCTGCTGATGCTATCAGTGTGAGAAACATTGAAACTCACACCTTTTTTGCTTCTTTTAACTTTGTAAAAGAACCACTTGTATTTGCCTAAGTGTTTCTCCGCTGATAGTAATGATTTTTCTTCTCTATTGGATGCAATGATTTCTAGCAGCAAAATCACTGGTTCAAAACTAAATATAGAATTTTACTAGCAGAAGCTGCTTCTTTCAGTTGAAGAGAACCAAACATGGTAAAACTATGTTACTGAGCACACTCTGAGAGCGTGATCCAGGCAACTTCTACAAACTATAAAGCCTACATTCAAAATATAGCCAGTCATGAAGACCAAACCAAACAAACCCTGAAGGAGGAAATACTGCTAAAACAATGGAGAGAAACTTAGAAAACGACAGCAATTTTTTTTCCAGTAAACGTTTAAACCCAGGCTGCAAGGACCGATGGACAGTAAAACCATTTGCAAAGAAGAAAACATATCTGAGTTTTTGCTGAATTGTAATGCCACACGGGAATATAAAGGTATTGGGTCTGATTTTTAGTGACACTTGTGATAGCCAACGGAGATACATCTCATGCCACTACTAATTAGGTAAAGTCTCTGACTAACTTTCCTGGTACTCCCTTTCAAGCCAGCGGCTCTGCTAGAAACTAACACCAGTGGGTCTCAAATGACAGCAAGTGCGCCTAGCAACTGAAGCCTGACATCAGTGCAAAATATTTGGGCCGCCCATGATTTAAAACAGGCTTAGTTTTGGGTGGACTATGACTAACCCATAATTAAGATCAAATACTTCTTCTAGCAGAAGCAGCATTGAGTGTGTGTGAAATATGCATGCACAGTCCTTGCTTACTGTTTAACAGCCTATCTCATAAATCCTGGTAAAGGCATTCCACAAAGCCAGCCAGAAGTAGTGTCACACTCTGAGCACTTCTCTCAATATTCAGTCGAATGCCAAAGTGTTATTAATGAAGTATTAAAACACTGAACATGAATTTGATTAGAAAACAAAGGTATAAATTTTGATTTTAGTAAAAACAAAGTCTTCAATAAACCCAAATTTCTCCACTGCATACTTTCAATGTTTGTATAAAAACTTACACATTTCTTAAATACCAAAGAATCACTTTTTTTTCCTCCCTCCTTTCTCTAACATGCATCTCAGTCAGATCATGCTCATCCATCTTCAATAGTACAGTGCTCCCCTCATAGCTGCATACAGAAATTTGGTTTAAGGAATATGAGCTTATAAATTGCTATCCTTTGCCTGACTTTTAAATAAGTCGGGAAAAAAAAAAAAAAGAACAAACATCCTGAGCTAAGATTAAAAGCTGCATTCATATTAAAGAATAGTGTCTTTTTACCATTGAAACCGAAGCTGTAGATTATTCTGTGCTGATAAAGTGCTACAGTGGGCAAAGAACTTTCTCATAATGAACACTGCTGTAAAACAATTTATCTACCAGAAAGGAAACAAGTTTGCATAATCCATTTATGGTTGATTCAGCTTTAGAGGAATTTGTTATATAAATATATCTTGCCCTGGGGAATTGTTTTGCCAAAATAACTAATGAAAGTGTTTGAGCAACTTAACACTGATAATTAATAGGATTTTTCAGTATCACTGTGGACAATGGCATCTTCCCATGTACATTAGCCATCTCACCAGTGAAGAGACAAAAACTTGCAGACTCCAAGACCCAAATATATCAGAAAGTGGAAAACGAATTAATGTAGCACTTGTAAAAATGTTAAGTACGTGACATGTTTTAACTAATCATCAAAAGGTGTTTTATAGTACTTTCTTAAACATTCCATAGCTCAGTAATTATCACTTTAAAAGTCTTAATTAATAGTTCATCAATTGTTCAACTGACATTTCTAATATTCTGCTATCATGCTGGAATATTTGACTAAACATTACCAAGTACCATTAAGTCGTTATACACTTAGCTAGCAATCGCAAGTTATGTTTTAAGCTTAGGTGTCAATATTAAATCATCAAGAAGGATTACCACAGGTAACTCTTTCACAATCTCATCAATAATGCCTTGCCAACTACAATTCTGTAGAGACTTAAAATTTACAGTGAACCTTACCTGCTTTTGTGGTCACATAATTATTTTTATTATGCTTTGTGGCAATGTTGGCTGCCAAAAAAGGTTGTCCTAAAATCCCAGTGTGACAAAAATCAATTTTCAGATGCAAATGAGTGTGCCATAGGTGACATTTTTCATACTCAATAAATTGCCTGTCTGTGGCTTTGAACTAATGGACACATAAACAAGAGAGATTGGTGCCAAGATATTGCATTATAATCTTAGTGAAGTTTTATGAGACTCAGGCTACAGGCTGGAAAGAGAAACTAAAATAGAGGGAGGGGGCATGAACAATCTGAGGAAACCTGTAAGAATAAATATAGCTTGCCTTTTTTTTTTTTTTTTACGTTCTTTTCCTTCATTTTTTTTGAGCTCCAATTTCCCATTTATCTACTTTTTCCTCTTTTTTTTTTTTTAATTTCAGTGCTCTTCATGACCCCTTCTGTCTGCCACAACTTTTACCTCATTATTATTCTCCACCTCTCCTCTTCTCTGTCCCTTACCTGTCTTCCCAGTTTCTCTCCTAGAATATTTGTAAAAACAGGATTCCTTCCCATTATTCTTTTTTAATTCTGGCAACATTGTTTCCATTTATTCCCACCTCCTTGAGGTGATAGGCATTCCCTGACAGGGAAATTATTCAAAGCCACCCTGCTGTAGCTGACTGCAAAACCAGTGTGAAGAGCCACTAAGGCAGACCTCAAAACTTTGGCGTGTGCTTCTAAAGCAAGATGTCCAGAGGACAGCACAAAAACACAGTTTATCAGCACTATTAAGAATCTTTACATCAGTTAAGTACAGGGAAGAGCTCAGATTAAAGCTGCTGATCTAAACATCTTGGTAATGAAGCAGAACCAGCAGGCAGGCATCTCAGTGATGTCTCAGGGAGCCATGTCCTTCTTCAGGCACTGGGTCCACATGAGACTTCAGTTGAAGTCTACAGTTTCAGATTATTTTGTTTACTACACAGATATAGAGATTAAAAGCAGATCACTCTCAGACAGGTCTCCCCCCGCCCCCCCTTTCTTTTTTCTCTGAATCACAAGCACTTTAATTTTTGTATTAAAAAATAAAGGGATATAGATTAGTTCTGTGTTACTAAATCTGTGCACTTACACCACAAATACATTTAAACTTTCCTAGAAAATACAATAAATACACTGAAACTAGCATTACCTTTAAAAACAACAAAGACTTTAAGTGACCCCACTGCTCGTGTCAGATATGGCTACGCTTCAAAAACATGAGGAAGTCTGCATCTGGACAAAACAAATAGCAGGGTTTTTACAGGCTTGTCTGAAGCTTATCTTGAATAATCACAAACTTCTTGAGCCTGCAAATTTAGGTTAGAAGTCCTGAGAGATATTTACTCTTGCAATACAAATAGGAATTTGATAAAACCAATATTTTTATGCTATGTTGATAGTATTGTTTCCAACTATAGCTGAAATGAAAGATATGATTACATAATAGCCTTTCAAACCTCTTCAAAAGATTCAAGTAAAGTTCAAATCTTAAGCTTTTGAAACTTTAATCTTGAAATAAAGATCAGTGTTTTTGTTATTTCACCTTTTTCTCATGTTAGGAAAATATGAACAGTACTAAAATGACAAAGAACTGAACTCTGTGTCAGACTTATCCCTATGCGTATCCAATTGCAAGACTAGGATAACAATTCGGGGAAAAAAATTTTAAAAATACCCTTTTCAACCTCTTATCCTGGCATCCTCTATAAATAATACTATTGCTGCTGGTACTCCTTAGTTGTGTTTTGAGTTCTGTTTGTTCTGGGGTAGGAAGGAGAAAAAGGTATTTTCTTCTGCCGCATATCTCACTCCTTCCTCCTGAAAAATCAGAGCTCCCTCTAAAGTCAATAAACCAGCGCACCTTGACTTTGCCTGTCAGCATTGTCAGCACGACAGGGAAGCAGAACAGCCTTCTAATACTGTGCAGGCATAACTTTGAAAATACAGTTTTAAACTTTTGTTTATGACACTTGTCTGGTTGGCCAAATACCATTAGTGTACTCCTCAGAGGCAACAGTTTATTCCCATTGCCAGAGCAACGCCTGGCAAGGCGTGCGTATGGAATTCAGGGCAGTATGCCACAACCATCTCCACCCTGTTCTTCTGAAAAGAGAAATTATGATGGAAAGTATGAAACATGCTGTTCCCTGCCTTTTAAGGTCACCACAGAAATTTACTTCACAAGCTAGCCAATATACACAGCTTCTCTTTCTTCCATCGCTCCACTTCTTCATGGTCTTGTAACCCGTGCTAACATTTGGAAAGCAAGTCTTTAATTCCAAAAGTCCACAAGTGACTTTGGTGTCCAAATTCCCTGATCAGATTAACTATCTGCATCACTGCTGGTAATGCAGAAAGTGTCCATCAGAAAATTCCCAGGTGGTGGAGAATTACCTTCTGGTAAATCTACACTACAGAAGAATGCCATGGTCTGTTCATCCTCTACAAGCGCAGCAAGTACCTCAGGGTTGTACACACTACAGATTGACATCAGCTAATGTAGAGCTCAATTTTACCCCATTTTACAGTTTTTCCTTTCTAGAATAAGCTTCAAGCTGTATGGATAAAAAACCTACCCATGAGATTAAGAAATAGACCCTAAGATTTTCAGCTTTTTCCAATGCTGAACCAGATTTGACCAGATCATAACTCCCAGCAGCAGAAGATACCAGGCAAAAGATCAATTGCATCAGATTCGCCAATTTATCTGTGTTAAACAACAGTAAAACAGAAAATTGGAATAATATATATAAAAAAACATCCAAAACACAAAGGAAAAACTTAGATACCAGATATGTTCATTGACAGCACATCACGGGCCAAAGATTTACAAACAAGTTTAATGAAAAATCTGCTGAGAAGTAGTTCTGCAGTCCTGATCTCCACTACTACTGTCCAAAGCTATTAATTTATACAAGAAGTTAATTTAAAAATAGAAGATATAATGGAGCATAGTTTTGTGAACACTTACTAAATGTAGAGCCCTAGGGCTCAGTGTACTTTTATTTTAAGTAATTGTATTCCACATGTAAACATTAAAGACTTAAATATACTGGGATAAATGAATTTAGACTTGCTAAAAGGTTTCTATAAATAGCCTCCTATTATGTCACTTCTCCAGGTAGTCTGCTTTGTTGACAGTTACTGTAAGAACAGAGCATTCCAGTTTCCCTGTAGTGAACATGAAACAGTCACCTAAGGAAAACCTTTCGTAATTAGAACAAGGCAGGTACTAAACCTATTCCTTGGCTTATCTATGTATTTGTAGCTGAAGTTCATTAACTTGTCAGCACTGATTCCTTTTGAATAGGAAAGTGAAATGAAAAAATGACATGCAAATCAATATCAACTGTTAAGTCATGTTCTCATTTAGCATAGTGTCAGATATGAAATATTGAGAATTAAAAAGAAACTTTCTGGTGGAAAAACATGCTTAGTATGCCATTTTTTTTAATAAGAGAATTACTACAGTGAATTAAGCTAGTTGTCATCTCATGATAAAAGTTACAGCATGTGAAAAGTTAAAGAAGATCTTCTAAAGTCTGTTTTTATTTTCAGGTATTTTTAAAAATGATATTACACTTAATAAATGGGGAAAAGCATTTAAAATATAATTCATGCTCACTAGCTGGCACAAAAGCTGTGTGGCACATCCATATATATCTAGAGACAGACATCTGCCACAAGGACTTCCACATAACTCAGCATTATGCCACAAGCCCACAGACATATTTTTGGAAAATACATTTCACATGTGTAAATCACACTATTATCAGGAGGGACTACAAATTAGTCTTCATGGACATGTGAAATTATAATAATGGGGTGTCAAAGGCCAGAGGAAATTTCTTGGAAATGAGCATAAGGTAAGGCAAAGATCTGTTTGCATACCCTGATATATACTGACCTGTTTATTACCTTTCTAGAGAGAAACAAAGTCAGCAAGCTCTAGCTGGCAAGCTGCAGGCCACATAAGGACCTCCAAGAAGGCACTGGATGTGCCCCCAGAAGTTGAGCTCAGACATAACCTACTGAGTAGGTGGCTTGGAATTGAGCTAACTCAAACCACCAAGTGTAACAGCCTTAATTTCAAAATTGCTAGGTCTCCGCCAGCAAAAGGTAAAAGGTCCCTATTGCCCTGTGTCTGAATACCTTACCCTTTAATATACTTACAGAGTATCTCCTTTTTATATGCAGAAATCTGAGGCAGAGAGGTATAAAATTGAAGATTGTCAGTATTATAACAGTTTTTCCTTTTGTCCAACCTCTGTTTTGTCTGGAAGCTCTTTGGGCAGATGCTATCTCTTACTACATGTATGAACAAGGTCTCAAAAGCCACAATCCTTGTCAGTGCTTCTATACTACACATTAAAATGAAGGAGAAATAATGCAAATACAAAATGGTTTTGCTCTCTCCCTTGATTCTCCTAAACACATACCCTTACACTGGAAACCAGGGTCTTATCTTCCTATTGTCTAGAGTCGAGATTAATTTCCCTCACCTTATTTTCTCATTTTATAGTTTTAAAGACTGAGTCTTAATCAAGTCACTTATCTAACTCACAATTGTTCTGAAACACATTTCCAATTAATGAAATGATCCTAAATACAGCCTAGTACGCTGAGCACCAACTAAAAGAAAAGACACAATAATTACCAGCAGTGACAAGGAATTGGAAAGACATTAAGCAAAACCAAAATAATTTTTCCCCTCCCAACCCTCTAACTATCCCATCTTTTTGTACCACTAGAAGATACAGTAATTATGTCCCTCAAGTAAATCAGCTACTTTTCTGTTTAGTAGACAAATATTAAAGGAACTCTTTCCCTTTTGTACCTCTAATATATTTCATGTATTTTTCCTCTAATTGAATTAAATATGACATGTTAAAGCAGGAAACACCTCCATTTGGGATACAGATGATTGAACTTTTCTGGCAGACGTTAAATTTATTAAACATCATAGGTCTGAACAGAATCTGTCTTATGGTATTTACAAATTTGAGACATAATTTTAAACTAATTATTATAGTCAGTACACAAAATCTGGGATTAAAAGCCATTGAATAAGTGTGAAACTTCTGAGATGCTCTAAAGAGCTACTTGATCAAAAAAGCATTAATTTTGCTGAAGGCACAAATGACATTTAAAATAACTGAAGAATTCTTTTTTTCTGTTTGATAGAGACAACTGGCATATTGTGACTGCCCACTAACATTATGCACAATTAATATTATATATATCAACTCGATGCTAAGAGTATCCGATAGAAAGGATTATACCATATGATAGTCCCACTAATAGATTCGGTTTTCCTGGCAATTAAACAACATGGAAGCACTAACAATTAACATCAAGGTCACCCTCAAATAAATTTTGATTTGGACACTCCTCAGAGCAGATTTATGAGTAGATTCAAAGCTCATTAAAGTCGGTGGAAAGACTCTTGTTGACTTAATGGAGATTGCATTTGGTGTACCGCTTTCTATGTTTTCCTATGACAGATTAATTACACGGTTTTGCAAATAATCATGCCTAAAATCAACACTGTAACTTAAAGCTTCATGCCTTACTTCACATATACATGTAACTTTGTCAGCAATGAGTTTGAGTGTTATACATGTGAGCCAAATTCAGAGTCAAATCTTCCCCAACTTTGACTTTTAATCTTTAAACTGAAGTTTAAACATCCCTTCCTCTTACCTCCAACTTAATTCCTGATTTCAGGGTCAATATGAAGCATGATAGACTTTTCTGACTTTAATGACCTTATCAGCTTCAAAAGGATTGTTGTTGGGACCGGAGGGAAGAGAGTGAAGCACATAAGGACAACACAATACAGTGGCACAGAGAAGAAAAGTTGTCTGCACAGAAAGTCAGAAAGGTAATTAACCTGTCCTGCACAGCTATATAAGTGTCTAAGGACACAGTTTGAACTATACATAGATCTTTTGACATAGATGGGAGAAATCCCAAATCCCCTTTCACTAACTCGCATGGCAATAGAATAACCAAAAAGGACAGGAAATGGGTACAACTTTGCATCGTATTAAGGTGATCACACAGTAGAGTTGACAACTTTTCCCTTGACCTGCTACTGAAACAATTCACCTCTGTTGAAAACCAAAACGTGGGCAAACAAAAATTGCTCAGTATCAAATTGCAGGCATTATTGAAACAGAGTGGATAGAACAACCAATTGTATCAATTCTAAGATTATGATTTTAATCAAGCAGCAGGATCATGACTTTTTTGAAAAGTTGTCACATATTGTTCCTTTTTAATTAAAAATCCTCCAACCTATACATATTCCTATATTACTTTTCTCAACACAACACTACAATGTATGCTTTGAAAAGAACATGTTTTAAAGTCTCTCTTGCAAGATATACCACACTAATATATTGGTAGCGTTTCCACAGACATAGCTTGAAATTAAATACATGTGAACGGTTCCAATAAACCTCCCAGTATGGAAGTTCAGTTTTTGATATAATTAATGACAGTAAATGAATGAGTCTATAACTGATGTCTGTTGACAGAGTCAGTACCAAAATAAATAATGAAATCCCCATTTCCTAAATCAGGATTTCAGTATAAGTATGTTTATTCCTAGCAGGCAATTCTGCTGCAAAGCGCTGGTAGGATGAATGCATGCCAAATCAAATACAGAATATTAGCTAACAATCATCTTAATCTAAGGCATGAGTTTATAGTTTGCAGCAAGAACAGCAATAAGAACAGAAAATCTGGTTTGAATATTCTTGTTGCCAGATGCTGCCACACTGGAGCCCAGTGACTGAGTACACCTGCTCCCGCCAGGGGCTTCGTCTACCAAAGCAGACTTTCAGCAGTCATGAATTTCCTACCAAACAGAAGTGGCTGACTCTTTATTTCATCTTCAGGGAAAAGAAAAAAGTCACAGGTATGAGAATATTCTTCCTGCGCAGAGAAGAAACTGAAGTGCAGTACTTGTCAGCCAATCAGGAATTTTGAATTTACTGGAATTTTTGTTAGTGAGTTCAACAGTGTCCAAATCAAAATGATACGCCTAACGAGAGCACTCAGGTGCCCTATTTCATAGGGGCTGACATGCTATTTTATCACCACACTGCTGTGCTTGAAGGCAAACCTCTGCATTTTGATATAGCCTTTTAGACTATTAATAGTGCAAATACGAACAGATTCCTTACTAGCGTTTCTTTTTTGGGAAGGTCAAAAAAGTCAAGTGATACCAATGTGCACTAGTGTCAGTGCATGTATAAAGTCTTCAGCATCTCCTAGGATAGTCCAGTACTTCACAGGATCATACCCTTGAAATCCCTATACAAAAAATTTCTGTGTCGATATTGGAGAATGAAAGTTTGGTACAGCCTTCCAGATTTTAAAAAACTTGCACTGTCACCTTTCTTCCAGGTGATTACAGGATAAATCTTTATATTGCACAACACTGTTCAATACCATAAAAAAAGCCATCAAAGAGCAAAAAAACCCCGACAAACGTTCATGTTAACATACAGCATCAAATGGGATGTAGAAGAATTAAAAAAAAAAGAAACCGCATTTTTTTTTTATTTTTTAATAGCTCATATATTATTATCATTACATCTGCAAAGTGTATAAATCTTCACTTGATGGATGTATTTTGCATGCTTGTTCTAGTAACGCTGAAAAGACATTGGGCAAACATCAGGAGGATATGAAAATGCTTAACTCTGTGTTGTTTCTTATTAGCAAAGTCCTTAAAGCTCCAAAAAAATCTTGTCATTTATACATTTATACTCATAAGAGATATGAGTAATCTGAAGACAAAGTTCACACACACAAAAATAAAGACTCCAAATTTCCATTTGTGAATACACAGGTTATGTCACAACACGTTTGACAGAGACCATTAAAAAAAAAAAAGCAAACCACCAACCAAAAACCCCCTCAGTTCATCGATGCTGCCTTGACATTAACTGTAGAACAGAGTACTTGGCCATGTAAAATATTCAGTAGTTTTCCAGTGTGATTAGTACCATTATAGAGAGAAATGCACTTTAAATAAAGTTAAGCATTTAACCGATTTCTGGTTGATGATGCAAAAAAGGACCCTCTTAAGCAGTAGAAGCTACAGTATTGTACTAAGATCATACAGTTCAGTCCACAAGAAGGCCGGTACACCAAGAGCTAGATCCAGCTCTCACTTTAAAAGGATTATAGTCTATTCCTTATCTTAAAAAGCTGCATATACTAGATCCACGATTCATTTATCTCAAAACCACAAGGTAATTCTAGAGATAGAAAAGGAGCAAAAGACAAAATGATTTCAAGATAATTTCCTGCTGAGTTCAAACATATGCCAAATGATTCCACGAGGACTGAACACCACCAACCACAAGGGTGTTTGCTGACTTGCACGTAAATTAAAGTGTATCTGTTCACAGGAGTTTGAACAGTTGCTGACTAAATGACTGTGTTGCTGCTAGAACTTGAATCAAACCAGTTACCAATTACTAAAAATATTTTATCAAATCTATTCCTACTCACCAGGAAACTTCTTGTTTACAAACTTCTTGTTTACTGCTACACACCAAACTACAGTCATAGTGAGGTTGTTAACAAATGAGAGGCAAAATTCAGCCTCTCGTTTCCTACTAGTACATCTATTTGCCAGTTACCTTAAAGAAGAATCTTTCTTTTCCATAGTAATGAAGGACCCTGAGGAATTTTCCTGGTACCAAAAGTACTAGCAGCAGCCAATTACTGTACATAGCAGGACTATTGACCGGTTCAAATTGACCTGCTGCCCCTCCACTCTCTTCCTGTGCAATCGCTATCCCTAGGTGCCTTCTCCGTAAGGGGGGGAGATATATAAACAACGATGAAAACTGTTTTATCTAAGATGGATCAACTGCTTAATGCAAAGGTTATTTATTTTGATTTGGTGGTGAAATAAGTAGTGAGGAGCTGGATGATTAATAACTCCAAGATGACTGTAAACATTAGCAGAGTTGTTTATCATGGAGATATCAAATTATATTAAGCTTTAACTCTGTCATTCTTATGCTGAATATTTCTTCAACTTGCCAAGATAGTCTAGGTAGTTAAGAAAACTAGCTGTAAAATAAGATGCAAAGGAATACTCTTAAAAGCAACAGAATTGTGACGATCAACAAATATGGAATTTTAGGTCCAGAAGGAGCCATCTGTCCTTACAGTGGCAGAATCAATTCTTGGGGGAGGACAAATGTAGATTTTTATCCTGTGATGCTCCATTAAATGCTTAAGATGTGTGCTGAGATAGGTGTTACTATAATAACCATAATAAATGTTCCTTCAGGTTTGTGAAAATCAGCATGGAACTATTGGGGCAATCATTAGGGATGATTATTGATGTCTCTGATGGAGAGAAATGACTAAACTCTTACTCAGGAAATCATCTTTTCATGTGAATAATTTCTCCTATTATGGCGCTCTCTCAAATCCACCCTGTTTCTGGAAGCTGATGGAAAAGCTTATGGTGGGAAAACATCAGCAATATTTTGTATCACTGACACAGAAAAAGAACCTTGAGTTTAGTTTGGAACACAACTTATTTTGATCTCCTCCTGGAATTGTCTCTGTTCCTTAATAAATCTGAGGTATCACTGGTGAAACTGGGGTAGCTGTCATACATTGCATCATTCCTGCATGCCGGATGAGAGAACAACCGTGGAAGAAATGCCAATTTTTCTCCTGTATCAGAAATCTCTCAGGTTCTTCTGGTTTCTGTAACATCTCTTGTTCATTATAGATTTGAGGACATTAAGGATGTCATGACATTTTTAATATCATACAGAAATCACCACGTCCTTTTCCCAAACCCCTTGTATAAAAATGACTCTGTTCCTATCCTGATGTGAAAAAGTACCATGAAATAAGTATCAACAATAAAGATATCTATGCAAATACCTCTTTTTACAGATGTAGGTATTTAGATATGCACACACACATATTCTTTCTCTGTGTACTTAATAGTTACCCTTTAAGGATCTTACAGGATGAAAGCCACTTTATAAATGGAAGATATTACATATCCTAAGAGACATCTACTTATCCTTTATGATCTTGCCTAATGTTCTACTAAATCATGCTTAGCCTGTTGCTTTCACACTTATATCCTCATTTACTACAACGAATTTTAAATTTAAACCTTTTCCAAATGGTTCCTTTAAATGTTCCCCACACCTCTGGCACAAATTTCCACACAACCCCATCAGTCTCTGAAAATTAACGCATAGGATTGGCATAGTTTTCTCTATAGCATCAGAATACTTTCAGTCTGGACTCTGAACAATAACAACTTGAAAAAAAATTATCTGTCAACATATGACGGTTTATCATTCTTCCACAAAATTTAGTGGATTTTTTTTTTTTTAATAGATAAAGGACAGTTAGCATCCTGGATCATAAAAAGAAGCTAATTTGATTCAAAATGTCTTCACATAACCCATCTACCATTCAAACTCTCATAAAAATGTTTTAGGTGCAAGAGGTAAAAAGGTATTTTCTTGGCACTCTATGCCAGGGTGAATTTTAGTTCAGATAAGACTTCAGCAATCTTTGCATAATCCCTCTCACTAAGATTTATGGGAGCTTTGCCATTAAGTCTTATGGATGAAGGATAAGACCTAAGAGTGTTTTAAAAGAAAATAGAATAAAATTGGTTGCATTCCAGAACTGCATTTGGTTCTGAGCTTCCACAAAATCTTAAGTTTACACCAGAAGCACACTAAGCAACAGTGAAAATGTCCTGTGGATGATACCTGTTACTGCAGGGAGAACTAACTGAGAAGCTTAAAAGCAGTTCAGGGCTGAAATGAGTTATGATTTTAGATGCTTTTAATAAAATATGCTCATTTAGAATATTTTTGCCCATCATTTTTCATTAGTCTACTAATAACTTGGACTAATTAACAACGTTTGCGCTTGTTTCAAAAATTATCTCATTTCACCTTTGAAGCACTGTTAAACATATTCTATACTTGTCTTAGCTCTGCTTGCTACTGAAAAGCACAAAGTCCCTTTTCCTGGATAAATACATCCCTAGTTCACATAAAATCGGAATGTAGATTACTCATAGAGAAAAGCACTGAACATTCACAGAAGCTAACACCTTCTTGTTTCACAGTCAATTATTCATGTTTCCAGTCTGTAAGACCATTTTTCTCTCCTTAAATAACCAAGTACTTCTCATTTACATGCCGAAGTTGCGCACTGAGGGAAATAGAAGGAAAGCTAGCCCACACGTTTGATCTAAGCATTTACACATACAGTGAATAAACTTACGAGACACACTTTGCCCAAAAAAGGAACGTTAAATTAATGAAAACCACCGGTGGCTCGTGTTCTTTATAGTATTTACTCTGGTATTCAACACAATATGTAATTGTTGCTATGGCAACTGCCACATCTCTTGGCACCATAATAATTCTCAGATAAATGGATCTTTGTCAGAGCAAACTCCAAAGCCAGTGTATATGAAACCTGCGTTTCTTTGGTGGAGGGAATCTGCAGAGTAAAGTTGGAAGTATAAATTCAGTCCAGGCCTGAGGGAAAGCACAAGCCTATCAATAGAGGTGAGGCTCCGCTGCAGAGCTGAGTAAAAGGGGGAGCGTGGCTATATACGAAAAATCATAACCGCTGTGCACTGCCATGGGGCTTGCAGGGTCACGCAGAAACAGTCCAGCAAAGAGGTACGAGAGTCACGTCCGTACGGCGCTGTCAGACAAAACTCCTGCTTCGAGGGTTTGATCTAAAGCCTGCCGGAATCTGATTATTTCAGCAGGTTCTGGATCAGGCTGAAGGATAAAAAGGGAAAGTAGGTGCCTGGAATTTCTATGGAAAATAGCTTATTTCAGTGGTTAAGGAGATTTCTTATATAAAAGGAGCTCTTTGTTGTTTCCCCAATAGCAAGTGGTCTGCACAGAGGATTTTTATAAAAATATAGCCAAAAAGGCAGCTAAAAGATACTACAGAATGACCCATTGATGAGAACAAGCTCTTGCTTTCATTGACATTAATTAAGATGTATTCTGTGAAACCTGCAATGTAGCATTGCAGAATTTAAAAAAAAAAAAAATTTTGCATCCTTTCACTGGTGATTAAAGCAGGGAAAAGTCATTTACCAAAATACCATCAACACACAGGTATTAAATTCTAAAATCACCTATACCTCACCTTTTTATACATGAATTCCAAGTCAATAGGGGTTAGCAGTGAGACAACAAGCAAAAGTAAAAGTAGCAATAACAAGTTATCATTTAACGGCTAGTAGGAGAATGTTACTATGTTAAGCTTTCTGAACTGAAACTGAACACAGAAGTCAGAAGATGAATTTTGTTTCCTCTTTAAGAAAGCCCATCTTTATACGCCTGAAGGACACCTTCATATCCAAAGGCAAAATATCTCCCACAGCTTTTCTGAAAATGGTGTCCTATATACTATTTTGAACAGTATAATAACTCATAAGTGCATTGTAGATATTGATGTACCCCTGTGACTTAATCTATTTTGTGCCTTAAAATTAAATGCAAAACATGGTATATTATTTATGCAGTGCATTACTTTTTGCAGCAACCGCTATATGCAAAATCTAATAATATGAAACTCTTCTAGCCTGTTTGTCAATATCTGATATGAGAGTCCATCTTCATACTTTTCACAGTCGTTTTCAGCCTATTTGGAACTCTATTCTAAACTGAAAAAATGCTAATATACGTTAATGGGAACGATTGCTTGCTATATCAGAGAGGTTGATGCTTGATCCGATTTTCCAAAATAAATTATTGAACTGCCAGATGACTAAACTCAACTATTCACTTCCTCGTGTGAATATTTTTTCTGTGAGAGAATCCTGATTCATAATAAGATTATTGATCCTTTATCATCTGTTGTAAGGCAGAAAGCCATACATGTAGGATTTAAGGCTCTAGGCACTTTTTATCATATCAATAAAATTTGCAATCTCTATCCTGCAGGGATAAAGCAGAGAGTAAGACACAAACAAGAAATGCTAATGTTTAAATCCAAGGAGCTTAGTTTCACTATTTCTGTTTGATACTTTAGGAAACAGGCACAGGCGTAAAGCAACTGGCACAAACATATACATCCAGGCAGTGACTTAGTAGGAAACAGAATTGAGGTCTGCAAGGCAGCTGGGGAAGTTTTTGGCCAGGCTTCTGCTCCTGTCCCCTCTATAACAAACATAGTGGGGTACTGATGTTGGAAAAAGCAATGGTTTGACAAAGGGAAAAGTAGTAGTAGCATATCTGACGAGGCCCTGGCTGTTACAAAGTGGACTGGACAGAGTAGCAGGACTAGAACAACTTCATTTCCTTCAACCTGAGCTACTGCTGGAGATTATTTTAAACTTTCTTTGTCTACAACATGCTGTCTCAGGGTGCGCTCCTCCCTCTTATCTCTTCTTTTCTTTCTCCTTTTCCTTTTCCATCTAGTGCCTGAAAAGTGTCCTGAGGGTTTGACAGTTTCTATTTAATCATTTCATCCTTTTGTATGGAAGACTGCTGAGCACCATACAGTGAAGCTACTACCAGCCTGGAATTTCTGAATATCTACCTGCCCTCTTATCTGCTTTGGTGCCAGACTCTTGATATCTCACTCCCCCCCCCACCCCTCACCCTGTGTCTGTGATGCTGTAACAAATAAAAGTTCTAAATAACTCCCTTTGCTGGGAGGGGTGGGGTGGTGGGGGGGCAGGGGGAGGCTGCATTTTGCCAACACACAAAAAAAGGCAGTGAAAGATTGTTTCCCAAGGTTTTCTTTCAGCTTCCAGTGTACTAAGGGTATATTCATTAAAACCAGCATTAGATTACAGAGGGGGAGAAGGACTACCAGACAACCATTTTATTTAGCCTTGGAGGACACAGTTCAATTCCCAGCTTGCTGCATTTTGCAATTCACAATCTGTTATGAGACTCTACAAAAGATTGGCTATACTTTCTGTCTTCTATAAAAGCAGACTCTTTAAATAAAAAAATAAATCCACTAATGTCTGGTCAAATGCTTGGATTTCCAGCTTTCGGTTGTCCTGCTATTTCCATGAAACAAAGCAGAGACAAGCAGCAGAAAAGACATACTGTTAAAAAAAATAGTTATTGCCACTCATCGGCTCGGTCAGTTTGTCCCCAACGAGGGTTTGCGAGTGATTTATTTTTCCATTAGGGATCTGAACCTTAGCAATTCTATGAATTATTCAGAATGAACCCAAAGTTCATTTTGGAAATCCTGGGTGAGTCAAAACATTTCCATGTCTCTTTTTTTTTTTAATATCACCAAGCACTCAAGTCCTGACTGTGTGAAAGGGTATTAAGCAAACACTGGGCACAGCAGAGCACGAGCACAGATGCGCATGCCTCACCAGCAATGCCCCATGGTGAACGTAAGCAAACCTCATTGCTTTCATTGAGCACCCTGTGATTGCCTGAGGGTACAAGTGTGCACACACACATAACTATTAAAAAGATGATACACTGTAATGTTACACCTTCCATAGGCCCACAACAACTCTTCTGTGCACTCATATTCCACACGCCTCTCAAAAACGACAGTAGCTTTCTTGTGAATACTCCCCTCTGTCAAGACAGACAGAACCTAACATATCTAGCCAAAACCATAGAAGGAAAGAGGCACTAACAGCAGGTTGTAGAAAGCAATCTAACTGTAATCTGGTGTACAGACTGTTGCTCTCAATAGCGTGTATGCATATCTGTAGGTATAGGCATTCATGAGTTTTAGGGTATTTTGCAGAAACAGAGACATCTGGAAAAGCAGCAGTGCTGTATCTGCTCTTCCGTCACTAGACTCTGCAAAAGATTCTGTGATCAGAGAGCAGCCGCCAAGTAGGCTGATGATGGTTGAGGAACCATCTATCTTCTCATATTGTGGTCATGGCCACCCTTTGATAGAAAGCTACAGACTCTGCAGATCTAATCTGCTTCTGGCAGAAGAGTAAGAAAACATGCCCTTCAGACTCAAAAAGTAGAGTTAAATAGTAAGTGATATTCTAACTGCCACTGGCTATACTATGGCCATGAAGTTAGTTTAAGTTAGTCACCTAGGACTGATCAGTGAGGACAGCTGGAACCTTCTCCACATCTTCACCAGGAAAGAACCACACCCCTCCACCACTGCAATACCAAAAGCTTTTCTGCACACTCCAGATTTCACCTCTAAATATTTTCAATATTCATCTAAAATATGGTTGGTAGTTTTAGGAATTATGCTGTCTCTTCCCAGGCTCAGACTGCCAGTCAGCACATTAGAGATCATTGCTGTCAGTCATTTCCAAACACATTGGGAATCTGCAATTAGAAACATTAACAATGGGATTTCACAGATGTAGGTTACATGCTTTCAGAAAAGAAACGGCAGTTGCTGGCAGTGGGGAAATACTTAAGAACTACTTATCCCCTAATTAAACAAGGTACCGTACTCTAAATACTGAATGCTAAGCAGTGCTCTACCATGTGCTCATCTTAACCCTACAGAATTATGCTGAATTACTAAGGCTCCATCTGAGCATTTCTTAGCCAAAACTCCTTGCACAAACAGATGGAGCAGTTCTGCTGTTTCCATGCTGACACATTCAGACTGTAAAAGTACAGGATTAAGTTCAAATTTATCATAAAATCACTTTAGATAGGATGCTGTAATCGTTACATCCTTCTCAAGTATGACAAACAGAAAGACAAGACTGTCTGTGTTATGTTTAAAATAGGCAAACAATAGCTGAAATGGTTGGTAAAAAACATTCATTTAACAGCTACAGAGTGCTGGCTGAGGCCAGAGTAGGACAGCCAGCCCCACAGATCTTTATATTCCTTTGAAGAAGGGGATGATCCTCACTAGATGGATTTCCCAGGACACATTAATGCATCACATAACTCCCAACGGCACTGCAGACACCAAGGATCACCATACTAAAAGGATAATCTTCTAGTTATGAGCTGAATATCAAGATCTGTAAAGAAGTGATGAACGCAGGTAGAGATAATACTATGATATTTCTTTGAGGAGTCACCTATGAGGGAAGACTGGCAAGTAGCAGAATATGCCAGATTTAGACTGGTTTTCTCTCTCTGAAACAAGACAAAGTGGTTGGAACAAAATCCAGGAGTGGGGCCAAATTAGACTTGGCTTTTGAATGTAGTCTGGTGATTGATTTCAACACTAGGCATTAATTAATATTGCTGGAACATTTTGAGGGGAGACTACCCAGAACCAAACAGGACATGAAGAGAAAAGGTCACTGACAAAGCTGTGTCGGTCACTGCAAATACACATCTGTTAATTACTACTCATGAGGCAAGATTTCCCCTAGATTGTAACTTCCATAGAACATCTCCCCTCAAAGACATTGAAGGGCCGCTTCTCTAAGAAAACCAAAATGAAACTTCAGAATATAATTCTGAGAGTCAGATCTTCACACATAAACCGATCCCCTGAAGTTTAACTCCAGACCTTCTGTCAGAGATGTCTCAAACTCCTCTGTGGTTTCAGTAACTTCTAACTGGAGAATGAGAATCCCCATTTTGAAAATGCTCCTAAGATCTCAAAACCTGGAGCGAAAACAAAATTGAACATTCGTGTGAACGCACTAGAAGCGGCATGCCTTGCTAGTTGCAGCCAAGTGCCCAGCTCCTGCAAGTGTAGTTTTCCTACTCTGAATTTGGCAGTGCGTGGTCCTAAATCCACAGCTCCACCACGTAAGAGACTCTCTCTCGTATGACCTTGTTAAATTTTAACTTTGTGAAGAAACAGAGTATTTAAATAAAATTAAATTCCATTTAAATGTTCTGATCAGCTCTCTGCAGTTACACATTCTGGTACTTTCTCTCCCGATGGCAATCTATATTCACATCACGCTGCTTAAAGTGCAGATCAAAACCTTTGCTCAGCCACAGACTTTCAGAAGTTTGTTCAACCTTTCCCCTAAAGCTAATTTTTTATAATGGAAGACTTAAGTTATACTGAGCTATTGTTGGAAATATAATGAGAATGCTGGCAGCTGAAGGTCTAAATAACAAAATAAGACAATAGATCAGTCATTTTTATCATGGCTTCTTTATACTTCCTTGAAATTATAGGTCTGTAAAGGTACCTTTAATTGTCTAGTAAGCCACTGTCTTGCCTGCCTCTCTCCTAAATGCCATGACACAGAAGTGAAGGCTATCTCACATTTCCTTTTGTTACTTTCATGGGTGTGAAGTAAACAATTCAATCAATTTGTGAAGCACTTTTTCCCCATAGTATGAGGTTAGTATTATACTGAAATTCAAAAGTGGAAAAGAAAGGACATATCGTTCAGTGGACAGAGTGGAACAAAAATCACTAGTGCATAGAGACAGAGCGTAAATATGTGTTGCTATTTGTGTGCAGATGTTTATACAGTTTAACATATAACAATATCAGATAGGCAGACCTATACGAAAATTTAAATTCCACAGCATAGAATTCATTCCCATGTACTTAGACTTGGAGTAAATGTGAAGGATCTGTAATTTCTAAATTACACATTTAGACTATGATTTTCCATTTTCAGTTATGGCCAAACTGTGGTTATCCAGTGTAATGTACACCAGAACCACCAGCCAATTTTGATACTTGGGCTCTTTCATTGGAATCAATTCTTTATGAATGTTTATAGCATTTATACCTGAAGATGTAATACATCTTTCAAAACCTGGAAAATTTGTATTTTAAGTTACAACGATATTTGGATTGAAGACTGATTTTGATCTCTGCTAATAGATTAAAACTGCTTACAGTCCTAGATGGCACATGTAAATATCTAGCAGCATCTCCTTGGCACTTTCTTCTAGTCCTTTGTATTTATCTTACCTTTAATGCACCGTGTTTTTCATTCGCTCCAACAATCAAAATTTCTGCCATATCCTCAGCATGCTCAGACCGCGCGTGGACAAACAAGGCTCTGCCAGCTTCTGATATATTCTTTAGCGCAACTAAAGACCCGTCACGTTCCACCTTAAAGTCTGGGTTAGAAACTTCGAAGTTCAATTTGTTATTTCCTTTGCAGTCATCAAATTCCACTGGAGGGGAAAAAAAAGAAAAAACAAAAACCACAATTATAAGTATCCACTTTGGAACATAGACTTCAAACATCTTTATGTTATTGGCTTGTATACATATTGCTGGAAGAAATGTCTCCCAATCTAAGGGGAAAAATTTTCAAAGAGGCTCTATATCTGTGTGACTATAATTCATAGACAAATCTTATGAATATGCACTTTCAAAGGATTAAGAGATTTTGACCATGCTAATTGGGGAGGTAGGAGATAAACAAAACACTTTGGACATGAACATTTTGTAAGCACTCAAATCAAATGCACAAAATGGACATCTAGTTCTACAAATTGGGCAGCAGCAGCAGAGACCTTGTTATCCTCCTCATCATAACCCAGGATCTCTAAAGGCTCTTCTGCTGGCAAAGTGGTTTCAGATATCCAGTAAATCTTTATGCTTGGAATTGGTTGTTTACAGAATATTCAACCTCATAGTCTACTGAAAAAGTGTTACAGAACAGAAAAATCAAACTATAACATTTCTTACTAACTACCAGGACTGCGATACAGTGCATGAGCTGCACTATCAGTGTAGCTAAGGATTATGAGAACTTTTAATTAAACAGTAGCTGTCAATAATCCTGTTTCACTTTACATGGAAGATTTAAAATATTTAGGAAGGCTGGCATAAAGAGAAAAACATCTCTAATGTACAAAGGTTTGAGACTTTGCCTCAAGTTCCTTCTCTGAGTCTGATAGATTCACTTTGCACAAAATACTGGAAAAAAAAATTAGTGATGTAACTACCACCTATATGATTAAGAGGTCTTCACCACAAACTTGTAATTGCTAAGTAAACTTTTCAGGTTTTGACATCTCTGAACAATATATTTGCATGTGAAGGGTTTTTTTTCAGACAATCTGTTCTGTATTCTCTACTGCTCCTTGAGTTACTGTTGCTGTACACTTTTCACTTCTCTGTATGCTCTCACTATTTTGATTTTACATTTCATTTCTGTTGGATCTTTTAAAATCGCATTACGCATTCAGAAATGAATACAGACAGGGATACAGACTACAGAAGATCAAAGACAATGGAGTTTTACTGAAAATAAAGCACTTTGCATAATTGTTTAAATTCACAGTATAGACTTCTTGTATTGCATCGTTGTTTTTAAAGGAAAAAAAATAATCCCAGATTCTCTCACAGCCTGGCCAATACCTAAGCTTTTCCGGACTATGTAATCTCTATAACTGGTCTTAAAGCACAAACAGGATCTCATAGTGGATGGCCACACAACACTCCTGGGAAGTTACACGGAAATTCTCTTCTTCAAATTTTGCATCTATTTCCAGACATACCAACTTGAAGATAGGGCTGCCAGAGGACCTCGTGGAGATCCTTCCTCTCTGGGCATCCACTGGCATTGAATCCCAAAGTAGAACCACCACAGGGAAAGAGAACTGTTGCCGGTTCCAGAATTTGAATACAACTTCATTTTATGACGAATATTGATGAGAAAGGCTGAATCAAAAATTAACCAAAAGCAAAAATCTCAAATGCCCAAACTTCAGAATAAGGCACAGAATATGAGATGTGGGACACTTTGCCAAATTGACAGTGGTGGGTTGACCTTGGGCTGCATCCAGACGCCCACCCAGCTGCTCTCTCACTCCCCCGCCTCAACAGGACGGGGGGAGAAAATAAAACGAACAAGCTCCCGGGTCAAGATAAAGGCTACTTAGAGATCACTTAACAATTACCATCATGGGCAAAGCAGATTTGACTTTGGGAAAATTAATTTAATTAATTTCCAATTAAAATATATTTGGATGGTGAGAAAAAGACAAAATTAAAACCACACCTTCCCTCTCCCCTGCTTTTCCCCAGGCTCAGCTTCATTCCCAACTCCGTTGCCTCCTCTCCCTGAGCGGCACAGGGGGATGGGGAGCAGGGGGGTACGGTCAGTACCTAACGGCTCCTCTCTGCGGCTCCTTCCCCCTCACACTTTTCCCCTGCTCCAGCGTGAGTCCCCTCCATGGGCTGCAGCTTTCTTCAGGACATACCCACCTGCTCCTGTGTGGGGTCCTCTGGGAGCTGCAGGGGATCCCTGCTCTGGCGCCTGGAGCTCTTGCTCTTGCTTTTCCTCCTCCTCCTCCACCCCTGGGGCTCACACTGCTCTCTCACACTCGTTTCCCCTCACTCCCAAGCAGAGTTTTGCCCCTTTCTTAAACACCCTTCCACAGAGGCACCACCAGCATCGCCAACGAGCTCAGCTGTGCCCTGTGGTGGCGCAGCTGCGGAACCACCTGGAACCAGCTGGAACCGCCCAGAACCGGCTCTGTCCAGCACGGGGCAGCCCCACCTGCCCTCACAGGCCCTGCAGCACCCGCTGCCAGCGCCCGCACACCCCGTGCATCAACGAAGGCATTAGGAGCCTGAGGTGGGATTTTAAAAGAACAAAGTTGTGATGTTGTGAATTTGTGCCTATCCTCTTACTGAGAAAGTCCAAACTCTATAGTCACCACAGTCTCTTGCGTAAAAATTATCCCAGCACCTGAAGGATCAGCCTCTGCACAAGTTTTAGGCTTGCTTACATATTCTTAACTAAAAGCTGTTCCTATTTCCTCTGCTTTTCTTGAGGGCAAGAGAACTATCCTTGGATTCACAGTGGGATAACAAACCAGAATTTCATCAGCCCATTTGCCATTTCATTGATTTTTGCTGACAGCAAGAGGGATTATAAATAAAAAAGAAACAAAAAGCTCTTTCCCCTCAGATACTCCGATCCCTCCAGACAAACCTATCTCAGTCTGTCACGTCGCAGACCCCTGCTTGCGAAGTCTTACAATGCAGCAGAAGCCGGGGGAGAACCACGGAATTTGGGAGCAGGAGCAGTCTAAAACAATTTCACAGAGCTCAGACTGTGCTGGTGTCGGCGCTGCCCCGAGCCACGGCTGCTCTCCGAGGCCAGGAACTGCTCGCAGGAAGGGTCTTGTGCTCGCGGTAGGATTTTGATGGAAAGAGCCTTCCATCAAAATTGTTAGCAAGGCCGCCCTGGCGTAAAACCACCTGTTGCAATTTATGTTGGTGATATGACAGGCATTTTAACAGATTCACTGCAATCTCCTAAAGCTATCAACCCACAAAAAAGACAAAATTTCCCTGTCACCACAAATGTGTGAAGCTGAAATTCTCTATACTAATCACTGTATAGATTGCAGCCTTGATGAATTATGAGTAGATTCTCTTTTAACTTATTCTTTTCCTCCCTTAAAAAACAACCAACCAACCAAAAAAGCCCCCCAAAACCAAAACAGACAAACAGGGTCTTAGGAAGTTACCTCATTGTACTGAATAAATATGTGCTTCTCATAATCAAAAACTGTTAGTGATCTGCTGTCTATTAATAGCTTACAACTGGAAAAATTTGGCATCACTCTCTGAGAAATTAATTATGTCAAGAGCAAAAAGTAAAAAAAAAAAAAAAAAAAAGAAAAAAGAAAAGAAAAGCCTAACAAAACTATGATAAAGTCATAGTTCAGAGCTATAGCATCACCCAGCCAAACACCACAGGTCACATTCAGAAAGAGGCCACACTGTGTTGTGCTTTGAAAAGAGGGGAGAAGCTGGCTGAGAGTACCCTCCTCCCACCTTGCTGCTCAGCATCCACAAACCTTGAGATCCCTGCATTGCTGCCATCAGCATACATTGCAGAAATTCAAAGACCACATGTAGACTCAACACATGGACTCAGGAGAAGTACTTGGATCTATATTCTATATTCCCTTGGAGTTATGAATTTGTCACTTTTAGACCTTTTATATTTTGCTCATCTGTTGACCTTGCTTTATGAAACCCTGCAACTTTTTCCAACAAGGGCAGAAGCAAGGTTGTTTGAAAGTGAGAAACTGTTTTCTTACCGTATCTCATCCAAAAGCAGTGATGCTTTCAATTCCCAATTCTACCACAGAAACAAGAGTATTTGACGAGGTTAATAGCAAGGAGAGGGAAAGAAAATGAAAAGGCTCTGAGAGGTACTGATATGTAGGAGAGAAATTAGAAGTGGGTGGAAGGAGATGAAGTGATCATAAGGATACAGAACATTGAAGATTATTTGGACCAAGGGCCAACACACATGAAGCTGAAGCCAATTGTTAAGAGACTTGAAGAGAACTATAGCCTTAGATAAAATCCCTAGTCTGAAGTTAGGGGCAAAAGTGAACTTTATCACAATCATGATGCCTCCTGGACTGGGATGACCAAGGAAAGTGGCACAAGATTGCATTGCATTCTCAGTCATTGTCACGATGCCCCTCACTAGGAACATTTGCTTCCTTAAACTCACGTGGCTTAGGGGGAAAAGCCAACGCAGATACCCCAAATTTACAGATCTTGAGCTGGCTGTACCAGACTCCAGTAGCAGCTACATAGCCTAAAGAGCTGGCCCTGGCACTGACCACGCTTTCCTGCCCTGCCAGGCACTCGGGAGAGATCTGAGGAGTTCAAGCTTCAGCAGCTTACTCAGATTTCCCAGTTGTGGCACTACATCAACCTCTTAAACAAATCTACACATTGCTGATGCTCTAAAAAAAGATAGCCCATTGAATATAGGGCAAACAGGATTTTTAGTTCTTATTCTCTGGTGAAGAATCAAATCATAGAATAGTTTGGGTTGGAAGGGACCTTTAAAGGTCATCTACTCCAACCCTCCCCCACAACGAGCAAGGACATCTTCGACTAGATCAGGTTGCCCAGAGCCCCGTCCAGCCTGACCTTGAATGTTTCCAGGGATGGGGCATCTACCACCTCTCCGGGCAACCTGTGCCAGTGCTTCACCACCCTCAGTGTGAAAAACTTCTTCCTTATATCTAGTCTAAATCTCCCCTCCTTTAGTTTACAACCATCACCCCTTGTCCTATCGCAACAAGCCCTGCTAAACAGTCTGTCCCCATCTTTCTAACAAGCCCCCTTTAATTATTGAAAGGCCACAATAAGAAAACTTGCTTTGTACACAAAGCCTGTGTACGAGTCTCTATGTAAAAGCTATAAAGAGTGATTAATTAATTACTCCTCATGTCCTCCAAGTACTAACCAGTATAACAAGAAGCTAGACAGGGTTTTGTGGATATCAGTTGTGGGAAGGTTCAAACGGATATTAAAGAAAGCTTTCCAGCTAACCATTAAAAGAAGGTACTGAGGACATGCTGAATACCTACCATTGCAGGGTTTTAACATGAGGTTAATCAAATACCAGCTTAATCCAAAAGCACTCAAGACCAATCTCAGTACGTGGTCCTGCTTCAAATCAAGAGGATGGACTAGGTGACACCTTAGTCTTTTCCACACATAAAAGTCCTAGATTCAATTAATAGCACTGTCCTTTCAGGTCTGCATTAGGCCTATATATGTGGGGTTCATTCAAGAAAACTACAAAAACGCTGTGAGCTAACCACTGTGTCTTACCACACAGCTTATTTATCTAGCTGAGTCCTGGACACTGAAATCTCTCCCAAGACTGAAGGAAATTTGGGCATGGGACCGAGAACTTCTCAATATAAGGTAAACAAGCACATGCAAGAAAACAGAAAACAGCTCAGACTGTTCCACTGAGAAGGTATCTAAATGATCAAAAGTGCCAGGTTCAAGAAGGAGGTATGGATGTCTCTTTTCAGAAATAAAACATCCCATTACAAAGAGTTCTTCCAATAAGATCTTTTCCGATTAGTATTTAAACAATCCCCAGATACCAAAAAAAAAAAAAAATAGTAGTTACCAAAAATCTATGTCGGTTGGATGGATAGCACATGCTCTAAGGAGTCTGCCAAGGTTCATGGAGAGAAGAGACCAAACCATCTGGCAGTCTGCCTAAAATGAAAAGGTGGTCTCCCAATAGACAACGCTTAACTGCTTGGCAACCATGATGCCATATGATCCGTATGATGATGTTTATGATGTTCATGCATTTGTCACAGAGATGAGGTGTGAGGAAAGCCATGAGATGGATAACTGACATTAGTCATACTACCCAGCTGCATTGGACAAATGGCAGTCTGATGAGAGCGGCCACACACACTAAAACCTCCCATGTCCTCCTGCACACTCACTTTGGGTTAGAGCTTAAGGAGTTTAACTAGATTGTAAGCTCTTCAGAGCAAAGACCACTTGTTCACTCCGTGGCTGTACAGCACTTGCAACAAAATGATCCATGTTTGGTGCTCAAGGTGCTACAGAAGTGTAAAAAGTTAATAATAGTAACTGTTCAGCTATAGCCCTAAACTAAAATTTTGGTAATGCTACAGCAGACATGACTAGTGATTGTGTCTCACTGTCAAGAACTCAATGGGCAATTAAAACAATGATCTAATATTTATTTACATGAAGGCAGAGTTCTTCATTTATTGATGCATATATGACTCTTTTGATGTTCCTAGTCATGCTCCAGCTGCCAGATGAACATCTTTATTGTGCTTAATATGCCATATGGTATGAGACAGGCTCCAAAACTCCATGCAAGCAAAATGAAAATACTGCCAAGCATCTCCCAATGAAAAACAAAATGCATGTCACTCATCGCCCTCTGTTCATTTCTCAGCCTCCTATATTAGACTTTTACTCCTTTCTATAAGAAAGCTCATTCACATGTGAATTGTACAGAATATTTTTGTCCACCAAGCAATATTCATTATTAGTAATACCTGCGTGCATCCCAAGGCTTTAAACACTGACTTTGATTTTATTATCATCAAAGGACCTGTTGGGAAAAGGATTCTTGTGCAAGATCCCAAGTCTATTACTGTAACGATGGGAAACTGAAGTTGCAATTGGAAATATTACCCTTTATAGATCTCAGCAAGAAATATCAAGTTCCTGGGATTTGTTATTTCAGTGCATCCCATTCTCGCTGCTATGATATCCCATATATGTGAGGTTTATACACAACTGTGATATTTATGATAATGAACCATAGATGTTTTAAAGAATACCATTTTAAAACATTGAAAGGTTAGCAGTTGGATTTCTTGTAAACTATAGAAAAAGAAGACAAGCCAAAATAGATTTCTTATATTCAAAAGCGTATATTAGGCTAATATATTCCTCTTCCAAAGCAATTTTTTTCCAAGTTTAATTCTCAGAAGTTTAATTTGTTTTGAACAGAAATACAGAATCCATAATTTTCTCTCTGACGAAATCTCTACAGAGGTATTCTGAATAATTAAATATACATATTTATATATAAGCACACAAGAACTTACTCTGTATGCCTCTATGTACAGGTATTCGTATTTTTATGTTAGCTAATGATAGCTAGCAACAAAATGGCTCCTCAGTGAGGAAATTTCACATTGAAAATACACAGCACACACACAGACTTAATTACTCTATCAATGAAAGTTAGGATCCTTTTTGTAAATACAGCCTAGCCTTGTTCAAATCAGTGGGAGTTACAGCATCAAGCAGATATTATTCTGTGTATTATTTCTTACCCTTTTTAACAAGTAACTTTAGATCATATTGAAACCACAAGTCAGAAGCTGTACCTGTGAGAGGTCTAGAGATGCAAGAAAAGTATATTACAGCTGCACAAAGGCAACTTAACTTTCCAGCCCAGCAGGGATCCCTCAGCTCTGCTAAAAAGTCCTCCCTGCTCAACAATACAGAAAATGCAAAATACAGAAGTTAACAGAAACTGGCAAAGCTGAGCTTCATTAACTACAAAGAGAGAAAAGTGATGGTTGAAGCAAACAGAAATGCTTCTGAGTGCTATTGTTGTATATGAAAATTCATAAAGTACCAATAACCTAGCAAAGCTCTTCTTAGCAATAAACATTGACGCTGACTGAAAACAGCAAGCAAGCAACTAAGGAGATGGTAACGAGCCACCACACAACAGCGTTCATCGCACTGTTGAATGCCTGACTCTGGTACAGGGTGCCACACAGCAGCCCCACACAAACTAAGTGAAATGCAAAGTGTTATGAGTCTTCAAGAGATGAATTATCCTGTCAATGTGGACAGGATGAAATCTACCGGGAACCAATGCATCTGGACAACCTAAATCCATCCAAGAACAAAAGAGGAAACTGTTACAACAGCTAATGACAAAGGTAGCTGAGAAACAAAAGAAACCCTGCTTTTCAAGCCAACAATATTGTCAATTAGGAGAAACAGCTTCTCTCCCTTCCTTTGAGATGCCTTCACACTCATCTCTGGAACATAGGTTCTGGCAGGGAGCCCACAGCGTGTTTATTTCTGCTGTTTTGCTGCAAGAATACCCGAACAGCAGAAGGAAGAAGAATAGAAACAGAACAATGCTGCCCCATGACAATTCTGGGGACAGACTGAAGTCCAGATAAGACACTGTCAACAGATAAGTCATACAGGTTGTTCCTTAAGATATAAGGTTATCATTATTTCATATCTAAAAGTGTTCTAGAAATAATGGATTTGGGGCTTTAAAAAGCTACAAGCATGACTAAAATATTTCTTTAAAAAAAAAATCTTATTGAACATTTAAGAAAATGAACAAAATGAATTTTATTAAAATCTTTTCTGAAGGTTTTTTAAACAGTTTAATGCTAAATTCTAGCTCTGCAGCAGAATTGCTACAGAATGATTTTTTTAACAAATCCAACAAGCAATAGTAGGTTATTATCTCCCACTGCGTGTTTATGATTCTCTTGTATCTATATAACTTCTTTATGTGCCCCTGAAGTAAATTATAATGATGACTTATTTAGCATCCAGATAGTCAAAAACTGAGGAAACACGAGCAACGGTACAACGTTCATCACAATATAACAAGAATTGCTTAATGCAAACAAATACACATCTATATTTGACTTCTTTGGAAGAACAAGTACTAAACAACAGACTTTATCCTCACACACATTTATAATATCTACAAAAACACACCGATTACCTAGACTGGCAAACATCCCCATGCAATTTGCATGTGATGACCAGATTTGTGCATAGCCCCGTTAAAATGCAAAAATTAGGCCAACCGTTCATCCAGCGGGCAGTAGGGTGTATGTATCTGCCCTTCAGAAAATACCCTTTCCACAGTATAAATGGTACCTGTTAATAGTCACAGGTTGTTTCTGTGCTGTCAAAATGCATAGCAAGAATGTATCACAGTTAGGAGATAAGCTTCCCATAGATCAAGAAAGATGAGGGATTTCACCCAGAAACCAGCTGCAGCCAGTAAGAGGTGCGACATTTTCACTGGAAGAATCACGTTGGTCCCCCTCCTGCATTACCTGGCTGTATCACCAGTAGTCCCAGCAGAACTGGAAAAATTGCTAACAATTGGAAATTCAGTAGCACAGTTCACCGGAGCCATAAGCGATACTAGACTGAAGGCTCCCTCTGCCTTTGTGTAACAGGCATGATGTGTCATTCCAGAACGAGTGACTCGCTCCCCGCTGAAGACCCACATTAGCGATGCTCCCTTCTCTCTCCTCGTCTTCTGCTGTATCCAACACTGTACTCTGGCATCTTTTACGTCTCGCCAAGCTCTGCCTCTCTTCTCCTAGCGCATCATAACATCACTTGGCTGGTATGAGTATGGCATCAGGTACCCTGAGCTAGAGCTGACCAACCCTGCCCTAAAACCAGAAGCATCACAACTTGTATCAGACCAGCACTGAAGCAAAATGTATTAGCCCTGCAGCACTGGGGTTGCTGGTTGGGATTCCAGCGAGTATTTTCACAGAGCACAGAGTACTGTGAGAAAAATAGCTCTGTCAGCACTAAACTCAAGGATTCCTGCCTTTCTCAGCACAGATATGCTGCTGCTGCTTCTTGCCTTTTTCCACCATGCTCCCTCTTTCCTTGTTCCTAGAAAGATCGATCCCTCAATGGCATCTCATGTTCTTCAGCAAATTTATTCTACCAACAGGGCTCCATCAGCAGTCTCTGGCTGCTTGAAATTACGGGAAAATAGGAACACTACAATCAAAACTGAAGGTATTCCCTCCTCCTCCCAGCAGACTTCCCCAGCTCACATTACACGATACCTTCACACATCCTTTTGCTGCCTGTTGTCTCATTTAGGGCAAAAATCTAATCAAGTGGAAGGAGTTGTAATGAGTTGCTCTCAGCTGGAAGTTATCTTGACTTATTCATTACAATGTAGACACGTTATTGACTGCTCTCCTGGGTCAGTGGCTGCATTATAAGGCATGGTAATGCTATAGCTTCTGCTCTAAGCCCTAGAGAAAAACTACTATTTCAACAAAAATATGATGTCAGTGAGTGTGTCTGAACAAAAATATAAAAATGAAAACTTTAGATGTTATATCACAGTCATTGATCTTCTGATCACAACACACAGTTCAGTTTAAATGGAGCTGTTGCCTCTTTGTAAATGCAGAGGACACAAACTGATACTACGTTTGCTGAGCTGCAGCCTCAAAGGAACCGTGACACCTGTGGAGGAACGTGACATTTCACTATTAACACTGCGTTGATTCACAACAGTCCAAATGACCCCAAACCCAGAAGCAATATGCAGAAAAAACTCTCCAACTTTGTTAGTTTCAGTGAAAAGGCTTCGCATTGCAATGCAAATGATCGATATTACTCCATTTTAGCAGGTTTACATAACATTCTGTTAAGAACCCCAGGAGAATAAAAGATGAAATTAACTTCAGATTCTTACAAAATCTTCACTGGCTGAGTCTGAGACACAAGCAGACAGAATCAAAGACATTCAAATGTATTCAATATGTTGTGGCTCTGCAAATTGCTGCGAGAAGTTTGTCGATATGAAATTAATTGTATCCTATAGTGGAGGAAGATGGGACAGAAGTCTGAGTTTGTACAAGAATTCCCAGTGGGATACAACGGATAATTTCCTTTGAGTGCTGGCTGAAGAAAGCATCAAGAGGCAGTATAGTACTGACCACGAATTTTCTTGGCTTCTGCACAAGCACACATCTGACCTTTGAGCAGTCACCCTAAGTGCTACCCAAACCAAATTTCTTGATATATGTAATTTAGTGAAAACTAATCAGTTGAGGTTGTATTCAGCAGAAGAAACAGTGTCCCAGGAGATTTAACTATGTAAATAAATTGCTGCCAGCAGATGTCAAAAAGTAACAACAAGCAATCACTCACAGGAAATAACTACAGTGCAACCAGCACAGAAAGTACTTTATTTACGCCAGTATGTTTTTAAAATGTCTCCAAAGCCACAAATTTATTTAGTAAGGGTTTTCCGTTAACTAGACAATTAGCCGCAGGTCATGGGGACTTTTTCCCTCAAGTTCACAATTAAAACTGTTTGTCTTCAAGGTCGGTTTGTTATAATTACAGTGATCTGTCATTTCTTAATATGATCTGTCATAACTCCTTGTTTCCTTTTTTAATTTTTTTTTTCTTTAATGGCACAAGCTTCTGTCAACACTCAACTAAGACCAGTTTTCTATGAGCATTAAGTTAATCTACTTGAAATTTTGATATACTATTAGATGAACAGAAGATTTGCTAAATTGTGCACACATTTACGTTTGCCTGAAGTTTGGGCCATTAGTAAGAAAGCTTACTAAATGACAGAAAGGAAATATCAGGCCTCACTGGAGGAATGGATGCTTTGACAGCTTCTTCATTGGGAAGTACAAATAACTCAGTGATTTGAGGATGGAAGAAGAAATTACTATTCCAAAAAAATATCTTTTGTCCTATACCAAATCTATGGCAGCCACTCACACACTTATACACTTGTTTTTTTTCAGAGATGGAGAAAAAAATATTGCTTGATATATCTCTCTTGCTCTAAGAGTACGTTGAGACAAGATGTCAACATGCAGGAGCTTTTCATTAAATAAGTTATCAATACAAAATGCTTTTTACACATTACCCACAGATACTGCGTGGAGGCAATATTGCCTCCATCTTCTCAATCTTGGGTCTTGGTTTCACCTTCTGTGTGAAATTACAGCTAATCTATAATTCAACAGTGAGTTGCATAGACACATAGACTGCTTCCTAACCTCAACACTCTGATAAGAAGCAAAACTATTGGTCAGTACGTGCTCGGAAATGTTAAAAAAGCCCAAATACATGGACATCTACATACAGCTGCCCTTCTTCTGGAATCCTAATGATTATAAAAGTCTTTCCTGATGTACAATAATTGTTTTCGTAAAAGGCATCCCCAGGAATAAAGCTTTCGGCTTGTGCCGTGTGCAACTAATTTCCAAATAGCACTCAGCGGTAGGAGTTTGTTTCAGAAATAGGGAATGACGCATCATTTACAATACATAAAAGGAAATGAGAGTGAGTAATAAATCCACTGTGTAATATTTTCCTTTCAAAATGGATACTGTAGGTTGCTGGCCTATTTTACCAGCTGCTGAATGAGTAATGCCATGCCTGAAAATCTGCTCAAACCGTTTATTTAGTGGATTGTTCAACTTTCCCAGTGAAAAACTGAAACAAAAGTTCCTCCTGTTTCCAGGGGAAATCTTTTGCCTTCTCATCTTCTCCATCAATGAACCTGACAGAGAAATAACAATTTCTCTTAGTGCTTTTTACCAAGTTCTCTCAAGTGAGTTCCCTCAACTTTTTTTAAGAGTCACCAGTAGAAAGTTGATTTTTCCAGATACACCCGATAAATGCACAAATAACAGACCTACACTCCTCCTTTTCAGTCCTCAGTCTAAAAACTGGGTTATTAAAATATGGCCCTTGGATACAGTCTATGAATAGCTTTTCAGAATGCCTTCAGAAATCTAAATTGCATTTAAATTTGCAAAATTAGTTGGTAGTTAAGCTTTTGTTTTACTCAAGTATCAAGCCAATTCCAACACGCAGATCATTCTGTAAAACACAGAAAAATCAACTGCTTAATTGCAGCCTGCTAAAGCACAAAACTTCTGAGATTAACGAGGAGAGCCACCTCTCAAAACTCTGCTGGATTTTAAACTTGCTGAACTTATTGTCATCTCTTTCAAACAATATCAGCGCTTGACTAACAGTTACAGAACCAAATAACCTTGGTTTGAATTTTGACTCTCACACTAAGATCAGACAAGTAGCACTGCTGAGAACAATGTAATTAAAATTGCACCATGTAATCTTGCTCTGCACAGTCATTCCCAGAACAGTTTCTATTCACATCAAACATAGGCTTTGATACTTTAAAGACAGACAGGCTTTGGCATCTTCCACAAAAGAACTGACCTGAGGGAAAGTATATTCTGTCAGTCAGGATCATTTATAAGCAACCTGAAATTTGTTTACATGGATAAACCAAGGAAAGAACAGCAGGCTACTGAAGTTTCTGCCTCTTTTTAATAACTAAGAAACAATGAAAAAGAAAAAACAGGTAACACATACAGCCCAATAGTGATTATCTGATGATCCAGGTGACACTGCTACTCACGTTTGCTACTTAAACAGTGGCATTGCTACACATGCTCACATTTAAACAAGTAGCATTGCATACGAAGCAAATGACAACGAAAAGTTGTGTCAATTACTTAACACGATCTACGTTTCACATATACACTATGGTTAGCAGTGCCGTTTGGCTGCTCGCCGGTTTCCAGCGGCGGACATCCACTTTCAGTTAGCACTGCGTACGCAACGCTACCAGCTTATAGTTTGCATCAACGCAACCACAAGCTAAGGTTGAAATCAACGCAGTGTTTGATTCTGAGCCTTTTTGTCAGCTGCAGGAACATGGATCAGACCGATAACTGACAGTTTCTGCAGAAAGCTGTGACCAATGAATAGAATTTTTCCTTATATTAAACTCCATAGTCAACAAAAGTGTGCAATGAAAAACTATCTGAGCCAACATCCCAGATCTGAACACCCACAACAGGCACTGTTTGTAGAAAAAAACATTACACAAAAATGAAAAAAGAACATCTCTAGTGTGGAGATTAAGGACACCAGAATACCCCTAGTGAATAATATTTCTTTAAAGTAATATAGTTTTATATTAATTCTTACATTTCTTGTTAGTGTAAATTATTTTCATATGGTGATCACACTGCAGACAGATCAGACAAGGTGCTGGCCTACCACGCAGTAATTACAATACTAACTTGGTGATCAATATATAACTAAAATGTTATTACCCATTACTTTCTTAGATTTAATGAATTACAGTTATTCCTAAAACTACGGGAATTCCATGTACCATCATAGTTGCCAACACAACAAAATTTGCTGGTCTTTCAATGGCAGATCTACATCCACTCATTTCATTTGCTTTTTTTAAATCTAACATTTACTTTTATTTTTCCAAGCCAAATAGATGAAAAAAAGCATGATTTCTCACTTTCCCTTCTCTTTCCTTCGGCTTGGTACAGGTACCATTAGTTGCAAATGCTCTGATGACTGCACTGAGCATTAGCGATATAGATTTCCTACACTATCAGCTGACTTTGCAGTATTAGAATGCAGAAACCTTAGCATGGCTGTTTGAATAACTGTCTCCTTTCACATTAGAGTAACTGTAATGATTACAATGCTTATGAAGTTTAAAGAGATAAGATAATAATCAGTCAATCTTTACTTTGCTTCTGGTTAGAAACTCACTTAAAAAAAAAAAAAACACACTAAATCTGCACATTTTTCCAGCTCACGTCCCCTTCCAAAGCATTAGTTTCTTGTGACAAATAACGGACTATCCTTCTGTACACTGACGTAGCTCATTTGTGTTGCGCTTTGCTAATGGCTACAATCATGACAAACTGAGAATTCATTTGGTAAATGTGATTTGCCAAAAGTTTTCAAGTGACACAATGTTATATATTTATACACATGGCTGCTTAGCATCTTTGTAGTAGTTCTATCTAGGAATTGAAGCATAAATAAAGAATTATGCTGTATCAGAGAGTGCATATAGGACATTTATAGATTTAGGAACAGAAAGGTTATCAGAATTCATCACCTAGCAACAACTATATCATCAGCTCCCCTGTCTAGCAAGCAACCAGCAAGAAATACATTATAAACTCCGCTGACTAGTGAGTTAACTTGGTAGTTTGAAGTTTAAATGAACTCTACAGCTAATTAAACTTAGTTCAGTGCTTCTGTAGGCTGTATGTTTGCATTTTAGCACATGCTTTATTCTGGAATAAACAGTTGCCATTCACTCATCAACAGATGGGTCACATTCAAAAGCTGACAGATTCCAAGGAAATGAGAATACAGAAATGCCATACACTTTCTTACGGTTCCCAAGAAAATGAGAATGGTTACATAACACATGTAAATATAATGCACAGAAGCAATTCTGAGAACACACTGAGAGCCCTGCAGACTCGCAGAATACGATCAAACTGTAGCGTCAACATGGTTTCCACAATGCAACTTTCATGATGATTCCAGTACAAAAGATTGGTTTTACAACTCCACATTTGCCTTAAACATTTCAAAGTGACGGATGTAATTATTCACTACAATCATTTAACAATAGACTAGAACTTGCATCAATGAATATTAACTAAAAATAAAATTAGTTTTCAAGTACCAAAGGCTTTGTGTATTCAGCCTGCTAGACAACTTTCACTCCCTCCCTCCTCTTCTCTCTCCCCTCGCTGTTTTGCATAAACACTCTATTATTATTAACTCCTGCTGTCTTGAAACTGATGAGACATATTATTGTATAGGCAATGCCTGCTATTGTATTTCAGTGTAGAGTGATATAGGCACAGTGTTACCGTCATAAAGTTGTTCACCTCATACTATTTTAGGAATGTAAATTCCTAATCATCACCTCCAAGACCTTTGCTTTGCAAACCTCTTTATTAAGATTTCCTTGCAAAGCTGAAGGCTAAAGAAAACCAGATTTCATTACAACCCTGACAGATGTCCATTAATGTTTTGAAGTTCTGCCAGAGACAAGTCTAGAATGAGTGCATTCTTCACCATGGAAGCTTTCACAGAAGACTAAATTACAGACAGAGAGCTGGATCCTGGACTGGCATGAACAACATAGCCTTACTATCCATTTACCACACACAGAACAGTTATCTTAGATGTATCCCAGTCCTAACGTATGAGAACGTTTCCTTGCAGAAGGAATCGGAGCCCAGTAGCCCAGGCTTAGTGAAATTTGGTTACCTGGCCGATCATGACAAGCAATCAAGAAATAAAATGTAGTCTCTTCACATGCACCTACATCTTTGCCTGTCTTTGCAGATCAACCCTTTCTACTGTTTGTCTACTCAGCCTCGGGGCTACTCTGCGTGGCTCACATCTCGAGAGCACGTGACTGAACAAGCACCAAGAATGAATGTGCTCAGTTTTTCAAGTGTTTCTCTTACAGGGATTTACAATTTACATGCCTGCCTTCCGTCAGGTCTTCTGCTGACGCTATCTTTCCATAGAAGGCTCCTATACAGTAACTGACAATAAGTTATACTGCTCAACTTAGTTACCTTTCCAGAGGTAATTCTACATTCCTTCTCCAGCGTTCCAAAACACTAGAGGAGCAAACACTATTTTACTATTGCATTCACTCGCTGTTCCAGAATGAGACTCTGCATTTCTCTCTCTTTTTCTTTTAAAGTATCTAGAATACCTTCCTTTATAGGTGTGGAAAATAAACCAACTTTTATCCAGACGTAACATATTGGGAGCTCCAGGTTCTGTAACTGTAAATTGCTCATTTGAGGTCACAGAAAGAGCCAAGTTCCCGAGCCAGCGCAGAACTCAGGCTGGCTCCCTCCACGGCAGGGACCTGCCAGCTGGCCAGGGGTCTGTAGGGCACTACTCGTATATAATGAAGCACACTACATGAAGTTGCACGCGCCCCAGAAGAACAGCAGGTATTTTGACACAAGCATCAAAGCTTGCTTGGGAATAAATCCAGAACTGCAAGGATAGTTGATCGGCACTTGTAAAATAGGCTCGGAAAGTTAACTACCACCTGAAAGCACCATTTGACAATAGACAGTGTTACAAAGACTGTCACTCTCAGAAACAGCAAAGCTTTTCATGGGCAGAGGCATGTTAAATTTATTTCATTGTCTCCTTGTACAGAAGCCGCCAGTTTTTTATTTGCACTGAAATGGGTTTTGGCTACTAGTATTGAAAATTCATTGGTTCAAAATGCATACTATGACCTACAGAAATCAGGCACAGCCACAGAAACTACCTGAGAAAGTTCATCTCAAGGGCAAGAACATATATAAAGTGTTGAAAACGTTAGACAGGGATATTCAAATTGGTATTTAGGATTTAAAAGGATATTTAAAATTAAGTAGTACCACCAACATGAGCATCCAAATGTTGAATATGGACAATAACTAGGCATTAATATTTGGAAACTCGACCTAATGCATTTAATTGTTATTAGGAATGGAATAAAATGCACCAAAGAAGCTTCAAATACCTTAGCTCTATAACCAGATAAACAATCTTTCTGTTACTTTTTTTCACGGACCCATATTCATTCTATGTGGAAACAAATACTGGTGCTGCGTAAATTAATTTCTTGCTTATTAAAATAATACCACATTCCCAAAGGCGCAGAAAGAAATTAGGGATTTCTCTTTTCAGATGTTACCTCCTCCATAAATCTTAAATCTTTATACATAATTAATTAAAAACTGATGCAGTGTATAACTCATCATTATATATATCAGCTAACATTTCTCATTAAGGCTACAGATTTTGCAATTGCAGCTGCTGTGTGGCAAATAAGGTCTTTTCATATGCAGTCCTCATAAAACAAACTATGTTCCGATGTTACAGATTCATGTTGTTTTGTTTGTAGTTTGTTGGGGTTTTTTCCCTGGCAGATATGTACATTTCTGCTATTCCTTTAAGACAGCACCTACCTGAGAAGCAGAAGTTCAAATGCAGCATTTTAAGAAAGCCTCAAAAAAGACACTTTTTAGCAAACATCAGAGCAGAGCAAATAATTCAGAATAATCATTTATTTATTGGATTTGCCATTTATTTTTCTATTCACCACAGATTGCTAAATTCTTATATCTAAATTATTCATGAATTTCTGCCAATGCTTCTTCCATTTAAATTACTATGAAAATGTAGTTGCAATTATTCAGATTTCAACATTGGCTCTATGAGTTTTTTGGAGCACTGGTTCTATTCCATGATTGGTTGCAACTTGCCAATTTGGAATATGTTTCAAACATTACACTTGAGTACACAGTTCAAAATTTACTTTGTCAGATCTATACTTGCAATTTGTGCTCTGAATATAATGTTTTCTGACATTTCCATACTGACAAAAGCTCTAGTGTAGACACAGCTATATCTTGCTTCAATGGACGTTTCAGTGCCATTATTTCAGTTATTTTCAGTGCCAAAGCCATTACCAAAATACGTAAGACAGACAGAGAAGTTCTTTGACATTAACTGCCTCTGTGTTTTCCACTATTTATAAAGGTGCTGCCGGTGCCCGAGTCAGTAGGGCTCTCGCTAACAATCCCAGATGGTTGCTGCTCAAGCTCTCCTTAAACTGTATACCCAGCACTTAAGGAGGTAACACAACAGAACACAGCCCAGGAGTCCAAAAGAGAGGTAAGGGGATGGCAAGCAACAGCCCTTCTAAACAATAGGTTCAGACCTTGGCTCATCAGTTGATTCCCTCCACCCGGGAGAGAGTACTCTGCCACACGCAGCCATTAATTGCTTTAGACAAAGCATCCTGGCATCCCATCAGGCCACCCCCGCCAGAAGTCCCTGTTCTCCAGCACCCGGAGCTCACGCATGCGCACAGCGGGAAGCCCTCCCTACTGCCTCTACAAATCTCTGCCAAAAAAGAGGTGATGAAACTTAAGGACACCGAGACAGTTCACCACCAAATCAAAACCAGAGTTCCCTATTGTAAGGTGAGTCCTAGGGGTTCTTGTTCTTCAGTTCCCTTATTGCGTTTTGTTTCTGGGTTTTCTCCCGAGTGTTTCACTGCACCTGCTTCAAATTCACATGGAAGGGTGAATGTAAAAAGTTTTTCACTTCAATATTAACATTACTGAAGATCATCACATTGTCATCTCAAAAATCTCTAAAGCTACCTGTGAATCTACATTTGCACCTTTATTATTAAAACATTGCTTTATACCCAATGTGTCTCATGCACATGTCGACAGCCAAATGACCTGACTACCAGGCGGTTAAACACAGACCAGGAGGGACAGGCAGAAAAAACACAGGGCTACAGAAAATATTGCAAGTTGCAAAATGGTAATTCACCTTTCTTTCAAACTTTCAACAGTTTACTTTTTCCCATCACTTTTTCAGGAGATATGTCTTGGCAGAGAAAGATTATAATTGAATCTCCCAGTGTTAGCAGGAATGCATTTTACATTAGAGAGCCTGATCTTGCTTCACAAGGTTGAACAATGTTCGCAAGCCAGTAAAGCCACACCGCTTACTGTAATACATTCCTCTTTCCTCAAAACAGTAAGCTCCAGCAGTGATGGAGAAGGCACTCAACTGAAAAGATGCAAATAAGAAAGTACCATCACATGAAAGGAGGACAGATTATGTACTACATACAGACTGCTTATTTTAGGAGTGAAGCTTACGTAAGAAACGTACCTTTACAATGGTACAGACAAAAAACAGTCAAAGAAAAAGTAATATAATCTAAAATTAAATATAATGTAATCTAAAAAGTCAACCTAAAATTACATTAGTAATTGTAGCTGGGATTTATAAACAAAGCATTTTTTAAGAGGATGTATTTCATATAAGTTTTTCTTTGAAGTCCCTGGGCAGCACATCAAAGAAGGGAATATAGCATGCTTATTCTCTAGGGATGATTCTTAAAAAAAAAAATCATCCTGCCACAGAACAGAGACCCATAAAAACTGTATTGGGGACACAGTTTGTCACTCCTCTCCGCAGACCAACTGCACGTAGGCAGGTTCTGTCTATTGCCTTCAATGAAGATTTGATCAAATTGCATCAGTCTGATAATTACCTTTTGGTGCACAGAACAGCATCACACTACTGAGCTGGGGAATTAGTCATCTCCCTTCAGGCACGCACACGGGAACACAGTATGTCGCTCAGAGAATTACCCAGTGAGCCATCTTACTGGGGCCGTCTGGAGTAAGCGGAGATTCTCAAACCCCTGCATCCCAATTTTTAGTGGAAAGCAGGCTTGAGCCGTAATGTTTGAAGGCAAAACAGAGGATGAAACGCGTTTCATGCAACTTCTTTCAGCACCACCAAGCTTTTCTTTTTTATTTTCAACCAAGTATTTCAAGAGTACTTGAAGGATCAACCCGAATGCTTCTGCAGCCCAGATATTAGATAGAGGAGCAGAAGGAAATCAGTTAAATTAAAAAAAAAAAAAGAAATCTAGATGGTGCACTGCAAAATTTTGTGCAAGCCACTGGTGCTGCAGAAAATTGATTTTCCCACAGGTTCTGCAGCTTTGCACTGCCTTTTGAAGTACAGAAGCTAGATATATTTTGCTACGTATATTTCTCTGAACTAGAGCCCATAACGGTTTTATATTTTGCTGAACATTTTCCAGCTGATTAATGTTATGTTTACCAAACTATAAATATAGGATGATGCTTCCTTGAAGAAGTAATTTTTCTCCTCTATTTTTGTAAATTGTTTTTGCAGTATGTTTTTAAATAAATGGTGTAAACATAAAACTAAAAATAGATCCCTACATTACATTTTATATATAGAATTTCTTTTTAATAATGAGCAGTATCAAAATAGCTGTAACCATCCTATGTACAAATATGACCTGGATATTAACCATACAACATGTGCTCAAGTTTAATACAACATTAACTACTTATTCAATAAAACAGAAAATTATTGCATCATTTAATCAGATGACGTTATAAGAGGTTTTTTAAGTAGAGTCTGAAGTTTAGCTTCTCCATGTCCTTTCTAGGAAACCTTTTCTTTGCTGTCATAAACACAGCCTGGCTTTTTTGTTTACTTGTTTGCTTCAGAGGGGAGATTCAGGACACACAGTTCTTTGTCTGGCTTTATCTGTTAACCTGAATATTTCTGCTTTTACTTCCTCACATGAGGAGGACGCTAATTCTTGCCTGCTGTAAGTTCTTTTCTGCCTGCTGACAGACCTGATTAATAGACTTGAGCTCAGATCCCTGATGTCAAAGGGATTTCTGCATTAGTCTCCAAAGGTTTTGATTAGGTTGTAATTAGAAAATATTCCGTTGAATTCATATGTAACTGTACCAACATACCAGTCTTCAAAGAAATATTTTTCCTTCTCACCTTTCTTCATTTTCACAATTATATATCAGTAGTGCGCAGAGGTGCTGGAGAAAATGGAGGGCTTTCCAGTGCCAGGCGCAAGACGCACAGAGCAGACGACATTTCCCCCTTGGCCGCAATGTCATGTAGATTCTTCAGAGCCTTGGGTAGCAGTGGAAATGCCATTCTTCAAACTCCGACTACATCAGCCCGGTGTAAAGAAAAGTCTTTGCTAATGATTTTACTGAGTCAAACCAGGGCTTCTTTCCAAAACTCATTACATAACAACTAATTTCTCATATCTCATTTTGACATTTTTTATGTAGCTCAGTACTTTTCCCCTGCGCTAAGCATTCCGTATTTTGTGTAGTGTACAGATTATAAACAATGCTAAAATTAATTTGTATCTCATGCATTCAGCTTCACCCCAACTTAAACATTCTGCTGTGTGTTTATTTAGATAAATGCCTGACAATGTTATTGACACTTCAAAGAAAATAAGCCATTTTCTTTATGCACGTACATCAGCACTGCTCACATTCACAAAAAAAAAAAAAAAGCAGAGATTATCAAAAATAATCCTGGCTTAATCCAAATTCCATTTCCCCAAATTTACAAGCATTGTAGTGCAAATATTTCACTGAATTATACTATTCTGTCCTCCAAACAGCAAGGAGCCATGAACACCACACTGATTAGCCAGGCCCTGTTCTGAATGGCATTAAAATGATTTGTTTTTCTCACATCTCTCAACTCTCTCTCATTTGAGAGCAGTGTTCATTTTAGTCCTAGAATAAACTCCATTCCAAATACACTGATGACTCCTGACACTTATTGGGGAAAACAAATTATTTCCATCAGAAATAAAGAATCTAGCAAGGTAATAGAAAATAATACTTTTTTCACTAAATGAATTGATTTTCCTGCATCAATGCGTTTGGATCTTACATTTGGACTCAATAGGTTAAAGAAAATATTCATGTTTCTGCAAAACTAATAAGGCAATGCTTCCTTACTTGCCTTACCTAAAGCTCTGTAATATAATTGAAAAAACACCCCTAAAATAAAATCCAAGAATTATATTTTCTTTCAATATCAAACTACAAACATTTTACAGATGCATGTTATGCTTACTTGGAACATTTGGAATAAAAGAGTGTTTTATTTCCCTCTTTTTTTGATTGCACAACTTCATCTTCACTCCAATTCATTGCAACAAGCTCTTTGGGGTCCTAGATACAGCTTTCATAAATTTATCCAATACTGATATTATTCAGAATCTGGTAAATATGCAAACAAAATGTTTTGGCATTAGAACTATTAAATGTTTAAAGTAATGTTTCTGGTTCACCATTTTTCCATTATTATTTCACAGCTTTGAATTTTAGTCCAGATCTAAAATAAATTAGTCTGTTGTTGTTTTGAGGGGTTTTTGTTTTTACAAAATGTGGAAATTTCTGTTGGAGAAAGGTTTTTTCAAGACCAGATTCAGTTTGTATTATGGCTTCTTAAAGCACTGCAAGGCTATAATGGTGAAATATGAAGAATAAGCACTGATGCGTGCAGAAAAAGTGACAAAAACGAATGTTACAACAAAGCAGTTTGTTAGCCTTTAAATCTGACATCCATAATAGCACCGACATCATTATAAAAGCTAACTTTGTAATGCAACTTAGGCTGACATCTCAGGTAAAGAGAACAAATGGTTGTTCTGCTAATGCTGAGGTATAGGCATACATTCTTCTGGCCATTAACAAACTTATTTACTAAATAGTACAAGTACTGGATTCCCTAAAAAAATGAGGGGCACTTCAGCTGTGTCCATTTAAGTATTTGATGGGATACTAAAGGCATTAGCAACAAAACTGGGGAAACTCAAAATCAGAGTTTACCATGTTTGGTTTTGCAGTTTCACACATTGGGTTTAATGGGACCTGATCTACTGTTTCTGAATTAGGTATTACACTTTCTGTAATGTTACAGGGAGTATTAGATGAATTGGTAAAAGTAAGATCCCAGGAACTGTAGCCAGGTTCAGAAGAACATCTGCAAAGATGTTAGATCCAGGTTTAACATCCAAACTTTCACGCAGAGACTACTGGGAGGTTATCTCATTCCAGATTTTCAATATCACTCATTAGTTCTGGGACTCAGATTATGGCATCAGAGGTGAAATTCTCTCAGATTAACACGGTGAATTAGTGAAACTGGGATTTCTCCCTCATTATTGCAGCTTGCTCATTCAAAACCAGTGGCTGCTACCAAAGCAGTTGCAGTCCTACCTCCAGTAAGCATATTTTTCCCCGTTAACAGGTGCTTACAATTACACATAAATACTTCCTTCCCATGAAGGAACTCCATTTCATTTGGTGTTTGCTTCAAAATGCTTTATGATTTAAAGATGAATATTTGATACAGACGCAGAGTTGTCAGCAGCCATCCCAACCTGACAATACGTCCCACCTACATTGCGCATTTGCTTGCAGCAAGGCTTTGCATAACATCAGGATCTGCATCTATGGAGAACACTTAAGGAATATGTTTTAATATGTGCTTGTCAGGTCAGATTCTGCTCACTTTATTTAGCTGAGTAGTCCTTTTAAAAAGACCTTGTCAATATTAAAACAGTATGATTTTGAACTACGCTTTTATAAAAGTTTGTTGGAAATTGTAGGTGGAACTCCCGTTGGTGGAGCATTAACCACACTTCTAAAATAATATGTAAACCACTTAACCAATATCAATAATGACAAGAAGTTTCTGAAACATTTTTCCATCTTCTTGTGTTTGGATCTCTTTGAAACCTCTTCTGCATAAACATTCAGACATACAATTTTTAAAGCTAGCTTACACTAGTTATTCTATGTTCTGCCACGAAATAGTTAAGTGATCTCATATAATTTTGCAGAAAAAAATATTCAATACAGATGATGCCCAATGTGGAACATTTCTGCAAATATCTCCTTTATTATAAATACCAACAATGTAGGCTCCACTTGAAACTTTTCCCTATGCTTATTCAATATTTAATACATTTTAAGCAAACAGTTTGTGACGTTCCCATGAATCTGTGGTCAGAAAGACTTGCAGTCACATCTTTCTTGTCTAGTTCTCTGTGACTCTAACCCAGTGACCACTGTCTGAATGCATAAATAAGAGTCACGTTACGTGCTCTGATCACCAATTGCAAAAAGCGATAGCTATCTTTTGCCAGTCTGAACACTTTTACAAAATACACGTCCTCCATGGTTCCTCTGGCACTCACTGGAAAAACTTGAGCCAACTGATAAGATCTTGTGTAAAGTCCTAAATATATTAAGTGATACCGAAGCAGTTATACACGCACTCCCTTCAGTCACAGGTACAAATGTCTATTTGTGTACCTAATGGATCATCGGTGTATTTAGTTACCATAATTACTTGTGTACTTTTGAGAATTGCATGTACTTGGGAGTGTGTGAAGTTCTGAAAACCAGGGCCGTTTTGTTTTTAACAAAGAGAGACCTTCCGTTCTCTTCCCCTAGTTTAACAGTAGTGTTGCACGCAAGCAACTAGGACTTCAGATAAGGCTGAAAGATATTTATCTTCCAAGAATGCTGCTGTCAGTGTTAATTTGGGGAGTTAAAACCACACCAGCTCACTACATTTATGTAACACTTTCAACAATTGATCAGGTGTCATTGAATAGGAAACAGACCCAATTCAGATGTTAAGAACCAGGTAAAAAGATTCATACAAATCCACCTAATTAATGATAACTAAAGAAACAAATATCTTGTGTTAATTTCTATCTCAGATCACAAAAGAAAAAGCGAACACTTATGGAGTTCTATCTCAGATTTTGCAAAACTGAAGCAAAACAAAAAATCCCAACCTCGGAGCTGTCAATTAGTTATTGTTCTCTTCCATTGTGAGCTCTTCTCTAAGTTATACATTAAGAAACTGTAAATGATAGCTTCATGACTGTATTTTCTATAAACTTGACAGCTGCTTTCAACACAGTGTTGTTAACTTGAACTTGCATTTAATAAAGTCTCTGTTCTATATTATTGTGAGCAGCACATTATAGTCCATCTTTGTTTAACACCTTTCTTTCCTTGCTGACTGCTCTAGAGTTTAGGCTTTATCAGCTAATACTGGCTTTGTTAGGTCTTCCTGATACCCAGTAAGCTGAGCGAAAAATCATGGTTGGTGGCTGTGGAAAATACTTCCCAAAAGCAACAGGATTTTGGTCTTCTGTGCATTATTACAGCAGAATTCAAAACCAGCTTGCCACACATGGAATAGAGCTGAGTATCCCAGTAACTGGGCTGAAAAGTGTGAGAGATTTATTTGTCATGGCGCATTCAACAAAACACTCCTAATGCCACACAGAGTCAGCAAGTCACCCATCCACAGCATCATTCTTCCAGAAAGAGGCAATCCTTGCAAAGAAGGAGAGGAAAGGAAAGCTCTCATCGAAATACCTCCAACGGGACTGAGACAGCAGCACTTCAGTACATACAAGAGCGGATCAGCCTGCTCAGCAGGCTTTTCCACTGGCCATCCCTCAGGGAACAGTTGAAAGTGAATTCACAGGCTCTTCTGCTCCTCCAGCCCTCTGAGACACGAAAGGAAGGCTACCGAAGGCTGCCTCAGTAACTGCTATCTGCCATGTTTGTTTTTATTCCAATGGAAAATTTTGTGTAAAGGGGAGGGATGTCTTGGCAAATACCAATGAATGGAAAACAAAGGAGACTTTTGAGGTATAATTCTTTTCCAGTGAGGCATAGGGCACACAAAATTTTGCACAGCACTGCATGCTATATCCCGCGTTCATCAAACACTAAGGAAAAAGTACAAGTTCAGAAACAAGACATTTTATCTGTTAGCAACACATTATATACGTTATAGCATCGTTTCACTGATTCTGCTACTATCAAGGTCACACGTATGTGAAATTCCTGAGTAACACCAAGGCCACTTTTCCCTTGAAGTATTATCACAATTGAACAATAAATTATTCAATGCAGTTTTCAAAAAAGTCTAAAAAGACATTATAACTTTCCTTCTGTTCCTTATACACTGTAAATAATGGTTTAAATACACAACAGAACTAAACTTTGGGAGTCACTTTAGGCAAAACAGAGGGAGAAGAGAGAAAATTAAGGATTATGAAAACAGAAACTAAGTCAAAGGAATAAGACCAGGGGCTCATAATGAATCGTAGTATCAGGCTCGAGCACTCACAAACCCTCCTCAGTACCAAGAGCCAGCTATGGGCCCTAACTGGTTTTTGGCATGGTCTCTCAAGGTTTAATGCCCTTAAGTCTCAATGCGTGCTCAGACTTCACATTCCTGTTTCTCCACTTCCAACTTTAGCTGCAAACAGTTCACCTGGTGGGACCATTAGCTTCTCCCTCAGGCTTGGGCAGCTCCAGCAAGGGACAGAAGTCTCTGAAAATACACACGTAGCACTGCTCCACATCCACAGAGAGAGGAGCTGGCCAGAGACGAAAACAGGAGGGCACCTCCAGCCGTTACAACACCCTGTATCATCCCATTGTTTTATTAACTCAGCCACTTTGCAAACATAGTGGAAAAAAAATTGTAAACCCCTGCTTTCCAAAGCGTGGCAATGGTTTCAAGGCTCTCCCCACTACCGAGGGGGTGCCTCTGGCTCTTATTTGCGTGTATTTGGGTGAATCACTACCACACTGTGGGAACAGAGAGGGTTTGGGAACTTCCATTTCCCCGCTAGCTTCAATTTACACAATTTGCAGAAAAGGGGCCTTTTTGGCCTTTTTTTATAGACTACAAAATAGCAGGATAGTTTCGAAGTAATAGTAGTTATTAGGAGAAAGAATAGGAAATAAAATAAACTTTTATCCCTTGAGAAGTAACCTTAGGGTCAAATCCTTCCATCCTTTGCAAGGCAAATCCTTCTCTTAACATCAAGGACGTGAAGGTTAGGATTTGCAGCCCCTCTCTTCCTCTAGCCTACAAAATGATACGACTAGGAAAATAAATCCCTCCATCCAACTTTTATAATCTTGGAGGAAGAACAATTCTGTCTTTTAAGAATTCATGATGGGAAAGAATGCAAGGTCTTGCGTTGTAAAGTAGAGCAAGAAAACAAAGTCAAATATTTGAACAGTTAATTTCATCCTGCCCCAAGCAATTATTCCATAAAATATATTGCTACAGAAGAGCATAAAATGTCAATATTCTTCTGCAAAAAGTAGTACAAAATGTCTATAAATAAGCACGCAACTACTAACGGGTCCCTTTATTAGATGATTTTTGCTGTAGATGTTTAAGTTTAAAGCGTACTGACTAGAAGATTCTGCCAAATAAAGGAAGGGGGTAGTGAGGAAGATCATAAATGTACTGTTTTGTTCATTTTTTTATTAGGGAAAAGCTGCTTATTAGTTTTAGAAAACAGTCACCTTGGTGACTAACTCACCTTTGAAACAGAATTGTAACCATGCAATGGCCTGGGTCTGTGCCATTTCATCAGTTGGACTCTTCCCATTGGCTTTGTTCTCAGGCTCCACATTGGACCCACTAACAAAAGCATGTGCCCTCGGCACGGTCATCAGTATACGCGTGCAGGAAGAGATTCAAATTTTAATCAGCTGTAGCATTACGCAATTTAACTGATTTCATTTGCCAGTTCCTTGTGTATTCACTTCCGCACGCAACTACCTAGTTGTACCTGCACATGCAGATCAAAGACTTTTCACCACCCCGTGCTTTCACCTGCCGGATACACCTGCCCAAATGAATTTTTGATCAGTAGCTTTCTAACCGTTGACACATTAGTGTAAGGCTATCCTGGGCAAGTGCCCTAAAAGTTTGGCAAGAGTCAATATTTCCCTAGACCTGAACCAGAAAAGGTGAGAACGCCTCTAACTGGGCATCTTGAAGGTACTGGAACATGACGCTAAAAGCACGGTTTTCCATCGTCAGCTTTGAGCAAGTTAGTCACTATCACACACAATTTAAGACATGCTTTTGTGAAACAGACACAAAGACACACGTTTAAAAGATTCCTCCCACTCCCCTCATTACTTGGCTCAAAATTCTACTGCGTTCTACCAAAGCCCTCATCATTCACAGTAAATACAGAGTGACTTCAAATAGAAGAGAGTGAGGTTTTGTTTGTTTTAAGTCTACGGGACAACATAGTTGAACGTCTTAACAAAAGGACTGAAAGCGAGGATATGGTGGGTGTTGTTGATTCAGCCGCTTGGAGACAGAGGTGCAACAGCAAGAGAACAGCTGGAGGAGCTGTATTCCCTCCAACTTCCTACCTAGCATTTTCCATTAACTTAAGGTCTTTATACCTATGTGAGATTAAAAACAAAACCAAAAATACCCCACAAACAAACAAACAAAAACAAACAGAAAAAACCCTATGATTTCCATCGCTGTTCCTCTCCACGAATGCTTCATTTTATCAAGCAAAATTGACCCTATCTGCCCAGACTTTTCCTTTTTTCAAGCCTTGGAATTATTTTACATCTCATTATTAAAAAAAAAAAAAAGGTCACTTTCTCAGTGCAAGAAACTCCGTAACAATAAAAAGGCTGGTCTGTTTGTATGATCAACCACAAGGCTTACAGCAACATAAAATCTTACCTTATTTCTCTAGCTCAGTCTAAAGAACTGATACAAGGGTATATCTGTTCATGAAAGTATATCTTCTTAACCATTACTTCTTATTTAAGAAACCTTTAAGTTAATGCAAACAATTCAATATAATTCCAAGGTAGAATTCCTTTCAAAATAGTTTGGTTTGGGTTTGGGTTTTTTTTGTTTGGTTGGTTTGGTATGGGGTTTTTTTGGTTTGTTGTTTACTTGTTTTTTTTCCCCAAGAACTTTAATATAAATAAATTAGAAAGCAGATTTATAAACGTATGAGCATCCAGAAGGGAAAAAGCACCATTTACGGTAAATCTTGGTGTTAAGGAGCAGAACAATTAACGTTTTAAGGAGTTGCACGTAGTATTGTGATGGTCTTCTACTCTTGGCTACTAGATAGTGCCAAGGACAGTTTTGAGGTACTTCTCAGACTTGAGCTATCTTTCATTTTGGATTCCAGAACAACTATTCCAAGCACACTCATTAAAACCCCTCAGAGATTCTGGCACGGAAAGTGTAAGCACATGCCATTCAGGTCTATAAAATCTCTAGAGTAGAACCAAATTAAAAGAAAACAATGCAAGTAATTTAAAAGAAAAAGACTGATTTAACACTCTCTCTTTCATACATAAGTCCAACAGCTTCAGCTGAAGTTAGGCATAACTGTAGTATCCATAGTCATCCGAAGAAAGATCTCCAATAACCAGGATTTAGAAGTACAGGACTAGGTTGCATAATAGTTACACACGTAGCACAGCTACATTGAGGTACTGCCTCAGATCTGCAACCTAGTTCACAAATCAGGAGAAAATCTGCAAAAGTTAATACATAAATGACTTGAAATACTTGAGAACCCCGAACAAATCCCATCCTGTAGCTCAAAAAAAAAAAAAAAAAGCTGGAATTGATATGATAGTGCTCACATGCAGCCATTACTCCAGTCAGTATTCTGCTAAGTGCAGTTCCCAGGGCTGCAATCCTAAAACAGACAGTGCTAAGCAGAAAGAGAATTGAAGGTATTCTATTAAAATGAGATTGCTCCAGTGGCCAGTTTTTAAAGCCACTCACATTTGTATTAGATAAAATATGGCTAGCTCAATGTTTTAGAGTGATTTAAATTTAAACCAGGGTATGCCTGAACTACGACACTTGCTGAAGCAAAGTTATTTCTTCCACAAGACAGCGTATTGGGGCAGTTGACAATATTTGAAATACTGATAACTGTGTATATATTTGCCAAATACTTGAGGGACCTTTTAGAGCTGAAGGCAAAATATAGGCATGAGAAATTGTGTACAGACCCACCCTCCAAGAAGATGACAAAATGATTCACAAAGATCCATTAAGCATGTTCTCTGCCTTGCTCACCCTATAGGGTCCTAAATAATGGACATAGTGTAAAACAGCCTGGATTAATAGCTTTTTCAGTAAAGAAGTGATTTTACGTCCACAGTTAGGTTAGGAATCAAGTGACAAAAGGTATGTTGCACATCAGGAAACATCCTTACCTCTTGCTTCAAGCCTGACTAACACCTGATCTACACAGTTATGCAAGTGTTGCAGCTGACAGAGATTTCCTTAAAAAGCGGTCTATTAGCATGGATTCAATGATACCTGACATTATACTTTTCCCATAAATTTTACATAGCAGCTGTACCATTTAACCACACAGGTCTGAAACAAAGAAAGAGAAAGCAATGCAAAAGCTTCAGAGGTTTTGCTGGTTTTCTGGTCATACTTTCAAAACCCTTTGATGTTACCATGGTCTTTACCTGTACCTTCCTGCAAAAAGAACTATACATCAGGTATAGCTTCCAAGGCAACTGTGGAAGATCCTCACTAACCTTTCATAGAGGAGCATTCATCAAGGAACAGCTCTTACTTTACTCTCACTGACGTTCTTTGGGGACTTGTGTTATCCAAAGTCAGAAAGTTCCTTGGCAAAGGTAGCAGGGCACAGGATGACCCACAAGCTGGGAGTGGAGTACGGTGGGGCTGCGTTCTTTGGAGCTCCACAGGGGTAATGGGAGCTGGGGCAAGAGGACATGGTGGGACAAGCGGAATGACTACCGCTTTCACCAGACAAACCCCGTCTGACAGCCAGCATGAAACAGAGTGCTAGATTTCACCGCTACTGACCAGTCTGTTGAGTTACAGATTTCATGAAGAGCTTCAACTTCCTTAATGCTTTGTGCAACCAAACAGGATTTTCCCCAATCTGCATAAATGCAGAAGAAAACAAACACTTGGTTTTACAAATTACATGTGGAAGTGGTTACAACATCAGAAGACACACAAGAGGAACACATTACTGCAATCAAATCAAGAACATATAGGCAACGATTTTCCTAATGGTAATGTTGTATCTTCAGCCTCCATAACCTATGTCTAACATAGCTTTTCCATAGCTGAGAGCCCATCACGACTTCCAGACGTTCCTGCCACCCAGAAGGAAGACCCAGACAGAGCGGCAGCTTGCTGCAACTCCATCACTGCAAGCTGAAGCAGCATTAATGGGAAACAACGGTTAATGCAGCTGTTGAGCAGTTGGCCCTTTTATCACCAGCCAGGGAACACTAAAGACACCACAACTGAGACCAGAGCATGAAGATCTTTACTATAACACAAACAACCTGCCCTGGTAGGCATTAATCAGACTATACAAGTATACGGAGCTGATTAGACTAACAATTCCTCTCTAAGGCTCCATGATTAAAACAGAATGAAAATACATATACAGCCAAAGACACACAAGAGGATATCGAATACGATGTAGGTGTCGGCACTGTTAGACTATATTTTGTAGCAGTCATAACGGCCGTTATTGAGCTGCTTTTTAGCACTGGGCAGTCGTGTGATACAAACATAAGGCTTTCAAGCCCCTGAAGTATTTCATGAGGCTTAAAGGAAACTGTATAGACCTTATGTGTGTTATCAGTGAGGCCGTATTCAAATTGCCTTCCTGCCTGTACACCTAAGGACAGCCTTGTTCCGAGACCGTAGTAAATACTATTTTCTGAAAGTAAAGCAGTATCTTCTGCTGTTCACCTCTAGTAAAATGGAGCAACCACCAGTACTTGTTCCTTTTTCATCCAGTTGTCGCAGCCGAATTTCCCAAGAGAGCTCCCTCATCTAGGAACTGTTAATTTGTGATTCTTACAGTTAATAAGTAGCAAATCACACATCAGCTCACAAGGTGCTTTCAATCACTGTCTCCTATTTGACAGATGTTAAAACGCATCTCAAATACTGAAAACCTCACAAAACTGTTGGCTTCTGTAGCTCCAGTTTTGTGTTACTAGTTTTTTTGCTGTATCTCCCATAACTATTAACATAAGCATAATAGTAGAATATTCTGTACAGAGGGAGAATATTACCTTGGTATTGTTTAGCACAATGTATTGTTCTGGTTCGTTTCGCGGGGTGGGGGTGGGGGGTGGAAATCACACCCTGATCTGTCGTTTCTTCTGGTTGATCCCATTTGCCTAATTGGTTCTCGTGCTCTAGCAAAGACTGTCCAGATGACGGAATAGCCAGAAGGAGGTGAAAATCCACAGTAGTCTTTAAGCTCCATAAGTACCTTTGGATACAATGCAAAGGTACTCTCGCCTCATCAAATTCAGGATTCATGCAGATTTTTCTTGTGCCTCTCCATATTGTCATGGATATAAATCTGATCCCATGGACATATGCTTTGTTCTTTTCCAGCTTTCTCCTGACAGCCTCCCGTTCTCTCTCTGACCTCTTCCAAAGCGGTTTGTTCCAAAGCCTTGTTTCTTTCCCCACAGCTGGAGCCACTCTGATCCTGCTCCGCTTCTCCCCCCTTCCATTAGGTACTCTTTCCCTCTACCCCAAATCTTTTTTAAAAATTTCCTTTACTCAGCTCCTTTTAACGTTTTCTCTCCTGCTGTTACTAGCCAAACGATACACTTCTAAAATTCATTCGCCATTGAATATCTTTAAATTACAATAAATTGTAATTTCTATTGTGCTGCATTTCCCTTGGATCACTTAATTCCAGAATGTGTTCTGGGACGCAGACAGCGCATGAGGTAAGTGAAGCTGGGAACAGCAAGTGGCAAATATATAGTTTGGAATTTTGTGTTTACACCGAAATATGTACATGGAGGTATAGTTAATGGACATTGCAGTATTGCTTTCTTCAACTAATACGATACTAGCCAAAAGATAAGTACATGAACACGACTTTTTTAATATACACAAGCCAATGAAATAGTATCACTGTATAAATGTCATTTTAGGTATTTTAGAAACTAGTAGTTTGCAAAACATGACATCTTTTCCTGATTTTGTTATGATACTGGAATTACACCTTTTCACAGGGAGTGGAAATTAAATTAGCCTTAATGTCATGTACAAAATGTGCCTATTTTAAGTGTTTTTCTCTCACTGGCTTTGATTGTATAAACCTAGCAAAAATAAATGTTTTTTAAAAAAAAATGCCTGTTTTGTATTTTAAACTATAGTAGGGCTCATTTTTACATGGGGAAAAGACAGGTTCATAGACTGAATTATCTGTTTAAAAATTTCCTCCTAATTGGCCTACGATTTACAAAAAGCCCTGGCTCTTTTTCTGCTATTAAATATCATTTCTTCTCAACTCAAAAGAACTGAATTATCAGAATGCAAGAGAATTGATGACATCAACATGTATTATATTAACTTTCCCGTAAGTGTAACCTGACTGAAAAGGAAAAACTGGCAGGTTGTGCGTGCTACTCTGCTCTGCAGGCTTTGGGCACGGAAGTTTTTATTTGTCAAACTGTGCACGGCAGGAGAAGCTCCAAGAATCAAAAGTCAAAATCACCCAAGAATTGCAGCAGACAAAACAAAGAGATGATCTACCTTTCTAGAGAAATACATATTTTCAAAAAGAAATTAAATTGTTGGTGTTTATGTTGTTCCCGTACAACTGAGTATTCCTGCAGAAGTTTGATGCAATCTCAAGTATAGTCAAGCGGAAACTGTGTTTGACCAGGAAGAAACTCAGTCTTGCTGGACCTCAGCTAAACATCCACCACTGAGGATCAAGGTCATCTTTCTATTAAAATCTTGAAATCTGTGTGTTTCTGCGTGGTATTAAGTACAAGAAACTCCTAATGAGAAGTCTGGAATATCCTTTGGAATATACAGCTGGAATAAATCAGTGCTAATTTAACTTAATTTACCTTATTGGCATATGAGGAAGGATTTCAGAACTGTTCTCAAAAGATGAAATCCTACCTGTTTTTTCCTAATAAATGGCATATAATATTAGTTGATCCTGTTTATTTTAGATTAACCTAATCAAACCAACCTATGTGAAAGAAAACCATCACTAGCTGCCTTATTTCATCTTGGTCGTAAATTCAATAGCTGGAGCAGGTTCTCAGCTGTAAATTCAATGGACTCAAAGCAGTTTCAAATGCAAAGAATTATGTCAATGGGCATTTTCTAAAGCGTTTTTTCTTAAGGGGGATACAACAATCACCTCTAAAAGGCTAGGATTTTATTAGTGGCCCATTGAATACCACGTGTAAGGTCAATTAACAGAAAATAATGTTTCTTAATATTCATTTTTATTTTAAATAAAGCAGTTTTGCAAAGGATAAGTCATCTTCTGCCCTATACAGACTACATCACACCTATATAAATTTTGAATTTTCAAGATAAGTGCAATGTACGTACATATTTAACTATTCTACCGCTTGCTAAGTAGACCTGAAAAGAGCCTAGCCTAAACTTGTATTTGGATATATTGCAACACATCTGAAAAACCTTTACTGATTCTATTGTAACTGTGCTTTTACCATGTACTTCTATTAAGCAACCAAGAAACAACAAAACCATGCTACAAAACTTCAAGTTTAACTCTTGCAAATGGAGCTGGAGATGCACTCTGATGCATTTATGTAAATACAGCATCACTAATGCTATGAGTAAATGGGAAAAAATGCAAAGGAAATCTATTTTGGTATATAGATTTAGAACTAAAAATCATTGGTGTTTTAAAAGAATGTCAGTGAGGTCTGCTGTGCCATTGATTTTTTTAGCAGAAGTCTCCATTTAATTCAACAGGGGAGTTCCGCTTGAAAATAAAAGGTTGCAGCATGCCTGCTATATTTAGGGCCAGCTCATGTAAATCAGAACAACACTGATTATAATAGACATATCCTGATTTACTTCAGCTGAAAATTTGGCTTTTAAAAGCTGACGGAAATCATTTGTATGTGCTACAGAAGTATGATGTAGAACAGAAACAAATTCTGAGATTGCATTATTCAAATGTCAGCAGGTAAGCCATCGCTGTAGAAGAGAATTTGCCTCTAAGCTAAATTAACAACAAATGAAAGTTGCCTTTTCAAAAAACTTTACATAAAGCTGTCACTGTGGTTGCTTGCTTACGTGTTGATTTTAGCTGACGTGATTTTACAAGTGTGTTTGTGATCAGAAAACAGCAGAGGAACATATGTTCAGCTTTCTATTTTTCAACTTTATCTGCTGCTAATACAGTGATGAAAAAAATTATGACTCAAGTACCTTTAACAGAATTTAACTGAAGCAGAATAAACTAGGCTTAATTTATATCTCCTTTAGCAAGAAAAATATTTGTTGTCGGAATATATGCACGTTACTTAAGTGCTTTGTGTGGTCTCAACACAAAAGAATACGTGCATTGAAGGAAAATAACAGAAGTGACAAACGATCAAGGATGTGACTACAAGGTACGTGTCACAGGTTGCAGTTAGATCCTGCAGTGGCTCTTTTCCCTTGTCGTTCAGTTCATTCTGAAGAGGTTCTGCCCCACGCAGACTCCACCGCAGCTTTATGCTTGTGTGGCCATTTTAACTTCCAGGAAGATACTGATAAAGTGAAGCAGCCAGTGAGGAGCAGAAGGACTAAAGGACTGCAAGGCATGCCTAGCAGCGGCAGACGCGAGGGGAGCAATCAGCTTAGCTTATAGAGTTCGCCAAAGAAACGTTTACAGGTTAACTTGATCACAAGCTGTAAGCAAGCAACACAGGGAGTACGACGGGCACTCCTCTTGGCTTTCGAAGACAAAATAGAGTAAGATACTATGTGCAAAGGTTGAAACTGAATTGCTTCTCAGGTCTCCAGCACTGGTGATTTTTTTTTTTTTTTCTCCTAACAGAAATGCTCAGGGTCAAACAAGGACCGGCTCAGGGAAATCACCTCGTCTGTGAATACCGGGGTTAAAATTAAGTGATCTTAGGTGTCCTCTATGGATATATAATTTTTGAGTTTCCTCCAGAGTAAGATGTTAATTAGTGAAAACAGAAACATGTTTGTTGACCTCACAATGTAATGAAAGACATTAATTTCTAATTATAAATTAGAAATACAAATCTCATTAAAACATGAGAGGTAAGCAGAGTTCCACAAACAAATCTATTTCCTTCAACTTAATGCTTATTTAAACAAAGGCAAAAGTGTTATTATCAATATACATCTTATTTTAAAATCCAATTGGGAACAAAACATGAAGTTTAAGATTAACCCAAACCTGAAGTTTCTACTTTAAAATAACTTTATCCTATTTTCCAAGGAGTATCTCTCTGTAAGAAGAGAATATGACCTCCCCAGACAACTATAAAATAGGAATTAAACGGTTCATCAAGAACTGTAACAGTAACGTTGGTCCATTTGACAGAAGTTGGGTGAGAACTCTTGTGTGAAAAAGCACTTTAAAATGAACTTTCACAAAAATTTCCTAGCATCGTGTTCCACAGTTCATTGCAATCCTCCCTCCTTCCCCCCGACAATATTTCACTGAGTCTTCACTGAAATCTCTAATATAATAGCTAGATATTTATTCTCTGATCACCATTCAAACCCTCCATAAATCCCTACCACTTCACTGCAATAAGAACGAACATTATTTCTTAGCAGGGTTTGATAAACTGACCAGATGCGTACCATGGTCTTGGAAAATGAGTGGTTTCTGCTTGAAGGGAAAAAGGCTTTGATAGATCGATCAAGACAAAACCTTTAATCTCTAATCAAGAATCTAATTCCTTGCATGATCCTAGTAGTCAAGCTCGCCTGTTTTTATGACCTTCAACGATAGCTGTCTTTTTTTTTTTTTTTTACATCGCAGGGGAAGTACAATAGACACTCGTCTTTAGCAACTCGCCGGAGTTCAGGGCATCTCAAAAGACAGAAGGTGAAGCACAAGACCAGTTGTAGGTTTACTGCTACCGTGAAGACTTGAATCTCACTGGAATTAAATACCTGCTACTAAACTACCTAACGAGTGTTCTGATTTCATAGTTTAATGGGATTTTCAGGTCGGTTGTGAGAGAGGGTACAGGGTAAGCTTCTTGCCAAGGGCTCGCCTCTGCTTCAGAGTGAAGACAGTGGCAGAAACAACAAATATCAATCAGGGTAAAAACATGTGATGGCATTTGCAAAATCATACCAACACTCAGTAAAAGCTTGTATCGCAATTCACTTTAAGTCAGAAGATTCTGTATATTAAAGCTAAGATACAGAGAAAATAAAAGAAATAAGCGTTTATTATCTATAGCAATTTTAAAATACTTTATATACTTACATTCATCTTCTAAAAGTGCATTTTCCAAATGTATTAAGTTATGCTTTGACTTAGCATTAACTGTCTCAATAAGTAAAACAGGGGTACGCATTTAGTTAAGACAGCCCATGCTGTCCAGAAACACGCAAGATACCTTCCCGTATACTGTTGAATTAGATAAGGACAATAACAATTCTGCCACAGACTGACTAGTCTTCAAGAAAATTTCCAGGCTGAAAAGATCGACATCTTACAGAAAGTGAGGTACAACCAAAACAAGTGCCTAATCCATATCAGTTTTTAATATCACAATCAACTCAATTCCAGCAGATGACTTCATAGCCATATGAGAAAAGAACTTCGGTGAAAATGGAAATCCAAGTTACTGAAGTAAATGAGCAGTGTTTTTTCTTTTGTTTTTAAAGGTGGTCAATATGTGTAAAAGGAAATTCAATTTAGAATTAATATTAGAATTATTTAGAAAATCAATTGTATTAGAAAATATTAGAATTAATTTTCTACTTCTCTAGAAAAACCTCACAACCGTCCCAGCAGCTTTTTCAAATGCATTCTGTGATATTACAAGTCACAGTTTGAAAGAGATAGTGGAGTCTTTTCTAGGCTAAATGGTTTTACAGTATATTATACAACAATTAGAACTGATTGGCACTCAATTAGGGAGTGTTACTGATTGATTATCGATTCACCATCGGGAGATTTCACATTTCTGTTTCTTATTTCAATGTTAAATTTCACCCTTGAACAAGGTTATCAGTACTACATAATCTCATATCTCAGATGCAAAAATAGATTTTAATTAAAAAAACCTAGTCAATATAATGTTATATTAAAAGTATCTGACATCAGCATATCTCTGCTTCTTTTATATTCTAATTCAAAGAGACGATTCAGATCTCTATTGAGATAACAGATTTTTCTAAGCTTCAGAATCAGAGATAAAAATCAAAAGGAAAAATGCAATTAACAAGATTCATGGTTTTGCTATTTTATTTGATTTTTATCAGTCTATTACCATGACTTTGCTGTATCCAGCATCTAGACCACTGTAACAGGATATTTACCCACATGCATAATTTAAAACATATTGACAAAAAGTCCCAGCAACTGGTGAGTGGGGACTTGGACTTTTAATTAACCTGGGAAGGGATCAAATCTGCTTCTACTTTTATTTGGAACATAAGCGAAGTGCGGTCTTTGCTTGGGTATCTCTACATTATTGTCATGTAAATAGTAAGTATTGATTGCCTGAAAAGAGGCCCCAGAAACACAAACGCGTACACAGTTAAGTGAAAATGATAATGTTGTTCTTGAACCCATCCACTAAACCCATGATCCTTTACTATTCATCTAGCTAAATAAAGGATAACACAATTTAAGATGAGCTAATTATCTCCTCCACATTCATGGCATATCTGAAGCACAATATGCCTCCATAATCACCCTAAAATTGCTTTATTTATTGAGGACCACAGTTATAGCACCAAACCAAATTATACCCAAGAAGTGTTCTTTCCACCAGGGTGATGAACAAGCGACACTGGTAGCTGGATGTCCCCTCTCATTCCTTCTGTGCCATGCATAACAAACCCCAATTTCCAGGGCTGAGCATAAGGACCAAAAGCCACCTGGTTTGGAGGTGTTGCTGATGAGGAGATACGGGGAAAAGCTACAAATGGGAGTAGGAAAAGGCTATGCAATTTTAAGCCTACCATCAAATTTGCATAATTAAAAAAAAAAAAAAAAAAAAACAAAAACAGGAAAAGGAACATCTTGTCCTAAAGTAAAAAGCTGATTTCCGCTGTCAGAGCATGGTCCCCTCATAATAGCCAATTTGTTCAGAACTTTCTTACTGTCTGAGAATACTGCAAGTAAATACTAAACTATATGTATAGTTTAGTATTAACTTTAGTAAATACTAAACTATACTATAGTATAGTATACTATACACCTTATTTCTGCATATATAACAAGTGTAATCATCAAATACTCATTTAAATAAGTTAGAAAACAAAGACCCCTTTTTTTGATCAGAAAATTCCTCATAAATGGAGCCAGGAAAAACGATAACAAAGCATTTTAACCAAATTTTCCTCCAGCATAAAGTGCACTAGCTCTATGGGTGCAATTAAAAAGTTGTCAGAATATAAACCTGCCCCGAAAGCAATGAGGGGTATGTCTTGGGCTCGTTGAAGTATCATGTGCTACTTGCAAAAATGACATTTACCAAGTGAAGTGCTAGATTGGGACCTGATCCCCTGAGAGGTTATCAAGCATTATTTGCCCAATTTAGTAGAATGCTCAAATCCATGCATTCTATAAGTACACTAATAATCCTTCTGCAGTCAAAGGATCTATCCATGCATTGAATATGTAACGTCAAGTGAGGCACTCGAGCATATATTTAACATTAAATGCGTGGGTCCTCATAGAATCTGAAAAGGACCACTCATTAGCTTGGTTATCTGGGTAAATTGAATGATGGGTTAAGCACTCATTCCAAGCCAAGTGTCCAGCCTTCCAATTCTATTATTCTAATCTTTTACAGACACTAATTTAGGAAAACAGGATAAATCTATGCTTGCTGTGCATACTACCATCATTAGTTGACTTTCCAAACAATATTATGTTTTCTCTTATTTAAAAAGTAGTAATTCTTGCACATGACGATTCCACGTTGGAGCTATTACTCAGTTTTACCTATTCAGTGACAAAACCTACCTACTTTGCAATTTTCTATTGGATTTCATCATCTATTCACAATAATAAACAATATTAACTAGGTCATCATTATATACTGCTTTAATTAAAATCCTGTATTCTTTAGGATCACTGCAGTTGGCTACCAAATTATTTCAAGAAAGACTTTGGCAAAAACAGGCAGATGCTATATCAATGAGCATTTGACACAAGGCAAAATAATACCAATCCTGTACGTGTGGAGGTCGCTGATGAACTTTCTCTTAATGGTATATCCTAAGATCACCTTTCAGAAATTCTTTTTCTCTCTCCAGTCTTTCAAAATAAAAATCTACTTTTTGATAAAAAAAAAATATTGCCTTCACTCTTCCTCAAAGTTTTCCATGCCTTTGATCTTTGAAGAGCCCTCAAATAATGATTTGTTTTGTCTAGAAATACTTCTTCCCCAAGGATAAAGTGTAAGTTCTTTTTCTGACTATATTATATTCAATAACACAAAAGTCAAAAATAGATGTAACTTCTGTACATGTCATTTTTGGAAGTTTAACATGTAAGACCCAAAATATGCATCTTAATCCAAGATGAAAGAGCAATTGCTACTAAGAGAAAGACAATTTACAAAACAATTACTTGACAACAGTATCAGAAATGTTACAGTAAGGGCCCGACTGAAAAACCTCTGAAGTCAAAGGGAATTTCTTTCATTATTCCAAGTAGAATTTGGGCTAGATCTTTGCTTTGTTTTCTAAAGAATCCTGTTTAGGCATCATTTGTAATGCTGAACAATACATACAAATAAAATACTCTCATAATGCAGCTGCTCAGTGTGTTTGGGGACACAGGGAAGAGCGTCCCGACTTCAGCCAGCACAGGGGCAAAGCACACGGCACGGCACGGCACAGGGAGAGGTTACACGTGCTTAGGCAATAGTTACAGCAGGGTCACACTCCTGACGCGGGAAGACAGCAACCATGCTTTTTATAGCTCTGATGCGATGGCATCTGGAATATTGCACTCCCCCGCACAAAAATATTGACAAGTCACTGAAGTGAAATATAAATAATCAAGGGGCTGGAAATATTGATCTAAGGTAATGATTGAGAGCGGCAAACATATCAAGCTTGGCTAAGAGAAAACAAAAGGTGGGATCTGATAGCTCTGTACAAACACGTGAAAAGGGCAGCTTTCAGAAAGAGAAAGGAATTATTTAGAGTCTTTCACGGAAGAATCAGCAGCAGTAATGGGAAAAAGGGCAGGCGGGGTGGCACCCTCATCTCATTCCTTTTAAAAACAAATCTACCAATTTGACTAGCAGAAGTCTGTGCACAGAGAATGCAGGGAAAACTCGGGGGGAGCTAACAAATAACTGCCTCGGAACCGACCGGGCCATGCACAGAGCTGCCCTATGGCTTTTTCCTCGTTTGCAAAAACCACTTGACTTCGTAATTAGGCTGAAAACTCTTCTAGGCAGGGCACAGTGTAGTGGAATCTTTATCTTAACTGATGTTCTGGTTATAAATAATGCACTAAGCTAGTTAACAACAGACTTAACTAGCTAGAAAGCTTTAGGCCGGCAGCATGTAACTCGTGGAGTTTTGGCTGTATATAAGCGCAAACTCCAACACAGCAGAGCTGTGACATTAAGGGATCTAAGTATGGAGAAAGTCTAATTTGGAGACTTTTTGAAATCTATATGAACATCTGTTTTATGACTGTACTAGCAATCTGTAAACCCTCCAATTGTGCAAATTCCCTTGCAGCAAGAACATTAGTGGGAGAAAAGCAACAACAAAGAGAGTTCACCAAATAGCCTTCTTCAAGAAAACCAACATGTTTCTTCGGATTTCTAAATTAGGAGTGGAATTTAAGTTATGAATAGCAATATTAAATAGTATGAAGCAAATTTTCCAGTGTTCACTCATATCACTTGATACATTATCTAAGGTATATATGTTAATTACTACAAAAGAAAAAGGTTACATGAAGTGAAAGTGGGCAATGCTAATACAATACCACTAGACTCACAACTTGGAAAACTGCTGTTTTCCTATTGCACTCTGAAACTTCATTATCATGCTGTGAATATCCACTTGTTTTCAAGCTTGTGTTTTAGCTATATGTGGTGACAGATGGGCTTTAGGTCTGAGGTTCTGGGACTTACGTTAGGCAAAGAACTTGTCAGATGGAACATTTATATTTTTTCTAGTTTCTGAAATATTTCAGAACTTGTTTATTTTCAAACCATAAGAAGAAATAAAGTACGATCAAAGAGCTCCTGGAGCTCAGAGAAAAAAAAAAAAGTATTTTAAAAACCTATTTACAAAAATTCAAATTCCTTGAATTTTACAGAAATTTGGTGCTTTGGATGTCACAAGACCAAGTCATGGATCTACTTTAAAAAACCTATTCAAATTGCAAGTTTCACATGGGCAAGGAAACATCATCCATGTAGACTGCCCATTGTCCAAAGAGAATAATTTTCAAATAGATCAAAAATGGAACCTGAGTTTTCAGTTTGAGTTGAGTTTGAGTGACTGAGAACAAGGAAAAGCAAATGTTCCAGCTCCAGGTGGGACATGGACCATTCCTGTTTGAGATTCAACCTCTTGCTTAATCCAATTATGCAAAAAAAAAAAAAAAAAAAAAGGAAAAAACAAAACAAAACAAAAAAACCCCACACACAGGCCAAAGCAGCAATTTCAATGAATATACAGATTTTGCCTTTGAGATGACTAATCCTAATTTAAAACAATACAAATAATAATCCCATATCTCCTTCATACACTATCCAAATCCTTGCAGGCCTCCCTGACACGACTGTACTCAAAAGCCCTGCAGCCATATACCATATTTATTTGTGCCCTGAAAAAGGAAGAGAAAAAAATAGAAAACACTAAGACCTGTAAGACCTCTGTATCCCCTTAAAATTAGCCCTGTGTTTCCACAAGGCCCAAGTAAATAGCTTGAATACACTGGCATAATTCACCTCACTAACGCTTATTTGCATCATAAAATGAGTCTCATGTTATGTTTTCAGTGTGACGACTAAATACAGAAAGAGGGGAAAAAAGTGCTTCCAATCCAGACAGTCAACGCGCTTTCGGCAACCCGAGCATGTTCTTCAGCCAAGGCAAAGAAGAAAGGGTCCAAACGACCAGAAATTGTGTCCAACCTTGACTCCTCAGCCACGGGCTCTGCTCATCGGCTTGGTGTGTTTCATGGTATGAGCTCAAGATATTGCCTGCAATATGTAAACCCTATGTACTTCATCTTGAAAGCTTATTTTCTTGAAGCATGAGGTTTAGTACTAAAAAAGGACTGTGTTTAATTATATGACAATGGAAGGATTTGAAGCAAAGCTCTGAATAATGGAACTTTATCCTCCTGCAAACAGGAGAGCTGACACAATGTATTCAATATTATAAATCCTGCTGTGCTGCCAGAGTTATAATAAGGCATTCTTAGAGGAGAGCCTAATGATGGGGGAAAACACAACATTTTTTTTCCTTACATGAATTCATAAATTTTCTCAGAATCACATCTAAACAGTAAGGCACTACCTGCAGGAAAATAAATTAACATAAAGCTGTTATGTTGGTTATGGGTTTGCTGTTTATACTCTGTTACAGATTATGCCTTCTTCCTGAATATTGCATTAAATGTAGGTATTATAGCAGAGCTTTTAACACAAGCAGTTTGAAATGTATGGAAAACAGCTTTGGTGAAAGAGATTTTTCTCATCCTCCTGTCTGTTGGAGTTGTTTAAATAACTCAAATAAGTTTGTATCTGATTAACTCTGAAGTCTACAAATAGATAACGTCACTTCTGTTGTACAGTTTTGAGGGTTAAGCTGTATCTGCAAGGAATAACCCCAGAGTATTAAGAAAACATGTTCAGGAAATTCAGAGAAACTTTCCTATTTCCCTTTCTAGATGTGAGAAAGCTTTGGGAGGTGGGGGAGAGGATTCTCTTCTTTTCTTTTGTTTGCTATAAAGGCCTTTGGACGCCAACTGGTGGAACAACTGAGCAAGCAGCACGTGCTCCAGAGCAACAGAAAATGAGTTTTTTCACCCATTATTTTTACCTTGTGGTACACACAAGCAAGAAACACACACAATGATTTGCCACATATTCACAAGTATTCCTATATCTAGGGATTATAAGTCCCTAAACTTCATTTTTCAGTTTAATTACCCACAAAAGATGTTTATTGACTAATATACTTCTCTGTTATGAGCAATTAATTAATGTGACTATTCCAGCTAGGGCTCATCATGCACAAAAAAATAGCTGCATTGAGACACAAAGAAAATAAGTATTCAGGTAGCTCCATGTGGAAGCTAAGCTAACTTCGGCTTTATCTTATATTATTATTGCTAGGCCATAGAATTGAATGACTGACGCTGCTTCCAGAGAAAACAAAATTCATGAGCGCGCGAGGCTTTCAAAACCGTGATGTGAAAAAGAGCACTGGCCTGCGTGTTGTACAGCAACCCTCCGTTCGTCGCCGAGCGCTGCACAGGCAGATCTCTCACGCGGCAGCAGGAGGTAGATACTGTACAGTAAGACAAGGAGTGATACAGTAACATGCTCACTGCTCTATTGGAAAAAAGGTGAGGACTGTCATTGCTTCTGTGAGATCGAATAAGCGCATTATCCTCCGCTCTAATGATAGCAATGAGTCCAAATCATCGTTAGATAATGAATTGCGTCCTTCTAGGTCTAAATGGTAAATCATACTTGACCACAACGATTCCAGCGCCACAGACATTTACATTAAAATTTCCAGGGGTCAGAAGACTGAAGGCTGCGGAATTGCACGTAGCTGGGGTACGTGTTTCATGGCGTGGAATTTGCTTTTTGTTCATGCCTTCATTTAAAAACAACTGCTCCATCCCATAATAGAGATTTTAGCAGTTAATTCTGGCTTAGGAAGAGCTAAACCTTTCACACTCAACCAATGCTAAGAATAGATCTCGCACAAGCTGGGTTTATTGGAAGTTAATTCTGAACTCGGCGCGGACTGAAACGTTCTCTCCAAAAGGCCCGCGGTTCCCTCTGGCTTCCTGGGGCTGCTCAGACACGAAGCCTCGGGGGATGTGGCCCACGGTCGGCGAGGTTAGACCTGCTGCCATATCACAGTGAGAAGCTTTCACCAAAGAAACACTGACAGACACGGGAAATCCCTTTTCATTTAGTGATCTTCCCAACGAGTTTGGGGACAGATCAAATTTGAGGTAATAGCTATGAAAACAATAAACTTGCACTTTTTTAGTGCATCTTTTCAGGGATGACTACGTGCAAGACATCACATTAAGGGAATTGTGACACAAACCACCGGCGGATTCTTGTTACCCATTTCTGAGCTGTCACCTTATTCTTGACTTTATAGAATTTAACTGGACTTTTGCCATTTTTTCCAGGGGAACAGGATTAAAGTCTTAGAAACACAATTACTAACAAAAGCCCGTATAAGAATTATCCAAGACCTCTAAAATGAGAGGACAAGCACCCCAGTCGTTAAAAGTCAGTGCAATGTCATCATGTATAACAGCTAGGGATATGCCTTACCAAACCCAGGTTTTGGTAGGGGTTCGGAAGGGGGGAGCGTGAAATGAGCTCATCATTATAAAAAGGAAATAATTAAAGCAGTGACTAATTCTGTTCTGAACCTTTGTATGGACAGAAATAAAAACACTGAATAAAAAGCAAAAAATATTTTAAGAAAACATTCTAATCTCAATTCCTTTGAGATAACTTCAAACCAGTATTTCTGCAGCCATGACAAAAAAAAAATTCAATAATTACAAATAATCACGATTCTAAATAATTTGCTAGGGTAAATTAACATAAGAGTGTAACTTCACAAATACTGGTAGAGTTTGCATCCCAGAGCAAGATGTTTCACTTATACCATCTGAACAAGATCGGGGGGGGTGGGGGGGCGTTCTACCAACTGGAATGCACAGCTTCTCTATTAAAAAGGACTGGAATAGGGTGGTAAATATCACAAGTTTGTGGTACTTTGCAATAGTCACATTAACAATGTATTAGTTCCATGACACGTTGGACTATTAACTTAATTCTATAATCATATGGCTTAAAACACACAGGTAAACAAAAAGCTATAATCATGACACAAATATATGCCATGTTATTATTCCAAAACACCAAGTCTAACATACATTTGATTCCTAAATGAAAAAACTTTGTATCAATGATATTAGGTGTTAAAGTAAGCAGCAGCATCAGGAGCAAAGGGTTTAATGAAATCATAACCAGGTTGATAAACTGCTTGTTACGCTACCACAAAGCGTTCGTGTCTGATAAAGTTAACTTTGACATTTTAGATAAATGCAGAGATAAAAAATGGAGACCCCGTTTTGTATAAAAACACCTTTTACCTAATCTCACATCATGAACTGATACAGGAGACAAGAAAGCGTCAGTCTATCATGTATTTCTTTAGAAGAGTTTTTAATTTGGAGATCTGGAATTGAATGTCTGTGGACAGACACCTGCGAAGCATTACCAGTGAAAGATAAGGAAATGGGGTGTACTTTACAAAGGAGCTTGTGAGAGCCTGTCAGGGGAACTTCTGAAGCGCTGGTGTGATAAATGTGAAGGCCCCAGCGGAGTACGTCTCAAACAGCCACGTTCCATATGATAATTTTGACTGACAAAACCCAGCATTCTACAGTTCAAAACATGCTTCCTTGTCATTAAAGTCCAATAAGAAATACTGAATGCTTCTGTAGCGTATTCAAGAAAGCCCTCAATAATTAAACGATGCTGCGAAGAAGCGTTGTAAGCACATCTATCTCAAAGAGATCAATCCCACAAAATCTACTGCTTTATGGACCTGAAGTGGAAGAGTCTTCCAGCATCAAAAGCTTTTCTTCCTGTAGCTTTCCAGGGTTGCCTTAGCTTTCTCTTTTCTAGTGGACTAGAGAAGTTTATAGATTGTAGGGAGCAGCATCAGAAAGAGAACACCTTATCTGGCAGCTGCAAACAGTTGAATCAGGAGCTGCCTTTACATTTATCTTCACATTGCATCCAGCACACAGCAGCTTTAGCCTATTTCTGTGTATTACCATGTACCGCACCAGGGTGTAATAAACACAGATGGTACAAGAGATGGATAAACTTTTGTGATTAGTCAGCTTTTTACAAAGGTAACGAAGCTAAACTGAACCGAGAACAACTGTTCCTAGATCTACTTGAGCAGGAATCTTGCTCCCTCTGCTTCAGAGCTGAAAACTAGCTTGTGAAGCCAGAAGCTTGTCTGTTTCTTCTAATTATATCAATTATTATAATATGCTTCCACCTGAAAATGTCATCCTACTAATATTCCAAGAGTATCATGACTATAAAATAATATTTGTCATAAAACTTCTGAAAGATATGTAAGACAATATGACTTAACTGAAGCAGGACTTAGGTTCAATTAGAACATTTGTATGTAAAAGCAACTATTTCTGTAAGATCTGGCTTAAATATCCACATACCCTTCAGAACTATTTTGAACTGACAACAGTCACAGCTTTTGTGACCAGAAAGTGGTCAAAAGTGCTCAGCGCTTTGAGAGTACTCCCCACTAATGGAGATAGTTGCACGAACCAGGTTTGTTTACATGGATTAATAAAATGTTTCAAATTTAACACAGAAGCCTGGCTGGGTAGCATAACGTGCCTCATCACACCCAAGCTCACTTTGTCCCAGCATCTAACACTATAATTCTGGATACTGAGGTATTAACACTGATGCTGCATCAAAAATAAAATCAAACCCCACCAAATCTGGCTTCTTTCACATTAACCACTTCCAAAAGAATATCTGATTACACTAAAAAGAAAACCACATTTTAAAATTCTGCTGTTCTATCGTAGCAGTTTTGAAACATTTATAAGCTCAGGCTGTGTGTGTTCTAATCCCAGTGGCTGGCGTAACAACGGCCTGAGGATCCCAGGCTGTCAGGAACAACAAATTGCCAACAAGAAACACATCCTGTAAAACACTGCCTGGATAGTTTATTTAAATTTGAATCTGTATCTCTGTTGTTGGCACATAGCATTAGTCATGACTTAAGCCATTAGTAACAGAACACTCTCCCCCACCTAACACACAATGCAATAACAAATGTGACTGCTGTATCAGCAGGGAGCAGGCCTTTTATCAGTTTATTTTAAAATGCCAGTTATTTGTAAAAATAAAATAAAAATCACAAAAATTAAATAAAGTGTGCAGCAATTTTCAACTGGTTATCTAGCTCACAGAGCAGCTACAGAAACCAGAGTATTAAAGGTTGCGATGTGCCTGTTGCATTGATTTTCATGCCAGCATACTTGGCATGGTGCAAGAGCATCAGTACGTGATAAACTACAGTGTATTTCATAATGGGATGGCTTGCATTAAAAAGGGAAAACAAGAGAGGCTTGCTGGGTGTAGGCCATGGCATGAAATTTTTACTGTCTTGGGGGCAGCATGATTTACGGTACACTAGCAGACACCAGTTTCTATCTAGCTCTACCAGCTGTGTTTAATAACCTTAACTGTCCCTTTTGCCAAGAAGAAAGCGCCCGCAAGCCCGTGGTGCAGTCGGCAGGGGATTACTGTGTTCATACCTATAAGAAACTGATGCAATCCAGCTTGAAACACTGAGGGCATCCAGTCTCCTAATGAGACTCAAGTAAACCACCAAGTAAATGCACAGAAATGTAGACTTCTTCCACTTAATTCAGGCTTATAAACCACCACCAACAGGAGCTGAGTCAGCTTCAGGTCCCTCCGCAGTCAGTGGATGGATGAGTCGCCTCTCCAGAGGCGATGACTATGTGGATCTCAGGAAGGTTAAAATCACTCTCTGATGGTATCTGTTTTCTCTCCACTTCTCTCACAATCACTTACTAGAGTCCTGGTACATCTCACTTTGGTATCTCAAATAAGGGCCAGAGAAAGGTGGGATAAATCTATGCATCTGTATACTTATTTTATTTGCTCATTACTTCCCCAGGACCAATAGCTAAAGTCTAGCCATGCTTTCAGGTGCAGAAATTAAGCAGAGATAGGACTAACAGCACCTGGGAAGCTTATGTCTCAACTAGAAGACATTTAGCAGCCTTCAAAAAAATATAATCTCTCATGATTTATCACAATTTAGCGACTGTGACGCAATATCTTACAAAAGGATACAACATAGACAGTCTCTGGCAAGGCAGTCTACCATAAACAATGAGGCTGACCATAAAAGAGCATTAATATGAAAGCATGGCAAGCTGCAACATGAAGGAGTTGGATTTAAATGACAAAACCCACAATGACACATTTTTAATGACAAAACCACAACTTTCAGTTTCACCAGAGGTTGCATGTAAACTGAATTTTTAACGTTTTGCTCCTTTTATGCAAGTGCTCCAGAGTTTGGTACTTGGGCAGTAACAACAAGACCAACTGATTTGAGGATTCGTAACAATTCTCCATTCAGAAAGTCATGACAGCCTACGTTCAGGGATGTCGCAGAAATAAGTTCTACAAAGCAAACTTGTTACTCTTCCATCCAAATAGAAAACTACCATTTACAGAAGTTTGTTTTTCCTCCTTTCACTCAGTCTTTTCCTGCATTTGGAGTGCATTTCTCCGAATCCAATTACCTCCATCGCTGGCTTACAAGACTGCTAACCACAGTATACACGCTGCTTTGACATTGTAACCTTGCCTGCTTATCCAGTTTCTGTTACTGTCCCTGAACAAAACTACTTAGCTCACGTAAACTCCCTCTTTCCGTCTCCCCCTCAGGGTTCAGTTGTGGTTTAATGTTCTCTTTTGAACCAAACCGTAGCCTTGCAAAAAGCAAACCACTCGTAGCCTGAGTGCAACCGCGAATACAGCTCTTCTACACTAAATAGTTTCTCTGCTCTTTTCTCAAGGATTCCAGCTGTCAAGCTTTTGTCTCTTCTGCTTGCATCTTCCAATAAACACCTTTTCTTTAGCAAAAGGCATTCAGAAAAGATAATAATATACCAGAAAAACTAAGAGGCATAATGCTGTACAAATCATTCACGAGGACAGAGTTTTGGCCAGTTGTTTGTGAGCAGTTTGGTTATTGCATGGAGATTCATTAAGCTTTACCTATGCTCAAATGTTTACAAGCAAAACAAATTAAAATAAAAAGAGAGAGAATTAAGATATTACAACTTTAATTATGTGGGATTGAGAAAAAGCAGATATTTGAAGCTTCAAGTATTTTATAAAGGAAATTAAGAGTTGGTAAAAAAATAACACTTTTCCCCTAACGTGCAATAGTCTGTTGAAAGATAACGAGCAAAGGAGAGTTAGTAAACAAATAGCAAATTTGATGACAACAGACCTGTTATTTTGGAATAGACTCAAATACATAAATAAATGCACATTTATTTTCAGGCTGAATTTTCTTTTAAGTGTCCTGAGATTTTTATTAATCGCTCTGCAGGCAATATATATGTCCCCTGAGGTTTTTCATGTACTTCCTACTATGTTTATTAGAGAATAATTACCAGCTGCCTTGTCCTGGCTTACATTTGCAGCTTTGAAGAAACGTACGCTTTCGTATAGTATCAAAATGAAAACTGCAGCTGTGTCTTCAAAAAGCAGTTGTTATAATTGCTTCAGAAACCTTGATCAATTTAAAATATGTAGCTCTGCTTTGAACTAATAAGAGTCAGTCTAAGCAGAAATACTAAAAGTGTGGTTCAGATATCCAGTAAAGGTGACAGGCAGAGAAACCAGAAAAAGCTGCAAAAAAGAAAGTCTTTAACTCCATGAAAATGGGATTAAAGAATGAATCTTAAAATAAACATAAAGAGAAAAGATATTGAGCTCCTAATCCAACACAAGTGAGCTGAAAAACATGTTGTACTATGTTTATAATAATCTGTTTTGACAAAAATGCACTGTGGTGACTGTTTAATATGCGTGGTGTATATTCAAACCCTTTTTGCAAATAAAAAAGTAAACCCGTGAACATAATTGCCTTAAGCATACACTGGAAACAATGATTAAGGATAAAAGTGACAAGGTAGGAAGCGCTGTTGAAACAAAGATACGCCAAAGTTATGAGCTTGGTTCTCAGTTTTACAGTTTCTCCAGATCAGTTCTTCTGCTTCCCCCCCCCCCCCTTTAAATATTTTATAAATATCTATCTTGCAAAGGTCTGTATGCTTCCCGTACTGTCTAATGAACCTTCAGATTCTTTATGTATGATTGCAGGCCGAACTCTTTGCTCCAGAAAGCTGACTACTCCCCTCTGTTACTCTGAAATATAGGACATTTCCCATTTAAGTCTCAGAAGTTTTCCAACTTTGCTTACCCTGGAGAATCACTTGGGCTTTTTTAATAACTATGCTCTATCTACGCACTGGCCTTGGAATGATTTTGCCACGCATTCCTAAGAGATCGTGTTTCTCAAGCCTAATAATTCTGCATACAAGTGCTGCTGGGCTCCCTCTGCAACCGCAGCCCAGAGGCCAGCTGGCAGCAGGTCGGTATTTGAACCGGTGGCCTGGTTGCAGAGATGTCAGCTGGAAGTTTGGCATCCTTTTGTGCTACATGTTCATTTGAATGTTTGGGATACGACAAAATGTTTATCATCCTCCTCCACCAGAAGCCTCTTTCAGTTACTGCATGTTACAGCGGCTTTTCTTCCTTCTATGGCAAAATTGGATTCTGACCCCTGACAAGGTCACCCAGAACTGGGCATTTCAATTCCTCGTGGGCCATGATGGCTGGATTCCCATGTCTGTCACATTTGTCCTTCAGCTTGATCCTATAGACTTCCACTGCAATAATTAGTCATCACTGGTTTTATTCTGTTCCCCAAACTTCTGTTACAGTACCCCACATTAGAATTAGCTAGAATTAGAATCATTAGAATTAGCTATTCTAATGATTTGAGGTATTCTAGGCAATATTGTTTCTCTGACTCCTCCTTTCCCTTCAGAGACAAAGGGAAAGAGCACGCTATTTGCATTACCTTCCTTGCCAGGTCCAGACGAGTGCATGATTAGCAGTAGTTCCACTGCTTTTGCAGTTTGTCAGTTGTCTTGCAATCCGATAACCTCAAAGATCTGTAAGTCAGCACACAGTTTGTTTGGTTTGCTTCTGGATGTTGTTTTATTTGCACATTCAACCCGTCCCTTCTTGGCAGTGGATTGTGTGGGACTGATTTCTGCCACTATGCTTGACACGCTGCACAGGCAGAAGGCTCCATGTTTCTAACACAGAATGATTTATCAAGAAAATTAGTCAAAGAGGTACCGTATTTCAGCCTGATTTCTCAGTGCTTCCATAGTCCGGCATTGCCTGTTCCTCTGGAGTCCCCTGCAGGTTGCTCCACTGGTACGTGTTGTCTCTCAGTAATCCAGGTGAAAGTCTAAAGCACCCGTCACAACAAATTTCAACATGTGCTGGAAAAACTACAAACAGACAAGCGATGTGCCAAGAAAGCTGACTGTGAGAGAGCAGCAGATGTCTTACTGGTCCAGTCAGGAGCAAATCATTCAGCATCTGTTTCAAAAGCTATTTCATAGATATACTACATCTCTCAATTAGTACATATTGAGGTGTTCCCTTTTATTATCTTCCACTCCCCAGGTAAATAGGCAGAAGGAGGGACAGTCTCTCTAGACAAACTACCATTCGAAGTATGACTTGGAATAAGCAGCCAAAACGATGTTATTCACCCTCCAACCATTTCATTGCAAAAGATGCCTTTCAGTTGACTGTGCAATGTCAAATTGCCTCACTTGCGTTGCAGAGGAAAAATTATATATGACCTTTATCCTTATGCTCAGTCTTCTCTATCCTGGAGCTTTTTAATACAATTTAGCACAATTATTTAGAATGATTTCACAGCAACAGGAAGGCAAGATTTTTTTCTTCAACCTTCTAAAAAGGCATCTAAGATATAAATTAATTTCATGGACACTAATTTCGCTGAGCTCTCAAAATAAAATAAAATCGAGAAAGTTCCACTGACAAATAGGATGCAACTATGCAATTACAGAACATTTTACAGGGAAAAAGAGCTGAGTTTACATGAAAACTTACCTTTGGCATTTGGCACCTTCAATTGTGTGAATTTACTCTTCATATACAGAGTTTTCTAGCATTTTGGAGTCATAATTTATTGAAAAAGAAGAATTTAACAATCCCCGCTTTTGGGGCAGACATCACATAATGCCAAATACAAAGAAAATAAGCTGTTTTCACCTAAGCCTGGATCTTATAAAGTACCAAAGCCTCTAGAAGACTATATCCACACTGCCCAATAAAGCAAGCCACAAAGACACAATATATTTTATTTATTTAAACAAAGTCCTCTACCCCTGCCAAATCAAAACCAGTTTTCACCCAGACAAAAACTTTTCTTAGCAATGATTAATACTGCATTGCTGAATTTCAGCTGTCCTCCTCTACCCGTTGAGCTGTACACTGCAGAAGATTTGTTTTTACAGAAAGAAAATGGGCATTTTTATTGCTGTTGCATATAAAAATACCTGTTTTCCTTTTTGAGTTGAAGACTCTTTTGCTCTTTTTGGTTTGGGGCTTATTTTTTTTAAGATAAAATAAAATGCAAACTCAGTAAAAATACAGACAACAACTGAGGAAAAAAAAAACATCTCATATGTGAGAAGTTAAGACGACGAATAATTTGAACACAAATGCTTAGGCAACCTTAACTGTACCTACACTTATTTTTCCACCTATACTAAGTCCATTAAGGTAACTTTAATAATTACAGGCTAAAATCATAAACAGTTTAGGAACACTTTATAGAATTGTTTCCCAACAAAGTTTTAAATGTTGATGTTTGGTTTGGGTTTTTTTGTGCGGGTTGTTAGTTTGTTGTGGTTTTTTTAAACCAATACTATTCAAAAATTGGGGGTGGGGGTGGTGGCATAGTGATCTGAAATTCAGAAATGTACAATTCAGGATTCTCATAAGTGTGATGAGCATCCCAGTACATGAGGAAGACAGAGGAAAGTAATTTACTCTTCTGGAGAGGAAACTAATTTTTGAAAGGTTCACAGTACACATAGAAATAAAATTTCCTAATAGACAGTAATAACTTCTGTAAGCGAGTACTTCGAATGAGGATGATTAAATAATTAAGCAGGTGCACAAGACACACAGTATTGATAGAAAAGACCCTCCAAACTAAAAACACATCTGTGAGCTTCTGCTTAGTTCAATTTTTCTCCCTCGAAATGGCCAGCACTCTCAACGTTAGGCTTTGGAACAGAACTCAGCTTTAGCCTGACAGGTAACAATGACTTTCTACAAAGTAAAAGAAAAATGGATAAAAACATTCTTGGAGACTTTGAAATTTTATAACGCGTTCCTTGACTTCCAACAATGTCAGCAATTCTTCCCTACGTATTTTGAAATAAAGTGCCAATTTAGACAGAAAAGTCTTACAAAATCTTCATCTTCAGTTTTGCTGACCTTGAGTCTGTATCTCCACACTCGCAGATACCCAGCGTTACCACAGCTGGCAAACACGTAGCTGAAGTCATAAAACAAATGGACATTTTGAAACTTGATTTAGTTCTTCTAAGCTTCAGATGGAGATAAAACAATACTGAATGTTTTGCTACTCAGTTTGCAAATGTGTACCAAATAGGTTTTTTGATAAAAAACTGTTAAACCAGCAATAGCAGTTTATCTTGTATTAAAATTTCTAAAAGCAAGTTATCAGAAGGCAGTTGTACACCCTGAATTAACGAAGAACACATGGATACAAACATTGCAGTCATCCACAGAAGATGACTTTCATTTACAAGGATTACAAATTAAACGCTAGTTTAGAGACTGATAACGTCAAATTTATACAATGTAAGGGTGGAGAATTCTCCAGGAAAACATTGACTTTTGAGAACTGCAGACAGACCTGTAGAAGGGGAAAGAAACACTTAAACTTTGTCCCTTTGTAATTATTAAACAAGTAGGTTTTTCCAGCATATTCAGCTTATTGACAGACCAAGAATTACACAGCATTCAACTGTGTTCATTACATTGGTTCTATATTGTAGCTAATTAAAATTGAGCAGCCTTAACCTTGCAAATACAGATCAGTTTAAAAAAAATGCTACAAGCTTTTAAACTTATTCATTACACAGGCAAGGACCTGCTGTGCAAGCGTTGTAGCCCAGGCAAGTTAAGTCAACCAGTTCTTCAGTAAGGCTACACACACACAAAATATTCTTGCCAGGCAGAGACCGAGTGCCTTGACGTCTGCAGTAGCTCCGACTGCTGAGAGCATAAGTATTGTTGATCCCGCCCTTCGAAACCTGCCAGACACGCTGGCACTGCCATACGTGCTCACATCAACCGCCAGGCACACAAACAATAGCTTTGACGTGAAATGTTGCTAATAAAACTGGTAAATTTGGTCTCACTACCAGCTACCATGGAGTCTGTAGAACTACCAGGCCAATGAGGTCCAAATGATGCTGAGATGCTTCATTTATATTTTAAAATCAAGAGTTCATCCGGGAGTCTTGGGAGGTTTGAGGGCTGTTAACTTGAAAAGGGCTCTGGAGAGCAGAGTAATTTCAAGTTAGGTCTCCTCTGGGCAGACTGAGCTGAGAGACACATTGGGAGTCATAAGGGAGCAGCCCAAGAAAGGGGCCCCATTCTCAAAAGAGCCAATTCAACACCTCCAACTGACTACAGTGGCAAAGCACCGTTGTTAATTAGCGTGTGTTGGGAGGGAGGAACAAATGATATTCTAAGCATGACTTAGACAAATTCTTCAAACACCGAATGCATTATATTCAGCAATATATTTCACACAATGTTGTCCATTACTCATAAATTAATGTTATCCTCTGCAGAGTCTGGGGGGTTTTGTTAACAGACAGCCAACAAGAATGGCAATTAAAGCGAAACAAAGTATGCAGTGATGGGTACACGTTACAAAATGCTCCCTTTGATCCTTCAGGTTGAACGGCCTTCTAAAAAACCTTTACCTCGCGAGGAGATAAACACAATGTTTTAGAACCTTTTGACTTATCTGATACCAGCCTTGAAACTTTTCTTAGTCAGTTTTTAATGATTCTCTATGTAATTAGTAGCACCAGAGTAGAAGCTGATTGACAGGCTACCAGCAAGCTGTTTATACACTGGGAAAGCCAGGAAAATTATAACAGCATGAGATGTTTATTTAACTCCCTGTGCAAACACAACACAATCTCGCATTACCTGCGCTGCCTCAGAGCCACGGTACAAACGGCGTGGCAATGAAAGACGTGCTGCTCGCAGCTGGCAAGGCCGCCTTCTCGCCGGCTCCGCACAGAGCGTTCCACCAGACACACCACGGCATGGGAAATTACTGTCAGCCTCCACAAGTGCAAAGTCGTATGCATCTGCTCCTCGTTGTAATAGCCACACAGAGTCTAACCTGGCACTAAGAGTCAACTGGGATCAAACCTCAAAATTAACATTTGGAGAAGCAGTCATATCAAACACCTAAAGTCTTCCCCCTCACCCCTAATCAAAGCACATTAAAATAGTTCACGGTTATGTCATCGCCATGCCAGGTAGCATAGCTGCCTTCTCTTAAATATATCTCCTTAAAGCTCACAAATGTTTTAGACTAGGTCTGTTTCTCTGCACCCACCATAATAGGAGACTGATAGCCAAATAGAAAGAAGTTTCTTCCTTTATTCTACAGAGATAAGAAAAATGAAAAAAAGAAAAAATATTTTCCAAGTGAATAAACTGATAGGAGCGGCATCAGAGCAATGGCCCTAGGAATTAAGTCCTACTTCTCTACCAAATATCTGGAACATGATTGAAATCTACTCAGCACCTGCAGGTATTTAATATTCTTCTTTAGCCTTCCCATCATAGCACCCAAATAACTTGCAAACGTGCGTTTAATCAATCACATAACACACTTGCAAAGAAAGCAAGAGCTCTGATTCCACATTTACATGATGGACAGAGAGATGAATACCAAGGCAGAGACCATCAAAAGTACCCTAACACCTTTTGAGGATCTTGGCTCAAATGACCTACCCACATAAAATCTGTGGCTGCTGGGGAATAAACCGAAGTCTCCTTAGTTCTGAGCAAGCGCCTGGTCTCTAGACTGATATTTGTTCCTCGTTTCCTAATGCTCTGACCGTGAGGAGTTTGGACAAGGACCCTGCTTATCTTCCTCTGCAGTTCTGCTCATTTCTGCTATTGAACGATAGCTTTTGGTCATCGGGATTTTGATCCAACTCCTTAAAACTCAGTAGGATTTGACTTTCCAAAATGTTACCTTGTATTTGATCTCTATGTTATATGATTTCAAGAAGAGCATGACTCAATATGGGGAAAAAAAAAGAGAAGAATATACCTATCAGAACAGTAATATCAGACAAAAGCAAAACACATTATTTTCACTCCATTTCTCCCACTGTTTAATAGCTTGACTTTTCTATACCAGCATTCCACAGTTACAATATGAAGACAGCTACAGCATAATGTGTTTTCTTTTAAAAGGTCATCATTATATTAGCAGTATTTGATGCATTGTGACCACAGCACACATTTTTTAGAGATAAGAGCGTAGCTAACATTTTTCTGTAATTTATTGGCATCAAGAAAGTCTATTTAATTTTTGCTTTCAGAAGAACATCTGCAAATGATTGGCAGAACCTTTGCAGCTGCGACTTTCCCTAGGAGTAGAGCAGAAAGCCATGTTTGTCAATATGCCTGAGTAGGATTAAAAAAAGAACAAAAAGAAACAAAAAACCCAAACTACAAACCAGTTAATTATTGGAAGTAAATGTTTCATGATCTGCGTACAGCACCCAGAGCTGAATAGATCGTTAGCTAAACTTCCAGTCAGCATTCCACATAAGCATATGCTTATCCTCATAAGTGCTTGCATAAGTTTGCCAGCAGTCTCAGTGACTTAACTGGAAGTGCTTATGTATATTGTGCAATAAGCAGGGCCGAGGAAAAGCAGTGATTTTTCTAGGGTCTTAATTTCATAACCATATGCATTTCCAACAGTCCTATGCATTTTTTCCAGCTCTTACTGCTCTTAAATTTTCCCTGCATATTGCATCCTCAATAGAAAACCACTACATCTGGCAAATGCTGCTAAGAGCTGCACCCAAACTCACAATGCCATTTAGTACAGCTCCTCCTATTTTCTGTTTGTGCCTCCCTGTTGCAGCCTAATTGAATATAGTCTCCGATCTAGTTTGAGAGCGTGCACGGGTCAAGGATCACACACAGCAGACAGTTTGCACACAGCCACCCTGGTTTTGAGAGTAAGAGAATTTAATGGTATGGATGCAGGTAGTTCGGTGCCAACTGGCCTTAGTGCCATTGAACAGTCCCAGGCATGTTCAATTTACTGCTATAGATGTAGCTGTAGTGCATTAATGAGCAACACGGACAAGACTTTGTGAATTCCTCTCTCCTATCATCACAATGTACACACTGTGCTGCATGAATACTGCCCGTAAATTAGTTGACGGCTGAAGATCAATACACAGAGAAACCAGCTAAATAAAAGCAAGTCCAGGCAGAAAACACTCCAAAGATCTTAAGGCAACCCAAAAAGGAGTAAGGCAACAGGTACTGACAGTGACTCCATCCCATTCAGATCTGACCCATAGCTATTTTAGTATGACGGGCTCAAAGCGACCATTTGGGCGTAAAGATCCCTTCAGCATTAGGTTCCCAGCTTGGCAGCAACAGCCCATGCACAGGCCAAAGTGCCCCCAAACAACTCTGAGAAACATCCCAGCTCAAAACTCCCAAGCCTCGAACGCCCTATTCATGTTTGCCTTTCAAGAACATATTGAATTATTTTAATATTTTCAACACTTTATAAAGTACTGTAAAGCCTGGAAAATGCACTGATCTCCATTTATTTCCAGCAATGATCTACTAAGATTCTAACTGGAAACAGCTGCAGGAGGATATTCCCTGCCTCAGAGGCCATATTACTTCTAGCATTTAGAATTATTTACCAGCTACAGGATGCTTCTGTATGTGATGTAAATAGGATGCAATTTCAATAATGGACCTCCCCTCTCTATTCCCCCCAAACAGGCTCTTTTGAGATAGGTTCTGCATCTCAGTTTTAGAACAAGAGGGACATGCTGTTTGCTGAAAGCTTCTGGTCAGATCTGTTTGTTTGCTTATTTCTGGTCTGTAGGTGGGCTGGTGCTTGGAGCGTTTGAGCTCAAGGAAGCAGGTGGGTGGCAGGGACCTCGCTTTCCCTGCTGTACTAATTTCCGAAGACTGAAATAAACATAAAAGAAAGAAGTGCAGCTCATGAAAGGTGTTCAAGCACATGAAATGAGTTCAAAAGCCTCCTGGAGGTAGACTCTTCCTGAACAGAGAAGCTACAGTACTAAAGGAGCAATATTAATTAAATATATCGTAATAGTATCTGCTGGAAAACACTTAGCAGGATCCTGGCTTTTCCTTGAGTTCTCAAAATGTGGCCATGAATGGAGACTGGGTGAGGAGTGACAAATCCTGGGATTTCTTTTATATGAAAGATTAAAAAAAAATTTCATGGATGTAGCACATAAGTTATGTTAAGAAAGAAGAGCTTTCCACCGAGCTTTGGTGGGAGCTGTACGCCTCCCAGAAAACATAAAATTCATCCAGAATAAAATCAAGAGAGCAGACACAAGGCGCTGAATTTAGTTTTAAAAAGCCCAGTGTCTTCCTCGCTGATCCCATTTTTCATAAGCATCATTACAGTATTAATTATTGGCATTGATCAGACATTAGAATCATAGAATCATTTAGGTTGGAAAAGACCTTTAAGATCATCGAGTCCAATCGTTAACCCAGCACTGCCAAGTCCACCGCTAACCCATGTCCCTTAAGTGCCACATCTACACGTCTTTTAAATATCTCCAGGGATGGTGCCTCAAACACTTCCCTGGGCAGCCTGTTCCAATGCTTGACAACTCTTTCTGTGAAGAAATTTTTCCTGACATCCCACCTAAACCTCCCCTGGCGCAACTTGAGGCCGTTTCCTCTTGTCCTGTTGCCTCTAACTTGGGAAAAGAAACTGACCCCCACCTCACTACAACCTCCTTTCAGGGAGTTGTAGAGAGAGATAAGGTCTCCCCTGAGCTTGCTTTTCTTCGCTATAGAGCCCATATGCAGCTGTGTAATCTTATGAAAACCTAATATCAACTAGTAAATTTGGTATTTTGATTACTAGGGATCCCAGTTCAAAGTATCTTCAGATACACGGCATATTCAGAGTGCTATATAACTCTCTTCCCTCTACGCTGAAAAAAGATTTATGTATTTACTTAAAAAACCTACCCCACTGTCCCCCAAAACTGATGTAACCAAGCTCATTGGTTAGTCCATGTCAGCTGAAAACAGTCCTGGACTGTTGGAACACAAACCCCGTGCTCCAGGCCTGCAGAGGTGCCCAAGTGACAAACGTGCATCCAGGCTGTTGTCTGCTCGCGAGAGCAGCAGGTAGAAGTGCAGCTACACGTGAAGTGGAAATGCAGCAATATGTTTATGAAATCACAGAGCAGGGTTAAAGGAACTAAATACATTATACGTGAAATGAGTAAATAAATCCCAAGAAATGGAATTAAGATGAGTGTTAATCAGAAGAGGTTTGAGCACGGCACACTCATGGACTAGTTCATAGAATCTTGCTAATTGCCTTTCAAAGGCCACTTTATCCTATTAAGATTATCCTCAGGAGGCTCAAGACTTTGGGGGTGGCAGGGAAGACTGAAAAACCTAGCCACATTTATCATGTTTAGAAACAAACAGAAATTGATTTTTATTTATCTTATAAAGCAAAACCTCTGTTATCTTTCTCTCATGATATTTAATCCTTTTTTTCCTAGCAATATAAATAATGAGACACACCAATTAAACTGAGGGTAACCTTCTAAGCAATGAGAGATAAATACCACGACACCAACTTGAGCAAAGCAGTACGTGTAATTTCTCTTGTGCCCAAGCGTTGACGCAGATTACATGACGGTTTTAGACTTATTGCTGTGACCAAGCAAGGTATAAATTATGACAGGTCCACATGGATTACAGATGATTTGAAGCAAATCAAAGGCATTAACTTTAATAAGGTGCTTCGTCTCTCTTAAACGCCACTCTTACTTTCTGTAACGGCAGCCACTAAAAATCAATGACCAGAGACCTCTGCATGCAACAGAGCTGTTAACCTCTGGAACTTCAGCCAAAGGAGCCCATGCAACCAGAGCCACAAACCCACCTTTCAGAGTCCTTCTCTGTAACACACAGCATCTGCAATTGCTCCATCAACTAAATTTACAATTAAAAAAGAAGGTAATTTTTACTTTTAAAGTCAACTCTGTAAGTGTCTCCCCGCAAGCTGCAGTCGGGGATTGCAGACCCTACGTATTGCTAGATGTAGCAGGACTGTGTGCATAGAAGAGCTAAAAATACAAGGCCATGAAAGAGATTGAAAATTGAATCAAAGTGCTTATTATACTTTCAATAACATGGCAATAGTTCAATTCAACTCTCAGCCAGCTCTCAGTAAAGTCAATGAGAGTTGTTTCATTGAAACCAAACGATGTACAATTAGGTCCTCACAGAATTATATGTAATAGTATATTCAAAATTGGAAGAGTTTTGGGTTGACATCTAAAAGCCTATTTTCCTTCTGGAATTCTGCAATGAAGCTACTGTAAAAAAAAGAATCAATACATAATTCAGTATAGTGGAAAGATTATTATAAAGGGTTATTAAATATAGCTCAAAGATTGTGGATAAAAAGACTTAAATCCCTCATTGCTTCAATCATCCTATACCGACTTACACCAAATACTCTTTCAGACTACAAAAAACCTGTCCCAGATCTCAAAATGGAACTTCTAACACAATAAAAGCAATAACAGCATTATTTTGCAAAAGGGGGGTAGGCAGGGAAAAGATCTAAAATCTCAAGATAAATTTTGGGGTTGTACGCTGATATTAACTTAAAACTTAGTTTTTCATGAAGCGTGCCAGGACAAGGGAAGAAAGTGTTTCTTAACTTAGTTTGCCAATGTTACTTTCAGGCTAGCACTGTTATTGATAATATCAATCACAATTCTTTGTCTTCCCAACAGGCTGGCAGTAACATCCAAGTAAGTGCTGACTCATGCATCTCAACATCTCCCTGTCAAAGTTAATCTGAAATTGATTTTACTTTCCAAAGGTAAAACAGAACTGCATGAAGTCAGCTACAAATGACATTTACATATCAGTGTTCAGCAGTTTTTGTAATTCCCGTAAGATTTTATGAGTATACGACAGGAGTTTTCTACCAAACCCTTGGAAGATTCAGATCAAAATAGGCAATTACATTTCTATCTTTCTTCAGGGGCAGAAGAATTAATATATATTTTCCCCCATTTTGTTTCAGTTCCTGTAATCCCTCTAATGAGATTTTTTAGCACAAAATAGGGAGGGAATTACACAGAACACTTTGTTGCATTTGTTACTGAACAGCAGACTCTGTAGAGCTCAGTTTTGACAGTAGAAGAACTGGCAGACACCATTGCTAGTTTCAGCATGGTAGAAAAGGATCTTTAAGATCAGGCTAATTTATTAGAAGCAAATGAGATATTGCTATTCAAAAAATTCTTCTTTCAAGATAATTTGTTCAATCCTTGTTTCTTTCCCTTCTTTCAAGGGAAGATTTCTCCATTGTTTTCCTATCTGAAGTCTCCGAAATAAATACAGCTGAAGAAGTATGTGCTTGCTAAATCAACTGATCGCATGGAAAACAACCATTATCACTTCGAGTTGAGGTCTTAAGCTTTGTTCTGAAAAAACAAGTGAAATACCAACCACTCATGTCTCCTGCTGGCATGCAAGACAGCAGGCCCAGGTAACACAGCTACATAATCTCCTTTGCTTTTGATAACACTGCTCTTAATAGAGTAAGCTAGATGGCAAATAAATCGGAGTATGGCTTTCCTATAATCTCTTAATGAACAAGCAGCAGATGATGTGCAAAGGAAGAGATGTTCAGGATCCTTCAAGGGCATCCATGTTGCTTTTCTCATTTCATAGCAACAACTAAGTTATTAATTTCTCTGCAAAATTTCTATTGTCATTTATCATTAATAATGATCACTTTAGGGCATTCCAGAGAGGAAATGCAGTCTCGTGTTCTACGGAAATCAATTTACTAACACCATTAGAGCTGTGCAAATAATTTATTTTTGGTTCAGCTGCCAAGCAGAAGGTGTTGAGGGAAAGGGTTCCACCAGAATCAAATTCAAAAGAAAAATAATATTCTTGCCAAAATGAAGGGGGTATTCTAAGAAGCGTAGGAAAACTAAGTAAAGTGCCAGAATTACACAACTGTAAAGTGGAGGAGGAAGAGCTGCGATGTTCTTCACGTACCCAGTAGCTCCAGTATTCCCCAGGAGCAGGAAGGCTCCAGTTCAGCTGCTCGGGTTGCTCAAAGCTACTGGAGCCTGTACTATCCCCTCCGCTTTTTAGAAAACTCTCCCAAGCAGCAAGCCTGTTGTTGGAGCCATTTCAGTTGTATCCAATTAGACATTACAGGAAAAAAAGAAAAAAGCAAATCACAGGAATGGTACTCTAGCACGCGAGTTGAAAATCCAGAGAACAAGGAACTTTTTCCCCCGCTTCCTGCCGAAACTGATGTTTAAATGTTTCTACATGCTTTGAAATCATCATATCAAAATATTCTCCTGCACACATCACAAGTAGGCTCCAGTTCCAGCTCCCTGAATACTTATTAGAATACCTATAAAAATATTTTAAAATCACTAATGCTTCTCATGATTTTAATTTCTTTATTAAAAAAAACCCCACAAAACATTAAAGAAGTATAAGCACTCAAGTGAGCAGGGACAGAAACAACCACCTTCGCTTATGTGGAAATGGGCAAACTACCAGGCTATGGAATCACTCATTTAAGCCACGCGTAATTAATCCATTTAAAGTATAACAGTTTCAACAGAAGGCAGAGGCGGCAGAAGGGTAAAGCGTGGGCATATGTGCATAGTTAAAAGATTTCACTCTCCTGGGTATGTGACACACGTAGATCCGAGTAAAAGCTCTGCTCCTCAGGAAAGCCTAGATGAGAAAACACTATGTGGCACATCAGATCTCAAAGTCTGCCACAAAGGCCCTCGAAGACTGTCACAGAGGATGAGAGGACAGGGAGAAGAGAAGCAGAGGTTTGCTGTCTAGTATGCTGTATTTGCCTGAATCTTGCTTTGAGGGCTCTATTCAGTTTTTGTTGAGGTATTTCTTTGTTTTGGTGGGGTTTTGGGTTGATTTTTGGGTTGGTTTGTTTGTTTTTAAACAACCCAGAAAGGCAGGAGATGCCATTCTCGCTTCTCTGCAGCGCTACCCCGTGGAGTCCCATCCGCAGCCGGCTCCGCGGTGCCGTCACACTCGCTGCATCTCACGTTACCCGCTCCAGCAGGCTGCTGGGTGCTGGCCATGCAAACGTGCAATGCCTGGGTGCCTTCTAATGGTCTTTGGGTCTAAACAGGCTCTTTAATTGATCTTTGTGGGTGCCATCTATTTCCATTGTCTTGATGGAAACGAGCACTCAAGATTCCACCTTGAGTGAAACTGGTGCTCTCCCACCATTACTAAACTGGCAATACCGTATTAAACTCATGCAGACACTTTCACAGAGGACAAACTGAAAGCAGGGGCTGCTACTGAGTTTTCTAAACCCCCAGCTCTAGCAGGAAGACTGTATTATAGACCTGGCATTAAAGACCGGTATAAATAGTAAAGCTAGACAGAGAGCAATTTTAATACCTTTACCTGTCTTTACCTTTTCCAATCTGGTCGCGTTAAGCCCAGCCTTTGATCTTACTTTACGAATATTTATATGTTTATTAAATTCTTAAATCTGTCGGCTCTCATGGGGGCAGTGCCAGCTGCTCTCGCGTGGGCCGTACCCCCCCAGCCCAAGGCAGCTGCTGCTCTTTCCCCGCCGCCTTCCTGGCGGAAGCCCTGCCAGCAGCCCGGCTGCCTGAGGCTCTCGCCCGTGTACCACAGGCAGCAGGGCTGCGGCACCAGCCTTCTCCACCTGTTTTCAGTGCTCATCCCTATCCAGAGCTTCGTTATATTTAAGAGGTCATTAAGAGACAACATAAAAAAAGATGAGCCTAGATTTGTTTCCTCGGTTACCTAAAATCCAGTACCACTTGCAGCTAGGAAGACAGAGTTTTGGCACAGACTTATGCAGGAAAGCCAAATTTCAGCAGAAACAGCACTCATTCGTGGAAGCTGAACTTCTTGCTGTATTTATGGTTCTGAGCATAATCACTCCAAATCATCTGTTTCAGCACAGAAAACACGTGTGCTAGGAAACTTGTATGCCTTTTCTTTTGCACAGCCGCATAGGTAACGGTCACCTTACAGTTCTGCCATTGCCAAGCCTCTCCCAAAGGGCAATCATTTTGCGTAAGCAAAAACTTGTGCTGAAGCTAATAGAATTTAGACACATGGTACACTAAAGTAAAGTCAAATTTCCATATAGACTGTGGAGGGAACTTAAATTAAGGTGCTGCTTAAATACCTTGCTAAATCAGGATCTAAAGCATAGCTATGGTGCCAGAAATAGTTAAGTCAAACGTGTCCAGCACTCATTCATCGTACAATTTCATTTCAATTAATTATCAGCGCTAACTGTAGTTAGTATCACACAATTCTGGGAAATGATGCTGACTTATAAAAACAGTAGTAAGTAGTCAATGCCCAATACTTCCAGAAGCATTAAGATTAATAGATTTATAAGTGTTAAAGCTTCTATATTTCAGTTTCTTCTACCTTTATTGGAGAAGCTATTAAAGACGGTGTCTCAAAGAATAAAAGTAAAGTGCCAGAAGTAATAATATCATTTTTAATAAAGTTTCTTATTTTGATTTACAGTCGACAGAAGGTGATATTCTATTACGCCAAAAAGCTTCTGCCTACCTGCATAAGATCTGACATTTCTCAGAAGAAACACCAAATCTTACAGAACATTTGGAGCATTGCATTTTCTTATTAATCAGAAGAGTGAACTGATCAGCTCCGTTACTAAAGATAATTTTAGACTATTTCCTGTGTCATAAATCTAACTTTTAAAAATTTAAATAAAGCGAGCTCTTTGCTTGCAAATTACACTGTATAACTCCCACAATACTGCTTTCATTTCTCTAGAAAAATATTGTAAAATCACTATTTCTTATTTTCTTCTATATCACACTTGAGTTGTTTTTCCACAAATACGAGGCAGGCTGAATACCACTTTGGCCTAGAAAAGCCAAGATTAAAAACAAACACCAAAAAACACCAAAGCAATAGTAAGTAGACAACCAAACATAGATTCTTAGGCAAGTGAGTTCATGGCCTTTCTTTCAGCCACAAAGAATCCCTGAGAAGCTCCCTGACCACAATACTTAATAGCTGCCTTCCTACCCTCCATATCATTTGTTTGCATCCAGCATCATGTTTGAACACAAACTCGTACAGAGGAATTAAAGAAACTCCCTTATGCTTCTGTCAGGCCTGCCTGGCCTTCAGGTCTAAGGAAACTCTTTGGTCAACAGGGATGCGGCTGAGCACTGCACACCGAGAGAGAGGAGCCGTTCTGCTGCAAGTATTTCATCCTCTCCTTCCTCAAGCACCGAGACAGCAGAGGAAGCCTCTCCTTGAATCAAACAGAGCAATTATTGGAATTGTGTTGTTCCCCACAGCAATACAGACATACCACTCCATGTGTGACAGCTCTTCAAAACAACTTTTTACCTTAAATAGGCCTGTGAAGCATTAGGTTGGTCAAAGTTTGAGTCCCGTAACGTTCTGTTCCCAGAAACTGATATACACTCTTACTCTTTCTTTCTCTTCCCCAGTATATCTAGCATATAGCATTATGTGTCACAGAAATAAGTGCATCTTACTAACAGCAGCTATCTATAATAGAATGTGTTGTGAAACAACATCAGGAGTACAATTAAAGAATAATAGATTTGGGCAGTTAATGCTTCAACTGTCAAACAAACAGCAAAATAAAGGTGACAAAGGCAATGAAAACAAAAGTGGTTTAGGTCACTTAAAAGCAGCTTATAACCTTGGCATTCCAACATCATGCAGTGACAGGACAAGGGGTAATGGGTTCAAACTGAAAGAGGGTAGAAAGAAATTCTTCACCGTGAGGGTGGTGAGGCCCTGGCACAGGTTGCCCAGAGAAGCTGTGGATGCCCCATCCCTGGAAGTGTTCAAGGCCAGGCTGGATGGGGCTTTGAGCAACCTGGTCTAGTGGAAGGTGTCCCTGCCCATGGCAGGGGGGTTGGGACTAGATGATCTTTAAGGTCCCTTCCAACCCAAACCATTCTATGATCTTCAAATGTGATTTTTATTATGGGACATAAACCCCAATTTGTTTAAAGTATCTTTATGTTTACAGCTTCAATTCAGTTTCACAAAAAAAGGTAAAATTGGTTAAACTATGCTTTGAATGATATTAAAAACAACGGAAGACCTGGAGCACACTCTTAATCATCTTTCCATGATGACAGAACTACAAAATACTGTGAGCTGACACACCACAACTCGGGGACTATTTTAGCCAGAATTAACCCAAAATACATTCAAATTTGTGACTGTTTATGGTGCTGTATACAGCTGGGAGCCAGTACTGTTACCCATTTCATGTTCCAACAGTGCTGTTGCATTCTCATCCAACTCAGGCATAGACTGTCCTACTCCATTCCTCCCTATTCAGCCACATCTCATTCTTTTGTCTCTCTCGGCAGGAGAAAGGAGCACTTGGCCCAGGGTGCAATTCACAACAGCTGACTGTCACAAATACTTCTCCTTCCAAGGAATACAGCGAGGGACAGGAGACAGAAGGGCAACAAGAAGAGATACAGAGGGAATGAGTGGACACCTGAGGTTTCCTGAATTGACTCTTCTGGGAAAGAAACAGGCTCTGTTTTTTATACATCAACATTTCCCATATGGTTTGTATAGTATCCTTTATTCTAAGCCTCGCAGCAGGACTGCTTTCCCCCAGGCATGATAAAATCATGAAGAGATTCTTCTGCCAACTGTGCAGCATTTTTGTATGAGGACCAGAAGATGGATACAGGAAACCAAAACACGCCAATGTTGCTGGTGTCCACACTAGCATATTTTTATGTTTTTTCCAAAAGTAAAAACATTATATGCACACTTTATTTTCTTAATTCCTTGAATTCTGCCTCCCACTATATTTATTCTTTAAATTTGAAGCTATATTTTTGTATAGGTTGGTGTTAATGTTTTATAAAGGTCAAATTATAGTGGTCTCCCCTACTGTTTTATTGTAGGAGTCGAGAGCTGGCACTGTAATTAAAATTCCAACTAAATAAAGTCTGCAGGAGTCCTACTTGTAACCAGGCAATTTGGTTTTCTAGCAAACCAGAGCACATTTTCTGTTGCCACTAGTTCCATGCCACACAAAAGAAGGTAAACAAAACCCACGTGCCTGAATATATTTACACAAACAATGTTTCTTATCAGCACAGTTAGTAGAGAATATAAATATATTCTAGATACAGAATGTAATATAAATAAAATTAAAATTAAAAGTGCACCCATTTACAACCTGCTTTTCAGTATTTTGGTAAAAGTTGCAACATGGGACAACTTCAGTCTATACATAAACCTAAGTCTAGCTAAAATGTTCGACACCACTATTGATAAGGGATACAAGAGATTTGCAATGTGCACTTCAGTAAAATAAACCTGACTGCCTGGATGTAGAATGGTCCCATGCATCAATTAGATTATCATTTACTAGAGTCTAACCTGCATTTAAGTTCTGGTACTTGCTAGCAAGTGTTTCACAAGTGCCAAAGACACAGCAATGCTGGCTACAACTTCAGTGTCGAATTTCTCTTTTGCCATCGGCTCCCTGTAAGCTGCTCCAGTATTGCCTCCGTTGTGCTGCCTTCTTTAAAGGCCCCTCGGTTCTGCTTCAGTTCTTTCTGCAGCCGAGACAGAGAGGAGGTTGCACAGATTTTTGTTGTTGTTGTTGTTGTTGTTGTTGTGTTTTTGTTTAATGAAAGGAAACAAGTCCAAGCTAGTATTGAAAGCGGAGCTCCTGTCTAAAAAGCGACATCCCAGATCACTATAGGAATAGTCTTTTAGGCCTTCCCAGGGCTCCCAATTTTATTTTAACCTTGTTCAAAAAGAATTCTCTGGTAAAGGAATTCCAGACTTTTGTTAAAGATAATCCCTTCCAGGCAGGCTTTCTTTAGCCAATTTCTTATTTCAGCAAATCTTACCGCTCACCAGGGTTGATATTTTTTTTAGGGATTAAAAAAAAAAAAGAAAAACACCACACAAACATTTTAGTTAATATTCACATCACAGAACACAACATGTATTTACTCCACTATCTACAGCTTCACTTGTCTGCCCAAGAAGCAGCAGTAGGTACAAGGCATACAAATATGCACAAAGTAATTCCAAAATGACCAGGGTTTTCAGAATCAATCCATAAAAAGTTATTTTTTCTTTCCTTTCTCTAGAGGAAAGAGTTTGGGTGGATAAGCTGAACAGAGACATAAGACGAAATCAGGAACACTAGCCTTCAGCTAGAAAAAAGCGCTCAATCTAATAAATTTCTGAAAGACTTCATGAGTTTACTGCCAGTGTTACTTATTCTCAAAGAGAGACAGAGATCACACGCCGCAAGAAAGCTATGTAAAAAGGAGATGTGTCCATTAAAGCAGACAATAGCTGATGCATACAGACAGATTGCTCTGTCCAGGAAAGACTGCTTTAAATAAGCAAAGGAGGGGAAAAAACCTGCAAATCGAAGCATGAGCATAATTACATTAGAAAAGTGATAATTTGATTTGGATTAGCAGAGAGAAATCCTAAAAGCTGAGAATTAATTGTGAACTACATATACAATTATTTTCAAGAATACTTGCACGCTTTAAGATATCATTAACTTAAATGACATTCTATGTTTAAAGGAAGATTTAAGCTCACATACTCCCATTAATTCTTGCTAAATGTCCACACTGCACTTTGAAATGTAATGGAAAAGGTTAGCTAGCCATGATTCTTTTGAATGGTGCTTTCCCAAGATCCTCAAATTAAAAGTTCCGTCAGAAATGCGGTCTGTGAAAATACAAAGCTATGTACTACAGAAACGCATTCATGTCTCAGCATGTAGTAATTTGTGCTGCATCTGTTTGTCAGATACGAACAACAGCTTCCTCCTGACAAAGCTGGGGCCATGCTGAAGAGGCTACAGCATCAGCCCAGCTCTGAACTCTAACCAGCTGTCCTATGCCCCCACCCCTCATTTCCCCAGGAAGATGACCCTGTTGAATTTTGTCAAGCATAAGCAATTAATGTCAGACTATTTGCTTGCTGGGTCTGTCCAAAGCTAAGCTACCTACCCTTCCTAAAAGACAGATTTTGGCCTTCCAACATGTTTAGACATCTGCAGAGAACGAGGCTGCCTCTTGGCCTGCATTGCTAATCAGTTAGGGAGTAATAGCTTAGTTAATCTGATTTTTTGTTTTGGAATTGCCAACTGGAAGCAAACAGAGAAGTCTCCCATTGAAGCACCTGGGGACATTATTAACACAAGGTTTGCACTGCACTGAGCAAGAGACCCATCCTGCTAACACTGAGCAGTTGGTCATTGATTTAGACCATTAGGAGAACATCTGGCATGCTTCAGCCAACCAAAGCTTACATGTATTTCAAAAAAGTATTATCTGCAAAACATTACGGCTCTTGGAAAGTCTCCAGAAACAAATCAAATCTCAAACCAAGTAATCTGCTACTTTTATCTTCCTAAATCCAGACCAAGCCATGAACAGAGCATTCACTGTCACTGCAAAGATCCTCACTCCCCACCATGCTTTTTTTTTTTTTTTTTTTTGAAACCAGGGTTGCATGGCTTTTCTCAACAAAACAGACAAGACGCTTTGAGTTTAGATGTTCATTTCCTTCACTTTGGAATTACAGTGTCAAGAGAGGAGGTTTCACCAACACATATGGCTTTCCCTCCCTTACTCTACAAGAGCTGACTACATCCCTGAGAGATTTTGACTTAGCCTTGAATATGTTTTTCAGAGACTAAATAATTCTTTCACATTGTTCAGTCTAATGTCCTACCTTTTAAAAAACAAAATAGTTTAATTAAATGTATAAGCCTAAAAATCAAACAGTCTATTTTAAACTCTTTTCCCCTCAGGTCCTGTTAATAAGCTGACATGCACCGTTTGGAAGGCAACTGTCTGACCACCTGGCACTCAACAACCATTTTTTCCTGGTTTGTTTTGCTTTAATCATGTGTGAAAGCAGTTTAACAGATGATATGATATTCTGTTACGTTGCTACATCAATCTGAATACGTCTATTCAGAGACGCATCCAAGATGTTCTATATTACTTAGTCACAATACATATTTGCAATACGTGCACAGGCAACTTTCTCCCTCCATGTAAGTTAGGCATCAAACTTTAATTAAAAAGCAATACTTTAGGTATTTAAGTGCAAAAGGATCTTCCCTTTGAAGAGCCTCCTCGCTCTGCCTCCATGAACATGTTGTAAAGTTCCCAATCTCCCACTTTAAAAATTACTTCCACAATTTTGTAACCATTTTGCATACCCCCAGGTATTTCCTGGAATTTCAGTAACATGAGCTTGGCTTCCTATAGCCATTTAAATGGGAACAGGGTGATTAAGAGAGATCCCTAATGTCTGGCTTCAAATCCTGACCAATATTTCTGTCCACATGGCACAACAGAGTCCCAGGTGCCTGGTCTTAATCATGTATCCAAGCGTCAGAACTGAAGCTCTGGTATTCAAGTTCTATACATGGGTATGTGCACATTAAAGTACATTTTAGAGTATAAAAAAGCATTCTGCTATCTGGGTAGAAAAGTTGAGACACGTTTCTGTAGAACCTGCTACCACACACCAAACACAGGAAACAAGTCATTTTTCAACATTTTCTAAAGAAGTACATTTCTTAGCATAGCGGGTGATTTATGTGAAATGAAAGTAATTTTAAGATGTTTGTAGAATTCAAAATGTGTTAAAGACTTCTTTATTTTGAAAACCCACAGCTATGTTTCAACATGGATGCACTACAGACGTGTATACCTGAGTAGGTGACAAAACCATAGTTATCTAGCTGTTACCCAAAAGTCTAGCCAGTTTTCCCTGCAAGAATTACTAAGCCAAAAGTCTTACCTCACTTGAGCAGGTTCTTTTGCAAGCTACAACTACTGCCTGTAGTTCCAATTACCTAAACCCTGCAATATTCAGCATGAAGAGTTAACACTAACGTACAAACCTCATGTTAAAACTCCATAGAGGGTTTGGCATATTATAGCCTGTTGAATTAGGCTGCCACATTGGCTCTATGCAAGCTGCAGAGAAAGCGAAGCAGGGGGACATGAATCAAGTGTGTGTGATAACAGACACTGTATGGATCAGAATAAACAAGAGAGTAACAGCAGTAATATTGATGACATGAAACAGTCACAGACAGAGGCCATCTGTACAGTCAAACGGCATGGTAATCAGTGGGAAGGGTGGATGTGATAAATCACAAATCTCACATGGCATCATCTGAGAATCAATAGGAAATGTTTTGATGTGAGCGTGATTGGCGCTGTGATCCATGTACACACGTGATATTGTAATAGTAGGAATGGCCTCTGATCTTTCCACGGGCATTATTCAGTTTGAACAAAGGGAAGCTTGTTGGAGGCTCCAGCTTTGCTAGACAACAGAACTGCCTTTAAGCATTAATGATAAGCAGACTAAGATATTTCCCATCATATGAGTAAACAAAGATTTTTCAATATGGTTGAACAGAAAAGTCTTTGTTAAAATCCACAGAATAAAAAAGTACCCAAATGCAGACAGACAAAGCCCTGATCTTGAAGCAGCCCAAGCTCTGAAACATGCAATCTATCACGTAAGAGACAGAAGAGGTCAGCCATTAATTAACATCCAAATTAAAGCTTTTCAAGTAAGGGTCAAAACTTCCTTTGTTTTGACATTTAAATCACTGGCAATGTATTCCCCAGTTTAGTATGCACAACACATCACCTAACGCCTTTATGTTAATTGCCTCAATTTTTCAAGTGCACTATTTGATTCATTGTCAATTAAAAATACCCCCAAAAGCCAAGACTCATGTATGTTAAGTATAAACATGATTAATGTAACACAATTACATTTCCACATTTGATGAGTCTGATTAGGAACTTTCTATCAGCCTGGCATGACGGAGCATTGTCTCTACCAGCGACCTGCCAGTCTTGCCAAAGACAAGCTTTGTGATGGGGAAGCATTTCATGGCCACAAATGTTTCAGGAAAGTGTAAAACGTGTAATTAAATGCTGTCAATTATCATCTCAGCAAGAATGTAGCAATCTTTATGATCTTGTCTATTTGATTGCAGAAGATGGTCCTAAGTCTAAACTAAAAAAACCCAAACTGTAAGGAAGAAAAATCCAGTATCGCCATTGCTTGTTAAAGTAGTAATTATGCAGACAGTCCCCCTAGTATTTCCAGAGAGTGACTCTATGAATCCTCTCTCACTACATCAAGGGAACGTCTGGTTTAAGAAAATTGCAGTCAGGGAAAAGAACGGGGCAGACCACAAGTAGGAGAGCAATGCTCAATTTTGTTTGTGGTCATAGAAAACACAAATTATAAGGAGATAAAGGAGTGATGAGAAAAAAGTCAAAATTAGGAAAAATAAATGACAAAATTAGGAAAATAAAATGGTCCAAGTTTGGAGGTCGTTGTTAAGTGAGATGCAATGGTAAATCAAAAAACAGCAGGTTCAGCCTAAGCATCGTGAGACAAAAGCTAAGAAATAGCAGCAGAATTCCAGTGAAACTAACGGGCGGGAGGGTAGGCACACACCACTGCACTGAGGGAATTGCTAGGGCCAGCTTATAAGGAGGCTTTGATATGAATTGGTACAAATCAGACTAAGAAATAAGATAAAATTCTGTACCCTCAGTTTGGGCTTCTCTTCCTTCTTCCCATCAGTAAATGTAAAACATAATTAACATTGCCATATGTAGAAGTAATAAATACATAAGAACCAGCCATAACCTATATTTAATTACACAGGAGATACTAGCAATGAAATGTACAGTGGGTCCTTGTTTAAATTGAAAAATAAAAAAAGACAGACTGTTTTATTGCACTTCAGAAAAGAATTAAGGAGCTCCTTGTCTTATGGAGAACTACAAAAGCAATCACTACTATAGGCCTGCTTTGCATATTCGCTCTATTAATTTACATAGCCCTGGTAAGCCTCACATTGCAATGCAACTGCTAAATTACACTGCTCTTGGGTAATGGGTGTAAAAAGATGCAAGAGCATGCAAAGTGTATTCAAACAGACAATTAAAAATATCAATTCTGTTGACAGCTAAAATGAAGAAACTGTGCAGAGGTTTAACGCTGCTGCATGAAGGACATACTGTTTACGAGTGATTGAATTAACTAGAATCATGCATCGACAGTCTGCCTTTGTCGAACATTACATATTAGGCCAATTTAGTGTCTGCTTATTAAAATAATTTAATTCTGAAGATTGTTTCCAGGCATTTCTAAATCTCCTCCTGCTCTTCCCTCCTCCTCACGTCAATGATGGCATCTTAATTATTGCTCTAGTTTCACACTAGTGCAATTTGCTGGGTCACTGTAGAGCAGCCCAGTCAACTTTGGCTTAATCAACTTGTCCCTTAGGTATTTGGGAGGACAAGCCCAAATCAGCAGGAGATCTGGCCAGACACGCTACAGCCTCAAAATTCAGAAGCAGCCAAAGAATATAACAAAGGTTATTTTTACTCAATGCTAACTTGTTAATGCTTTGCGTTATGTAGGCCTTGAATTTTGCATGTTTATTAAATCTGTTATACTTTCTATATTCTATGAATTCTACTTTTAACCATGTAGGAATGATGTGTTTGTCAAGTCTTCAAAATCAGCATTTAAAAAAATAAAATTCTAATAAGAAATTAGAAGTTTGAAATCTCTCTTCTAAACTGAATAATAATCTCACATCTCTGTGAGTAGCATTACTACTCGATCTAAATTTCCTCTGAAAATGCAACTCAGACTAGGTAACTTATCAAGATGTTTAGACTAAAAATGTTATGCTAAAGGTTTATTTTAACACCTGTTAAAGGCTGAATGAGTTAAGTCTAAAAGAGTCATTTCAATAGACTCTGGCAACCAATTCTGACATTTCATCTTGAAAAGTTAGTGCTGTTTTAAAGTGAGCGTGCACAGATATTACACCTTCATCCAAACATGCATAACTGTGAAAATATGTCAATATGTAGTAATAGTATCTGGAGAGAACCGAGATGGGAAGTGTATGCATTTAATGAGTAATATTGCTTTGCATTTCTCGGTTTCACCGAATTATAACTATGTATCACTTTGTAGGATCTAGATATCGTACGTAGATGCCAAGCACTACTGTCTCATGCTGCATATCTAGAAGAATTCCTGGTTCAACAGCAAGTGACCAAGCATTATAAAGAAACTACTAGTAAAATATGTATCACATGCAAAAACGCTGACACATTTGGAAGTTATGAGAACAGCAGCACATAGTATCTTTTTAAGTTTTCAAAATCATTGACCATTGGATAAGGTACTACCTTAGTTTGACAGTCTTGAAGTCCCAAAGCTGCAGAACTGAATGAACAAGTTCATAGAATCATAGAACAGTTTGGGTTGGAAGGGACCTTTAGATGTCATCTAGTCCAACCCCCCTGCAATGATTATATGTAGTATTTTGCCATTTCTAATACATGGAACAGAGTAAAGTCTGTAGAGATATAGGATTAATGCAGTGCAACCCAGATAGAATCATGGCAATATTCAAAATCCTACGTACAAAAAAAAGCAAGCTTTCTGATAAATAGCAGGAGTGATATGAATACATAAGCAATTCTGATTTTCGCACAATAGTAACATATGAAAATAACATACGGCTCAGAACTGGCTGGTCCTCTGTGAATTCAAACGGCTGTTCAATATAAAAAACCTTTTGCTGGAATCCAGGGACACATTCTAAATCTTCTGCACATGCAAGCAGCAGAACCTGAGGGGAAAAAAAGAAAAAAAAAAAAAGGACTTTTAACATCCACTCATTCATCCATCATGGTCGCTTCCGGGAGTGATACTAGGTTTAGGCTCAGTGCTCATAAAACAAAACATTGGGCTCCATGCTCATAAAACAAAGTATCCATCACATCACACTTCCCCTTCAAATCATGCTAAACAATTTTTTATGTAAGGTTTTTGCTTTTATATATGTGTGCTGGCATGGAAATTACAAAATAGTAGCTTTCAAGGTCAAATCCAGTTTGGATTAGATTATCAATAAAGGATATTATTGGTCTTCATGAAAACACAGAATCTAATGTTGCTCCTAAAAATCACAGGTGAATACAGCTAGGCTTAAATATATGCTTAAAGTAAGCACTTTTAAGTTGATTTAAATAATTGATAAATTAGGGTCTGCAAACCTAGTTTCAGAAAGTTGACTATCAAGTTACAGAAGGAATTCTTTATTCAAGGGTGAAGTTTCACATTGCAGAAGTTTCCTTTATATGAACTTCTTTGCTAATAAATGTAAACTATTCTGTTCTCCCTTTCCCCCCCAAGCCACAGTTTGTCCATTTTCCCCGTAATCAAACACTTGTTTACACCAAGGGAAGATTGAAAACGAAATGTGTGCATCATAGCAGAGGTGGATCTGAAGGTTAAAGTTGAATACACTTTGTGTCACTGTTAGTACATGGTCAAAGTTCCCTGTCACCACAGGAATGCCATAACAAAGGAGGAAGCTTAAAAGCAAAATAAAATTGGTTGGAAATAGGTACAACGTTAATCTCAGTCTCTGAAGGTTTGTGTTCTACTCCTGAATAGAGACAACCACCTGAAAGGCTATTTTTCTTGGCACCTTTTAAATGAGAGCATAGGGGCAAGAACATTCAAGAAAGAGGCAGAAAGAAAAAAATACTACTAAAAAGTGTAAAAGGTTAAAGAGAGAGGCAAAAGGAGGCAAGTTCAAGAGCAGGAAAAGCCAAATCTGTTTTTTTCAACCTATATATGTGTAACCGCATTTTCAAAAGTACTCTCTGCTTCAGAACCTCCAAAGGTATTTTTCAAAACCTGACTTTCAGCTGGTGTACAGAGTACTCCGATCTCAAAGTTATTATGGCCAATCTGCTGCTTGTCAGACAGCCGAAGAAAAAAATCAAGGAGAGAGGGCACACGTAGTCACCAAGAAGAAAATGGTTAAACACAGTGGTTTTGAGTGACATTCACTCTAAAATTCAAATGGCCCTGCACAAATGGGTCTATTTACTCAAGCCATCCTCAACATGTCATTACAATTTTACAAATAAAGCTCTTCAGCTCTAAAGCGAGGCCAATTTCTCCCCTGTACCAGACAGGCAAACACTGGATGCTCCTTTCTCCTTTGCCAGCTCAGGTGACAAACTGCACTCTCACTTCTCCCAACCCAATGGGAGCATCTCACACATTTCTCAGTTCTACCTCCACCACATTATCATCTAGGTATCCTGATCCTAGAGAAAGGTCTTGCAAAGTTTTAAAATCTGCACGGTTCCCTCTTAACCACCATTCATAGTCCATTTGCTAAATCAGAGCAATACATTATCTGCTCTCTCCCTTCATGCACTTCACACATAAGTTTTATGTGATCCCATTTATAAAAACCAAAGGCAGCAATACCCCACCTGGTCTGCATTAGTTGTTCTTGTTGAAACCAACTGCTGGATCATTTGTTTCATGTCACTGACATTTGCTATAAAAGCTTGGCTAGAAGTGCTAGCAGTGAGAAACAACCAGAATATTTCAGGACAATTAAGGTGGTGGTAGTCAAATGCGGCAGATGGACGCCTTTCCCTTTCCTCCTGACCTGCTCTATGTTTGTCCCTTTGAAGGATTAACCAAGAAAGAAGAGAAAGATGGTTATACACCAAGCAAGGTGCAATATACTGGAGTATTATTCACTTCTATATATCCACATAACTACTGCCTTTCTTACCAAGTCTTAAAAACACAGTGTCTAATCCCTCTTTCAATTATTGACATTGATATCACAGAATGGTGGGGTTTGGAAGGGATCTCTGGAGATCACCTAGTCCAACCCCCCTGCCAGAGCAGGGTCACCCAGCGCAGGCTGCACAGGGCCACGTCCAGGCAGGTTTTGAATCTCTCCAGAGAAGGAGACTCCACACCCTCCCTGGGCAGCCTGTGCCAGGGCTCTGTCACCCTCACAGTGAAGAAGTTTTTCCTCATGTTCAGACGGAACTTCCCGTGTTCCAGTTTGTGTCCATTGCCCCTTGTCCTGTCGCTGGGCACCACCAAGAAGAGTCTGGCCCCATCCTCCTGGCACCCGCCCTTGAGATATTGATAAGCATTAATGAGGTCCCCTCTCAGTCTTCACTTCCTCAGGCCAAACAGCCCCAGCTCCCTCAGCCTTTCCCCACAGGAGAGATGCTCCAGCCCCCTCAGCATCTCTGTACCCTCTGCTGGACTCTCAAGTAGTTCCTCATCTCTCGAACTGGGGAGCCCAGAACTGGACACAGGACTCCAGATGGGGCCTCACCAGGACAGAGCAGAGGGAGAAGAGAACCTCCCTCGACCTGCTGGCCACACTCTTCTGAATGCACCCCAGGATGCCGTTGGCCTTCCTGGCTGCAAGGGCACATTGCTGGCTTATGGTGAATTTGTCATCCACATATATTAATTTTATTAGAGATTCTGGACTCTATAGGGGTTGAGAATTGGACATGTCCCCTTCAGTCTTCCAGTATGAGACATCTGCAAATGGGAACTGACATACTTAGAGCCTGCCCTCAAAATCGTGCATAAAACTTGATTACTGATTATTAAAAAAATAGCTTGATATGAATTTAAATTGTCAGATGCACAGAAAAACACACATGCATTTTCTGCACATATTTTCTGTGCGCACAGGTGTCTGTGTGTCTGACTCATGGTGTTACTGAATGCAATATATATGTTATATATATAATGCAATCACAGCAGAAGGAAAATTCTTCTGATCTCAAGATGCAAGCAACAACTGAAGCAAAATTGTAGTTATATAACAAGTTCACACCAGAAAAATAGCCCAAACAAAATATGCTGAAATTTAACTGCAAACAACTCTTCCCCTAAGAGATTAACACAGCAAGTAAGAGGCAAATCATGTTCTGATCTCCCAGCTACTGGCATCTCAGAGTTGAAAGTCTTGTCTTACGGAGCTATAAAGAGCCTGCTTTGGACATCGTCTGTGTCAGTACTTCGAGAAAGGAATACGTCTAACTTTATTGGATTTGTGACAGTATAAGTTGACTTTGAAATCTGGGCAATCTAAATAGGTCAGGAGTTAACTTCTGTAAGCCTGGTACAGAAGCCTCACATAATACAGACGTAGCAAATAGAAAATGACCTTTACTCCCTTTGAAATAATTACAAGACTCAGGCTTGGCCTTGCTGTGAAATGGAACATTTTATTCTACTTGTGCAATTCCAGGCACTTTCTTCTTCTCAACATGTCAGACAAGATGTTAAATTTGTCACCACACCGAGAGTTTTTAATTAATTATCTTTTAAAAGCACAATTATTCTTTTAATTTATTTTTCTCACGAAGAAACTTCTGTTGAACTAAATGTCTATCTCATTAAAATAATTTCTGTTGAAGTTCTTCACTTTGGGGAAAAAAGTCTGTAAATGTACCTTGAAAAAATAAGCCAAGCAGATTTGTGTTGAAGGCAAAGAGAATATTGTTCAAAGCAGAATACATTCTGAATTAAAGCACCAAGTAGATTTCATCTCTTTGGACATAATAAAGGGGTTTATGGGCTGATAGGTGTCTAAAGAAAGACCTCAGCTAAATACACTGAAAATAATGTTTAAGTGTCACATGTGTAGAATTCAGAATATATAAATATTGTTCACACATCTAGTCAAGTCAGTACAGGGCAATTAGTACAAAAGGATCCTTCACCTACCACTAAGTTAAAAGTCACATTCTTGAAAGAATACGATAATTATGCAACAAACATCATTTGCTCATGAAAATCTGAAGGGGTAGAAGTCTGAAAAGCAAACCAGGGAGTCGTGACTACTCAGACCTACAGATCCTATATTCACTGACAAGCAGAATCGAAGTTTTTCATAACCTACTGCTTTTCAGAAGCGTATAGAGTGAAGACTCATTTTTAATATCCTGACAATTTGTCTTTCTGACTTTATTACTATAAGGAAATGTCACTAGTTCAGATAACTCCTGTGCAAGTTTGGTCACTGGGATAAAACTATACCTCTGATGAGACATCAAGCCTATGAAACATGGGGTTTTTTGATTAATAAAGCAGCGCACACATGCTAGTGACCTTGACTGACCTCAACATTTGCACTGAAAGCCGCTCACTTAAAACAGGGATTGGAAAGCGAAAGAGGATGGCAATTTTATACCATATCGCAGAGGAAATTAATAAAGCCCCTGACGTTAAAGTACCTTTGGGTATTACCACATCTCAAAAGCCCGGGTTCCTCTACCTCCTCTGCTGGTGACTGAATGTTAGTCTCTGGAATGACCTCCCAAAGAACTTCAAAATCTTTATGCCCTTTTTGAATCGCCCAGTTTCAGCACATGAAGCAACTCCAGTCAGGTCCGATTGGCCACATCCTCACTCTGGAAATGCATTTTCTCACCTTTTACTGTAAACACTCTCATATCTTCATTAGCCCTACCTGTATGAGATCAACCATCACAAAAGTGCAAGCTTCAGAACATTAATTGCATTTCCCACACATTCTTATGGTGTGGAATTCACCCTTGTGCAAGGCTTTATTTAAATAGAGATGTAAATGGTGCAGACACCTGTGAAAACCATCTGCCCAGACATGAATTTTACACACAATAAATGCAAACAAATCTTATTTCATAGGGCAATATTCTACCTTTGGCTTCAGGAGAGTGATTTGAAATACAAACAAATCAACATAAAACCCCACAAAAGAAGAGCTAAAAGAGAAATCATACTCATTTAATAATAGTAATAATCTCAAAAGTTCAAAAATTATGAGTCACTTCCTGAGAAATAAGGGTTTTGGTTGGTGGATTTTGTTGTTGTTTGGAGTTTTTGGTGGGTTTTTTTTGGAAGTGTGGTTTTGGGGGTTCTTTTTTATTCATTTGAGTCATTTACTTGGAAGTGAGTATTGAAAATTTATGCTTCCGAGCTTTTTCTGGAAGCATGAGAATTAGAAATTCGCTTTTTGCATATGAAAACTTCAGATTTTCATATAAAATACGATGATCTTAAAAGCTGAGAACGGAGAGGAAAAAAGTAATCAGAATAATGAGAACCACCAATCCTGAATTAAATTGCACATGACAAAATATTTTTATCATGCAGATCAAGATCTCTGAATCTTAAAACCCCTTCTACCTTCAGGTGCTGCAACACTAGACCCACCAAAATGGATAGGGAGGAAGCCATTAGAGAAGAAAAACAAGCGATAAGCAGCACACAGTCAAAGATTTGCAGAGAGATGGTGAAATCTTGCCTTCACCGAAGTCAGTAAGAACTGTTCATTGATTTTAGGTTGTTACTGAAGATTCAAACGAGGGAGTTATTTAAATGAAATTAGAGGGATACTTAAACAGAATGAAGAGAGCACTGCTTTAAGTAAGGTTCTGATTTCTGCATTATGCAGACTCCAATTAGAGTGTCAGCAGGTCCTAAGGCAATTGTTTCATCAAATCACACACAGACTGGACATGAAGTTCTCCTTGTCTTCTGTATTTTTTCACATCAACTGGAACAGGAAAAAACCTCAAAAGCCTGAATAACTTATCCTCTGATTGGCATAATTAACAAAAGTATTTTAACATTGCATAAAGGTATGTTGAATTATTTATCTCTGAAAGTGACTAAATTAAATAAAACACACATGTCTCTTGCATTAATTTGGTTTCTAAAGCACTACAATTTGGGGAATTTTTTTATTCAATATTTTCACACTTTGGAGGGAAAGTTTTCACTGTTTTAGGCTTTAACCTCTCTTCTTCTTATCAGGAAAGGGGTTCAGAAAAAGAGTATTTACAATCTCTACAGCTCTACCTCTAAATCTGATAGTGAATTCCAGTCATTTTTGTAAGAAATGCTATTAAGATTTGGCACTAAGATTCTTCAAGGATGATAAATATTCTTTTAAAGGGCCTACATATCCATTTACTGCACAGCTCTGTCCTAAAAGTGAAAGTCACACTTGGAGTAGTGAAGGGTGGGCTATGAAAATGCAAATTAGAGTGACTTTATTGGCTCAAATGAATTCAGTTCTCCTGCCACTGAGCAGCGTGACAGCGGTAGGCATCCATTAGCTGGAAACAAAATATGACAAACTCTTGTGAGACTATCTAGCACAGGAACTTTCTTTTTATGAGCACTTGCCTTGCGAATGTATGTTTATTGTAAGAATTTTATCATATATTCAGTAAAGAGCGTGCATCTTCCATGACACTGGAAGTCTTGTTAAGTTACTCAAGAAGCAATTTGCCAGCACTAGTGTCTGAACAGGCAGCTACTTTCCTTCTGAAATTCAAGATCTCTGGAAAAGGCACTATCAGTTTGTTAAGATACGATCCCAGGGTCTGTTCAGAGCCCAAAGCGACTCTGGAGCCCACACTGCTTAGGGTGAAGAAGGATAACATGAGAAGTGTACTAGAAAACATGTGAGCACTTCCACAGCACCCCTGCTTGAAGCCAGAGCTGTGACAATTCTTCTCTCCCCAGGTGCCGACCTGTCTGGAGGCCAATCATTTTTTCTGCTCTTCTTCCAGTCACATCTGCTCCCTGAATCAAGTCACCCGGGAGCTCTGTGAAAACCAGGGCCCACAGAATAATGTAGCTAGAAAAACACACTCCGGTGTGAGACCATCACCGTCTGCACTTAATCTGGTTAAGCTGCCATGAAATTGCACCCTAAAATTAAGTTTATTAAAAAACTCTTACTAACACATATTCCATGCATCAGCACTTGAGCTGGCTTAGAGTTCCCTTGACCTGGGAACCCAGAAAAGCCTTACACAGGCCTGGAAGGAACCACCTCTGCTGTCACAAGCAGGCACAGCATACAGTCTCCTGGCCACATCACTTGACCCCGATCACAAATAATTCTTCCCACATTCCACAATTCTGGACACTTATTCTGATGGTTATTTCATAGCTTCCAGAATAAATTTGTTCATGGTCAATTTACAGCCATTTATTCTTGTACAAGTCTTGTCTCATAACTTAATTAACCTTTCTCCTCTCTAACTCTTCAATTTGTTAGGCTAGACAAACCAAGCTCTTTCAATCTCCTCCTATAAGGATACATTACTTTGATCATCTCAATAACCTTTCATTGTGCCTGCTTAAGTTAGTACATGTGCAAAATACACAAAGAATTCCAGATAAGCATTCTCCGGGGTCTGGTAAGTGATATTAATATTTCTTTAAGCCTGAAATATGTTGCTTAAAGCTTCCTAAAATTCCACTTTTCCTTTTTAAAGTCTTGTCATACTGATGGATCACAATCGTTCTGAAATTAACTAACACACAAAAAGCTGAAAAATTTGATATCAGAGATACTGCCTCCATTTAGCTACAACAGTGTAAAGCAGCTTTTGCAGAGTCAGGATTAACCTTTATGAAACACAAACACAGATGCAAACCCTCGTGCATTGCTAAATCTATGCCCTTTCTGACCGGATGGGAACTAACTCTGCTCACAAGCAGTGGACATCTTACAGTGCAGAGCCCGAGCTTAACCTTCCCTCTCAATAGAGCTTATTAGCCGAGGCTCAGGCTTTGCCGATAGATGACGGCTTCCAGGCTCAAGATAGCTCGTACCCGTATGGCTCAGAGCGCAGGATCAACTTACTGTTTCATCTATGTAGACATATCCGAACATTGTTCAGATTTTTATAATCCAGGCAATAACTATCATCCTGGTTCATTAAGGATTTTAATGATTAATAACAGAGGCCAAAATGTGTTACTTGTGCTCAAAGGAAGCAATATTTTAAACTACTCAACTATTTAACAAGTAAATACCTACCCATCATGATTAAGAACACCATTTGGCAAGTAAGACTCCTCAGACAAAAGGACAAGTTGGGCTCCAAGGTTATTTTGGGGGGGGGGGTTTTAGGCATTATGAAAATAGTAATCATATTTTGCTGAAACCCATACACCACTGGAATGAGATTACAACTGGTTAGCCTATTTAGAGAAGCTGCATAATAAATTCCTTTTACAGGGCACAGAATAATGCAAATGAGCCATTCAATAGCACTCCTGTACCAGTGAAAGCAGCATAAAGAAGAAACATTGGAAGTCGGAGTTCTGATCTGGTTATACTGCAAGGTACGGAATTACCGAAACCTAAACTGCATTACAACAATAACCTGTTCAAAGATCTGCTTACACCAACTGTTTTAGTTATTTATCACCTAATGAACTAAACAGGTTGATCCTATTTTCCAGCAGTAATGACTTCATGAAACACTTAGACGAATGAAAATATGGGTCTCTCTTTGTAAACAAAGGAAATAAATTAGGATTTGCTTAAACGTATTTATAACCCTTCACATGCAGTTGCATGGGGCAAAGTCATTACTCCACACAGGAAAACACCGATGGGGCAAAAGCCATTAGAGAAAAAATTAAAATCATATTTCTTACAGCAGATAGTGGGGTTTGGATAGGATGGCTGGAAACTATAAAGGAATATGATATATGTTTAATTTCCCAACAGTGTGATCATTATCAAAAAGATGCAACCTTACATCTATCGTTTTCTTTATACTCCACAAAGTTATAGTATAAAGCAATTATTACTACACCACAAAACTGAACTTAGCGTAACATCTAGCATCTATCTTTTGCGCTCATAAGCTAAAACCAAAAATGAGCTTGCTAAAAACAATCTTTCAAAGAATAGCATGGTTTTGGGTGTTAAACACATACACGGTGCTATCACCTTGAAATATTACAAAAACAGGAATCAATCGCCAGAACTCATAAAAGTATAAGGAAAAGTGAAAACGTCTGGTTTTCAACTCCAAGAAAACATTTGTTGAACATTTTCTAACCTTCTATACAGTCATGAATGAAAGATTTTTAAAAAATGAGTACTATCAAGTAAATCCCTTGGTTCCAACAAGGAAAAAAACCCCACCAGCCTAACATCCAAAGACTCATAATAAGAATTGAGAGATTGCTACAAGGCAAGAAGCCCAACGCAAACCTGTCTCCTGATATTGACATGCTTTTATTTGACTTCAACAGGAAGAGGACAATATACTCTGTAGAACAAGCTAAAGGCAATTTTTCACACAAAGTTATCTGCACATCACATGGTTATTTTTTCTTTACCACAAATCATGCTGAGCAATAGTAGCACGATAGCGTTAAAATAAACAGTTCTGAAGACTGGCTTCCTATCGATTTCTGTTTAAAAAACCAAGCTCATAGGTGGGCCCTCTTTCAGCAAGGACAGGGCACGTTAATCACCTCTTTCTTTCAGTGGGGATGTTAATACATTCTCCGTCTTCTCACCAGTTTCCCGTTTTCATGAAACTCCTATGAACTTGAACACTTAAGAGCTCAGCCTACCACCTATAACTGAAACTGCCCAGTGGTTGCAAGTGTTATAAGAGGGAATCACGAAAAACATGGCTAAGCAATAAGAGAAAAAGGCTTATACAATCTCAGAAAACCAGATCAAAACCCCTGTAAGCCACACGTGGTGGCTTACACCACGGGCAACGAGGCTGGTGAAGGGTCTGGAACACAAGTCCTATGAGGAGCGGCTGAGGGAACTGGGGATGTTTAGCCTGGAGAAAAGGAGGCTGAGGGGAGACCTTATTGCTCTCTACAACTACCTGAAAGGAGGTTGTAGAGAGATGGGGGTCGGTCTCTTCTCCCTAGTAACAGACAACAAAACAAGAGGAAATGGCCTCAAGTTGCGCCAGGGGAGGTTTAGATTGGACATTCGTAAAAACTTCTTTACCGAAAGGGTTGTCAGGCACTGGAACAGGCTGCCCAGGGAGGTGGTGGAGTCCCCATCCCTGGAGGTATTCAAAAGGCGTTTAGATGAGGCCCTAAGGGATATGATTTAGTGGTGGACTTGGTAGTGATAGGTTAATGGTTGGACCCGATGATCTCGGAGGTCTCTTCCAACCAGAACAATTCTATGATTCTATGATTCTATACAGTACTACTTCTGCTTGTCCTGTTTACCAGTGCCAGGAAATAAAGAGATGTTTTTGTTCCAGTTGGTAAAGTTTAGGGACATAAATAATTTCAGGATGTAAAATAAGTCTAAGAAATCTCTTTTTAGCTAACTAAGAGGACAAAATATTGTTACATCACGCACATAATACATGCCTATAGGAGAGGGAGCTGAGCTTAGAAATCAGCAAAGTACGAAACAAAATACAAACCAGAAACTGCTCACCTGTATGCTAACTGTATGCTAACTTTTATTCACAGGATAGAGGAAAGCCTTAAAACATAGAGTAGTGCTCATTATAAAAAAAAAAAGTAGGGTAGGAGGGGTAGTTTAAGCCTTTATTAGATGTACAGACCGAGGCCATTGGAATCGCGGTCGGTTATCTTAGGCAGTACACCACACTTAGACGTATTACCTATTTTACCTTTATCTCACGATGCATAGAACAGAAATTCCACGAAGGAAAATGGAAGTAAATTAGATGTTACCTGCCTGGCCAACCTTCTTAAGGGAGATGTTTCTATAGATCATAGAAGATCAACCAATTAGGCTGAGCTATAGAATTACACTGCAGTAAATTCACTGAAGCCCTTTTGTGCTGCTTTTCCCCCCTCCCTGCATGCCTGCTAAAACAAAGCACCACTATCCCAGTTAATCTTGATGGCTGATCAACTACTGCAAGAAGTTATGGGTTTTAATAGAAAGACAATAACTGATCAACTTTGAAATAACTACAATGGGAGAAGAAAGATACTTGAATGAAATGGAGAAAAATATATGCAATAGATACGCATTCCTATATTGCACATGTATTTAAATACATATCTTTAAATTGTTTTAACAGGGACTATTTGATAGACGCAGGGGATTTATAGTACAATTTAACATTATTTCAGCCTAGAATTCAATTCCAAAACTGATTATTAAAATTATTTACACACTTCTGTATTTTCTTGTTCGATGCTGGTTTTCAAGTGACTTTACTTTCTTTTACTAAGGAGCATTAACTGTATCTTATTAGTAGTAGACTAGTTACCATACATATTTTTAATTCATTTACCTGATATGACTCAAGTTGTTTTATCACTGCTCATTTTACCAGTCAAGGGCTTGTGAGTTTATTTACAACAGGCACTAATTTTCAAGCTCCTAGAGTCATTCAGAAATAAACAGAAAAGGATAAAAAAAACCCAAACAGGTCTTTTTGGCAGTGCCAGCTGCTACTTGAGGAGTATTTTTAATGAATTGCAAGAACACAGTCAAAAATTTAAAAGAACTTGTACTAACTCTTCTGACTTTAGAGAAAACATGCCCCAGGGGAAAGACAGCAAGTAGTTGAACATTTTTGAGCACATCACAAGAAAGCAAAATCTCTAAAGCTTACAGGCTCCCTTGTGTTAACAGTGACATTACATCAAGAATGACCTTTCCAAAGAAATAAAACCCGTTAATGCTAGGAACATGAGAACTATTAAAGATCAACACTTAGTAGCCAAAGCAGGGGGGAAAAATCAGTCTGGTAAATTAATTAGAACATAAATAATATGAAACCAACACCTTGGTCTATAACCCTCTCTCTTATAATTGCTTGCCATTTAAAAGCTGAATGAAATCTTTTTTGTAAAAGATACAGCTATTGACCCACATGTATTAGGAAGTCAAAGAAAATCCTGACATGTTGAGAAGGAGAATCCCACGAGTACTGGAGAATGCCTTAGCAACACCCTACTGAATACTTATTTCTTTACAGTAGACCTTTCTTTCAACCATCAAGGAATGATGCTCTTGGGAAATACTGCAAGTTAATTGTTAAATATTTCAGGGCTTTTTTTTAGGTGGTCATAGAAACAATCGTCACAGAAAATATTGGACAAGTTATCTGTAACCATGAGAATTTTTTTTTTTCTTACATGAAGGGACAGCTGTCAGTCCTGAGGCATAAGGACACACGTATGGTTGTATCCCCCAGACTCCATCATGAAACCTCTAAAATAAACTGACATTTGCTTTCAAAATCCGTAGTATAAACCAAGTTAGGTTTCTGTGGTGGTTAGGAAACTGAATATGTTACTGTAGCCTCCCCATCTAACTTTGTAGACAGCACTTTCACTACATTTATTAGTTCTATAATTATCTGTATTTACCAAGTCTATCATGCGGCGCTTAGGCACATGGTTTAGTGGTGGACTCGGTAGTGATAGGTTAACAGTTGGACTCAATGATCTTGGAGGTCTCTTCCAACCAAAATGATTCTATGATCTGTTCCACATGAGATTCAACAGGCAACAGACACAAGCAATAAACAAAACATATGAGGGTTGTGAAAAACGTGAATCTCTGCCTTGGATCTTGCTTTTGCGACCTATATCTACACATCTAAACACAAATATTATCACCAAAGTAGTTGAGAGAGGTCAGAGTCACATCTTTGTTTAAAATTCCTGGACAGAAAGCATGTAAGGACATGCTTTTGCATCTGTCTGGACTGACCAGGTAAAAAGGCCTAACATAATTCAGATTTGTGGGATCTGAAGAGGTCTATTTATCAGAGAGACAGGCTAAGGAAGAATTCTAGTGTTTAAGCTATTTTCTTTATAGGGCTGTATTTTATTTTTATTTTGTCTGAGCTACATGTAATAACAACAGCACTGAGAATCTCTACACCAGAATATATACATTTGATCCTACCATTACTATTTGTAACAAGGGTTAATTTAGATTTTTGCAAGTTTATATAATCAGATTTTTTGGTTCATTTTCACAAAATAAAGCTGTTTGAGTTGTACATAAAAATAAGAAATGTTAAAGAAAAAAAAAATATCAAGTATCCAATAATTTAAAGGCCCTTTTCCTTGTACATAACAATTGAAATTTACTGGAGCACTTCAGTTTTTGTGGTGGATTTTTTTTTTTTCTTTTTTTTTTGGTATATGCTTCAGCCTGGAAGTGATTGGGGTTCTGTGCTTGCACAGTATAAAGCAATTTAAAATTATTCAACTGCTTCAATTTTTTATAGGTACCTTTATTTGAAAGTGATTGGCATTCTGAACATGCTCAGCATTGAACGATTTTAAATAATTTAAAGTGTCTTTTTTTAAACAACACTTCATGTTTGGGACTGAGTTCTGGGAGACTATAGTACATTATCAGGCAGTTTAAATTATACAAGAATTTTGTATTTTACACAATCTTTCATCTCCTAAATAAGAATCAGTTTGAAGGGTGAAAGCATAAAGCATTACACTTCAAAATAAATCAGTATTATGCAAAATCAGAAACATAATTTTTGGTTTTTTAAATGTTGTAAGAGGTCCTTTTTTCGTAATCAAATTCCCATGTCTTACTACATACTATGAAGCATGAGCTTTTCAAGAAGCTACATACTTCTACTTCACTAAACTGAAATAAATAATTTCGAAAGGAGAAGAATAAAGTCTAAAAGAAGTTTTCATCAAACTTCATGTCAAGCAAGCATTCAAGTCCTCTGTAGCATGGATACAGTGTGCTCAACAGCTGCTGGTTCAAGCTTATTGTAAATATTAAGTCTATCAAAGTAGGAAACTTCAAGGACATCATTCCTGATTTAACAGGAGTGATACACAGAAACCCGTTTTTTTAAAAAAAATTGATTAATGGCGTTTTCATTCTCAATAGTCAAGAACATGCTCTGCTCTTAAGCATTTCCCTATGAAAGGAGAGGAAATTAAGGTGTGACATTTGAAAACAGCGCTGGAGGTGTACAAATGGAGAACTGAGAAATGGAGCTGACAGGTCACATTATTAGTGAATCTTCCACTTTATTCTCACCTGGTATCCTTCATTAATACTCTGCCAATGTGCTTACGTTTACTACCAAACAAAAATCCAGTGCAAATATTTTTTTACTTTCCACCGAGATATTCAACAAATATGAATGCGATCTAACCTCTGTTTTAAAATGTGACATCCTGGAAAGAAAAAAATTAGTGACTAATGTCTTCAAAAGGCTTGTCTTCATATTTCACCTTTTGCTTTTTAACACAAACGACATAGAAGAAATAGGATAATTTCTCACCAAGAAAAAGAGCCCAGTGTTCCTCTGCACATTCATTTGAAAAGATTGTAGCTAGTCCTTAAAGGTATTGGCATGCCTTGCTAATCATAGGCTTTTAATTCTGTCTCTCCAATTTCAATTAGTAAGTAAACACTGACATCCTCAATTGCAGCACCCGAGCTCCCCTTTATCCAGTTAATCATGTTCACCGCAGCTGTTCCCTAGGCTGAGGTTTCAGAGTTCCTAGCTTCCGTAAGTCCTCGGTATTACATCTTTCCATCAGGAACAAAAATACTAACATATCCTATCACTCAAACACACGTGTCCTGGGTTCAGGAGGACTGTGTTTTCCTCTCTCCCGGCAGTCAGCTGCTGTGCTCCATGTACAGAATTAAGTTGCAAAGCATCACTAAACTCATCTGAAATATCTTGCTTAAGTTAAACCTCATGTTATAGTAATTAAGAAGCTGTGAGAAACATAATTAGACTAAGTGTCCAACAAATATTAATCAGTAAAGTAATATTCTATTATTAAGAAGCAGCTATTCACAGTAGGAGTTTCTCTTGCGAGAAACAAGATTAGGAACTGAGCCAAAAGCAAGCCAGAAGGCAGAGCAAATTGGGTCATTTGGTGCCTCATTTTAATTTATGAGTCCTTTCACCTGTATTTTACTTATTTTGTATTGCCATTTTAGCAGAGAAGGTGTAAGCAGGCTCCAGGCTGTGATCCTAGATCTCTTGGTCAGTCTCAATGCTCCCAGTCACTGTGATAAGGATTTCCCTTCCTCAATTCTAATCCAAGCCAAGAGACAAACCGACCGCACACCATGGGCAAACCACTTAACCTCCCTATGTTCCTCCATCTGTAAATGAAAACAATGCAATTAACATACATAGCAGGGAGGCTCTGTGATTTACTTAAGTGTTTTTCAGAGATTTGAAATCTGAGTAAGAAGTACGGTATAACGCTGACAAATACTGCCTCTTTGAGGCACCATCAGTAACCATTTTGAGCGTACAAGAAATAGGATCCCGTCAAAAGCAAAGTTTCTAAAATGCTAGGCCTATTTTAGCTTTTTATTTTCTTGCTACATCCTCTCCCTGCATATCACTTAAAAACTAATGATAGCAGTCTCACAACAGGTCTCCTTCGCTGAGATCAATTTAGAGCTTTCATCCTTTAAGTGTATTTCTCTGCAGTGGGAAAATACTGAGACTCAACAGACTAGAATCTAAGAGGAAGAAGTGTCACGGGGTTAATGTAAGATATTGCTATTTTTTAGTAAGAAATTCTTTCCAAGTTATCCTATTAAACACAGATACACAACAATGCAGTGCAAGACCACAAATTTATTTGGTGGAGGAATCTCTAATGCAACGACTTATAAGAAAACAAGTATCAATCAAATATCTGTTCCTTCCACTTCGGAGTTATTTTACATAGATTCTGATGAAGCAATAAACTGTGCTAGTAGTCAAGTTTTCCACTGCTGTCGAGAAGAATTATTTTTTTAAACAGCAACTTAAATCACAGATTGTTACCTGAGCTGTTACAAATAGATATAGCTTAGATGAATTCTCCATTTTAAAATCTATTTGCTATACCTATAATACACCAGTAACTTCCTTATACATTGCTCTTACATGCATTCATCACCCCTAAAGAGAGACGCTTTCTTCAGAGGACAGAAGGAAGAAATATCTACAAAACGCAAGATTTAAAAATTTGAAACTCCCAATTGTATTTTGTTTTCTATTTAGGCTAAATAGGTATATTTATATAGAGATATTCAAGGCAAACGTCCAGGCACTATGATCTTTTCAGCATCATTGAAAATTATAACCAAGCCCAACTTTTAGTTCTGTAATTTCCAGCACCAGTAAAAGGTTCTTTATTTATTCCTGAAGAATCAACAAGCAGAAATTCCAGAATTGCATTTTTTACACGATAAAATGCAACTCATCAATTAGAAGAGTCATTCCAGTAAGTTCATGTATAATATATTATCTTTTGCCTTTTGTACTCATTAGTGCCTTGACAACAGCAAAGGGCTTCATAGTAACTAACATAAAATCAATATTAATATACAAAATTGAAGAATAAAACCCTTGGCAAGAGGTTTATGCTCAATGTGATACTAGCTTCAAATCCACACAGGACATAATTTAAAACTTCCAATTTAAAGTAGTGATCTACATTGTAAGAGACAACAGAAATTTTGAAAAACAAAGCCATAATGCAAATGAGACAGTTGTGTTAGCTTCTGCCAACAAAATTACGATCCCTTATTGTATCCATTGGACCACAGACATAAATGCCAAGTAGCAACAGGAACAAATATTATACGAGCAGATGGCGAATGAGAACTTGTTTGATCAGATGTCAGGGAAACCACCGATTTTATTACTTTTATTTAAAAAAATAACCGAAATCAGAAAAATAGGCACAGTAGATTTGGCAATAGGTATCTACTAGTAGAAAAGCTCCTGAAAAGCAAGAGGTGGCTGCTATAATTTATTCTCATGCAGTGAGATAAGAAGGCACTTGCAGGTTTGTTTGGGTTTTTTTAATCAACTGGTAAAGAACTAGAGGAAGAACTCAGTAAAAAATCAATTAGCCCAGGGGGGAAGCACACCACACAGAGGGGACTTGAAGGAGAAACGGGGCGGGGGGGAAGGACAAAAGTCTCATGCTTGCTCTGAAAGCTCACGGGAGATGTTACACAACAGTGTCGTGTGCAGGATGGTTCTATATTCAGCACCCCCAAATAGCTCAATGACAACATCTCAGACTACATGCTTCTCTATCCAACAGAAACACATCAGTGTTCTTGGCATGTAATTTCTTTCACTAAACATAGTTCGTATTGTTTCCATGCTCACCAAAAACTGTTCAAAGAGGGCAAGGAAGAAGGAATAATTGCTCTTTTTTCATAGCTTGCACTAGTCAGCTTAGAGGATGGAGACTCCTCCTGCCAACTGACAAGGGCAAAATCCTAACCCCTCGTAAAACTCTCACTTGTGATGAGGCCAGAATCCATCCCACTTATTTTATTTAAACCCATGCCTTTTCACTTGGCAATTTACTTCTTGTCATTAGCCAGCTTCTATGTCCTAGATTCGGTTTCTCTCTTTTTGGCTTTCATTTCTGCTCCCTTATCCTACATCCTAGAGGCTGCCAGGATTATTGGACAGTTGAAAGGGGCACATGTGCATGAATTCCCTTCACAGCTATGACAAAGACAAGAGCATCCATTTCACTCTAAGTAGCATTCAGTTGCCAGCTATAAAACACAGGTGGTCTGTGTGCTTATAGTAAGTAGCTTCAAAGAGGATTTCATACAAATACATACGTAACGTATTCGTAACTCAAGTTTCCACTAGAAATTGCACTACAGCTGACAGATTACAACAAGTCTAATATACTTTATAACCTTTTCCTCCACAACAATATTAACTCCTTTTAAAACTTAATGCAGTAGTAACACATGAAGACTTGAAGAGCTAGAATTATTAGCTTAGTTAACTCATTAGTAGACACCAATCTCTAACTAAGTTCAAGTATAAAAGCAGCAAGAAATCAGCATGTCCAAAGGTCTCTCTTCAGTTAAGACATCAAGGGAAACCTTTGTCAGGGAGAAAATTTCTACTGAATAATTGATATCCATCTTTCTGCCTGTGAGAAAAGCCTAGGGAACAAACAATAAAGTCAATATCTTTAAGGTAGGTCAATATAAAGCACTGTGATGGTGAGCAGCAGACGACCATCTGAGACTAGCAAAGATTAAATTAGGACCAGAAATTATATTAAACTGTATTTTTCCCCCAGAGCGACGCTTAGAGAGGAATAAGACTTCACAAAGCAGAAATAAAACAAACTATCCAATTCTGTTAAAAATCAATAGCATTATTGTCATCTGTTATGCATAGCTTAGATAAAATATTCTATAAAAATAATTGAAATGTGGCTTTTTTCCCCCTCCCCTGGGCAATATTACTGTTTTTGGGGGGGTACATTGGAGGCAGCAAAAAAACAACAAAACATTTTTTTAAATTTAGAAGCGCATGGGAAAAAAACACTTTCTAGAAGTGTTGAATCATTTTGTTTTACCATTTTTTAACAAAAATGAGCAGTTAAAAGACTCCCAAATCAGAGTGTTACATTTTTGGTTTAAGAGCCAAACTGTATGATTTCATTCACGTTAGCTCAACATTATACTTCAACTCCTGCTGTGTGGTCTGGAAGCCAGTAATTTGGTCTCTCTTGTGCTGTGTGACAGGGCCTCCATCCGAATGACAGCTCTGGACACGTTTCTGCCATTCATACAGGAGAATGGGGCCACAAATGAGGCACCCGAGCTGTAGCCTTGAGAGGCCACATACCTCACCAAGGAAACACAAATCACTCTTAACTGGCACAAAAGAAAGAGTTCCTCTTTACTAATCTTTCAAACTGAAGTGTATCAACTAGAGAAGACACAATCTAAAATATATTCCATTTCTGATTTCCAAATGGAGGAGGAAAAAGGTAAAGATTCTTTAGAAGATATCAGAAAAGTTTCATGCACACTATTTGAGTGCCTGTAGAGCTTGACTTCACTGGTTCACTGAACCACTAGTTCTTACTTATTTTTGTCCATGTTTGAAATCATTTCAGTATGCCATTATAGTGGCAATTAACACGTTCGTTAGTTCAGCATGGCATTCTGTAGACATACCAAGCTGGCACAAGCAACAATACAAGACGTTAGTGAGGCATCCCAGCACAGGCTGAACAATTCTGTTAGGAAGGAGGATGAAACCTTTAGCCCAGCAGGAAATGGCACAAATCTAAGAGATTTGTTTCTAGCGATCAAATCTACATCTTGAGTAGCATAGACAAAGCCAAGCTCGGCCTAGCTGCCGAGACACTTTTCCAACCCCCAGCCAAGGCTGTGAACTGATAGTATTTTTTCCTGCAGCATAATCTAAAACAAACCAAAGGAATAAATGTTGGGAGAAGAAAAGGTAACATAAGGAGTAAAGACAGACATTTTCAAATCAGAACTACATTTTGATAGTAGTTCAAGTATCAACCAAGCTGCCTTACATATAACTTTCTAAAGTATTGAAAACCAGACTTGTCACCTTTGCCTAGTTTCAATGTACTGAATCACATGATAGTTTTGCAATGGCCAGTAATGAAAACTACCCTTTTAAAAGTTTTTGATTTGAACTTTAGATCTACAAGTGAAGAGTGAGCAAAGCTACAACAGCATCTCCAATTTACCTGACCTAGTTTCTACAAAGCTATATTATAAGCTACGCTTTCATTATGCTTAAGTGAACGCTCACCAAAGCGGATTCTGGCAGGCAGGAATAACGCATGAACTCTAAGGTATTGCAGGATGCCTTCCTTCTCTATTATCCTCCTTGTTTGTATTCCCCATTATATTTAGGGTCCCCCATTGTGCCATAAAGAACAGTGAATTTATCTTGAACATAAATTAATGTGAAGCTATTGCAACAGTTTCTTGCTTCCCCTATGAATTCTTTCTGCAACACACCTGTTTTTAAACACACAGTAATTATTTTGCTGGTACCTGCTACTAGGAGAAAGGAAGCTTGATAGCAGTGAATTGAACTTGCCCTTTGTCCCCTTTCATTGTATCTACCTACAGCAGACGGCACCAAATGCAACTCAATTAAACACCAGCCCTGCCTGTCATAATATAAACAGCAGCTCTCCTCACAGCGGAAGGAGGAAAGTTTTGCCATGACACTCCTGTTGCATTGGACAGTTTATTCAAAAGCAAATATTTCAGTGGGGAGGTCTGTCATTCTAATCCTGTTCTTTATGCAAGAGAGCTAATGCAATTTCAGCTACCTGAATAGAAGGGCTCTTGCTTCCAGATGTTCCATTGTGCCTTGCAGACAACAACTGCTATAGGACTGACACCAAAAGACAGGTATTATGAGGGTTTTTTCCATCGTTAGCTTCCTCTCAGCACAGGGTTTACAGCTTCTTTGTTGATTCCTGTAATTCTGATAGGCACAGTAGAAGCCAGTGTAATGCTATCCCTCTATAGGTCTGCCATAATAGCAACAGATAGAGGGCAATCGTTCTGAACAAGGTGGTAAATTTAAGTTACTCCTGAACTACTGAAAGGCTGTTTAAAAGGATGAAAAAAAAATTGATTCAATGAATCAAGGCTTGAAGAAAATTGTAGACTGTTTGTACTTCCAGGGACACAAACCTCAAATTGCAGTGTCACAGATTAGCTGTACTTACTTTGATTGGAAATACAGCAAACCTGCAGGAACATCTCTGCAGGGGACACCAGGGCACTGAGGAAGACAAGGAGCTAGAGTAGCCAAACCAGTATGAATATTACAGCCACTGAGGAAAAGACCTGCAAAGAGGCTCTACTAACTTTTAGCAGCTGCCGAAGAAGGTATACAGTGGTACCTGTTGCCTGCCGGGTTGCGTAAGGCTAAGTGAAAGAAAAGACACACAAAAAACCCTACTGACAAACTAGGCATTAGTTTTTCCTGTTGTATGTATTAACATTGGCTAGCCAGTAAGCTGGTTTTTATTTCATTATGATGTAGTACATTATGCTGATTATGAAGCACTTTTTTCATCCGGCCTCTACAAGTATTTTTTTTAATCCCATCAGAAAACAGTAAACATGCAATAAAGCCATGCAGGAAGAAGAATAGTAAAAGGAAGAGTGTGTTTAAGTCTACGTGTAGAAATGCTTTTAACAGATTGAGATTACATTGTCTTTGCTTCTTAATATCAATTTACATTATTTGACATGCTGCTTATTGTCCAATAGCAACATGTTTTCTTCCCCCTACCTGTTATTTGTGATGTATAAGCAGTATTTATCCAGATATTAGGGGGTTTTTAACCATGAGCTTCTGCTAGGAAATAAGAGCTTTCCTTATAACATGTAACATAACTAGTAAGCCGCTCCACAGGACTGCCAAGCATTTGCAGTTCTCTCTAAAGTCAATGGAGGCTGTGAGTGCTCAGTTATTTTCCATGGCTAAGACTCACATAGGTGAGCACTGCCCCAGAACAAGTCTGCCGCTCACGCCAAGCACATCGCACTTTGCCCAGAGCAACTGTGCATAAAGACACTTGCTATATGGGTAATGCAGTTACCGACTGTGACAATCCAGAATTTCATTCACATACAATTACTCGGACATGAGCAATCACTACGTAACAACCTCAAATACATTTCTTGTTGCCAAACCTTGTGGAAAACAATCTGTTCTACTCATTTTCTCCTTCAGAATAGAGGACGTGTTATAAAGATAAAGATCAAAATCTGATCAACTGGATCAGGAATCAATAATATTTAAGAAGTGGCATCACCACAGCTTATCCAATTCAACGGCAGCAATCTATTTCCTAAGTGTGGAGATACGTTCTACACCATGAATGGCTCACACAGTGAGATGGAAAGAAATGGTAGTGTCTCAACTTACACAGAGAATGATTATTATTCTCTAGGCCATTGGAAAAAATCTTATTTTGAAGTACTGTAAGTGATCCCCTTTTCTCTGAAAGAAGAAAAGTAATTGCTTCTGATTTGCTTGTTATCAAAGCGCAATGACGCATCCTTTTCTTCTGTACCAATTCACGCAATAGACATACATAGCCATTCAGATATACCACTTCTCATCCATATGCTATTTTCTTTGCCTAGTGTTTTGGGAAAAAAAAAAAAAGGCTATAGCACAAAAGAAAGCAGGCAAAAATACAAAGCTGTGCAGTGATGCTAAATAGCAATAGAGATGTTCTGTCAGAGACTTGCTTGCAGACTGCACCCTCCCTTGTTAAACATAGTAACTAATGTGAGCAAATTAACCACCTGGTCTATATTCAAATTCCTTTTCAAACATCAATTCTCTTACAATTCCTTCCCCTGTTAATCTAGTGTTGAAGTAAGAGAAAAATCTGTACAACCTTAGAAGGTAAATTGTTACTAGATGATAGTGTGGTGCTTCATCTATATGAAGTGTATTGTTTTTCTAACTGCAGAAGGTTAGGAGGACCGGCTTGTAATTAAGGCACTGTACTCTAACTTAGAAAAGCGGGCCAAGTCTCCAGCATTTGTTATCAAACGTCTTTCAGAGTGGCTGGCAGACTTCTGACTGACATCCATGATGTTTGGCTCAGGTCCTTCACAACTTTGAGGAAACGTGGATAACAGCTGCCTTCTCTGCCTGCCTGATCCCCATCTCCTTTATCTACCCAGTAATTTGGGGGGACCGATTATCAGTTACATCTCATGGCAGCACATAGCCTCATGCTCCCCAATCTCAGTCAAGCAAGACATAAGAAATCCTTGAGGTCCTATCTAGATTTTCTCCCTTTTCTACAGCACAGAGCACACAGCTCCTGTTATAATACATCATGCTCTGAAATGGTAACTGACAGAGTAAAATCACTTTGAATAGTAGCATATTTACACCAGATGTGAACATAGGTCACCAGAAAGATGTTCAGATTAGAACAGATGGAGAATCAATGAGGCAGAGAGCGATAGGAAAGCACTTCTGGATGGCAGAAGCAGCAAAGGCAGCTGCTACTTAACTCTGGAAAGGGAGAGACAATCCAAGGGAATATGGGGAGAAAGCCACCAAGGTCCCTATGATCTTCCTTTTTCTACACTGACAAGCTGCTTTTGAACTGAAAGATCCTGAGAACTGTTCCAAAACTTATGTTAATCAATAGGAATCTGTCCAGAAACTGCTATGGGTTTATGGATCAAACAATGAAATATTTCCCCATAATAAAAAACGATCACATTTATAAGATCTTGAAGTGAGAGTAATAAGTATCCCAACATCTGTCATAGTGTTTGCCAGGGGATAACAGTACATACATGAAATAGGCTATTCCATTTTACACCAATGCACAACTGAAGTGAGGGTTTCCATGACACCTCTCTCTATGTAGAAGAGAAAAAAAAAAGGTGGATACAAAAGGATAAATATTGTAGGATCTGACAATAGAAAGAATAAACAGAAACAAAGGCAGAGTGTCTTAAAGTGAGTCATAGATGACATGCTGAAAAGACTATTTAATATAGTCATTAAATTTTATATTCATATGAACATTCATTTCCTACAGAAAATACTTCTTGCTATCTTATGTTTCATTATCCCAGCAAGTCAGAGCCTACAGCATAAAAAAACCTGTTATGTTCTTCCTCTGAGACTTTGAAAACTTCCTTGAATAAGTAACATTGGTTTGTGTCCTTCCTTTTCCCCTTTGCTGTTCTGTTTTACTTACCTACTCCCTACATTAACAGTAGATGCTTCAAAATGCCTAAGTCATCATGGAACAGGTTTTAGTATTGTTGGTACAATTTTACAAGAGACAGGAAGGGTGCAAAGTATGAGAACTAGATGACCTAACTGATCTTTTTATATCTACAATATATTTGCACACTGGTGGTGCTTAGGCACGCCAATGATCCAGGCCACGTTAGTCCTCGAAATTATCTTCTGTTTCAGAGCACTTACGCCAAAGCAACATTAACCTTCTCTGACTTGATCCAAGGTCTAGTAACATTAACGGAAGTCTCTCCTTGGATCAGATCACTAGTTTCCAGGGCACAGATAAGAACCCTGGGTATTCTTCCCATTGCCAGCATGTTCACATCCAACGATTTCCTTCATAGCCTTAAAAACAGGATTTGAGAGAAAGTCTCTACTTATTTCCATGCACTAGCAGCATGATAGTAATCTACACAAAAAGAAACCATAGCATTTAAGGAATAAAACAACGATGCCAGAGATGTGTTTGCTGCTATATTCAGCATTAAAAAACCCACCACACTTACTGGGGTTTTGACTTTTAAATGACATGGCTGAGTAAGGGTCCCCCAAGCGTGAGGACAGGCTGACAGAAGCAGAGAATAATCATTTGCAAGAACAGGCTTTGAAACAAGGTACTGTACTCAATTAAATAACAAAACACCAGCAGCTCCACAGGCAATATTTTTCACTTCTGTAAACAACAAAGTTATAGGACTTCTTCATTTAGAGGACTTTAAAAAAAAAAAAAAGCAATAGATGCCTTCTTTACTAAGGCTCTAAACATTTTCCTCTTACCCACCCCACCTTTCTGCTAACTCCTTTCAACACTCTGTGATGAAAATGTTCCATATCCATGTAATTTGACAATAACTTCCTTCATTTCCTCGCTGCCTTAAAAATGTTCCCAGGCTAGATGCAGCAATCACATCAGGAAGATATCCACATGCCCAAAGCTTTTTTTTTTCCACTTAGAGCATACTACCCATGTATCTGCTACCAGAGGTGACAATCTGCTGAGCTGAAACAGAGTGAGCATGCACATTAAATAGCGACCTTTAAATAGATCCATCCTTTTTTATGCTACTAGACTTGTTACCAAGATACTTCAGCCAGGCTTGTTCACTAATCCACCACCTCTCCTCCTGTTGCCCACCTGCTACACAGCAAGGGAGTTTCCTTTTCCTAGCTCACTTTCAATATAAAGTCTACCTATGTGGCAAACAAAAGCCACCCATCAAAGGAAGAGTTCACTTTGCCAGCAGAGATTTCAGTCCCACATATTGGGCACTGCAGTGATCCCATTGCGCTACCTGTGTCTTTAGTAAAAGAAGCTAGGAAATGTGGATGAAAAAAATTTATCAGACTGGTAACTTCACTCCTGAGGCAGCTTCCCCAGCCTTGAAAAGAGAATCCCATCCAACAGTGCTCCTTCTGTACTTTGGATTCATGATCACAATAAGGAGACATAATAGCTAGGTGGGAATTGGGTAGCACTAAAGAGGAACTCCTTGAAGGGCTGTGATAATGAGAAAGATATAGCAAAAGAAGGTATACTTAGAAGTCCTGTTGCTTTTGCGAACTCTGTGGCAAATCACTAGGGTATTACAGCTGAAAACCCATGTTTCAGATTGCATTTTTAATTTCCCTCCCCCGAAATTGCTACGTAGGGGGTTCTTCAATAGACTGAAGTCCTACGTGACATAAGGCTCATGGCTTCTGAGACTACTTTGAATCCCTTTTAATATTATAGTGATACTATCACTGGGAATATTTCCAAAGAAGCAATTATAAATCTTGTTAGAATTCTACAGTTCTTAAGATGACATAGATTTTAAAGTCAAAAAGAAACACAATGATCATCCAGGTCCAAACTACTACATAACAAATGCCAAATATTTTTCCTCAGTAATTCCTCCTTCTAGTTCAGTGACTTTAGATGTGTGCCAAGGATAAGATGATGGGTTTTTTCTCATTGAAATAGCCTACCTTAGGGACTTAATTTCAGCAAGGGATGGAAAAGTATTAGATCAGAGTCCTTGTGTGATAGAAACCCTAAATATGGAGCAGAGCCAGCGTCACAGAGTAGTGAAACTCCCAGCAACTACTAAAATATTAACACCTCCTTCCCACTCACTGCAAGATGAGACCTACCTACCTCAGCCCCGTGCTGCAGGGCTTCAGGCAGTGGCCCACAATAACTCTAAAGTAGTCCATGTGATAATTTCATCATGTAGCATATTTTAACAATAAATCTATACTACATTAAGTTACTGATGTAACTATACCAACAGAGGAAGTTACAAACAGAGCCCATAGCGGATGATATTTATTACTATTTCTTCTTACACGGCATGCATGAACATATGCATGCCAAAAACTAACTTTTACCCACTCTGCAGATCAGCAAACAGAAATTGAGGGACCACTAGAAGAATCTGCTTGGACGACAGCCAATAATACACGAATGGGATAATCCTTGCTGAAACACAGAGCTGACCAGTTAGTTTTCAACACAGTAGCTTTTTAGCAGAAAAGGCACTTTTACCAAGAAGAAAACATTTCAAGGGCATGGATTTCTGTTTAAACCTGATTTCAGTGATGCCAAAAAGAAATTAATGATGTTTTGACCTGCACAATATTGAGTTACATAGTGCCAAAATGTTTAAAATCAAAATACAGTGTTTCAGTAATGAGAAAATACCGCCTTTAGACAATTCCAGAAGATTTTTGTTTTGGCATTTAAGTTCCATAGCAATTTTTACTGGAAAAAATTCAGAACACGGTTTTCTTGAAGTGTTTTCCTTTCCCTCAGAACATCAGTTCCGCTTCCCAGCCATTGCTAATCTAATCCACTTAATTGAAATTTTGTTTCAGTCGATCTCAGAAATCCCAACCCAGATGCTCTAAACTTGACCATCTCCTAGGGGTGTCATCTCTAACTGTAACCCTGAGAAGAAACATGCATTATCTCTGTTAATTCAATAAACAGAGGAAGGTTCCTCAGCTTGTAGCCTCATGGCCAGCAAAGCAAACCTTGGTTATAAGCCTCACAGATGCTTTCTAAATGTATACACCTGTACCCGAATTGCTTTTCATGTTTGCTACACAGTTCTCAGGCATATTTACTTCTGATTTTCAAAAGCAGCCTCTCCATTCTGCTAAAGACACTGGAACTTTTATAATCAACTGTAAATGAGGCATGCCGATAAATCCTCCCATTATTTAAACACATTTATACAACTGTAGCTTAATCCCCCAAATTAAGTAGGGTTTTCAACACTGACTACATTGGTTTCTACTCAATGTGGTTACGCAGGTAAAAAAGCTAGATGCAGATCAGCCTGCTTTTAATAGGCAATCCTAGCGTGCACAGGCATAGCATAATCCTACAGGACTGTATCTGCCCCAGGAGAGAGATGTTCTGCTGATATAGCTAAACTAGCACAGCTTTTGTTGTATCAGCAGAGCATTAAATGAAAGCAGAATTAGGCCAAGAATGAACACTTCTGAGAAAGTCCACTTATCACTCTTGAGGTGGGAGCCCAAACAATAACACTCGGAAGGTTGATACAAGGCAACGCTAGAACGTGGTGGCACACATCACCCAGCCTTCGTTGCAGTACACGGGGAAGCGTATAATCAAATGAAAAGCAGCACAATGCGTGGGCACTCACACACATCTTACAGGTGGGAGAACTACTCCCTCCCTCCTGCCACTGCAGTCGTGGCAGCTGTAGGCTCACCTCCTTCCTACAAGAGTTCACCTGAACTCTTAACAGCAATACACAGGACATCAGAAGTGATGCATGTGAGTATCTTCTTGGACATCATTTCACTAATTTGTTACAAACGATGACACCTGGGTGCCACATCAGAAAGTCGGCATGATTTCCCCCAACCCTTAATCGTCATGCAGCATATAATGACCTTACTCTGATATTCCTGGCAGGAGACAACAATATTAGCTATGAAATCTGTAGGTTTCTGCCAAATTCACAAATACTGGCAGGAAAACCTATGGAAGGGGCAGACAGGGCTGGGAAAATGAGGCGTAATTTAATGCAAATGCTCTGTAGTGCTCCCCAGGCTCCATGATTAGGGATGTCAAAAAATTTAAGTGCTCCTTCTGCTTAATATTATGGAGAACTGATTATTACTCACTGTATATAAGGTTTTCTAAAATGATTGTATTTTTCATAAGTAAGTCTCTCATTATTTTGTTCACTAAAGTGTATTTTGCATTGTGCTCAATAATTTCCCCCCCCAAAGTGAAAGCTAATTGTTAAGTCCTGATTTTAACCATCATTTCCTTTTACTTAACTTATTTTTACTCCCTGGTGTAGTAGATAATGGTATATGTTTTAAAAAAATAAAGAGGGGGGGAAGAAAGAAATACATTTGCTAATGCAGGTAGGCATAACTTACATTGAGGACTGGGTTCTTTCAAATACATACCATTTAATTTTCTCAGAGAAATGTTTAAAAAGCCCATTTAGAGATTGCTTTTGAAGGTGAAAGTACTCATGTGTACAAGGTGAGTGGAAGTTATATTTATATATTTGCCCATACTTCCAAATGCTGAAGAGTATGTTTGTACAGGTCACTTTGATTCATTGAGCTGGATACACCTCACAGTCACATTTATGTGACAGAAAAAAATTCTGATTAATTACTGAAAATTCCTGGATTAACAGCTGTGCTCTCATGCACAGCTGAATAACTCATTACAGAATTTAACCTAACTGCAGTATGTCTAAAGAAGAATAAAATATATTGAGAAAGAACCGTAATGATAAGCAGAGTCAGCAGTCACCTGTTTAAAACAAAGGAAGCAGACTTTTACTTACAATATTTTTTTTTTTTCTTCAAGGAGGGCTGAAGGGAGAGTTCGTTTCTTGAATGAATAGAGAAAAAACTGCTAGTGAAAATTCCTCATCTCTGATTTATAATCATCCTATTCCTAATGAGTAAAGACTTCAGTGGTAGCATCTAAGAGCTAATTCTCCACAGAAATAATAATCTGCCATCTTCAGAAACAAAGATTTCATAGAAATACACCCTGAACTTCTTCCATCAAGAGGTCTGTGGTTTGATATAAGTTTGATAGTCAAGCTGTGTTCACTGTCTGATAGAATCTCTGTTCCTGCAATAGAGATCAGTCTCGCACAGTGGTAAAGTGATGCAACTGTACAGACAAGCCATTGTGGTAAAACTCTGAAGAGATCCAGTATGAAATGGTGCGGCTACTTCCTGCAAAGTCCCACTGCTTTCCAGTACTTAACCTCTGTGTGTGCTGAATCTCAGTATTGAACTAACGTCAAGCATCAGTTTGATATTCCATTATCCACCACTTGTCCACAAATTCACATCGAAGAATGCGATTCACCTATTGTTAGTCTTCTGATCCACAGACAGATTCTTTAATATAACTACTCAGACCTATTTTAGGACTGTACATCAGGTAAAGATTAACTACAGTACAAAAAAAATACCTAGTCTTCTTCACTGACTATTAAAATAGGCAAGAGAACTAGGTCAGATACAGACATACACAGCCAAAGTCTAAAATAAGATGAGGTGTATGTAACAGAGCACCCAAGAGTCACGTATGAGAATCTGGTTATCTTTCTACATGCACGAATATACTTGGTCTGATCCGACTGCTCCTGTAGTTGATAAAAAGCCACCTTCTTTTATTGCAGGAAAATCTGATTCCTCAGTTCCTGTTACAGCCACAAAACTATCTTCAACTGCCTTTAAAAGGTACGCATTTTTATCCTTCCTTGTTTACTGAAAACAGTCATAACGAAACTCGACTGGTTTCTTAAATGCTTTATTTCTAACAACAACATAGTCGAGATAAAGTCACTGCTGGAAAGCTGATGGAATGAAAGTGTTCATTAATCACTAGTGGATAAGTGCATGGGAGATGCAAGTCTATATTTTAGTTGAGAAAGAGGTAATTTACAGTTGCCCACATTCCTCAGAATCGATCCAAATTCTGTAAGAGATGCATAGCAAATCAGTCTATAATCAAATGTTCTCTAATAAGATTAAATTTTTTTTTTTTTTTTTAAAGTCAATCCAGAGGCAATGGGAGGTTTGCTTATTACCCAAAGTCTAGAACTGAATGTGGCATTAAGGCTATGTAATTTGCCACACAAAGACAGTATCTGTTATTGGAATTCAAAGTACAACTAATTGGGCCCTTACTCTGAGTGATTTATCCTACCCTGATCTCTACTGGTGTTGCAAATGCCTGCTGTGGACATCAGGTGTATTACTCTGCTTTACATATTTATCTGATTCTAGAGCTGTGCATTAAACACTGTTTTCAAGCTTTACTAAAATTCTCCAGAATTTCATAGTTCCTAAGATTCCCCAACCAAAGAAACTTATATCTACAGACACACCCAAACTCAAGACTGTTACTATACACCACACAAGTACGGAACCAGAGGATAGACACAATCCCCTAGCCACAGAGTTCTGCACTTTTGTTTTCACCTGATTTTTTTTGTTTTCAACCTGCAATAGTCACACATACAGGTTTGGCAAAACATACAAGCACTTCCTCAATGCATTTTGATGATTAAGGTTTGGTGTGAGAATACACTTGAATACTTTGGCCAACAGCTTCAGCCCAAGTGGAACTAAGAGGGACTGGCTACTTACATATCCCAAATAAAACAACAAAACTTCCAGAATCTTGGCCACCCTGTTGCTATCTTGTTTCCTTATAAGCATTACAAAAGTAGCTCATTTTGTAACTAAAGCAGAAAGCCATTCACTGCAAGAGCATGCTTTTTTTTAAATCAAACTGAAAACGGTGTCCATCATTTGTGGAAATCTTAAAATTTACTAAATTGTTGGTGATTAAGCAGCAGTGAATAACATGAAAAAGGTTCATACGTGGAGCATCTTCTGTAGCTGAAAGTTCTTCCTTGCCTCAGAAACCCAGGAAGAAATCCCGTTGCAACGAGCACGCTCGCTGCTGACGCACGGGCAAAGCTGGCAGGACCGAGCTGCCCGCATTCTGCTGTCCTCTTAGCGGTGCCAGTGGCTCCTGCCTATGCCCCCGTTGCTCTCCGTGCAGCACTTTGCTTCACCCGGTGACAGAGAGGGCTCATTCCGCACGGATGTGGAATATGCAGTGGTTATTTATTTGCACAAATGACTCTTGGTGAATTGTATATATCTATATATCCACTTTTCCAGAATCCCCTGAGATCACATGAAATCACACAGCTGAATAGATATTGGAGGGGGGGAACCCACCAAACTTGAACACTCAGAGATTGCATTTCTTGTATGTACTACCCAGCTGTCTAAGCTTAGGCTTGCCTACCTAGGAGGTACTACAAGGGTTCACACCGAGTACCACTATGCCTCAGGACAGTAGTGGTGGGTGCTAGGCTTGAGTAATGCAAGTGCTAGAGTTTGACACAGAGAAGTGTAGGTTCCCAGCTGGAAACCTCTGCAGAAGTCATTATTTTATGGCTTCAAACCATCAATTAATCTGTCTTAATACCTTCTCTTCTATGCCAACACTAAGCTGTAGTTTCTTATGTTTGGATGCTCATCTGTTGTCATTCATCTGGTCAATAAACGGGGAAAGATGAGAAAAAATAACATGAAATTTTGACAAACATCTGGCAGTTAAAGGTACTAAGCTGCAATACAGAAGATACAATTGAAAATATTATATTAAAGATTAATAAAAATAATAAGTGAAAGTAATAAAAACTAGCCTTTTTCCACGACACCAACTCTGGAGGAGAGGAGCACCAGAAGGTACAAAAAAAATTAAAAATAAATAAAAAATCCAACCCATTAGACCCAGAACACCTACACTTCATTCTGCTAGATTTACAAACATGCATTATTCTGGCTCATGACCCAAAAAGCACTAAAACTTTCTTGCTTAGTAGTAAAGTTTGTCAGAAGGTTGTTTTACATTTTATTTTTGCTTCATCAACTTCCCAGCCTTCAGGGGGACTCAACCCGAATTGCACGAGTGTGGAAAAATTAGTTAGCCACCCTGCAATGTCCACGCTGCATATTCTTCCAACTATTTTTGACTGGTGTCTGGATAAGCCCATTCAAGAGAAGAATATTCAGGTAAAACAGCATAAATATCTCCAAGATGAACAACCCCCTGTAAAGCTGTCAGTATGTCTAAACAGAACTACTCTCCTATATATAAAAAACCTCAGATTTTGTCAATTTTCATATCTGGGCCATATAAAGTAATAAGGTTGCTTCACATCTTTTGCACTAGTTCAGGCAGTTAGAAAGCACAGTCAGATCTTTACAGGAGCTGATCAAAAGAGCATTGATTCCTGAACCAAACCAAGCAGTCAAAACACATGGTCTTTTCTCAGCTGCTGAAACCATAACATCCAGATTTGTATCCAAATAGAACCCATCATAATGTAATCATTAATCAGTCTGATTTAGAATAATGTTTGCAACAACTGATTACTGCTGCACATAACCATTTATCCTCTAAAATCTGAAAATGTTTCCCCTACCATTCAAGACAATGCAACTAATTCTGCCAGTATGCTGGGGCTGGGCAGAAATGCCGGTGACTCATCTCGAAAGGATGGAATCTTGCCTAAAATAAATAGCGCATACTTTCAGCATGCTCAAAGGCTAAAAGCCACCATTCCTCTCCTGATAGGCATCTGTACCCAGTTACACTGTGACCTGTGACTTTAAACATCATTGCTCCTGAATCACGTGCCACAAGCACAGAGTTTTGTAGCTCTGATTATCAGATCAAATTTCCATATGTTGAAGTTTCAGATAAAAGAGAAACAACTTCATGACACACAATAGCAGGAACTATGGAAATAACTGTCATGCATGTAAAACAGAATTAGAATTGCACTTGGTGAGTGGCATTTGAAATGAGAATTGATCAGACTTAGTAAAAGGTTCATTCAAGACAGATTTTTGTTTATTCCTTCATGCTGTATACAAATGAACTGTTGCTGTTCAGGTTCAGACCTCACTGGGAGGTTTCCACTTGAGGATGCCCCATTTAACATTGGGAAAAAGTAGCCCTGACAAATCCAAAGTGACCATATGAACTGGGAGGAGAAGGGGGAAAAAGCAGCAGAGCAGATGGGGAGAACTAGAGTGTATTTTTGTTGCGAGGGTGCCTGCTCTGGGCACAGGTAGAGTTGGGGCAGGCATAGACAACAGCTAAGCACACGCAGCGGGGTGCCCGCAGTAACACAACAGCAAATGACATGCTCTCAGTCCCTGTGAGCATCTCTGTAAATTTATCTCATTACTGTCACACCAGCAGGCAGCGGAGCCGCCAGCAGCACAGGCTAATCTCCCTCACCGTTTGTTCCCACTGGGTTGAGAAGGGGCCAAAGCGTGACAGGGTGTTGAAGAGGCAGAAGGCAAAACAGAAGTCCAAAGGACTGCAAGAAGTTCAATCCCAGGGGTAACAGGATGGTATTTATATACAGCTGCCCATCAGCTACAACCTTTTTCCTGTCACAAGCATCCTGCCTAAAAGAAGAGATGTAAATAGATAATGGGCGAAGATCTTAGAAGTAACAGAATTAATTCATGTTTGGGAAGAAGAGGCTCTGCCCATCTAATCTTTCTGCTTCTCCAGAGCATAAGGAACAGGGGACATTTCTCTTGTAATGCTGATGGCTAAACAGTTCATTAAAAAGACAGTTTCAATAATTCTGTAACTGGGCATAATTCCACCTAATTGAAAACCGAACATTTCACTGTTAGCATCATAGAAGGACTGAGCCAAACTACTTTCATATGAACAAATTGTTTTAACTGCCTTAACGTACAGCCTGGCATGTAAGTGGCAACACAGAAATGATGTCAGAAGACATCATAACAAAGTGCCTACACAGCACTGCTCAGCATCCGCAGAGTCCCTATTTGTCTCTAGAATTGGATGCGCTTTTCTCCAGACTTGTCTAACCGCTTGATTTGTGTTTTGGCACTCAGAAACAGTAAATGAAAACCTTCCCCCACTGAATTTCAATAATGCTGAAGTTGCAATAGGAGACAATGAAGCCAACATTAATAGTGGAATCCATTCCTCATTACTGCAGGCTGGTTTCAAAGGAGAAGAGAGTATTTTCATCAAAACATTCTCATTACTTTGTCTAAGTGCTCCATCTTCCATAGAGATCCAGAGTTACTTACGCTCTTGCATAATATATCCAGTTATTTATACTTTTGCATTTACTCTAACTCAAATCTAAAACAAAGACCTGTGAGAGGATCTCTGCCACAGGCAGCTTGTAGCATAGCTCTATCTTTTGGGGAACAGAAGAAAGTTGGGGGGAGGGCAGGTGGGGTGTGTTCATTTTTATTAGAAAAACAAACATGTTGAGGATTCATGTGGTGGTTCCTTTCATAGAAATTTTAAGAGGACCTTTTAACATATTAACAGTGGACCCTAGCTCCAAAATACCTATATCTATACCACAGCAACAAAATCATTAGAGATCCTTATCATCAGTCTCCGAAAGAACCCCATGAGAAAACTCCCAATACAGGTGGCTATGAGCAATTAACTTGGAAAATCCTCTAAGGAGGTGTTCTCATTGCTCAGCATCACATTTAGCATGATGGGGTCTCAGGGAAAGATTAAGACACAACCACTGTGTAATTAAATAATTAAAAGCTCAAGAGTCTTTGTTCCTCTTACTTCAGAAAAAGACCACCTTATCGTAGAATCATAGAATGGTTTGGGTTGGAAGGGACCTTAAAAATCATCTAGTTCCAACCTGCCTGCCATGGGCAGGGACACCTTCCCCTAGACCAGGTTGCTCAAAGCCCCATCCAACCTGGCCTTGAACACTTCCAGGGATGGGGCATCCAAAACTTCTCTGGGCAACCTGTGCCAGTGCCTCTCACCACCCTCACAGGGAAGAATTTCTTCCTTCTATCCAATCTAAGTCTACCCTCTTTCACTTTAAAGCCATTACCCCTTGTCCCATCACTACATGCCCTTGTCAAATGTCCCTCTCCAGCTTTCTTGCAGGCCCCCTTTAGGTACTGGAAGGCTGCTAGAAGGTCTCCCTGGAGCCTTCTCTTCTCCAGGCTGAACAACCCCTACTCTCTCAGCCTGTCTTCATAGGAGAGGTGCTCCAGCCCTCGGATCATTTTTGTGGCCCTCGTCTGGACTCGCTCCAACAGGTCCATGTCCTTCTTGTGCTGGGGATCTCAGAGCTGGACACAGTACTCCAGGTAGGGTCTCACAAGAGCAGCATAGAAGGGCAGAATCGCCTCCCTCGGCCTGCTGGCCACACTTAGAATCATAGAATTGTTCTGGTTGGAAGAGACCTCTGAGATCATCGGGTCCAACCACTTCTTTTGATGCGGCCCAGGATACGGTTGGCTTTCTGGGCTGAAAGCACACCTTCTACCAAAACAAATCCCCACTACAAAAAGGGAAGCGAAAGACTGTCGAGACATCACGGAGCACAGAGCTAATGAAAAAACAGATGAAAATGGAATTTTCTTGTAGATCAACAGGTAGAATTGAGAAGCACAAAAATGTCTGCACTGAGTAAATTCCCCCTGGGTGGGCAGTATGGCAAGCTGAAGAGCTGCCCATAAGCCACGTGCATAAAAGCTGGGACTTGATGGAAGTTTACTTATTGGCTGGTCCCATGTTGCTACACTCCTTTCCCAAATTCCTACTGCAGGCAGGCTAAAAATCCATTAATTTTTTTCCAGTTGCTACCTTCCCTTTCAAGTGATTACCTAGTTACAAGCAGGAATACTGTGTGGTTGAGAAAAGGCAAAAGGAAAAGGTGGGTCTGTGAATTAAAGACAATCCAGTTTTCAAACCAAGGCATGCACCGTATCTCTCCGGTTTGAAGTGCAAGATCTAGATGACTCTCCCCCAAATAAAATGGTATCATGCATTTCCAAGGTACAAAGGCACATAACCTGAGTAACTGAACCTGCATTTGCAGTCTTGCGGTGGCACTTTGACCAGCAAGACCGTTCTTACACAGTATGTGTATGATTTGCATGACAAATCTGGCCTTTTTCCTACTTACCCTGGCTGGTTCATGAAAAAAGTGCCACTGATAAGGTTTTTTCTGTCTCTCATTTTACAGACTTCTTTTGGAAACTAGTATTATCCTGTGGCTAGGAAAAATAAAATTAAAGCGTTTCCTTAGATTCTGAATTAACACTAAATAGATCACTCTACAGCTGTAAGTATTGATTAGATAAGACTGAAGGAACAGATTTACTGGTAAGAAAGCTTAATCAGTTTCTATAAGAAAAAGTAAACTGCTAACCAACAGGATGGGGTGGGCACACACACCGTGTATAAGTGTGTGTGTTCTCTAGAGGTTAACTTTGATGAAAAATTACATATTAGCAGCTGTACTGCAAAAGTGATGAAAGAAATCAAAGCAATACAAACATACATAAATACAAGAGGATCCTGATATTTAGCATGAAATATACACATACTGCATTTGAATAATTATCAGTAGTAAAAATGAGATTCAGCTATATAAAAGTCTAATTACATTCTTAATCAAATTATGAGATATTAAAAAAGGTTACTGGAATACCTTTGAAGCTATATCAGGAATGAGAAATAACATAAGCCCTTTGGTATCACTCTGGTTAATTAAACACCAAAAAAAATTAATACTTGTATTTAGTCAAGAAAGAATCTTCCTTTAAGGCCACGCTAACATCAAGCAAAAATACAGCCTGTACTTCTCTTTATACAGAGCATCATGAAGGGTTAAATTCTGCCCCCAAACTTTTCCCAAGCAACTAAAGCGTGGGAGCAAAGGTGAAATTAAATGCAGAATTTGCTCCTGCCGTGCAGTCATTTGCTCAATTACCAGCTCGGCAGTACCGCCTCTGTGCCACCAATAGACACCAGTGCTGCTTTACTTTAAGCAGAACAAACATCCAAGGAGACAAGCTCCTTGCCCTCAGGAGTTTAAAGTCCTGAGAGACAAAAGAGACAAGGGACAGAATGACAGAATCACAACTAAGAGCTGTTCCCCCTCCACACATCTCTTTTGCAAATCTATAAAAGTTCAGAAGGCTTGAGTAATTTTATACTAAGAAAAAAAAGTAAATAAAGAACTGCAATTTAAATAAGCTCATAATAAAACCAGAACACAGCGATATTGCACCTGCAACTTCTTCATAGATCCATATTGGACATTAACTCCGTCAGCGTTCAAACACCTGTGACAGCTCAGACATTGCCCAAGTTATTTTCAGAGCTTGTACAGTCTAAAAAGCATTTTAAATCATTCTTTCAGATCACATTTCCTAACTCAATAGCACAGGTAAAAAGAAACCATCTGTCTGTGTCTTTTTTGCATAACCTCATTTGCATGTCATTAATACACTTAATATTATATAGGAATTTATACCAAAATATTTCCGATTCTTCTAGCTAGCAACACTCTAATTTGTAGACCACAAGGTAATTTCAAATGTAAGTGAATCCGAGGTCACTTCAGAAGCCAACTAAATCAGGAAGAAAAACCCCATGTTTGTTAGGATTCAAGTGACCTGTCATTTCACAACAAGATTATATCAACAGCCAGATACATTTTTGTCTGAATACAAGAATCAAATCATTCAAGTGAACATTATAACACTAATGTAAAAAGGAACTATTGAGAATGAAACAGGTTCTTTTTAATCATGTTTCTACTTTTGCTAACGCCACACATTAAGAGGCAATTAAAGTAGCTATAATGTTGTTAGGAATTTTGTTTTGGTTTTGCAATGACACACTTTGCTTCAGAAGCAAGTCCAATAAGCCACCTGAAATTATCTTTGAAATTGTGTTTGTAACAGTTACTTAAAACTACAGAAACGTAATAGTTTTTCTAACATCATTTATTTTTTGACATCTAGAGGGAACCTTTATTTTCTGTACTCGCACAAGGAGATTGATGTTAACCTCTGATTAATCAGGTTCTCACCCATGCTTGTTAAATGTGCTGCTTCAGCCACAAGAAAGCAATTCCCCATAACCCTATGCTATCCCTTTCCGCATGATAGTTATGTTGATTTAGCAACAAATATGAGGCCAATTTACTGCCTGGACCATATATACCTAGAGTACATAGTAGGAATGCACCATGATAGGTCCTGCAGTTCTGGTCTCCTCAGTGTCCTTATCAGGTCTCCTAGAGCACACAACAGCTCCCCATCCAACTCGTATGCCTAAATATCCTTAGGGAGGAATCCCGAACATGGAGGGAAGCATGGAGCAGGATGAAGCCAGGCACCCTCTGGGAGCAGAGCTGCAGGGCAGCACTGGGTGACTGTACGTGCCGTAGGATATGCTCAACCATAATTCATGCGCTTTGTTGCATGTTTCAGACGTTTATTTGGTACTTGCAGACTTTCATCTGCAGTAAACAGGCAGTCACCTCCTTCAGGTATTAAAAATGGGCCACTTACAGGTTAGCTTTCAGATATCAATGCATTTTGTCCAACAATGCTAAAACCAAGCCTTGCCATTCAACTTCACTTCTCTCTAAAGAGCCCTCCCTCCCACCACCATGATGTTTTAAACAAAAACAAACCAACACACAACAAAAAGCCCAACAGAAGTCACCAGCGTACTGGAACTATTGCCTACTATAATTAGTGAATTTAATTCCTGTCTGTTTTCCACCTCAGCATTCCTTACCTTACAGTTACACTGAAAGCTGCTGTCAGGAAGATCAGCTCACTCCATTTGAGCACTATGGGCTTAGCCCATTCAATAACACACGCAGCCCACGACAGGTAGCAGGTGTCAACCTGGCAAACAGCTTCTGCTGCACAACTGCTTACTCTCAAGAGCAGGGAAAACATCTCACCAGAACAGAACTGAGACTCGCAACTGATGCTGCAGTCAGTGATTCCACAATGAGAGTTTAAATCAACCTCAAACCTTTCTCCGCTGTTAGTTATTTGTGAAAATTTACTTTTTTTCCTAATCACTTTCACAGACCAAATATTGCTTTCATATTTCCTACAGCTATATTCATTTTGGGGAGTGTATCAGGATTTTGATGATCATCCCTCATCATTTTTAACAAAAATATTAGCCAGAGATGAGTAAGAGGAAAACAGCTAACATTTTGCCACTATAACAAGGCTTGGTCAGGGACACGCACCCAGAAGTCGCAGAAATATCAGCCACTACATAGAACTGGAGACAGGACAGAGAATGGACAAGTTCACAGCTACACAGGAACAGTTAATATTTAATGTGGAAGGGTGACAAAATGGTGTGTATGAAGCAGTGTTAGCATTAGCCAGTGGCAAACGCATTGCCGGAGATGTGATAATTTTGCAAGCCATTGTACTACAAGTAGCCTTTTTGAAATGACTATTCTACTGAGAGAATTGCTCAGCTCAGTGAAATTACCAAAAAGTTCTAGTCTAAGAAATAAAGTCATATTACTTTTTAGATCACATTTAAATTGCTGTAAAGTGAATAACCTACTAAGGGAGAAAGAACAGTATGCTGGTCTTAGAGGAACCTGCTGTCAGTTGTACCACCACCTGTGTTACAGTGATAAACCATTAAGAAGAGAGAACATCTCTGCTTGCTGTTTAACCTGACAAATTAATTGAGAAGGTCCATAGGGGACATACCAATACTGTATGAGTCAGACTGGTTGCTTTATCAGTAACACTACAACCTTCTCATATCAGCTATTTCCACTTGTGGAGGGGGTAGAGCCAGGTGAACTGTTTTACTAGGATCCAGGCCACCGCCTGCACTACCGTCATTTCGGTAAGCCTGGAAGAGATTAACTGGGTGGATGAAGTAAGCACAGGCAGGTTCTGTAACCTTCAGAGACAGCAGAGTTACCGGAGGGGCTCACAAATCAGGGCATAGCATCACTGCAGGAGAGTCAGGAGTAAGAGCTGCCCAGTCCCAGCCCCAAACTCCTGAGCTGGAATCAGTTTTGGGCCATTACAGAGTATCATTTGGAGTCTATTAAAGAACCTTTTACAATCACATTTACCACTGATATACATTTTTAGCCTTCATAGCCCAACTACTTAAAAATGGCATGCATTAAGGAATCATATTTTAGGCGAAACAAGGTTAAATCTGGTGCCAAAAAGAAGGAGAAAAAGTGAATTCCCTTTTATGAACAGTAGAAAACATTTAGAGGCAATCAATTTAACTCTACTGAGCCCTCAAAATTTTGCTCACGTAACCGTGGTTGGGATAGGAAGTGTCCTTCTGCACATCAGGCTGATGGGTTCAAATCAGCCTTCTGATGAATAAACTAATCTCTTCAGATATCAGATTTTTTTTATTGATGTTCATTCCACTGTTTTCCACTGTTTGGACTTAAAAGTAATCAGAGTTCATCATCTTGACTTTCTCATGAGGACTTTTTCCCCCAACAGCTATTTTTTGTCCTGCCTTTGCTCATACTAATGACCCTGGCTTTGCCCAAAGTACTTTAAAACGTCAGAATAATATATAAAGGGGTCTTCGGGTAACCGAGAGTTGAATGCTTGGAAAAGAAGGATGATGTGTGCAGCTGGAGTGTTAGAGAAAGAGAAATTTGAAAGGAGGGATACTTGATGGCCAGTGTATCTATAGTTACTTACATAGCCTAAGGCCAAGATAGCCCATCTTCCCATCCCTCAGTCTCCCACCTAGAAATTTTTTTATTCATTTATTTTAAACATAAAGCTATTATTCAAGTCCATCAAGACTACTTGGATTATAAATGCTTTAAGTAACAACTCTGTGTTAGATTGTGTCCAGGCACAGAAGAAGAATTAAGACTGACATCTGAGGGAGAGCTGAAGGAGAATTTCTCTAAATGCAAATCAATTATAATAACTGCAAGAAGAAATAAGTCTTTAGTCGGCTTGATTTCCTTTTCCTGAACATTAGGATGACCTATATATAAAAGTGTCCAGCAAAGTGGGTACTGTATCCTTGAGGGACATTTCGCCTCTGTCCCAGATCTTTGAGATTACATTTAGCACTCCAGAATAGCTCACGAAGGCATGCACTACTGACTACAAACTGCAAGGCATCCTCTCTTCATTAGCAATGGGATCCTCTCCAGATAGTCAGAGGGGACTACGTTAGTGCACATAGCAATGATCATTTCAGCTAATTAATTTTAGCCGAGATGCTCAAGCTGACAATTTCTGGAGTCATGCATCTGCAAGTTGGGGTGTGCTTCCCCAGCAGAGATTCATTTATTCTGAGAAGGCTTGCCCCAGAGAGTAAATCTCCATTAGTTTGTTCCTCCACTAGCACTGATAGGAGTCTTACGGCATTAAAGTATCATGTCACCCATCCCTAGGGCCCACAGTGAAGTTAACACCTCATGGTTAATCCCTTGCAATGCAGCCACTCCCATCTCCTTACCAAACCTATCAACAGCATGCCTGCAGCCATTCTGCATCAACAGGGATGTTTTATCAGCTCCAGATCAGCCTGCTTAGATAGGGTAATTTAAAATCTCATTCATTATATTGTGTTTTACTTATCCATGCGAAACATTTCAATCAGCAAATTGAGTTTTAATGGAAGAGAAAGAGATGATTCTTATTCATGCAGAGTTGTATATGTTACTGTTCGATGTATTTTTCCATTGCTCCTGTAAGGGAACCAGGGATAGAAATACGTAATTTGTAACAGGAAAGTTGAATGTAAATTTCATATCTACATAACTGAAAGTTGTTGCGTGGTGGCCGGTTCACTACCAGAAGGAAACATACCTTCCAATACTACAAAGCTCAACCCAATTATTCTTTGTTGGAAGAGCAAGCTAAGCAACTGCTTCTATAGCAAGAACTTTGACAGTGTTGTTCAGCTATAAGTTACACTTCTTACCACAAACACTAGTTCTATAAGGCTCGCTCCGGCCACCTTTTTGCCTTGGAGAATCTCTGGCTTTCCCAGGATTTCTTTGAATACTGCTATAGAATGTATCTCATCTCCCAAAGGCCCTTTCCTAGCCTTCTTATATTTTATTACTGACTTGGAACATTTGGGAATGAATTTATTTTTACTTCTGAGACTGATATGGAAAATAGAAATGCTATATTGACTTATGAAATGGTAGTCAAAATGATTACAGCTATCTGTCCCATCTCTGAAATATTAAAAAAAGCATTAGATATATATTTTTTAATACTGTGGCTGTTGTAAAAGCCCTGTTCGAGAGCCTTGTTCAGCTTCAGTCCTTATCTCAAGCTTAATGCAACTACTCAGATACTTTGAGGTAACAATTCAACAAGACACACAAGATGCTCACACTTAGACCATGGCCTTTCCCAGGTTAATAACAGAAGACAAAGAAAGTGACATGCATAACCATTGAGAACCGGTACAGAATAGGTTAAAGATTAATTCAGCAAATAACACATTTAATACATATACCACCTTCACCAGCAATATTTAAATAGATTACTGTATGTGAAGGTAACAGATAAAAGGAAAGTTCTGATCTATAATCATATCACAGCCTGTTTAAACACCCACAAAACAAACCAGTAGCTTACAATTCTAAATGACATCCTCACTACCAAGTAACTTCCTGACCATGACAAAAGATCCACAACCTCAGGTTTATTACAGCTTTATCCAGAAATCATCCTGTGATGCAAAACAGAAAATTTTTACACTGCTGGGGTGCATTTATATGCCTTATTTGTGCATGGAATAACCGTGATTGCATTTGTAATTTGGGTAATTGTGCATGCACAACTGGCCAGCTGCATGTAGAATCACCCAATTCGCACATGTTGCCTTAATTGCCACTTGAATTATGACATTTTACAGTTATGTGCATGCAAATGTGAGCAGAAAAAGACTCATTTGATAAACAAAGCACTTTGCACTGGTTTTCAGTCCTTCCTAATCAGTCAGAGTACTTGAGGCCATTTCTGCTGACACTTGAAACAGTAGATGTATCCTGAATTTGATTCTGAAGAAGCTTCTCTCAACCTTATGTAAGCATGGTTAAGTATTGGAAAACAGAGTAACGCAACATGGCTAGAACTTCAAAACAAGTCACTTGTCACAATTGGTAGAGGTAGATCTCTCCCATATCTCTTGCAGCCAACCCTGGATGCTGAATATTCATTGATAATGAAAATAGGTATGTTTATTCCTTTGTAGTTCTATGAAATTTCATCCACTGGTCTCCACGTAAAACAAATACTAAAGGTTAAAGCAACGAAGAAGCACCTAGGAATACCACAGTTATTCTGTGACGTTACTCTAGTTTGCTAAAATTATATGCTTTGGAGGATCCCAATTATGCTGAAGACTAAACAAGCAGAGCTGGATCTCCCACTCCAGCAAAGGAGCTTGCAACTCAAGAGCAAGACAAGAAGAGTCTTAAGCTTAGCACTTTGAGGCTGCACCAGTAACATACAGACTCAATGAGTTAAAGCACCTTTTAAGACCACCTGTTAAGAGGCATAATATCAGGATTCACTTCATCTAGCAAAATTAGCTCTAAGATATACTGCACCTGGAATAGAAAATATTGGAATTTAAAAAGGTTTCCTTCACAGATGAACAGAAATGGCCAGAAGGGATTAAACAAAAGAAAAAGAAAGAAGAAAAAAAAAATCAGGCATATGACCCAGCCTTTACAATGGAAATAAGCTATTTCATTGGCTAAACAACTAAAAAGTCAAGAAATCACAATTGATAATTAGAAACCATAGTAAAGGAACAGGAAAGAGTAAGTGAACAACTATTGATCAGTATTCCAAACTAGATTCACAAATATACTCCAGTGATTATTTCTTACATCAATAGCTGGAGAGCAACCTTAAAGCAATAACCAGGGACCACCTCACAGTCATGCAAGATTAAGAGAGTTGGGTTTGGAGGTTATTCCCCTGAAGGAACTGCAAGTAATAAATAACAAGATTTCTGCTTATTGAGTCATCCACAACTAAGTCATATATATACACCCGAGAACAGAATATACGAATACGTCTTTTGGCATGTGCACATGAGAATTAGTCAAATTTGTTAGGGTGAAAAAAAAAAAACAACACACAAACAAAAAACCCCCAAAAACTATAGTTACCTAAACACAGATTTAAGGTGGTAACCACATGTCATAGTAATCTTCAGTCTTCTTCCCTTATGCACTATAAAATATTCCCAAATTCCATTAGTATACCCAACATGAATTGTACACCCAAGTAGTCACATTTTGAGCATTTGAAAGACTTATGTAAGAGATACATTGGTTTATTCGACGGGGCTTGTTTACAAGCACTATCTGTCAAGCATCTCAACAGCTTTGTGAACCTGTGCCAAATTCTCATTCTCCGCAGTTCAGCTTGCATTCATCAACACTACATGATGAGGCTGATGAGGTCTATTTCCTCAAATACAGAAGTAGGACTGGACAGAAGCACCCTGGAGGTTACACTGTCCTATCTTCAGTAACATCACATTTTCTTTTTCATGAAACAGTCATCTTCCCTGCTTAGAAAAAAGTAAGCCTGCCTGTTTATGATTTATTGAAAGACAAATATACAGAAAAGCTATCAGCATAAGAAGATGCTCAGCAGCCTTGGGAGCACAGAGTGGAGAAGATAGTTCCCCACCTTGTCAAAGCAGAAAGCTTACAGCAGCAGAGCCATTTTTGCAAAGGTAGCTTCATACCAGATGTAGGGAGTGGATACCTCCATGCGCTCCACCTCTTCTTTGCATCAGATTCAGAGCGCCCTGTGTACAAAGGGCTCTATGTTTGTCACATCACTTACAAAAAACACTGTCTGATGCAGCATTGAATGCTGGCTTCCCCCGTACTGGAACTGGGAGTACTGAATTTCCTGGACTTCCTGCACTATGTGGTTCTCCATGTAGATATTCTCATCCCTGATTACTTTGCTTTGCTAAGATGAAAATTTATCTTCCTCTCCCAAAAATCAAGCTCTGAATTGTTTCTACGCATTTTTAGCTTCCATCCCTACATTTGGGATCAGATTTCTTTATTTTTTACTCACCTGCAAAAATAAATTACTTTCCAATAAACAGGATTGAATTTATTTAGAAAAATACATTTCAAGTATCAGTACGGGTAGGGCAAGAAACAATACTGGAAACAAGAGTCACATTCTAAAGTTAGTTCCAACCAGAGCATCTGTCTCTGGAACACTTGTTAATAATGCCTGAATAATGAACATCATCTAGTTTTTTATTCAGATCTTTCTTTTCCACATAGGCTAAATCACTGCAGAACCTAGAAGTCTTCTCAATTTATGAATTTATTCTCATAATACTTCACTGCAGCTGGGAAGTAAATTTGACATTTTGTTTAAAAGAGAAGGAAAAAAGGAAAACAGGAACACAGATCTTCATGGCCTGTTCAGACAGACAGAGAAGTCCCTAATGGATGCGATATATTTCTTTTCTGTCACAAGTAACGGTCCGAATAAACGCAGGTTGTCAGCCCAGTAACTTCAAAGTAGACTATTTCCTAAAAAAGCTCTTCAGTCTGTGGCAAACACCACAAAGACTGCCTCTCTTCGCAGAACTAGTCTCACCTCTCACTTGGTTACACCTCTCCTAAATCATTCATGTTACCTCGATGCTGCTCACCACTATAATTATAATAGCAAACCTGCACTCCCTTCTGCTTTCCAGGAGAGGCAGATAATAGATGGTAATTGATAAGCTAGTGAGGTCAGTTATATGAAGGCTGTAATTGCTAATTCATACCTAGTAATGCAAATTGTTAACACATTAAGGAAAGAAGGATGAAACTTTGATTTCCTCAATACCATTGGGCATAAACTACACTTTCCACTTCTTTTCCACACTCTATAAGCAACTAATAGACACCGACAGATTTAAGCAAATGTAAAGATGTTACACAGTATATGAGTTTTAAAATAATCATTTTATAGAACCATATAGTTTAATTCTCATATGAGATATAATTCTATCATTATTCCTTATGTATTATACATAGGTAGTTGAAGAACAAAGTTTCAGGCTCTGGCAGTCATCTGCCAAAAAACATGGGATACTCAGCCAAAGAGACAGTATTAAATTCTAAACAAAAGAGTTTCTTACTCAAAACTTCCCACAGGAAAAAAATTTCAACCAAGATTCCATACACTTGAAATCATCTCATCCAAGCTGAGGTTTCTTCTTGTCTCTTGCATTTCTCAGGTTTTGTTTAGCTTTGGTTTAAATGCAAGTGTTTTGCTGTTGAGTCACAGTACATCGACGCATTTCATTAGTGTTACTAATAACCTTCTGAACAAATAACCTTCTTACTGTTTGGTAAAGCTGAGGCCCAGCAGGGATACAGCAAGTTTCAGCCCATGACAGGGCTGGGTGTGCATCTCTGAAGGTTATAGTTACACTTTCCAGCTTTTTGAATAGAAATACTTAAGTTAGCGGCAGTTCCAGGAAGCTTAGTAAACTCCTTGAGGCACAAGTAAAAACCCATAGACAAACCCCTTTTCCATCGCCTTCAAACTTTCAAGGACAAAAACTCTGCTTTTGCATACAGCATGCCCCTGAGTTTTGTTTTTAAACCACAAACTTTGAGGGACAGTAGGTTTCTATTTTCCTCTTCATTGATTGGAGATCAATGAAATATTTCACACCCCACTGAAATATCACAGCCTGCATTTTTTCATTTAAAATCCTGCTGACAGTTTAAGGTGAAATAATTTCTCCTTACATTCTTCTCTGGACCAAAGCATACAGTTCTGCAGCACTTCACACTGTTTTTATAAATGCTCTTTGTAAATGAGAGTACAAAAGCAGGAATCACCATGCTATTTTTACCTCCCCCGCAATCTTCCGTATAATCCTGTTTCTTAGTTTCAGGAATGTCAGTTACTCCAAACATCCCCTGTTTGTATATCATACAGAAGCAGTCGTAATCACAGGCCTTCTAGTGTTACACCCTCAACCAGCCTTGCCACTGCCTATTTGGCAATTTTGTGCAGCATCCTAGCTTAGCAAAGGCAGGAGCTGATCACCACCACCCCCCAAAAAAAACCCTAATCACAAAACATTTAACCATTTACTCACTTAGCAAGCTAGGGGGAGGCACAGAGAGGGAGAAGAGAAGGAATACAGGAAAAAGTCCTTCATCACTAGCACAGTTTTCATAACCTTTTGCCCCTTTTCTTCCAAGTGTTTGAATGGGCTCCGGTAGAATAGGCTGTATCAAAAGTATGTATTTTAAGCAGTATTAGGAAGGTGGCCCTATTAAAAATATCTCAAGCAGAGTAAAAAAAAAAATTAGGAATAGCTTCCAGAAAAACAGCAGAACTCAAACTCACTGAAATTAGGAGCACAATGCTGATGGGAGCCAACTGAGAGTTTGGCTCAAGATTGTTTCTTTTTAAATACACAAATCTTAGTTCAAAGTTATAGGCTACACTCTAGGTATCCATGCAGACAAGGAGTAAGGGAGCAAGGGTTCTTGATAAAACAGTCAAAGTGAGCTCGCTGAAAACACCACTTGCCATATTGCAGCCTACCGCTGTGGGGGTGAGGCACCCAACATACACAGTTTCCTACATTTTTATATTCAAGCACATCTATAGATAAAGAGAGGACAACAAACTACCATTTATGAGTCAGGAGAAGTACCAAATGGAATTCTTCAATCATGGTGAATAACAAATGGGCAAGAAAAATAATAATCTAACCAAAACCCAAAGTTTCTCAATTATATCAGCCACAGAACTAAAGCTCCTGTAAACGCCAGGATGCCACTATTCATTACCCCAGTGCTCCCTCCCATCAGGTGCAGAGACCTCTGCAAATTTTCAGCTATTCCAAAGAACTGCAGCAGGAAACAAAAGAGCCCTTCAGTTGAGAAACAACATTTAGATGGGGACAGACCCTTTACTTCCTCGAGTTTCAACGTTTCTGCAGCAAGATACCCGCCTTGTGCACAGTGCAGAACTCCAACACACTCACCTCCTCTGGCGACGGGCATCAGCCCAAGTCAACATCACCAGGATGCCAACCACACTTCCTCTGTGACATCTCACAATTTTATATTAAGAAGTACTACAAAAAAAAAAAGAGTTTTTCTACCCTTCAGGAGGTCTTCATTTAAAGCCATAAAATATTCATAGATATTTCAAAAATATATATGTGTGAAAACGGATTTAGTAAGTGTACTTTCTGATTTCTATTTTTAGGAAACCACTACAAAGCCCAGCTACATACATGTTTCCTGCTACCACTTTCCACACTTTGGCTTTCACTGTTAAAACTTACTGTGCTACTATAAATCTGACATCCACAGGAATAAAAATCTAAATTAAATATTAGGCATTTTTACCAACATGATTTATAAATGCACCAATCATTTCCTAAAAGGAAGGCTTTATCCCATATAGGAAGGGAGCCACTTCTGATTATTCTGTACAATTGCTGTCCACTAAGTTCGCAATTATTAACTTTACACATGGTGGGGAGGGGACATACATGTAACTGTCACTTACAATTTATGACAATGTCCTGAAATTAAGTCGAACAATTTATTTTTAATGGATGCTTAAAAGAATTTTTAAGTACATTCCTCAGACTTATTGTAGTTCACCAGCACTTTCTTTCAACATATGATGGATAGTTTCCATTTTAAAATATGACATTTGTTGTAATATAGTTTAAATTACTTTTCTTCCTGGAGCATGTGTTATTCAGAGTTACCATTATGCAGTAGGAAATTGTACATTATGTTGCTGCTTTATCTCCTTTTATGGCTCATGTTACAGTTGCATCCATTCAGGTACAATTACATGGGGAGAAAGTGATTTAACATTTGTATTAAGAACAGTCCTGTTCAGCAAATTTATTTTAGCTTTTGGTTAATTACGAAAGAGGAGTGAGAATAACCCAAAACAGCTACGGTATGTAGACTTTTTAATTAAGTAAATAAAACATATTTCCCCCAATACATGTACTCACAGTAAAACAGATTTATGGCACTGTATTTATAGGCAAAGTTATAGTAACCTTCATTTATTACATAAATTAATTGTAACATAGGTTAAAGAAATTTTTCCCCAAAGGCTTAGCTTTTAGTATTAGTTTGCTTTACATCTGAATTCTCTCAAGTTTCACTGAGGAGGGTTTCACAAGCTGAATTTTGTTGGGGGAAAAAAAAAAAATTATCATAGTGTATGCACGTAGTAATACATGAATTAAGTTCTCAGATTCTAGGCACTATCATGTTATTATACAGGACTCCAAACGGCATAATTAATATCTGTTCAGGATTAAACTGTTTCTCTCTTCTGCTTCCAATGTAAATCCAAAGCATTTCCCCCCCATCAGTTATTATATCTATAGATACAAACAATAAAAAGTCATGCTGTAAATTAGAATCTGTGTTGTTCCCATTGCCAGAAAGACAGTGAAACAATATTTTTATATATACAGAGTGTAACCTGTTGGACAAGTACAAAGACATTTTAATCAGGATGTAATAGGTATTCTTATTCTGTTCATTAAGATAAAGAAATGTTTGGCAGGCAAATGTTTCATTAGGTTGTAATTTGCTTTGATATGCAAATTAAGATGTAATTAGTTTTGAATTTCTGAAGAAGTAGAGGCTACGCGCTAGACATATTTTTATGTGTTGAACAATGAACGTTCAAGTAGCTACCTTCCCTCCCCCCCAAAATAAACCTCCAAAACCCCACTCCGTCCTCTTGTATATGTTCTTAAAAGCAAGTGCCTTCCACACCTTTCCCTCAGATGTTTTAAGTTCTTAAAAATTTACTTAAAAACATACAATTACCAAGAAGGATACTTGTTAAAGTTCCTTTTTTTTTTTCCCCTATTTCAACTCTATTCTGCAACACTAGAAATTGTGAGACAGAATGAAAAGCTGTTGTAAACAAACATGGCTACAGCATCAGTAGGACAGCTATATCAATTTACACCAGCTGTGAACCTGACATATATACTGTGAAAAGAGCTTGAGGTTAAGCAGGGTTGCATATTTGAAATGAGGGAATTAAGCTTAAGACACAGAGGTATCTAGGGTTATTAGCAAGCAGCTGAGGAAAGCACAATTAATTCTATACTTGCCTTGTTAAAAATATGACTTAAAGCATAAAGACAGAATTTACAATAATCTATTTGGCTCAGCTCACTACAATAGACCAGCAGAAATTAGTTACTGCAGTAAACTATGAAACAAGCCACAACAGTACAGGGCTTGGGAGTTCTGCACATCCTAAATTGTCACACTTGACATCAAGTAAAGTGCTCAGTCCACGGCAATATCAGAAACCAAACCAGAGCTTGATCCAGTGATAATATCACCCAACAACAGCAGCACCACACGGCAACCCTCCTGTAGCGAGACTCTTGCAGAGACTAGGCAGTGGTGTGCGATAAATCGGTCTCTTTGGCACGCCGGCAGGTCAGGAGAGCCACAGTCAAATCCCCAGCGATGTCTCTTGGTACAAACGTGCCTAAGGACTGGAAGTCACGCTGGAGTCTGCCAGGCTGCACGCGTTCCACGCAACAGCTGCTCATCCCTCCAACACACCACAACTCACGAGCAGCCACTTCGCTACAGTTAGGGCCTGTTAGTGTTGCATCTTTTGCAAGGCATTTTATTAGAATAAACTAACTTTTTTGCTTCATTTAGCCGGAAGCTTAGAAATATTGGTAGTTATGAAAGGTTAAAATATTTGTTAGAGATCTAAGATATCTTCTATTGTGCGGCAAGCAGCGATTGAACTCTCACCAGTTTCATCAATATTGTTGAGGGCTTCCTGATGTTAAGAAGAAAACCCACGTATTTTGGGAGTGTTTTAAGAAAGTATCACTAAGAAAATTTACACAAAAAATTGTGAACTTTGAAACAGGAGTTGGGAGGGAATACTCATTTTTACTTTTTTTTTGTTCATTTCTGCATCAATTCATGAGTGTCTCAATGCATCAATTTTCAATAATGAATGGAAAAAAACCACCACTAAAAAGTTAGCTATAACTCCAATAGAAACATTTCACAAACCCCCAACATTTCATATAACTAGTTTAAGATAATATATTAATACATGGATTTATTTTCATTCCAAGCCAGGCTGAAAGTCATCTAAAATACTTCACACAGAGAAACCAGGATTTTAACCAGTTCCATCTTTATTATTTTGGAAGTGAGAGGACTGACTGCTTTTCCTCTCTTCTCAGAAAGGTTTACGTAACTGAACACCACTGTGGAATGAATGTGTAACTCTATTCGTGTTTGAATACTCCTAGCCAGCATGAAGGTTGCCGATGCTGTCCTACTAAGAGGTCTAAGTGCCATCCTAGCAAAGCAATCATTTTACTTCAGCGTGAGTTGTCTCTGCAGGATTTTCAGGCATTTACAATGGATAACACATTTGCTATTTCTATGGGACTAAATCCAAATGTTAAGGTCAGCAACAGCATTAAAACGTTAAACCTGTACATCAGATGAGTCCTATCAGGCTGCCAGATGATAGACATGCATTTGTGATTTTTCTTTTTACTCAAATAGAGGACTTTAACAATGCCCTTGCTCATACAGAGTGACTGGACAGTATCATGGGTGGAATGCTATTAACAAGGACTAAACCAACACCACCACAATTTGCCACATAACCACCAGTGGCATTAGCATGTATTTAATCAGCTTTCTCCGCTAGTTCATGATCTGTTAAAACAGGGAACTTTGGAGATTACAAAAATAGCCCAAGCTGGATAGGAAGAAGCACCCAGAAATCCAGAGAAAGCGAGGAGGCACAGAACAAGGAGGAGCTCTCCCAGAGGCCAGGCTTCTGCTCATGTTTTGCTGCCAGGCTAGATCTGTTATCTTTCAAGAGATAAGGAGGGAGTAGAAAATGATTTAGTAGTGAAACAGCAGATCTAAATTTGCAAGAGGTGAAGAGAGGTGATAAGAGAGGATACCAGTCCATAAAATTGAGGAGTGCCTCTTAATTCTAGACGAGAATTTTGGCTTCACACACTCAGAAAGAGTAATTGCAAACATGCAGGAACACCACGTAGGACTGTGCATTCCAAGAAGTTTGAGATGCGTATGCACTTAGCCCATCATGACAGCAGCTTACTTCTTAGCTGATGCATTAACGTTTAGAAGTTTATCTTGCATTCACTTCCACCTAAAAAGCAGAACCTGTCATAAATCTGCCTGGTATACTTGTATACTTTCACATGACAGCTTCAAACAGGTAACAGATGTCACTGGAGTGTAGCAAAAATTTTCTTTGGATATAATCAGTACAATAGTGACTTTTCAAATGCATTAGTGGCACTTACAGATCATCTACAGCTTTTGGTCTTTAAGATAAATCATTCTTCAGGATACATGCATCTTATCCCACAAATATAGATTTGAGATCTATCGTACTGAGAATTTCCTACACTTGCAAAACAAAAGTACATCATTTAAAAAACAAGAGTTCAGAAATCTTTCATCCTGACACTACATACTGTGCAGCACAACATTCAATTTCCCTCTGTCTTTAGTTTCACTATCTGAAATAGGAAGACAACGTGGATTTAATAAATTTACATATGTTTATCAAGACAACCCAAGAGAAGAGGGTTGAAACTGAAAAACTTCAAGTTTTGACAATGGAAATAGCGAGGAGACATTCACAAGAGATAAGGAATGATTGATACTGATCTACAAAGACTTACAAGTGCGATTTGTCATGTTCTGAACAGGTCTGATTTTATGCCTGTCAAACTCAATAGAAATACTCCCCTGAACTCCACTATGCTTGGGTGCAAGCCCTTAATCTGTAATCTTAACAAGATCTGCAGGCTAGAATTTCAAGCTAGAAATGCCTGCCTGGAAATGGGATCAGAGCTTAAGTGAGTTGCTCCCCAGCTTTTCAAGATATATAGTGGCTAGACCATCAGTGCAGTCTTTAGAAAGACACCGAATATTGATTTAAAGATAAGCTGTATTTCAGTCACAAGATTTTTGAGACAGAAATTGCCATACAGATCTATAGACATACCATGAGTGTCCCCAACTGCAACAGTTCATTCTACTCTGAAAACCCGTTGAGGCCACAACTAAAATAAAAATGTTGATTGAACTTCTTAGCCATTTGCAAGTGGGGGGGGCACGGAGAAAAAGAAATCAAACCAGGATTGTCATTAGGCATTTGGTGTTGTCAGTGTTCCTGTGAACAGTGACAAGGGAGCACAGATGAACGTCTCTTTCGCAAGGGGAAGAAGTGTGTGAAACCAGCGGGCAGGTACCAGTAGTATGCGTGCAGGTTGACATCGAAGTGTTATGCTTAAAACAGCACCAAAGCTCCATCACACTAATATCTCGGAAGCTATGCCAACAGTCTAGAATAAAAATTAAATTGTTTCTTCTGTGGCACCCTCCCTTTGATAGTCTTCAAGTCCATTACAAACATGAATTCATCAGTTCTTAAATCACTCTGAGCACAAAAAGACAGTTTTGACTGTCTTACAAAGAGGAGAAACGAGATAAGAGTTATGACTGCTTGTGCTGTCAGAGTCACAAGTAGCTAATATAACACTGTATTATACAACGTTTGAATGGAAGAGCTCTGTGATAGTCTACAAGAAATTAAGGATCAACATATTAAAGGATGCCATTTAAGAGGTCATTCTGCATTAGCCTACATCTTGTATTTATTATCGGCCTAATTCTGCTACAACAGAAACATTTAGGAGCTCTATTCTAGGCTCACACAGTTGCACAGGAAGACCAGTAATGCACGCCTTCTGCAATGTCACCCTCAGCCTTTTGCTCAAGTTTATCATAAAATGCTGCATGGAAATTTTCATTCTCTGGTCACTAGTTTTATTATTGTTTCAAAATACTCATACAACAGTAGAACTTTAATTTCAGTAGAGCAAGTGATCTGCTAAACTATGCGATGAATTCTCAGTTTCACAGCTCTAATGCGAGTAGCAATAATGTTATTTTTTGCTGTGTAACCTTAGCAAACAAGTTTTAGCTTTAATGCACATGAACTTTTTTCATACACAGAATCATCTTAGTACGTATTCGCAAATGAGTATGTCAGACATATAATTGATAATGATTTAACTTTCCTTTTAAGAGTTTTTGTAACAGAAGCAGTGCTGCAGACAGTTGCAGACAAGGTCTTGAAGTGTAATTTACACAACCACAATTAGTGATATGAAACTGTACAATTTAAGTTACAGATGTGATCCACTTAGCATAGCAATGTTAACAGAATAAAGAAAAATTTTCGCAGTACCAGCTTTCAATAACCCCACAGATGATATTCTTTACTTACTGCTAAACTACTTTTGAATATCTGCACTAAAGCATGAAAATTTATACCTTTAAAAAGTCAAGTTTCTCATTTCTACTGAAAATATGTATCTTAATTGTTTTTGTTGTTGATAATGGGAGGCATAAAGCTTCACTTTATATAATAAGCAGAAAAGGCAAATCTGAAAAGGAGAGAGGCATACAAATTTAATAGTATGTTCTAATCTACTTTAAGGTTGCAGCACAACAATTCTAAAGGAAAACAGATCCCAATGAGTTTTCAAGCATCCTCAGTCAACTAGTGAGTATGGGCAGATGTGATAGATTCTACCTCATCCCTTCAGGTCTTTAAATGAAGGTTCAATGTCTTTTATAAAAAAAAAAAAAATCTAGACAAGACAGCAACTTGACATCAAAATGAAAATAAACTCAGGGTCATTTAATTTCAGAAGTCTGTCTCCATGCAATTACTCTCAGAAACTCCTTTACATACACCTCACCATCAGCCTCCCACAAGCGTGCATTAGAAAATGCTTCAGGTGGTTACTTGGACAACAGAAAGATGCAACAAGCCCCTCTATTCTTTTGTAGGCTGCTGTGAAAAAGAGGTTTACAAATCTCATCATTGACCTGAAAGTTTTAACCATATGCAAACTGATGAAGTGAAATTTTAACTGTACTCATCTTGACAAAGTGGAAAAATATGTATATGTGACAGTCACGTGATCCTAGTAGTTACCATGTTTTCTGCTCACACAGTATTAATATATAATAAAAAGACTGTTCTGCCTTATTGATCTTCAGACCACAGCTAAGTGCTCTAAGGCTTGAAGCATAAAGATGTTTCACTCTTTTCCTCATTCTCTCTTTTTTTTTTTTTGATTACATTATGCTAACCTCTGCAAAGTGCTTTTTATTACTTGCTATGTTGTTGGGCTTTTCACCTTGAAATTGTTGACAGGAGAATAGAATGCTCTGTGTTGTATTTTTAATCTCTGTTCAAATATACATCTTGCTGTTTTTCACCCTGTCAAGTTAATCCCTTGGAAGTATCATAAAATAGCAGCGAGGTATAAAACTGCAGAACTGCTCAGTATGGGACAGAGCTCAAACGTGCCAAGCATCTGCACGGAAGGTTTGTCTCTCCCTCAGAATGGGGAATGAATTCTTTTGGGCTTTTTGTTTGTCATCTTAAACTGAAAGCTGTCTCAACGATAAGGTGACTTGAAATAGAAAGCCTTGCAAATGAAGCAGCCTGCCTTTTGGCTTTCTAGGATCAAGTGGAGGTTTTTTGTTTGCTTGCTTTTATTGTATGTTTCCTTACTCACTTCACAGCTATTGCTCTCCAGGATTTTAATTATAAGCTGTATAGAGTCTAATATTCCTTTTTCTCCCTTTTTACTACCTCTCACTCATGTTCTGAAATGTTCATAAGCATCTTATTACAAGAGATGACAAAAAAGCCTTTGAGAGTGCTGGCATATAGAACAGATTATATCACAGGGCAGCAATCAGCTGTTCTATTCCCACAAGCATACATTCAGGAGATCAAAGGAAGTGTGAAGATTATGATCCCTCCATGGATCCACAGAAAGGAGCAAATGAAGGTCACTCTTTCATGAGAAACGTACAGGACACCATCACCCTAATTCATTCAAATCACATACACAATTCACTGTCAGGATTTCCTCACGGCAAAGCAAGGAGATTCTTTAAGATTTGTGAGGGGCATTATGCCTTTTGATACACCAAGTCTGAAGGGCAACTAAAGTAACTCCTGTAGAAAACTAAATTACTTAGGTTTCCACAGCCACTCTCACCCTTCTGCAAAATACAGAGAATTTGCTTAGATGTTACAAAGACTTATTAATCAAAGTTTCATAAAGTATAAATCAGAAAACACAGAAAGATACTTCAGTTTCTTGTTTAAGATTGTTCACCACTGATGCCGCATTGTTTACTTATTTTTGTTCACGTTATTTTAAGTTAGATGCAATCTATGCCAAAAATACAACCTGTAACTTCAAAACAATATACACGAAGAGGGAGTCTTGAAGTGTTAATGAACTTCCCTTCACTCTTCTGGACGCTCTACCACAGTCGAGTTCACAGGAAAACGGAAACAAGCCACAAGTTTCTCTCCCACATAATGGCCATGGCAGGAGGACCAGATAAAGCAGCCATATGACCAAAAAAAAAAAAGAGTCCTTGTCTAGAAATATCACAATTTTTGTTGTGCAGTCTCAGCCTTGACATGAAGCTTTGTGACAATGAGATGTACATCACCTGGACTCAAATTCCACTTGAAGAGTTTCCTATTGACTAACATGAAAGCTTCAGCAAAACTAGTTTTAACACAATGCTAATTTCAATGTCCTTTGAATTGGGACCTAGATTTTGTAATGGTTGAATGAATCCTGGAGCTATTGTCTCCATTTGAAGCTGATGTTAACAAAAGACAGAAGTCGAACTATTCAAACAGATTCTCTACTTGACTTTCACTACAGGCAGTCACTCTGTTCCTCTCTTCAAGGAAGAGCACTAGGATAAAATTGAATTTGAATTAATAGCAGGTATTATGTGCTAATGCCATCACACTGGTATTAACTGGACACCGAGTATAGGAATACATTTTATGTTAGGTTTTAATCCATTCCCATGAGACATTTTAATGCTTCATTCTGTCATTTGCCAGTATAATATTTGCATGTATTCACATTCAGTATAAAACAGTAAACCACTGAAATCTATGGAGAACTTAACAGTCTAAGGGTTAAAATACATAATTGGGGTACAAGCATTAAACATCTATTTCTTGCATTTAAATCTTTCTGCAGGAGATAATTAGCTAGGTTTCTGGAATAAAAGTATATTAGTGTTTCTACTGACGCTTAATGATTGGCTCAAAACATGAAAACCGATGGATGCAGTTTGGCTCAAGTTCACCATGATTCCTCAGTGAGCCAAGCAGTATTAGTGTTTTTCTATGGCATCTAAATTCAGGGAAGAAATGTTTTGGAGTACACATTTTAAGTGACTCCACAGGCAAGGTCATGGGGACGCTCCATCTATGTTATATCCATATGAGCAACCATTCATGTCCATCACATAACACGCAATTAGAATTGCTAGAAGATTTTCATTTCCTTTTGAATGATTTATGGGTATCAAAACTCAACCTTTCTGTGGGAATATGCCAATTTTATTAAGGTTTTGTCAGAAAAACATTCCTTAGCTGTACATCTCAGGCAGGTACAGCCAGCCACTCTCCCAGGCACCCAGCAAATCAATGGTTAGAGCAGCTCAGTTAAAGCTCTTCTAGTTTTCTTTTCCTACTGGCTATTTAAGAGTGCCTATATTGATTGTTTAAGAAACAAATCCAAAAAGCTTTAGAAGAACTTGGGGTCATAACAGTATGCCAAAGGAAAACCATTAAAATCTCAAACATTTTCAGGAGAAAATTATTTCCTATGAGAACCCATGTTAAAAGTATTTTGACCTGAGCTTCACAATTTACGATCAAGTGCTCTTTGCTGAATCTTGTGAGAAGTTACACATCCCACTGCTAGCCGTTGTGAGATGATCTTAAAATATGCTTGTTTTATTAAAACCTTAAGGTTAAACACAAATCATGAACACAGAAATTGAAGATTAGGACTCCATTTAAACCTGCCATCACTTCTGTTTAGTAAATAAAATATTCATTGCTGTCTTAGTTATAACTATGTTCCCATTCACATGCAGGTAAAAATATTTATGATTTTACAAAACATGTTGTACTGTCAGCTCCGTTTATTGCTATATCAAACATGGATGATGCATTAAGATTGTTGTACTGGGTTTGCATGGCAAGGTTTTGGCAGTGGGTGGCTTCTGTGAGAAGCTGTGAGAAGCTTCCCCCCATGTCCGATAGAGCCAATGTCAGCTGGCTTCAAGACAGACCCGCTGCTGGCCAAGGCCGAGCCCATCAGCGATGGTGGTAGCGCCTCTGGGATAACGTAGTTAAGAATGGGGGGGGGGTGGGGGGGGGGTGTGGACAAAACAAAAACACGCTTCTGCAGGAATATAGCAGCAGAGAGAGGAGTGAGAAGATGTGAGCACAACAACCCTGCAGACACCAAGGTCAGTGGAGAAGGAGGGGCAGGAGGTGTTCCAGGCACCAAAAGCAGAGATTCCCCTGCAGCCCATGGCGATGCAAACCATCTTTGCTCTTCCATTTGGTGAGAGTGAGATTTGCTTTTTAGTGTGATTTGCATTGTCCTTTTATTTTAGTACTCCGCAAAGCTACAGTATTGGCTGGGGAGAAAGACATGGAGTAAGCTCCAGCAGACTACCACGTTAGGACTATGCCATGCAGTTATACAATGCTGCTACTGTGTCTTCTCATTGAAAGAAGAGAGGTTTGTTGTCCACAGTCTCCACATTTCCAATACCTTCCAGGCATTTCAGAATTCTTCTAATACAATTAAGGAAGCCTCAGTTTCCTATCTAGAAAGACCTAATTATGTTTTGACTGTTCATCACTAAAAATAGCAGGCAATTTCAGCAAGTTCCCCCCCCGCCATTCTCACCACCCAAACCTAAGGCAACTCAGCTAGCCTACAAAGCAAAGCCAACACTATTTCCACAGGACCAGGTGCAAACTGGGAATGAAATTAAGTGTTTGTAATTTTTTTCCTCTATGTCACACAGAGCTGCTTCAAAGCTTCAGAGTAGTGTAGGTTGATCTGAATCTTGGCATTCAAAAGATGGATTAACAACCTACCTGGAATAATAAGCCTGGAGAAGAGCTCCGCAGAGCTGCAGTTGCAAATCCTGCTCTAGGCAGGGGAAAAGAAGGGCAGAAGGAGGAAGGAGAGACCAGTCCCTACAAAATGAGGTAGCAGTAGACATGTCCCTGCCTGCCTCTTGGGCACAGTAGCTGTGAGAGCCACCAGCAGCCCCGCAGAAAGTGGATCAGACCCTCCAAAGACCTCAGGAACCCTGTTCTCATCTGCCCTAGCTCAGACAGAGCAGGAGCGAGCCAGTCATCCCTTTGCGTAGTCTTTTTGTCACTACCACTCCTCTAACATTAGAGGCAATTGCCTGTACATACTTATTCTTAAGGGTAGCTCCAATTCTGGTCCTCAGGAGGGGGTCACATATTATGCAGGAAGGACTGCAAAGAAACTATCCAAACCAGAGATGAAGAAGTGTTTGGAAAAGCTATATTTGTTCATCCTTTTCATTAAAGGTGTTTCTCACTTCAGAATTATTTTGTACTCAGTGATGCATCTTTTAACTTAGAGCAGCAATAGTCATCAATTTTTGCAGCTCTATAAAACAAGATTTGTCTGTCCCCCACAGATTGATTTGTACAGTAGTGTATAAAAAGCTCTTTAGAATGAGCATGGTTACCTGTATTGTAGAAGGAAACTCAAAAAAAAAGAGCCTTGAATTGGCATTGAGTCTTACTGTAGAAAGTGTTGCCAAAATGAGAATAAACAAACCAGCATCTATGCTAAGAATACATGACAAAGAATATTACACAAAAGTTCTTTTAAAATAAAATTCAGTTTGACTATTTCTGACTGAAAAGAAGGAAACTGATACAAATAAAATTTTCTGGAATTATAGGGAAGAACACATTCCAGGTAGTTAGTAGTTTTTAGTCAGTTGCAATCCTAGGCAAGTTTACTGTAATATAAAACTAACCTAGCACATTCCTGTCCTTCACCCAAAAGCTTAGAGTATTTTGTGTCATAAACCATGTAGTTCATGTGTGATCAAGGCACACATCGGTAGCTTCAAGTGACCAAATTTAACAAAACAAGTTTTCCATTGTCAGAAAGTGCTCTTCCAGTCATAGTAAACTTGAGATTTTTTTGCTTAACTGCTGAAGGAGTACAAAGAATAGAGAAACTAGCAACGCACCATGAAAAGGGAAATTAGGAAATCTAGCTAAAAGGAAGTCACAATGGATAGGGGTCTAAAAAGTGTACTGATGTATAGGATATTCGTAGGACTAACTCCCATTAGCACTAATTTACACATTCCGACTCCTATTAGCATTAGTACAAGCCATCCCCTGACTCTGGCACGCAAGTAGACCCTATGAAGTGGAGAGCAGAAATAAAACTTGAGGCAGAGACGCCAGAGAGAAAACTCAAAGCCTGTCTCAACTCCAAACGCATCTGTTGAAGAGCAGCAGATAACGAGAACAAAAGGGACCGCAGACAGAAATTTCACATCAGCACGTAACATCTCAACTACTTTTTCCTACTCAACTGTTTGACAAGCTTTGAAATAGCCTGGGTGACTACAAACATGAGAATCAACGAAAATGTAGCCAGAGAGAAAACAAGCCACTATGTTATCTTTTTTCAGAGTCATCTAAACACTTCCCATCTATTCGTACTCCAAAAAGAAAGGACTGTGGATGCATGTTTTGATTTTCAAAAGCACCACAATGATATGTGCAAAAACTGCATTGCCTTTTAAATTACTGAGTACTATAAGCATGTAAAATTCCTCATTGCTGTGAGTCCAGGCACAGGCAAGTCAAAGCTATATATTTCTCTGAAGTTCACCTTTGTTTTTTTTAATAAGGCTAAGCCTGGAGAGATGCTCTTGCTCTTATTTCCCTTCACACCCAAGAAATATTAGCACCTTGAATAACAGTGACCAGAACAAATAAAACTCAGGCAAATTCAAATTAAAATAAGTCAGCAAAAGTGAGTCTGGGTGTCTGTCATTACTGATGACTCAGCAGAAGATGTATACTTTCACTGCAGAGCCCTGGGATTTTGCAAGTTAGTCCATACAGAGGCTTTACAGAAACAGTTTCACATTACTTATTACAAACGGGGATGAACAGAAGGTGAAAGACAGGACACGATAGCAAAGATGCTGGTAGAAGTTGTTTGTAATAGCCAGAAACTACATGGGGAAAACATTGCCCTTCCACATCAGCAAAAGGCAATTTTCAAGCATAATAATGTAGATGTCATAATAAATCATATGGTGCTATTCACACATCTATTAATCATTTCACAGAACATACCCTAGTGTCCAGCTTTGCCTGTTATAATGGCAGTGATAACCTTCTGAGGATGGCTGTGCCTCTGTTTGCAAGAGATTCAGTAGACTGCCTAAGTGACAAACATTTCACTCTACGTACTGCTGGTCATGGTATGGTAACTGCTGAATATACACTTTAATAAAGTGCCCAAAGCAGAGCACAGACGGTAACAAGGGCCAGATCAAAAGCAATTCCTAGCTTGTTGAAAATATGAAAGTAATTTTTGCATTCAGCCCTCAGGAAGGGTGATCAGGATGCTCAATCACCTTCCAGAGAGAGGTGGATCCCATTTAGAGTTTGATGTTATGGCTGTTGCCATTGCTACTAGACTCTGGTATTTCAGTTCAAGTGAGATACTCGTGCTTTGAAGAGAAACCTACTCAAGGTTCATTTCCCAATGCTAGAAAGAAAAATTTCACATGCACTGGCTATACTCTAACCGTAACAGGAATAGCTTTAGTTTACCCCTTTTGGCATATTCCCTCTGACTTTGCACCACATCTTTATGCAGGATCTCAGTGGGATTTCCAGAAGACCGTACCTGCTAATGGGAAAAGGGCCGGTATTCTGCATGCATAAAACACAATTCCTACAGGCACGTAGCTGCCTAGGCCCAAAGAAACAATTTGCTTTCTGTGTTGGGGGAATCTACCCAGTGCAATAGCACATGGGAAGACATCAGGTTATAAAACCTGTCATCTTTCTCATGAGCTCTTTCCTCCTCGATCACAGGATAATGAAAGGTTTGTTTGAGAACTAGGGATACTTTATTCATTTCTCAAGTCTGTTCCACATGCACCATCTTCAGTTTATATTTAAAAAAAAAAACAAACCACAACACAAAACATGCATCCATTCCTGTTAGGCAATAGACATCTGCTGTGAGGTGTTCAGGGTCTACCAAAGGCACCAGCAACTATACACCACCAGCTTTTCCAAAATCATGTTCTCAATTGCACACTTAATGACTGGTAAAAATACAGATTTGATGCATAAACAAGCAGCTGCTTCATCTATCTGGAACCCATTAAATTAGCTCAATAGCTATCAGAGAAGTCATCTGCCCCGCCAATCCTTATGTTGAAAGCACAAGGCTACAAGTACAAGTTAATAGTACCACCAAAGTTCACACACAAGAAACATCAGAAGAGGTTATGAATGGAACAATTTTGGCCATATTTCAGTAATGGCAGTTCAAACAGAACTTCTGTCTCACAAGCTGAATCCAAGGGGCTTTTCCTTCAGGTCAAAGTAAGGAACATTGTAAATTTTAGCAAGAATGCATTTAATTGAAGATTGGCAGAGAGAAGTCCCTAGGATAAAGAATCATGTACAACCCAATTAACTAAGTTAATATAATAAAAATTCATATTGAAAAGAGAAAAATTAATAGTCACCATCTCTCAGGTGAGTGCTCTGCTATAAAGCCAAAATGGCTCTAACTCTTAACCTTACCACAGCAGTCTAATCCTCAGCAAGATTGCACAGATCATGTTTCCTGGCTTTTAAACAGGGCCCAAATTAGCATAGCATCAGTATGTGGTCCAGGTATGATGAAATATGCGCACAGAGGGAACTAAGCTACGGTGTCTGAGAGCAATTGCTTATCTCTATTTTAAAAAGTAATTTGCTAATGCTATAGTGAATTCCACAGCTAGGTACTGATAATTTGGACATAATCTACCTCAGGCAATAGCAAGGCTGAGAAGTGACCTCCTCCATCCTAGTCAACCCCAATTAGGTATTGTGTGAAGATGCCTTCTCATCTGCTGAAATAAGGAAACGTTCTTTTTGCAGTGTTCTCTATGAAACCAGAGAGGAGGGTGGAATCACACCTTGATGCCAAGAGACAATTTAAAAGAGAGCCTGAAAGGCAGAAAAGGGGAAAGATGCAAATATAAGTAGTTTGATTAAGTGTTCAGTGGGTAACTCTAGAAGGACAAGAAAGGGAAAAAGCTCATTTGCTTCCATGTTAGATGAAGGGGAAAAATTCGTAATCCATTGTCACTAGACTAAGTATCATACAGACAAAGAAACTGTACTTGCATGGGCTAAAGCACACTAGTCTTTCTACAGAAAAGATCCATTTATCATATCTAATCCAATTTTTACTTCTACAAAAGATAGTCAAGAGAGCACTGTCAAGGTATTTTGGCACAATGATTGATATATCCTGACAGCAGCTGCTCACCTAGAAGGTCTGCCCTCCTAGAGTGCAAGGATTTAGCTTTCCTACCACATGCTTCATTCTCATATGCTAGAGCTTGAATTAGTGCAAATAAGCCAATCTGTTGTTAAACTGACAGAGTCAAGTACCTCCTTTTTACTTAAGTTTCCCAAGAAATATTGGCAGGTTGGAAGCAATAAGGGCATCCTTGAGTTCCCGTCAAGGGACAAAGTCAGGGCTGGTCAGGGTTTATGACACTGAAACCAGAGAGTATTGCTTTGATCAAGCTGTAAATTTCATCTCTTTCTTCCATGCATAAAGTGCCTGTTTACCATGCAAGCATCAATCCTTCACAATAAATATTTAAGATTTATGTACATGAATACTGACCAAATCCCAAATGCCTCATTCCAGCAAAATCCCATTGACTTTTTGGTCAGCATTTAACAGAACACGAGAAGAAAGGCACTTATGGGCATTTTAGATGAATGTACAGCCAGCCTGGAATGAATCATGTACGAACATTTCATTAACAAATTTTCATTCAGTTCATAAATATGCATAAATATTTGGGACTCATTCTTTGCCATTTAGAGCCTGATCTAAAGTCCTCTAAAGTCAATACGGAGATTTCCATTAACTTCTCTGGAAGCTGGGTCTGCCACCTAAGCTGAAATGATAATGAAAATGAAAATAAATTATGTGCACTGAATATTTTTAAGATATGATAAAATTAACAGAGAAAAAAATGTTATTCTGTCAGCTCTAATCTTTATCCTCATCTGTGTACATTTTTTCCTCAGGAAATCTCTAATGCTAGTTACAATCTGTAGGGGGTTTTTGTGTTGTTTTTTTTTTTTTTTTTTTAAATTCAAACCCACTGGTTCCTATTACACATTACAAGGTTGCAAATGAAACAGGTTGTTTGCTGCAAGGTCCTGTACATTTTGTTGATATCCTCTTCTCATTATGTCAATCAAGAAGTTAGCACTGAATAAATTTAGCTCTGTTGGAAAAACAGCTTAAGTGCACTTAAAGACTAAAGGTAGTAAAATAAACAGTCTGCTAATCCTCCAAATGCAAATAAAGGCTCAACATCCAAAACAGCCTATATCTTCAGGCAATTATATGCCAAATGCATGCACAGGCCTTTGAAGTGCCAATACTTATGACTATTTATTTGCATAATAAATCTCTCAATCTTTTCTTTGCATAGACTACAATAAAGCATGACGTACAGCTGTATGATTTGCACTCTAGTGCCCCAACAATCCTCCACTTTTACATGTAGCCCACTGGACATTCAATTATTCCAACCCTCCTTCATTTTCCTGGAGGTTCAGAATGGCATCCATAAGACTCACCCATAGCTGAAACACTGCTGCTCCTAACTTGTGAGCTGTGAAATCTGTCACATTTTGCAAGCAGTTAGACAAAACATTTCAATTGCAATCACCCGATACAGCAGTCAAGGAACCACTCAACTACTTCAGTTGTAAGCAAGTATTAAAAAGATTAATCCTGGTAGTTTTTGTGTATATACATACAAATGTATTACCCAACCTATTAAAAGACACAAATCATGCCGCTTCAAAAGTTGTAAGTGGTATTACGCAGAAGTTATACTTGGCTAAATTAAGCTTGCTTTAATAAAGTCGTTTTCCATGACGAAGGTGGACTTTAATTAAATGAACAGAAAAGCCTTTCCAAATCGTCTCTAGCACTTTCAATTATTTCAAAGTTGTTATATGCAAGTTTTCCTTTTGAAACTTTTTTTAAAGTAACAAAGATATGTTAGTTTACCATGGTTGATGATTTATGGGATTGCAGCTAAAAAAAATTTCACCGTTGGTTTGGTCCAGTGTGACCTCAACTCTTTCATAACTACCTAGTGCAAATATAACCACTATGCACAGAATATTATGCACACCGCATTGAAGACAAAGAGTATAAGCCATTGAAGTTAGTCTTTTTTATAAACTCTATACCAAATTGACTCACACTGTGTGTATCCCGAGTGATTCCACTGCTTAGAGTCAGAAACTGCCACAGAGTAAAGTTTTGACATGGTCTGTCAGTCCCTGCTGTGGAAGATGCTGAATGTTTACCTGCTGATTCTGAAAAACTACATTTCACAGTATTGCTGAACTCTTTAGAGATGTTAAAGTATCTTATTTTTAAATTGCTACATGACTATCTCATCATGCCTCATTCTCTAAGAAATACAAAAGCACTGCATAGCTGATACAAAATTCTTTTGGGGAGTAAGGAGGAAACTTATTTTAATTAATTCCATCCAATAGTCTGAGTAAATTGCAACTGAAGAACTTCCTATCATTTCATACCAATAGTGCTTTTTCACTTCAGTTACATTGGTATTGAATTCAGATGTAGGAACAATACTTGCATTTTGTAGTAGTAGACATTGAAATTTCATTTTCATGCCAAGGAGGGGAAAGCCTTTTTTCAGTATACAACCAGATGACCTGCATATATAGCAGAGTAGGATGGAAATAATGGTGTCAAGAGAGTAAGCAAGGGGAGAAAAAAAAGGGCAGAAACCAGATTTATCCTCTCTGAAAACAGAAGATTAGAATACAAAAATGAGAGAAAGCAGTAAAGAGACAGCTTTCAACTTTTGATTGTCTTTCAACAAGAGCATATTATAGGTTTCCCAATTTCTTCATCCTGAGGTTTGTTGTTTTTTTTTTTTTAAAAAAAGATCAGGCTCAACCGCTTTCACCTTACTTTTCAAAGGTCCTACTAAATTCTTAGAGCAGCTAAAACTGGGTAGCCTTAATCAGAAGTTTTCCAAATATCATAAGCTATCCATTTTACCTCATCTCACGTAAAAATCAGCAAGTCCCACCAGCATCAGTGAAGCTAGTGACTTAAAGAAAGAACGTGGTCCAATATTCCCTAAACACTTTACTTATCTAATTAGGACAGATCTAAAATCCTACAATTCTTCTCCTTGAATTGCTATTTCGGAACTCCCCAGCTGCCTCTTCCATCTGCTTGCACGGAGTAAGGGGATTTGATTTTTCTGTTTGTAAGATCTCTTACGGACTGTTTGGTAAGGAATTCTCTTTGCTAGAGAGTTTCTTTACTTGGTTCATGTTTAGCTTCTTAATTATTTGTCAAATAATCCTTTAGCATGTTCCATATATTTTCATTACTTCCTTAGTTTATCCAAGCACATTTTGACCACCTCCTTTCAATATGCCTGGCAAAATATTAAGCTACTGCTAGTATGACATTTGTGAAGTATATACTGGATTCTGCGATAGGATAAACCCTTGTGAATATACAGAGAACTTCCCAAAAGCTTAAAAAAAAAAAGATTAAAACAGAATATCTGTCAGGCATGCAGAATTCAAACACCTCCTCGATAACTCTGCATCAGTCTTTTTTTTTTTTTTTACAGTAGCTGTAGCATCATGAAGACCACAGCAATGATACTGCACATGTGTTTCCCTCTTTTCACTGATTCTTGAACATCATCACCTGAAGCTGCCCATGTGAGAGCATCAGGATTTAGGGAAAGTCACATACACTCATCTCCAGCTTTACACACTTTTCCCACATGAAACATCAGCTCCAGATCAATTTCTTCATCTTCTCATGTAAATTTGTACTCCATATTATGAAAACTGACAGTCAAAACTTTCCTGGTCAGTTTATATTAACTACCATAAACTGCTGGGACTAGCACCACAGCTACTACAAGCAGCAAGGAAGACAACAGTCTCCCATTCTCACTCCCAGCTTTCCCTTACAAACACAAGCATGCCCATGACAGGGAAGGGTCAATTTGCCCAACATTTCATTATGAGGATATAGGAAATCAACAAATAGGAAAGTCCTGACCTTCCCAGAGTAGGCAGCTACATGAAAAGAGAATGTCTTGGTCCTCCCACACTCCATTCCCTATGCTACTGCTGGGAGTTGGCTCCTAGAGCTCACTGCAAAGGAAGAGGAGCTCAACATCTCTTGCTGTTCCCTTCTCCCTACAGACTTCAAATTTGACATTTCTAGATTTAACATGGCACACTTGTATTTATGGATTCCTGGAGAAAGGTTTACAACTTAAAACTACAGATGATTACAGCAAGAAGAAATCTAACAGTGTCTTCAAACGAATTGCACAGATTTAAGACTAAAAGTTAACCAAACCTGACAGACATATTTTCAAGCTGTAGAAAAGTTTGGCAATACATATATAAAGTTTTAAGAAGAAACGAATTACATTTTCTATAAAGCATGAAGTTATTAAAGGAGTAATATTAGATAATGGGATGGATACAAACTGCTTGAATCAGGAACAAACTAGTCAGACTAACATGCTCAGCACTGAAGAAGAAAGCTTCGCAGATAAATAGATCAAAGAATGCTTCTGTCAACACTTTCAACAGTCACGTTAGTCTGAGAACAGCTACTGATCTTCCTCTATCCTTCAGACTTCCTTTCTCTCATTAAAAGAATTCTTAGATATAAAGAAACATTTTTCAGAGGGTAAAACAGCAGAGAACATGCAGCAAGTGATCAGTGTCATGCACAGAGACAACGAACAGAAAGTAAACTTGTTACAATGACAGATTTTACAAAATTAAATGACAAAAATAAGGACTAATCTTGTACTATGTTGATTCCAGCTGGTCACATCTGTTAGAACCTCTCTTGAAATGAATCATTCATGTGTAACACTGCACATAAAACCCAGGAAAAATAACATATTCCAATTCCTTCAGAAATAAGTCTCCTACAGATGTACCCAGCCTGAAGTGGAAGCATTTTGGAATCACATGGAAGGCTGGAATAATTTCTACTTCTCTATCACTTCCAAGCCCCAAAGCTAATGGATTTGTAGTTTTCTTATTTAGAATTCTCATAGCTGGATGTTTCCAGGTAGCTCCATTTGTAGAAACCTTTTACTATAAAACACTGTAAATAGTTAACTAATTCAAGAGCAACTATTACCCTGTCACCCAGCCTAGTAACAGCAACATCCCAGATGTTTTGTTTTTACAGTTAAGGTTATAAAACAGTAATAGCTAACTCTTATATAGAGCTTCAATAGCGCATTGCTAGAGCTTAATGTGATTTACAAGATATCTCAGTATCATTTTTGGCATCTTGAGAAGTGGAATATGAGGTAACAGAGCCTGCAAGTGAACAACAGAGGCAGTCACCCCTAACTCCTAGGGCAAACCCTATACCAGGTTATATCAACTTCTAAAGACAGTTTAATGAAACTACTAATTTAAAAGCAAGTACAAGAATGCCATTTCCCTTTAAAGCTTTTAAAGGAAACATCTCAAAACCCTAACAACAGGGAACACTGCTTATTTTTCTTTTTTTTGATTCAGACCTCAGTTTTGAAACCAGCTGATGCTTATATCAGCAACATCTTGCTGCATCTCAGCCAAGCAAGCAAAACAGAAAACAGCAACCTACTGTCCCTAGCTGCCGTGCCCCCTTACTTTTCCATCCATGACAAGCAAAATTATACCAGCTTGACTGCCATAGACTCACTGTAGCATACACTGACATTCACACCTGGTACCCAGCACACAATTAGTCATTCATAGATGCTGAATTTGTGGCAGCAAAGGTCAAAAGCCAAGTTTGAGCAGGTATTAGTTGATTTGGCATGTGAACAAATACTGAGCAAAGATGCCAAGAAACCATTGAGATAAATTGACAAACGAGCAGTTAGACAGGGAAAAAAAGCCTATTAAAGTTCTTGCTGGTGAGAGCACAGCAGAGCCGAGTATTCCTAGTGTGAGCATCAGAAGCAAGCCTGTAAAAGGATTTGCAAAGCATGTGGTTTGTCAACATTTGTTAATAGATGCCAGACTGCTACCACTAGAGCTAGGCAAACCCCACGCGGAGGCACACATTTGCAGCTGTGCTGTGACGAGGTGACGCCCTGCACTCAGTACAAGAATTCACCTGTACCTCAGACACCCAGAGCTTGTCCTGGGGACAGCAGTCACCCCTTCTGCTGGAGTAAGTGGGTGATGTAAAAGCAGAGAGGGCTCTTTCCTCTAACTACAGTGTGCCAGCTAGCAAACCAAGTAGATATGGAAGAGATCAGCTGCACAGTATTAATCTCTGTATTGTAAGGAAGCATTAGAAGAAACCCTTGACTGAGAGCTGCCTTTGAATCTTTATTCGTTCCAGCATTAGCCCCTTTTTGCTATATAGTTTTTCTTTTTCACAAATACAAATGATTTTTATTGCACGCGTGCCCTCTTCCCCCTACTCCTCTTTCGTATGTTCTCATCTCTTTCACACCAGTTCCTGAGCATTCAACTTTTGTCCAAATGTACCTCTAGCTTGGCACTAGGAATTACAAGGAAAAGAGGATGTGTGTTATAGTGGGACAAGTTTTGAGAGGCATCTTTCCTCAAGAACCTCTTTTAACCAAGTAGTCAAGAGAAAACGGTCCAAAGATTGCAACACCCTGAGTACTTAAAGAGTCAGGCGAGCTAAAGCCTGTGGGTAATAGGGTTATGACAGATAGGTCTCCCAGCATTGCAGAATGCTCTAAAGGCTCAATAAAATAAATCAGTCTATGGATTGCATAATCACTGATTTTTTTCATCTAGCAGCTGGCTGTGCAGCAGAGGAGACACCACTGTCACCACTGCTAAAGTCTGAAGTCCAGTCCAATTTGTTTCTGCAGATCATGTACGCATGGCACATTTAGCTGTTTTCACAGCATGAAGTGACTAGAACAAGCATGAGATGACCGGAACCACCTTTTTACTTAGCAGTTTTAGTGTTTGCTTAGCTACAGGTGCTGTTTCTGGCTATGTCTCACCATTATTGTGCACATGCCTGAATACATTGTTGTTATCACCCTCTATAAGATCAGACTGCTTTGCAGCCTACAGCACTTGCCTAAACTACCGCATTAAATGGACAAAAGCTGTTGCATCCCCACTGTACCAAAGCAGTCCTATAGTAAACCTTTGTCTTTTGGAAAAAAAAAAAATCTCAGTTAATAGAGAGAAAATGAGGAGTAGATCAACATGCCAAATCATGCTAAGTGGTCATATTCATTCACGTATATTGAATCAACTTAGAACCCTCTAAGCAGTTCTAAGTATTATGATACATTACAGTATTCCTTAAATGCTTTGGTTTCCCTCCTTTTGCATACACCCTCTGATACAGGTTTGCATCTGATACCAAAGCTCCCTACAGCACCTGCCAATGCTCACCATCCCAAGGGTCCTGTGACTTTGACCCAGCCCTTTATTTTCCAGGTGCTAGCATTAGTTTTCCTCCTGCTGCTATAACAGCCATCTCACTAGAGGAACACAGACCAGTAAAGGCTTAAGATGGAAGAGGCTTTTTGGACTAATAGTAAAATCCTGCACTTCGGATGGTGAGAAAGACATTTGAATATCAAAATTTAATTACTCTAAATGAAGATTATTCTGAGAAAACAGGACCCTTTCCTAAGCTAGGTTCTATAGCATAGCGTTTCCCCTTCTTTCACCAAGGAAAGGATGTTGGATGCATAACTGCACTAAGGATGGTGGCAACCACATTTTGCTTAACAACAGCTTTCTGCATAGATACAGCAACTCACCTAAGAACTAGAACCTGCCGGATCATGGTGCTGATGAGAAACATTTAAGCTGATGGCCCAAGCCAAACATGGCAATAAGGCTGTTGCCACAAATTCAGACCTCTACAAGGTCACTCATAGCTCGCATTTCACTTGTGTATTTCAGCAGTTCTTTCCCAGTGAGAACCATCTGAACACTCCAAAAGATTTTATAGGAGTTCCCATACAATTATCCTTACAAAGACACAAACTTTTGATTTGTAAGAAAAACTCTGCAGCCAAGAATAAACAGCAGTTGTCTCTACTTCCCTTGTTCACAAAGCATATTGTTGCTTCTGAATAGCATGTCTGGATCTAATTGTTAATAAATAACTGCAGCTTGTAGCAGACAAGCTGTGGAATTCTATGTCATTTTGCCACTTGAGTTATTTATATGATGTCTCCACTTGGCCTGTATTCATTTATGTTACAAGCTAATGGAGGCTGACAGCACTAAAGCAGCCTGACCTCCAGTATATCAGCCAGAGATGCATCCCATGTCATACAACAGACTAAAGGGTCATGCCTTTAAGTGCCACAGTATAACATGCAAATGGCAAAAACCCTCACACACCTCACATTTTTACACCAGATTTAAAATGTTATATCAAAAGCCTGTTTATCTGAGTCATAAGAGATGGCACAAGGTCCAACAAGAAAACATCAGAAAAGTATACGTAGCAAAATCATGAAAATGCATAGGACATTTTTGTGATGTTTACAACAAGGAGAAGAAAGTTTAATTACACTCGCTTAGTCTCTCCTCAGACAGTTCAGATGCCTACAAAACCTTGTAAACCAATAGCTAGACTCTTACTTCTTTCCTATTCATTAACTGTATCATTCCAGTTAGGTATTTGCCTAGGTCTCACAGAAAGGGAAACAAAAAAAAGGTGTAGAGAGCTTCTAGCAACATTCTCATCCAGCATAAGCAGTCTCTTGGGTCTTGCACTAGAGAGCAATCCCCTCTCTTTCACAACTTGCATGCAGGTGGGGGCAACTCTAAAGCCCCCAGCGAAGGAGTTCAGAGGTCTGTCTCCACAGCTCAATCTCTGCTTTTCATGCTCGCAGGGCCTTGAAAAATAAATGAGACTGTGGCTTAGATTATTCACACTACAGAACTTGTCAGAATTAGCACACAGCTTCATAACACCATCAGAAGAAAGAAGCAGGCTCCTAATTTAGATGCTTTCATTTGCCTACTAAAGGCTCAATTACCACCAGAAAGCTTAGGTATCTAGTTTAGGCTCTTAAATCTGGATGGTATGAATACATCTCCTTCCCCTATCTTGCTCTCAGAGCTGCCTTTTATTCACTAATTGGTAAGTGCCAGGAGGGAGCAAAACAGGAAACACCATTAGCAAATGTGCCTGTGAATTAATACAAGAAGCGTCACGAGCATGTTCAAGAGATTCAGGTGCAGTCAATATTGTGAATGTTTCATACTAAGCTTGCTCAGATTGATCCAATGCCTCAAGGAGCTCTCTGGGATTTGCATTAACACTGTGCGTACAGTGGTAGGGTTCGCTGGGTCAGGGCCCGTCCACACACAAACTCAGAAGCACAAAATCACATGCCCCAGGCATTCAGCCTAGGACACAACAAATAATTCAGAGGGGAGTACAAGATAGTACTGATTAGAGTTACTTGCCAATGACTCCACTGAGCAGTCACTGATTCATTACAACAGAGGAGAATTTAAAAAAAAAAAAACAACCAACAGTTGAATGAGGACTATAGAGTGGTCTTGCAAATGTTTGCAGATGGCTCCTCCCAGGTCAAAGTAGCAGCATGGGAGAAAGTGTTTGCATCACTGGTAGAAGAGATAGCTGACATTTCAATAAATAGGAGCAGAGATTGTAAAGGGCCATAAAAGTGCCCATATTCAATGAGGATTGATGCTGCCCCTCCTAAAAAAAAAATCTGAAAATAAAAGTGTACAAAGTCATTATGTTATTCAATCAACATCTCTTCAAAATTCACTTATGCTTGCAGCACAGGCAACTATCAAGGGCTTCTAAGCAGCTGAAAAGGCTGTATTACACTCATAACAGTACTTGTATTGTGCTCTCCCCATCGATATCTTGCCTTTTTCTCTCAATGAAAAAATACAAGAACTGTTTTAAAAAGATAAACAATATAATGGGTCTCTGATACAGAATCTCTACATTCTGCTGCAATGCAAGGCAAAAAGATAACCAAATGCTGGAATTATAAATATCTCCACACCTGACAGTGATATTAAAACTTCTATTTAACAAAGCCATTGAACCTCTTCAGAAGACAGCCAGGCACAATCCAAGCCCAACTCACTTGCTACAGCCAACTTCAAGAAGTCTAGAATTTGTTCAATGATGAGATCAAACAGGTCCCCTTCCCTGTTACACTTAAGCATTAAAAGAACTTACTCTTTTCTTCCAGAAAATAAATATCATGACAAGTATCAGCACAGTAGAATGTCCTCCACAATACCAACCCACTTACTGGAGCTCAGATGCAGCAAAATAGAAAGCCTGTATTAGCTTGCTAGGAACAGAAAGTCAAATTCAAAGCCGATCAACTGTAAGTTGCTATTACATCATGACACAAGCTACCAACAGCACTTGGGAAATTGTTGAAGTTGCAGTTGATACAATTTGTCATCAAAAAGCCAGAATGAATTATAGGGAATGAAAGACATAGGCAGAAATGCTGACAGTATTAAAGTTTTTCCTCCTATTTATCAGATATCAAAAACCTACCTTCAGTTTGCAGTCGTACCAGGGAGTCATTTCCCTTGCAATATATAGGTTTTATTCTTCCCATTTTTAAAAGGTACAATAAGACCGCAAGCCAATTTCAGTTTGTAAGATAAATACGTCCATAAGGACAAAGGAGAACACTTTGCAAGAAGAGTGTTACAAACAATGAGATCACCACAGAGTCACAGAATACTTGAGGTTGGAAAAGGTCTCTGGAGGTCAGCTAGTCCAACCTCCTGCTCAAAGCTTCAAAGTCAGACCACATTGCTCAGGGCCTTCTCCAGTTGAGTTTTGAAGTCTCCAAAAATCTCCCTCTCTCTCTCTAACACAGACGTACTGTTCACAGGGACATACCTTCACCAAAGCTCTCCCGAATGAAGTGAATTAAAATCTTACAAGGAGAGTTTTGCTTGCTTTGGCTAAAATAAATGAGAAAAGCAGACATAAAAGTGTTCTTGACACGATGATACTTGGCATGCATGCTCTACACAAAATAAATCTTTGCCATCTTAACAAGCTTCTCTTGCAGGTTTGAGATTAAATAACCTAAGGTGAAGCAATTGTTGCCTTTTCTGGGCTTATTGGCTGGAAAGGAACTGAAAAAGTCAGTCTCATTAACTTTCGGATTCACAACCCCAGAACCCAGGAGCACCAGAGATGTCTGTGGTCTCTATTCCCTACACAGGGAGGGTTAGGCACAACTGTAGTCCAGAAGTCCCAGCACAAAGAAAGGGAAATAAAGAGTCTGCACAGTGTGCAAACATTTAGAGGCAGCTGGTGCTACGCAAAAGCTCTCGGGCTATCCCAGCAAGATCCCACTAACAGTACCCTGGCGCATTTGGGAATTAACACAGGGCAGAAAGCATTTCTAATGAGCATTCTGCATGCAAAGACAATTTGATAGTGTAGACACAGACAACAGCAAGATAGTTGGCTAGTGCTAGATCAATCCTAAGCATATATGAGAACAGCTAACGTCACCTCAAGGGCTGTAGGATGAAGCTGCTTCTGTTTGAGATACTGAAGCCTTAATTTTGTCCTTTCATTGTAACCAACTCCTTCTCATTCAGGGGATCAGTCTCTTCAAGTGACAGAGGAAGATGACAAGGTAACAGTTTTGCATCCTCTTCTTTTTCTTGTCTAATGCCAAGAGCATTCACTCACACTCTGTTTCATTCTCCATCCAAAGATGACTCAAAATCCACACTTCCCTCTTTCCCAGGAGAGGAACCTAATTTGTTAGCACAGACTGAAAACTCACCTTTTCATCACTATGTTACAGCTACTGCAGCTTGATCTGCTGCATTTGCTGTTTGAAAGATTATCATATTCCAGACAGCAACAGCTAAGGTTTAGTTGCAAGGGAATACACTGCACACACAATCAAGCCAAGATCCTGTAAGCACTTTGAAATCAATACAAGTACCCCGTGTATGCACACACAAGAACTTATATTTCATAGATGAGTTTAAAAACTGCAGGATGTAGGTTACAGTTTGTGGTACACTTCCAAGCCTTTAGAATAAGATGACATATGAAATGATTATGCAATTAATTAGATGAAGTAAGAATTGAAGTGTCATCATTTTCTTTTTTAGGTAACTCACTTATGGTGAAATCCTGATATTACCAAGGCCAAGGGAGTTTTACAATCAGCCTATTGGGAACCAGAATGTCATCCATAATTAGTTATAATACAAAATTACTGATATTTTGCATTCTCCAGTATAAGACTATGATTATAAATTATTTGCACTTGGATCATCAATACTGCATAATGTTTTTAAAATCAACTTATAGGTAAAGCACCGGAATCATCCATTAAAGTATCACTTCACTGTTACAGAAAATAAGGAATTTTTCTAGTTAAACGTGCCTAGAATGAATCAAAAATTGTGCCTTCACAGCCACAGATCTACTTGCTCTGCAACAAATATATTCAGATTCATGGTAGGCACCGATCAAGATGCCGGAAGGGGGACTTTTAATCACTGCTGGAAATAAACAAACATCAAAAGAAAACCAATGCCCCAGACAGAAATAAACTTCATTGTGCTCATGTTCTTAAAGAGTCCTCTTGTGTCCTTACTAGGAAGTGAAAGGGAAAAACAGGCAGCCAGTATCACAGTTAACTGTTTGCCCTCATCAGGGACCTTTATCATAAATACAGAGTGAGAAAATGTATTCGTGTGTCAAATATCAACATTACTCTACCCTTAAAGTGATATGATTCTGTACAGGCAGTTTAAACATGACCTGATAAATGGATTGCTAGAATATTGGTGCCCTAAATAGAATTCACACCCCAGAGGAATCAGGAAAGGGGCATCAAAAGAGAAGGAAGTGATGCTAGTGCCACAAGTACTTTTTTTGGTGCTCTGCAATATTCCAAGATCTTAATCTGCCTCTGTATAAATCCCACCATTGACTCCAGAATGACCAGAATCTGCTACAAGTAACACTAAACTCAGATTAGTTGGCTAACATCTCTGCTTCTTACAGTGGCGAGATTTAAAAGGAGCAGTTTAAAAGAGACACCACATAAACAGCTGCTTGATTGTGCACCTTCAGTTCTACCGCACACCACGTTCCTATTGCTAGGGGTGTCTGAAATACACTGGACGGGCAATACCCATGTCAAAAAAATTAAATTCCTCGTGTCAATGGGAGACCTAGCAGGTACAACTGATGCTACATCATCTTCCCACCCTCAATGAACAAATGTATCTCATGCCCTGGGGCAGAAAGCAAGCCTGAAACACGAAACTGCAGAATGGGCACCCGGTTGGTGTCACAGGTTGCAATGCAAACTGCAGCAGCCCCAAGGCACGTTTTCTGTCTGCTCTCCAGTCCATGCGACAATGCAGCCTATGCATTTCCTTTGCATCCCAGGTTAGAATAAGACAGTAAAAGCAGAAGGGAAAAAACACTGCTGTCACCTCATTTTTAATTTGTTTTCAGTTTTGTTTGTGGGATTGGGTGGTGGTTTTTTTTTCCTTCTAGTGCTCAAGGGACAGTAATGCAATTGCATGTATATCAACACAGTCAAAGCACTGGATAATTTCCCCTGTAGGAGTAGGGAATGAAAAACCAATATGAAAAGTTTGTGATCTGTTGAAGTTGTGTTAATAGGATGCACTTCAGTACTAAAGCACAGTGTATTTAAGGACTATAATTCGTTTTAGGATTTCTTCTAAAGGTATTTCTTTTATTTCAGCAGGAAAAAAAAAAGTAATCTCTTTATAAGCACACCACTATTCTTAGTCCAGATTTTATCCAATCCTCTGTTTTATTTGCTCAAGTTTTGAACAATATCTTGTTTTCTATCCATTCTTCTTCTGACCAGACCTATTTTCTAGTGCACCTACTCCAAAACTAGTACTTCCAGGAAAATTAACTGTGACAACTATGGATAAAATCATGTTTTGTTTATATTTCAGGTACTAAACAGCTGCTACTAGATATTGCTACCAGATGTTCTAGAATTATATGCAACATTATGCTCAATTTTAACTTTTACAAAATTACAAGCTAATAAAAGATGACACTGCTGTATTCAAATGATTTATTAAAGGAAAAGCCATTAAGTTCCTTTTAAGCTTCACACCCTACTACCCCAAATAACTCATCATTATATACATCAGTGAACAGAGGCAAATGTCTGTACCATTTTGAGATTTCAGTACTATCCCATATTCCAATTATATATCCAGATGCCTTTTGCTTTAACAGCCTCGTGCACATCTGTCCATCTTAACCTGAACACACGATGACTGTTCATTTCATGGTTAAACTACCAGCAAGATGACACGAGTCTGGGTTTCACACAGTTCACATAAGGATCATCTTTTTCTGCCACGCAAATGAGCTTATACACAGCTAAGGTGACATTTTACACATTGAAAACACTTGGAATCTAAACACTGGGATTATTGAGTAACAGAACACGCAGAAGTTTGCTATATTACATTCAATTTCATTTAGACACCTCACTTTCCAAATAATTTAAAAAGCTGGAAAATTTGTTTGGGGATTGGGGGGGGGGGGTATGGTGTTTTGGGTTTTTTTAAATGAATTCTTATACCCTGATGATAACCAAAGTACAGGCTTTATTTTGTACAAGCTCCCCAATTAAAGTCAGAGAGCAGCACGCAATAGCCAATGTAGCTAACAGCCTTTCCCATCCACCACCACAATAAACATAAGTAACATCAAACAGGAGTGACAGCCAGTAATTATAGAACCGAAAACTGTCGTGGATTCTTATGTGCTAATGAAGCCAGGCACAAATATAGTAAATCTAAATAGCTCCTTTCAATCCTCTAACAGGAAAATACACACATTAACTGGTCCACAGAGTACTTTAAAAGTTTGTATAAATCTGTGTCTAGGCAAGCAAATAAAATATTCCACCTAATTCTATGCTCAGATTCAGCAGCAGCAGGTCCTCCCCAAGTAAAGCAAATTACCACAACTTGCAGCTTGTAACAGAGCCCATTAGAGTCGAAGGCACTGTGAAAAGGTCCTCGAACTGTGTTCTAAATCAGAAGCGAGTTCACTTAAGTCAGTGAAATCCTCCTGGGATAACATGGGGAAAAAGAAATACAAGTGCAGAGTGGCTTCAGCTTAATTTCAACAGTTAAACAACTTATACTGGAGACAAGAATATATACGTATTACTTCATAAACTTATTCTACCATAAGTACATAATTTAGTGAAAAAAACAAGTAAACACCAGAAAGGAAAAGGAAAGGAGAAAGAGTGAGGGAGATCAGCCAGAAACAGTTATTTAGAACTTTAGATATCAAACCCTCAGTTAATGTATATTATAGCCTAGCCCACGGAGGTCGCAGTAGCCACACAATTTACGCGGCTGAGCATGTGGCTCTAAATATTTAACTGCTAAAAATTCTAGTGTGCATCCTTGCATAGCAGAGCTTCTCTGACTAATCACGCTAGAGGTAACCACATCTTAAGTGTGTAGTTCTAAATTGAGTAATATTACCATTAATAACAGTGCCTAATTAAGACATCTATAATGTTTTTAATGAGAAAAATTGAAAGTCCTTCTGGAATTTTTCCAGTCAAATTAATTCTGAGGACTTTAGACATTATTACAAGTAATGTTACAGGAATGAAAATTAAGTCTAAATTAGGACATGTCACTGTATTTAAAAGGAGGAGAAAAAAGGAAACATGTTCCATTTCCCCCTTTATACACAATTCTCTGCTATAACATCGCACCACAGGGGAAAATAAAAACATCATTTTGTAGTCTGCTCTAAGTTGCTCTGCATCTAGTTATACCTGATGCTTCTAAGGTCTGCACATGTTTTAACACTTTGCTTTCAGGCTCTTTTTAAACATCACACCAGTATGCTCTTGGGAACAACTATTTCCAGAATCTTAAAGTGACAACTCCTAAGGCTTATACAGTCCCAAATCATTTTGGCTATAAATTCACATGAATTGTGCTTGTCCAAATAAGAAATCCCTCAGTGAGGCTGCATGATTAGGCAGGGAGCACTTGTGGTCAAGAATGGTCAGATCCAGCCTGCTAAAATTGTACGGGAAGGAACGAATCCACATGGTCCTGAGCGATGCTCTTCAGGATAACCACGAGACATTTTAAAGGCTATCAAACCTGGTGAGTCTTTATTTGTACTTCTAGCAGGCCAGTCCTTCAAACTACTCCATGCACATTTCTGGTTCACAGTTGCTGTTTCTTTATCACTGCTTTCATTGTAAGAATTTAGCAAGCATAAACCCACAAGTCTACTATGCAGCTGGACTAGGTTACTTTAAAGATATATAGACACTCAATCCTTGCTCTTCAAAACAGCTTATTTGAGCACTTGCTTTCATACCAGTTATGAGAGTTTGAGTGTGTTCAAAAATACACACAGGTTCAAAACATAAGAGCAGAAGTCATGACTGTTCTGGCTGGATTTTTTATGAATATCTCAGACTCAACTTAGAGGAACTTGAAGTGAAGCCCCAGTTGAGCCCAGTTTTTGGTTTTTGTTTGGGGTTGGGTGGTTTTGGGGGGGGGTTTGTTGCTGCTTTTGTTGTGGGTTTTTTTTGTTTGGTTGTTTGGGTTTTTTTAAAAAAAGTTCAGAAGCTTCACTCTTAAGGCATGAATATAAGTTGAGAATAATGAGTTACAAACCAAGTATTACCTTTGGGAGTAAAAAAGCCATTATAGCATGACAAAACCCACAAAGCTTACCTTTGCTTTTGCCTGACCTACATTGTGTATATGATCCTACATATATTCATCCATACCTTCATGTATGTATACATACACACACGCGCGTATACGCGTACACATAGCATTCTCGATTGGGGTACCTAATGCCTTCGCATTTCATCTCCCCTCTCTACCATGAAATGCTTCTCTCCCCAGACCTTTCAGATTCCAAAAACCAAATTTGAATTCTGCAATTTGTTGTGCCTTACTAAACACAAACACAACACTCTGGTTTAGGCGAGTCAAGTAATTAGGTGGTTTGTCCTTGAGAGCAGAGAGTGCACAAAAGATGGGGGGTTTTTAATGCATTGTACTAACACTGAGAATTGTCATGCTTAGATAATATTTTGAATGGACTTACAGCTTACAGTGATTAGAGTTATAAGAATAGCAAGGACATTCAGACGTATACATGTTCCCTAGAAGCTCAGGGAGGTTTACTCTCTTTCAAATCATAGTTTTGTTTACAAAATCCTAGCTTAATTGAATTGTAAGGACTCCTCAGAGAAAGAAAAACTGATTTTTATCTTCTGTTAGTACCATAAATATTAAAAGCAGAAAATAAACAAAATGCTTAACTGTTACTGATACTTGACAAACATACATCCTGGATTTTTAGAAACACCACCACAATCATTGCTTTTCAAGTATAATGCCAAAACGATGACAAAGTTTAAAAATCAAGCATTTCTTTTCAAGGTCTTGCAATTCAAATACTGCATGCCACCTAGAACATGGAAGTCTAAGAAAAAAGTGCTAGTATTGAACCAATATACACATAGGGCTGCCATAAATGCAAATTCATATTTAAAGCGTATCACTCATATTGGCCAATATTACTTTGTTTCTTACCAAGTGTTTCACCTACAGGAGTCTGATGAAATATTATTCAAATAACTAATTCTTAGCTATTAGGTTTAACCTCTAGTTTGACTCATGCTATCAAAAACAACAAAAAATCATTTGCAGTAGTCAGCTGCAAATTATTTATGACTTCTAGCTAATATTTCAGAGGACACTGAAGATCGTTATATGATATTTCTGGGCTGCACAGGATACTACACATCGAAAGGAGACCACCAACTTGGTCATGTGGGGAAGTTTGAGCAGATAACACTTCTCACTGTCTCCTCCCACAGACCATCTCAGAGTAAGGCTGCAAACAACGGAAGAGAGTGACTTACATGGCAGTTTGAGCCATCTGAGGAGAATTTATTGTCTGCACCAACACTTCACAAAGAGTTGTTGACTGAGCTCAGAAGTAGGTAGATGAGCACATTACTCCAGTGAAGGAGAAAACTGTAGTAATTTGTTCTTTCATGCTGGAGGAGAGAAGCATTCCTAGTAGACCACCTCCGCTCTTTTCTTTGATCACAGCTAACCACAGACAGCACACAGAGAGAATGGGAACCCAATTCTTTCAACAAATTTAAAGCATGACAGGAACATGGATCCAGCAATTGTCACATGTGCTACTGAGTTGTTTGACATTACATCTCTAAGAATACCTACAATTTCATTTCGTAATTCCCCGAATGCCTTTGCACATTAATGCCTATCTGGATGACAAAGGAGGATGAACTTGAAATGAAGAGCAGCCTGATGACTTCTGTGAGTCTGTGCAAGACAGGGTTTATCCAGCAATGGTGAAGAGCAGCTGAGAGAGGACTCTTGTCCATTTGCCAGGACTCACATGGATCGTTATATAAAATATGTTTTTCATTGTCCGATTATCATTATTTAGAGGGTAGGGGGGGATGAGGTATAGTAGATATAGGAGGAATAAGAACTTATTACAAGAGAAATCTTTTCTGCTTTTATTCACAGATTTGTAAGCACACAACATGCTTTAAATGCTCACAAGCAAGATTTAAGTTGCCAAGCAAAGAAAATGACAGTACTCCTGAAGTAAAAAAAGAAACTCAGATGGGAAAAGGGAAAATATTCTTAAAAACCCGTTGATCTTAATCTTATTTTATTTTCAGTAAAGCATTGATGTCAACGATGTATTTCGGATTACTGAACAAGAAGAAAATGACAACAATCAAGCTTCCCCTTCGGGTGAAGTTATTCTGTTAACCATAATTCAAGTGCACTAAAAACATCTTCATTGTCACAAGAAGATTGCAACATATCTTTAAGACAAGGATTAAATGCTGGCAGTTAGATGCTCTGCAGAACTACAGGGATGGATTTTTCATTAAGATACAAACTAGTTCCTGTAATTAAAGTTTTAGGTCTAATAAATGGAAAGAGTCTTACAATCTTTCTAAGATTCCCTCCCAACAAGGCATGTTGCTTCAGGTTCTCAGTACCAAGGACGACATGTACTGAAGGGCGAGTTGGGGCTCCTGAGCTGTGGCTGCATCCTACTTGTAAAGTCCTATAGGAAGTCTTTAACACAAGCTACTTTCTTGCTTTGTACTTTCGTTTTCCCTGCTCATATAAACTTCTCATAGAATTCAAGAAAATAAAAATTAGAGATACAGTGGCATACAGAAAATGAGGTCCCTTCATTACATGAGATTATTCATAGCCCCCAGTGATGCAATTCTGCCTTGAAAGATGCATCCACCAGGTGTTCTTAACTACAATAAATAGCTGTAAAAGGCAGTTGAGAAGAGGCACTGAATATAGGTCATCTGTCTTTCCCCTGTATTTGCATTGCTCCCCAACTAAGGGCTAGGCTTCAGGCAATTCCCATGCAGCTCTATTTGCAAGAGGCAAGTGCACCAACTTCAGTCAAATCACAAGAAGAGACAAGTGTCCAGCATCTCTTGGAACTCCACTCATCTGCCTCGGGAGCTACACTTTTAGCTACATTCTCAAAAGGACACAAAAGCTCATGGCTTAATTTGTCACTCTTCTAAACACTAATCTTTTGACTAAGAACTTGTTTTTGTAGTTTTTTCATTTATCAGTTTCTGCCGCTCTGGAGCCAACATATCAAAATCCCTTACTGATTGGCCTCCAGCAGTCCATAAAAATCTTACAGTAAATCCTGCAGCTGGAGACATACTGCTGGTACCTCGCTGGATGCACTAGACGGCAAAAGGAAATAAATGGCTAGTGTAAGAAAGAGTATTAACTTAGTTCCACAGAGCATTTACAGATTTTTTTTTTTTTTTTTTTTTTTTTTTTTTTTTTTTTTTTTAAATTTTGGTTTCACTTGGTTCATAAAGCAATTGAAAACTAAGTTCTCTGCAAAGCAGAATTACTGTTCCCTGCCAGAAGACCCAGGCTCTAGAGCAACTTGTCTGGGAGATTTATTCAGAAACTCCAGAAACCCTGGAGACCTGACTCCAGGACAGTCTATCAGACAGTAACTGACCCCTCTCAAAGAAAACAGTTGCCTTTTTTTTTTAACAGTACATTAGAGATTTCTCACTTTTAGGTTTCAAAGCCCTTTGCAGACGGGGAAAATGAGGTAGAGGCACACTCATTAGAGCTTATGAATCTTTGGACAGCAGATGGTCATCTTTCTAGTCATTGTACGCACACAGGACAGTCATGGGTCCCCAGACTAATGCTGCAACTCAGATCTTGACACTAGTCAATTCACAGACATATGTTAAGACTCCTGGTTTCCAATATACTTCCTTTATGTATTACAAGCATAACGCAGTGTTGAACATGTCAGGGACTACCTTTGGTGGCAGACAAAAGGTTAATGCTTTCCAAAGTGCATTTGGACTCACAAGACCATTCTGACATTTCAGAAGTCAAGAGGAACTATTATTAGCTATGTCTAATAATATTGCAAGTTCCCACCCATGGAATCTGTGTGCAATCCTCCATTGAATTGGCAGCCTTTGGCAGTATCACTGCCATGTGATTTGAACCAGGCAAGTCTCAAAAACACTGCCATAGCACTGTGTAGCCAGCCTGAAAATATCTTCACTGCTCTAGGGAGATGAGTGATCCCTTTGGAATTGGTTTCTGGAACCGTAAACTAATGAATCACTAACAGCTTTAAAGTAGACAAAATGTATTGCAACACAGCATGTAGTGCTGCAGAACCGAAGGAAGTCTGTTTACAGTGCTTCAACAGACACTTGAAATCAAGATGCTCAAGAAGGATGAGGCTGTTGAGAGAAGCAAAGCTCCAAGTGCTGTGAGTGCAGTTATCCCTACCAGGGCCAGCAGCCATTCCCTGGTGCCAGGGGTGGGCTCTGACCCCCAGGCGAGCTAGCCAAGCACTGCAAGGCAAGCCACAGCTTGAGGGAGGGTGTCCACATGGAAACTGGGCAAGGGACAGAGCAAGAAACACCCCTCTTCTCCTGGGCCTGTTGGCGCATGTGCTTCAGTGCCAAGTACAGAGATCAGAAATTACTTCTGGCACTCAGACACATTCACTGCCTACATCCCCCCAGCCACAGCTGCCTGGAAACCTCGTCAGTAAGATTTACACTATATTTGGTAATGGGACAAGGTTGACAAACTTTGTATTCAATCCAAGGGTCAGCCTTATGCACGCTGCTGGTGAGAAAAGGCACTGCTTTACACATCAGATTCTTAATTAAGCAGCACAGTCTGAAGAAAGAAGCTTAAAAAAAAAGAGTCCACATTGTTTGCTGGGCAAGGGAAAGGCCAAAGCTCAAAACCCTTCTCAACCTAAGGACACTCAAAGCCACAGCTATTGCTTACGAAAGCTCCCTGCCCTACTGTTGTCCAGCCAAAGCCAGGTTGTTACACAAATAAGATGCCTTAGGCCAGAAGGAGACTAAGCAAAAATAAGCATAACTTTGAAGGGAACAGTTAAAATCTTGTCTGGGAAAGACGGCAAGTTGGATGTACTAGCACTGCTTATCCAGGGACTAATTACATATTTTACAGCAAAGAGTTACTAAATAAGACAGAATACCAAGGAATCCCTTCCTTGAAGGATGCTCTCTACCCATTAAACTGCATTTGCATTTTCTCATCTCCCTCTCTTTTTAGGCTTCACGAATACTACACACCTTCCAGTCCAGCAGCCCTGCTTCAGCAAGGAGCCTTGCCAATAGCACTGAACAAAAACAAAGAGATTTGTTTACAGGTGCTAAGGTAGCTAACTGATCATATAGTTCACCGATTCACAACAAATGTATGGAAGAAGGGCAAATTAAAAGACACACTGATTATTATTTAAGCGGATTGCTCAAGATTTGCTATTAATGAAATTCATGTAACCACAGCCCCAGAAGGTGACTACACAGTGAACCAGGAAATAAGAAAGTGGGATGAGAAGGGAAAAGCGTTTCTCCCTGCTGCACTGGACTTGACCAGCATATGACAGGCAGCAGGGTAGTACAAATAAATCAGGGAGGGGTTATTGTTTGCAGCTAAGCAGCTTCAGACCAAAGCCACATCCAAATTCCAGTGCACCAACTGCAAAGTAGTTTTAGAAATACCTAAAATAGTTGTGACAATACCAGATCAGAGCCCTACCCCAGGTGCCGCAAAGCCTTCCCCAAAGAGGCTTAAGAGAAAAATTTACCCTGATCACTTCATTCAAAACATGCCCCCAGAGCTTGGCACAAAATTCTGCACACTGTGTACATCTCTAGCTTGCAGGCTGGGAGAGATGTACTGCATGTACTTCCTCCGCTTTTAAAGCAAAGGAATGCACACACAGTGTGCAAATCAACAACAGTTTTACGAGAAAAAGGAGGGAAGATCTTCAGTTCTCCTCACATTTGGAGCCATATTCAGAACTACACATACTCCCCAGGAGCAGTGGTGGCATGGGCAGCGTAACAGGCCTGGCATGCCCCGACTCAGCCACACTGCTAATTAAAACCCCAGCCCTTCCAGGAGGGGTTAACGCAGGGCACGGCTGAACCCTGCAGTCAGCCCACCGCAGCGCTAACTGAGCGGGGGTATTTACACCATACGGCACCCATGGAATTACTTGTTTTTTAAAGCTGCTCACTGCAGTATTAAGAGGTGGCTGCATCCAAGCTAACCAAGGCTGTAGCTAGCTGGGAATTTTGGCAGAAACTTTCCACGGGGACCTGAGCCTTACTTCTGCATTGGTACTACTGATTTAAAGTGACAGTTGCAGTGATACTTTACACTTGAAATACGGACTCCAGCCCATCAGACAAGTGAAGCAAAACCAGCATGCCAATTGCACAAGCACAGCTTATCAAACAGTAAAGATCTGGGGATGCAGCAGACCCTAACTACAGGCCAATTCCTGAACTGGAGAAATCAAAGTTGACTTGAACCTCTAGTCCAATGTCAGGACAACTCCCACACGCTGTCCTGGGAACAGCAGGTATAAAGCAGCGGATCTCAGGCCTAGAAGCCTCTGCTACCCAGGCTCCCAAGGCAGAAATAAGAATGCTAGTTTGCTTGCAGCCATTACACATCTACAAGGAAAAACTGCAAAGTAACTATTTTTCTGTTTTTGTTTTCTTTTCAATATTTTGAAAGGTCAAATGTATTTGCACTCTGCTGTGTTCTCTTTATCAGTGCTTAAACTCAAGCACTGCCAGATGAATCGTGAGTCGCGCAAACACCCCAGAAACACAGCGTCAGAAGTAGATCCATTGTACATGGATTGTATGCTCAGTTGTCAGGGGAGGGTTGTTTCTGCTTTAAGCACGGAAGAACCTGCAGAAAAATAACAGCTGGTTTGCAAATGTGCCTGAAGTCAGTTTCTCTTCCCTTTAATCTTTGCTCTTCAGCTGGCCTCCGAGAGATGTCAGAAAATAAGAGAAAGGGGATAATTCTGTGAAATTATATATTAGCAAAAGCGGTAGAGGGAGGGAAATCACTTAATATCTGACAAAACTTTGGAGCATTTCTCTGTCATAACAGCTGGTCCATAATACTTATTTCAGCAAGGCATTGTCTAGCTTTTCCTGGTATCTGGCTTGCTTCATATTTATTGCCGGAAAGCCATAAGACAGTTGTCTTTCCCCTCCCAGGTTCTCTGGCCCTTTCCTACCTTTCCATTTTCTCTGGGACATACTTCCAGCAGTACGCAGTTCAGAAGTACGCTAGTGTTACACAGAGAATGTGTGGGAAACCACCTTTCCGATATACATACAATTGTTTCAGACAGTTAAACAAGTGACATGCAAACAGTTCCAAAAAAAACTGCAATGGGCTCCCCTGCAATGAAGGCTGGTTTGGCCTTACACCCAGTTTGTCCTCTGTTCTCTCCTTCCCCATTCCCTCCCCAGCCAACTAGTCAATTAGGGGTAGGCATCTCCTCAGTTTTATTTCATCTGTGTGGTAACAAGTTTCCCAAAGCATCAGTAGAATGGATTTAATGATCATGAACATAACAATGTCAAAGCAGCAGACAGAGATAAATATTGCCCATTAAGACATACAGCAAATGATAACAAAAACATCCCACCACAACATAACATGTAGAAGAGAGGAGAGTTCCGTGGCTGGGCAGCTAATGAATGCTAGAAACAGATACAGTGTTTTACAAAGGATTAAATTTCCTGCCTCTTGTAAACCAGCACGCTGATACACACACAAATGTGCATAAAACAGTAAAGTACTGCTGTTTCCTAATGCCAGCAACTTCAGATTCAGATATGAGCAAGAGCTCTGGATATGGGTGTCAGCCTAAACTATCAGGTAAGATTGCGTGTAAATGAAGATGTGGAAAACAAGCAGAATCAGACTAGATGCTGCGCTCCATTCCTCTATACACCTGTTAACTGTATCACAAATATGAAATGCTGCTTTCCAGGTCCTAACAGCTGCAAAAATTTACAGGACATTGAATACCATTTTGTTTTTCTTTTTCCCTTGGTTTGTTTTTTTCTTCCTTTTTTGTGTGTTAAGGTTTGATCTTCTTTCTTGTATTCCTCAGCCAGCCAAGCAAAGGGACAAGAAATCCAGCAGATATGTCAGTATGTTTATTACTAAATAACTATCCCAGCATTTCTGGCTCTAAGAGATCACCACCTTAAAACCATTAATGTGGAGCCAAATTAAATTCTCTTTTCCACATGTGCAGATAGAACTAGGCTGCCTTAGGGGACTGAGGGAGAAAGGAGGAGCATGATATGAACGTACCAAGAAATGCACCAGATTTGGGCCAGATACACATGTACTGACAGCACAATGCTTATAGTTGCCTACCACATTAGCTGAAGGTTACAATTTAACACTGCACTGACTCTAGGCAATCCGCAGATTACCCAGTGAAAATAACCAGGACCTATGTAAAATGCTAAAGGAATGTGACTCCTTAGGTGTGTCTGGGTTTCCTCATGCTGCAGGAAAATCCCCATCTTCTCATCTATCACCAAAAGAAAAACATCTAAAAGCACTAAGAACAGGGATGGACTTTCCAAAAGGGCCTGTTGAAGCCCATCCAAGAGAAGTTAAAACACAGTAGTGAAAACTGTTCATCCTTTCCCCCAACACTAGAAGTTCTGGAAGAAAGTTTGAGTAGAAAAACTAAAAGCACTCAGACTATCTGAATTTTTTTGAACAGATGAAGTGGAACAGGGAGAAACTAATTTGAACAAGGAAATTACAGGAATGCTGATGCTTCCAGTCAGCCTGGAGGTAAGGCAGGGAGAACCACTCGTGCTGTGCATGATTGCTTTTTCTTCCTTCATATCCCAGCTAGACTCCACAAAGACAGAGCATGCAGAAATCACACATCAAGAACAAGCTGGAAAAACGATTTTGTTCAGGTTCAACATCAGTTATGGCAGACAACTAAGTCGGTTTCTATTTTAGCCAAACTGCTTCGACCACCCATAATCAATGTTTAGCTCCCTTGCACAGCAAGAAATAGGCTCTGTGTTTGTGTGCCTTTGACTCATGAAGGAACAAAAGCTTTTCAAGTTGTATTCTTGGGAAGCAAGCGTAAGAAGATTGAATCCTCATTTCAGAGGGACATAACCATACAGGAAGAGGCAGCTGTTCCACAAAGTCAGAGACTAGCTTTCAATAGTCCATACAAGTCTACAGATTCTCATGTTTTGGGCTTATTACAAATGGTCCATCCATGCGTCATCACACCCCCCCCCCCCCAGGAAATTCAGACATTTAGGTGCATCTCGCTAACAATGACACTTTAGGACAGCAACATCACACTTCCAAGCAGCTAGACAAAGGAGTAGAACAGCCATGACCAGGCAGCTCACCTCCTACCAGAGGAGTCCAAGCTTTTGGTAGCCCTGCCTCCTCCAGTCTGAGGAAAGGAGGGAAGATAGGAACCTTTATCAGCGAACAGACGGTGGGGGAAATATTCTGCCATTGAGACTATATCTCACATTGCAGTGGAAATATTCAGCACCTCTCTCCTACCCAAGCACTGGAAGCATAGTTGGTTGTATATTATCTGCCCCCATCTTCTACCTGAAACTGTTTTGGTCTCAAATGCTGAGAGTATATATAGCACTGCCAGCCTCAACCTCCTCCTCCACTGCTCCAGCTGATCATTTTGCCAGCTGCCATCACATAAACACCAGTTATAAGCAAGAACACACCATCTTCCTTACGCCTAAAAGAACTCTGTGCAGTTATGATTAGCTAAACATTTTCTCTTCTTAGTTTCCTCTATATGCAAAATACTAGCTGTATAGAGACAGGCAGTTCTTTGGCGAGTCATAACTAACTGTATTCTTGAAAGTTGAGCGGCATTATTGCAATAGTTCTACATACCCCAGCTTCCGACTGGCCTAAAGACTGAATTTATCCTGCGCTCCCTCCAATCAGAATTAATCTTTCTATAGTACAATGAACTGTCACTACTGAATCAACACCAGCAGCAAAAGTGACAGCAGCCTACATCATTACTCAAGTAAGATAATAGAACTAAAGTCATTGAAACAGGCAGATGTTGGAGGCTGTCTCCCATTTCAGAATAATGTTCCTGTCGTAACTCAGCATTTATTTTAGGGAAGCAAGGATAAATTCATTACTGTTTGCAGGGTGCTCAGATATAATAGTAATAGAAGCCATATAAGCCTCCCAATATGTACACAGTAGAAACACACACGGCATTGATACCAACCATCCTTCACCTAGATAACGCAAAGCAGGGCAATGCAATCAATCCATGTCCACTGGAGACCTGCTCCCACATTAGCGTGAGCAACAGTGTTTCGCGATTGCAAACTCAAGAAACTAAAGTTGAGACGTGCAAGACCAGAAGGCATTTCCACAAGATACAAAAGTGTCACAATTTATTCCCAGCATCTTTACCTTATTTCCTGGTAACACGTTGTATCTGAAATTATCATCTAAAGAGCTGCTGTTTTGTCAGATTGCAATAATCAGTGTCCCCACTGCACAGAACATCACACTTCTGCCTTGATAACTAAACTGCGTAGATCCAACAATTAGGGAAAACTGTTGATGACATTTAAAACTGGAGATTGTATTCTTCTTTATCATTTTTAAATGAGATCTTTTAATTAAAAGCATTGGAAGAAAATAATGATTCCAAAAATAGAAACAGATGTCAGATCCTTATCTATTTCTGAACAGAGGTGTGAGTGCACAAAGGTGTAATTCCCATTACTGCTAGGCTTTAACGACCATCCTTACATCTTTGTCCCACTGAATAATGTCTCCTGCAATGATATTGCCACATATTAAAGGAAAGGTGATCAAATATCGGCCTAACTACTTTAGTGTTCGGGTCAGAGCTGTATATCAGTAAATTGATAGGATTATTGATATTCATAAATCAAGATTTATAGAGTTCAGAGTCCAGTTAGCTCAATCAGATCATGAATTATGAAAACAAAAGACATTTTGGAAAAGATAAAACCACTTAGCCTGACACACAATACAACCTTCAGGTAGCAGGCCAACACAAATGCCCAGAAATCAGGTTTTTATGTATTGTTCTGTTTTAATTTAATTCTCATTTATCTTTACCCACTAGTTTTTCATTTTGCATTTCACCTGAATAAGGATAGTGGATAATATCCACGACTTCCTGGCACTTGCAAGACCAGTTATCTTGGCAGAAGGTCAAACTGAACACCTTTTAATTTGGCCAGTCAGATAACTGTACTGAACAGCTCAAACCTGCAGCCAAGATATCCATTGCTGCCTCGTAGCACAGTTGGAGTTGCTCAGCTTCCTCTGACAGAGCTCTGAAACAATGGGTTTAATGGGGAGGGAAATGCCCATCCGATTCTAATGGCTAATTCCATCTCCAAAAACCCTCTTACATCAAGATAACTATAATAGGCTGGGGAAGGGGCAACTTAACATGATTTCTCCACCCCCTCACCCTTGTATGCTGCCTACACAAGCTATGGCTCATACTCCTAATTCATGCATGCTGGGGTAGCTCCCCAGTGGATCCCGATGAATTTACAGCAGCTTAGAATTTCTGCCTTTATAGAGTGACTCCATGGACAGCTGCCAGCTTTTATTTTACTCTTCTGGGTTCAAAATCATCTATGTTTGACTCTGACACTCTTCTTTAAAGACAGTTTGCACAGAAACCCTTCTTGCAATTCCAAGTTATGCCAAGACAATGAAAAGAAATAGATTAAGTGTCTATAAAGCAGATGAGGCGATTATCAGCATGATAAGTATGTTGTAACATGCTTTTTTGCTCCATAGCAATTCAAACAAAACTCAATGTGCTAACAGCTTTATGGATTGATTTGAAGCAATATGAGAAGCTATTAATCCTCTTTCTACTTCTGCCACAGGTGTGTACTCTGTCCATGTGGCAGACAGCCATTAATGTATAGAATCAGTACTCCCCCAGATGTGATTCTAGCCAAGCTTGCCAACTTTGCCCTGGAACAGATAAGGAGCGCTCACACTTAACGTATCTCAGGGGAGGAAAAGGGGGTAACCTTCAACAGCAGTTTTTAGCACACAAGTAGTAATAGCTGAGAAAAAGCTTACAGGTAGAGATATTTGCAAGTAAGCATCTCTTGTATCCTAAATTGAAGTTATAGACCTGTGATATGTTCCATCTGTATACATATTTCTTTGCATACAGCCATATTAACAGTGCTGTGACAGCTTAATGGTCTAGAACCTGTGGTTTTCAGCATTTTGAGTCCTTGTAACACGCAAGTACCACAAGGTCCATCTGCCATGATTACTCATTTGCTGCTTCAAACTTTCAGAAACCCACTTTCTGCCTGTGCTCCTATTAACACAGCCTTCATACACACAAGAATTATTTGCTCTTCATTACATACCAGACTGCAAAGTCCTGGGGAATTAAATATTAGCTTTTAGAAATACATACATTGCCATTACCAATAAGGAATTAAACATTAGTTGTGTTAATTCTCTTGTGTTCACAGCAAGAGAACAAAAGAATTTAGACTGAAAGCAATAGCTGTATTATTTAAAAAAAAAAAAAAAAATGGTAGTTTGGGGAGTAGAACCTTTATCAAATGGAGTCTGAGGAACCTTAGGCAATAAAAACTTATTCATTCCAGAGAGCCACACATGCATGCCCAATTTTGAGACACTTCAAAAGCTTGATGGTGGATGGTCAGCTCCCTAAAAACAAGGCTCAAAGATACCAAATTAGACATCCATACATGGATATTCATAGATATCAGAAGTTATTTAAACACCTTAATCAGCTTTTCCAAGTGGTTAGAGATACTGATAAGCTGCTGTGTGCTGAAAAGATTCACCCCACCCCACTCTTAATAGCTCATATTTATTTTAGTCTGTTCTTAGAACTGTTTTAACTAGCTCTATCAAACTAAAGTTTAAATTCCTCCTTTTTTTCTTTAGCCAAGAAAATTAATGGTGCAAAACAGTAGAATATTGGATAACTTAGTAGTGGAATGAGTTCCCTTCATACAAAACAGTAAGGGTTTCAAAGAATTAGATTCTTCTGTTTGACAGATAATACAGCCCACATCACAACACTAAAAAAAAGCAGTGGGCAAATTTCCAAGACCTTTAAATAATGAAACAGCAGTTACTAAAGCAAATTTTCTTTTTCACTCCTCTTTGGCATTTAATAACCTACTGATTTGTATACACTAACATTGTGCTAGCTGCAGGACACATGAAGTGACAGAAAAACCCAGTCTCCCATCTGGGCTGGTCCCATCCGTCTGGTGATTAGGGCAGGGCACAGTGCAACCATATGGCCATGATCAAGAACCCACTAATATCATCCAGAGTTAACTGGGAAGAGCTATAGCCCACTTAGGAGACTAAGGATGATAAATCCCTCTCATTCTGCCTCTCCTCCCCTGTGGGCATGGTAGATTTGTCTTTTTGCCTGCACAAATGGAGCTTTGCTGGTTAGAATACTAGTGACACACAAAAAAGTGAATTTGGTGCTTGTACCTGTCAAAGACAGAACGAAGAAATTATTTCCATGAAACAATTAAAAAAAACCACCACTAACCTCACATTTCTACCCTAAATCTCAAAGGAACTCGTAAACCTGAGGCCAAAATCCTGACACACAGCACATTGGTACAACCCAGCAGCTGAAGATTAGAGATGTGACTCCAGCAGTGATGCAGGAAGAGTACGACAGTAACAGCTCTGTTATCTAGCTTGCCCTTACATATTAATAGAACGGGAAAAGTCTACTTAGCTAACAAAGAACAGGAAGAAAACAAAAGGCAGAACTTCACGTCTTCTTGAACAGGCACCACTGTTGCTATCTACATAGTTCTAATAGTTCCTGTTGTGCTGGCCTATTGAGATGTCTTTTAGAAATACTTGTTTCCTAGCTGAAAAGTCACTAAAAAATCAAGTCAATAACCCCCGATGGATCAAAGTACAAAGATATTACATGTACTAGGATAACCTTTTTCACATTTTGATCATCAGAAACAGAAACCAGGTCCCAACATATTGCCTGAGCTACATCTTAGATTGAAAGATAGAGTCTCAAGCGGTACACAACAAAGCAGGTTTAATTGTAATGCCATAACTCCAGCAGCATTTTCATGACCAGTTTCCACTCATCTTTTTTAACAAATCCCCCTTGCTTAGCAGTAAGGAGTCTGGTCAGGTCCTGTGTAAGAATATCTTTAAAAGGTTAGAGCTGTTGCCTAAAGTCATACTAATTCACAAGGGGCCAACCTTCCCTCCAAGGCAACCTTTAACAAATAGCACAGCATGACAGCTGGAATGGCTCTGTGTTTTGGGAGACACCATCTTTTGAATGGGATATATAAGTGGAAGATCTTTTTGACTACATAACCAAAAATGATGGCCTGAAACTGTGAGGAGGAAGTGTCAGCCTGCTCACAAAATGCTTATCAGTACAAATAATTATACGTAATAACTGGCAATTGAGTTTCTCTAACATTTTTAAAGCATTTTTACAATTCAGATATAGCACAACAGATATAGGACTTTTTCTCTAGAATTCTCAAATAATAAGCAGTCTTAAACAAAATAAGACCTACAGCAACAAGATACAACATGGAAATACTTGGTCAGAATTTGAACATAATCTTTAATGTTATATCAACAGACTTTGTGCAAGCAAGACTTTTCTTTTTTCCCCCCGAAGCAAATAAATTTCTTTTAATACACGAGTGCTGACTTTTGAGCTGTGCATGGAGCCCTCTTCTGGAGAAATTTGAAAAAAATAAAAGCTTAAGAATGCAGCAGTGTGGGCTATGCATTTGGGGAAAGAGTTTTAGGACTGATTTTTCTCTATTCACTACAATGACAAGCTTGTGAAATCTATCCTTTTTTCCAATTAACTTAGTCGCAACCCAATGGAACATGACAGTTATTGTTAAAGCTATCAAAAATTTTTTTTCTCTCATCTTGTAAGCTTTACTTACAAATTTTACGTCGATTCATCTCTCTGCATGCAATGAGTAACATACAAAAGCAAGCCTGTGAACAACTTTTGTTTTAAAACAAATATTTTGTATATAGGCCTTAGAAAATATCCTTTGGGAAAAAATGTAAAAAACTACTCCGATTTGATAGATTTAAAAATCTGTCTGTATTTACTGCTTACTGTACACTGTATAGCGAACTGCACAAGCTACCAGAGTACACTTAGTTTTTATTGTCAGCTTCAGATCAATAAAGCTGTATAATATAGATACGCACTGTAGTTTTAAAGGTGATCCTGAATTAAAGAATTACTTGAAATATATCTTCCTCAGCTATTCCAGATAATGTTCAGTTTTCCTTTTGGTAAAAACAGGACAAACAGTTGGTAGCAGCATAGACTAAATCTTTGCAAAAGAAAAAATTCATTTATCGCCCACCTGTTTACCACAACTTTTGCAAACACACTTAATGGGCTGAAAAAGCAATTCCCCATCCTCATCCTTTTAATGCCTCAAAAGGTTTGTTTTTTATATTTAACAAATGTAGTTGAATTAGATGCAGACCAATAAAACACAAAGCCAGAGTTACAGTTTTAGAAATGATCTTTTCATCAAAAATAAACCTTTTTTTCAGTTCATGTTCTTATCAACATAAGAATTTCCTCAAACTTTTTTCTACGCTGTAAACTTCACTGTCATTACTTTGAAATGAAGTTATTCCTATCTTCTACTTCCACAGAAAGTATTACATTACTAGATTGCTATTGCTTAGAAATCATTTTATCAAAATTGAGCTTTGCAGGTTCCACTAGCATTGTATTATATGAGGCATTATTGCTACTGCTAAGGGAGGAAAAAGAAAACTTACGAGAAAATCCCAAAATGTGTTACAACCACTACAGAGCCAGATGGCTGCATTTGTTTAATATGTTGTTTCTCACATTCTTCTGTTTACTTTTCCTGTCACATGAAAGTTGTGCATGTGGTGTGTCAAAGAGAAAAGCCAAACAACATTTCAGTAATTCCCTTCCCTAGCATGCTGTCACCTTCAGTTCTTACTTTAACCTGCCAATACTCAGCCACCTTATACCTGAAGACAGATTTATGTACACTTCCTTATTATAGTCTAATTCATTCCCCAATTCATTAACTCTTAGACATGATCTATAAAGTAAACTTGGAGATGCGTTAAATCGCCAGGCAGAGACGTTGCCAGATAAAGCTACCTATGCTAATAAAGAAGGTGGGGCGCAGTTTAAGCACTTAAATACAAAGCAATGCTAAAGCACCACAAGCTTAGCCCTGCAGTATACTTGAACTCATCTCTGCCCAGCAAGAGGAGAAACTCTGAAGTATTGCCGAAAGTTATCGATAAAGTACACAGTTGTTTTCAGAATCAGGTGTTCTGCACCTTGTCAGATTTTAAGTAGTTAGTGATGTAACTGAAATGCCAGCTATGTGGCTTAATAGGCCTTAGAGGTCTGTCCTCATCTATCATATACATACTGCTTTTCCTACAAGGGACCGCTAAAGAAAATCCAAACTCAAGCTGATTAATTCAGTAGTGTGCTAAAGAAGGTGGACAAAAAAGGACTGAAAACACAGAGAAAGCCAAGCAAACTGCAGTCCAGATGGCAGTCTCAAGCCTAGGGTGAGGGAGCACCATCTCGGAATATCCCCAAGTTACCTTTACACTGTCTGTGCCCTCTCCCCCAGCCCCTCTGCTCCCTCAGCATTGCCTCCCACTGGTAGCTCTGCCAGCCCAGGCTGATCTCAGCCCACTTTGACAACTTCTCCTCCCCAGGAGCCCCTTGGGCATCCCCAGCCCACCAGAGCCCTTCAGCCCTCCCCAGGAGAGCAGCTTGCCCACTCGCTGCAGCCAGTCTCAGCAGAGCTGGCGAGCTGCTCATTAGCCAGCCCTCCTACACAGCCCACAGAGCCTCAGCCCAAGCTCCTTGGGAGGCCCTGCAAGAAACTGCACATATCCCCAGCCCATGCTGCTCTGGATCCTCAAACTCACCCTCACCAGTGCATTTAGGTACCATACCTATGGCCCAAACCAGCTGCTTTTGTTTGTTACACTCCCTGAAGCAGGATTGTTATCCTGAACCCACCCAAATGCCTATGTGCTTGCTCACATGAGTCCCCAGTCATCAAGTCCCCCCACTGTCCCATAACTTCAGCCACCCACATTCATGCTTTTACTCCTTATCAGGTTAAGCCAGGACCCAAATGTCCTAGCCTTGACCCACAGCATATATACATTCAGTTCACCCTACTGCTTCCTACTTACACACTCTTGGTGTATCTCCTCTCAGCAGTAAAGCTCTGCCAACAGTGATCCCTCACCATTTTTGTCCTTATCATCCTATTTTGAAAAAGCAGACTAAATGCCTGCTGGAGATTGCAGTTACACAAACATGAGTGCACAGACTCGGCGTCCCGAGCACTAGTTTGGCACTCTAAAAACCTACCAACCCCCTAAGGGTTAACAAAACCACTCGATCGCAAGTCAAAAAGGAATTAACTTTTATTTCTACTCAGCGCACAGGATGCCAGTGCCACTGTCACTAAATGCAAGAGTTTACAGAGCTCCTAAGACAAAAGGAAGGATGAATTTAAGCTGGACAACAACAAAGGATTTTCAAACCTCCCCAGAGCTTCCAAAAAGTGAGCCCTGTAACAGCCGCAAGAGGAAAAGAGAGCAACCAGAGGTATTGAGAAGTCAAAGCCCAGCGAGTCCCTTTGCTTTGACAGACAGCAGCAGCAGGGCTTTAGCAGCTCCGTGTTTTTAAGGCTGGGTGTTTTTTCCTCTGCTTTCTGGCAGAGGGGGATCTATTACATTTAATAAGAGAAAGGCTACATAGCAAGTCACTAACAGAGTATTACACATCTATCAAGAGAGTACGGGGAAAGGAACCTTTTGCAAGGTCTGATTTTATTTTTCCTCCATATTCCTCCCTCCTCCTTTTTTTAAAAAAGCAATAAATAATGTGAGCTGCCTATAACAGCCTATAAGCCTACTACCCAGCAAAAGCCACAGAGGAAAGAGGCAAATCAAAGTTGCAGCATTTGATATGACAGAAAATATTGCTGCTGCAGCTGCTACCGAGACACTTGAAAGATTCCCCCCACCACCCTTCCTGAAGGGAAACAAAAAATGCTATCTATCACACAGCAAATTTGTTGTAATTGTAAATCAAGGAACTATGAGATTCTACATTCCTAGCAACTGGCTTATAGCAGAGATCTTGCATCTTTCAACAGTAATTCAAGCAATGTATAATTACTCAGAAATCAAACCTAAATTACAAATACTTTCAAATCCAAATGCACGGGAGAAGGAAGATGAAAGAAAGCAAGGAAAAAACACTCATTTCTTACCTGGGACAGCAGCAAGGACAGAGTAAGTTGAGTTTTGTGCTGCATTTTGCCAGACTAGAAGGTACCAGAGGCTTTTTCATTCATGCACTCGGCTGCACTGAGCATATTTTCACTGTGAAACAGCCTTTGAGAAGAGACTCTGCCTTGAGAGCCAGCCAACTTCCCAAATAGATCAGCAGCATCATCACTAAAGCATTGGATAGAGTCTGATGACCAGAACCAATGGCTTTACAAGGATGATTTCTTCACAAAGCATCCCCATTTTGCATCACACATATTGGGCAAGCACCTCTCACAAACACAGCACCTTTAGAAAGCATTTTGCTTTGGTGTATTTGTGTGTTTAGTTTCAGTTTAACACATCATGCCTTACAGATCTCAATAGTATTTCCCTTTTAGAGAATGGAATTGCACGGAGGGAAATAAGAGCAACTCTGAGCACCACTGCAAAGACATTCTCTTTATTAAAATGTTAATAAGGTATGCTTTATTTTCAATAAATCAAAAAAATGACCCCTGCAGTTTTAGTTACTTCCAAGCCTTAGAAGAAGAACACAGTGAAATTTTTCAGTGCAGCAGAAATACAGATTATATTTTGTGTTGTCCCCTCAATCTCACAAATCACAATGAAGACAGATCAATTCAAGCCTGCAGAAAAAATCCATCATAAGGCAATAGATTTTATTAACTGCTCAGGTAATGGCAGAACTGGCTTTTGATTCAATGAACTTGAATCTAGGACAAAGTTTCAAAGGTGCATGCCCTTCAATTACAAAAACTTTTCCTGTTTGGAAGAGGGGACCTGATGTTTCAAGAACCCACTTTGTCTGGACTGGTTATGTTGCAACCCAGCAAGTAACATCAGGCAGATGGACCAAAGATTATGAATTCCCCTGTCTGCATTTCCAGCTCCACCTCTCTTGCCACTCCCCATTATCACAACCGTCCAGTCCTTTTTTGCCTTGTCTTCTTGCTGTCGCCAGGGTTATTTAGCAGTACCCTTCCCCCATTTTCAGTAGGGCCAAAAGTCTCCTCAGGTCTCATGATTGATGCTTTTCTCTTGCTCGCTCATGCAGCAGAGCCAGCTGCCACCACTTTCTGCTCTGCCCCACCACAGGTGGCTGCTGCACCAGTGGAGATGAGCAGAAACATGGGGAAGGGAAAGCGGGTAGGCAGATACAAGCTGCCAACCACTCCGAGTTCCTCAGCATCAGCAGGAGCTTCCTGCTGTGAATAATGTTGTTTGATAGCTTCCCCAACTGCTGCTACTCTACTGCTCGCAGCTCACATCTTCCTTTACACTGGACCGGAACAGATGGAAAACACTGTCCTTCCAAGTCTAAGCCCTCACATGCAACAACAACTCTGCTTCAGTACCTTCATCACACATAAGTATAAATTAATACTCAAGATGGATCAGAATTAAAACCAAACCCAGTAGGAACTACCAGTAGCAATTATAATACTCTATATAACTGCAAAAGGTTCACCACTTATACATAAAAAGCCAGTAGGTTGCTTGCTTTTTCATTCTTTTTTTCGGGCAGAAAGCCAGCTTAGCAGGGTTAAAAAAAAAAAAAAAATCTTAGAGCTCTTTATGATTAAAAATAAGTGAGTAACCATCTCCCATTGCTCCTTCAGGGTCCCAACTTTCCACCAAGTGCAAGTTCCAGCCTTAAGAGCAGCACCTCAGAAGTTTATCAACAAGGCTGTAGGGTTTTCTCAGGGCATAGCCTGCAGCCCACAGCACCAGCTGTCCCACAGTAGGCACAGCCTTTGTACAGGAGCCCTGGGATTCAGACAGCCTCTTAAACCCCAAACAGGGGCCAAACAGCTGAGCGAGTTACCAGACCCACCAGAAGTAGGTGGTGGCTGAAAGAAACAAAGGCATATCTGCATCCTGTTTCACAGGAAAGGGACTCATTAAAAAAAAAATAAATAAAGAAATCAAGTCATGGGATAGATGATTCACTCCAAGATAATGCTTACAGTAACATAAGACTTGAGCCAATCTGAGCAGTTAATTTCCACACAAGACACAGTATGGCTACAGTGCCATCCCACAAAGGGGGCAGAGAGGAGTTCAAGGTCTTCCCTGTGCTCCCACAGCCAGAAGGAGCAGGGCTGGGCCTGCCACCATGGCCTCCCTCCTCACCACAGAGGGGCCAGGCACCCCAGCGAGGCCCAGGGCAGGGTCTGCCTCCCTGAGGGAGCTCTACCTACATCTCCAGCCCTTCACAGCCAAAGGCACCCACATACCACAGCCCTTCGCCTCCAGAAACAGCAACTACCCTCTAACAACAATGAAAAAGACCATTCTTTTAAAAAAATCCTAATTCAACAATGAAAAAGACCATTGATTTAAAAAAAAAACAAACTAATTCACTAACCTTTTGCCTCCAACCCCACAGAGCCTCTCCTTGCTGCTGCAGCCTGTCCCTCCTCCCTCTGCTTACAGCTGCTCCTATTTGTCCCTTGGAGGGGTAATTAACCACTGCTGGTGGGATAATTAACAGCTCCCAGGGGTTAACCCTTCACAGGCTGCTGCCAAGCCCAGGCCCAGCATGGCGCACCAGTATGAGGGCAGCTGCGTCCTTCCCCAGCGCTCACCCACACAGGGTCTGGCCGCCTTTGGGAAACGGCCTTTTTGGCATTGCTCACGTGAGGTAAAATCCAGCACACGGCAGCCCTGGATGCTGAGGGGGTTAACTGGGTTTGACTGGGGCCTCCAGCAGCAGGAGGTGTGGGGCTGCTGCAAATCAGCCCCTGAGGCAGAGAGCAAGGGTTTGGCCCCTTACAGGTGGTCTCCTAATGGGGCTGTGTCTTCTGGGGTCAGGAGCAGAGTCTTCTCTGGTAATTAGATTATTAACGAAAAGCTGTAGGTTATTAACCAGAAATTAAGAGCTGGTTCCTCAGTCCTTCTCAGCCTTAGGTGATAGGAGGAGGTTCAAACTCTGTAAAATATCTCTGAGGAGCAGGCTGGGAGGCAAGGTTACAGGTGATGGAGGATGGTTGCTCTCTAGTCCTCCCCTTGAAGCAATTTTGCTGCGCAAATGAAACATGAAGTTGTGGGGCCATGGAGAGACAGCAACAGAAATAACAGCCTCAGGTTTAGGGCATGGCTAGAGGAGAGGCTCCAGGGTTCAGGCCTTCGCTTTTAGGACAAGCTGTGCTTCTCTTACCTGTTGCCTGCTGATGTAAAATGCATAGTAAGTTTAGGCAATGACTGCAAGGGGACTTGGCTTGTGAGCAAAGCAAGCTCCTGCTGAGACTTTTTCTAGATCCAAGCCTACGTTAATGGATGGATGTAACATGCTCTGCGGTCTTTAGATGCAAGATGTCATCATTTTCACTTATAAAATCTTGGGCAACTTGACACCTCAGCTCGCTCTCTCTCCGTGACATACTCTGGCAATAGAGGCCGATGCTGAGCTGAGGCTAGTATCAACAGCAGTAACTGCCTGCAACACGTAAGGTGTTGCCAGAGATAGACCCATTAGCAGATGAGGGAGTGACTGCACGCTGCCAGAAATGCCTTTTGACCTTCGGAAGATTTGCCCTGACTATTTTGTAAAAGCTGAGGATTAGCTGCCATGAATCTATCAGAAGAACAAGGGAAGTTTAATTTCACATTAAAGTGAGTCACATAAGAAACCTGGATGTGAGAGAGAGGGACTAATTTCCCCTACCATAGTACTGGCAATCTATATACTCCTGGCTGCTGCACCACACTGCAGTTTCTGAATCCTTCAAGCCTGGAAAAAGACTTTAGTGCTAGGCAGCAACCGAGGGTGTGTGAGCTTGAGTGGCGTGTCTCTAGGACAGAAGGAACAAAAAGGGCACACCCCTAATACGGGAGCATAATGCAGTCCAAGACAACTCAATCCTCATCAGATCAGCATCTGCCCCTAAAGGACAAGTATAGTTGAATTTCTTTTAGGGCAGATGGGCCAAGTACGTGGCGGAACAGAAATTCAGTCAAGCAAACTAACTCAAAGACTAAGTTTAGCTGCAGCGTATTTGACACTGCCCTTGTTATTAGGAAAAAACCACGCAGATTAGGGCTTTCTGAAATCCTACTGGGTTCACTCCAAGAACTGCCAGAGAACAGAGGAAAGCAAGTCTGACCTGCTGTGTCCGTCGGGTTTGGCAGGTCACCCTCCTGCTATGCCTGCAGAGCCGCCACCACTTCCTGAGGATAAGAAGTTGTAGTAAATGTACCTGGCTAGAGCTGGAATCTGTAGCAGGAGTGAAATCTCATCTTCCTGCCTGAGATTCTCCAGCAGGAAGAAATGAAGCAACTGGCTGCAATAATGTTTTATTCTGGAGGACAGAGATTCAGAAGACTGCAATAGACTTGATTTAGTGAAGAGTTAAGAAATCTGTTTCCAGGAACTGTGGTTTTCAGCTTGGCAGTTCTGCCAAAATAGGTTTGGGTAGGGATTCCCAGTCTTAAGGCAGCTGAAGTTTCTTTAAGAAGGATTCACAAAAACACCAAAAGAAGAGTTTTGCAGTTTGAAAGTGAGCCCACAGCCTTTCATTATGTACCCAACCCACTACTTCCATAATACCTCAAACTCCTACCAGTATTTCTTACACTAGGGGCTTACTGGCAACAGAAAGTTTGGCATTAGTGTAGCTTTCTCTAAAACCTGTGGGACTGCTGAATGCTTTGTCTACTGTTTCCCTACATCCCAGCCCAAGCTCCAGGATAGTAAATGAGTTTTGTTTTCTTACCTGCTAACGGGCAAGTAACAGGCAACCAGAACAAACTGATACTTCAGTGAAAAGAAATAATGTGTGTTTCATCGTCAGAAGAGGACTAAAAATAGTTGGTGAGTCAAACAGGAATCTTACATTTTAGAAAAACCCTTAAGAGGTCACCACACCCTTTTCTCTCCAAATAATAATAAACCCTGTTTATCATGACCACAGGAGCCATTTCTTCAAGTCTTAAAGCAAAAAAACCCATATTACTCTTTGGTTTTGCATCCCTGAGCCCTTTAAGCATAATCAAAATGTATGTTCAACTTCTAAAACTGAGCATTCTAGAATGACACTTTGCAATGCTGTATATCTAATCTTCTAATCCTAACCTGGACCAGAAGCAAGCTGTTCCCTAATTCACCCTTCATCTGAACTAAACTGGGGAAGGAGTGAGAGGAGCCAGAGGTATGTGGTGGGTGGAGTGCTCCACAGCATCTGCTTCATGGAAACGAGTTTGTTCTTATCCCCTTCTCCCAGTGGGCCCTGTGTGGAAGGACCTCCTGCTCCTCAGCTGACCTCCAGCATTTAACTCTGTTTTCTGGAGTGGTGGCAGGTATTTTCCCATATCTGTTATGGACTTGTGCCTTTCAGCTGAATCATAGCAATTGAGATTGCCCCGTGAGCTTGCCTCGACTGCGAAGCTCCCAGGCACTTTGGTTCAGCAGTAGTCCACAGTAATTCAATCACTTGCAATCCTACGCCCATACCCATGGGCAGGTAGTTGAATTCTGGCCCGCTATTTACCCACTTTTCAGTAATACAAAGTTACCTCACACACATTAGCATGTTTGTCCTCCCCAAAGCATAGGGATATAGCAAAATATTCCTGCAGTGTTTCAGAAGAAGGAAAACTGAGGCACAGGATGCAAAGGGACCTGATTAAGATCATAAAGGTGGTCAAACACACAGCTAAAAATTGGACTGCTTGCTAAATGCCTTAGGCACTGGCCCTTCCGTCTATTGAAAGAACCCGTTAGCCTTCCTGGGGGACCTGGGAGCTTCCGCTGTTATTGTGCAAAACCAAAGCCGAGATGCAGTTTAATTTACAAAGTCTCCATTGGCTGGGCTATCTGTTTCCATTCCCCACACGTGCCTCTCCCTCCTCATTTTAACACCACTACTCCTTTGCCCTCCCCCCATACATATGATTGTATCTAGCCTAAATACAGGTGTTCTGGAAGCAATTACAGCTCCGCTGGAGCAGAATATGACGCATGGTAGCTCATTAGTGGTTTGTCCGTATTAAGGGAATGACTCCTTGTTTCCCTTCTGACCTCACCTATTGTCTAGGAAATGAATGGATCTAGGAGTGAGAAAATTTGTTTTGGCAATGGGATCTGTATTTTCCAAGGCTCTGTTATACTGAATTCTGCACAGAAATACAAATCAGAATAATTAATCAAATAAATGCACAAAAGAACTTATCATTCCCTACTTTGGTAGCAACTATGCAAAGTCAAAGTCATTATTTAAAAATTCACTGTGCAAGGTTATTAGAAAAGTTACTCTTTTATACATTAAAAAAATAACATTTCCACAGGAAATAGGAGAAAAAGCAAGTTATCACTGTCAGAGGTTCTTCTAAGACATATCCAAACTCAAGATACTCATCATGAGTTATGGGAAAGTTAATACTGCAGGAATAAATTAACCACAGAATTTTAATGGCTTTATTGTGCGACAGTTTCTAAAGCCCAACCAAATATCAGCTAGGAAATTCAAATGTGAGAGATATGCTCTTAATTCCCACAGTTATGGAATTTTTTTTTAAATCCCTTCTTATGATATAAGGGTCATTTAATGAATATACAGCTTACTTATAGGTAGCACATTTCACCATTCTTATCCGGCCAGAAGCCAGCTTAATCTTTCATCTTTTCACAGAGGAACAGCAGATGCATAAGTATATTTTAGGGGGAATAAAATAGTTGAGAGAGAGAGAGGGAGAATGTGTCAGTCTTTGAATATCTCTGTGCACAGGACTTCAGCTGACACATAGGCCCAGAGCTGTTAAACCTCCTGACTTTGGGCATAGCCGCTTGCACTGTACGTGTTAAGCGAGCGGTGCACTGCTCTGTTTTGTGTTATTTTCAGCTACGTGTTTGCACTGGCCGGCGCAGCACTGTATTTCACATACCGTTATCATAAAGACATGGTTGCAAAGCCCCTCCATCGGAATCACAATTTTATCTGCCCTGGGCATGGCAGCAACCAAACTGTCTTGAATTAAAAATGGGGTCAGATAGTAGGGGTTGTGTCCCAACAGCTGCTCCAGCAGGAAAACACGGTTGTAGGAAGACACGGTTGTAGGAAAAAGAGACTTGAGCAAAACTGCCCTTATAAAATGAAAAGGCACATTTACAACCTGACCTGGAAGAACAAGCTGAGCAGCCTGAGCTCTGTAACGGGGGCAAGCTTAGGGTGAGCTAAGGGATGTTCTTGTCCTGCTGAGCTCAAAATGCCATAGATCTCAGCTGCATCAGGATTTCACCCTCCATCCTTAAACTCTTTCTTCCTTATTTATATTCACAACCTTTTCTCTATGCAACTGTCATGGCTTTTAGGCAGATAAATATCTTACATGCTTCTCAAGGGTGTCATACGCTATTTAGTATTTTCCCTCTGGTATCAGCACCTGTTAAGCATGGAAATAAAGTGATTAGTCTTACATGTTTGGCTTCAAAAATTGATTTTAGGATACATCTCCTTATCATTGGCAGATTTGCCAACTCAAAATAATGATATCCTCTTCAATGATAAGTTTTCTCAGTCTGGAAAAGTAGGAATTACATTGGGAAATTTTCTGGATTTCCCTTTCTCATGGAATTTTCTATACTTATCAAACCATTTGTGACAAAGCTGTCCGATACTATGTAGCCTTAGAGGAAATTTGTCTCTGCAGATCTAGACATGACTTAAGAAAAGAAGTCCTTGTGATGCAGGGAAAAAAAATTAACGTTTGGAAACTGAATGTTCAGAAAACAAAACAGAAAGCTGTTTTGTTTGGGCTTTTAAGTCTGAAAATAACCTGGTGCTTTAATCAAACTAAATAGGCCTGACAATCAGGTTGGATAAAAAGTAGCACTATACTATTATGCAATTGCTTTAGACCTAAGCTAGTGGCATGTCAAAGAGCAGCTAAAACCAGCTAGGTTCAGTTTTAACAGGTCATTAATTACCTTTAACTTAGTTGAGTATTCCATTGTAACAATGTATGCAAGTATTTCTAGAAATTAGTGAGCATATTGAAATGATCCTCAAAAATGTATGTCCATACAGAACTCAGCCTAAACCACAGGATTCTTTCTGCCCTCTTGTATCCAGAACGTGCATTGTGCCTGATGCACCTTCAAGTTTCGGCTCCTTAGGGAGGAATACCTCTCAAACTACTCTGTATACACCAAAACCATCTGATTCTTACACTGCTTCTTTCAATGCCTTTGAAATATTGTCTATTATGCATGAACTCTTGGTTCATCATGTATCTTGAGATCTCTTTGTATTTCATTGTTTGTCTTCAATTTTGTATCTTTCTTATGTAAAATTCATTAAGCCTTTGTAAATATGAGGAAAAAACCTGTTCCTTTTGCTTTCTCCCTTGGGATTCTAGAAGGTTACCTTGCCTCATGCTCACCCGTAATCTCTCTCTTGGGCTTAGTTTTTAATGCATGCAGTACTCCAAGAAAGAGGCAGTTTAGGGTGTTTTACCAGCCTCAGCCTCGAAGTGAAACAAATAATTTCTTTTAAATTGATGGAATTGGATCCTCTAGCATTAGAACAAAATATTCTCGTATTATCTTGCCTCGGTCAGGTTGTGACCATAAAATTACCTGCTTTTTGCTGAGTGAGCCTCTCAGAGGAGATAAAAACAGATTGCAGTGGGTCATTCTGGGGCTCTGAGGCATCGCATAGCTCCTGTACTGAGGTCTCTTGTCAGCTGCTCGTGTGATAGAGCGTGGGCTGGAAATTTGCTTTCGTGGATGCAGGAAGAAAGCACTTAACTTGGAGGAATAGAATGCTGTGAGAGTGACCCACATCCAGGTATTTAATTCCCTATTTTTCCCCATGTTTTAAATCAAAATAGGACTTTGGTAAATCTAAGAAATCTTACTGGCCATGCTTGATAGAAACTAGCACCGCATATTCTTGTGCATACCATACAGCCAGTATCAGCAGGTCATCGGTCTCCTGGGAGCTGCAATCAACTGGCATATATTAGAGCAGCTTTGGGCATGTTCGACTTTAGGCTGAACCCAGCACAGACAAGCCAGTAGATCAAAGAAGCCACAGTCAGCTCCACAATACCTTTTTTCCTTACACTGTGGTTAACAACATCGGATCAAGAAATCCCCTGAGCTGCAAATAGTTGGAAGCTGGAAAAGCACTCAGGGGAAAGATCGTACGAGAGCGGCTTGTTCCTGCTCTTTCTTAGGCATCTGTTTATGGCCGCTGTTGCTGTTGGTCTCCTCTGAGACGCAAGTGCAAATGCATTCCTAAAAAAACTTTAAAAGAAGGTGAGGGGGCACAGCAAAATCAAGTGAGGTGGTGGATACATTGGTGTAGAGGTATCTATAGCAGTGATGATGGTGGCAGACGTTGTCATCTCAGATAAGAAGGCAGGACCAGCTCTTGCAGGCAGCAGTCCCTCCCCATGGAAGAGCAGGAGGTCGGTAGGCTGACCCTTCTCATTCTGCTGGTGGCCATCATTTTGCTCTTTTTCTTTTTTTATTTAAGCAGGGGAAAGGGTCCTTTTCTCCCTTTCCATCAGTGCAGCTAACACAGGCAGCTTGCTGCACAGGGTGGAAATGAAAGGGTCTGCACAGCTGCAGGGCAGGGACTGTGCCTTGCCAACGGAAAGCCATGTTCCCGTCAGGATGCCGTTAGCCCAAGTCATGCAGGTGAGATGGATGGAGCCAGTACAGCTGTCCTTGTGTTAGGTACTGCACAGATCTTAGTAAGGAAAAAAAAAAACCCCAAGAAATAAGAATTATTCTGCAGTACTAGAAGTATTCTATAGAAACAGAGATATTTTCTAAGAAGAAATTTTTTCCTCATCTAGAGAAGAAACTAAACATTTTTCTGACAGCAGTTTAAATCTGGTGAAACCAAAACCGTTTTCTGAGAGATTCCTCATAGCGATCAATGTCTGGTTCCAAAAAATGGCCAACATGAGCTCCTAAAACCCGTGCACCACATCCTGCGTAGCAAGACTGTCCAGCTTCAGCCCTAGGGAAAGCAGCTTCAATGCATCACAGTTTGGGGATGCAGCAAAGGTACTAAGATGCTGAAAGGTGCCACTTTTCCGCTTTTCACAGGTCTCAAAAAGATTCAATAGCATCAAGGCAACAAGAGCTCTTACTAGAAAGCTCAGGTGAAAGTGTCTGGAGTACACGTCCTGGAATGGCCTGGGTGGGTGGCACAGCATGAGGACAGTCCATGGGTCTCTTCCTAAGGTCTAAACTACTCTGGGAGCAGAGTGAGCTGTTTGCCAAGCCTGTCCCACCCTTCCTAGGAGCCCAGCACATGCAAGGTGCCACAAGAAGGACATTTCATAATTAAACATATAGCTTAAGGCATTGGCTCCGTGCCTGAAACCCAGCCTACGCAAGAGAGATGCTAAGATTTTGTGCCATGGCAAAGGAGAAATTGTTTTTTACAAGCTTTTTGCATCTTTTTATATCTTATTTGTATTTCTTCCCTTTAAGTAAAGAAGGACTAAAATAAAACTCCAGACCAGAATGTACAAACTAAAATACTGCTTTATTTTTGGAAGAGAGCTTGTGGGAATGCTGACTCAGCTATTACAATCAGCACTTCCCTGATTTCGCTCACTTTGAGGTCAGAATTTAAGTAGTTAAGTGAGATATACTGAAAGGAAGGGGCACAGATGAGTTTGCTAGCCAATGCGTAACGGGTGCACCTGGGATAAGAAAGGCGGTTCAATGGAAGTAAGGAAGGTAATTAACTCTTTCAGTCTATTGAACCCTGAAAGCCAGAGTTCTAAAATAAAAGCAATCAAATGTTATTAAACATGCCAAGTGTCTTAACAGATAATCATATACAATCAAGCTCCAATATTAAGAAATAAAATTTACTTGTGATTAGATCCAAGTCAAAACAGATGCAAAAGGAGCTAGTAAATTCAACAGGAAAAATCTTCAGGATATCTACTAATGTCAAGATCTAATGGAGTTTACTAAATAAGTAAGTTGACTAAAAAGTGATAAAAGCTGCTCTCTGAAGTAAGCAATCAGATTGTATGCTCTGGGAAACATCATTATATATCTATATAACACTATTTCAAAGCATGTAGTTATAATGTTGCCAGGGTGCCGTCAGCCTTAAAGTAGAAAACAATAGTCATTGAAGAACTTCTTGAAAAACAGCTTTTAAGCCTGGAAAGCTGAGAAGAGATAGGTTTAATCATAGATCAAGTTGAGAAGGAAGAAAATAACAAAACAGAATTCCAGCGTAGACAGAATGCTGTTTCAATATTTGAAAACAGTTGCAAAGAATAGGTGCAGACAATATTTCAGCTTTATACTTTATTCAAAAGATGTCAGCATGTAAATTAGAAGCCCTTTTCTACCATGACATGATATTGGATCACTAATACAGAAAAGGTAAATACTAGTAATATTTTCTGCTTAATAAACAGGAGTGAATAGAGGGGCATGTATTGATCAGTAACTTTCAAGCAACCTCAGATAGGCATTGTCTTTGTGCAGGGACGCAGCCAGCTAACGTGGGAGCTGATCCTGGGTTTTTGCAGCTTTGAGCTGAAGTGGAAGAGAGAAAGCTATGTACTGACCAAGGCTGCAGTGAAAGTAGAACAGAACTCAGTTTTTCCAACTAGTTAAAACAAATATAGATAATTTCTCCCTACAAACTCTGCCTCACTCTGCACAGTGTCATTACTTGGATGATAAGGCAAAAACAGAAGGAGGAAAATGCAGAATATTTAAACGACAGCATTCAGTTCTGACCTAATATTGCTGGTGTATTGGACAGATTTAAAATACTGGGGTTTGGGGAGTCAATTTTCCAGTGGAGTACTGGAGTAAGGTGCCAGCTCTGTGTGAGCTGATGTGGCAGTGTCCAGAACCGCTGCCTCCTTCAGCCATCCCTCCCCAGCGTAATCCAAACCCGCAGCAGAAAGCAAACTGGCTTCGGTCTGCCTGCTGCTGCTTTTATGCATAACACTTGCAGACCGTAAACCTCATAACGAGAATAGACAAAACTGACTTGTACACCGAGGAAAAAGCCCTGGAGGTCTAAGTGTGCCTGCTGGTGACACTTACCCTAACTGGAAACTGTGTTTCTATTGATTGACCACAGAGGAGTAAGGAGGCAGAGTGCTAATACATCCTGAGGGCATTGATTAAAGAAATCAATGCTGTCACATATTTATGCCAGATTTTGTCTCTTGGCATACCTCTTATTTTATGGTTCTGTGGTTATGCAAAAGCCTGGTGAGACACTGCTGCTTCAAACACCCACTGTTGAACACGAATTTTGCCTGAGTTCATGTGGTTTCATGGGGTTTAGCAGCAGTGAGTTCAGTCAAGCTTAGCTCTTTGCTCTTCCAGTTTGTAGGGAATTTATCCTAAACCATTTCTTCCACACCAAGAAATACATTAACCTTAGTCAGCAAGTAAGACACTGTCAGAGACGACAAGTTGCCTCATTCCTTACTCTTTGCTACGAAACAGGCAGCATGAAAACACGTTTAGGCTGATACATTTTTCAGGCCTTTTACAATATGTACACAGCTACTTCAGTTGACAGAACTATCCAAGTATTATAAAGCATCTAAACATCGCATCTTTATCTCCATCCTGGACTGGCAGGCAAAAATATTTTTATTCCCCACCAGAGAACTCAAGCAGGTGCTATTTGTCTACCGTTACATCTTCTACAGAAGTTCTTTCTTACGTTCTGAATTTGCTTTAGGCAATTCATAACTTTGGCATAAATGGTCGGTTCGTAGCATTGACCATTACTCGTGTGAGTAATGCAGACGACCTGGTTTCACAGAATATTTTGTTTCCTTTTACACAGAAACTAAAAGGGCTCATGGATTTCATACCTGTGAACATAATTCTTCATCAGGGAGGTTCAGGCAAGAGACAAGCTTTACTAGTGATTTTGGTAGGAACTGCACCACAGCTGATGCTTTTGCATTTCATGAGAGGAGATTCCCTGGATATCCAGAGGAACAGAACCAGACAGACAATGTACAATAGCACCATCTGGTGACTCCCAATAATCTTACTGTTGCCCCCAATTCCCGAACACAGGGTCCATTACAAAAAGAAAGAAAAATAAGAATATACATACTTGTGAAAAGGAGCAGGATTCAGTAAGAAATTATTTTAAGTCAAAGAGCTAGTCACCTCCGTACGTGTGCAATTTCCATATTACACGAAGTGATAACAGCAAAGGAGATGTTTTGTAAAAGATTTGGGGAGTCTATTTTTAGTTAAATAGTGTATGATTTTCCATCCCTATGCTAGCAGATTCCAACACTTAACAAAATATTCAAAAAGCAACCCAAACCCCAAGAAAAACATAATTGGCTAGTATTTAATAACCAGGCATTCTGCACCTATGCAATTCAAATGAATTGGATCATGTTTGTGCTTTCGTTGTAACTTATTTGGGCTGAAGATTGTGTCCGGTACGTGAATCTACAACCTCTGGGTAGAGGCGGCAGATCTGGGAACATTGTTTTGTGGGGTCTCTGAAAGACAATGATGCAATCGTAAATACTGCTGAAACGACTGCAAAACTATTTCCTTCTGAGCATCACCAGGAAAGACACCCTTAATGGCTTTAACAGATCTTCCAAGTTCTTTAGTTTCACTTATTTCCTTGCTGGCCTAGCCCAATCTATGAGCTGAATTTTGTAAACGCTCAAACCCCAGTTTTCTGCTATGAATGGAGGCTGTGTGTGTGATTAGAGACAACATCTAGGCAATAAGCTGATGCTTGGGTAACAGTCTATCTTCCAAAACAGGAAAGACTGAAAGGTTTTCTGTAGAGCACAGGAGAAGCACAAAAAAGCCAAGGAGCTTCTTTACATAGTTATGTGGTTGGTTATCATTTAAAAAAGAGTTGCAGGAGAAATATTGAAGAAAAAGGTTGAACTTGCTGTGACTGCAGCTGTGTTTATCTTTTTCTAACAAAAATCTGGAATAGTTGAGCACAATAATAATTTCTGCAGAGCTAAAGCCAAAGGAGAAGGCTTGGGAATTTAAGTAGCGGTCCTGGAGCTGATGAGAAGTCACTGGAGAGTGAAGCCAGTAATTACAGGGTCATTGTGTGTCTCATGGGTCTGAATGATACCCTGGATGCATTTTCCTGCTGCACATGGATCCCAAAAGATTTCCATTTCTCCATTCAAGTCAGCTTGGACGTGAGTTTGGTGCTGTGCCGTGAATTCTTCACTGACAGCTCTGCATGATTTTATGTTGGCTAGAAACAGTCTCTTCAGGTGCTCTTTTCTGTGTTCAGTCTTGTTGAAGGATGCATATGAAGGGACAATCTTGCTGCAGAAGATTTTCCATTTAGGTATGTCTCAAAACTGTAAAGAAACCATTTTGAGCTCTCTTCCGTGGTTAAGAATAAATTATCATCCTTTTGATTTATTATATATGTACCTAGTATTGCAATGACCTGCAGCCTGCAGAAGCTGAGCCTTTTGCTATAACATAATATGCACCACTTTTATTTATTCATGAAGAGCAAACAATCTGCTCTTCTACTATATGTATATGTATAGTTCGTTAATAAGGATATAAATTGGAAATGTCCAGAGCATGGGATAGGAAACTATTGACTGAATGCCAATCATCTTTCCAAATCAAAATAAATAAGAAATAATAAACCTTGTTGTGCTTGTCAGCTGTAGCCAAGTTAATGATATGATGATAAAAATAAACAAGCTGTTTCACAAATTGGCTGTAGCACACTATGGAACTTACAATGCTCCACTTGTGATTGGCCTTTCGTGCTGATTTTTCCATTTCTTGGGCAACAAAGTTTCTTCCATGTTGTTTGCCATCTGAAATACAAATTCCAGAGACTGACTGTGGCTTAGCGTGCTCTGTACAACTGATAGATGTGTGTGTGTGTGTGAAAGAAGCTTTGCACTTCATTACATCCTCTGAGGGTTTGAGCCATCCAAATATTTTGGGCTGTGCCAGTTTCCTCTTTTGCAGAGAAAGGCAGACAGAAAATGCTTGCACAGACGGAGAAGATTTCTTCAAGGAGACAGAACTTTGTTTTTGTTCCGTAATGTCATCCTCTGGTGAGCTCTTGACTTCTTGTCTGGGATCCATGAAACATCATTTTGAATACAGAGAGCCATTTCAGGATGATTTATTGCATGAAAACAATCGGCACAAGCAGAGGAATATATTCTGGTTACCACTTTTTTCTGGTCCCATGTGTGCTCCTATTCCTCGTGTTCCTTTGCTAAATACACAGGGGAATAAGTATGTAGGTGTAAATATGTATTATTTATTTGTTAAGCTGAGAGTGAGGTCTGACACATAGATGATTTGCAGCATTTCCCACATCTTACTATAGGGAATGCATGCAATGAGACAATAAGTATTATTTGGTTTTCCTTAACAAATGGTAAGATTTTAGGAGAAAGTACAGGAAGTATTTGTGAATGCAAAGCCCCAGCCCCTCATATTGCCTGCCTCCCCCCAGACACATTCAGTGTCATGTTAGCACCCAGAGCACTGGGACGTTGGAACAGAGATGCACAGCCAGCAAATTACTGCTCCTCACATTCAGAGAGTACGAGACAGGCCTGGCAGTGCTGCAGTGGTTATTTCTGCCACCATTTTTGACTTTCTTCTATTAGAAGTCTTTTGAAAATCCCCTCCTGAATCAGCTTGCATCTTTAGATACTTAAATATTTAAACAGACACAGGATATCGTTCCCGAGAGAGTTTTGTTCCCTCCATTTGTGAACCTCATTGTATTTTCTGTCATTTTTAAGTAGCATATTGTTGTCCTCGGAAATCTTAACCATGCTTATGATTGGAAGGAGAAGCAACCTCGCAGGTATTACTGCTTTGAACATCAGGACAGAGAGCTGTGCCCGGTAAGACGCTCATACGGAGAACTCTAATAAGCTCCTGCATCGACTTGTAACTGCCCTGCTGCATGGGCCGCGCAGTGCCCTCGAATGTGCGCAGGCACGTCAATGCCTTGTTCCGATGATTCATGGGAGGTGTTAACATCTACTGCATCTTGCAGCGAGTGCTAATGTAACCCCTTATATTTCTATAATCATTTAACTCCGGAGCAGTTCTTAATGTTTCAGTATAATTCTTCTCATCAATTCAGACCTGCTTTTCAGATGTTCTTTCTTTATATCCCACTTTCTGCACCTAGTGACTAGGTTGGGAGTTAAGGAAATTGCTGTTTGCATGGGGAGAGGACCGTATAGGAATTCAGTCTGTTACAATTAAAAATAGGGCCCTGTGTGTTCCAGCTCATTTTAGTTTTGCAGTCTTCAAATTGTAAGTCATTTTTGCTAGGTGTTTTTTAAACACTAGAATTTTAAATGTTGGGGAAAAAAGTGAAGAAGCAGAGATCAATTTATTCTTGGTATAGTTTTCTTGTCGTGTCCTAAACCCTTAAAAATGAGGGTTTCAGTGTGGCCAGAGATAGAAACATATCACGCACTGAGTTTCTCAGGCTTATAAGCCATTCACTGAAAGTCAAAAGTTTATTGAAGGGTAGCTGCAATTTAAAGTTGTTTCCTCTAAAGTATTATTAGCATTTGACAGACACTGATAGATGTTACTAAAACATCTCTGAAAGGCAAAGAAATAATTCAGCCAACAGTTCCACTGATTTTGCTTTCTGATATATCCCTTCATAAAAATAATATCCCTTTGATGGATTTTTTCCAGAATAAAGTGCTGTATCTGAAAAAGAGAAGCAAAATATTTCCTGCAGTGTTTACTCATTGATGAAGAGCTTGCAAGAAGGAAAAAGTCACTGCACTGGGATGCAATGAAATAATTCATACTTAAGACACAATAGTGCAGAAATAATGGACGGGCTCTGCCTGAAACACCCAGTGCCATGACATGGGTTACTTTCCTCATATAAACAGGAAAATTTGTGAGTTGATTCTTGAGAAAATCCCTATCTGTTTTTAAATTGTTTCTTACTAATGAAAAGCTATTAAGTAAAAAATTTGGTCTCCCTTTTCCTTTCTGTAGCATCATTTTCTAACTCTCATTTCTGCTGCTGACTTTGGGCAGCTAAAGTTTTGTATGAGACTGTTCTAAAACTACTTTTGCATGAGCATTTCCCCTAGCTTCAATCCCTGCCCTCTTTCTCTTGAATTATTTAGTACTGCAGATAACTTACTGGCATGAATCTGTCACCTTTGTCAAGAGTTTATCTATCTACCTCTTTTCTACGATAATCCCCTATGACTAGCTAATCTTTCCTTTTGACTCACGTTCCACGAACCTTTGAACCCTTATTTTTTTGTTGTTGCTACGGCACTACCAATTCAATCTCTGCTGAGTGTCTTATATTTCATGGACCAAAATTGCTCATAAAATGTTAATGGTGTCTATCTTATTTCCCCATAATGCTAAAATAACTGTAATGTTCTGTGGGCTTGTCTACCCCAAGAAACCAGCACACAGTAAAGCAAGGTTTGAATTTATAGCTCCTTACGTCTCACATATAGACATTTTAAGGGCACACTGAGTAGTGGATGATTTTTCCACTATTAAACGCAGACTAAGCCACCGTGAACGTAAATGTGCACGGGGCTTTACAAAGTAGTAACTAGGGCAGAGAAAATCCATAACACCTCTCTACCTCCTGGAGTAGAGAAGTCCTATACTCTTAAGCAGCTTCTTCCCTGTCTCTAAGAAGGATTTTCTTGTGGTTATAGTTGCGTGGAAGAGTTGTGTCCAAGTACTCCATGCACCTCCTGTTGGGTAGACACCAAATAACTTAATATAAGATGGTTGAAAATTTTCTTTTAAATTAGTGTTTCTTTAAATTGGAAGCTTGGTTTGCAGAGAACTAATGTGCATATAAATGAATTTATGCTTTTGCTTCCTTTGAAAAAGCTTTTCTTGGGAGGGCAGTAAAGGAAAAGACATGCAGGAATATTTTCATTGTTTTTTGTTGCTACCCAAAACACTGAGGTTTTTAGCTGCAACTCAAAATTTCCCATGAGAATTGTGTCAAAATTTAAATATTTTTCATTTTCAGCTGTATTTTTAATTAAAAGGTCACATTTTCCAAACAGCTCAAGCTTTACCATCTCTCTGCCTCAGTTCCTTGTCTGTCATTTGGGATTATAATTCTTTTCCATCTTTTTGTTTCTCCTGCCTATTTAGATTATAAAATGCCTCTTACTGTGTGTTGATACAGTGCCTAGCAGAATGGGATCCTGAACTTGGCTGGTATATAAAGTTGCTACTATAATGCAAATCAATATTAATAAATGAGCATCAACCTGCTTTCCTTTTCACCTTTTACATTTCACATGTTTCAGTCAATATGCTCTTGAAATGATTGCTGGACTTTCTCTGCTCTTATAAATAACACAGTATTTTACTGTATCATCTACAATCATCTTTAAGCCGCCACCATGATCAATGTCTCCTAAGAGTACAGCCTTATAATTATTTTCTGTCCCCTGCTGCATTACCTTATACTTCCTACTGGAAAGTGTATCGTGTATTTGCTTGCACATAAGCCTAATTAATTTCGTCAAATTATTTTTAATTTGTTGGCTTTGTTCCATCACATTTGTTGCCCTTCTTCCCTGATACCAGTACATTTATTCTCTTTTCAAAATACACCTGCTGCCAAGTTTACATATGTAATATAAAAAGTAATCCCTAAATCATCCTTGATGGGACCAATCCTCTTGCCTCACTCACCCTTTTGAAACATTGCCTATGACTTATTTCTTGTCACTCAGCAGCCTTTTTTGGAGCCAAATGAATAGAGTTTTCCCCACTTACCTGGTACACTGACTTTGTAGATTAACCTTTTGTGTGCTATGGCTTTTAAATTTGCATAATTTATATCATTTGCTTCACCTCTGTCTGCTAATTCGCTAACGTACTCAGCAATGTCACACACATCCCTCACGGGAGCGCCGGGGAAGAACTGCTGTGCGCACTGAGTTCAGCTCCACGTCCCCACGATTGTCCTGTGGGGCAGCCCTTAATTCTACCTGGAGGTAGCAAATGGTAAGAACACCATCACACCTCGCTACTAGAGAAAGCAAAAAAAATCCAGAATAGGGATACCAAATATTTAGGGAAGGGTTTGTTTCCCTTTGTTTTCGGAGGGAGAGGAAAAGGGAGGATTAGCAGTGCTGTGATGGACTAAATGAAAGCAAGCAAGACATGGCACAAACCATGCTCCAAAGCTAAGCAAACTTTCAAATGGAGTATTTTAAAGATAATTTGAGAGGGACTTCATTGTTGCACTAGCTGCACATATGTCAAGATGCCACAGTAGGTTGACCTTCCCATGCTGCCTAAGAGATCTGAACCAGAAGGGCCTGATATCTCACGAGCTCATCAGATATCTCAGGTAGCTCTTGAGATTGGCAGGCCTTTTTTGCATCCATATAATTAAGCTGGAGCATCTTTATTCTTTGGTGCTATCAGGTCTGTCCTTCTGAGCTGCTTCCAGAAGAAATACAGAGTTTTCACAGGGGAAAACTGGAACAAAGATAGGTGGTAATCTTGCGAAAAGAGAGAATCAATTAATAAACTCTCCTGGATTTGCTCCAGGTCTAGCTTTGCGGTAGTGTCTTTGGAAGCACTGCCATCTACGAGCAGTCAGGACTCCCCAGACAGCACAAGATCGTTCAGCGTGTGAATTATAGACTTCAGCCTTGAGAGTATAAATGATGGTCAGGAACAAGAGGGCAGATACAGAGTGGTAATCATTCCAACTTCAGAGTTAACTCAGTACTATATTGCTTCATTACAGTGCAGCAAATCAGCAAAGAGATCTGATTAATCCTTGATGTAACTTCCCTGACATGCCCTGGTTGTTAAAACGTACTGTCTTTCTTTAGCACCTTCATGCTGTTTCAACAATAAACATTTGAACAGCTACCGCAGCACATGGACTTCAGGAAAGACAAGCGATCTATACTATAAACTCATCCTTAGAAAGCGATGAGTCAAGATGACAAAATGTCCTGACAGACTAGGAAAATGCACTTGCCTAATCAGTTCATCACCCTTTATTAATAAAATGATATGGTGCTAGACCATAACACAGAAGGCAACATTTGGTCTGAATTTAGCGATTGATAACTTTTTAATGGCAACCATTAAAATGCAGCTAGCTAGGTGTAGTTGCTCCTGCCTGGAACAACAGGGGAGGCGGGATAAGAGCTATTCTGTCGTATCTGATAGCAGCCTGAAAATCTCTAAAAGCTGATACGAGGTAAACACCTGCACAGAAGTTTGCAAAATCTGCATGTGCAGTATAAACAAATCACAAATGACATAAATATTCTGATAGATTAGTAGAGAAGAGGACAGGCTCGCCAATCACCCCTATATAAGAACTGATATGTGTATAGATATAGTTATATAGCTATATAGATGATATAAAGAATGCATTAAATGTACGATTTAGTTCCTATAAATCTGGAAGAGTAGTCAGGTATGAGGGGTAATTGTAGTCTACTGACCTGTAGCCCCTGCAGCTAGTCACAAAAGCACAGAGCTGATTATTTCTCAGAAATGCTCTCTGGGGTTGTAAAATGTATTTTGCTTAATACAGTGACGGTGGAGCTTGGGGTCATGGGGAGAGTGAATAGTGGGCTTTGTAATGAGCCTTGAAAAGAGAAGTGTTCTCAGAGCTTCATCTTTGTATGTCCTGACACACGGATCAGTGTTTTCCCTCTATGCATTTCAACCCTGGCTGTCAAACTGAAGCACGTACACATGCGCCCATGTGCACACACACATACACAAAGAACAGCTCACACCAAAAATCCCTTTAAACACTGGTTCTCCCTCTTAATAATCCCTTCCCTTTGTGAAAAGTCTCACTTTGGGATAATCTCATTACGGGGTATCTCCTTGACAGGTTAATCTTCTCAGTTACCTCCTGAAGATTTTGTCATCTTTTAATCTGGAATACGATCAGATAACATCTACAGATCAATATCTTCTTTGTAGTCATGTTCCAAAGGCTATGAGAGCTGTTCTCTCATGCAGTTCAAATGCTTCATTAAAGATTTCTCAAACTGTAAAACCCTTCCAGAGATATCATGCCTTCATTTGCTATACATTCAGTATGATGTTCCTTAATTCACTCAAGTGTTTTAATGTCTGTCACAGTGACTGTTCCTTCCTTAAAGCCAATATATTTCCTTAAAATAAACTTAACAGCTCCTACACATTTTCAACAAGTAGTATATTAATTTGAACAAGCTTTAAGTGAATTATATCAGAACATTTCTTATGATGCACTGTCATATTTACTGCACATTTCAACATGAATATGGTATCTTCTCATTTGTTAGCTTTATGTCTAGTGCGACAGTAAATTAAAATGATCCATTGAACTCTGATTTTCTCTTTTTGCATTCACTTCCTAACGTAATTACTTTCCAACATTTTATTGACTTTTTTCTGTAGTAGGATGATTCACATATATTAAGAACTTTGAAATTATATTAAGAAAAAATGTAGGGTTACCCGTTGAACATTCTTTGCTTTGTGCATGTTGTTAATCATTAACAAGATTTCTGATGCATTCACAGAAATTTGAATGTGTTTCTTTTCTAAACAGCAGTGATAAGGGGATAATACAGGCCAAAAGGTTCATAACCCTTCCCATTGCCAAATGCTATTTTTTATATTGATGAATTCTGCTCACCAAGAAGCAGTGAATAAGCGAACTAGACATTTCCTTCTGGGGGCAAATATCCCGATGACAAAAAGAAAGAATGGATAATATTAGGAAGACATACGGAAAAAGCTAGCCAAAGATGTATGAAGAAGTAAGACTAACACTGTGTCAGTGTTTCACTCACAAAGGAGAAAAAAAAAAAAAATGATTTGCCATTTCGCTCTTTTGTAAGCTTCAGTGATTAAGAGTCTGAAAATATACCTGGTCTCAATTTACACAGTGAGGTGTTTATTAGTTTGTCAGATCTCACATAGGCAGAAGCTAATTTGCTCATAGGGTATGCTGTAATTATATCACTGAATAGTTGTTTTAAGGGATCCAGTTTTAATTTCTTCCTCTTTGATATAGTCATTTAATTACAACACAGCGCGATTGATTAATTGCAATTACAATATTTTCTTTCTGAGAATTCACCTACAAAGTACAGTAGGGTATTAGAGAGTGCAAGGGAAAGAGCTGCAGGATTTAGTTTATGAGGCCAACAGAGTTTATACATAATATATACCTATTTTCTTTAGGTAGAAATACAGCATGTGCTATACTGGTGAGATGATTCTGTGTTTAGTTTCCCACTTCCATCTCTATTTAATACCTGGTGGGGAAAAAAATCTCTAATGTCTCTCTATGGCCACGTGTCAAAGCTCTCTTAATGGCCCCGATCCACCACTCACTGAATTCAATGAAAAGATTTCTCTTGACTTCAGAAGCCTGTGGACTGGGCTGGGTACGGGCTTATCTTTTTTCTGATCTGCAAGTTACCTCAAACCTTTGAGGGCAGTACAGACAGTCACAGTAATTGAATCAGCGTGGAGTCCTCGCCTCTGCTCGCCACTTGGGTTACGCCAGCTCTGCCCAGAAGAGCTGATGGAAATCAGAACCTGTCAGATGATGTCCAAATTGCCTCGCTACCTTTGTCTCAATAATTTTTCCAATAAACACAAAGGTTAGAGACAGGCTAATAGCCGGTGAGACAATCAGTGTCAACAGAAAGCTTCTTCAGTGAGGGTCTAAATAGCAGATAACTAAGCACAAGAGAGACAAAAGGGTATAGGCATTGCAACCCTAACACAAAACCTGGCTTTTGAGGACCCTCAGGAATCCACACAGCCTTGTGTTAGGTCGGAGGCTGCCAGTAATAAGAGCAGGTTAGCCTGCAAGCAGCTGTGTACTAATGCAGCAATATTTCCTATCGTCCCAGAGGTGGGGCCGAGGGAGGTCCTGAACTGCATTCCAAGCCTCCGAGAGACCATGCCGTAAGCCCGGCCACACAAGACTCTTTTTCAGGAAGGGGATTGCAGAATCTGAGTAACTCCAGGTCACCCTTACAGGGTAGTGCTGCGGGGAGCTACAGCCCTCTTTGTCCTCTCCTCTTGTGCATCTGTACCAGTGTACGTAAAGAGAGAGGTAGGAGGATGGGGAGCTGCAGTCTTGAACCCAAACACCTGAATTCTGCCAGAGTCCCTTGTAGGTCTCAATATCCTTTTGAGGATCTCGGCCTTCAAGCCTTAGTTTCTCAAGCAATTTACTGCGATGATCAGTAAAACAATATAGGAGTGTTCTTTAAATCACCATGAAAAGGCTGAGCTTTAAATCTAATGATATTTAATTACAGCATTAACATTGTACAGATACTGATTTCAATTCTGAACCCCAGAGCCATAGGGAGCATCTCAAGAATTAACCCCGTCCTAACTTACCCTGCTTTATGTGGTGGATTTTCTCTGGAGACAAGAGGGGAAGTATTCCATTACTAAATTCACAGTTAAGATCCTGCTTTGACATATCCCTGAATAGTGCACTCGACAGAGTTCAAACAGCCTGACATTCAAAATTAATACTATAAATATGACCCTAAAAATGTCTGGAGTTCTAAAGTAGTGGACCATTAACTTTTACAGTGTCGACCTATTCACTCTTACATCAGTTTAATTAGTGTACAACGTAAGACATAAGAGTAAATATCACACGGACAAGCACAATAATCATTGTTGGCTTCAAACAGATAAACTTTTTGATGAGCTGCAAAGCATTAATAAAGCCACCTACACATTGCCCACACATACCCATGGCAACAAATATACATCAACATAAAGCAGAAAAAAGCTGCAACCTATCAAAGTTTTAATATTCATCATCTGAGGCTAGCGTGATTGCATTTGCATGCCTTTGCTGCCTTTTTTTTTTCCCCCAAGGATGAAATGAGGGAAAAAAAGCGTAGAAATATAAGAGAAAGTGCTTTGAAGCTTCCAAACGGTTTTGATCATATGTCCAAAATGAATCAACTGTTAGTTAGTGCAAGTATGTGTTATAGGACATTGCCTATGCCCTCTGAAAATAAATCAAGATGGACATTAATCAATATGTGAATGTGCACAGAAAAGCAAGCGGTGGGACTACAGCCCTGCCTGTTAGCTTCTTGGACGAGTGATCTGCCACCAAATGGATGAAAAGTGTCATAAGTTCAATGCAATTAAGAATCTTTTTCACTCTCTTGAAAGCGTAATGTCTTCGCTATTCGCGTATCTCTTATTTTTCAGTGGTAAAACAAAACATCTGATAAACAATTACTCTGAATTGCTATAAAACCTAGCATACATGCCTTTCGATACATGTATATTGACATTCTTTTCCTGGCATGGGCTCAAATCCACTTCTTGGATGCAGTACGTTTTATATTTCCTTCTGCTTTTTCCATTCTATTTACCTGGCATTTATCCGAGACTCTGGACCTTCTCTTCAAATTGTTTTTTACAGCAGCAGAAAGGGGCTCAAACTTCCAAGCAGCCCAACCCTCCCTGCAAAGCGCCAAATGATTTCTGTTCAGTGAGATGAGAACATCCAATATCCTGCAGAGCCTGTCTGTGTGAATGGGTCTCGGGGCAACATCCAAAGGGTTATGAGCTTCTGTTGTTGTGTGGTTTTTCTTTTGTAATAGGTTGTGAAATGGGTCCTGACATTGTTTCAGCTGTGACATTGTAGTTTGAATTGGAACCACTGGCCTATGCGATTCTTCATTAACGTCAGTTCAACAACATCCTTTCCTGCTCTCCTCTGCAAAATTTTATGAACTCGACCACCCTATCTCAGAGAAGACACAATGTGCAGATATAGGCAATAAACGTGATTAGCAGTCTGGAGAGGCTTCCATTCAAAGGGAGACAGGAAAAGAATAGACCGTTTAATCTGGAGGCAAGAGAGACCCCATGGAAGGGACAGAGGGAGACAAGTAAATTGAGTGGGATAGGAAAAAATGCATTTATTACTAATATTTACCCTCTCACTTAATGAAGTCACAATCAATTGATCTGAAAGGCAACAAACTAAAAGTTGATAAAAAATAAAAGAAAACGCAGCATGATCCATAGCAGCACTAACCAAAATGAAATATCATTGAGGACAAAAACTAAATTCAATCCAAAACCAAATTAGATATGCAAATAATGTGCAAGTGGATAGTTACACTACAGAGAAACACAATTGATTTTATTCATATCAAGTAAAAATTACTGTGATATAGGTCATAAGTCAACTGCTACTAATAAGGTTTAGAAGAATTTTCCCTGGGATCATTTTCCTCTGGACTAGGCAGACTAAAGAGCCAATAACTCCTGTGTTCTTCCAGCAATTACAGCCGTGCTTTTCACTGTAGATATATAGTTATGTTGGAGGGTGGAACAAGGTTTGCATATATACTCAATATACAAGACAATGTCTGGAAACAAATAGCTCTGTGCACAGTGGAACCAACGAAGCTTTGTGCAACTGTCTTAAATCAGAGCTGCTGCGTGAATTCTCTTTTAATACTACTTTTCTCATCAAGTACAAGAGGATTTTTTCCTTCTGTTTCTCTGAAAAGCTAAACGTCCCAGGAAAAATATTCTTGGGCACTGGTCACACGCGGTAACGCTTATCTCAATGGGAATATTCATAGAGTCTCTCTATTCTCCCTGTTTACCCATAGAAAATTTACAGGACCTTAACACCTATCAGATTAGCCAGTGGGTATAAAATGGATATAAAAATATTTCAAAGAGACCAACAGATCAACATGCACACAGAGCGTAATTGCATAAGCATTACAGTGAGAAACCAGGACAGAAACATTAATATGGGAAGTGCACTCCAGCCCAGCCACGTACCTCTCCCACACTCCCTCAAAAAAAGCATTCAGGAACAGCAGATTGCGAAGAGCAATCACGCCAGCCACAGGTTGGCAATCACATCTTCTCCAAACAGCAATCATGGCTCCTACTGATGGACAACAACATGTGAGAAACTGTCATTTTGATATTTAAAATCCGTGGTGTGTAAAACACTGACTGTCAGTCTCAGCTGGTGGGATCTGAGTTACTGGAGAAGGAACTACAGAAACTACTGGATCTGAAATGGACCCTACAAGTTAAAATGTTTATTTTTTGCTACTCTTCAACATTATTTGTTTATTCTGCAGACTGTACAGCTCGTTTATTTACCTGACACTGTACTTCAGCGAACAAAATTTGGACTTAGGACTTCAAAATTGTATCTTTTTCTCCCAAGCTCTTCTTACCAGGTATTTCTTAACTGTGTAGGGACAAAAAGGTGTATTTTAGCCTTCAGCTCTAAGAGCTGAAAACAAAGTTGTCTAAGGCCACTTGTCAGGAGAGAAAGACTATGTTAGCACCATCTTTCCTGTCCTCTTCCTATATATAGGACTGCTATAATGGTGGTAATGTGGTCGGTGATGCTGAAGAGGGATGAAAGGCTTGACCTAGTCAAACTTTATGGTTTTCCAGCTTGCCGTGAGAAATTACTTCCTGTGTTCCCAGTGCCAAAGAATGACTTAACTGGAGGAATTGGATTTTTTTTTTCTTTTTTTAAGATAGACGGAAGGAGGGAGCCCTGATGTTTTATGAGAAGAACAGAACAGCAAAAATCTTAATGGATTGTCCAGCACAAAATGTCCATGGGATGAATGAGACCCTTAAAACATCATGGCTCAGGCTGAAATATTGCCAGGCTTTTGAGTCGTTTCAAGACTATGCTTCCAATCTGAACTTTAAATCAATTGTCCCATTCACTTCAAAATCAAATTTCAAGGCATGTGGGATAATGTAACCTTTTGACTTCACTGATATTTATAAAGAGGGGGAAGGGAATTATATGAATATTTTCTCTAAATGCGCCACTTTTAAATTAATAGACATCTTGAGAGACCAAAAACTGCCCTCCCAGTGACACATCGAGTAGGGATTCCTTCTGAACAAAACTGGGGTGCAGTGCTAGCACTGAGCAGCAAGAGTCCTTCCTGTCCAGAAACCAGTAAATTTTATTATTTGCTACTGCACACTACCCCAGAGAAAGTAAACTGGTGCCTATACAGAGAATGGGAAAGAAAGTAAGAGAAGCTGCCATGACACAAAACACCAATGTTAAAATACAGGTGGGACAACACCCAAAGGTGCAGCACATCATTGCAACAGATGAAATTCTGTTTTCTTCATCATCTGAGAGAAGTGTCTGAGAACTGACCTAATACATCTAATGATGGAGAAGCTACAGTTATTACATGAATTGCCAAAAACCTGATTCAGCAATTTACAGATTTAGAATGGGCTAATGGAAGGATCATAAAATGAGGAAAAGGTGTTCCTCATTAAGTAACACCTACTGATTCCAGCTGGAGTTTCTCCATTAATCTCCACAAGCTCTGGATCAGGAGCTAAGTGTGCTTCTGGATGGTCCTCTCTGAAGCAAGTATAAAGCCATTTATCTCAAAGGATATCATTTGGCATATTTCATTGCAAAGACTTTAGTCATTTTTGAACCCAAATGATTTTTTTTTTTGACAACCAACATCTAGGAGAACTCAGAGAGCCTGCACCTTTTCTCTGATTTTAGTACTGGTTAATGATGACGCAACACAGCTTATGGTAGCCTCAGCACTGCTTTAAGTTACGCTGCATCAGCACACAAGCGTGTTCTCGGATACCTAGCTACACGCTTGCCTCCTTCAGCGTGCCACGTGTAACAAACTGGAGGCAACGCAAAGCAAAACCAGCTGCCAGGGCAAGCACACCTGAGAGACGTGCCAGTCGTGCTGCGCAGCCACAGCCGAAGCTTCTGCAGAAGTGCCAGCTACAACCGTTGTTGCTCTTTTTTGTACGTTACTGCTGCTGACTAAGTCAGTGTCCTTTAGCTGTCAAAAACTTGAGCTGCTTTGGCTCTCCTTTAGGGAAATAAGTAAACTCTCTAACTGTATTTTGATGTTACTATCAAAAATGTTTGGCCGGGTGGGGCCATTTTTAGGGCCATTATTTGGGTTTTTTGTTTTATTTCTTGGAGGTCTACTGACAGCCCTTTCCTGAGCAGAGCACTGGTTAGTAATTCATGAGTTTCAGGCAAATGCTCAGTGTTTCAATGACAAAGAGCATTGCTGCTGTTGGAAGGAAAGCTGATCTGGAGTAGAGACCCATCTGTTCCTTAATAAAGTTTAGAGGCAATATTCCATTTCTACCTGGAAGGCAAACCTAGAGACAGAAAATAATCATTTTTGATGAGATATTTAGATAACTATGCTTCTGCTGCTTATAATCAGCCGTATCTGCTACTGCTATTCCTCATGCTTTAGTGGTTTGGACTTGTGACAGAAAATTCATCTTTGGGAGGATACATCTGTGAGTGCCACAGCATATCAGATTGATCAACTTCAGCTATTGCTTTGCTGTGTTCAGTTCTTTTTCTGGATATATATAGCCAGTGAAACAGGCGGTCAATTCTTCCCTTTTTTTTAGACCACTGATTGCTTCCTGCTCTTAAGGCATAAAAAGATGACGATAACGTACAAGGACATTGGACACTATCCAGAATTTGTACTGGAGAAGGTGGTGGAGTGCCTCCATATATCCATTTGAGCTCACCTAGAAGAAAAGCGGGCTGCCAACTCTGCAGGGTTTTCTGCATAGTAAATCTGAATTTTCAGGTTCTAAATAAATATGAAGTTCATTCCACTGAATGACAGGAATGGAAAAGTAATCACTGCAAGAAAGGGAAAAGATAAAATTCTGTCGCTCTATGGTGCCTTTCACGAGAGGATTTTACTCATGTTAATGAGGCCTTGTAACATAATAGTGATATTGAATTTCTTATGGAGGATGAATTCAGGATTTCCAGAGATGTGTGGCATGAAGTCATAGTGCTGAGGGCAAGAGTGGAGCTTGGGTAACAGTTTGGCAGTCCAGAGTTGTGGTCTTTTAAACTAGCCGTTAAATCATCCTGATTTAAGGGAGGAAAAAGAGCAGCTTCCTGATGCTCTGTGGCACTGCTGTGCACGCCAGCCTCCCCTCTGCAGTGAGGCGTATGCAAAACCAGCCGAAGTGGGGAGGGGACCACCTCTGTTTAACCTCGCTCTAATTAGTCTTCTGAAGGCGCTAGGAAGTTGGGGCTGTGCCCGGTTTAGGGGCTGTGCTCCGTGGTACAGCAGGAGTGGTCAGCACCATCCGTGATGGTTACCAGAATCAACCATACAAGAAACAAGGGCTGGGCTGGTTGGGGTGAGGCTGTGCGAGGTCCCTCTAGCACAAAAGCGATGCCAAACGGCGAGGAGTCATCACAGGCTGCAGGTCCCAGCACTCCTGAGAGCTCCGGTCCTTTGCATTCCTATGAGCTGGGCTGGTCGGTTTTCAGCAACATCTTCATTACAGGAAGGTATATTAACAGTTCATTTGATTTTCCCTTTTCCACCACACTGTTAGCTGAGGGACACTGCAAAATGTAATTGCTCATGCCAGTATCTCTTTTGCCTGCAGATTCCATTCACGCAGTTTTATTCTTCTCTTCCTTCTCCTCCTCCTCCCCAGCTGACAGAGCCAGGACACCCTTGCTACACTTCACAAACAGTACGAGCCTAATTATAGATTTTTTTTTTTAGACCGGATCTTAGCGAGTTTAAGTGGAAGACAAAATATTTAGTTTCTACAAATTAATGAGGACAACAGAGCACACATCCTTTGTATGTCAATTAGCAACATATGGTGTAAGGCTTGCAAAACAATCAAATGATCAAACAATAAAGAAATGAAAGAACATAGCAGTTTCTCCCTCTCTTATTAGCTAAATATAGCACGTGATGCTTGTTTTACAGATTTTCCAAGCAGATTGTGGAACACCTGCAAACACATAGGTATTGTTTTATCAGGGTAAGCAGCAGGTAGATTTTCTATATAAACCATTATGCCCAGTTTCTTTTAAACAGTTAGAATTGTATTTAGAAAAAAATAAAGATGTCAGACAGCTTGCATTTTTTTTTCATAAAAATGATAGCAGAAACAGGGGAACAGATTTCTTAAAACCTTTCCACCTTCTCGTTTTTGTGCACCGACCAAGCTTTGGGTTTTTGTATACACAGGAGCCACAAAGGGAAACGGGAAAGAGCTGGGATAATCTTGGCTGTCGCAGCCCCCGTGGGGCTGCTCCCACAAGCAGGCTCTCCTTTCCAGGCAATGTGCATCTCTCTTGTATTCTCACTTCTGAACCTGGCTCATGAGCCCAAAAGAGGCAAACTTTTCCGTTAACACTTCTGACAATCTGGCCATTTATTTACATGTGAAATATAAATTAGGACTCGTATTGAAATCTGGCTCTAAAGCCTTGCGTAGCTTTGTTATATGAAACCTTTATTAGTCTCACACTACGAGCTATCTGTAGAAAAATCTCCCTATTACTACAGATAGCTATGCTCTTTGTGGATAATATATGTACATCCTCAGATCCTGCTTTTCTAAGGTTATAAATCCAATACTCCGAAGCACAGCAGCAAATGTAGTACTTGAAAACACACTTTACTGTTGATGATGATGAAAAATAGTATTCACTGGTTTCAGCAGCAGAGCTGCTGCTTGATCCACTTTACCTAGATGCCTAAATTGTAAAGTGAGTTTATTTGCCTGCAGAAATACCTGCAGTATAATGCCAAGGGACTGAATAAAAGGACAGATGGGGATTACTGGGCCATGGAGATCAGGAGGAAGAGAAGAAAACTGGAGTATAAAGAAGGATATGGGTGCAAATGGCCTTCTTTTTAGCTGTATTTTTGTGACAGCTCATGGCATGGGGATAAATGATGGGAAGGTATCACCATGTAGTGCACGAAACCAGCCCTACAAGAGAGGAATATTTGGGGGGTTTGGGTGCCAGGCAGTCTGTAATGGAAGTTTTACATCTAAACTTTCAGAGATTCTAAAAGTAAAGAAAAGAGTAAGAGGGAAGAGCATCATTGCAATAAATAAAGTTAACAGCATATCTCACCATACCTGTCTTCTCAAGCCATCTGCATGGTCCACTGGTCCCCAATCTGTCCTTCTTGGCAGGGGCAAGAGAGGAGTTTGGAGGAACCCAGGGTATGCCCAGTATACCAGGGAGAAGGAAAGCAGAAGACAAAGTGCAGCGTAGGAAAACAACAGAATGATGTAGCATCCTGGAAAAGGATCAGATTATGAAATAATAAAGTGATAAACCAATTGTTCTTCTTTGAGGTCAGTCATGAGAAGCTGTGGGCTGAAGATGAGATTACGTGAAGTGGCAAGTAATAATAACTTCAGTTATGGCTTCTATAAAATGAACCAGGACATTATCTCCTCTTTTATCGTATTGCATAGGCAGATTCTGAGGTGAGGCAGAGCAAGCGCAAGAAGGAAAAAAGGCCCAGTCACTGAGCTACGATGTGGTACAGATGTTAAATTACAGAGGAGACAGGCAACGTGGCAACCAGAGGAATGGCACTGCAAGGAGCGGTGGAGGAGAGGAGGTGGCCGTGCCGCGCAGCCACTGACGTGGGCTCCAGGGACAGCCTCAGCACAGACAGGGAAGTTCAGCGTCGGTGAACAGAAGAGATGTCAGGATCAAGAGCAACGGGACCAGTGACGCTATGCCGCTGTGGCAAGAGTGAGCTATGTTTCTGATGCAAAGATATCCATCATAGAATAACTTCTTAGTGGAGAGAAAGCCAGCTAGCTTTCTCAGCTGCTCAAGGTCAAGTCCAGATGAGGAATATAATGCTGCCCTTGACTATACTGCAAAGGAAAAATTACTTTGGTGCCTTGTCACAGAGTTCAGCCACTTCCAATAAGTAATCTTAGTATAAAATCATGCCTGGTTTGGTAGTGAGGAGTGAGCCCAAGTGGATTTTTGGGGCCTATCCATTGAAAACTAAACTGAAAACAACTCGTTTATATAGGCCACCAATTAGCTATTTAATGACAATAGCTCTCACTCTCCACACACAGATCTGGATTTGAACCAGTGATCAAAGGATCTGTAACTCATACCAACAGCACAAAGCAAATATTCTGGATTGTTTTAGCTCATACAAGAGATTAAACATTCCTCTTTAAGCATTGTCATTTCTTCTTTCTTTCTTGTAGTATCAGAAATAAAAAATTCGTTTCCTCTTTGTTGTACCATGAAATCTCCCTTTTCTAATGAGTATATGAACCAGTCATTTCGCTCTTAATAGGCCACTTACTGAATTTGATGGAGGAGATAATTAAATGTGACAGATATTCGCATACATCTATCTTAAAACTAGCACTCAAAGATTATAAAAGCCATAACATTCTCTTAATGAAATATAGCTGAACATGAGAAAAACACATTACAATATATCTGGAAACAATTGCAAAATTCAGAGATAAACACTGTTAACACTTGATAAGCCTTTACAGTTTCAGTATGTACAGCAGACATAACAGTAGCAAACAAAAAAACCCTTTTTGAAGTAGATGAAAGCTGGAGATAAATTTGTTTGGCATCCAAACAAGAGAGAATGAGTTTGTAGGTCCAAGAGAATATATGCATTATAACTACTGAAGCAAGAGAGAGGCTCTTTATAACTTGTAAAGAAAATGCCAAGGAAAATTCATTTAAATAAACCCTTTCCAAACTTCAGTGCTGAATTTCAGTGGCCGTCAGAGTCAGGTCTCATGTTCCTGGGTGGTGTTAAAAGACTGCGCTGCATGGTGAAATATGTTGGGAAATCAATTGGATCCATAGCTCCCAGAATTTTCTCCATTCAGTCTCAGTCCTGCTGTATTCACCCACCTGGGTTCTCGGCACTTACACTTAGCCCGTTTAACTAAGGGACAAGGAGATGTTATGGAAGGTGGAGAACTAATTACAAAACATTCAGAAACCATGAAAATGGGATAATTCTCAGGGCTCATGAGATGACAGAGACAATCAAGTGCGCTGCCAGAAAACCACTGGTGTGCAGCTGTGACCCAAAGCCAGTGCAATGGGAAGGGAGCACCAGGGAAGGGCGATGCTCCCACTTCTTGCTTGGTGGAGCACCGGTGCTACGTGAATCCGGGTACTTGTTGAGTAGTAGCTCTGGAAATGTTTAAGCAGTTAACCTTCATGACAGGTGGAAGATACCAGAAGAAAAAATAGTAATTACAAAAAAAATCTTTGAAAAACCCCAGTAAAAGGGATTTGAAGAGGAAAGCTTCCTTACCAGGAGTGAAAATGTTGAGAACCCAACAACCTCCAGCCACCTAGATCTAAATTTGTACAGTCCCGTCCATGATGCTAAGCAGGTCTGATTTAGTCTGTTTGTAGTATTTATAAAGACGAACAGCTAAAACATTTCAGAGCTTGATGAGTTTTTGTGTCTTTCTTCTGAAAGCGTGAAACACTCCTGAGTCTGAAGCAGCTCCGTTTAGGCATCATTCCCTGGGTAGGGGAGGATGGCAGGTGCCCGTGAGACGCAACAAGTGAAAGTGAGGGAATAACTGAAGCAGACAAAGGGCAAAGGCAATAGTTACCTATTGTGGCTGGGCACTTTATGCTGACTTTAAAAGAACGGTAGCGCTACTCATGATTATTTATATTATATGACTATATTTTTGCAATATTTCCTACCTGGTTGACTTGACCGCCATTCAGAGTTCCCTACTTTGTCCTGAGACCTGCTGTGGGGAAGATGGGGGAGCAGGCAGGAGCACTTGGAAGCCTTGCTACCAGGTCTCAGACGTGGAAAACATGGACTTTGGGCTATAGTGGCCCATATATGTTAAACAGCATTTCAGCTAAATAGGGTGGTGCTGTGGGCTCATCTGAGACTCCTCTCCAAGGCTGATGACGGGATTCCACTTCAAATTTTATGCTCTTTGAAAAGCACATGCTTGCCTTCCTGGGGGCGGGGGACTGGTTTAAGTATGGCTAAGACTGCTGTCTTGTCCAACTGCATTTCGTGTTGCTGTGGTTGGACTGCCTGAATTCAGAAACCATGCCAAGATCCAAATGATCTGAAGGGGAATGACCTCCTTTTCCTGTTTAGGGACAATTCTCTCTCAGATATCTGCAGAATCACTACCCACTCCTTAACTTTATTTACAAGGGATCCCTTGTTTATACAGTATTTAGACTTGAAATTCTCCTCAGGGGAAAAACCCCCACATCATTTCAGGGTTACAAAACCTGTTTCTAGTGCAGATAAACTCTCCTGTTCCTCCTCTGCCTCTAAGGATGTTGCTGCTTTTAGGAACCTCTCTTGGGTTAAATGGTTTGACGAGCAGCTTCTGACAGAGAAAAGTACTTATCCCACAGTTTTGCATCAAGAGCTGAATATGAGGTTCTGAGGCAATGGTTGAGCTCTGTTATGCAAGTGGTTGGTACATGCTCCCTCAGATGATTACCGCCGTTAGAACCCAAAACTCAGCCTCATAAATAGCAATCGGTATTTCCGAGCGGAGCCATGCCTGGCGGTTGCAGGCCATGTTCCAGGAGCAGAGTTCGCAGAGCTGAGCGATATGCCTGAATTCCCTCTGGGGTAAATGGAGAGGATTAAGTGCCTCAGAATGAGATTCAAAGCAGGCAGCGAGTAAAGCAGGGAACACTTAAGCCTGCCTTAGGAAATACTAAAGAGAGGGGTGTATTTGAAATCCTCCATATATCCTGGGTTTAACATTGACCCACATCCATGAGATAGGAGATGCTGTGAAAATGGGATTCAGAGCCCATAACCCCTTTCCAGAATTAATTTGTCACTTTGAGTAAAAGACTTCTGCTTGCTGTTGATGCCAGGGTCAGAAGCCAGATGGAGCGGGAAGTAGAGGCAGTAACCGCAGCCACATTTTAGTAGCTAAAACACACGCCTGGGAAGCTGGAAACGTGTCTGAGTTCCTCCTGAGGTCTGAAGAGGCAAAACCACATCTTTCCCTTTCCAGGAGGGCACACATTAACCTCAGGGGCCACTTTCCCTTTCTCCTTTTGGAGTAACAGCACAGCAAAGATTTGCGGGGCTGAGAGATGGAGAAGGAAAACAGGGCGAGGAGTGGCAAATACAAATGAGCATCGCAATCCTTTCTTCAGTGAGCTGCAAAGTGAGGAGCCTTAACTGCTTGTACAGGCATGTAGCTACATGCTTCACTCACCTCTGTCATGTAAGGAGGGATACAGCAGGCCTAACGGTAAGAGGAAACTGTGCTTTGATGGTGAAGAAAATTTATTTCAGGCCACATGAGAGGAGAGACGCTATGGGGCAAGAGGGAGAAGGTGGTGGAGAGAAGCCAGACATGGCAGCTGCAGGCACCCTGAATGTGCTCTCGTTACCCAGCTCTCATCTTGCACTAGGAAAGCCTTTGGATGAAACACTTGAAACAGCAGCCTCTAGCTATTAGCTGAAGATTTTATTAATTTCCATGTATGTGCCCTTGCAGAAGGTTGAATTTCTTTCTATCTATCTCCTTCAGTCCCGGTGTCCTCCAGCCTTCTCCCTGTATTGTGTGTTGGCAGCGCTTCCAACGTGTCTTTAGGGAATATAATCCACACACCTCCTTGTGTCTGTATCCTTAATGGGAAAATTCATCAGGACCCATGGCAGGTGTGATTTTTAGTCTCCCACCTCCTCTCATGACTGTCTTTAGTCAGGCAAATCAGTGCCACTTCAAAGCTCCCCTCTTTCTCCAGCACCCAGAACGCCTTACACCGGCTGCCTTAAAAACACGAAATAAATAAGATCAGCTGCATTTCCCCTCCTTGCTCAATCTGTTGCTTTTGGGGCTTTGTTTTCAAACAAGATATCGGGATAGTTTGGCATGAGCTATTTTTAGTAAATCTTAGTTGCATTCTCTGTTTCCCACTCTCACCAAAAGGGTTTTTTCCACCACGATTAGCTCGGAACCTCACGCAGAGGCTGCACCAGTAACGGGGAACCTTTTTGGTATGCTGTGGCAAATACATGTCTTTTTTAAGCATAGTAATTCTTTCTCCCTGGTGGAATCCCAAAGCTGTCCGCATGCCAAGCTTGGCTGAAGGACCAATGGTTTGCCATCCTGGGGTAAATAAAAATGCCTGCTGTTGCCTCCGTGATATTTTATTTGCTATTCTCCAGTCACACGTGTCTCGTACCAGTTTGAGCAGTTTATTGCCGGACCTGCAGTTTGTTTTGCCAGTTCCCTCAGAAGTCTGGGATGGAAATTATCTAGTCCCCCTCCCGTGGATGCATTAAGCTTTTTTCTTTAAAGGAATCTGAAAAATGCAAACAAACAGTAATGGGGAAAAATAAAGCTTTTTGGTCTTCTTGAGTGAAGGGATTTTTTTCCTTTCAACATGCTGATACGAGGAGGTTAATGTGTCACTATAAAAGAAATGTGGCACTCTGCTGTTCTCTCACAGAATACATTACTTAAATTCTCACTATGAATTTACATCTTTTCTCCTGAAATGTAGTTTGGCACTTAGTAGGAAATGAATCTTAAATATTTTGAAAGTATAATTTAACATCTCAGCAAAACCCTGAATTGTGAATTGTGCTTTATGGAAACTTTAAGGGCTAGCTGAAGCTGACTTTAAAAAGAATAGAGAATCACATCTTTAGGTGGTGCTTTAGCTGCAGATGAGTCTCCTACAGTTTTTAGAGATCTTGTTCATCCAGTTGTGTACTTGGGATATACTCTTTATAGATTTCTTGTTGGGTCATTTTTATTTTGAATGACATTTCATTCTTTTTTTAAATATCATATATACATATGCATATATACATGTAGAAAGTTATATGCTACCAAAAATTAATTTTTAACTAAACCACAGCAAAAATCCAGAAAAAATCCCAACACAACACTCTAGAAAGACAGAGAGATGTGTATGGTTTATAATTGCTCATCTATATGATTTATAATTTCTGGAGACACATCTAAACCATGCAGGTCAACTCTATAAGACTTGAGACAGAACTGGTGTTGAACTAATCACTCTCTGCTGCTCCCGTCCAATTTGTTAGGAATAATCTGCCCTTCTGATTGTATCAATTTTACCTCAGTGTAAATTGATGCTCACATCAATCAATTCTGGTTTACATGGATTTAAGTCAGAAATTAGGGATGCTCTGAGTATACAGCTGGGAAGCCCAAAACATTCACAGGGGCAAAAAAAAGTGGTTTTACTCGGTACAGAGCCATTACTGGATGTCCTCAGGCCATTATTCCTGCGCACAAAAAAGCCCCCTGCAAAACCACTCAGTCGTCTTTTATTTCTTTTTACGGTGAAATAATATCAGCTTGTCCCAGGGCGTGATGGCTTCTGATGGACTTAAATGCAGCGGAAAAGTAGAGCTCTGGTAAGCACTTTGGGATCCCGGAGAAGCTGGCGCGCTGAGGCACATGGAACGTGGCAGGCTTACCGGAACGGAGTGCTCTCCCGCACTCGGTACTCGCTTCATGGTTGGCGCTTGGCATTAAAGGTGATCATTATGTTTCCTCCTGAAGGTCTGATCCAATATCCACCAAGTCAATAGAAATCTTTCTTCCAGCCCCAATGAACGTCGTTCCAGTTCTTGGGGATGTGCCTTTTTTAAACTCTGGGTTTGATAGTGTGTTGAGCGGGCACTGGAAGGGGTTGCACGTTAGTAACCTTCCCTCTGGACTAGTGCATTGTTTTCCTTTGCAATTCATTAACATCTTAACGGTCATCCAGGTCTCGTTTGCGAACAAGAAAAATAAAAGCCTGAAAACTTACAAGAATGCTCATTTTGTAAGACTGAAATCAAGGTGTGCCTGTAACTCCCAGTAATGGTGCTGGTTCATACCAGCGCGCATTTCCGCTTAAATCCAGTTAGAATATGTTACATACATTAATTACACATTATACAAAGGATCCTATTGTTTTTCATTATTTTCAGCATCATCTTGTTACGGGATATGGTGAATAGGATCATCTGACTGGCCTACACTGTAGCATGTTTTATTCGACAAGATAACCTCCTCTTGTTTTTCTTTTCCTGTTACAAAAATGAATAAATCTTGAATGCCTCCTTTTACTGAAGCTCCACCTATTTTCTTTTTTTTCCTTTTTTGGGCATTTCCCTGGATTCTGTCTTTTTTTGCGGTTTCTTTTTTTGAAACAAGAATGCCCAAATTAACCACCTGGCATATACAAGGTTACGGAGAGGCTGGTACTTCTCTTTCATAGTCTCACCCCTGGGTTGGTCTGCGTACGCTGACTCAGGGAGTTTTCCTTTCACAGGATGGCTGCACCTCTATTTATTTCTTCTAATCAGGCTGAGCCAAGCATATGCTCCCGTCTGCTGGAACTCTCTCCTCTCTACAATTGTTTTGGTTGAGGCTTTATTAGGTTTTTAGATCTATGCTGCTCACCCTCTTGTTCAAATCTGCTTTTGGGCTTTTGTTTTTTATGCTTGTCTCCCATCAGTCCTTTTAAAATGAGTAAGTGTCAGAGCTATGTGATTTATTTTTATTCTTGCCATCGGTTTCTGCTAACAGAATGACCTATTCGAGAGCATGTTCCTTTGCTTGACTTTCTTTTCTTTCCCACCATAAGAAATAAACGCTTGCAAGGAAGTTTGGAGATTTGACACTGGGAGCAAGAGGGAAGTAGGGGATCCGAGAGTCCCCAGATCAGAAGAGGAGAGACATCCAAGAGAATCGAATTTCAGCTGCAGACTGATTTCTAAGGCTCCTATTTTGCAGCTAAAGAAACAAAAGAAAAGCTGGGGGTGGAGGGAAAGGAAGGGGCTGGAGGGAAATGAGAGCAGTGTAGAGGGCAAGAAAAGTCTTTGTGTTCGGGATAGAGTTTTGAGCTTAATTTAAATGATAATTGGAAGCACGATGCAATGGGGGAAAGCAGACAATGAGAATACAACAAAACAAAAGACTGACCAGGCTAAATGTGAAGAGACATGAACAAGTTCTTTTAAAAATCAAAGGCAGAGATGGTGTAAGCTCGGAAAAGCTCTTCCTCTGGCCATTGTGGTAGTTCAAAAAAGTTTTGTTCACAATCAGAACAAAAACAAAGAGCATATAAGAATTCCTACCGGAAGGAAAATCCTGGAGAAATTAATTTGGATAAATCGAACTGTGTTAGCTGGGTGATCCAGCGCAATGGGGAGCAGCCAGCTGCCCGGCTGGAGGAAGCAATCCGGGCTGGCAGGGGAGGGCTGGACCCCCAAGTCTGGCAGCCCCGGACTGAGACAAGGCACCCAAGACTTGGAGGCTCGAAATTTCAGGCTCCTCAGGGCCCGTGTTACAGGTATCCTTCTAGAGAGGAGGCCTCCAGGCTGCCGGGTGAGCCGCGATGCCTGGACAGGGCTTTCTGCAGATAGGGAGCTGCTCCCACGTCACCAAACTGGGTACATCGGCACCTCAGCAGTCAGCCCAAATCTGGCAGAAAGGAACCAAAACCCCACGCATTTATCTGAAACCTGGTTCATTTTGGCAAATGGACACTTTCTGATGAAAAAAAAAAAAAAAAGGTCTGATTAATTTCCAACCAAAATCTTCACTTGTCCTAGCTTACTCTGACCAGCGCACTGCCGCAGCAGCCAACAGGAATGTGAGAAAGGATGTGGGGATACGGGGTGCTGCTCCTCGCTGTCCCCAGCCCATGACAATTATTGAACTGCATTTTCTTATGCCATGAAAAGATAATGAGCTAAATTTGATGATTTTTTGAGCTCAAAACATCAAGTAGTAGAGAATTAGTTTATTACAAACCCAGGACTTGGACATCTCAGTCCTTCCTACCTAACTTTAGTAAGCTGTGTGCGCCTGTGATCTGCAAGAACTTTATTATACTAAAAGGGCAGTTGTCAAAGATGGGAGCTCAATTTGCCTCTCCATCTGCATAAGCAAATGTCTGTGCATCGCCTTTGATATCCATATGCAAGTAGTAACTATTCGCATGCAAGAAATCTGAATAAAATTCTCCAAAATACTAACAAATTACAGCTGTAATTCAGTTTATCAATCACGTTCGTGCTATGGGCAGCTTTGGTGATTTCTCTATTGATACTGGTGGAAGTACTCCGCGGCTGAGTGCTCACCGATGTGAGCTGAGGTTATGCACTCAGCCTCGTAGAGAGCAAACACACCAAAAACCTGTTTTCCTTCCCTGGGGTTTAATTTTGATGTCCTGGATGTCCTGCCTTCTGAAGCACATCACAGCAGGTCGAGAAACAGCAGAGGGAGAGGTACAGGACCCAGGTAGACAGGGATACGCTGGACTGCTGTTTTCATATGCAGTTCCTGAGCCAAATCCGGCCACCTGCATTTTGCTCAGCATTTTGGCTTGTGAATAGAGAATATTTGCAGCTGGGTAATTAAATCTATCTGTACTTATCTGCATATGCATATTTTTCAGGTAGAAGTTAAGCATCCATCTTGCAAAATGTAACCTTTGATGTATAGATGAGATAGCATTATTTATTAAAATAAGCATTATTTCCATATCAAAATGCAGTTTTCCTCAAAGTTATCTCTTCGATTTTTGAAATTTTTTAATGGAAATTTGGCCCCAGATACTTTCAGCAAAAGGATAAGCAACCAGTGGCTAGAAGGAAACACATCTCTTAAACGTGTACGTGCCGACACATGGCAACTTGTCACACATCTAGTGTTCCCACGGTACTGGGGTCTTAACACTGGGCAACAGATAAACTGTGATGTTCCCCTGACATTTTCTTTTGAACCCCTAGCCAATTATTTGTTGTTGTTGTTGTTGTAAATGTAATGGACATAGAATTTAGAGAGCATTCACCACGGCACAACTACAAGGAAGCTATTCTGTAAAGTGACTCCATGATGTGTAGTACAGAGGAAATCAGCTACGATGATCTAATGAAGCTAAAATCTGTAAATCTGTTAAACTGCGAACAATAGAAAACTCAGCACTGGGCAGCTGTTTGCGTGAGCTGTTATATAAAAGTATCTCTGTTAATGGGCATCATTCTCAAACGGGAAACACACTTGTTAGCAATGCAGAAAATTCAATTCTGAAACTAGTCATGGTATATTACACAATATAACAATAACAGCAACCAGAAGAGCCATTTTATCCTATGTTTTGGCAGAGTTTTAATTCACAGTTGATTTATAACATGATCACGAAGACCTGAAATTCCATACGCTGGGTTTCAGCCTGGGGAGAACTTTACTTTTAATACTTTACATTAAATATAGTTTATTGTTGGCCCATTCTAAAGGTATAGAGCAGCAAGGACAAAATAAAACAAAAGTTGGTGTCTTTTGGCAGATTTGTGGCAGTTGTGAGGATCTTCTGAGCAGGGATCACAAATTACATCCTACTGACAAGCTGAACTATTGTAAAATATAAATGAAGTGAGGGAAGTTTTGTTTTTGATGTTGTCTTTCTTTGGTTTTCAAGGATTTTTTTTTAAGGATTTACAGTTTAAACCCACGAGTAGTGCTTATGCCTCTTTCGAAGCTCAAAATGTGTCAGCTGAGCACAGGCAATAATTTATAAAGCAATCTCACCACTTCTGTACCTCTGCAGCCCTCTCTCCCCAAGAGCCCAGCTGTTGGCATCGCAGTGAGCAGCGCCCCGGTGCAGTCCTCGGTGCCTCTCAGGCTGTCCCGCGCCCACTCAGATGATTAGAAATACTGCGAGGGCACCATGTAAGCACACAGAGCATCCAGAAAGCCCCCAGAAACTAGACCTCGCTGAGTGGGTCCTCTGCACACCCCACTAATGTCTCTCCTTTCTTTATCCCACCAGCCCTATAGCAGCGCGCGGGCCATGGGCTGCCCTCCCGCTACCCTGCGTCTCTCAACAGTCACCTCCTGTCACCAGCTGGAGCCCGATGCCAGCCCTTTGCTCAGGAGCTGGAATTGCAAACAAACCTTTCCACAGACGCTTCTTCTGATGTCTGGGAGGACCTTGATATCAGGTTCATGGAGCACACAGATTAATCCATGTATCTGCCAGAAAGGCATCAGGTGCCGTCTCAGACGTCCAGCTTCCAGCTGGTAACAGGCTGGTAACAGGGAGGGCAAGATAATTGATGACTGTTTTCATCCAGGTGATCTGGAAAAAGTGAGCGAAGCGGTATTGTCCATCACGAAGCAGAACTGTCCATCACAAAGCAGTATTGTCCATCACGCGCCCTGCTTTACCACACTTCCTTTACTCTCTTACTAGATGCAAAAACTTCTAGAAGTTAAAACCCTCCAGTACGTCAACACCGTGTACATCCATGGGGCTCTGATTTTTATATTTATGACCAACTGTTTAAAGTCCGTTGCTGTTTTGGTTTTAGTGCCCGACCATGGCTTGATTGCCCATTACTGAGGCAATCACTTAGTTCTTTGTATTCAGAGAGCAGCACAGGTCAGAGGACAAACACATTCCTTTTGGCATTTACCGGTTGTGAAGTTTCTTCACTTTAAATACTTGATTCTAAAATAAATTTATAATCTTCATTCTTTTGCCACTGCAAATAAGAGTTCTACAGATTTTTTCCATTAATTACTATTTTTCATTTTTAGATGTGGATCTAAACATTTAGAATATTGCTTATGAAATGTAAGGAATGAATATGAATGGATGACTAATCCTAGTAAACACGCAATTCACAGCATAGGAGTTCTATCAGCAAATGCAAGTTAGGCAGCCTCTTAGTACCTGTGCCAGAAAAACGCTGCCGTCGTACCCTCCAGGCATGGTGGTGAGCAAATTGTAGAGTCACACATCCAAAAAGCTGGCACAGAGGCTTCAGCAGTACGGAAAGGCTCAGGACTGGAAAGGTTTGCCAATGCCCCGTGAAAAGGGTAAGCTCGCATCACGGATCATACCCTTCGTGTAAGGTGTAATGGGAGCTGCAGGGAACACCCCAAGCACTGAATTTGAGGTGTTTTCCTCTTGCTATACCCATGTTTTCTTCTAGCCTTTCACCACTGATGGAGAGGTGCATCCATTTATCAACCGTGGGAGAGGATTTGGTTTTAAACCCCAACATAGCGGTCACAACAGCGTAGCTGGTAAGGAGGGGAAAGCTACTGTTATTTGTGGAGCCCCGACTCCAAGCTGCAGCTCTGCCTTGGTCTGCTCCAGCATTGCCAGAGCCACCCACAGGCAGATGGTAAAGGAAGGGACCCCTGCTGCCCCCAGAAAAGTAACCAGGGGATGGAAGGCAGCATCGCCCCTGCTGTGCAATAGCCTTGAGCTGGAGCACCCTGCTGGAAACCAGGGATTCGTCTTCCTCCCCTACTGGCATTCAGGATTCATGGTGGGTAAGAGGGTGAGATGTCCCAATCTGAGAATATTTCTGCATTCCCTGTGAAATCAGCTGAAATAAGGAGCTACCTCTGAGGCAGGAGCAGGAGTCTGGCAGCCTGGAGGAGGGGGAGAGCATCATAAGTCTGGACCTTAGTTGCATGACCAAAAAGTGGCTTCTCACTTTTGCTCACGTTTCACTCCCTGAAAGCTGTGTAGAAGGATTTAGAGCTGCCTGAGTAGCCTGTGATATTCTCACTGTAGCCTGAAATTCATCTAAATATTGACTCTTTCAGAGGAGGTTTGATGGAGAAAGGCAGTATCTTGGACCACAGTATTTCCACTAAAACCCTTGAAGATCAATGAGCCAGAGTGATCAGACAATTCCAGTTGCTTTTGGGCACTGCATTTATCTTACAAGCCAGCCTTAAAATTTGGATTTCATACATTATTCAAAGTCCAGATGCACCCAGTCCTTATGTATTTCTTCTTGCTTGCAAAGTGTCTTCGTTGCTTTTATTGCCGCTGTAATAGTAAAGTTAGCTTTTTAATATGCACAGTGGGGCCTCCAAAGCTGTACGTATTAAGCAAACACTTTGGATCAAGTCAGTTCTGCATAAAACAGACACTGACGATTCCAAATGGACACCTCTGTCCTGCAGGAGCTCCCAGGAGTCAGGAAATTAGAGGTAAATGCTGCCACACTGCGTAACAGAGAGGAGCCTTGTAACCCTGGGAAAACACTTCTGTGGTGCTGTTCCTACCCCTGTTGCAACAAGTATTTTTCTCTAACTTAAAGTGGTGGTTTGCAAACTGTCAGGATGTGTATATACACAGCACAGGCCTACGTGATTATTTCCCTCTGCTTGGCTGCCCTGTTGGATCAAGGCTTTAGGGCAAACAGAAGAAACAATTAGCATACGTAGGCATGTGATTCATGTATATATATATTTATATATAAATACATGTATATATGCACATACACATATTTCCATTAGTATTCAATGCCAATAATTCACATTTATAAGCTGCAAGGGGCTCCCTAAGTGGCCACAACTTTGAGGGGATCTGCCGGCCCATGAGCATGCTGCCGTCACCAAAAGATCCTCAGCTGTTGGAGCAAAAGTGTCAGAAGGATCCAGCATGGAAATGAAAGAGGTTTGTAAACCCATCTCCTCTCTGCCCACTGCATCCCCCAAAAGTGGGACCTGTCCTCTAGGTTTCTCTCTCTGCAGCAAGTTTTGGTGCCGTTGGGGCTGGATCAGACCTTCCACTTAGGGGAAGGCTCTGCAGGTGTGTGATTGCTGCAGCGTGTGCAGCTGCTCCCCGTGGTGTCCCCAGCACTGCCTCAGCCCCTTGTTGGCTCTGACCACCTCCCACACCTGCAGCTTCCCCTGCCCGGCACACGTTGCTGCTTTCACAGAGAAGCAGTTTTCCTCCCTTCACCCAAGGCAGGACACTCAGGCTTCGTCTCTCCAATTAGTCGCATCCATCGACCAGAGCAAAATTTGCGATGCCCGGTCGGATGCTGGCAAAGCAGTTCAGAGGTAACGACACTCACGCAGGGGTGCTGGGACAGGGGGTGGTCCAGGGGTCTGGCTTTTCTCCTTTCTTGATGGCTACGACTGTGCTTTGGTCTGTTTTCTGCAATAAGTACGTAGCCCTTGGATTCCTCATGTTGCTGCTTTAATTTTATATTAAAGTAATGCAGTCCCAAAGGTTTTGAAAGCTTGAGCCTGAACTATCAATATCTGTGCTATATGTAACCAGAAAAAGGAGGAGATAGATGGGAAGAGCAGTTATGCCGGCTCTCAAATGTGGTTTTGTGAGCTCAGGCTTTCGATAGAGTTTCTCTGGATTTATACTGGTGTAATTAAGAGTGGTATGTGATCCGCTGTGGTAAGCAGGCTGGGAAGACATGACCCATTAAAAGAGGCCCCCGAATTTCTGCTGTGCAATTTCAGCTGTGTTTTATTCATTTGCTGTTATCTTGCAATGATTCTTTTTTGTGTTTTCTTTGTTTTCTCCCTGCAGCTTGTTTATTTGCTAACACTTGGGAATTTTGCTTTTACAACGTGTTTACGGTGTTTGCTTTAAGGCAGGTATTTAAATTTCTGAAACACTTTGGGTTTTTAATGTTTGAGGTAAATATAGTATTACTCTGCCATGTACAACATGTAAATATCTACAGTATAAGCATTTCAAAGTACTCAGAGCTGAAGTCCCATTCCCCCAGACGTGCTGTTTTCAGTACAGGCAGATTAGGATTAAATATAAAATGACTGCATAAACGAACATGGGGAAGGAAAAATTCCCTTCTCCCAAGGCAGCAGCTTAAGTCTGGCCAGATCGTGTTAATGGCCAGGTGGGCTGTGTTGAGGTGCCGTGCCGCTTTGCTGCAGTGGGGATTTGCTGGGTATGGCATGAGCGAGAGGCTCAGGAGACTCAGACTGAATTCTTCGCTCTGCTACAATCTGCTTTAATTCTCCGTGTGCCTCCGCTCAGCCAAAAGGACTTCACCATTCCCGATGAAAGTTGAGATAAACGCACTGAAAACTGTGAAAGTCTGAAATTGGAGGTAGCAGGGCTGTGTCGGCAGAGGTGTGTTCTGTTCTGCTAATCGTTTGCTGCTGAAGTCTGCAGAGAGGAAGGAGGCTTTATGCTGAACGAGCGTGACAGGGTCACGCAGGACTTGGTGCACCTCAGGGACAAAGTTTGAGAAAAGAGTTTCAGTTTTCTATCAACAGTCTCTGCAGCTGAAAGTCAAACAAAATTGTTTAAAGAGCTCCAACGGTGCCATACAGACAACTGTCTTGGGGGAGCGGGGTAGTTGTTAGACCATCAACAGTGTAAGCTTATTGACCACAAAGTTGTGTAGACAATAAGCACAGAAAATCTAAGCGTTAAACTGAAAAACCTTTGGAAAGCGTCTTTGTGAACATGTAGGTTCTCAGAGGATGTTTCCCACCTCTCTATCGATCTGTTGATGTGAGTCACAATGACCGTCCTGCTCAGAAGAAAAGGATTGCTTCCCTCAGAACATGTATTAGGTAAAGATTGTAATCATTGCTCCCTAACAGCAGCAAAACCCATCCTCAACTTCGCCACATGCAGCACATCTGAAAGTCTTGTATGGGTGCGTCCTTAGTTAATTGTTGCTCTCTGGTTTATCAAGGTATCATCTATATGTCAAGCTTCGTTTCGCTCAAGGGCCTCAGTTGGCCTTTTAGGCAGAATTTGACGTAGGCAGGAACAGAGGGTGCTCGGCATCTCAGAGGAGACAGCAGCCTCCAAAGAGGCGCTCGGTGTGGTGGGAGATGCTGAACCACAGCCCGCATTTCCCATACCGCTCCTTACCAGGCTGCTGCTGTATTTATAGCAGCCGTCTGTATCATGTGGTTGTTGCATTCTGCTGAGAATTACTTTGGCGGAGGAATGAGCTTCTGCCTCCGACTGGCATCAGTGCTCTGTTCCGGCTCACATCGCGGCTCCAGGAGGGCGAGAACCCAATTGCAAAACCATCCGGGCTTCATTATTTATTAAAGCTGGGAAAAACAAGTTACCCAGGTCATAAATACATGGGTAACATCGGTTAATCCTGCAAAGGCAGTGCTCTTATCACAAAAAGTTCAAGCACAAATAAATTGTTTCTGGAACCAAGAACACATTTACAAATGTGACTGAAGCTACTGGCAGTATTAAGATGAAGATGCAGTGGGGTTTAGATCACGAAATGAATGATATTGAGGATAGTCCTGAAATAGGCACTATTATTGTTAGTGCTAAGTACGCTTAACAGAAGTAGTGGGGCACAAATGTACCACAACAGCACGAAAAACAAACAGAACAAAGCGTATGTTGCTTGGTAGTGACGTATTACATGTAATGAGTTGAACGCATCTTTTGCACTGCAGTTGTGCAACCGCTTGCCCGCTTTAGGGGATTCTTTTCCCAGCTCGTGTATGGAAATGATTCACGGTCTTGAAATTGGGAGTTGGTGTTCCCTTCTGTAGATGGTTGCACTGAATGAAGTCTTTTTTCTTTGCTTCTGTGCAGGCATATCATTAAGATCATGGGTATAAGAGCAGAGATTAAGACTACTCAAAACCAGGATTATGTTCTTCTAAAATTAATGTGCTGCCCCTCTAATGACTGTATGTCGTGGGCATATGTTAGTATATCGCCCTCCTGTTACGTGGACTGTAATCACTGTTTGATGGATTATTACCTGTCTGCTATACGCTGCAAAACAGTGAGAAACACAAGTTTGTATAAATTGGAGTTTAATTGCTTCTCACGCTGGTGGGCTTGTTTTATTTTATTTCTAAGGGATGAGGGTCTGGAAAGGTTCTGGTAGGCAGGTTTCAAATGCTTTTGAAAAAAACACCTAATCTGCATCTCTTCTTTTAGATCACACTCTAATCCCTTTGACTTCTGTGATTACAGCAGACTTCAGGAGGTTTTCCACCAATTATAGTCTTATTTCTGGATGTCATCGGTAGAGCTTAGAAGGGTGCTTTTTGTCTTCCTCTCTCCCCACAGGAAAGCAGCTGCACAGAAAACAGATGGTGCAGAGTCAATCCAGTGAAATTAATGGAGTCAGGCTATCCACACAAATCTTTGCAACGAAAAAGGAGAGATTCTTTTTTTTCAGTGAGTTGCGTACAAGATGTATGTTGTTTGTAAAGGAATTTAGTTCACGTAAGGGATAAAAAGCTGTAACCAGTGAAGAGGAAAGCCTGCTTTTTAAATCAAAACTCAAATACAAGTACACTGGGGGCAGTCACACTGTCTTAGTGAAAGCCTCCGTGTTTGTAGTTGAAAGATGGAGCAATATTTCTATTCTGGCAAAGTTCTGTTTAAACCATAACTGTGCATGCAATGATACAACACACAGCCAAGTTTTACATGCAGATTAGTAACGAATTTGTAACTGGAATGGACTCATTTGAACCCACACGTGGCAAGGACCACATAAACCTCTAACAATGCAAATAGTCCTTAACAACTGATCAAAATTGTGCGGCTGCATGAATAGGCATTTGTACGTTGGTGTTATAGGCTGTGTCCTTAAAAACCTGGTTGCGCAGGGGAGCAGATTTACAAAGGTCTTTTGATGTCTACCGGGAGTTTCAAAAACACTTAAGCAATTAGGCTCCGAATACCTTTATGACTGGTGCAAATTAGGTGACTAACTTATGCAGGTGCTTTTGTGAATCCCACTAGGCTCATATATGCATAAATAGGTGCCTAAACAATGTTTATATGTTTGCTCCATGGTTCTTAAACCTTTCGGTGACATATTTTGTTCCTTCCTCTGAGTAATAGAATTGTCTTCTTGCTGTGAGTAATCCACTTGTCAGGAGCTAATGCCGTGTCTTGCAGCTGCTCCGTGCAGGTGGGGTCATGGCTGGTGTGGAGCCAAGTGAGCTAATTCTCCTTCTTCTGCTGCTGCTGCTTGGAAGAAGTCCAAAAGCGTGTTGCACGTTCAGAGGGAAGCAGCACGTTTGCTGGAGCACACCTGCGTTTGGCACCAGGGAATAGTAGCCAGGGTTTCTAAGAACGGTTCATTAAACACACGCTTGTAGAGCGTGGTAGACGTGTACTAGAGAGCTTGGTTAACGCGGGGCTGTGTCAGGAAAAGTGCTGGGTGGATGTGTTAGAGGCTTCTTTCTGAAAGAATGTGTCACAGTCTGGATGTATTAAATATATCTGTGTTGGGGCTGGAGTCTCACGCTGTTGTGATAAGACAAAATGACAAGTGTACTCTAAGCAACAATCTTACGTCTTTTCAACAAAAATGTAAAAGCTTTTTTTTTATTCACAGTAATCAGAGAGTTAGAAGAAGACATGGCAGATATAGTATAATGAGGGTGAAAAAGCATTTCAAGAGGAATATCAGAAGATACTGATTAGCGATGAAATGTGGCAGGTTACGTACAAACAGAAAAAGCTGCCTCAGGATTGCAGCAGAACCCCGTTGCCAAAGGTGTAAGCTCTTCACAAACAAACATCAGGAAACCTAACGCAGCCCTCGGCTCCTGGAGTGACAGAGAGAAGCACCGGAGACCACCGGGCAGCAATCAGGGACTCGTATTTTCTGCCTCTTTGACACAAGCGGCATTACATGGTGCGTGGCCTTTATTTGCGTTACATTTGGGCTTCTGCACTGACATCTTTGCTTCTGCGAAAGGCGCATCTAGTTAAGCATTGCCATTTCACGTCTGAGTGTTGGCTGGAGAGGAGAGAGAAAAGGAAAACTTTCTAAAAGTGAGCCCGGTAGCAGAAAAGGGAAAACTACTATGACTGATATTTAGGGTGAAGTTCTAAGATTGTCAGCCAAACCATCAGGCGTTTTACACATACGCTTTCCTGCTTGAAACATTTTATTCTCTTCTACTTCAAGACTCAAACAGCCTTCAGGGATTTATAGCATTTACTTAAAAACAGCAAACATTTTCAATTATTTCCACACTGTTCAGGGACCATAATTTACTTAATGCTATGAACAATCGCATTTCTCAGGGACTGCTGTGAAATGTCACCTCTAAAGGATGGCTCCCTTGTTGGTAGCAGTGAAAGCTCCGTTTGTAGTTTTCATTTTTTATTTTGATTTAATTTTCAGACAATTCAACTTTCACACCATGCATGACTGACTAAATTCATTTCACTTGTCAGAAGAGAAAAATTTTCATAATTAAAATCTAAAACAAGGGTGGCCTTTTGCTTGCCAACCACATATTTCACATCTGCTTTATTTTCTGCTCTTGTGGTTGACTTTTGTTCTGGACATAGTCCGGGGTTAGGTTTTCAGGGTGTTTTTCCTCCTGAAGCTATTATCAATGGATGACCTTCAATAATTTGTCTGAACTTTGGAAGAACTTCAATGAAAGGGCCAGACGAGTCGTGGATGAAAATTCTCTCTGTCTACGTGGAGACGAGCCACTCTTGTTTTTCAGGCCAGTGCAATACAAGTTGATATCACGTGTAATTGAGCTTTTTATACGCAGGAATTCCCCCAGGAGTACCCTGGCATGAAAAGCTGTGTGAACTTGATTGTCTCTCTGTCTGAAACCAGACCTGTTGCAGCAAGGTGGTCCCGACACATTTCTCTCATCCCTCTTTGGTTGATCTCCTGTAGCTCTGAGTGACCATCAGTTGTGCAGGAGGTCTCTGCGTGTTGTGCGCATTTGTCCCCTATCTGAGCTATTGAGGTGTTTTGCACAAGCTAGGAGTCGGCTGTTGCATGGTGATAACCTGAATTTCTTTCCTGTGATGTGGACAGTCACTGGGCAGAGAAGCCGAAGGTGAAGAATCCCATTCCCACCAACCAGCTAGTGAGTAAAGACTAATTTAGTTACGGTTTGAACTGGCCTTAGATCCAAGGGCAGTGCGAGGCAGTAGACCAAGCTGATAGCAAAACAGTTGTGGCTCCACTACCTGCTTTGCCCATGGAAAGCTGGGTTGGCTGCCTGCCCGCTCGGTCCGGGCATGCAGGCAAACCTCTGGCTGTTGGGGAGGGTCTGCCATCTCAAAACACACCTGCAAAAAGCGCACTGAGTTCTAATCCCAAAAGTTGGGCTCGTTTTCCTTAAGAATCCATACACTATTCTCTAAATGTACTTGCTACTAAAACCTTATGCAAATAATTATTACTGCTAAGCCATGGTCGTAATTTCCATTTCACTGAGGTCAGTTGCGTTACATTTTTAGGATTAGTTGCTGGTGGTATAAATGGCTTATGTTCCTCTTTGAGGGTGCTGGTTTTAAATTAAATATAGAGCTGGGATGTGTGCATCTGCTTTAGGCTTGCAAGCTGCTAATGTGCTCTCTTTAATCAAAATCCATTACCTTTCGTGAGATGCAAAGGATTAACCCTTAAGTGACTCTTGGGACACTGTTCAGTTAAAGTTGCACTGTTAAAGTCGGTGCTACGCAGTACTTACGCTCTCCTGTTGAGATAAACGGTCCCTGGGAAGTGCTGAACTAGGCAAGCCAACAAGCATAGAATTTCAGAGGTTAATTGTATTCACAGTCTCTTCCAAACACGGCTTTAAAAGGATTATTTCTCCATTCTTTTTTTTTTTTTTTTGTAAGCTAGTTAAAACTTTTCTACATGCTATATACATCCTTCATACAACCTGGCAATGTTTTCCCTGCTGCCAGGAACATGCTTTTTAAAGATACAGACACACAGGTGCATATGGACTTATGTTAGCAAAAGTTTATCTTTCAGTTAACCAAGGTAGAAAAAAGTGACAAAATCAGAGGTTTCAGTTGCTACAAAAAAAAAGTGAAGGAGAAACGAGATTTAATTTTAAGCTGTGTAGAGTGCATACTGGAAATAAATTGTACTTTTAATTAAGTTTGTCAGCATGTTATGCATGGCTGAAGCTTAAGGAAATATTACGGAAGTGTGGAAATGTAGGGCTAGAGAAGGTGGTATTTTATCTGGGAGGAGAAACATGGTACATGTGAAAGATCAACCACTCTGCAGCAAATCTGAGTTATCAAACTAATGGTCTAATTAAAGAGAGATCTCCCCACCAACCTTTCCTCACTAACATCCATTGGCATCTGAACTGGGGGAGGGGGCTGCTGTAGTAAAACCAAAGCTTTCTCAATGCAGAAAATGTATTATTTATTTAGGACAAGCCTAGTTGCAAATTTAGTAACAGACATACCAATTTAACCAACATAATGGATTTACCCCAGCTAGTAGTAATCTAAATATTAGAGTATGAGGAAGGAAACGAAAAACCCACTTCTGTATCTTCCTTAGCCATGGAGAGGTTCCAGTCCACGTCTCCAAAGAAAGCCCCCAGCACAGCGGGCTCTGAGCTAGCCTGGGCAAAGGGCAGCTGCCACCCTGCTTTCAGCAGCTGAGCGGCTGCTTGTCCTTCCTGACCCAAAAAGGTCCCATTTTTACCGAACTCTGATTTAAGGATGTTTATTTCCATGTTCTGAACCTGAGCATGCTATTTCACCTTTGTGCGTGACCAAATGGAAATGTCTGTGTTGATCCTGGTAAATCTGCTTAAGCATTGATTCTTCTCCATCAAAGGGAATTGAAGCAATTCGTTGTCTTTACTAATGTCTTTTTACCACTTTTTCAAGGAGTTTCCCACTAGTTCTTAACCTTTGGGGAGGAGGGCAATCTCCTTCTTTAATCATGATTAATTTTTTCCCCTCCTCCACAGAGGTTAGCGAATAGGATCCCATGCATCTCCCCTCCTCCTACCATCTCATCCAAGTAATCCTCTGTGGTTGGGGTGGGTGGAAGCATTCTCTGGGCCACCTTCGGGACACGAGTATCGGGTGCGATTAGTCCTAGTGGAGTGGGACAGGAGGTGTGGAGGTCGGGAGGTCTCGATGCTTCTCCTCGCTGGGAGAGGGCTGCCGTGTCCGAGAGCTTTGCTTTGACAACGCTGGTTCCTTTGAGGAACGCACAGATGTTCAGCCTGAAAAGGGGGAGAATTCTGGTGCTCGTGCAACCAAGGGAGGTTTGCTGCAGTTTTTCCCCAGGAGTAGGATTTCATCTGAGATTTTTACTGTCGCTGAGAACTGACAGAATCCTGAAGTCTCAATTTACTTGATGTGAGTCAGCCTGCAAACTCTTATTTATTCACCATGTAGCATCCTCAATATGCCACAGGAATCATTAACCTACGTAAATTAACTGCATCCTCAAAATGTATAAACAAGCTAATTTTAAGCATCCTCTAGATCTGAGCGAAACGTATTTTGTGTGCTAAAACATTGAAAATTAGAATACATGATGGTGAGAAGAATAGTATTTAACATTCTGAGTGCTTTTAATCTTCAAAGAGTTTAACAAACATTAGTTGATTAATAATTTAATAAGTGATGTATATTAAAGTGTAAATAGTGCAAATACAAGCCTCACTTTATGTTTTGATTTAGCTTCCGTGACTCAGGATTTCTTCTTCCAAATAATGTTGGTGTAAAATTAATTATTTGAGCAGCTAAACTAGCTTGTGCATTCACTTACCTTTTAAACACAGTTTCAAAAGTTATTACAGTAATATAAAACATTAAAATATTTCAAAATCACAGAATGGTAGGGGTTGGAAGGGACCTCTGGAGACCATCTAGTCGAACCCCCTGCGAGAGCAGGGTCACCCAGCGCAGGCTGCACAGGACAGTGTTCAGGCGGGTTTGAATCTCTCCAGAGAAGGAGACTCCACACCCTCCCTGGGAGGTTGTGGATAAATAAAGAATTGCATCAATAAAGAACTTCATTTACTTTCTTTTTAATTGCTGGATTGGATGGTCAATAAATAAGGTGGCTGATAAGTAAACAATTGTTAGAAAAGTCCTGTGCTGGACTGTCACACTAGCTGTCATGCTAAATTGCTTTTCCAAATGACACATCTTCCATTTGATACTTACAGAACAAATTAGGCAGAAAAGCACCTCATATTCCTAAATACTTTTAGCCAGTGGGCTTTTCAAGGTTAAATAGACAATATACATGATCTTTGAAGTAGCAAATGGTGCTACTAAAAATCCATTAATATGCACATTAGGAAAAATTTGACAGGCTCTCGTGGCAGTTGTTGGAGACAACTAACAAGGGATGTTTCACAGGACCAGCCAGACTTCCATGAAGTTCGCTTTGTCAATTATTTGTTTCTCTGAGTGCAGTGATAAAAGCATGCTAATATGCCATAGAAGCCTTTTCTTTCCCCTGGCCTAATTAGGGACAAACTCCTCTTTTGGGAGAGACAGTACAGTGGCATGTCTTCAAAAAGGTTCTTTTAACTTCCTTTTCTTTTCACTGTGTTTCTGATTCTCCTGTAATTATTATCAGGGAAGGAGCAATCCACTGACTGCGGCTAGGTGAAGAGCATTAGCTGTCCAATTAGTAAATATTATCTATATTTGCAACAGACAGCAAAAATACAACAGTGTGGTGAGAATACTAAATGAATGCCTAGGAAATAGATCTTCATCTGCTACAAGTTGTCATAGGGCCACTGGCCTCCTTGGCCTACGGAAACTTATACCAGCAATGGGTTTGCCCACTGATTACGTGGACTGGGCGCGCAGTGAGTGCTCCTGCGTAATCATCCTTTTGTAAAATCTAGCTATTTATATAGAGCTCTTATGATTGACAGTTTTAGCTTAAGGAAACGCCTGGGCTGATATGCTGTGGCTGCGGTATAAGTAGACTGGATGCTTGCTAAGGTTGAAGTTTTGTGTAAGTCCTGCTTCTGTTCAGCAAAAACACTTCAACATATGCTCAGCTTTAAGCCTGAGGATAATGACATTCCTGTCCAGCAAAGCACTTAAGCAAATGCTTAAATTTCAGGGTAACAGCAGCCTTACATTAAGTAGATGCTCGCCTTTAAGGAGACAAGCCAATATTCTTCTTTGTCAATATTTCCTTAGCTAGTAGTTGTAGATCACCCAACCCTTCTCAGACTTTCCTTGCAATCGGGAGTGGTACTATTCCAACCTCATGCAAGATCCTTGAAGATTTATACCATTCCTGTCCTTCCCATGAGATTTCCTTGAAAAAATAGTCTAGAGGTGGCTCCCCATGCGGGTCTAGAGGTGAACATGGGGATTGGGCAATGTGAGGCAAAAGGCCTCGTTCCCACTGTGTGTTTAGCACTTGCAGCTTTTACCAGTCCGGAAGCAGAATGCAATGGTTCACACTGGATCAGCATAATCTACCTCTGAGCTGTTTCCTCCTTAATCATGCTGACGCTCAGGACACTCGAGGGTATCTTCTTGTCTCTCCAGTTCTTTGTACAACACTTCCATCCACCCTCAAGCATCCCCAGATGAATATTTTTAGTATGCATACGAAAACTTCAATCACTGAAATCCTCGGGGCATTTCGAACGCTCTCAAAGTTAGCTCTCGCAGCGTCAGAAGTGTTTGTGCTACTCTTCTCTCCATAAGCACTACGGCTGTTGAAAAGCACTGACACTGCCCACTTCTCAGAGGCGTTCTCCTCCTTCGCCGTCTTCCCAAGGAGGTATCAAAAGGGCTTCGTTGCGTTCGCTCTGCGGCACCGTCCCCTTGGAGATCTTGAATTGTGTACTTGACCATCACATTGCTTGGGAAGGTGGGAACAGCCGCCTTATTCTGTGCCTCTCTCACGAGGCCTTCTGGGGCATCACGTTACCTCCCCCTTTTCATATCAGCTCAGCCTCCACTCTTCCCTCGTTAAACACTGCATCACCACATCTTCACTTAAGAACATAATGGATGGCTCTTTTACGCTGTTCTGTTTCTCTCTCCTTCAGAATTACAGTTAAATCCATTTGCCTTCTTGTCAGTTTACTCTCCCTGAATACTGAATTTTTTTTTTTTCCTTCAGATAGATAGTCGCTATGGAGCATCATTAAGAATTTCAGCATTGCTTAAGCCTAAAAAATAAATAAAAATGAGAGCAAAGTGGTTCATGATTGTGCTCCCGCACAACAGGCCATAATGTTCTACGTAATCAACCTCTTTCAATATGTAAGAAAAAATTAATTTCCATTCTGTCTTAAAAATAGCACCTCGTTGAACCAAATTGAGACAGTAAAATTATTATAAATGGAAAGATGATATTAAATGTATGGAAACCACCTTCACAGGCTATTCAGGTACCAAGGAGAGAAAAATAAGAGGAACAATGGAGTATTGATGAGGAAATTATTACTAATGGCTTGAAAATTTAACAGTCCCCAGGTAGAGCTTGGCTTGAAATAGGGAAGTGTCAATACTTGGCTCAGACGTGAGTTGAGCATGGATCGGCTGGGCACACAAAGGACTGAAGCGCTGGTTTTGTGCCAACGTCTGCCACCGACCTGCTGTCGGAGTTTAGCAGACCTTTGCCTCGTTTTTTTTTTCCCCTGGTGCAAGGAGATGAGATGCAGAACCCTGGGTTCACGGGGATGATGCTTAATCAATTTGAGCCGGTATTTGCAAATTTGCAGCTTGGTTGCTTTACCATGATGTGCAAAAACCTCACAGCCTTCAGTGTGTTTTTCTTGAAATGAGGAGCTGTTTGCACCCACCTGGTTGTGTCGGCGGACAGCTAAGGCGTTTGGGGACTGTGGAGCACCCAAAAAATCTTCAGCAGAGCAAGGAACAAAACCCGCATCACAACATGTCCCGGTGTTATCCCATCCTGCCCCCCATCATTTGTGCTGTTTTAGCAAGGGAAAAGGGTCTGGGAGAGGACAGTCTGCTTTTGCTGAAAATGGCAGGCTGGTTGTTTGAGCCGTTCCTTGCCCCTACCCATGTAATCAGAGCTGGATTCCTTCTCTCTTTGAAGCTGACTAATGTGGTTTATCATATAAAACCCATTTACTCAGGCTACATGTGGGAGGAAGAAGGGTGAACTTCCTCATAATGCTCACGAAACACTTTGATATTTTAGCCTAGAAGGCACCATAGAAGTGCAATGGATTATCATTAATGAATTAACTAAATGATTAATTTAGTTAAAAGCTAAATTATTTAATTATTCATTAAATTACCCCCAAATGTGACAGCAGCAATGAGACAAGCACTCAGTCTGCAAAGCAGTAACACAACTCGCATTAAAAAGTTATTTTCTCCATTATTTAATGAATTAAGGCTTTGATTATAAACAAGTCATCCAACAGCCTTTTCAGTCATGGTGCGACTGATGCCTCTCTGGTGCGTCGTTACCGATGATAGCAGTGCGAGATTGGAGACAAGATGAGGTCGTCCCTAATGAAGAAGAACTTAACCTTTTTGGTAGTGAGATGTCTAAAACTAATTAATCCTATTCTTAGAAAGTCTAACTGAGGTGAATAAAGACACGTCGTTTAACAGAAACTTCCCTCAGGAGAACAATTGGGGGTTTACCAAAACTGCAGAGGTTTTCCAGAACTTGAGCAAATTTTCTAAGTAAGACCACATGTGTGTGAGAGAGAAAGGGAAGCCAGATTCATTTCTGATGTGCGGCTTCACTGAAATCAATTAAACACACAAAAAGGAATTGTGGCTTGCTTATTTTTCAGCTGCGCGACTAAGCCAGTCTTTTAGCATGTCCCTCTTCCTCCAAACAAAACGATTTGAAACTAAAAATGGGGATGGCATATTTTTTACTATGTTCTGGTTTACCTTCTCTGCAACAAGAGAAGTTTGTGAAATAATTGCTTGCCAAACCAATGGCTTGAGCACACGTGCAGGCTGGACTGCGCAGCAGATCCAGCAGTGAGCGGGGAGGCTGTAGGGCATTCGGAGCCGGGTGACACCCCGCACAGGCAGTGAGAGGAAACTCCTTTGAGAAGATCATCATTTGAACACAGAGGGCAGACCTCTGCACAGCAAAAATAGCCTCTGCAGGAGCTGTTGAACGTAAGTTCAAGGGCAGGTGTTGAGGTAATAGCCGTAGGTGCAGTGGATGTGTGAGAAATAACTTTTCTGGTCCATCAAGGGTTTATGGATTTAAGCCATTAGTGGAACTACTGGTGCATATTCCTGAGTTTTTCCCCAACATAAAAGCTGAAAGAATGTGACTGTAGAAGGAGCATTTCTGTGCTGGTAGGCACTCATCCAGGATGTGGGAGATCAGAGTTGAAGCCAGGCTTGGGCTGAGCTACCGTGTGCTCATCCAGCTGCCTCTCCACATGGAGCAGGCCCAGCAGAGAGCCTGGAGAAGCTCTGCTCCAGGGCAGCGGCAGGGAAATGCCTCTGGGAAGTGGGAGAACAGCTTTCTGTTTCCAAGATCATAGGAGCGTGTATTTCCTGCTTCTCAGGTGAGAGATCCAATTAGCTGTTTACCTCTTTCTCTCAAGATACTTCATCTTGGAGGTTAGAAACCTCCTCTAACAAATATTTTGTTGAATTTGCTGTAAAAGATGTTTTATTTTCTGGCATACTAATATTTCTGAAAAGAAAGACGCTCTGCCAAAAATCCTCAGCCAGCTTTAGTGAGCACTTAATGGAACTGATCTACATCCTTAAACTTCCAGCGGACCTCTGGTCTGTCCTTGAGCACTGCCCTTTCTTCCTGGAAACTGCAAGGACTCACCCAGGCAGATGTCTCAAGTTGACCTGGGCAGTCAGAAATGTCGAGGCAGCCGGTCCTGGTAGGGAAACATATCCTGAGCCTCTTTGCAACACAGTGAATTTTTTTTTCTGCTCAGCCCTGCATTCCTTTTCCTTTCCAATTCCCTTCTGCAAACACGTGAATGCTAACTGACACTGCCATTATCATCTTACACGGCAGAAGTCAGGCTGCATTTGGGAAGAGCTATTTAGCCAGTTCCATGAACTCTCTCAATTTAGATCATCTATCCACAACTGGAGTCTGGGCCTTGATTCTGCAACATCCCAGGCATACAATTAAATCTATCATCCTAACTTGTCCTATCGAAGCCTGCTGGCAGGCACAAGGCTTAAGTTATGGATGTCCTTGAAGGATTAGACTCCTTAGTCTTCTCTAGCACTTCAAATCAAATGGTTGGAAGCCAATTTCTTGTAAAGTTCACTCTATCTCCACCTGCAGAGCAGCTGTGGGCAAAAGGCCCTGTGTTTTATGACTATTAATAATTCTAGCCCCTGCTACAAAAATATATGAGAAACTTCAGCAATTTTTTCAGCTCAGTACTTAAATCCTAGAATTAGACTTTGAGACATCTTGTTTCACACATACTGCAGAGGCGGAGAATGGAGACAAGTTGTCATGCATGAATGAAGATGCTGGGAATTAGATGAAAAAGATTTTCCCACCTCCTAATAAAAGTCAAAAGTGACTCATCTGAAATAGAGGAGATTAACAGTGGCCAATAATTTGAGTACTGCTTTGCTAATGTTTGATGTTGCATATTCTTATGAAAAATATGACCCAAGAAAATCTGTGTGAAGCACCAGAGAGCCAAAGAGACATGATGATTTCATGTGAGAGCCATTTTTAAGCCAAACAGAAGTCTCTTTGCTCTTTTCTTCTTCAAAGCCACAGTTCCTTAAATCTGAAAAAGCTTTCAGAAGGCTTTTTTTGGTCTTCCCCCCCCACCCCCACCCCCACCCCCAAAACAAGAGTTGACAGGTTTCGGAACATCTATTTTGTAAAATAAGAAAGAAAAATGGTCTCGAGTTAGTGGACATTAACATGTCAGCCAGATAAATCGGATGTCTTCTACCCTGGATCTTAATAATAATAATAACAATAATAAAAAAGTCCACTTGGGACAATGCAAAGTAGGAAAATAACCACTAGTAGACCTTTATTTCCTCTAGGTTCCAGGGGGAAACTATGAAAATGTTAATTCATAGAGGCACTTAAAAAGGCATTGCTTAAATTTATCTGTGTCATGAATTCTGGCTGACAAAAAGTTACTTTAAACTAATTTACACTATCCATCATGAAGTATCTCTTCAAATGAAAAGATTTAGATTTTAACATAGGACCATAAACTCCCAAGGACTTTTGGACAGTGAACAATGAGTTCAACCATCCTCTTGAGAAGCTGGCGTGATCTACAGCCTTCCGAGGCTCTGTGCCTCACTATTTATTGCTGCAGGGAGATCTTTCAAGACCCGTGTGTTTAACAAGGTACGGATCTTGAGGGCTGACGAGTTTGGCCTGGTTCTTACTACCTGTAATTTCTAGCTGTTCAAACAGGCAGGAGAGGATTTGCATCTGATGTAATCCTTGCAAACAGGAATTTGGCTTGGTAGTAACAGGAGCTGACTTGGGACCAGCAGACAGACAGATTCTGCAAAGGTTTTACTGGTGTGTTGTGGAAGAAAATGGCCTGTTTCTTGTCCCTTTTAAGAGGGAAGAGGTCATAAGGTTTGTGATTTTGGGGCTGCAGGGGGGTAGATTTCCAGGCTTATTCAGGTACAATTGTCAGTGAAACTCCAGTGAGGGAAGCGATGGGTTCAGAAACAGCTGTTGCCTAAGCCACTGTCCGTCCGCAGACCAAGAGGAGAGCACCCGTGGCAGTGGGATCTCCTCCCTCCTTCTGCGCAAAAATAAACTATGTGCCGAAGCATTCCTATTCTGAAGCCTTTTAAATAGGATTCCTGCAAAAGAGCCGCCGAACCTTTTCCCTGTGAATCCCCACTCAGCTCATTTTACAGTTGAGCTACTTTACAAATGGGGAAAGAAATACCCCAGCTTTGTTTCAAGTTAGGGATTTTCAGACATGTAGGCTGCAATCTCTTTAATGGGAGAGAGCTGAGAGAGATGACATAATCATATATTAACGACACAATAAGCTACTTACTATCCTCTCTGACACTGGAACTTGGCTCTGGGGAAGCCGTCAAAGCATCGTCTATTTGAAGGAGCAAAGGTGAGGCATCGCACTGATGTTTTTATGAATATTTCATAGCTTAGAGCAGTAACCTGTCTATTCCTCTTACAGATGCCTACTTATGCTTTAAACAAAATGCAGAGTGTAGCTATAAGGAGATGTACATTGGTTTAAATTTTCCTTTGTACATCAGTAAGTTAACTGAAATCGCATGGGCAGAGTGTGAAAACACTGTACAGTGTAGAGGAAGAAGGGAGGAAAAGAGACCTCGAGGGTTTAACAGCAATTCTCTCGTACTCCTTTCCAACGAGAGAAAAGCACGTAATCAAAAGACTGACACAGACCCCCTCTGCCGCCCGTGCCTGGCCTCCCCGGCACACCCGCTGCGGCAGCGGGACCGGTCCGCGACGCCCCGCCGCAGTGTGCGCCGCTGCCGCGCGATGCTGGAGGAGAGGGGCTGTCCTCCTCTGCCGTTTATGGCACACAAACAAGCTGCTGTGATCCCACCACGTCAAAGGCAACGGTAACACGTATGCCTCGAACGCTGAGTGCCCTTTCTGTGACTCTTGCTGGTTCATTTACTCAGCAGTTTCCAGGCCAGGCTGTTTCTTTGGAAGATATTACTAGAATGGAATAAAAAAAAAAAGACTCCAAAGTCTTTCTCAATAGCATTTTATGTTTCGTCTACTGGTGTTAACCTCTAGCGGAGTTCCCCAGAATTATCATTGATGGTGGCCTATGGATCAACTTTAAATTTTGTTTCCTGGCATTTTATGGACTTCTTCATAGTATAAAGTACTGGTGGCTCTGCAGTAAAAAGTGAAAATTGCGGGTAGTTTTTTGGTATTAAGGTAATGACAACTTTCAGCAAATTTTTTATTTCACAAACTTTCACAGCTACCAACCTTCAAAAGTAACTATCCTGGTGTATTTTTCTGTGTGCTTGTGCTGTAAGAGGAAAGCAGGTAGCTCAGAGGACTAAGATCTAAATGCCATGTGTAGCAATTTGACACACAACTGCCATTAACAATAATGGGAATTGTATGTCTGATGATCCATCATGCAGAGCAAGGAAAATTCAACCCTGGGGGTTTGCTGTGTAGTGCTCAAAAGTGCAAGGCAAAATATGGAGACGAGTAAAGACTAAGAATCGTGTTTCTCCTTTCGTGCCCATAAAGAGATGCAAAGAACAGCGTTTCTAGGTCGCATGAATAATCCACATCCCTGTTTTGTTGTTTGGGTATTTTTAATTGATATGGTAAAATAAAGAGCTTCTCAGCCTGGCTATTTAAGTTCTGACTTTGAACCCAGCTGCTGGCCACCAGGTGATTAAGAACCCATCTTGCTCAACCTCAGGGCTAGGCGCTTACAGGGTCAAGAGCTTTGCTCGCTGGCTCGTTTCTCTCTTGAAATAAGCAGGCTAAGCTGTGTAAATGGCATGAAGGCCCAGTAAAGCCTCGGCCCTGCTCCTTTCCCTGGTGCTATTTGATGAGCTACCTCAGCATTGGAGTTGATTTAATAAATAAAATAAAAACACAGTTTTCATCTGAGTTCTTCCAGCTACCTTTAACTATTCATTTCTTGAAATCACAAACGCAAAAATGTTCTCAGATAATTTTGATGTTTGTTTAGTCTTTTTTCATGGATTTTTTTTTTCCAAAAGAATACTCAGTTTCCTAACCAAATGTAGTTGGGACCCAGCTTGCAAAATTTGTCCCACACCCATCTGAATGGGGAGGCAACGAGTTCCCCATGGGAGAGGACCTCAGGGGGGAAACAAGACAGTGTCTTGTGCTCAAGGACAAACTCTGGGCCAAAGCAATTCATTTTAGATTTCTAAAACCAAACGGACCACCATTCTTTTTTACTGACCCAAAAGTCCATTGCACGGTGAAAATTTTTTCTCGTTGATACTCTTATTTAAGGCACAATCTTCCTCTGAAAAGTCAAACTCTTGGCAAAAGGTCAACCTCTCTTTGTGCTCTGGGCTCTGTCCATCCATATCGGCAATAAAATGTATTTTCCCTTCTTATTGCTCAGTGATGGAAACCAGGCACGAGTACAGGCGAGTGTTGGACCTTAGCTTTAGTGCACATGCTCTTTCTTTGTCACACACAAAAGCTCAAATGAATTAAATTTGTAAGAGTCCACTAAAAGTGGTGAATCAGTGATTTGACTTAAAATTCCTTTGCTATTTGTGAGTAAGTAAGTGTGAAAAGAGAGCAAATGGGAGAAGAAAGCAACGTGAGTTTCAGATCCAAAGTGGAGCCCTGAAGATCAGGCAGGCAAAGATGCTTTTGAGTTGGAAACGGGGCACATCTGATATCGAGGTTTGAGAGAATTAATACTGGTCTCCTGTACGTCACTTCTATCTTCATGTTTCATACTAAGTTGGAGTTCACCTTCCCTGAAGTTTTTTTCCCCTTCAAGCCTTCGTGGCAAGCTTGCCACTACCTGGAAAAATAAGTTATATGTGGAAGGCAAGCTGAAGGCTTGCTCATGGGTATAAGGTGTCCTTACAGTTTGTTGTAGCTCCTCACTGTGCCCCGTTGAAGGCACCTCTGCAGTGTGACATCTCTAAAGGAATAAAAGAGCAGCCGTGGGACACTGGCGGGAGAAGAGATCTGGTTCGTTTAAGTTCCTTCTGTGGGCAATTTATATATTTTTTTTCTGGAGAGTAGAATTGTCTCCCAAAGTGGGAAAAGCTCCATCATTTGGAACATTTAAGAACAGTGAATAAAGCATTAAAAATTAATGATCTGGCTCAGCACTAAGAGTTTTTGTTGGGTTAGAGAGAGAGTACGGACAAAGTGGCCTAATAGCCTTTTTTCAGCTGCGGTTTTCATGGTCCTAAAATACACTTCACTTAAATAATTCACTGCCCTGTGTTCCCAGTAAGCTCCCACCTGTCCCTTTCACAGCACGCACTTGTACTGCATTAATAAATGACGTTACATTTGTTAAGCCGCTTTACCACCAGCTCTCTCTTCTACTTCTGTATTTTTTGTGACCTAAGAAGTCCTTTGGAAAAAACTCTTGCTTAATCTTTTAGTTCCGCATGTCCCAGTGTTTTATAGCCACCCCAAACATTGGAAGGATGGATATTTTTTAGCAGTATAAATGCAGACTCATGCAATTGGTGACATACCTAATTTGATCGTGGAATGTTGGAGACTGCACGCAAATGACACAGTTACAGCTGATGCGATTAAGTAGCCGTTTGTCCATACAAGTTCCTCACTTGCACGCACCGTGGCACACGTGTGATGTAATATGCAGTTGTTTGTGCTCTGGCTATGAAAAATAGAGTTTAGTTGTTAATATTTGAGATCTGCATTTATTTCTTTTACTTTTTTTTTTATTGCCACTTTCTGATTGACAGCTATTCAGAAAAGTGTTTCTCTGGGCTGTGGTTGTTTGTATTTTCCGGGTAGAAGCGTATACTGTATCTACTAAGACCTTGTGTTATCTGTCACTTTCATTTTATTCAATCATGTACCTGTCGTTTTTGCTAAAACATGACTCTCATTTTGACGTGGGCTGTTTTTTCTCTTTCTTCCAACATCCCTTGAAAGTTAGCTTTTCTGAAATCATAGACTGCATCTTCAGAACCAGCCACTAAATCTGCTCCAGCAATCAACTGCAGGTGCAATTTTGAGAGTACAACCAATTGCAGGAGGAAATTATAGAACTTAAAGATCAAGCATCTCCCTGATTTGTAAGCACAAATAGCAAGTATAAATGAAGTCGATGGGAACTGTAAGTGCTCAGAGTTTCTCAGTGTAAGGCTGCTGTTTGCACCCACAAATTAGATGATAAGAAATCAAAGCCTACTATTCGCAGTGTCAGTTGATTGCAGGATTGATGTGGGAGCCCGAGATAAAGTCCCTCTAAAAATGTGACCCTTGAAGCTTGCTTGTGCTTTTCCAATAAACGCGGGATTTGTCACGCGCTGTTGGCTAATCTGGCCGATTTGGCATCTTCAGCAGCGGCTGGGTATCCCTTGCTTCATATTGAAAAAAAATAAATTCAGAAATGGGGACACAAAACGTAAGGCTGTGGGGATGCAGAGAAGTTGCTTGCAGGAAGCTGAGGGGTGATTTTATAGCATTCAGCCCCGCATGTGCTGTTGCCCTACAGTAAATATCAATTGTGAGAGGTAGCTCACAGGCCCTGGGACAAGAACTGGGCAAGAAACTCGCCCTGTCCCACTCCCCTTCCTTTCCTTAGCACGTTTGGGCCTCTGGAGTCCGTGCTCCTCAGGCAAAGGCTGTCCCCCTTTACGTCTCTGTACGTTTATGGTCCCCAACTCGGTGCAGACAGGTGGTGACAGAAATTGCAGTGCATAAATCTCTACATAATCTCTGTGCCTTCTTGTGTGTTTCTTAAAAACGAAGCGTAAAATGTTTTATGTGGTCCCACTGTTGGGTTATAGGTTAAACTCAAACCCGGCCATATTTTTTGTATCATTTGAGCCCCTTTTATACTTTGGACTAAAAGGTAATCATTTACTACTGGCTATCCAGAATTTTATATCTATATATGTCTCGGGGGTTTCCTAATATACACTTAGTAGCTTGAACTCGACCATAATTACACCCTTATTATCTTCATAAGCTTTACTTATCTCATTATCAACCCCTTCCCATGTTGGAGGTCAGTAGTGTATCCCTTTTATTAGCCATTTAATCCTTTTACCCAATAGCTCTAGTCTCATTGATTCACTTACAATATTTCTCTGCAGCTAATATTTCTGACATTTCAGACTAACCTCTCCCCTTGCCTTTTACTCTGTCCAAAGTAATCTCTACCCCTATAGATTCTGAGTTCATTACTGCCTGTTTTAGGAGTACTGGAGGTCGCCATTAAAATCTTTATGATTTTGCCTTTAGCATCGTGCACTGTCAGGTCCCTGCAGTTTGCTGGGGCTGCCCGTCCTTAGCACAGGACGTAACTGGGGGAGACTATTGTGATGCTGATTATTTGCAAAGAGATAGATAAAGACTGCCGTGGTGATGGCAATAAAGAAAAGGAACCCATTCCCATAACAGTAGCAAAACTACTCTGAAATTACCATTCTTATAACACAGGATTTTTGCTCATTTATTTTATATCAGATATCTTTGCTGCTGGATACTACGTCTTTTTAGAAATAGCATTTATTGATTTTATTCTCCCTTTGAGATATAATTAACATTTTGGAGGCTTTGTTTTCTTATTCCCTTTCCATCATATTGTTGTTCATATGTGATCCCTTTCAATGTGAATTTTTGTTTATATTTCTGACCAGGGTTGTCTCTGCAGGGAAAAAAGAGAGTTTGGTTTTGAAAGATCTTCCAACTATTTTCCCAAAGAAATTATTTCCTGCATGCTAACTTGAAGTATCATCAAATTATGATATTATTTTTTTTAATGACCCTCTTTGTTTGTTTGTTTTCTGTTTTTGCTAAGGGGGCAGTTACTCGGGCAGTCTGAGTGTACTTCAGCTCTTGGCAGCCTTAAGCGTGCAGCTGAAGGCAGGCTGAGGCTAGCAAGGAGAGTTACACCAGCTGTGACCTTTTGGAACACGTATTTGGACCAAAGCACTTTTCAGTCACTTCTGATTGACTTAGAGCTTACTTGAATTTGCTTTCTGTAAACTTCAAATATTACCTGCCTGGTGCCGTGGTTAAATCTGGTCGTGTGTGTGTGTCATGAGAGGTTTTATCATTTGATATTTGTTCCTCTTTATGATGTCTGGTGGCTTTGGGAAGTTTTGCGGCAGATTGGGCCGCGTGTCCATTGCCGCTTTGGGCTCAGGTGGCTGTAACAGGCCGGGAAAGGTGGCCCTGGAGGTGGGCGCTGGGGCCCTGCCCTTGGGCCAAGGAGGGATGGAGGCAACTCATGGTGCTTCAGCAGCTCAGCGGTTCCTCTTTTAATCCCGTGTGCCATATGACTCAGCTCTTAGGAGAATAAAGGGAAGAGGAAAACGAATAGAGATGACAAATTACTGGTTTGACCATTGAAAAGTTCTCTTTTTTTTTTTTTTTTTTTTTTTTTTTTTTGCTTAAATCGGGACGTTATTGGTGTTGCTGAGAATCTGCTTGGATCCAGTGGAGTTTTGGATCTACTTAATGGTTTTTACATCTGTAATGCTACATGTTTGGCTCTGGCTTATTAATAAAGGACAGCTGGTTAATTAGGCAGCTTTATTCAAGAACAAATGTCCTGCAATGTACTTAACAGAATTTTTACTTCTATTTTAGAGGTACACCCCTGGATAGTAGGATCAGTTAATGCAGCATTATTATTAATTAAATCTAATGAGTGAGAGATTGGTGCAGACTTACCACCAAGTGCATGAGAACAATTTTTAGTTATTTATGAGTACCTCCTTTTTATAATTCTCATGCTCACAAGTGACATATAGTTATATTTTATTATTTTCACCTTTAGAGTTCCTTCCTTGCACTAGATAACCTTTCTTTTTTGGCTTCTGTGCTACAGAGCAGGCAGAGTTGGCAGCATTCATTTACCTTTGTTGGTTGTTTTCCACCAAACAATTTCACCGTTGACCAAACAATGTGCTTGTTTATATCACAAGGGTACTCTTACTGTGTAATCCCAGTAACTGTCATAGCGGAGACATATAACCTTAGGTTGCTGAAAAGATCCTGGGATTCAAAGGGCTTTGTAGCCTCTCAGTAGCCCTTCTAGAAAACTACAATTGAGCCCACCCCATGGTTTCCGTCACTGTTGCTCTTGTGTTGAATAGAGCTGGGGTTGTGGGAGTTTCTTCCAAAGAAGGTAAGCAGGGGTAATCCTGTTGTTGGGTAAACTATACCTAAGAGGATTAAAGAGGTGACACTTGTGAATGATCAGAGAAAGGATACTTCTGGTTAAGACTAGAGAGGGGGCTATATTACCCCGAAGGTACCAGTTTTATGTCATGTCTAACTGGGAGCGGGCAAGTGAGCTGCTTCCCTTCAGAAGTCCATCTTTGGGGACATCTGTGACTACCAGATGGACTCTTGTAACATCAGGATGGCTTGGTCACATCAGGAAACAGTGCAGCCCAAATGGAGCAGACTTACAGAGTAAAGCAGTTGCTGCTGAGAACGCACCATCCACACAGTACTCATTTCAAGGGATGCTGCTCCCGGATAGCTTTAATCTGGCCCTGTTGGCTGCGTGTCTGTTAGCACTGGGAGTACGCTGTGCCTCTGAAGCACACCTTCCAGGGTCGTTTCATCCTAATGTTTACATCCTTGGAGACTGCTCTGTGATGTGAACCAAGCCAGCACGGATGATCGAGAGGTGCAGTCCAACACTGCACTGCTGATCTGCAATAAAACACCGACGCAGAGGTACCCTCTCTGTTTTGCAGCAGGAACAAAGCTTAGAAAGTGCTTTTCAAACAACGCACAGTCTATATGCATCTGCCTCACCTAAAACCTTCTCTCTGTCTCTGATAAGTCACCTGCGTTCGGATCCAACTCATCTAATACCAGGGCCACCTGTCTCCTGTTAAGTCTTGCTGATATTTTTTTGCCTTTCTGAGTTCCCTGGCTGTGAGCTTGGCCAGAGCTAGTTCTGCCGCTCAGTGGGGGCTCGAGGTGGATTCTATGATCCAATTATCCAGGCCTTGTCTCCTAACAGCCCTTAAGTGGTTGCTGAAGGATGGTTCATCTTAAATCATTCTTTCTGTCAGCTTTTTTGCTCTACACCAGACTCTTGTTTGTTTAAAACAATGTAGTCACATATAAAACACTGACAGCACATGCTCAACATGCTGGTAATAAAAAGGGCATCCTTTCAACAACTTGTCCTCTTCAGCAATCCTCGTTTTTGTGTACTGCTGTTTCCACTGAAATCTTGCAGGTAGGGATTTTGCTTGCAGAGAGACGTTAGGCTGAGCGTTCCTGTAAATCCCACCCTAACTATGCATTTGGCATAATCATGTTGTTTTAAAAGATGGTAAAAGCAAATAGATGGGATGTAATATCCCATTAGCTAATAAAGCGTGCTCCACTGAGCTGGATTTGTTCTCCATGAGGTTATATGCAGCGCTATAGATACTGTGGCCAAATTCTTTCCTGGTCCTACCATTTTAACACAGAGGGGGACTCTGCCAAATCCCACATGTGGAAGTGGGACGTGAAGACATGTCAATGCCCAGATGTGTGAACGCTGCAGCAGCCACCTCGCTGTAGGTGGTTTGACCCAGCAATGCCACACATAAAATAGTAGCGTGGTAAAGGCTCCAGGCAAAACTGCCTTTCACATTTGAGCAAAACAACCGCCCAGTATGAAGCAAATTACTTCAGGAACATGGATGCAGACAGGTTTGCACCCGAGAGACTGCAGTACAAAGGCCAAATGATGCATTGATTTAGAGGACCTGGAAACAAAGGAGAGTGGGGTTTTTGGTTGATTTGGGGTTTTTTTCCCTTTTAGGAGCATTTTAAGCATCCATACTGAGTAATGAATGTGACCCAATGTGTGGCGTGTTTCAGGGTCTCCTTCTCTGACCCATCTCCCACTAGGACGATATAGAGAAGAAAGCCCCAAACCTTCAGCACTGGCTTTCACATACAACACTTTCTAAGTTTCAACCGTGTTCTAAAGCAAGCTGTACGTTCCCCTGCTACGCGATCTGACCTGCACAGTCTGCGGCGGGGCTGTCACACGGTGAGCACCGGGAGCGGCATCGCCCTGCACCCAGACGATGTGGTGGGAGTTCGAGAGTTGCCTAGATGTTAATGTTACGAGACATAACATCCTGAAAACCTCTCTTGCAAATATATCTTGGGTTACATTCCCAAGAGGTTTTTTTCCTTGGAGAGAATCCAGGGCTCATTCTTTTAGGCTATAAATTCTTCAGTGCAAGGATTTTTGTTTTCTTTTATGTCTCAAATGCACCTCGTGCCACTGTACGCTCAGTCCAAGCCAAGTAATATATTACCATATGAAAACATCATTTACATTCAATCAAGGTTCTTTTTATTCTTTCTTAGAAAACTCAGACATCTGAAAGCCAGACAGGGGTAAATCACACAATACTGACTGCCTGAAGGCCACCAGCTATAGACTAGCCAAAACCCAGCGCTCTGCCCCGCGACATCCCGCCTTCCTACAGTTCTTGGTCCTTCAGTGGTACAAAGGCGCTACAGAGTTGGCCCATATTCGAGTTAGAGTTTAGCTGGGGGATATGGCCCCATGTGGAAACTCAAGGCAAAACCACACAGAACATCCAGCAAGGAAAAATATACAGTGAGGAAATTTCTAAGGTGCAAGTCCTGATGATCTTGTGAATTCCTGTAGTCTGCATAGTATTAAGGATCATTAAAATGAAAACATTCTGCCATTACAGCCAGGAAAGGAATCTATACCACTTATATGATAATACTTTGAAGCTACATAGAGGTTCATGAAATATGGATGTGCTTATATGCAACATACTCTACCTTAAATTTGTAATGCTAAGTAAAGTAACTACCTGCAAAACACACATTCATTCAAAAACATTCAAGTGGTGAAGGCTTAATTTGATTTCACCATAGGTTAGCACTTTATTATTTTCCTGTTATTGTGACATTTTTCTGTGCTTGTTATGCAGAAATTCTGGCATTGGGTCTTCTAATATTTATATTGATAGATGGGAGGTCATTGAGGTTCAGCTCTGGGTCATCTTCTGCTTCTTCCTTTTCTTGACAGCTATCTTTTGTGTTAGATTCCTGTTTAAATCTCGGATTCTCTGCTTTAGAAACTGCATCTAAATTACGCATGCATGTTCTATATTTGAACATGCACTACACATGCAGGTTATGTGGGATTATTACTGTTTGATAATTATAGTCTTAGAGTTTAACAATTTTACATGCTCATAGACATCAACAGCCACGTATGCAACAGTGTCCAAATACACAGAAAATTAATTTCCGTTGAAAAGGGTTTACAAGCTAAGGCTACACACATGTTTAGCTTTGCACACTGTAGACTTCAGTCAAACCGCTTCCAGCACATGAAGGTCAGCATGGGTATAAACCTTTATGGGTCTGCAGCCTAGAGACTGAATGCACTAAATGAAAGGAGGAGATGATCGTAATGAGAGAATAAAAAAATACATCCTGAACTCACAGAGGGTTAGGGCAAAGATTAAGAGACTCTGGATTTATCATTTTAATATGAGTTTATATGGCTGAATTATGGCTTCAGGTTGCAACTGTTGTGAATTGTCAAGTAAGCATGCGAATTCACTGAAACAACCCAGAGTAAAATGCACTTCATTAGAAAATGAACTGCAGATTTAATAAAAATAATGGTGCCTCAGCTATAAAAGACTTCTCTATTGCTCGTTGGTACTATATAATTGCTTTAAAGTGTCATGTTTTTGGAAAGGAAAGAAATACTGACTATTTGAATGATCAAGAGAGAGCCGGATGGATCCTGCTGTGCCAGCGGACCCAACCCAAGGCACGCCAAGCGCTGCCGCTGCATCCCCGGCCCTTGGCTCGCTTCCCTCAGCGGCAGGACCTGCAGCGCTCGGATGAATTTGCAATCCAGCCTCTACTTAGTTAAACAGGCTGACATTGCAAATTTTTAACACAAAATGCTGCTTGTCCACCTGGACGTCCTGAGTACAGGGTATTGCACAGGCTGAAAGCTCAGTCTTGTGGGGAATCGATGCGTTTCTAGGAACTAAACTTCAGTGCTATTTTAAGATATTTCCCCCAGCAGAGGCTGTCTGTAGCACAGTTTGCAGTCGTTGGGCTGCCCCACGGATTTGGGGCCGCTTAAAAAAGTTACGGCGAAGCCTCTGACTCTTCCAGTTGCCCAGGGGATTTGGCGCATGAGGAGTTAGTAATGGATGGACCACATGGGATGCTCAGCCTTGCTTTTGCTGACGCTTTTCATTGCCAATAGGTGACATATTAAAGCTTTCAAATACTGTCTCTCATTCCCAGCATGGAGATGTTGTTGGGGCTGTCTGTTGGAGAGCTAAACCCAAACCTCCTGCTGTCCCACCGGGACCCTGGGGCCAAGCCTTGCCCTAGCAGAGGGTGGTGTGTAAATGCACAGACAAGAACCGACAAGGGCAAATCAAAGACAAACTCTCTTCCTGCAGTTTGATACATTTATAAACACTTTTTTTTTTTCTTTTCTTGCAGCATTTAGGACAAGTGTCTAACAGTCTATTTTTCCTTGGGTTTATTTTTGAAGTCTGTTTCTCCCTAGGAAGTTGAATGGATGAGCAAGAGTTTGATATTATCTGCCCCTTGCTGTGGAAAATGTCAAAGGCATGCCATGACAAATGCCACTGCTCTCCTGTTTCACAGGCAAGAGCATCGGTTGCCACTCACACACAAACTGGTGGTGTATATTACTACGGAAGTAAAGCTGGCTTTTACCCAAATCCGCATTTGTGGAAGAAAAAATGCCTGTGCATTCCTTTGTGGCAGAAATGAAAACCAAGATCAATGACTTACTCTTTTTAAGTCTTATGTGCAAGGTAAAACTACTCTTTCACTCTGTGATAATGTCAAGTGGAGAGAAATATACACCTAGTGAGGTCATGGTCAGTTCAGGAAAAATATGTTAAGGAATAAATCGCTTGCCTTTTCTCTCTGTGTGTGGTGGTAGGGGGTGGTCTTTTTTTGTAAAGAAAAAGCAATTAAATGGATGATTACCGTATCTGGATTAAATAGAATGAAAATGAAAAATGATGGGAAATTTTACCTATTTATTTTTAACCAATGTGATATTTCTACTCTTTGCTTCCTAGCTGTTCCAGCTCTTTGGTGAAGGCAAGCTACTTCTGGCTTGCTCGACACATTGATTTAAATGTTGTCAGCTGCGTTTTGCAGCACAGCCCCATAGGTTTCCTCGTATTTACAGCAGTGCAAGGGTGAGATATTCATGGAGCCACTATGGAGAAACTGGAAACCAGGGGACACTGTGCTCTGGAGGGTAGGAGGGGGATTGTCCGGCTCAGGTATCTGCAGGAGACAAGTGCAATTGCCCACAGGTTATGAATGGTAGTTTCTTATCAGGAAAACCAGGAAGCCATCCTGAAGGTGCTTAATTGGGTGAGAGCCAGATCCATATCCAGATCTTCCAGAGCTTTAACCACAGCAAAGAGCTGGTGGAGAACCACGAGGTGCAGTTCCTCGCCCCAGAGCCAGAGCTGGGGAAGAATCAGCCACTGCCTTCGCCCTCTGTAACAGAGATGACCCCAGCATAGGGCATGGGGCTGCCTCGGGCAGCGTTGGCCACCTCGGGTGGCCGCAGCAGAAATGGTGGGAGGTAGCGAGGATGCTGCTGGACACTGCTGGTCCCATGCAGACAGAGCAGCATGTGCAGCTTGAGGTGGCAGCCGCTCCGAAAGCTCCCTCAAGGTGACTGACTGGGTGGGCTGACTTGCCCAACCCTGGCGATTATTTTAGTTCATGAAGAATGAGGAAATGTGAGAACAAATGAGGTAGTAATGTTTTGAACGAGTAGATAACAGTAACCAGTAATCCTGAACCTTCAGTCCCTGACAAAGTAACAGAAGAAATATTGGGACGATAAAATCTGTAAGTACCTTGAAACCCATATAAAGGGTAGAAGACCTAAACTCTCATATTTAAGATAGCTTTTACAAGTCTCAGATTCAGAGCCTGAATTTCTAATTTTTGCTGCCTTTTGGCCTGACTACCTGGTAGGGCGACTACAAAATAATTCACAATACCACGCCCAGAGGTACCAGCTGAGTGGCTAATGATGTTCTGCAGTAACGTTCTGCGTGGACAGTTCTTCCGTGCTGAGCACCTTTTCATTTAAATTGATCTGTTTCCAGAGTGAACTAAGAAAGTCAGAAGCTAGTTCAGAAAAAAAAAATAGAATCAAAACTTGGAACATCCACAGCTGAGGATTTGCTCAGGAATAGCTTTTCTGCTTTGACTTCACATCTGTCCATAATTTGAATTTACTGTGCCATGTAAACAGGCACTGCTTCTTAGTAAGAGTTTCCATATTAAGTAATATTGTGTGACAAGTATTCCAAGTTGGTTTTCCTTTACAGATAAACTCCTCCTGATCTTGCCTTTAATTTGTGTATCCCTGTATTTAGCTTGGACTTTTAAGTAATTTATTAAAATTACCGTTGGGCAAGATCTCCCTTCTCGGTCCTAGCACATAGCACAACATTCCAGTTTGGGGAAATATCTAATAGGTAATAGGTGGCTGAAATGAACACTTTGCTTTCTGCATGTAGATCTGTTCTTCCAGCCTTGTGCACCCAAGGTTGGAATTTGGATCTCTCCGAGAGGAGGCTTGCCAAACCATTGTTAGCTTGATTGCCTCTTTATTAAAATTACAAAACTGGTCATTAGAGGAAAGGCAGTACTTATAATCCATCTACATTTTATAACAGGCCAACTCCAGAGCCTCACAAAATCCTACTTGGAAAAGCAGTGCAAAGGAAGCTGGCTGCGAGTACGATCACGTGGAGCCCGCACTGGCCGAAGGACAAACAGTGGTGTATCAATTTGGAGAGAAGTAGTCATTAGGGGTACTCTGGGGATCGGTGTTAAGCCTCGTTTTATTTAATGAACTGAAAGACGGGGTAAACAGCAAATTAACGCAGGTTTTTCTAAGTTGTGAAGGGTTGCATCACTTTGGAAAAAAAGAATAAATGGAGAAAAAAAAGGGGGGGGAGGAGGGAGAAGCCTGGCCAACACAGTAACATTCCGATTGGCATAATACGCAGTTAAAACAACTGCAGAAGAAATAATCTAAGAGTTAGATAATCAGTTAGGGGAGGAAGAGGGATTTAGGAAGCAGTAATGACTTCAGGCAATTGTGGAAAGCAAAATGAGTATAATGTTGCCATGCAGGGCAGGAGCACCGAAAAGGCACCCCGGTCCAGTGCTCGGGGTGTAAGTGTCCCACGTGGATGTCTCTTTAATGCCACAGAGGAGGGCACCACTAAATAGTGAGGACATTTTGTCCTGAAGGTTGGAATTTTCATAAATGCTCTGCACTTGCCAAAACCTGCTTCCAGTGAGGATCCCGGGAGTTTTGCCATTGATTTCAACGGGAGCAGATTTGGGCCATTGCTGAGACCTTTCTAAAATTGACCCATAAAACACAAAAGACGCTGACAAGTTAATTTGGCCTCAGAGGTAGGCAGCCAGCATGATTAGAGTGATTCATTTAAAGGACAATATTAAAATAATTGACTACACGTTGGCTGCGCGGATGTTTGGCTAGATAATTGCTTAAGCATCGGTTATCTGTGGGTAGCACCAAAAACTGCGGTGCTAAACACGGATCGGGAAGATCTAAGGGGGGGAACGTCTGGAGTGAAAACAACTAAGCGAAATAAAGGTTGAAATTCAAAGTCCTTTCCCAGGATGAAGGTCAGCTGAGGGCTGTTCTTCAAAAAGAAGTGCTAGGTTTTAAAATACAGTGCATACAGCACATGAGATTATAATATAGCAGTGTCTAAGTGGACTCTTTCTTTTCCGCTTTCATTTATTCCATAGAAACTAATTGTATATATATTTGTGAACAGGCATTAGAATGTATTTTGGTTGAGTGACAACAAACATTTCTCATCCCAGACGTAAAGCAATAATTTCACTTTTTCTTGCATCTTTCTGAGTGTTTACACTTCTCTAAATCCCTGCTGTTATTCTGCCACGATAGGGGTTTAAGAAGACATTAGAGGCTCAGTTTCTTCTACGAAGTGACATTTGGGGACAGGAATGTGCAAAGACACCCCCACGTCTGCAAAGAGCACTTAGTTGGTAGCTCCGTGTTACTGTTCACAGGTGGAGAACATTGGCCGGATCTCTCTCTGACAGATTTCCTCTAAAGAGATAATATCCTTCATGGAAAATAACTAGGTGTGATTTGTCAGTAGAGCTGGAAACACTGTTTAGGAGAATCTGAATGCAGGTGTTTAATTTAGCTTTCATCTGGGGTCCGCTAATGGACACATTGTTAAATACGGCATTTTACGTTTCACTGCAAACCGCCCTGCGCCGCCGAAAACTTTTCAGGGCTGATTGTCATTAATGTCGATCGGTATGAAAGGGCTCTGCAGAAAATGATGCTCTTCCTGACATGAGATGAATGATGTAAAACTATGTCAGATATTGCTTCCATCAAACCCATCCCGTAGAGGTTATCTGAGGACATCAGAGGGTAAATTCCTGGGTTTCATTAGGAACCAAACTAGGGTGGTACGATACTGAAACACTGAAAATTGTTAAATCCAGCTCAAGGGGAATTTCAGACGTCTTGTTCCTCAGATATCTACTTTTGGTTTATTATATATCCTTATTTGATGTTACATATTTCATATCCTTACCCAACCCAAATATAGTGAAATTTGCAATGCAAAAAAGGTCACTGTGTTACTACAAATGAAAAAATCGCTACTGCAGTTGTTAGCCTTAATCTATGATCTCGTCTGCAAAATATTTTATTCATAAATGTGTAATTGCAAATCTAAAGGTAGCATCTACATAAAATATAATAATAAACAGCTATACAGAAATATTGGAGGATAAAGAGGTGAAATAAATCTTTTCACTGATATTCTGAATTAAAAAACCATTTTTCAATCAGCTCTTCTAAATAAAGGTCTTGGCAGTGAGTTGAGCAACAAATTAATGGGCTTGATGTATTTCAGTGGAGATGCAGCAAGTTTGGGTACGAGGAAGGAGGCATCTGACTAAGATTCAGTATTGCCATCCTCAAGCACTCAAAGCTTTTGATTCCACTCTAAAAAAAAATAAAATAAAATAAAAAAAAAAAAAAATTGCAACTTGCCTCTCTTAAAAAAGAACAAAAAGAAGGCAACAATGTTATTTACCTAATGGGTTTTGACACTTCAGGGTCACATTCAACACCACCTATCATCTTTCTGTGATATTAACCAAATGCTGATATCCTTTCCCAATTCTTATGTTCTTCCCTAATTTTTCTCAGTATCGGAGAGCGGAGAGGGCAAAACCTCAAACCTTGTCAGATGTATGCTATTGCCAGCAAGCTGACAAAGCAGAAGACCGAGAGGAAACTGTGAAAATTGCAACTAGGGAAAAATCGTTCACAAACCATGTAAGAGAGAGCAGGGGCAGCCCACAGGCCACGGCGGCACTTGGCACGGGGCCTGGGTTGCGCTGTTTGGGAAGGGATTTCCATGCTCCGGGTGAAATCCCTGCTGCGTCTGGGCCGCGGAGGACCAGCGCTACCGTGCCAACGCTCAGCCCCGTGCGTTGGTCTGGAAGGTGAACGGCAGATGCAGAAGGATTTTACAAGCATTTGGGCACAGCGCCATAGCAATACATGCTGCTTTTGGTAAGAGCTGATGTCTAAATACCGCAATAGAATTCCATTCTTTGCAGTCTTTGAGGAACGTTTAGCACTGAGTTGTATGTGCAAAAGTTAGGCTTTATTATAAGCATTTGGAAACTAGTTAAACCTATTATAGAGTAGATTTTTAAAATTATCACTTTTAATATAACTCTAAGCAGTTTTCTCTGAACTATTAAAAATCATGCATTTCTGTGCAGTCATAAACTCATAAACTGACAAAATTAAGCTATAATCCCATGACTCCAAGAGCAAAGACTTCATAAAAAAGCTTCAACGATCACAAGGCTTGAAATAAAGTCCCAAAAGCTGAACAAAGAAATTGGGCGACATTAGTTAGAGGTAATAATCTTTTCTTTTCAATTAAACTTGCCCTAAGTTTTTTAAAGTGTGTTCCCAAGTAAGTTTGCGAGCAGTGGCAAGATCCCTCGGTGCCCACAAGCTCAATTCTCCATGCTCCAGGATGACTGCAAGTTAGGAGACAGTGTTAGCCTAGGGCCAAGCCAAGCTAATAATACCCGTACGGGGGCCAAATATGGATTTACACGCATGGAATTGCATATATCTTGTATAGGAGATGTCTTACGTGTTGTGTGGTCAAAGCAGAACTCCACTGTATATTCCTGCAATATTCCAGGTATGTACAGATATGTATAGATAAATAATGAATTATGATGGAATCTGTATGAACAGTCAGTGAAACTTTTTAAAAGTAATAAAACAGTTTAAATATTGCTCAAAAATATTTTTGAGAGATTCCAGTGCTGCTGTACAAGAGGCAGTTCCCCCGTCTCCTCCCCTACCCCTTTCCCACCAGAAACCTTTAAAATGCAATGCATTTATCCCAAAATCAAATTTACAGCTTGCTAAACTTCTTGTGTGTGTTCAGAATGCACCCGGAGAATGAATTTATCAGAAATAATTAATGTTTTTTTAGCGGACGCTGATTGCTGCAGCATCACATTTCAGCACTAGTGTATATAATTGCAAATCATTTCCTAGAGGTGTTATGCAAAAGCAGAAGATGCCTTTTGGAGTAGTGTAGTGCCCATGGAATATAAGATTAATGCTTGTACAGTACAAGAATACATGTAAAGACTCACTATCTTTTTTTTTTTTCTTTTCTAACCTTGTTGATGTCATGAATATCAATTTACTTTTTTTTTATTTTTTGAGATAATTTAACATTCCATTTAGTCATCCTTGGTAATGCAAATCATATCAATTCTGCTGCCAAACTGCAAGGTGATCTCCATTGTATCCCTTGGAAATGAGAGATCCATTTTTCTTCATTTATTTTTATTAAAAGAAAAATCTTCCTTTTTAAGCCTTTTGACAAGAAACAATTGAGAATTCTAGGAATTTTAATCAGGGAGCGAAGTTGTAACCATCCAAAAGGATTGCCCTTTACTCCTCAGTTTTTCTGTTTGCCTCCTCTCCCTCCTTCCCTCTCAGCCCATTTGCATAACATGATTAAGAGAGCAGTAATAATTACAGCAGCACCTGCGGAACAGAGAGAGTCCTGCCGGTTCCTTGTAGGAAGCAGGAACGCTGCCCTGCGCCTTTTCAAAACGCGTGAACGAGCACCTGGTGTCTTGGCTAACTCCCAGGTCTACCTGCAATGTCCCAAAATCTCCTCGTCGTGGCAGCGCGGGTCACGGGTGGGCAGCCCGCTCCCACCCCCGCCGAGCTGCCTGCTCTCTCAGGTCGGCATCACGACCCACCAAGGCGCTGATCTCCCCCAGGGCAACGCGGTCCCCTCAGGGTTTCATTCTTCTGAACCGCAGCTCGTGTTAATCCAAAGCCACACGATATCGGACACTATAAGGGGAACATTTTTTCAACTAGAAATCAACGGGAAAAGGTCAAGAAGCTATGTGGAGCATTTGTTCTGTTAGTTTGGATGGTTTTATAATTTTTTTATCATATGCCTTTTCATAGTTACGATTCTTGCTGATAACATTAGTTGCAGATATTTTGCTTGCTTGTGTGTATTCAGTTCATGCCTCAGGCTCGTCCTACCATTACAGGCTACCGAGGCACATAATATCTTAGAATGAGGAAATTCAATATGGAATTTCAATATTGTATTGCACCTCTGTGAATCAGGATCGGTTAATTCCATAATCACCATTGATTAAAGCATCCGAGGTCCTTCCCAGCCTCACAGCAGCTCCATGAAACAGGGAGACGGCAGGGCAGGGCTCGCTAGTCAAAGCGCCGGAACAAGCTCCTCCTGCCCCGCAGAGCTGTGGTGGGACAGCGGCACGTGTTGGTCAGTGCCTTCCCAGCCTTCGGAATACATCCCTGCTCACGTCAAGCTGATTTTTAAAGATGTAAAAATATATTTCCGGTTTATTTGTATTTTCATCACGTAAATACAAAAAGGAGAGCTGAATACATGCAGTAAATGGGGAAACAAGCCCAGGACTTGCACCTTTGCAGTGTACATCTGATAAACCAGTATTCGATGTTCTAGAGGGGGAGAAGAAATCATATCCATGAGAAAGTAGGGGTTCTCCTATTGTGTATGTCCAGGTGCCAAAAGAACCACAAAACCACTTGACTGTGCCTTCAAGCTAAATCTAGATGATGTTTATTTTTTGTTTCTAGAAAAGATTATCTGTTTTGATTGATCTGGGATGGGCTTGCACCCAGGTACAGGATAAGGGCTGACACACGTGGTACGTGGTAACGTACTGACGTTTCTGCCCGGCACGCAAGGCAGGTTGCCACAAAGCGGAGAGGTGCTGCAAACACCTGTGACCATAAATACCCAAAATCCAGAAGGAAAGCAGAGCACGTCAGAGCTGAGCGTGGAAACAAAAATCCTTCCCCTGCTTCTGCAGGAAGGCCCGGAGGAGATGGGCTCCTGGGGACCATCCAAAAACTCCTCTGTCCGGCAGCGCCCGGTCGTGTCGGCGATGCAAGCTGGGGTGGCGCGGGCTGCGTGGACCTCCCGGGGCTCGCGAGCACTGCCCAGGGCTGCGGGGAGGAGGAGGAGGAAAGCAAGGCCGAAGACCTATCGCTTTAAAGCATAATGGGTTCTTGGCTTCTCATGGTGAATAGCGGGGGGCTTTTTTACGCAGATAAGTCAATGATTTCTTTTTCAATTTATTTTTTGGTAAGTTTTTTTATTCTTCATGATTCACTGGTTGAGCAGTATTGCATAAAGACAGGTCAGTTTAGTCTGCTGAATGAAATGCTTACAATGGGAAATTGGCTTCTGTGGAGAATGAATATCCTTTGATTCCTGTGTGAGTATCTTACTGAGAAATTCGTTCTGAAGAGCTGTACATCCCATTGTTTCCCTTTAAAGTGAGTGAAGTTTTACGAGGACTTAGACCTGGAAGCACATTTCTGCATAAGAAATGGAGTGTGCGGAGAGAGGTGGCAGCTGCCATCTCCCCCTCCTGCGAGTCAATATTGTCTGTCTGCAAAGGAGACTGCCTTGCCAGGGCTTCCTGCGGAAGCAGCACGGGGAAAAGCAACCGTTTATTAATTTAAAAAAGAAAAAAAGTCTAATTTTGCGGTGAGATATTAGCAGAATTCACTTTCTTGGGCCATTTCTGGGGGGGTAATTTGGGGACGCTTTTGTCACAGATCTTCAGCAGAAAGCTTTTGCTTTTATAAAATAATGGCATTGCTGAAATTCTGATTTCACTCAGGCGGAAATGGCTGAGAAATTTTCACTCCAGAGGAAAAGATACCAAAGAAATCCTTTTAAAATTCTTGTTTCCCTGGTTTAAAAGCTGTAATTATTTTAAATGCTTAATGGTAGCTCAGTATCTATATTGGTGACTGTTCACTTCTGTTTGCCCTTTAAATTTATCATATTAGTACATGTGAGTGAGTGTGTGCATTTATGTATGTTTAAAATACATATGGCATGGAAAAAATATGTATTTATCCATTAGAAGCTACTTGTTCTTATGTCTTTTCAAATGTCTTACTGCCAGCTGCCTGTATCAAAGGAAGCGAACAGCTGAAACATTACAGCAGTCTAATTTTATGTCTGTTTATCAGGCACTGCTGCTGTGCTGTATATTTTCTAAAAGAGTTTATTGTCCACTAGGGCTCTTTTAAAGGGAGGCTTGGATACTGGGGACCTTAGAAGTGATGAAACTTAAATGCAAATCCATTTACCTTTTCTTCCATGCAGTATATTCTACTACCTGCGCTCTGAAATGCAGAGGATAACTGTTACGGTTCCCTATTTTTTAATCCAATGCTGACTCTTTTGCATTAACTTTCTTATATTTGCTGTTTCCAAATAAGATGCAAATTGCAGGACGCAGAAGTCACCCGAAGGCGGTTGTTTGTTCCAGGTAGAGTAGGATTTAACGTGCTTGGTCAGTACTGTGCTGGTAATTTTACTTTCATGTCATCTTTGCTAGAGGGCCTATTCCTGACTAATGGCGATGTCCCTGGATTTGAAAACATAGCTACGGGAGAGGAGGTGCTGATAGGAAAAAGCGAAGATGGGTGTGAAATACCGAGGTGCGAAAAATATCTCTCCTGCAGACCAGCAGAGTAACAAATGTGTTTCTGGTCTGTCTTCTGACTCTTCATGACTAATCTCTACAATTAGAAATAAAGACTGCATCCTCAAGACGAGATTCAGTCCTCGATTCAGAAATGCCTTTAACAGTCTGTGTTTAGCTCTAAGCCTGCGCTTAGCTCCAAGCCTGCCCTTGCTGCTGTGGGGATCGTGGCAAGCCACCTTCTTAAGTATTTTGACTGATGGCAGAAATAATCATTCTGTGATGCTCAGTTTTCTTGGAAAAAAAACTTCTACCCATCTGGGAGATTTGCATAATCAATTCCTAGGGCCATCTTTTCAGTTTTAACAACATTAATTAGGGAAAAGCGCATCAATAGCAGGGCTTATCTGTGTTCATGGTGCTTGGTGGGGCCATTCACATAGAGGGTGGTCTTTAGGCTCAGGCAAGATGAGCAGGCAGACAGCGACATCGGCTCAGCTCTTTTTAGGTGCGTTGTGCAAATGGTTTTCCCTCTCTTGCATCACCTCCATGGTGCTTTTAATAATGAGCCTCATCACAGGCGACCTTTTTGCGCGGTCATGGGAATGTGCTGAGGCAAGCAAAACACTGTATGTCTACCCGAAGCGCCGTTCTTTTCATACCAGGTAGCTGCAAGTGTGGAGCTGATGCTTCATAAAATTCTGACATCCTGGAAAGGGAGTCCTAGATCTGTTTTATACGCTGTAGTAAAGGTGATCTTTGGAAATTGTTTGTTGAATAACTCCGCAGTCTGCTGTACATCATTTTTATTGATGATAAGGAAGATGTCATCAGTATGGCTTGCCTTGGAGAGGAAGGTGGCGAGACATTGAGTTGGCTGAAAACATTATATTCTACGTTAAAGACTTCAGTGGCTGTTGTGGAAAGAAAATGTTCCCACTGGTACTCCTGGGTGTATTGGCTGCAAAGCTTAGCAACATCCCCCAGTGCCGTACAGGCCGGTGGCACATAACTCTGCAATTTCCAGGAGGTCCTTTGCTCCTGTATTAGGGCTTCTTGTCTTTCAGTGCTGTTTGGTGGTAGTTTGCTGTGAATTACCGACTTCTGCTTCCAGTCCAGCCGTGGGGATGGACACGTGCAGGTCTTCAACCTTCAAGCTCAGCATTGCACCCCTGCCTGCTCAATGTGGTTAGGGTGGTTTTATGACAGCTGCAAATTGTAGACTATTAGGGGAGAATGATTGGTTTTATGAGCAAAGCAGGATCTACTGTATGTGCTGGGTCATAAAGGGGTCACCTATCTTGTGGGGGATTTACGTGGGCAACTGCCTGCTATGCTACTGAGAGCAGAACACCATTACGGGATATTATGAGAAGCAGTTTACAGATTAAATTGTAAAGCATCCACTGCTACTAACCAAGAGTACTTTGCAAATTGTCTCTCCCCTAAATCAGTTTGAGTCCATTGAAATCACACAAAACAATTAAAAGCGAATCACTGTCAAGGCAAATGCCTTCTTTCCCCTTCAGATGGGTCTTTAAACGTCTTTACAGAGCTTTTTCTCCTGGAGTTTTCCACCTTCAGAGGAAAAGTATTCTTTTAGCCCTGGGCATAAGGGATATACATACATGCCAGATTTGTCATGTTTCTATAGATCTCTGGGGTTGCAACCTCAGTACCGAGACTTGAACACAGCTGTTTTATGCTTGTGAAAGGAATCGTAAGACATGATCATCTTCAACTAGGACAATAAGGACTTAATGACTCCACAGATCACCCTTCTGTCTTATTATTTAGTACTTGGGCTCATAACTGCAATTCCTGTCTATCCCAGACAGTCTTGTATGTTCTGTACTTTTAAATCCTATAAGTTTTCTCCCTTTAGATATTATGCGATAGATGTGTCCCTGGGACTGGAGCCTTTTAGAAGCTCCTGGTAGAGGTCAGCTGCCATAACCCTCACTTCTAACACATCTCAGCTATTCTCATCTTTTCCTTTGGGCAACTCTGGAAAGAGAGCGTACTTGAATCCTGAGAGCCCACAGCATTTGTCATACCTGCATTTCATTTAATACCTAGCACTTTCTCGAGACATTTGCTTTCAGAGGCGTTTTCCTCCTATTTGTAGTTTTGATGGATTTCCAGCTTTTCCCATCCATTACTGAAAATGTGAATTAACCTTGAGTTTGAAGATTCATAGTCTGGTCATTACAATATCCACAGCTTAGAGATCAGTCTGGTGTGAGCGAGTGAACGCAGCTGCTTGTATCCCAATTCATGACAGTATTTTCCTGTACCTGTTGCCACTGGCTACCAAAATAGGTTGATGACAAGTGCCCTATATGTCTTTTCTTTCCAATGTAAGGACTGAATTGAGGGTAACTTTCATGAGATTTGGGGTTTCTTAGTGCCATCTGTTTTGTGATACGGCTGGTCGTTCGGTCTTTCCTTGGATGCCAGCTGTACTATGGCCATGAGTAAATAGTGAACCATGGTTAGACCACACAGTGCCCTTCCAGACCTGTCCATAGAGCGAGCCACAGCACTGTGCAAAAACGCATCCTCTAACTTTTCTCCTTAACACCCTGCTCAAAGTCATCTGGTATTTCTTCCTGCTGATGCCCTGGCCGCTGACGCCCACCGTGTCAGAAGATCAGAGAGGATGACGGAAACTTCTGCTGTCAGTATTCAAAATTTCCCAAATCCAGAGAAGCAGCAATTACCACTCGGCTGGGACACCAGGGATTTCTTGAGATCCAGCACGTGTGAGGCCTGGCTAGACAGCAATGTCCAAAAATGAGAGTTATTGCCCATGGAGGGAAGAGAGGATGTCCCACGTCAGCGCAGCAGGAGCCTCCTCCAAGCTGCGGATGGACCTGCCGCAGTAGAGGAGATGCGGACTGGGCAGAGCTGCCGCAGGAGGCTGCCCACTGCTGTCAGCAGCGATTAAAAAAATTAAAAAGGTGAAAACTTATGGCAGCACTTAGTAAGTCCCAGGTTATTTGCTCGGTGTGTTAAGAGACCTGTGTGTCAGATTTTATATCGGTGCGTGCACCAGAAGCATATTTAATGTGCTGCACATGAAGCGGTGATATTCTGTATTTAATAAACGTGTGTGCGTGTGAGTATTGATGTGCGGCACTCGGTGGTGCGAGGAGCAGCCTTTCTTTGGAAATGAGGCCACCTGTTCCTCCTTCCCTGATTTGACAGGTTTTAGTCTCTTCACTGCAAGTGGGTGGACAGTTGGATTTGATTTACTGGATACTCTCCTCTAGTGTGATTGCAGCATAATTATATCGATAATCAGCTCCGTTTGTGGTCAAAATGTTCTCCGGCACACACACACTGACACACACACACACACACATATCCCAGATCGTAACACGTTTAGAAAAGGCGTCCCACTTTTTGTTCAGAATGGTTAGGTTATGTGATAAATATAGATTGATTTTTAAGAGCTCGTAGCTGTTACTCAATCGACCAAGTGTGTGTGGTACACGATAAAATTTACAGTTACGCTTTGTAGGTATTTCATCAGGTAAGACTGGTCCTTGTTAGAGAAGTGCAAAAAATTGGATAATTGATTTTTTTTTTTCTTATTTTGATTTGCAGGTTCACCTGAAAAATGGGAAGGACACTAAAGCCATGAGGAGAGGGTCATGCTACACAGGTAAAAATATACATTTTTCCACCAAAAAGAGTGATCAAAATTCATTTTGGAGAACATACAGTTTTTCACTTATCTGAAAACAAAAATTGTTCTATTTGTTTAGACTTCAGCTGGTTTTGTTATTTCTGAGCTTCAAAAAAGTATAAATTACTAGATATAATTAGAAACACCATTTCATTTTTAATAAGTATCATCGAAAAGCTTTTTTTAAAGATTTTTCGTTTTTAGATAGAATCGGGTTTGGTTTTTGTTATTCTTAAACAGTTGCTACGTTTGATGCACACGCATGGATTATCAACTGACCAAGTATTTTACTGTGGGAAAAAATTGTTCCAAGCACCTAGTCTAGTTTTAAAACACACATAGCGGTTTGCCATCAATGTCCATGCAATGTGTGTCTTTTAAAGCATACTTAAAGGCAACACAAGTGCTTAATGCATTGGAAATTGGGGGGAATCTGGAATGTGTGTGCTGGGTTGGTTTTACTTTTAACGCAAGCAAAAAAGCAGACACACAAATGTGTGCTGGGGTCTGAAGCTGAGCAGCTGGTGAGGCATGGAGTGTTGCCCCGCCATCGGTGGCACCGTCAACCAGCATTTAGTGTTTTTCCTGCACTTCTTTCCACACCACTTTAGATGCTCCAAAAAAGTAGCTTGTGAAGTGAGGATGAGTGACGGCTCCCATAGCAGCCTCTAGGCAGGGATAACCTGGCACGGTCCCCACCGGAGGCACCCCTTGTCATCCTGCAGGCATGGCTGGACCTGCCAGCTGTCAGCGCTGGAGGCAGCACGTTTCCTACCTTCTTCATGTCCTCAGCCTTGGGCTCAAACCTTTGAACCTCCAACAATGCTCATACAAAACTCTTTTGTTTAAATAAGCCATTCTTGTTGAACGCATACTCGAAGCAGGGCACCCCCCTGCACACACTGTCTGGATAAACAGGCAATGTCAGGACTGTAGGTCCAGTCCCTTCCCACATGCATGAAGTTAAATAGACCCTCTCCAACTTGCACATATATTGTAACTTCATCAGGACTGACAGTTTCTCAGTGATTATAGTATTTCTCTTTCTATCCAGCTGCTACAAAAGCTCATTACTGCAAAGGATCCCTTGCCCTTGCAATGTTTTAAGACGAGCAAGCCGTGCCAAGCGTGCGGATGCCAGAGGTTCCCTCAGTGCTTGGTGCGATGCACGCCAGTCTGCAAGACCAGGACAGACCAGTGGTCATTTAATTTTCGACAGCACCAAAAAAAGGGAATCGCTCAACCTTAATTAATTGTTGTAGCAAAGGCTCCCTCTGCCTTCAGCTCTGCAGTTCTCTCTGCAAGGAAATGCCAGGCAGCAGGGGAGGGGATGTCTTTCTCATCAAGAAAGTCTTTGTGAGCCTTCTTGGCTCACTCCCACAGCCTGGCAGATCTGGAGCGGAGGCAAGTTATGATCACCTTGATTTTTGGGGGGCTGAAATGAACGGCCTGATGTAAAAATGAGCAGAAGGAAGTAACAAGGAACAATGTTGCTGCGTTTAGTGGCTGGCCAAAGCCAGGGGAGCAGAAGATGCTCCAGAGAAGGTCGTGGCTTTGCCCTGTCCTGTATTGGGCAAGGTGTGGAAAATCAGTTCTGGGCAAATTCCCTGCATGGTGCCTCGAGTTGGAAAGTATTTAGTACAAAAAATAAATCCTAGCTAGCTGGAGTTTATACTGTCTTTCTACTCCCTTCTCACAACCCTTGTCCTTCCTGCTTCATGGGCAATATCCCAAAATCCCTTCCTTGGTGAGGTGATGGCATCAATGTCTGTGACACTTCTCAGGCTTGTGACATCACCACCCGGAACGCTTCCACTAAATGAGGCAGGACTAGGATGGTTTGCCATCCAAATTTAATTTTATTGTTGACTACACTGAAAGCTGGATGTTACAGAGTTCGAGTTTTGCCTTTGTGCTCTTCCTTTTGAAGGTAATTGTATGTTGTGCACCGCAGTCCACCAGCAAACACCACTAATAATAACAAATCTGACATCTGCAATTAACGTCCTTACTGGTACCATCCTGTATGAGATCGCACATTTGGTAGGACAGAGGAATAATTCATCAGAGCAGTGGGAAAAACTAGTTTATTTATTTACATGCTGGAGGGAACAGGTAGAAAGGAAACTTGGCAGGGAGGAAGTGATATTAAAGATGACACATGTCATTAATAAAATAAAAACCCATTTCTTATTGATTTTCTGGCAGTTGTGTATTCTTAAATAGGCCAAGCAAAAATTATAAAATTTGTTTCATTTTGTGAACAGAAAGTTTAAAAAAAAATCATTTCAGCTCAAAAAAAAAAATCACAAAAGAATTCTTACCTTATCCACAAAGAAAATTTCTCAAGATCTTAAAAGCATCTTTAAGTAAAATGCACTGTGAAAGACGGCAGTTCAAATAAGCGCAACTCTTTTTACATATAAAAAGCTAAAAACTATTTGCAGAGACAGATTTGTCTGACTTGAAGTCACATTTTTGGTGGTGAGGGGACCAAAATTCATCAGTCTAGCTATAAGTCAAATCTTCAATTAGTATTTTGTTATCCTAAAAGTAATGGAAAACTCTAGAAAGGCTGGAGAATATTCAGTCTGTGCATGCATGTGTGTGTATTTATTGGCTATTTAATAAGGGTAGGTGTTTACCTTTAAAATTCCTATTTGAGTAGAGATTTAACTAGACCTTTGGCTTCTTCATGCTGTGAAAAAGGAGTGTGTTAGCATTTTATTGGTGAAACGTGTGCATTCAAAGCAGAGTATGGCATTTAAAATCCCTTGGGAACCTCGTTTGATCATTTTTTCCCTGATAATGTTTGTGTTGCTCTTGTGTGGCTCTCTTATTGTTTCCTTACTTTGACTGTGATTTCATCTGCTTACCAAACAAATTGTTTTATCTACTTATTTTTATGAACCTATGCCAGAGAATTTATTTATTAAGTTGATTGGTCCAGAGAAAAGAAGAGCAGGAGATTTCCCCTCTAGACAGTTGAACTTTAGTTAAACTTAAATGTAATTACGGAAAGGAACAGGCTTCTTTCTGCTTCTTCTTCTGCGTGAGCTGGAGGTGGGCATCAATTCTCGCCCCCTCCAGCCTTCCTGCTGCAGGTATCACCCTCCCTGGTGCAACCGGATTGATGCGCTGTAGGGAATGTCTCTGGGAAGAAGTGAGTGTCTGCAACGGGTGGAAGTGGATGGACACTGGGGATGGTTAAGCTGCAACGGTCGACCAGATCCATGGTCTATGCTGTTTCATTTGATCATAGCAGCAATAAATAAATGACTGCAAGTGTTTGCTTCTCTTATAAGGCGTCGTGGTTTAACCCCAGCCGGCAACTAAAGTGCTGCGCAGCCATTTGCTCATTCCCCCCCGGGGGGATGGGGGAGAGAATCAGAAGGGTAAAAGTGAGAAAACTCGTCGGTTGAGATAAAGACAGTGTAATGGGTAAAGCAAAAGCCGCGCACGCAAGCAAAGCAAACCAAGGAATTCATTCACTGCTTCCCACGGGCAGGCAAGTGTGCAGCCATCTCCAGGAAAGCAGGGCTCCATCACGCCTAACGGTGACTTGGGAAGACAAGCGCCATCACTCTGAACGTCCCTCCCTTCTTTCTTCTTCCCTCAGCTTTGCACGCTGAGCACGACGTCATATGGGATGGAATATCCCTTGGGTCAGTTGGGGTCAGCTGTCCCAGCTGTGTCCCCTCCCAGCTCCTTGTGCCTCCCCAGCTACTGGCTGGTGGGGTGGGGTGAGGAGCAGAAAAGGCCTTGACGCTGTGTAAACCCTGCTCACCAGTAACGAAAACATCCCTGTGTTATCAACACTGTTTCCAGCACAAGTCCAAACCATAGCCCCATACCAGCTGCTGTGAAGAAAATTAACTCTATCCCAGCCAAAACCAGCACAGAAGGATAACTGTAGCCCATCCACCGCCACCTACAGAGATACATCCATCATTGATGACTTCTGTTGGATATGACAGATTGTATCCGAGATTCAAATTGTGTGGCCTTGGAGAGCTGCAGTTTTTTAAAATAAGGGCAGATTCTTCCAGCTTTTCCTATGCTGTCCCACTTAGAATCACTATTTTTGCATCTGAGGCTCTCTGGCATCGATGCCCACGTGACATAGTCCAGCCTGAAACAAGAACTCAAGGCAAACTCTACTTCTAGCTTCAACGCTTAACTTCTATCCATAATGTACAGCCAGAAGTACCTTTCACTGCAACCTTCCCCCTCTCCTTCCTGGCAGCTATTGTGGCTGTTAAGATCCTCTCTAAGAAAAGTCTGTCACATGCAGCATCACATGAAGTGTGATATCTAAGCACAATAGGATCAGCTAAGACAAGAGCTGCAGAACTTAAATGTTTTCCTGTCACTTGTTTTAGAGTGTTATAGTTTTACTGCTGTGTTATGTGTAAAGCGAAGCGGAAGAGCAGACCGTGGGAAACTTTTTCTTGGTAGTATTCTTCCAGCTGTAACACAGCGAACGTATTGCCAAAAACAATATCCACGCTCGGAGCTTAATATTAAAGAGCAGGTTATTTTTAGAAGTTTTACCCAGAAAGTGCAAACTTTAGCAGCACAGCGCTGCTGTGACCGTGTACTTTGACCGTGTGCTTTGGAAAGCCCTTTTCACTGTAAGTGTGGATGAACGTGTCCACGCTGAAGCTCCGTGCTCAGGCAAAGTCTCTGCAGCTGGAGTCAGGCAGCACTGAGCAGCTCCGTTCTGCTTACAAATCACTGTATGGTGTGAAAGAAACTGTGGACTTTCCGGAGAAAACATATGGGAATGTTATCCTGTCTGGTGATCGTGCTTATTTCTCCATTTGTGTTGCTTTCTGACTCAGTGCTCATTCCAGTGGTCCCCAGCAGCGGTGCGAGGCACTGCACCGGGCTGCCCCAGGGACAGTGACACCGAGGGTGACACGATGCTTCTCTCAGCGCAGCCCAGATGGAGCAACTTGAATTTTTCCCAAGGCACTGACAGCCTGACGGGCCGCAGCACCTCCACAGGTGCTTAGCTCAGGTTGTATTCAGGGTTCCATATGCAAACTGTATAACCCGTCATTTTGGGTTCTGCACCCGGGATGCAGCTAGAGAAGGCAAGTTGGGATTTTTGGGAAAGCAACAGCAAGAAGGAGGTAGCAAAGCCAGGAGTACGGTTCATGGGTTTCTGTAATGCCCGTCAGCACAACAGTCAGCAAACTGATAAGTAGCTCGGGAGAAAAACAAAAAACATCAAAGAGTGTGTGTGCATTCAGGATCCATTTCTTCCCACTGTAGCAGCCGGTCTAATAGAAGCTGATACCTCTGCTTCCACCTTTGTCCCTCAAGCAAGAAAATGTGGGTGTTAACTCTGCTGAGATGCTGCGTCCTCAGCTCGCTCGGGTGGCAGCCGTTGTAGTGTGACGTTGGCCTTTGCAGGCTGAATGCAGGTGAAAACCACTCGGTCATTTAGCAGACGCTGGGTCCCAAAACTCTAAGAGCTGCTGACTGCTTCAGAATTTAAGTTTGTCTTCACAGCCATATTGACAGAGCCAGCGCCGACCTAGTAATCTTCCCTAGCAAGAAACAGATTGTACAAAAAAAAAAAAAAGTTCTTTACTGATAAATTAAACCAGATTTCCAAGTGATTTTGGCAAAAGATGTATGAGGATTTTTGTACATTGCTGTTACATCAGTTAGAGGGTGTGATTTTTTTTTTTCCCCTTCATGCTCCAATGTGTCAGAGCTGGGCTAGCAAAAATTCAAATATATACCAAGCTTAAGAATGCAAGTTGTATTTTACCATTACTCCTCAGACGGGGAGTATGGCACATACAAGAGCACTTCACTTCCACAAGCAGCAGACGAAATGAAACATCCATTTACTTTCCTTGCACAGAAATGGTTATAGCGGCTGGAGAAAGGAGATGACAATTTATTTTGCACACCAGTCATTGCAGCGTGGTTATAGCAGAGTTAGGACTGGTCCACGGCTGTGCTGCAGCCAGCGGGTTTTAAAGTGGCAATGTTGCCTCTCTGCCTGCCTAGGGATTGTCTGTAGGTTTGTGAAATGCATCTGTATCAAAAAATGGTCTCAGGACAGTTTATGGGACAGATCCTCGAGCCTGTAAGACCTTCCCTCCAACCTGTGTTCCCACCTGGAGCTGTGGGTTACACAAGCTGTGCTCTCCCTTTTGCTAACTGGAACCAGTTCAGTGTTAAATTGTTAATCCTGACTGTCCATCAGGTTTCTCTCCTTTGTTTTTACATGTCCTGATTCAGCAAAATATTAGCATATATTTGAATTCAACCATGTGACTATTTCCGCTGAAATAAAATAATAATAATAACAACAACAACAACAACCTACTTTCAGGCTAAAAGTGAAGCTTATGCTTTATTGCCATATCCGATCCCAACCTGAATGCTGGTGTCTGAGGCATATAGCAGAAGGCTTTAATGGAGCCATAAGCTTAATCTTAACTGTTTAGCACTCTTAATGAGTCAGATCCTGAGTTTCTTGTTTAGTCTTGAGTCAGGCAAAGCTCTCCCTGAGCTCTGCTGGAGCTTTGTCAAAACTTCAGGATCTTGCTCATAGGGATTTTCCTTTTCCCTCCCTCTCATCTGCCCACTGTACCGCACGGTCCCGGCGCGCTCACCATCCACTCCGTCCTCACAATCCCTTCTCAGCTCACACTGCCGCCGGGAAGCTCGTCGGCTTTAACCCACTCCCTCAGACTGAGGGGAAAAAGAGAGAAAAAGGAGAGGAGACAAGGCAGAGCTATATATCAAATCATCTTTGGGAGCCCTGGGGCGTTCTGCCTCCGGTTTGCGATGTTTGTCTCCTTGTGCTGGAAGGCACTTTGGGCAGGGACTCGGTCGCCCTCCCTGAGCCATCCCACCAGCCACGCTCGCAGCAAGGAGCAATACAAATTCCAGATGGCAACCTGCCTCCGGAGGGACTTCCGAGGCCTTTCGGTTCCGTGCTAAACTAGCTGCAGCCTTAACCCCTGGCAAAGGGGCTCGTTGCGGACAGGCGCTTGGAGAAGACTCAGAGCGATCCAGCTTTAAACAGCGACGCTATTAAAGCAGCCGCTCTGCGCATCAGTTCGAGTAACGCGCACTTTAAAAATGCATCAAATAGGTAAAAAATAGACTTCAGTGGCTTCATGCTTTTGTCTGAGGAAGGCGAGAGGGAATTAAAAATCATTGAAAGGCAAAACCAAATTCAACTTATAAAGATATAAAGCAATCGAGGGGGAAAGGTAACTGAACAGGGACCCTGAAGAGAGACTTTGTTCAAAAGTTGCAGGAATCTGAAGAGCAGGCGAGGTCCCCAGGCTGCCGCAGAGACGTGGATGACCTTGGCCAAGTCTCTTTGCTTGTGCTGGGCCTCTGTTTTCCCTGGACTGTCTTAGGTATTCAGGCTGCAAAGTCTTCCCAGGTGGGCCTGTCTCTGTGGAGTCACACAGCGCCAAGCAGGAAAGGCCCTGAGTGATTCTGCGCTCCTGGGCACTTCGTAGAAAATAACTAATAAGGTCTGGGGTTAATGCATGAAAATCAGGTATTACAGCTGATGTGAAAAGAGAATACAGCCTGCACAGAATATTTCTATCCAGAAGTCCTATTTATTTATTTTTTACATCTGCAAGAAGCCCTAAGCCACAGCTGAAAAACAGTCACTTCTGTGAAAAAATGAAATAGCTATTTTTACAGCACACAGTTGTTTTGGACAGGATATGAAGAATATTACATCTGATTGAAAGTATAACAGCAGCAGAGGTGGGCAGGATGTAATTACTCAAATTGTAGTTTGGCCAGGACACCAAAAATATCTAGTATAAAATGCCACCAGGTTGTCGAATCCTTTTAGTGTCCAGGACATGTATCTAACAGCTCCTCCAGAGATGGCACCTCCCCCAGCACAGCTAATTCTCCATCGAAGGACAAGTATAATCAACTCAATTGCTCAGCCCATTTCGTGCAATACTTTCTGTTTTGCTTAACGGCCTCCTTTTCCGAAGCTGTCTAAACCCAACCCCATTACCTTGCAAAAGCTGCCCAAAACAGTGTGGCTGCAGGGATCCATGACATCCTTAAATTCATGTAACACGTATGGGGTTTAAATCCTCATTTCTTCCATGGGATGGAAACGTGCTCCTTGGATGGATTAGGCAGCAGAGGTGAGTGGTACTGATGTGCATGCATTAATTTTAAGAAGTGCCTCACGAGCAACACCTAGGCTTTCCTCTCCCCCCAGCCATGCTGGGACAGGGGAACTCATCTCTTTGGGGGTTACTTAGGAGATCTTGCTTGAGTCAAAGAACCAGTCCTGAACAGTAATCAGAGCGGGATGAGTGAAGGAAATCACCAAGGCAAAAAAAAATTTAAAAAGGAAAGTAGCAAATTTCAGTTTTTTACAGACATTTCACATTCCTTTCATCGCACCAAACCTGCAGGAGTAACCTATGGTAGGTCTAAAGCCCTTCTCATCTCTCCCCGGGTCGCAGGGCGGTTGCGCCTCCTTTTCTCCCTTAGAGAATGGCAGGGCTTCTGCAGTAAGAAATTATTCCTTGAACTTTGTAGGCTGCTTTTCATGCATACAGTCTTTAGACAGCTCATTCTCACTGATTTCTACTTCTGGTGGAACTATTCATGCAACCAGACTCTCTTTAGTAAGGATTTGCAAGAGTAAGTTGACAAACCCTTTCGTGGGGAAAAAAAAAATCAAGCTTTCTTCCTTCTTTTCCTCGCTAGAAGTAATTTGTGGCTCTATATTTGAAAGCTGCTTTTTACTGAATATAAAATTACTGTAATCCCGAAATGGTCTCCTAAGTGCCACAAAGTTGTATTTAAAATGTATGTTAATCTTTACATCGCAGATGGCCTTCTTGTTTCCTGCTTTTACAATTCCTTTCACTTCTAAGAATTGTTTTTTATTTACACCTCTGTGAAAACAGAATCAATTCCCCCATACACACTGTTGCATATTCTTTGGAGAGAATATATTGATTGAAAAACCTTCTACCAGTCTTATTAATCTCAAGCAGTATTGACTATGTACAGTTGTATGTACCAGTTGTACATGTGGAAAGCTCACAAAATAACAATATCAATAATGTTCTGCAACAGAAACAATCATTTTATAAATAATGAATGTGCCATATTGAATTCTACAGGTATTTGGGGAACTTTTTTACTTTTACAGGCCCTGCGTCCAAGTTTGCTGACACCAATATAAATAGAAAATAAATCCGTTGCATTCAATGCAGTTACGTTCGTGCAAGAGCCAATATAAGAGAGTCTTAGAGCAGTCATTTGTCAAATGAGAAAGTAGGACATGGCATAAGTACCATCTGTGGAGAGTGATTCATAAGACAAGAATGCAGCATAATCAGTTAAATAAATACTACCCTTGTGTTTTGTAGTCTAAACGGACCTTACTCCAGCACAAATCATAGCGCAAGGTCAAAGCAATTGCAGGGACACGTGGAATTTGTTACTCGGATTCCTAGAACTATGAAGAATTAACTCCACTTCAAACTGGCAAAAAGCCAGAGACCTGCAACTATTCTTTTCCACGTAGAGCAGGATCTTAATTTCTGCCTGGAGGGACATGACACGAGAAGCTGGAGCAGGTCTTAACAAATCAACTGACCCGAAGATATGAGTTTTTGAGAAAAGACATCTAGCAGCTAGTACGAACTCGTGTCTTGGCCGTGTTGGGTCACCGCAAGGCCCAGGTGAGCAAATAACCAGCACGGAGAGGTTGGCTCCCTTTGTACGGCTAACTGGGTAATTCCCCACGACGTCGGATGAACAGTGTTTGTGTCCAAAGGCTTCTGTGTGAGAGCAGATTAAACCCAGTCCGAGCTCGCAGGGCATAGGCAGGTTTGTTAGACGCATGGACTGGCTGGTGCTTTTGGGAAGCTGCAGGAGTGTCTGAGGTCTCGGAGGCAGAGGGGAGAGGACGCCAGTAGGGGGGAGGACTCCAGTAGGGGGGAGGACTCCAGGAGAGGGGAGGACTCCAAGAGGGGAGAGGACTCCAGGAGGGGGGAGGACTCCAGGAGGGGAGAGGACTCCAGGAGGGGGGAGGACTCCAGGAGGGGGGAGAACTCCAAGAGGCGAGCTGCAGAACGAAGGCACCTCTTGGGCTGGTTTCTCACCTGCTGGGGAGGATGTGACCGCAGCATACATGTTCCATCAAGGAGAGCAGAGGTGGGCAAACACAAAAGCAGTGCTCCAATGTCATCTGGCAAATAAAGAGGGTGACTTGTGGGCAAAAATATTTCACCCATGTCCTCCTTTTTCTCTCAAACTTGGATTTTGCAAGGCGTTTGCTTTGTGTGTCCTCTGTTTAGGAGGAGCCCGTGCTTTTCATAATTTTGACTCCATCAGAGTCGTGATATCCTTCAAAGCTAGAACAAAACCTAACATAATAAATACTTTAGCAATGAGTAAGCCGTTTAAACAGTTACTTTAAAAGGTACGAGATTGTTATGTTGAAAGACACCACATATATTTTATTTTTTCTTCACTGTACTATTATTATTTGAATCATCATAGGTCCTAAAGGTCACTAGCAAGATTAGTATTCGGTATCACCAAACTCTAGTGAAACAGAGACCCTGCTCAAAAGGGGTCTGAAATGTCAAGTGATGAGAACGAGAAAAGAATTAGAAGGTGATGTGACTTGTCCCAGGGTTACGCAGCGAGCAGGCAGCAGACCGAGGAACAGACCTCGGGTCCTGTGGCTGATAGCAGTGATTTTTCTTCCAGATTACATGGCCTCTCAGTTATCTTTTCTACTCAGATCTGTTTCTTCACCCTTTGGCCATTGTCACACTCAAACCCAGCACCGTTTTGGGCTGCAGTGGACTTGCGCCAGGAGGAAAGTGCCCTTTAGCTGTGAAGTGTCAGATGGGTATCTTGAAGACTGGCTGCTTTGGGTTAGCACCCCTGAGCTTTAAATTCTTATTTCAGCAGCGCTTGGGTTTGGGTGTGCCACTTTGGACCAACTCCCTCATCATTTTGATCTGGTTAATCACGGCTAAAATGACTCAGGCACATACGTGCAAACAGGGCTGGAACCCAATGAGTATGTGTCTCCCTCCGAATTTCTAGAACTTCTTGTTCTTGCTTGTTCCAATAATAACAAAGGAAAAGCCTTTCTTTGGTGTTTTGGCATTTCTGCTCCTGTGAATCATCGAGAGGTATGTAATAATGAGAGGAAACTTTTCAAAACTTATTGGCACTGGAAGGAGGCAAATGTTTATTTTAATCCAGTTTGCTTACATTTTCCCCTCTTTTACAATTCCATTTGTAAAGGGGAATGCAAATTACTGACATAATCTTAAACATGCAAAGCAGATGAGCTTTTAAAAACTGTATGGAATGTACAATTCTAAATCTCTACCAAAGTGCAAAACATTAAACTCAACTAAATTCTAGTATTTGGGCACTGTCTGAAGGACAAAGGATGTTAAAAACATTACAAATGCACTAGCTTAATTTTTCAGTTTGTGATGGATTAGCTTTAACATGCATTTTAATTTGTAGTTGGATTTTATCAGCTGTAGACAAAGTTTGATAATCTCTTCTTGTTTAATTAGTACAATCCTCTTAGGAGGGAGAAATGCACAGACAATAGTAATTTACGTTCTCTGACAATTTCATACTGACAACCTGAAATATCTTCTTTCTTTAAAACATCCCTACATGTGGTTCTTTTAAACATCTTCGTCCTACCTCCTCTGTTTGTAGTGCATCTGTGTGTGTATATGTAAGGGGGGAAAAAGAGAGGGAGCTTACGCTATAAAATGTTTCCTCTGCGTAAAGAGCCAAGAGAATGTGTAAATAGACTGCATAAATAACAGCCGGCTCCTTAGAAACCAAGAGGCACACTCATACAGCGGCTCAGCTCCGTTACACTGCTGGAAATGGGAACCAACCCATTAGCATCGAGGCTTTACTCCGGCTTTTTTTTGCACGGATGAGGTCTGAATCTGGCCCTTTGTTTCCATGTAGGACTAAGCATTTGTTATTTTTCTGGAGACTTGAATCCTTTCTCTGGGATAGGGGACTGGTATTTTCTCCTGGTATAAAGCAAAGAAACTTTCTCGCCCCTGTTGGTTTCACCCCGTAGATCCATCCTTTTCACACCGACCATTCTGCTTTGACGCGCTGTGCACGGGGCCCTTCGCACACAAGAATAAGGGGCTGCTCGTGGAGATCCACGGGACTGCTTCCATCAGGACCCGGGGAAGATGAGTTAACACTGAACCAGTGACTTGTACATCTGTTTTGGAGTTAAGCCCGTACCACCAGGTTCATAAGGTTAGCACGGGCTCCTAGAAACCTGGGCTGTTGCAGGGGAAGGGAACGCACTGGACCACCCCATGCCAGGAGGTGCTGGTGTGCAACACCTCTGCGCCTCAATGCTCAGGCAGCCTGTGGCAGAGCTGCCCACCAGCCCCAGAGTGTGCTGGAGAGCAGAAGAGATGCCCTGGGCTCTCTTCTCCCTGATAGCAAAGTCTTGCCGAGGCAGGGGGCAATGATCTGGTAGGTGCACTGTCCCATTCGGCTCATCCGCACAGCTAACAGAGCCGTCTCTGAGAGCAGTCGGGCTTTACCCTTCCACTGGGAAGAGCTCTTCGAGTTTCATGGCAGGTAAGGCCAGTAGGAGCAAGGCTGGGTTTGCTCTGTATCACCTACATACACACATATAACCATAGAAACCTGACATAAATATTTTAGTGCGTATTTTACACTGCAAGGTTTTTTAGGTCAGACTTTAAAAGGACTGAATATATTTTTTTCACTTATGCCTTCCTTTGACTCTATTTTTAAAAATCAAAATCTTCCTCTCTGACTCCAGAAAGCCCTAATGGCAAATTAATGTTGTTGTAATAACTTGGGCTGTGCCTTTGGACGGCATCAGAATACTCTTTTATTGCATCTGTATCCGAAAAGGTCTCTCCAGTGCCCAGCCCTCTGATACCGTTCTCAGTGAGGCTGTTTTCCCGTCCTTCTCTGCCAGTTTCCAGGCTGGAAGAGAAGAGCATTGCTACGTACTGCTGATGGCTGGAACGGCACTGTCAGAGGTATCATTTCCAGGCACAGTTTCAGCATGCTTGTTCTGACCTTTAGGGGAAGCAACAATGTCCTGACATTTATGTTGGTTTATATCCCCTGCAATCCTTTTTCAATTAAAACTTCTATCTATAGGGTTCCCTCTGAGCACCCTACAACCATTTATGACAAATCCTTGATGAACCAGCGCTGAATGGACTGGACTGTGCTTTCACCTGGCTTCCAGGCTGACCTGAACATCTGGAATCTCCTTGATTTGACCCTCTCTGGATGTATTATTTTGGTCATGAAAATCCCAGAGCTGCCTTCAAAAGCTGTGCTTTTTCAGATAGAGGCTATGCGGGAATATTCAAGACTCCAGCGAGGCAAAGCAAGAGGGCTGCTATCCGTGTTGATGAGACCGGGGGTGTTCCCCGTGGGGAGCTGGGCCCTTAATGATGTGTAAGAGGGGCTGCCGGACTGGGGAGAGGCTTGAGAGCAGCCAGCCACGGCGACGACTCCATCCTCTGCGGTGCAGCGGGCTGCCCTGCGCCATTGTGAGCTGCTACACTGGAAACATTGGGAAGAGATGCACTTAATTAATTAGCTGTTAAGGCCCGGTTCCTCTATATTGTCTGGGTCACGCCGATGCCTCTACCTTCTGTTCCCTAGAATTTTACCTTTGAAGTAGCTTCTTTGAAAACTCATATTCTGTGTGCTTAGGCTCAGTGGACTAGGATCACACTTCTTAAGCTCCTCGCATCTCCTGATTATTCTTTTCAGAATAAATATATGCAGATATTGTTGCATTTCCTTGCTTAATCTCAGCAGGCAACTTCACTTTAAAGCATCTTCAGGTAATTACTACCCAGCCCGTCCCACAGCAGCTCCTCTGACATAGGACACAGCTTCCCGCATGACAATACCCAGATCAAAGTGCGCTCAAGTATTGTTTTATCTTTTGCACTAATGCTGCATCAGGCCACCGCATGAAGGAAGATCTCGCCCCATGTTTGGAGATCCAAAACCAGAGCACAATTCAGCATGTGAAGCAGTGATTTGTCAGTGCCCATGGGGTGACTGCGGGGCCAAGGGAAGGGTCTCCTAACAGGAATCTCAGCTGAAGGGGCTGAAGCTTAGAAGGGAGGATTGCAGTAAAATATAAATGACAGCAAATGTACTCATTTTTATTTGGGGCAGAATAGAGTTTATTTACTTCTTGTATATACCAAACAACAGAGTTCACCGCCTCTTTTTTTATTCATCTCTATTCTGCTGCTCTCCTGGTTAGTGCAGGATATTTGCAATATTGACTTGTTAAGACTCCCTGGGCTGGTTTGGGGTTGGTTTGAGGCAGGTTGCTGTTGGTTTACCTGTTTTGCTGCTGGCTATAGCAGGCAAAAGGAGTTAAGTGCTTTATTCATAGAGGCAGTGTGAACCTGTGTGCAGGCTAGACACAAACCCCAAGAACTCTGCTTACAGTAAATCACATCCTGCTTTTGCCTATCAGTAAATATTATTACTATTATTATTATTAAAATATTAAGGCTATCAAGCAGTGTTTTGCAGTGCAAGCATTAGGAGGCACAGCTGAGCTTGCCTGACTTGATCCAGCAGAGGCAATGCATGCATACTAATGAGTTCATTGCCTTATTTGTCTCCTGATATATTTTAAAAGGTAAATTAATGTTCTTCTACCTGGTCTTTAATGAATACCTTACATCCTGCATTAGGAACTCATTCACTTTCCTGAACTATTGTCAGCATCAGTCACTAGGAACAGTTAGAAATTTGCCGGTGCGGGAAACTGTAGTCTTCAGAGCTGCAGATTACTTTGATAACGGGAATTCTTCCCTTTTCATACCTATGCTTGCAGCTAGGGTAGCGTTTATATCCAGCTGATGAGCTGTATTTGAAAGATTTCTGGAATAATTAAGAATTCAAACAAAAATAGTTGCACACACTCTTCTTTTTTATCAACGCATATATAGGAAGCTATGTCTTTTACCAGCGTAAATAAAGAGAATGATTGATGTTCCCTTGACATTTAGGGGCTGTCTTAAATGCAGTGCTATCATTTTCTCAATCCAGCAACTTTTCAGAGACATTTTTTATTTTAAACAATTTGCCCTGTGCACCCTGCCACGTCCACGGGCACTGTAACCATCTTTCCCCAGGGGTAACAGCCGGCTGCAGCTCTCAGACACAGCTGTGAGAGAGCACCCAATCGACGCAGTTCATTATAAAGATTCCTCTTTTTGTGGATGGTAAAACATAAGGAAACACCACATGGGGACAGCTCGGGGGTCCATCGAATCTGCTCGGGCAGTGGCCATCACCAGGTGAGGCTAAGAGCCCTCCAGATGTGAGCTTCTGTAGCACATCTCCTCCAAGAAGTTCCTCTTTCCTGTCGTTCTCAGGGTCTTACTACAGCTACGATCCTTTTCAGCTGGTTGGAACCACCGAGCTTTGCATCACACTGTGGTTCCCCGTGTCTTATGCCACGAGCAGGATAGCGTCCACGCCAGCTACTAAATGCTGGACTACTTTACATGCACTGATGCACCGCTGGGCTGTCAAATCACAGCCGTTGCCTAGATAAATACGGGATGCGTGTTTCTAGCAGAAAAGTCTTGCCCTGTCTGTCTTTGCTTTCACATCCCCACTCAGAAAATGAAGATAAGGATCCTCGATTCCCTCCTGAGAGAACAGTGAAAGGTGTTTATTTATGTGTGTCGAGTACCAGGAAACACAGAATGGCAAATGTTTATTTTAATGTTGCTCCGGAGGAAGGGAGCGGACTTGAGGTGGCGACAAGAGGAAAGTATGGCTAATGAATGGCAAAGTCCAATGTCAGTCACTGCTGCTCCATGGCAAGTTGTATTGATCTTTTATTTCGTGTTCCAGTAATATGAGTGTTGCAAGCCCGTGCCTGAAAGAGCTTGCAGTTTAACCGAGCGAGAGATGCAAAAGCCGAGGAGACAAAGAAGGCAGAGGCAGGCCCCGGCAGAGCAGGATGCCTGCAGAGCAAGGCAAGGGGCAAAGCCCACAGCTCCTCCGCTTTTCTCCACTGCTCCGTGCGTTGGACCAGGCTCTTCCCCCACAAACACGCTGTGCAAATGACGCGATGGCCAGGGACACGCGGTGTGGGACGGTCCTTGTCAATGCATTGAGGGTGATGCATAAAATGGACAGCTACATGTGACGGGGTGTAGCAAAACCCTACGGCAAGGCTTGGATTTTTATCTAAGGGTGTTTTCTTGGATTTCTAGAGGGAATGCAGCCCAAGCAGCACCTGCACAGGTGTGTGCTGTGGGAATGCCCTCCCGCAGCCGCCTGGCCCACCAGCCACCAGGGAGGGGGCCTGCCACGGGCACTGCGGTGCTACTGCACCATCCCGGCTGCTGAACCGATCTCGGGACTTTGGATTCCCAAAGCCCCTTGGTGCCAATGGGAGTTTTCACACAGATTTTAGCTGGCACTATATCCAGCCCTCACTGGATAATTTCTTTGACTAATTTAGTCATTTAACATTTTCAAATTAAGTATAAATTTAAAAAAAAAAAAAGTGAAGAGGAAGGAAAAAAACGGTTGGTTGTCTACTACCAATTTTAGAGTGTAATATTTCTGACAGTATGTGTAAGTTTCTTCATGGACAAAAGATCTCGTGATTTATCGAGCCATTTATTAATTAGAAGATTACAGCAAGACTGCTTCCCAGTAGCAAAAAAAATAGACTTAGAGTTAATTATAAATGCTGTAAAAGGGTATAAGAAGATTCATAATCCAGCTCACCCTTTCCTCCTGCTTCAAGTTATCCACAAAAACACTTAAAATATGTTGAACTTTAAACCTGCTAAACCCTCTTCAGTAAAAAGACCTTAAATTTAGGTAGATGCTGTTATGCTCATTCTTAGCCAGGTCAAGTCTAAATGCAGAAAATACGATTTCAGCATTAAATCCTGTCTGCACCTCGGTTGTTCTCCTCCTCCTTCACCGGCCCTGAGCTGTGTGCCCCGTGGAGGTCTCTGCGTTCCAGTGCCTGCAGAAGTCCTTCTGTCCATTCCCTGGGACGCCTCCTCCATGATTTACATCTTTCTCTTCACTCTTTAAGAACCAGCTCCCTGCCCTCAAAGCACTGTTAGAAGACTACGGTTCCTGATTCCTGTCCCTCCAATGTCTCCACTTTTGTGAAACAAGAAAATCTGATTCTTATCTTTTGCTACGAGTTTTGTTCCTATTTCCCATAGGGTTGGGGTTTTTTTGTTAGCTTAATAGCCACAAGCTCTCTCTTTGCGCTTGATAATCCCTTTGATCTTCTTCACTCATTGCTCGGCAGAGTGCCATGAGGATGTTACTACCTTTAATCTTTTTTGCCATTGATCAGTAATATTCCTGTCTGCTGCTGCTCTGTGATTCTTTTGCTGAAATTGCCACTACATCCCCTCTATGTTTGCGTGGAGGAAGTGTCACAACGCGGGTAGCGCTTCAGGAGAAGATCACAGTTGCTGGAATAAGCAAAGAGTTTGAGGAGAAAGGTTAGGATCAATAACAGCAAATTCATTGGACATTTTGCATATTTGTGCTGTAGTATTTTTTCTAGATAGGGAAAAAAAAATTACATTTAATCCCGATTTCTGGTCTTTTGAGCTGCCTCCACTGCCTTTCTCTTCAAAGCATGAAGAAGGAATTCTATAAACTCTATGAGCTCCCATTTCTAGTGTCTCTCAGTGGTTTGTGGATGGAATTATATCCTTTTACAAGGCAAATATGATGTTTCCAAGAGCGAATCATAACAAATTCGACTCGAGATCTGAGAACACCTAGCGTTCCTTCCACTTCCTGAAGTAGGGCATTGCCAACCGCAGATTAGCTGATGGTGTCGCTGGTGATAGCAGAGGATGTAAAACCTAACCTTCTTTCCACAGTTGTGTTGCCTAACAGCAATAGTAATAATTTAAAAAGAAAAAAAAACCACGATGAAGAAAGTGAGGCCAACATGACTCAGAAATTAACAAAAGGCAGCACCGGATCAAGAAGGAATCTTTTGCATATGTTCATTATTCTGGATATAATTATACTTCTCTGCAAATGTGCTTCACCTGCCACATTTTGTACATAGATTTTTAATCATTTAGGTTGTGAGGCAGGGGAGGGAGGAGACAGATTTGGGTTTGCCCATTATATGTATCAGGAGTCTTTGCAAAACTGTAATTCAAATGTGAGTCAGAATACTGAGTGCTGCGAGGAAAGAACCACAATTACAGACTTTTATGAAAGTAAGATTGTACTGCATCAGTGGGACAAGTGACTTTATGTTAATCAGTTAATCATTTTAAAAGGCCAGAGTTTCAGGCAGTGGATTCAGCTCACACCTTGCTACAAAGGCGTGCTCTGCTCTGCCACAGGTAAGGAGACGGAAAAGGGGGGATCTCCAAGACCCCATTTTTTCTAAGCCCCCTCAGATGGAAGGTGGCTGTGTTTTGGTTAGGGAGGAGGTCAGATGAGGTTTGGTGGGTGTTTACTCTGGTAGGGCCATCTCCACCTGCTATCGTTGGAGGTAGTGCCATCTGACCTGCTTATATCTTTTTATTTTCCTTAGCTGATTAAATAAATGAAATAAAGAACTTTCTGCTTGTTTGAATTCTAAGCAAGCAAGAGCCATTGCTGCCCCACTTACATGACTGAAGGTCTTGCGTTCCCAGAGGAAGGAGTCTCCTCCTCACAGCCTTGTGTTCAGACTTATTTTATAACCCGAAGCAAAGCTGAGTTCCTCTACTCGATCAGAGGCTGCCGGTGCTGAAGTGTCGGGGTTTGTGATGTATAGCGGAGCGTCACCTGTACAGAGAGAAATTCTCCTCTCCACTCCCTCTGTATTTATACCTTGTATCTGTGAGTTATTGCATATTTTCCTGGCCAAGGTCTTGATTGCCTGAGAAAAGAGTAATGGGCACAAGGGAGAATTTCTATCTGGCTTCACCCTGGAATCTGGAAGGTGGCTATTTCACGCTGTGAAGCCACCTTACTCTTTCTGACCCTCTCCCCAGTGACGTTACCGCTGCTGTCACTCGTGTCACCATCGGACCTAAGAGCCCCTCCTGAGATCGGGGTCTCCACACCGCAGACACCGGCCATGGGCAGTTCATGCCTTGAAGACTTCTATAAATGAGACAGGCCCAGCATAAAGGGAAAGGTGAGGTGACTCGCCAAGGTCGCACAACTCAACAGCGGCAAAACTTGAAACCTGCTGATAGCCGGTGCAGCACCCGCACCGCTGGTTTACGTAATAGTTCTGTAGTTTCACATAATGTTGCATAATATCAAATGCCCATTTGTGTAACATGAGAAGGCAGACGAGAGCTGGTTATAGGCAGCTGCAAGGTGGTGAATGTCGTGAAGTGTCGGTGGAGCAGATTCAGAACTGGTTGGGAGGAACCAGAAAAGCAAAAAGAAGGGGACCAACATCCTTCCACCGTACTAAATTATATTTAACATCTTCTGATCTCACAGCTCATCTTCACTGGCCTGGAGCACTGCTAGGAGTTATGACTGGTGGTATTTTAGGGACCACGTATCAGGGGCCTTATCAGGAAGGGGCTGGAGATAGAGGTGGTGCAGGAGCAACTCCGGATTTCTAGATGTTCCTCAGTTTGGGGAAAATTGTGGGTTTTAAGGGAGTTGGAGAGCGCATCTGGGACCCAAAGAGTGCAATCAAATCTTATTTATGGGCTAGAGCCAGGCTGTCAGAGGGAGTGGCTGTCCGTCTGCAGCCCCATTTGATCGCTGTCAGACCTGTGGGGACCCGCTGTGCTCCCCCGTGCCTGCTGCCCACCCTGGCAGGCATCCCCGCTGCAGGCGAGAGCGTGATCGGCTGTTTCACAAAGCCGGAGCGTTCACTTTTAGCATCATTTGCTGTTTCTTGAATTATTTATTGCAATTATGCTGCTGATCCACAGAAGCGTTGCTGCTGTGCATCATATCCAGATGTCTACAAACGCAGTCCCAGGGCCAGATCCTAATTTTAGCTGCTTCTGCAAAATATTCTCCTCTGGACTGAGGCCCCATTTCTGTTCCTGTTGAACTCTACAGCTAAGCAGATCGCTGGCTTGAGGAGCTAAATACTGTTCCTCTGAAAGAAAGGGCTCAGTGAAGGGCCCAGATTTTACCTGTGCAAGATGATAATAAGACAGGTTTCCTTGGCATCGTTTAAAAGTATAGGAGGCAGCGTGGAGACCTCTTGCATGGTCAAGAAGCAGAGAGCTGGAGCCAGGGCAGAATAAGGGTGAAGATCACTTGCACCAAGGACATTGCGACTGTGCGGCTGTACCCTGCCCTTCCCCCATGCATGGCAAAGCCCCGAGACTGCAAATCCTGATCGAGCCTTTGGTAGCACGTGCGAGCTGCAAATGGGTTTCTGCAGCGTGGGAAAAATCCGGTCATCTAGTGACCATCTGTTAAAGGTCAGGGCAGAAACCTGGGCTTTAGTAAAGTCAGAGTAGTGATATTCATAAAAACTAACCTGTCATCAGGAGACTCTGCAATCCAACCTGCGGTTCCTCATCTAAGTGAATTCCTAAGCATACTTAATAAGACGTGTCTGTATAAGTTGTTTACCAGGAACTTGGTGTCGGGATTGCTTTTGCTTTGTTTAACAACACACCAGGCCAGCCCGGGAGATGGAGCTGTCTCCCATTGCCTGAAAGCAACTCCCCAGGGAAAATGACCACCCAACATATACTAGAATTAGGGGTTTATTTATTTGGGCAGTTCTGAGTTGTTTATATACTGGTTTTGTTAAGATTTTTAGGCTGAAGTTTATTTTCCTGTTCTTCTGATCAATTGGCCTATAGGCCAATTTAAACAGTGGGTAGGAAAGGACTAAATATCAGAATAGCCACAAAATGTGTGAGATGGGGAACCAGTCCTGCTTCTTCTCACCGGCCTCTTTGCTTACCAGATTAAGCAACCGATGCGTTATGAAGCTGTGCATCTAGGAGCACACCAGGCTGTCCCAGCATGAGGGAGTTCTTGCAGTGGGGTCACATCTCTATTTATTGCTGGCATTCTTATTGACACCAGTAGTAATTTTATGTATACAACACCTCCTGGCTGAGCATTTCGGGCACCGTGCAACTTGTTTTCAGAGCAATGCAGGAGGCTTAACAACATGGGATTCAAATCCATGCTGCTTGTAAAAGGTATAATTATTGTTTGGTGTGTTTATTAATAATAAAAGTAATGGTGGGTAGCTTTCTGGCTGAACGGCTGTGAGAAACGGGATGCTTCCACCATCTCTCAGTGGGCCTTCCCATCCCAGACAGCAATACTCTAATTAACTTTTGTCAAGTGGTTCATTGAATCTAGCAAAATGGAGCGATCCGGAGGTGCCTACAGATCTGTCAGCTGCTACCTGAAAAATGACTTTCTATTCTCCACAAGGAACGGGGGGAAAAAAACACTTGCTAATGATCAGTTTTGTAAATGCGACGTGTCCTGGGACAACAGATGCACATGAACTGAAGGGACACTTGGGAGAATGGAGCAAAAACCAAAACTGTCAGGATTCATAAATGAAAGAACCAGAGGGGAGGAAGAAAAGAAGGAACATCTTCCCCAAATTGCATGGCTCAGTAAGACACATTTATGCAAAAGGTGGAAATAGCATTTCTCTTAAGATGGAAAATAATGACGAACTACTGGGACTGAAATAATTAGTGTGCATTTGAGGAAGAGTTAAAAAGCAGCAGTACAGCTTTCCTGGAGTCTGCATGCATGTGTAAAATTAAAAGCCTGAATCGTAAATTTTTATCTCCCTCATCTTCCCTTTCTCCCAAATTCATAGATGTTCATACAAGAAGAGACTATTATGATCATTTTTTCCGACTTGGAGCAGTATCTGAAGGGAGCTTATTTCCATACGAGGGTCCTGCTGTGCCTTTCCCATCCCTATGGTGTTCTCCCCACACTTGGATTTTACATGTTCCTGGGGTCTCGCAGCCCCCCGCACCCTCCGAGGGCACCGCTGTGTTCCCACTGCGGTCTGCCTGTGCACACAACATTGCAAGATCGGCACCTTCGATTGCAAGCTTGTCGGGACAGGAGGCATGTCTTCTGTTCCATGAACTGCCTAGCACATTTTTAGCAGAGTAATGATAATAATCACACTTCTGAAATATGTTCTCCAGGCATAAATTGACTTTGGTGCCTAAAGTAGGTCTTAGCTGCTTCAATCCACACTTTAGATCTTGAAGACCCTACAAGAAGCTGGGGGGAGGGGTAGTTTTCAACCTTAACGGTGATGGAAATACTCAACATTTATCCAACACCAAACCCACATCAGGAACCAGAAAGTTGGCATTTCTCTGCTGAGATTCAACCCAGTAAATGTCCCCAGAGCCTCCTCTTTTGGGTCCAAACACACCCCAGCATTTGTTATTGCTTCCCTTCACCGCATTTCTACATGCTTTTCTGTAAGAAAAGGTGCTGAAAGAGCTGGCAGAAGTGCTCACCAAGCCACTCCCCATCATTTACCAGCAGTCCTGGCTAACTGGGGAGGTCCCAGTTGACTGGAGGCTGGCAAATGTGACGCCCATCTACAAGAAGGGCCGGAAGGAGGATCCGGGGAACTACAGGCCTGTCAGCCTGACCTCGGTGCCCGGGAAGGTTATGGAGCAGATCATCTTGAGTGCCATCAGGCGGCACGTACGGGACAATCGGGCAATCAGGCCCAGTCAGCACGGGTTTATGAAAGGCAGATCCTGCCTGACCAACCTGATCTCCTTCTATGACATGGTGACCCCCCTAGTGGATGAGGGAAAGGCTGTGGATGTTGTGTACCTAGACTTTAGTAAAGCCTTTGCCACCGTCTCCCACAGCATTCTCTTGGAGAAGCTGGCTACCCATGGCTTGGACGGGTGTACTCTGCACTGGGTAGGAAACTGGCTGGATGGCCGGGCCCAAAGAGTTGTGGTGAATGGAGTTAAATCCAGTTGGCGGCCGGTCACCAGTGGTCTTCCCCAGGGCTCAGTACTGGGGCCGGTCCTGTTTAACATCTTTATCAATGACCTGGACAAGGGGATCGAGGGCACCCTCAGTCAGTTTGCAGATGACACCAAGCTGGGAGGGAGTGTTGATCTGCTGGAGGGCAGGCAGGCGCTACAGAGGGATCTGGACAGGCTGGATCGATGGGCCAAGGCCAATGGCATGAGATTCAACAAGGCCAAGTGCCGGGTCCTGCACTTGGGTGACAGCAACGCCAGGCAACGCTACAGGCTTGGGGGGGAGCGGCTGGAAAGTGCCCGGCGGAAAAGGACCTGGGGGTGTTGGTTGACGGCCGGCTGAATATGAGCCAGCAGTGTGCCCAGGTGGCCAAGAAGGCCAACGGCATCCTGGCCTGTGTCAGAAATAGTGTGGCCAGCAGGACCAGGGCAGGGATTGTCCCCCTGTACTTGGCCCTGGTGAGGCCGCACCTCGAGTGCTGTGTTCAGTTTTGGGCCCCTCACTACAAGAAAGACATTGAGGTGCTGGAGCGTGTCCAGAGAAGGGCAATGAAGCTGGGGAAGGGTCTAGAACACAAGTGCTGTGAGGAGCGGCTGAGGGAACTGGGGTGTTCAGCCTGGAGAAAAGGAGACTGAGGGGAGACCTTCTCGCTCTCTACAACTACCTGAAAGGAGGTTGTAGAGAGGTGGGGGTCAGTCTCTTCTCCCTAGTAACAGGCAACAGAACAAGAGGAAATGGCCTCAGGTTGCGCCAGGGGAGGTTTAGATTGGACATTCGTAAAAATTTCTTCACTGAAACGGTTGTCGGGCATTGGAACAGGCTGCCCAGGGAGGTGGTGGAGTCCCCATCCCTGGAGGCATTCAAAAGATGTTTAGATGTGGCGCTAAGGGATATGATTTAGTGGGGGACTTGGTAGTGATAGGTTAACAGTTGGACTCGGTGATCTTGGAGGTCTCTTCCAAGCAGAACAATTCTATGATTCTATGATTTTATAATACAGCACCTCTCCTGTATGAAAGAGGGGAGATTTTAGCTCCCCTCTGCCTGAACCCCAGATCTTCTATTTTCCAGGGAAGAGCAAGGTCTCTGTCAGCCCTGTTCCCGTGCAATAGAAGTGTTCTACATCACTGCACACAAATACAGTGTTGGTATTGGTAGTCTTCCAGCTGTTTATACATGTTTATACATATGCATATATCTATTGAAAAAAATCTGCGTTTCTTTGTATATGTATGTCTATGAAATAGGAAATGTGGATTCCTTTCAACTCTCAATCTTGTTATTAGTTCCACAAAATACACCCCTAAGAGCATACGTAAAACTGCGTAATTTTACAGTGCTGAATACTTTTGACTTTATTTCAGGCAGGGAATCTGGGCTACGATGTGGAAGTTCATGAGATCATAAAATCTGACTTCTAAAATTGTGCCAGACAGTGAAAGGACCAACTACTTCCTTCGCACATGCAAGTATTATTAGTATAGATTTTGTAAGGTAAATTCGAACATAAATGCTTGCTTACATTTTAAATGTAAGGACATGTAAATGTTAATTACATGGTCTTTAAAGACAGCAGATTAATTTAACTTATAGACTCAAGGAGTAGATTTGGAAAGTCCCACTTTGAGGCTGCCTAACAACTTGAGCTGCTGTTGACAAAATACATTTTTTGCTACATATTATATTTTCTGGTGATAACATAATAGGCATAAATTTGATCCACTGCAAATGTAAGACTGAAGATAGAATTTAAAATTGTTGACTGTTCAGGAGGCTGCACATGATATTTTATTGTTGGACAGAATTTCACGTAAAGGTTAGAACAAGTCTTTTTGACTATAGATGCTTTTTTTGTTTAATTTAAGTCTTTGAACAGTATTTCAAGAATCATTGTTGACTTTTGAACTATATTGCCTTGTGGAATCATAATATTAATTTATACAAACTGTAAACTTGTGTAATTTCCAAATTTGCAATTCACCATTCAGCTCTGCTTGAATAAATCATACAGTAAAAATGTTTTTTGCTGTCAATGCTCCATTGCAACTTCTTGCTTAACCTTGTTATTTCTCAGGGTGGATTTTTTTCTCCTGCCACAAGTATTTCTAACTGAATGTGATTAGGTGCCACTCTGCTTTGCACAGGAGTGGCTGCCCATCAGTACAACTTTTACATTTTTCATTGGTGATCTGTACGATGAGGCTGCATTTGACATATCAGTGCAACAGAGGCGTGAGGATTTGAGCACCCCTGAATCGTGCGGCAACACCAGTGTGATCCCGCTCAGATGTGTGAAGATGACTGTCCCAACTGGCCTTCACCACTGTTGGAGTGAGACCCATGAGGCCATTCCTTGGAGCTGGGAAAGCTGTTGCCTTTCAAAACTGCGAGTTCCCTGCTCTTCTTTGTGCATATTTCATATATTTGTGGGAGTCGGCCAGGGTTTGTTGCTGGAAACTGATTTCCTATTTTAGATAGTCTTTCTTCAGATGATCTGAAAGCAGTTTAGGTGCCCTCAAGTATGCAGGAATTAATGCACCATGGTGGCAAAGTGCAGCTCCCCCTCCCCACGCAGGCACTGCCGTCATCAATGCCAAGTTCGGCCAAATCACGCTTGTCTGACATCACGAGTCTGAGAGAAGAAGGAACAAAGGCTCCAGTGTTTTATCAGGCCCCTGCTCCCTCCACATGGACGGGCAATGCAGCACCTCGTGCAGCTCACATGGATCAGCTGCTGCTCTGCTCTGCCGGGTGTTGGCTCTGTTATATCCACGGTACAAAGCCGGGATCAGCAGAGGAAAATGAAGTACTAATGCTGTGTTATTAAAGCAAACTGCTGGGTTTGCTCTTCCCCCTGTAGAACCGGAATTCTTCACGGGGAGAAGGCTCAGCATTTCTAGCAGGGGTTTCAGAGGTGCCCCGCGGGGGTTTCAGAGGTGCCCCGCGGGCTGTTTGGTCTCTTGGGATGTGACCTCCGCCAGCCCAGCTGGAGAGCCACGGGCCGTCGAGCTCCCCACCAGCCCCGCAGCACTGCCGGAGCCAGAGGATTCCAACTGCTCAGCCTCCAAAATGTGCCCTTCTTTCATCCTTTGCTTTGTGGGAGGTTCTCGTGCTAATATTTTGGAGAGCTGGAGCATTATCCCTCTGCTGCCAGTATCCTCTGTGCCTGCGGGATGTAAATTTGTCGTCTCCAGAACTGTTTCTACATGAAGTTGTGGCTCAGGCCTATTATCATTATTTAATGTCACTTTTTCAGCAGCGTAATAGTAAAGCTTTTTATAAAATATATTATCATTCTGAACTTTGTTGTTAGCAAGACAAAGCAGAAATAACAGTACGCTGGGTTCAGCCATCAATATACAGGGTATATCATCAATCAAATCCATAAAGCTTTTAAGCTGTCTTGTTTTAAATTAAGGTTTACAATGCATTACAATGGGATATTTAAAACTGTGTACACATTTTATCAGCTCCTCGTGACTCTGTAAATGCTTTCTGATTAGTAGGTCTACACACAGCAGATATAGATTGATTCAAAGCTGACTTTTACAATTAAATCCATTTATTTTGCAGGACATATTACCTCTATTGTATGGGGGAACTCAGGGCTCTGTTTTCATTTCTCATCAAAGGCAAAATTAAACCAGAACCAACTCTGACATTCACTGAAATCTAGCGAGACTTGGTAAAATTGTTGCATTAAAAGTTTGCCATTATACGAAGCCTTTGGGCAGGATGTGGCATTGTGGTAGTGAAAAGGAAATATGTAAAAAGGGGCAATATTTATAAGTGAATGCGTGTCCAGTGTCTATGCCATCCAATACATCACTGCTTACATGTTTCAAACAGTGTCATGGCTGCACAATGTTAAATGCCCTTTGGGTACATCAGGGAGACACTAATGTGCTGTAAAGATCTCGCAATCATATAGACAACACAGAAAAGGACGGAAAGGGAAACCGATGCAAAACGATTTGTCTGCAGTCAGACAGCCATTCAGCAGGAGAACCGCGACTACAACCAAGTCTCCTCATTCACAGTCTGGCGCTCTGAATTCAACCAGCTGAAATCCTCATTCTTTTCCTTACCATACCTGTGCGCCCTGGCTGACAGCCGTGTCAGAGAAGCCCTGCTTCATTTGTAAGAGTAGATGCATCATTGTCAGTGGCAGGAGGGGCTCCATCTGCAGAGGGAGAAGGTCCCGCCTAAGCCTGCTCCCACACCACTAAGCATCTGCTCTGGAGCTAGGTGTTTAACAGGGGAGGAGATAGGTTTGATACGTAAGAATAGTCTGGTTTCCAGCCCTAGACTTCTCCAGAAAACCTGCCAAGAAGGCAGTCCACCTGCAAAGTTTGGTGATCCGCGTAAAGACAAAGAATGGAGAGATGAATTGGGATACGGAGGCTGTAGATGCAAACATAGGTGGCATGGAAATTCAATTTGGTGCTTGAAAATGGCTTTCCTCTTCCCTTTTCCATTTAGAAATTTGACACCTCTTTGGCAAGCATCTTTGGCATTCCGCAGAAGGGCTGCAGACCAACAGGAGTGGAGGAGTAAGGAGGAATACACAGAGCGGTGAGGATGGAAGAAGCACTCAATGTGGAGAAGTAGAGCGTACGAGGACAGGTGAGGTGAGCAAAGCCCTGAGGGGAATGGAGCGGATAGATCAGCAGTTTCAGGTTGAATCATAACTGTATTGCCAAGTGTGATGGCTCTCTGAAATCTTCGTTGGTGCTGTTAGACTAAAAAGAATAAGCTTCCAAGTTTCAAATTCAACCCACATGATATTAATGGTTATTTGAGTCACGCCCACAATCTTTGCAACGGCAGGAGAAATCAGAGACATAGATCAAAAGCTCAGATCAAACCTGAATATTCTCTTCACCATCTTAATAAAGGTTGCGGTCAAGGCAGGAGCTGGCTTTTAACTGTAACTATACAAGACTGACAACTAAATGAACGGGAAATGAAAAGCCAGTTTAATTGTTGCCTGTTGTTATTGTCAAAATGACCGGCTAATTAAATATTTATTGTTTACTGGTTTCAAGCATACATTTGGCATGTTGGGATACTGTGTAATCAGTAGATCATACATTTCCCCAGAACAAAATAGGAGCCTCACAAAAGCCTGTTGTGAGGATTAGCTGGCTAATGGGCTTGACTCACCCCCCTGAGCACCGAGGGTGCAATTTGCAATTGCGGTTTTGAGTTCCCAGCTGGAAGTGCTTCATGCTCCCATTGCATCTCCCAGCGGGGAGGCGCAGCGCTGCGCCTCCAGCCTGGGCTCTCTCGGAGCCCTGCCAGCAAAAGCTGCCCACGAGAAGCAGTGATTTATTACAGCTGGCTCCATCCTCTTCTCCCTTTCCTGCTCTCACCTCCTGTCTGGCCACGTCCAACTCCTGTGCTTGACGGCTCATCGACTGCCCTAAGGAATGAGGTTGTGCTCCGCTCCCCTTCCTAAAGGGAAGCTTCCCAGCAAGCGAAGATGTCTGAGACTCCAGAAATCAGGATGCTTTCTGCTTGGGCTACAAACTATTGGCTTTTTCCATCAGTAGCAAAAAGAGAGATCCTACAGGATCTCACACTCCTGCCAAGTCTTAGATGAATGGTGGTCCTTTGGGGTACAACGGTGACAGGTAAGAAATGAGGCTAACGCAAGACCTGCGAAGATGCACAAAGTCTTAAGAAGTTCCTTGTGCTCCCAGCTGCAACTGCAACTTTCCAGAAATGGTATTTTAGGGTGGGGGAGAAAGAACATCTGCACCACACCATGGCCCAAATGGATGGCAGCAGTCAGGTGTCGAACCTGAGAGATGCTCCTGTGAGCCCCTCAATGGATGCAACCCTGCCAGCTGCTCTGGGGAGGGGGAAATCACGCTCACAGACTGCATAGCAAAAAACGACTTCATGCCGAGGCTCTCAACAGAGCCTTTTTTCCTGATTTCCACCCCCAGGCGACAAGGCTGGGTCTCAGCAGACTGTCTCCCTCACTTGCACCTGCCTCACGGCGAGGAGGGAAGGGGCAGCAGGGCAGGGAGAGCCAGACCACCCGCTCTCAGCTGGCAAATGTTACAGGGGAAGAGTGCCAAGCTGCCACCAAGCAAGGCTTGGGAATGCTCACAGGCCTGGAGACGTCTTTATTAGGAAGGAGGAGGAGAATGCAGGCAAGCAAAGCCAGAAGGAAGGAGCGAAAGCCTGCAAAAACTAGAGTGGGCTCATTGCAGGGAGCTTCACTCAGAGCTATCCCACTATCAGGCCTTTTTAGTAACAAAATAAAAACAAAAAAGCGCAAAAGCTGGCATTTGCAATTTCTCAATTAAAATGTAATTTACACCCTGCGCTGTCTCTCAGATAAAAGCATGCTTTGCTCACCCAAGTGTGAAACAATATTTACAGAAACATTTTGTGGCTTAATATGCCGCTGTGACGTTACAGCCGTCTGCACGCGTACGGACACGCGCACCGGCTCTGCCGGCCAAAGGCAGCTCCCCGTCCACGGCTCCAGGCTGGTGTCTGGGGACCATTAGGAGTGGAATTTCTCCAGAGCTGAGCTGGCTGCCCACGGCTCCCTTTGTGGCCAAGGAAATAAAAACATACCGCTATAAAGTGTGGCTTGTCAAGGCCCGAGCTAGCTGGGTAGGCTGAGACCTTCCCTAGGAGCCATCCCTTCCTACAGCAGCTTTTGGGCCTTGGCAGAGTGTGTTTACCCCGGCCAGCACCTGATTTGGGGGATTTTTTTCTGAGTGCATAGGGAGCCTCGAGCCTGAAATGGAGTTTTACTGAGCCGGTAGGACTGAACGCGAGTCGGAACAGGGATGCTCTTGTAGAGGCCTGGGTTAGGGAGGAGTTGAACTGCTGAGGGATGCTTTTCTCCCCAGCAGCTACTCAAAGATGAGAAAAGATGTGTGGAGAAGGGGTTGCACTTTGCTACATCATTTCTGATCCTTTTGATTTGCTTGTGAAGGCAAATCGCCTTCCAGCTCTGTCAAACCCAGATTGCTCTGAAGAGCTTTTGGCATAAATAGGATTGGAACAGCTTTCTGGTACTTACCTTTTTGGTATGAGGTCTTGGCATGAGGTCTTTCAATGCAAGGATTAATCTCCTGTACAGAATCACATACTCCTTGCAATAGCTTCATTAGAAGATCCTGGTTATATTAACCCTCTTCTTTTTTTTCCAAGCTACCTAGATGCATTCAAGGACAATGAATATGCAGTTTGTGTTTAGGAAAAAAAATCTGCATGAAAGTTAATGGAAATCCTATAACAAGCACCCCACTTTCATTAATTGATTCCCTAATCCAGTGAAGCATTAGTCATATGCTTAACTTTAAGCATTTGATCTCTACAATCAAAATTGCTGGCTCTGATCCGAAGCCAATCAAACCATCAGCAGCCTTGCCATTGATTTCCATGGATGAGATCCAAAGGAACTATGCACATGTTAAAATTAAACACATCCTTAATTGACTTGCTGGGGGCCATATTTAGATCTCCTTAAATCACCTGTGCCAAACAGGGCCCTACAAATACTTACAACAAAAGTGAGAACAAAAAGGTAGCGATCTCCCCAAAAATGGTGCCTATCCCTGAACTATAAACTTACACAATGCAGCGTTGTGTCTTCCTGGCTTTCGGATCATGTCCCTTATCCGCTTGCTAAATCAGAAAACGCTAGCCACCGTGACACAGGCTGTGTCAGACTGAGAAAAAATGGGGACCAAAACCTCCCATTAGTACCTGACGTGGTCACGGGAGGTCAACCACCTCTCCTTAGCACATTGACAACGTGACCGCGTGGCAGTGAACATCTGCAAAATCAACCACAAAAAAAGTGTCGCTGGGGGATTCGGAGGGATTTGGGGGTCTTTTTGTACAGTAGAACCTGCTGGTGTAATGCTTCTGCCTGGTGTGCCTGTGAAAATCTTGCCCTGAATTTATTCTCAGAATTCAGGAACTCTAGATTGAACCTATCTCTTCTTGTCTTTAAGTAGTTCACCTGTAGTTACTCTAAGACCTTTGCTAGGAGTACATGCCCCCATCTCAGTCTGGGTCCAGGGGACAGCAAGGTTTCCTCAGGACCTGCGGCACGGAATTCAGTCCTGACCTAGCATATCTCTACCTCCTCAAGAGCCCAGTGGTGGAATAGCTGCCTAAAAAATTATTCCAGACTAGAAAACTCTCAAATTAGGCAATTAAACTGGCAAAATACCTCCAGTCATGAAGAAATCTAATAATTCCTGGGTTGGGGGCTTTTTGTGCTTTTTTTCCCTACTTTTTTTTTAATTATTATTATTATTATTAGAATGGATTAGCTCTACACACTCTTATCTTATTTGCAAGCCAAAGAATTAGAGATAGTAATTGGATAATCTCTCAATTATCCCCAGTGACTTAATTATCATCATTAACTGTATTTATTTCACTAATTTGGAGGATTTCTTTGGGGGGTTTCATTCTCCAGGCCTATTAGTTTGACTGATAATGGGGCATACTGGCAAATAACAGGGCAGAGTTACACAATTATTTAAAAAATGATGGGTCATATCTTACAAAACACAAGGAAAAAGAAAACCCCATTCTATTTCAGGGATATGCCTAAAATCAGAACTTTCAGCTCAGAATGTGATTATGTAAAATATGAAATTTCATCTCTATTGCATACATAAATATTGGCATTTAGGTCTGACGCGGCAGGGGCATACTCACACCTCTGCCAATAGCTTCCTTGTACGTAAGTGATTGGTTTCCTCAAGGTTATTTATTTAGATGACTATTTGATATCAGACTGCAATTTTGTTGTCTTCAATACACAGAAGACTAGTTTTTCTCTATTAATTGTCCTCTGAACTTTATTCTTTCACTCACACAAGAGCCAAAAGACCAAGACCAATCATAGATCAAATGCCAATATCTGGTGTAAATCCACGTAAGGCAGTGGATTATACAAGCAGAGAATCTGGGTCCATATATATTAGAGAAAGAGAGAAATAAATCTTACCTGCGCTCAGAGGCTGCATTCGCTCATTGTGCTTGTAAGACTTTGAAAAACTTAATATAGATTCCTGTAGTGGATGAGCGCGGGGAGCTCCATCATTTCCTACGTGCGTTTGGCAAGCCCATCCGCTACGAAGCCAAGCTGCTTTGTGCTTTTATTTTTCTGCCTTGTTAAGACCAGGCAGTGAGTTTGCTCACACGGAAAAGTTAACTAGTTAAGCCGGATTTCGTCTCGCAGTGAAGGGAGCTCAAGCGAAAGCAGCCTGATTTCAGTGGAGAGCGGTGACGTTAAAATTTAATGTGGTTTAGCTAGGGCATTTTTAAATCACATCTCTGTTTAACCCAGATACCTTTCCTGAGTGTCCCCTGAACAGCTAGGGCACAAATCCAGCCCAGATTTGCTGTATTTTCACAGGGCGTGGGAAACAAGGTGGAATTTAGGCTGGGGGCACGGGGAGGGCGCCCACCCACGCAGGATCTCATCCCTTTGGCTCATTTCAATATTTCCAGAACAAATTTTTCCCCAACGGCAGACCTGGAGGTATCTCTGCCGAGTCTCTTGACACCCAGTTTCTCTCTCAGACCTGGAGCGATTTGACAAGGTGAGGAGCTCAGCTCTCAGTTAAGATACTTCGAGCTTTCCTCATTGCAGAGAAAAGCCTGAAGGCATGAAGTGGGGATATCTGGGAGGCTCAAAAGCCGGATAGCAAAATAAACCTCTTGCCTCAAATATTAACACTTCAAGGCTTTTCTCACGATCCTGAGGAATGGAGGGCAGTGTCATAATTTTGGGGAGACCTGAGCACTTGTGATTAGCCATGCCGCTCATCCCCAGAGACGGAGCCACTGAATCCCAGGAGGTTTAGTGGCCTCAGTGGGAAATCAGAGGTACAAATGAGCAGGAACAAGGGTAGCATATTCTAGCCATTTCCTCGCTGTTGCTGTTACATGGGGTTACAGCACTGAAGGATTGTATTTAAATCCCCAAAAAGGTTTTCAATTTAAAAAAAAAATAAAAATATTCAGGTTTTGTAAAGTTCACCCTTCAGTGTAATCTTCCAGTGATTTAGAAATGTAATTATAAAGCCAATTGACAGTGCCCTTTAAAATATGTCATGTAGGAAAATTAATTTTAGGATTTCTTTCCTTTTTTTTTTTTTTTTTTTTTTGGCTTCACTGTCACATCTTGGGCTAGAGAGAAGCATTTGAAGGTCCAGTGAACCTTCCTCATAGGGACAGGGAATAGTGGGGCAATGATACACAACCCCATCACATTCTTCTTTCTTGCACCTCGTTTTAACATTTTTCTGTATCACAGGCCAGATGTTCTTTGTTCTCAGGACTTTCAGCCAGCATTGAACACGGAGTGGGACTAACCTGCTTCATTTTTCAAAAACCTTAGGCAGTGTCTAGATGACAGTACATAAGCACTTTGGGATGAGAGCACGCTCATGGTCGAGCCAGGGAGGGGGAGCGGGATGGAGCCAGCGGGAAAGCTCAGGACTCCTGCGTGTGGAAGGGCCCTCTTTCGCCTCGCCTGGTCTCCACGACCTAAGCACAGCCTGAATGAAGTTGCTGCAATGCAAGTTGCACAAATACAGACTAATATAATTTGTCACAATTAGGGCTTGATTGGATGCTTTCATTCAGGGTGATCCAGGCCAAACTGTTACAAATGACCTCTTAGCCTTAGAGCATGAAACGGATTTGCTAAATCGAGGGTGAGACTGGAAGGAAGACAGCGGGAGCGGCCGTCTCTCCTAGCCATGCACCCCTGTTGCACAGCGCCTGCGAGGGCAGTGCAACCGGGACTGGCTTGGAAGCAGGGAAACTATCCAGCACATACGATTTAGGAACATTCCTAACTTAGGAGGAGTATTTTAATCTCTCTGAGTATTTTCATCTCTGTGAAAGTGTAATCCACACGCTTCATGCTTGGCATTCGTTTCCATTTGGCTGGAAAGATGGGAAGGGAACGGCAATGGGAATTTTGTCTGCAGCACCCTCCAGGTCTGCAGCGAGGTCGGGGGCAGCAGCACGTGCGTGTCGGGCAGAGGGCGTCTCGCTGAAAGTGGGGATGGTCACTCACAGCCTGTGGGAGCTGCCCGCTTTGGGGCTTGGGAGGAGAAAGGGGCTTTAGGCTGGGCTCCTCCAGCCTCTCCCAGGGAACTGTTCCACTTCGCAGGGAACAGCGGCTATAAATACTAAAAAATGCTCACCAGGTCATGGGTGGGAATCCTCATCTCCACCCTGGTGAGTGCCCTAACGCACATTTCCCCTTCAAACCTCCCACAGCAGATGATACAGCCCAGCCCTTCGTTTCCTTCTCGCTGCTGGGAGGCTGGTGGAAGAGCTGCCAACCCCTAAAACACGTGTCCATGCTGCAACCAGCATCTGAGGCCCTTGAAGCTCATTAGAAGACAGCAAGGAATTGGAGTTGGAGGCAGAGTGAGGTGCTACTGAATGTAAATAAAAGTTTGAGGCTGTCAGCTTGGCTTGCTTGTTCAGCGGCCAGAGCACGAAGCATCCACTTCACCTTGGCACTCTGCATCACTCACGAAACAAGTGCTGATAATGATGGGATGACCGCTTAGCTTTCCCCCACTTGCAAGCAGTTGGTGGTAATGATGTTCATTATGCATTCAATAGGCTATTTTACAATATGAAGTCATTTAGAAAAGGATAATTAGTCCACAGCTTGCTTTTCATTTTATTTAATTTTCTTTACTTCTGTTTGGAAAAAAAAAAAAAAAAAGGAAAAAACAAAAAGTACGTACGGATTGTGTTATTTTTGCAGCAAGCAAAATGGAGCTGTTTGATTTATCTTCACTCACAAGAGATATCGTGAAAATGGTGCCCTGTTTTTTGCTGAATGATTTCTTGCAATTGAGCATCCAAAAGAGCATTTTAATCTCAATGTATGCTCTGCTATTGTATCAAATTAAGAAGAGCAGGCACGGGAGGCTGCTCAGTGAAGAATCCTCTTTTCCATTAATTTGGATGTGTTAAGTGCACTTTCAGAAGCCAAAAATATTCTTGTAAAAACAAGATTGCGCAATGGGATTTCTTTCTAGGGCTTCAGTCATCTACCAGCATTCATCATTGCTAAAATTAAAGAGGGGCTGAAGGAGTAACATCCCCAATTAACAGAGGCGCATCGCTTATCTGTTTGTTTTGCTTGGGTCTGTTAGTTTGATCCTATGGGGTAGGGAGCCTACAGAGCTACCAGAGCAGAGGATCTGGGGCTCTGACTCCTTCCTTGCACTTCCAAATTCCTTTTGCTTTCCTTACAACAGCCCGAAACAAAGCAGTCCCTGTTAAAAAGGAGTTCAGGCACAAACTGACTTTTCTGCCTATGAAATGGCAATCGTTATGCTCCAGGATGATATAAATATATTAATTTATATATTGGCAGCTGCAGCGCAATGAATTGATAGCTCAGGGAAGATGGTTCCCAATGGTTTCCAGAAGCTGAGGAACACGCTTGGTGCTGGCACCCCGGCTGCTTCGAGCAGGGTAGCCTGTTGTCACGTCCCCAGAGACGTCGCTGCTCCCTGCGCGGCCGCAGGCCCCGTCCGGAGCCAGAGACCCCCCTGGGTCGGGTCCCTCACCCCAGCTGAGTTTAAGGTCTAGTTCAGGGGAGCTTCCTCACCCCATTTTTGTGTGATGCACTGCACAGGCAGCATAGGCAATTCAAGTCAAAAGGTTTTCTGCTTCTGTCAAAGGGAAATGAAATTCATACGTTTAGGGAAAAATACCTGGAACTGCATTGCTGCATGGAAGCACTTTTAGGTGACTGACCTATTTATTGAGAGCTCAAGTACGAATTTAGGTAAGTAGTCCCTTGAGTCTCTGGCCAGCCGCTAGACTAGGAATTTCCTAAAGGTGATGTCTCCTGTACAGTTAGAGTCAATAAGGCATGAAAGAAATAAGATCTGAAACAGTGTAATGTATGAAATATGAATTGCACAGCAGCCATGGACTACAGCAAGTCCAGCTGAAATGCCTGGTGCTCCCCTTTACTTTTATTTCTATTAATATTCCTCAAGCAACAGCAAAGATCGATTTGAAGCAGAGAGCACAGAGAGTCATGGGAGCTTCATTAGCATGCAAATCTGAGTGAATTCATTAGCCCTGCAACTGATGCTGATGCTCCTGGAAACTAGTAAAAGAGTAAAGTCTGCAGAAGTAAATCAGGCCGTGCTAATGAGCCTGTTAATAAAGCTTTTGTAAGCCTTTTCCAGAGTCAAAGTGACAAAGCACACTGTCAACGTTAAACCTCTGGTGCTGTGCCTTGGATGAGGGACTTTTTTTTTTTTTTTTTTTGGTGATGGGGAAGAAAGCAGAGAACTGTAGCAAAGGTAGAGAATGAGACAAAAGCAGTTACACTATTCCCTCATCAGAGATAAAAGTATTGTGTGGTTGCAGAAAAGAGACAGAATGACAAATGCAACTGTGCAAATAAGATCCATTTGACTGAAATTATATTTTAAAGAAAAACAGGAAACCAAATTTTTCATAATGGGGCTTTCACCTTCTGGCTGTATGTTCTCATTTTCCCTTCGCCTTATTAGGCGTAATTTCAAGATTGCGTTTTGTTTCATCTCCTCCTAAACTTGCAGAAACGCTTACGGCCCCGATGCAGTGCCCGGCTCTCTGGGGGCCGCTGCAGCCCACGCACCTCCTCGCCGCGCGGGATGGCTTGCGGTGAAGGGGACGCGTGCGACCGGCCAGCCCTGGGGCTCTGACCCCGTTATCATAGGGGCTAGGAAGACCCGTACCAGGGCAGTCTCTGGGCCTGGCCCCTCACCTGTGGGACACACTGGTCCGGGGCAAATCTGGTGGGCTCCGACAGACCCAGCGCCCACAAATCAGGGGCTCTCTGGGGCAGGGGAGGGCTCTGCTGGGGGCAATTTGGCCCAGCTGGGTCCGTGGCTGCTGATACAGAAGGGTAAGGGAGCCGATAGCACACGTTAGGAGCAGCAAGCGGTCTCCAGATGGTGCTCTGATTTCTTCTGGTAAAGGCAATGCTGAGGAGGGGAGCACATTGCATTTAACGGATTGAAAACTCCATTTCAGACCATGCCGCCTTAAAGTGGACCCATTCCCTGCACACGCTGCCATTTTTGCACCCCCATGGTTACAGGTAGGAGGGTGGGTACCTAAAGGACGGGGTGATGTTTAGTCTGGAGATCAAAGCTTAATTTTAGTACTGAAGCATTTCCTCCTTTACCTCCCATTTTGCCACCATTTCAGGTGTTGCAAAGTTAAGAGATCTCCTTTCCCTGCTATCGCACCAAGGCTTTAAGTTTTCCAGGCGGGAAATAAATCGCAGTACCCAAGCCAGGAGCGCTGCCAAGATCAGCCGGGCACCTGCGCCGACGAGCCGTGATGCTGCTCATCCCCCTCGACCTTGTGTCTGCTTCACGTGGCACCAGCAGCCGCAGCAAACGAAAAGGCTGCGGGTTCACCGGGCTCCAAGGCAGAGATAAGGGGGAGGACAGTTAGAAATCTATTTGGTTTCTTTTTGCAGCAATCTCTTTGTGTAAAAGAGCTTGATGCAGGGGGAAACTGATTACTGCTTTCTCATCAAGTGGAAAAAGAAGTGCTTTATACACAGGCTGATGGAAAACTACTGGAATGCTTTTCAGTTTCCCTCTCTAACCTTTAGTGCTTTCTGGTGCCTTAAAGGGAACAAAACGCTGGACTGGAAAAAGGGGGAAAATATATCAAAATATATTTGGAGATAATGGCTCCAAATACAATAGACAATGCAGCCAGGCATTAGAAAGAGGGGCGAGGGGAAGGCATAAAAACACCATAAGAGAGTGGAAGGAAAGAAAGAAGACAGGGAGAAAAGGTAAAAGCAAGGAAATGAAGAAAAAAAGCCACTCGTATAATGGGGTGGCAAAGGACAAAGAGGAGACGAAGGGAAGGCAGAGCGAGAGCAGTGCAAGAAAAATGAAGAAGAGGCACTCGGTGAACGACAGAGCAGGGTCATGGGCAGGCACAAGTCGGGAGGAGAAACGGAGTGGAGATGAAGCAAAGGGAAGTGTGGAGCGGTGGTGATGCTGCTGACCTGTTTTTCTTTTAGCTGCAAAGTGATGGCAAGTGTTTGTGTTAATAATGCTAACGCTTGGTTACCCGAGGGGAGAGGGAGCGTGGCTAGCTGGTGTCAGGGACACTGTTCGGTCGGTGCTGTGAGTTGAGCTATGCTGAGCCTTTTTCACACCCTCTTTGGACTAAAAGGGGAGGCAAAGTACCAAGAGGTAAACAATGCCAAGGTTTGGGCTGAGACCCATTGGTCTGACAACCCGCCTACAGACTGCACTTTTTCCTTCAGTGCTGGTAACCTGCCCACCTGCCGGAGGACATTTGGCTCACTGCCCTTCACCTCTGGACAGCTGAATTTAATTTGATATAATATCAGAGATCTTTCTGCCGTGTTTTCATACACAGGTTCACCCAGTTCGTTTGTCCTGCCTATAATCTCATAAGCGCGGTGTCATAACGCTTGTGCTCAGCTGCATTTCTCACAGCCTGCTGCATATTTACATTGCGCAGCGATCACGGCACTCAACCTGCCACACTTTAGGTGCAATCGCGCTGGCGCCTTACATACCAACTGCACCATCTGTTTTGATTCCTCTTTCCTTTGTATTACATCGCAGCATCGCGTTTTCTTCCTTTTTTTTTTTCCTGCAGCTGCAAAAGCTTTGGGAACATTCCTATAATAACTCCCATACAGCTTGGTTTAGCAGATATTTGGGCTCTTTCATTCTTAGCTGCCGAATTACATTTGGTTATCAACATGCGTTATATTTGCTGTCAATTAGCTGTTATCTAACACCGTGAAATGACTTAACTCCTGCAGCCTGTTCGGAGATCTGTCCCCTGCCAGCACACCGCACGGCTTGTATCAGCTTGCAAAGATCCAGGCAATTTTGTCACACTTATTTTTTTACTGGTGCTCGTTACAGCTAAAGGTCAGTTGTGTTTCCATTGTAAGCCTAGGAATAATGGCGTGATCCAGCAAACTCTTCCTTGTGTAAAGTTAACGGGACTATTTGCATAAAAATCCTTACTTGGGGAGTAATTTGCAGGATCGCACCTTTAAAACCTTAGCCTCGGGAGCAAGGCAAAAGCTGGAACCTGGAACTGCAATCTTCCAAAGCCATATTTTATCAGAGAAAATGATCAAAATTTAATGAGGAGAAAAAGGTACTTAATGGCTGTAGATAGTGTAATTTCAGCCATAAAAATGGGATCATCTTGTAAGGCAATGTGCTGCGGCCTTTCAAATCAATGGTACCGCTGGCAGCAGCCTCAGCGGTTGCAGGCTGAAGCCCTACAAGGTGTCGGGCAAAAGTCCCAACCCGCTGCAAAATGCTCTTGGTGGGTCCGTAACTTCCAGCCAGACGGACCGCTTGGATGAGCGACTGGGGCCTCGCCCTCCACGAAATCTGTGCTCGGCTGCAAAATCTTTACATGACCACCTTTTATACGCAAGCGCAGTGAAACCCAGCTGCAAGGCGTGACGGCCTTGCTATCACGGCCGAAGCTGCTCACATCTCAGGAGGGTTTTCATCTGCTCTCACAGCAAACGTTTCAAGTGTTTCACCAGCTCAGTTGTTTATAATACTGGAGACTCCCCGAGGCCCAAAGATAGCCTTGAAAATCTGTTTACATTTTTAAATATATGCCAAAGTGTAAGCCCTGGGGCAATTAAGGGAAGTTAGGTAGGCAAAGCAACCAAAATAGAATCAAAAAAGGCCTTTAGTAAGTCTTGGGTGAATGTCTCTGCATATTTTCTTGAACAGCCCAAGTGACGAATGCTAGCCTTCGTATCCCAGGTCACATCTGAGAAAGGCAGCGGATGGGTTGGGCCATTGGTGAGCAAATATTAGTCCTGGACAAAGGCACTGCTTTATTTTCCCAGTGTACCAAAATTAGAGAACCCCCTAGCGCTAAATAATTTTGTTCTGCCTCACTGTGAAAATTCCCAGTGTTCAATAGCCCTCCGCAAGTTCTCATTTTATCCCTGTAGCGCAGTGCTCCTGTGGTTATATGTCAGCTGCGGCAGTGGTAAACATGTACACACTACTCATTTAAGAGCTTTTAAAAGACTTCTTGCTGTGCCCAGAAATTACACCTGTGCTTTCTTACTTACCCATGCTGTTGTCTTTGTTTCTCAGGCTATATTAAGCCCTTTTTTTTTCCCCCCTTTGAAAGAGTGGGAAAGTACAAACACCTTTTAGCCCTGGCTTTGTCTCTAGCAAACAAGTTGTGGAAAGGGACAGAGACAGTTAATCTGAACAGAGGGAAAACATAGGGGTGCGTTGCAGTAGGGATGGCAGAAGACATCTGCCCCTCCTGAAGACATTTGACTTTTCAGGAGCTCCGTGGTGTTAGCTGAAATCCCTGGCAGCTGCAGTGCTTGACTTCCCTGGGACAGGGCCCTGGGATATTCTGACTGGGTTTTCTACATCTAGAATTGATGAAGAGAGACAGAGCACGTTGTACCTGGAGGAGCTGTGTCAGCGGAGGGGAAGGTAGATCCAAGGGTGCCAGGAGGCATTGGCCTCTAATAAACTTTTCCATCGTAGGAGAATCTTTCAATATCCAAGATGATTTGGTAGAAACAAGAATAAGAGGAGATGTGGTAAGTAACAAAAAATACCGTACCTAAAAGACTGATCTGTTGGCATTTTACTGCTAAAAAAAGGGAACTGAAACAGAGGTCCTGCTAATGTCAGTGGTCAAATTCTACATCGGTCTCATTTGTCCAACATTTAATGTGGGAACTGTCACTGAAACAAAAGACAAAAACACCCAAAAAAAAAAAAAGGAATCAACTCCAACTGGTGAAATATCTCTGATAACCCAACGGTACTTTGGATGGTGTGAAGTTGATCTGTGAAGCTCTGTGATGCGGGATATAACTAAGAAAGTAACTCAAAGACTTTTGAAGTAAAGGGCTGGTGTAGGACATGTTCGGTACCTCCTCTCTGACAGACATAAGCACTAACAGTGAACCTGCACCGAATTTATCTGATCCAGCCCATCCCAGTGACTCTCCTGTAAGAGTCCCTGCATGTACGTGGTGGTGGCGGCTGCTGGCAGGTCCACACCCAAGTCTCAGCAGGCTGCCATCGTCCATAGTTTTCAGCAGGGGGTTTTTATGGGGCCAGACCCAACTTTTTTCCCAACACATGCCCAATTTGCAACGCCAGCATTGGGTTTTACTGTTAGACATCTGCTGAGGCACCTCTGCTGAGAACTTAGTCTTCGTGTTTTATCCCATCCATTTAAAAATAATAAAGCTCTTGCTCTGTGTTTCACAAATGTTAGAACCAAGCCTCGAAAGCATCCACATTAATTCTGGTTAAATCTTAAGAAATGCCTTCCGAACTCCCTCCTCCGTTCATGGGAGCTCTCGAACCTCTGACTGATCATGTCGGGAGTGATCAGCACATCTCCTCTCGAGCTCAGATCCTGCCTCTCCATTCTGCAAGTGAAATTATCTCTCTATGTCTGCACCCATAAAGTGAAGTGCACTTGTGCTCCCGACTTCCGCAGAGCACCAGACAGTTAGCTGTGCTAGGGCTCCCATTAACGCCTGCAATTAGCACTGACAAAAGTGCTGTTCCCCCCGCTCCCCGAAACCGCACTTCCTTGATTGGTTTTTTAGAAAATCCGAGTGCAGTATAATATCTCCCTGGTAGTCACGTTTCAACAGAACAGCGAAGTCAGTGAGGCGTGACAGTGTTCTTTTTTCTAAACCTATACTGAACATCCTCAATCAAGCTTTGCTTTTTTAAAAATAATGGGTCTAATTCTCTTTTGGCTTACAGTATATTCATGCTTGTGTAATTCCATCAGGCCGTATCCTCAGCTCCTGTAAACTGGCAGAGCTCTTTCGACTTCATTTAAACCCCAGGAAGACTGGTAATAGCTGAAGATTTGGGCTGCTGATTTCCAAGCTATTCCTGATTTATGCCAGTTCAAAAGGATAATGGCTTCAAGATTTTTTTCTTTTTTCTTTTTTTTTTTGCCATTAGATCCACACTCTTTACCTCATTTACGTCAAGCAATACACAAAGTACATCCAAGCAACTGCTTGTTTCCTGAGGTCTTGATCCCTCTCCATTCCTGCTGACCCTGTTGTAAAGCTCACACACTCAGCAGCTCCCAAAAACATCCACCGATCTCCCTAAACACCCTCAGGAGGGTCAGGCCAAGCTATCAGGGAAAGTTGCCTTGTACCACAACACACATTGAATTTTTTTATGTTCTCTAAATCAGATGTTGTCTTCTCATATGCAGATATACGATGACATATTTCCATGGCTAGACTATGCTGTCTCCGGAGACCTTCCAGGAGGAAAGCTCATGGATGCTTCAGCACATCTCTGCCACAACCCAACAGAGACAACATGTCCTTGGCCTTGGCACTTAGTGGGTCCTGCAATGAAGTAGTTGTGCTTTGTTCTCTCTCCCCCCTTTCCTTCCTGTGTTCAATAGCCATACGTCTGCCGGCAGTAGCCAGCATCCACAGCTCTGGGGCTGGCAACGGGCAGGTAACGAAAGTGAAGAGGACAGAGTCAGCATGTTTCTTCTCGGTGGTGTCAAATTTGTCTTTGGTAAGGTCCTGGACAATTTGAAATGCAAGAAAGATGTGAACCAAGAAAGAAATGTGTTGAAGGGCTGCCGGTTGCAAGTCCATTCCCATGATCAGAGAGCACATATTTATACTGGCAGTACAGTGGCTTGTCCGATATTAGACTGACGTTTAAATTAGGTACAGACTCGGCGATAACTCTGATTGCACCTGGGACTTCGGAGTGCAGCACAGGGCAAATAAATAATGATGTCTGTAGTAGTAGATAGAGATGCTGTTACTAACTTTGATACAGCAATGTGAAACACTGGGTGAAACATCACACAAGCTGACAGATTAGAGATTTCACAGGCTTCAGGTACAAGAATAAAGAAAGTAACACTTGAAATGAACTTTCTTTGGTAAAAGCAGCCATGGAGGAAGCTTCCAAACACCTGTAAAACTACTATGTGGTTCCCACTGGTGACTGCACCCAGTACTTCAATGTAGAAACATGAACTGTAGCAACTGAGCTGTCGTTCTTTGATAAACTTTTTATAAACTTGGGGTTTTATGGATCTGGAACTCTACAGAATATAGAGCATGCAAGCTTTTTCAGAGGGAAAGTGCCTAATTGATGGGTTTGCACCGACTCACTGCATTCAGAGACATAACCTGTGATCTATACTGGACCATACTGGCCATACCTGCCTGGAAAAAGAGTCAGACTTGTTAATTCAGTTCTGAACTATCAGTTGTTTAGTCCTTCCCCATCTCCCTTCCCAAGGAGTGCCTCTCTGCAAGGACAGAAGGGGGAGACACACGGTGAGGCAGGTACCAGAAAACTAGAGGAGTGTTTGCATAAGCTTTCGTGACATACTACGCTGCATAAAATACTAAGCCGTCTGCCAATACATTTTTGTGACTTCCACGTAACGATCTCCCATAGAGGGAATCACTTCAGTACTCCGGCACTCTCGAAGCTGTAAAGTCAGGTGCCCACAAAATGCTTCGCTCCTCCCAGCTGCGCTTTGATGTCTTCGTCGTCGTGAGCCTCCAGGAACAGGACACGTCTCCCAGACTCAATTAAAATGCACTCAGCTTTCCGAAGCGCTTCATTTCTGGTCTGTGTTTGGGGCTTGACTGCACAAGTCAGAAGAATCTGGTATCATCTTTTTTGGAGGAAAAGCCCTGGCACTTCAAATGTTTCCCTTCCTGTAGGATTATTGTCATAATTTATCATCCTGCGTATGTAGTACATTTGACGGTACGAATCCTTGCTCCTGACCCCAGCAATGACATTAATAGAGAGAACACCACACTTTCGTGCAATTGTTTCCTCTCAACTGCTGCTCAGATTTTGATAGTGATTCGGATGAGTAAATCAACACAATTTTATGGAGTTCTGCCAGTTGCGACTCACCGATTTTTCCAGCACTTACGATACTGATGTTTTTGTCCCCCAGCAAGAAGCCTTTCCCAGCATCACTCCGACCCAGAGAGAGCAGCCGAGTCCCTGCCGACACCCCGAGCAAGGCTCCGCACCCTGCCGTGCCCATCACGGGGGGCCGTGCGCGCGCGGCAAGGCGCAGGGTGAGGGCTCAAACCAACACCTATCAATAGTGCTAATTATGAAAAGCTAATGCAGCGTCCTCCCTCCATCCTCTTCCCAAAGCTTTGGTTTCCCCATGATGTTAAGAAATGGGATTTGAGGTTGTTTTCAATTTTGCTGTGGTTCCTAACCGATGTAAAAGCAGGACGAGCCATGACTATAAGCTCATGACCACTTTTTTGTTAGCTTCAGCCTGATTCAGATACCACATCCTGAGATGTAAATCAGAACTGAGACACACTGAAATAAAACTGGCTTATGTTAGAGGGAAAAAGCAGGCTCAGTTTGGTCTAAACTACCCTCCTGCTTGCTGAAGCACCCATCAGTACTCCTTCCCAAGAGGGCAGGGATTCTCCAGAGCGTTGGCTGTTCTCTGTTGTGGATAAGATATATTTGCTGAAACTTGCTGCACGTCTGAAAGCCTCTTACAAGATGCTGGTTCATGAAATCAAGTGTAGGACAGTGCCCTCCCTCTCCCCACGTTATGGTTGAATTCATAGAAATAAAACAGTTTTTGAAAAACACTTGGTGAATCTACATAATTAAAAATCTTTCCTGCTGGGGGTTAATGATTTGGGTAGATTAACTTGATAATGTAATGTAAAATGTCAAATTCAAGAGTGTGCATCCAGAAATACTGGTGCAGCTCTGCAATGGGAGACAATTTTAAGTAAATAACCAGAGAAAGTATTTTGCAATTAAATTAAAGATGTTTCCAAACTACTGTACTTTGCTATAAAAAACCGTCATCTTGAAAAGTCAAGTTTCATTTATTTTAATTAGTGCTGTCATGAAGTATTCCTTTCTGCAAACACTGACTAACAAGCCCTTTTCCAGACACCAATTTGAAATGTGTGTGTCAGACAAACGATGGCAGACCCTTCACGGGGTATCTTCTGGGCTCAGTTCTCAGGTAGTCGAGACCAGTCTCACTCCGCTGAAGTCAGTGTGGCAAACTGATTTACATCAGGTGAAAACAGAGGCTTTAATTCCCTGCTATGCCCTTTGGGAGGTGATGCAAAGCCTACCAACATCGGTCGGAAGATTCCTGTTGTCTTCAGAGAAATTCAGGTTCAAACCTGTGTGTGCCGGGATGAATCTCCAGTCCCTTTCACTGTGCTCGCACTCGAGTTATTTAACTGGAGAGGCATCAGCATCAAATTGATGGAAAGCCAAAGTGATCTTGATCCTCCTTTGAGACTTACTGTTGAATTGCATTATATATAAGCAGAGAAGCTTTTTTATTATTAATGGGATAGAAAATCAGAACCATCAAGGAAAATGATATAAGTCCGATTAAGATGGATGAGTTGGAGTTAAGTCCATGTATTCATAACAAGATTGTTCTCTGCGACTGCTGTAAAAGTGTATTGTCCTCTCATGGGAAGACCTCACCGGGGTGGAAGAATGCCGGGGGAAATGCCACGAACTTCTCCTGGAGCAGCTTCCCAGCCTGGCGGGCAGCGGTGCAGGCAGCGGCCGCACACGTGCGGGCACGAGGCTGCTTTGGGGGATGGTCTGCTCCAGGGTGGTGAATCTGGGGCTGCCACCCCAGGAGCTGACCTTCCTTAGGATCTCTTGCTGAAATCCCTTTCTCTGTCGTCCGACCTGTTTTCACATCTGCCAAGTATTGCGGCTTCTTCTGCACGTCCAATGAGGGGATTATTTTGCAGGCTTAAATCTCACTACTAAAAAAAGAACGTTACACTGATAAATACTCATTGTCTACCCGGGGAGGCTAGCGAGGAATAAGCTGAAGTGAGTGTGAAGGGCACTGTCAATTCTGTAGAAACGCCTCTTATTTCACACGGCTCGTGTCACATCCAGAGCGCTCAAAGCAGTCTTTGTGCAGCACAAGGCATCCTCTGGGGAGTGAGCGAGGAGCCGCTATGCTGGGCTGCCCCCTCATTTAGGTAAGCCCATGTATATAAAATCTGAATATTCTGTTTTAATTTATCCTGTCGCTCATAGCTAAAACCCCTTGTTCTGCCTTAATTTATCCCTTCTCTCTGTTAACACCCTCCAAATACTTCTAGACTGTTCCCCCTTCTTTGCCATTTAACCACGCTTTAATCTTACCTATTTATTCATTCATGGTACATGAGTCTCTCCTGCCCCGTCATCAGCGCCGCGCGGCAGCGCTGCCGGGAGCCCCCTCCAGCCCGTGCGCCCCTAACGAGCAGGACCAAGCGCCGGGAGCCCCGCGGGTGGCGCGGCACCCTGCCAGGAGGGATCCTCACCACCCGACCCCGGGGCGTCACGTTCTCCGTATGCTGCCCCCCTGCCACCTCCTAAGGCAAAATCAAGGTCTTCTTTCCTCCTGTGGCAGCCCTACATACCTTATCCCCATTACTATCATTTTGGGAGGAATGGTTTTGTCCAGATAATAATAATTTTCATTTCCCCATTCAGAATCTCCTCTTATCTTCTACCTGTGCGTAACTGATGGAGCGATAAGGGCATTCCCTCTTTCCTTCTTACCTTATAATAAGCACCAGCAAATCTCTGCCGGTTTTGAACTCAGCAAGTGTGCACTCTGCACCTTCAAGTGGATCCTAATCCAAACATTATATGGCTGAAAGCATTCAAGTGCTTAAAGATCCACAGCTTTTCTCCCCGCTCTCCAGGGGTAATTTGCACAAACCTACCTGGCAGCAGGTCCCTCTCCAAACCTTTACAGCAGCAGCATGACCTCTGAAGAGTCTCCATCTATGCAGACTCCCGCATCTGATTTCCCCTCCACTGTTAATCTGCGATCTTCATAAAAATTACTACTATTGGGTTGTCTTTCACTATGTTATTCCCACGCTGAATGCTTCTAACACTCTCAGCAACTTTCATCTTGGCACCCCAGAGTCAGCTCTGTAGCCCCTTTACTTTGAATTATACCAGTCTACAAAATCCTCCCCTGAAGGATACCGTTATCTTTCCTAGTGCTCGCATTCAGTACAGGCGACGGGCGAGCTGGTCCCCAGCTGATGGGTCTTTGGGCCCTCAGAAGCAAGCTGAGTGCTACATTTGGAGCCAAGAGGAAAGTTACCCCCAGACCAGGGTGGCAGGATGTCGTTCTGGTTTATTTTCTTGCCTACTCCTTAAGAAAACAGTGCAATCCCTTTCTGATGTCGCATGGCCTTAGCATCCAGACAAGTTATCTTTCTGCGGTACTTTACAGTTGTATCTTTTCATCTTTCACTGCAAGGCTGCACATGTTACATAGTACGGGGGAACTCACAGCTGGAGGTACAGAGTACACAGTGTGGACTCCTCTCAGTCAAACATCAAGCTCACGATCACCTGCAGTGGTGGCAAACTGGACTGGATTATTGCTCTGATCTCTCCTACTCTTGTGTTTTTACCCCTTCTCTGTTTGATTTGCTTATGTCTCACTGTTACTGGGCTATTCTGAATATCTTTTGTTCTGTGCCTGGTTCCCACTGATGGTGTTTTTCTGTTCTTCCGTTACTTTCTCTATATGAGGGGCTGGCCTTCCCCTTGAATATCTCCTGCTAGTGACCACGACTACCTATGTCTTCCCCTTTCTCATCACGATGCAGCTTCCAGTCATTTACAAACACGGGGCTACTTCTGTTCTCCGTCTCCTCTACACCTGTTGGGAAGCTGTGACACCCTCGCTTACCATTTGCTCCTGCTCTTTGACCAGGCAACCGCTCCTCCCACTTGGCTCTGCCGGCGTGACTGCCCGCTCCTCCGACCCCGTGGAGCACGGGGCTTTGCCTGCTCCCTGCCCGGTGTCTCCCAGGCAAACCGCCCCGCTTTCCCACCTCGTCCCAGTTTTCAAGGCAGCCCAGCCAGTGCAATTAAGTCAGCTCACTCCCCAGTTCATCTCACGTGCAGTTTGGCTTAATGGAGTGAAATTCAGATGAAGTCAGAAACAATTACTCCAGCTGATGTCTCCCCAGTTTCTCACACAAATCTGAAAAACGTACCCGACCAGATACTCGTACCCTCCTCTTAAAATGAGCCATTTCTCAGTACGTTAGTAACTCTGCTGCTTTCAATGCCTGAATAGCACAAGATGATTTTATTGTTTTCCCTCAGCATGATGGACTGAACTATTCACGGCAATGTCAGAGATCAGAGGGAGAAGGAGGAGGCTGAAATGACCAGGGGAGCAGAACCAGGGCAGCAGGAAGGAGGCTCGGCAGTAAAAGAAATTGGTGAGATGACAGCGAGATGAGCTGCGATCTAAGCCCTCCTCATACCTTGTGTTTTTATACATACACTCAAAACATATTTCAGAGCTTGAGAGTGTTTTCTCCTTTCTGGAGATCTATTTTGTCATTACTTCAGCTGACAGCCGTTGGGGAGAATGAAACACTTTGGTTAGCCTCAAACACCTCGCTAAGTTCTCCTTAGGTTGAAGCACAGCGATGTTTTATTACAGCTGACACCAATCAAGGCAAATAGACAAAAGTGAGAATTTTGATTTGGGATCCATGAAACGAAGGGAATAAGTGAAGCAAATTTGGACTCACAGTTCAAAGGAAGGGGTAAGTAAGACCCAGGAAAAGGTTTATCTTATCAACACCTTGTGCTTTGGGAGGAATGGGCTGTTTTACAAGGGATTTTGCAGCCTCTGCGAAGCTGTTGTGGCAGGATGAGTGCTTGGAACCATCTCTGTTCCTGGGATTTCGTGACGCAGTCAAGATCAAGGGAAACTGGTGTTAAGGGGAAAAAAAGAAAAAGAAACCGTGACCTTGTCCATCATAAAAGATGAGCACTTATGAGTCTGGTCCCAAAAGGATTAGATTATTTTATGTTTGTTCTGTGCACCTACAGTCCACAGGGAGTCATTACCCCCCCGTAACTAGTACACAACGAGGGAGAGCTGCCACAAAGACACTATCCAAAGGTAAGAGAAACCCCTGTCCTTTCAGCGGCACCAATCCCAGCCCCTACCGCTCTGAATTACCTCTGGATATCCTTGTGGGGCATTAAGCAAGAGGAAAACATTGCAAGGCATCAGGGATCGCCCTCGACGGATAGCCAGAACGGGGTCATGACACATCAGCCCTCAGCCATCAAGGTGTCACCAGGCAGGAGAATTTTAAAGCAAGATGGGTTGGAGGCTGAATTCGGCTACACGGCGGCAAAGCCCCTGCCATCAGGGGAGCTCCCCCGGGTCGGCATCGGCGGGAACGGCACAGGAACCGGCCCCACAGCACCGACGGGGAGTTATAAGGAGGCTGAAGCAAACATCTACGCTGACTTGCTCATGTGAAGAGAAGTGAGAAATTTTTGCAATGAAATGTGGAACTGTTTGAAATTCACAGTTCGCCACAGCCTATTGTGAATTCCAGAACAGGCCTTCTTTCAAAGGAAATTTTTGTGACGGCATATTAAGAAAAAACAGGCCACTTTCTAGTAAAAATGGCCAGGCAAGTAGGCCTGCTCTGGAGCGAGGTTTTGATAATATGAGCCCATTTTCTGTGGCTTTGGTATTAAAAATACAGAGAAGCGCACACTGTCCAAAGTTTGCACAGAAAACAGACATGTTGTCCAAGCTGTGAAAGACGAGAAATAGGAGATACCTGTAGAAAGGCATTTATATCCTCCTTCAGGAGAACACTACCTAAACATCCGCTTAATTTTGAGTGTGTGGTTACGATATGGAAGGAACTTATCCACACATCCATGCACTGGAGAAGAAAAGTCCTGAGGACTACACCCAGGTCGCAGCAGGATTCAGTGCTCTGATTCAGCATTAAGCCCGCTTGTTTGTGCCAATGAATCACAGCGCTTTTCTTTTTCACTCCTGCGGCATTAACCGCAGCAAAATCCAGGCACCCACAAATCCCCACGTCTTGTATACCCAAACAAACCCCGTGTCCTAGGCATCGCTCTGCTACGGTGATCTGGGTACGGAGATTTGCTTGAAAGAAAGGATAAAGCCAAATCTCGCTTTGGTTTTCCTGCTGTCCTAAATTTCACCCCGCCTTTGAATAGCTTTGCCTCAGCACTTCGCACTTTGCATAACTCTTAAAAATAAAGAGAAAACAACAATAAAATAAGGGCCGTTTCCTCGGCCCCGCGCCAGGAGCAGTCGCTGCTGCGCCCCGGCAGCCCGGGGCGAGGGGACCAGCGAGCCCGGGCCCGGGGCACCGCTCGGGGCTGCCCGGGGCGTTTGTGCGACTTAACAGTGACATCCAGCGGTCACCGAGGTCCTCCTGGCATCGGCCTCGCCAGGAAAACTCGCAAAGTCCCTCTTCTTCTTTAAATGTAGGGATATTTGTGCATCAGCAGGAGCGGACCCCGGTGCGAGCCGTTCCCTCTTGCTCGGGCTGCCCTAACGCAAGCTCAGCTGCCTCCTGACTGACAGCTACGTTAGAGTGTGCCTTCAACTTTTGTTTTAAACCTCAGAGTATAAAATAATCTTAAAATCATCCTGGTTTTCCTCAATTTTATAACCCCCATGTGTTTGCAGCATCATGAATATTATTCATAATTAAGCTGCTATAAACGTAAAAATAAATCAAAACCCTATTAAACATTAAATCACAGAAACTTTTCCTTCTACTAGTTATTACACTAAACACAAAAATAAGCAGTTTTCATCTCAAGTTTAACACTACAGGCATATTTTTACATGATAATTTGGTTTTCAAAAAAAGTCTAACTGTGAAGTTTAATGATACCACATGAAGCAGCTTGTCAGTTCATATTTATATTCAAATCTGAGCTTTCACAGTTCCCAGTGTGTTTCTTTAGTATTTTGTTGAAGATATTCTGACAGTCTTTCTCAAAACTGTCTCTAGGAAAAGCAGCATGAAAACCTGCAAAGAAACAAAAAGCTTCCTACACTTCTGGCTCGGGGTCCGGATGCTTGAGGAGGAGACTTTTATTTCCTACATGCACACGAGGCTGATGCTCAAAGGCTCAAATGCTGGGCTGCTCCAGCGCAGCCCTTCTGGCTGTGCCTGTCTTTTCCTACGAGCAACGGGTGGTTGCACCAAAGTCCCGGAGGAGTCCCCAGAGGTTAAAAATACAGAAATGTGCAGAATGGAAAGCTGCAGCCACCAGAGCATCACTGAATCCTCCCGCAGAGGTCTGGTACCAGTTTTGGGGCTCCCCTCTGCCCTTTCTGTCCCCCTCTACTGGTTGCAAGCCAGGCTGGCTATGCACATCCAGGAGAAGAGGTATTTGGCCGGTGGTTTCTGAGTATTGCTCTCAGCACCGAGACGGATGCAGCCTGCCAAGCACAGCTTCCACCTCCCGGGTTACAGGACCTGCCTTACCACAGGCAGCAAAACCTGAGCCATTATTCATCATCTGTTGCTATACAGTGAAAAACAGGGGTCACTTCCCTGCTGACAGGGGTTTGCGAGAGAAGGTCTTACTCCTGCCCTCGTCCTAGGTAGGGACATGCCAGTGAGCCCAGCCTGGATGCTTTATTTAAAGGAAGATTTCGGTCTGCAGTTCCCACAAAAGCCACATGCACTCTGAATGAGTCTCCTGTTGCTCCCCAAATCTCTTCTCCTCCTCAGCTGGTGTCGCAAAGAAAAAAGCAGGGTGGAAGAAGAGGATGTGCCCGAAATCGCAGGCGCATCCCAACACACACCTGCACGAGATGCTCACTGAAGGTCGGGAAGGAAAAACCTGGGGCTGAACCCTGCCTCTCGTAAGTGGAACCTCCTACCACTTTGCACCAGAAATTCAATGCGAAACCCTCGGCTTGTCGGAGCGCTCGGATGCCTCCTCAACCCGTCCCACTCTCAGAGAAGGTCACCCCATGTCGCAGGTGGTGCAAGCAACAGCCCCACTGTCAGGAGCCAGAAGATGTATTTCTTTTTAATATAAGATGTGAAGGGTCTAAAATGACTGCAGCTGCCATTGCATTAAAAAACATATGTCTGCTGCCTTCAAGTTTTTGACATTAGATGTTCCTTTCCGTCTCTCCTTAGCTGACAGCTGCATTTCATGGTCTCACGTCCACTCCAGAAAGAAAAGCAACCTCTTCGTCCCAGCAAGCCAGGGTGAACGACCTCTCTTGCAGCACCTCCCGATTCATGAGTGTTAAGTTGTCTTGGTTTTCCTCTTCTCTCTCAGCTACACTGCAGGCGCCTGGGGACAAGGTGACCGGAGTTCGGGTCAGTCCCTCTGCGTGACCTTGGGTGAGTCACTTCGCTCCCTCCTGGGCTTTGCTGTGTGACAGTGGGGTGGGAGTCGCAGAAGTGGAGGAGGGGAAGCGATGGGCACCGTGCACGGGGCTCTCGGCAGCGATCCCCCCATGCCCCCCGGTCTCCTCGTGTCTGCCAGAGCTGCCCACCATGGGGCTGCACAAGCACAACCGCCGCATCCCGCAGCCGGCACGTGCTAATTCCTGATCGGCTTTTAATGATCCCAAACCCCTCTACTGACTCAGGCGACAGCTAAATTTATCCCAAGGTTAGGGTGACTCTGCTGTGCTGAAATCTATTTAAAGTCAAAGCAAGCACTTCAGAATAATAAGTTGTTATACAACTCCAGAGACCAGGCAGCTTCCCATATTCTTTTTTAATGTAAAAGGTAACATGTTTCCATATTTTGTATGTGCTAATTGTTGGGAACACTGTCAGATGGTTCAGCAAATTGAAAATGACAACATCAACCTGTTCAATCCATTTAAATCTCTCCAGGATCGTAAGGGACATTGTCAGCCAAGTAATGCTGGCATCCCTGTGGTAAAGCCATCTTGCTTCTTATTAATGACTGGCTTTACAAATGAGCAGATTTTCTTAGCGTGCACCGCTCCATCACATTATCCAGGAGCGGCACAGGCACAGTGTAAGGAAACCTAGAGGTTAAAAGAGAAGACTTTCACCCCAACGCAGACTTAATGAAGAGAATGGATGAGTAAAATTTAAATAGGTCCCAGGCCACATAGCCAAAATAAAAGGTTGGGAATGGCTTTCTCCTTGTCCAAGGACCACTGCGGGAGTTTAGAGGAACGACAGTGCAGATTCTGGACCGGTTATAAGAAAGAAGTAGTAACATTTTGAAAAACTCCCGAGTCTCATCTTCAGGAGAAGCTAAGGAAAACAGCAACCCAAACCCCGCCGTAATTCAGCTCTGGACAGTCATTTGGGGGTCAGGCGTTTAAAACCTTGACCTGGACCTTAGCTCCTTTGTGCAGAAACACAAGCCAACTCCAGTCCAAATAGCTGTAGGGATAAGTTAGTGCAGTGCTATGCCCGAGCCAATATACCGTGGTATTTATTTCCAGTAGTATTTATTACCTTGGCCGTGGTATTTCCCAAAAGCAGAAAGCAGCTGTGTATCACTTCCAGACCAGAATTTCCAACTAGCCAGGACTGAAGGCAGAGAAAACTTGCATCTGTTTTCATCCATCCTGATAGACACATGCAAAATCATTTTGCTTTTGAAAATGTTGCCATAAAGCTGTTAATTCATCGTAGCCATGAGCCTTTCAACCCATCCAGAATCTGAGCGTGAGGATCCTGGTATCATACCCAGCTCATGGTGAGCAGGATCTGCTCCTCCTCGAAGGACGATAGCACCGGCTTTGCTGGGGACTGTCATAAACCAAACAATACCTCATTGTCCTAATACTGGCGGATCTCAAATACTAAAATAATAATTATTTTTTCACTCCCCTAGTATTTTCTGCACTCTCTTTGTCTCTGTGATGTGCTTGCAGGTATAAAAAATCTACTGGGATGGATCGCAGATGGAGAAACAGCATTAATTTAAAACAGTGATGGAATAATGGCTACGACACAGGGGAGAAACACAGGGCTGCTATTTAAGAGCAAAATTCCCCTTGTTTTGTGTTTTAGGGCTGTGGAATATGTCCCAGGAATAGCACTTTTTCTCCTTTGGTATCCCCAGCCACTTCATGTTAGTGTCTCACAAGCTAAGCTGTTGTTCTGGGAACGTCGCAGACTATTAGTATTTCTTCATCTTTCATTTATGCCATCTTGTTTGCTCTCCTGGGCTGCTCTAAAGCAGGCTGACATTGCCAAAGAGATTTACTGCGCGTACTTTGTATACACTTTAATTAGGTCTCCATTCATGTCTCTTACCTGACACTTACATAAGAAATCACTCATAAAGTACTAGCACAGTACGGAAATCAATACACGTCTTAAACGCACAGTGACTTTCAGGCTGAAATTAAGTGCCTTCACTGACTCGGGTTGTGTCCACCGCCGCTTCACGGCATGGAGACATACGGGCTTGCTCTGAGGACGGTACTGCAGCCAGGCTCAACATCTTTTGGACAAGCAGAGGCATGAGCTGCTCCAAGCGCAAGGATCTCGGCCCAGCTGGGAAGGTGTATTTCCCATCTCCGCTCATCGTGACATACAGCAGCTACAGCCGAGGAGGTGTACCAAAATTAAAGCTTTAACAAGGAATTGTTTCTTTTTGTCACTTCAATTTCATTTTATTAGGCTTCCTGACAGCTCCAAGCTTCAGATGTCTGTGGCAACGGTGGCTGAAACATAGTACTATTATATTATTGTCATTTCAATTTTCGCTTGTGTTTCTAATAGAAATCTAAATGATTAGGTGTTTAACTTTCATGCTCCATGAAATGTGAGGCAGAAAAAAATACAACTGCCTATATCGAGGTGTAGTACTCTGGAAATGGTATTTTTCAAGAGGGGATTTTCTTTCAACTGTTGGGTTATACGACTTTATTTGTCTCTCCCTGGGCGAGAGAGGCCTCCCATTCACTGGGCAGATTATCTCCAGAGAGGGAAGCATGGATTATTATTTTGCTTAGCGGTAAATACTCGGCTGTGCCAGCACCGTAGCTGTGTGTCCTTGCGCATCCCGGCCAAGACCGTTGCTGTCACTGAGACTAAGCAGCCCTGCGTGCCTCTGAGTGGGTTTCCATCCCAATGCCTGCTTCGTTATTCATCTTGCAGGCTCGTGAGTACCGAAGTTATAAGAAAAGGGTCTTCTTAAACTTAGCCCCCCAAGTTACATGGAGGAGAGCCCACTGCAGTCTTTATTTCCAGGCGGTGGGGAGACGGAGGTGAGAACTTTGTGGCTGCCTGGGCTGCTTCACTCCTGCAGGAACAGGGTGCCACCAAGTGTGCAACCCACACATGTATCACAGAGAAAACCAGCATCAGAAGTGTAATCACCTCCAGAAAAATCATTTTCTTCCAGATGACATTCATATGGAAAATGTTTAATAAATCCTGAAAAAAGATATGGCTTATCTGAACACATACTTGCAAAAATACAGGAATGTATGTGACAGCTGGGCTTTTTTTCTTTTTCAATAATAAAGGCATAGTAGAGCTCAATTTACTCTTTTTTTGTTTGTTTTTTTAAAGGAATATTAACTGGGTGCATACATACAAACTGGCTAAGGAGGCATTATCAATCATTTAATGAGTTTTTCTTCATATTCTTCATTTCACCTTCATGTGCCCATTTCTCCCTGGCTGTGACATCCAACTCCAGAGCTGTTTCTCCTTCTGTTTCGTGGCACCTTGGTAGAGTCACTTACAATTCACACTGCAAGAGTCTCCTTTTGAGAACAGGGGAAACTTCACCAAGGGCAACAATTTTGACAGCTGGGGACCTCATGGAGACCTACAGAGCAGCCCATTTATGGAGGTGACTAAATTGGGGTTGGAAGCCTGACTTTTCACTCCCATTTGGACTCCCTTTTCTTGGACTAAAAAACAAACCTCTTTTTTAGCTTCAATGAATGGTCCCACCGGCTGCTTTCCCCTTCTCAGAGACACCAGCCTACAAAACCTTTCCACGAAGCAGCATTATTTCATTTAATCAGAAATAGTCATACTGTAATCAAAAGGATTGCTCCCAACACAACACGCTGTGTGATATGAGCAGCAGCACTGTTTTAAAGAGCAGAAATGAAAGACTACGATTCCTTTATCTGGACATTCAAAATCTACATTCAAAGCCTCAACATCAGGGGTCAACTCTGAAAGTGTAAATCTTCAAATCTGGAGAACTTTGGGGGGATTCCCATTCTTAGAGTTCAGAGGAAAGAAATCCCTCTGCACACAAGCACATCCAGTAGATAATCTCCTGCTGGAAATTAATTTGTAGGTAGTTCCTAGTTCCATTAATAAGATTAATGCCAGGTACAGCTCTATAGATTATTGAAAAGACAAAGCGGCCTGATCCATGCAATTAGAATGAGATACCTGCATTAATTAGGATGCTCACCTGACAGTAATGGTTACATCAAACAGCTCAAGGAACTCAATCTCCTCCTCTGGTCTCATAATTCTTTCTGGTTTTTGCTGCCAATAGCTTTATCAGTTTTCTTATACCTATTCAGGAAGAATAATAATGTTGTTCTGACATGCAAGTGTAAAATCCTTTCTTTCTCCATCTTGGTTCTGATCTAAGTGATAATCAAATATTCAGCATCAGGTTTTGTCTTGGTTTATTTGAATTGCAGAAAAATCCGGAGGTCTGGTTGGTGTGAAATAGGGCAGCGCTGGCTCACCTTGTTCAGACACCCGCCACTTTTCCCCTTCAGATGAAAGCAGAAACCACCACAGCGGATTTCATCACGGTGTCTGCGCGTTACCTTCCATTAAGTAAATGGAGGAGGTCAAACAACAACCAAGGCAGGAGATAACATACTCTCATAATCTGGAAATTCTCCTAAGAAATTATAAAAACCCCCCCAATAACATACCGAGCAAGCGGAGGACGCGGCTCAGGCCGGCGGGGTGCTGATGCTCAGTGCTTCACCTCCCCAGCAGGGCCTCCCGCCCGCCCCGCCGCACCCACGCGGTCCCCGGCTCCGGGCAAGGGCCGCGCACGTTTCTGGATCTTGCTGATGCTGAGCCCAACACGCGAGTATGGATGAGGCCACTGGCCCCCACTCAGTGTTACCTTGCCTGTGTACCTCCAGGACGTGCCCCTTTTTTCCACCGAGTTTACAATCACTCATGAGCCTTCACTTGCCCTGTTCGGCAGCATTCCTAGGAGGGTTTCTCTCCCGCAGTGAGTTAAGCACCGGGTGCCACGTCACCCTAACAACCGTCCTTGGGAAAGGAAACCCCTCTGGTTTGCTCTGTTGTACTCATTCCCAATTACAAGCCAAGTATCTCAGTCATGAATGTCAAAACAGATACTATCTGGTTAAATGATACAAGATAGGAGCAGTTAAGCCATAAACTGTCATGCACCCAGAAGTGATTGACAGGAAAGCTGTCTCCTGATGGTGCGGGGGAATTAGCTTAATACTTAAGGTGAAGTGATGCCTGCTTAGCAGAGCTCCTGTTGTTGCACATTAGACATAATGCTGGCAGTTACTGTTACCACACACTATTTTCTTTTTTTTTTTAGAAAGATTACCATGCTTTTGTATCTTTCTAAAAATGTGTTGGGCCCTCTAACCTGCTGTGATTAATTTTCAAAAACCAAAGCTACAATTTAGACTAAAGAAGTGCTCCGGTTTTCATCTCTGCATCACATGAACCACGTTGTGTTCAAAACCAGCGGTCCCCTTTGGAGGACTGGCACCCTGGGCTCCCTCGAACAGCGCGACCTATAAACGGTGCAACGCTCCTTTGATTTCTGTCTGCGCAGCGTTTTGGCCATCGCTAGTTATGCCCAGCTGTGAGATTAATGTGTCATTCTTGTTATGTCAGAATTACTGGCATGCTGTTCTGCTCATTTTGCTGAGCTACAGGAGCTGCTGGGCAGTGCTGGATCCTCTCCAACAGAGATGAAAGGAAGTATCGGGCAAGGTAGAACTGGGGAATCTGCACTTGAGATTTCGCCGCTGAAGCTCTCAGAGTCACCTGCTTCATTTTGCCAGGCGCTAGAATAATTTCTGCCTCATCCTCTATTGTGAAGGTATGGGCTGAGAGCTCACAGGTGAGAGGGAATGGCCAGCTCAGCCAAAATCAGTCTACCCGCACCATCACCCCAAGCCCTGACCTGTCCAGGCTGCTGAACCCACCTTTTTTCCCTCTACCCATCAGGCTGTCGAGCAGGAGGGTGGCTGAGGCCTGACACGGGTCTGTGCTCGGAGCAAGGGGCTCCATCCGCACCCTGTTCGTGGATCGTGAGCACGCGCCACAGAAGTAGAGGAGCGCAATAGCACAGCAGCATGAGGAACGCATCCTTGTGCTGGATGGGGAGATGTGAATTCCCACTGATATCGTGACTTCTAGAACAAGAGTAGAAGAAATAACTAAAAACACCCCAAGCCATAGTAGCGGGACGTTGAGTCCTTCACTCAGCTTTGAAACCCCTCCAATCAGCTCCGCTGAGAAGTGTCCTCCTTCCAGCCCACGTATCTGCAGTTTGCAATGCCCCCCTGGAAATTCAGAAATTGTTTACCAAGGGGAGGAAAAATTGTAAAGATATTTGGATTTTTTCTGCCTAATTAGAAAAAAAATCTTAAAAAACAGTCAGGATGTTGTCAGCACCTTTTTGCAAATCTGAACTGCCATTTCTTGTGTCCTTATGCCCAAGCATTTGCAGCATATTGGAGTCACAAATCTGAACCCCTTGCATATTTGGCCAATAAAGCCGGAATATCAATTCTAATCCCAGATACTCCACCTCTTGTCGAGACCTTGCTTTAACCTAGCTTTGAGAGTGGTAAATCCTGCTCTGGATATTTCTACATCAGCACACATTTGGGGTCAATTTGCACCTTTCAGACTGAAAGTGAAATCCAGCCTTTTTGCTGCGAGCGCTTTCCCTCAGGCACGCAGGTACCTCAGTAAGTGCCTCGGCAAACGGGGGGTGCTGGAAGGAGCGTGAGCTTTCTTCAACCACATTTTCATGGTACTTGGACACTCCAAGCAGTTGTGGAATAAGCCCTGCCCTGAAGCTTCCCACGCCGGTGCTCAGGTGTCTGTGATGCTTAAACTCCTGTGCTTCTCCAAGATGTATTTGAACTCCGTCTGTGGTATTTGCGGAACAGCGAGGTATTTGGATAGCGTTCGAGTCTGCCGTGTTTGAAATGTTCTCACTCCGCATAAATTTGTCATGACTGAAGATTATATTAAACATAAACTCGCACAGGGAAATCACGCAGCCAGCCTTCCCTCCCGCATGCACGCTCCAACAGACTTGCTCGCTAAGCGCACAGAAAGGAACCCTTTCAGCCCGAGTTCACGAGTCAGTGAACCAACCCCGAAATGCAGTCCCAGTCCTGAAAGTGAGATATGTTCTCATTTTACTCCCATATCTGCAGAGTTTTACTTCTTTTCTTTTTTTTTTTTCCTGCCCTGCTGTGTTGCCCTGATGGGGCTTGTTCTTCATTGCAAAGAATTACACACTTGATAAAAGAAAATCCGGGGGCAGTGGGAAAGATATCTTAGGAAGTCGTGGATGTTGCCAGAAGGCCTGAGGAGAAACAATTTAGCTGGCAGATAAATCATTGCAATAAGCGACCTGACATTTCTTTCATGTTTGACCATGTTGCACAGTGAAAATTGACAAAATCCTGTTCCAATTGAAAATATTTTCTCCTGGTTGCGTAGCTGGTTAATCCTTAAAAAGACGCAGATCTTCCTTCCCACAGCAGAAGAGCTCAGCTGTAGCTGTGCGCTCATTATTCCCAGCTGGCTGGCGTTGTTATTCAGCTGTTCTCATTCCGGGCTATTGTTCTGGTTCACCTTAAACCAGTCACACTAAGAACATCTTTGGGAATGGCAGTGGCACCGTTTTCTGGGCAGCTGAGGACTCCAAAGCATGACAGCCAAATAGGCAGACGGAGTCAATCTGCAAAAGTCAGCTCCAAATCAATAAGATGATACATTTCAGGTGAGAAGATGCTGAATAGTTATTTTAAAATGCCTTGGGATTAGACAAAATGTACTTCCCATCCCATTCATCTATAATAAGTCATTGGCGCTTTCTGCACGATTGAATTTCATTTCACATCTATGTTGTATTTTAAGGTTCACTTGCACTTGTATTTTTTTTTTTTTTAGCCCACAGACTATTTTGGAAAGGTTTTTTTAAAAAATAAAACAGTATCAGCACAGAAGGCAACTGGAGCAAATAGTTCTCTGGGATGTGCCCCCTGTGAAAGAGCTTTGCTTGTAAAGAGAATTGTCCTTTGGGGGAGGATGGATGAAATGCGCCATGTGAGGGGGAAGCCAGAGAAGTCTTCTGTGGGATGCAAGTGGTCTGTAATCCTGACGGTTGACCTCAGGGTGCAGGAGCGAACCTCAGCTAGTGCCATCGCCGGATACTCCAGCAGAGTGGGCACCTGCATAAAACAGCATTATTTGGAGGGAAAAGCAGAATACCGGCTCACTCCCACAGTAACTTGGTTAGCGCCAAGATTAAGGAGTCACGAAGAACAGGTTAGCAAGCTAAGTAAAGAGACAACGCAGGGACTTCTTTGTTTACTTTCCTTCCAGTTCATTTGGGCAGTATATGCACACTGGAGGCAAGCAGACTGAATTTAAGGGGTTTTTTTCTTCAGCTTTGCCAGATCCTGAATTGAACCTGGTGTATTCAGGATCTCCTTTAAGAGCTAAGTGCAACAGTGTGACTGAGAAGGGCTGCCACGCTGGTCCAGGCTCGGAGGGCTCAGCGTCAGAGCATCACGAGGATAACGACAGGCTTCATCTCCTCCAGAAAGGGCCTGGACTGCGCACGATGTCCCTGCAGCTTCCATGCCTAGTCCTCCACACCCAGCACGTGGGGCTGACGGCTCTCGTCCGAACTCAGGAGACAGGGGAGAAGTCGGGTCACATCTCCCACTGCGTGCACAACTGCTTATTTGCAACCCAAACACCTTCACATCTTCCACACTCTCTGCTCTCCGGGATGCAAACCTGATTTCCTTGGTTACCATCAGCTTTTAAGTTTCCCACAACAAAAGTCAGCCCATGCTGGGAAAACCCCTACCACCTGAGTCTGTTAGTCCCACGCTTTTCCAGGGACGCCCTCTGACGCAAAGAGATCTGTCAGTCTCTGAGGTTACTAATAATTTCAATGCATGATTAGTATAATGATGAAAAAAAAAAAAGTAGCATAAAGATACACATTCTGCCTCTAGTAATTCCTCCATCTGTTGATAGGCCTAGCAGGGTGTGATGCTCAGCCTCTACAGATTTCAAACTAAAGGTTTGCCAAGATACTTAACTGAGTTAAAGGCAAATCGAATGCAGCAGCTTTAGGAAATTACAGCAACCGCCCCATTGTTGAACTTCCACAGTCTCCGTTTCAAGCCTTCCAACTCCTAAGCAAAGCAAGATTCAGCGTAGTATTTTGACAGTATGAGATTCAGAGCATTGACTACGGTGGGACAACTGGTCTTTTGAGGTCAGAGAGACCACGCTGCAACTTGCTGATGCCCAGCATACTCTCATATAATCAGGTAGGCGTGTTCAAGTACTTTTTAACCAGCACTTGGGTCCCAGTTATGGAAATCACTTACAAAACTTTTTTAATCTTCCAATTGATATGAGTAAATACTAATAATGTATTTTACACACTAATGAACATAGGGGTGGTATAAATTGTCCAAGAGTGATAAAGAGAAACTAATGCCTTTTCCTACATAGTTAATGACTCATGAAATGGCATATGGATGAATTAGCAGTCACAAACATACAGGTAGGTGAGTAATTTCCTAAATGCAATATTGATTTTAAAGATTAACAACACTTTCAGAGCTTGTGTATGGCCAAGAGTTTTCGCCAGATGTCCAAATACCTAGCTGTGTAGCTAGAATGAAGACTTAAATAAGAATCTGAATTGAAATAAATGTCCTATTTCCTACTCTCTAATCTTGTTTGAAGCTCCGGGAGTCCCGTCGTTCTCAACACTGGTTGGTAGTCAACAAGCAAATAAAGCCTATGTTGGATTAGTGGATTTTATTCCCCCCTTAGGACCTGAACATTTTTTCTTTTCTTTAATGTTCAGACTGAAACACTTACTGCATAATAACAACAACCTGAGTCAGATGCAAGATGCATAACTGTGAAAAATATGTTCATTGCTTCCCATGCAGCCTGCCAGTTTGGGAAAGAGAGAGCCTGGCTTACGCTCAAGGTTTGGGGATTGTATCATAATTTTGAATGGAGCCCAGGATCCATCTGAAAGGGGAAAGTCAAAGAGCCAGGGGGCTTTACAATATTAAAAGCACTACTAGAAAAATATGAAATGGCCAAAGAAAAAATCAATCAGATGAAAGCTGTAATTAGTCCACGTGAGTTCCTTGCAAGAAGAACCATGCCGTACTCTGGGTGTACACAGCACTGAGCTGGTGCCAGCTCTGCCCGCTCTCCTCGTGCTGCCTCGCTCAGCAGCCCATCAGAGAGGACCGCAGGGACCGGCTTCCTTGTTCCAGAGGAATAAAATTGGCAAAACCAAGCCTATAGCCAATCCCTTCCTTTAATCTTCTCTCTTTTGAATGACAGATCCCCAACTTGGATCAGTACGTCCAAAGACATTGTTTTGGTTTTACCTAGGAGGCAGCTGACAGGAGAAAATGCTTCGTTTCTGGCCTCTGTGGGCAGTTCCAGCCGAGCTCGTCTTGATGGCAAGCAATAAGCAATTCTGAAATAAATGTCCCTTCATTCATTTATATAGGAAATAATTACAGATGTATACAACCATATAATGGAGACATGCAGAGATCAGCACATGTTAATGCAAACTGTGTCTTTATTCTGACATAGGAGGACTTCATCTAAGCTCCACCTCCTCCAACATCTCGTTTTTAACTGTGCTTAAAAGCATGTGTCCCAGACAGAGTACAAATGGGCAAGAACTGGTGATATTTTCCAGACGTAAACTCACAATCCCCAGCAGTCTGTCATCACATTTAGTGATGGAGCCAGTCAACACAGGCTCTCGACTGAAGGACTGGCAAGCTCAGAGTCTTCTCCATAGGGATTTCTTTCTGTGGGTCTTGCTACTGACTGAATGTTCTCTGGACTTTCCATGGTTTTTCTTGACGATGGAAGACCTTCAGTGACTGTTCCTACTGGTTTTGAAAAGCCAAAATTCAGCTGTTCATGCTAATATGGCATCACGACTTCTTTTGCAACTGTCATCACAGAAAACCTTGGCACTGTTTTGGTGGGCTCAATAAAAATTGAATGAACTCTCGAAGGGTAAGTCTGTAGGAATGCATTTCCCTCTCCGGCTGTGGCAATGACCTTACAGCACTGTAGATTGCCCTTCAGGCAGAAGCATCTCTTTCTTCACGTGACACAGGAATCTCACACTCTCCCTTGCTTCATCTGCGAGAGTTGAACCTCAATTTATTATCCGGGAGCTGGTATCTGAGCCCACATCCTGCACACAGACATCCCACTTCAGCACTGACACTTGTTTCAGCGTTGTGCAACCTGCAGATGCCAAGCTCCCCCTGTGACACGTCACCATCCCCGAGAATGCTGGTCCCAGGTACCACCCCCCTGCAGTCCTGCTGGGACAGGAACAACATCTCTGTCATGGTTTTGTACCACGGAGCCAGTGCCAAAAGTCATACTACTAAAGGAGAAAGGATTTCCTTCAGCTATGTTTGAAGAAAGAAATAAAGCCTGAGCCCTGGCTGTTTTCTGAGCAGGCTCTAGTCCCTACCAGTAGTCAGAGGTTCAGATGTTCAATACGGCCTTCACTCAGCGATCCTGTTTGTACATTTTGTGCTGCTTTGCTCCTCCGGTTTGTGTATCTTCCCAGTGGTTTCCTAGCTAGATATTGAGACCATGTATGATAGAAGCCAGGAAAATCTGGCACAATAAGCTACCTATTTTTATTTTTTCTCAAGACAACTAACCCTATTCCGTATGTACAGCCTGCTGACATCTCCTCTCTTTTTTTCTCCTCGTTAAACCATCTTGAACAGCATCTGTCTCGTTCCAAGAAAGCTGTGAAGCAGCCTCTTCCCTGGGTAACACTTCTTTGGTCTGGCTCAACTTCTAGAGTTATTTTCATATCCTGCATGTGCCAATTCTCTGCTTGGAGGAAAAGACTCTGAGAAATGAAGAGGTTTAAGCTTACATATTTTACCTTACACATATAGTAGCCAAAGAGTATGGTCGGTCCAGCTCTTTCTGCTAGTGCACAGTAGCAACCTGTTGAGCCATGGTAAATTAAGTGTGTTTCTAACCTCTCAATCTGGTGCTTCAACTGCCTTTGCAGCTTTATTGTTTCGTCAATGTATAAGTGAACTTTTCCTGAGGACTTTCAGCTCTTTGCATGAACACTGGGCATCTTGAAAGCTCCAGTGAAACAGCTATGCATAGATGAGATGTCTTATCAGTCAAGGACAGGCCCTCTTCCATATTTTAGAGATGATGAAATGAAGATATCTCGCTCATTTGGCTCATAAAAGAGATGTTCTGCTTCCATTTTCTCCTGCTTTCACCAAAAAGAGGGGCTGAGCTTGGTATCATACAGCAGTCTCTTCGCCTATTCCGTAGTCTACATGGAGAAAATGGTCAAAAGGGGAAAATGTAGAAGAGAGAATCCATGGAGGAATTCCAGCTCTAGCATGGGCAGTGGAATAGCTTACAGTGACAAGAAGAAACAGATTCACTCCTCGTCTTTACCACTAGCATGAAGCAACACATGAAGTTTCCCCAAATTTATTGTCTTTTCTGCAAAGGTGTTTTCAGAGGCCCTGCCTTCCATGGGGTCACTGAAGGAATGAAGCTAGAAGCCACGGATCAGAGAGATGTAAACCCACTGCGAGGGTGAGCATGTTCCCCAGGGAGTCTTGGGTGTCATCCCTGGTTTAATTCTGAGGATACATCGGCTGAGATATCTAAGATACCCTCCAGTTTTCTTCTTGTGTGCTGTCACTTGGGGATTGTCTGAATGTCATCTAAAACCACGAAACTGCAGCTGTGTCACCTATGCAACGGGACTGAAGTGCTCCTGATGACCAGGAAATGGTTGCTTGTTTATACCAACCCGCCCGTTATATTCTCCATGGGACTGTTTGATCTCGGTTTTTCCAGCTGTGCAAATTTTTCACCATTATGTTCCTTTTCCTCCTCACTCTTGATGGGTTAGCAGGACTTTAACATGGTAATGCTGGCCTGCCACTGAGTCTCCAAAGTGCTGCAGTCAGCAGGTTGCAACCTCCTCTGCTCCCCACCAAGCAGCACCACCCCAAAGCTCGATCCAGCCTTTGAATATCAGAGATACGAGGATCCTAAGGCTGGAGGCTAGCCCAAGTTCCCTCAATAACAGCCCAGCATGAGCCCAGATGAGCTGTCAAGCTGGCTGATGATACTGTTTTAAATTCACGATAATGTATTTTTCTAATTTAATCTCTAAAATGGAAGTGCACATTTCAGCTCATGATTTCCAACTTATCTTCTATTTCCTTTCAGCTTTTCAATGTTTCTGAAATGCCTTATGCTACAGGCAAAACACACTGATTACGACGGGGCTTTTCTTTTAGCAGCTGCCACTGAGCAGTGTCACACATGCAGAAAATGGAAAGTCAACTCTGCCCAGTTGTGTCAAGCATTTGAAAAGACGAGAGGAAAAAGACTGCATGGTAAAAAACAGGTGGCAACTCTTGCTGTTGAATCCTGCTTTAATTTTTAAGAATTTAGACATGATGAAGCTCTACAAGGTGAGTAATCTAATAAAAATCAGCCCATCAAAAATGCATGATATGGTAGGCACAATGATTAACCGAGCTTTGGCTTTACGGCATCAAGACAAATGCATCTGTGTATGTTTGAGAGGGAAGGGGAAGATAGGAAGAAATTAATTTCCATAGTATGTCTGAAAGAAGTGTGGCCAAATCTTTGTTTATACCAATGTAGCAAATCCCACCCTCACCACAATAGGGACAAGTTTTTTTCTGGTCCGAAGTGTGAGCGGCGCACTGGAATTTCAATTCTGAAATTAAAGTGAGCAGGTGTACCCCCCACTTGCACACTGTAGCCTTCCAAAAATACTACTGATGTATATGTTTGCTGATCCCATCTTCATCATTAGCACCCAGACAGACAATTGCAATCAGTATGAAAGCTGGAGGGCTTAATAATGATGTAAAGTGTATTGTGCAGCACTGTGGAATGCAAGGTTTTCTGTTCGAGTGTGTCCCCTGCCTATAGACGCAGAAGATACTGTACTTGTATCCAAACTGGGAAAAATGCAGCAAGACACGTAGTTACTTGTCGTCTTCAAATAACAGCTGTTCTGCAGCAGAGCATCTCTCTGCCTTTTTGCTATCGAGAGACATTGCACTCTGCGAGGGCAACCTCGATTAGAAGCAGCCTGTTGTGACAGCCCAGGGAGAAGTCTGCATCAGATCAAAACCTCCCCTCTTTGTCTCTGGAGAAGAAGGTTCTCCCTCTCTTTTTCAAGGTAACCTTCTCTGAACCGTCACTTTGTGCTCTCACCTCCATTTCGGGTAAAACCGTTGCCCCTTAGTGAGAGGCTGAGCCCCGCAGGTGAACGGCCAGGGAAGAGGGACTCGTGAAACCCAGCAGCTGCAAGTGACTTTCTTCCTGCAACAACAATTTTGCTGCTGACAGGGGGCATTGATTTTCAATGGATTCATTACCCTCAACCTGTTTGGGAGTGGGGAGCTGGAATTTCTCAGTCTAATGACGTGGCCAGAGGTTTGACATTTCTCTGCTGCAAAAGAAGGGGCAGGGAATATCATTTAAGAAAAAGTTGCCGGAGAAAGCAAAGCCAAGGAGACACTCCAAACACGGGTTCTCCTTGGGGCTGCGTGTCTGAGCTGGGCACCGTAATCAGTCGCCATACAGACTCAGATGGCACCGAACCGTGGGCGAGGGCTGCTGGCTCCACTCGGGGCCAGGAGGGTGGGAGCCAGGCTGGCACACCTGCACACCGTGCCTGCGTAAGAGGCAGCCTGGCAAGCCCCGCTCCGCTGAATCAGTGGCTTTCCAGCTCGCTCCCGTCCTCCGCAAGGGCACCTACCGCCTGGCAAAGCCGGGACGCAGCTGCTTTTTGCAGTTATGTCTCTATCTCTTGGCCGCTGCTCTCCCAGAGCCGCAGCAGACCCTGCCTCTTCGGTCCTTTGAGCCCATAAATGCCGCTGGCTCAAAGGCAAGAGCACCAAGAGGCAATTTTCAACCCAGCACAGCTGCACTCTCTGCCCACGCGACACGTTTTGGAGGAGCGAGAGGCGGTGTGTACTCCCAAAACGTCACATTGCGCGGATTTTTTTCTGCTGTAACCCTTTTTCACAACAGCTTGGACGTTTGCAGTTGGGGGACAGGATAAAGGCTCTCCCCAAAGCGACAGCGGGAGGACGGATCCCACAGGATGGCCGTCTGCCACCCCCTGCCCGCGGCACTGAACACGGCAGAGCCGAGCTGTGCCGCGCATCGCACCGGGGCTCAGTGGGAATTAAACCCAGGGGACCCCATCTCCTCTCCCCAGCTTTAACCACTGTGGGAGCTGAAGTTCAAATCTGTGCCATGCACTTTGAAAACGTGCGGGATTAATTTAGTCCCTCGAAATATTCCTGCCTTCCAAAGTACACAGAGCGAGCGTGGCTCTCATTTAGTGCTCATGCTCTGTGAAGAGGTTTTCATGCTCGCTGCGGGGAAGCGGGGATTGTTTTTATTCAGAGCAAGAAAGAAAGGCGCATCTGATGTAGAGCCAACAAAAGATGGGATGAAGATGTAGTGCTGGGGAGGGAGGAGATGGAGCAGCACTCGTAGCGTGGCTTTCAATTAGGTGCCCTATTTTGTTCGCAGGGGTGGGGAGACATTTTAATCTAAACTGTTTTGTAGGCAGACGGTGATTGCGCAGGACCAGTGCCCTCCGCAAGAATGCTCATATCTCTGCACGAAAGCGAAAGAGAGAGGTACTTTCAAACAAATGTTAAATAAGGAAAGCAGCCACACATGCCTATTAACGGCTGACGGAGTGCCGTCGCATCCGCTTTCCTGCCAGATAGCTGCACTTTCAACTTCGTTTCACAATACGGGAGATGTTCATCGCGTGTGTGGCTCAGCCATTCCCTCGGACTCCTCTTACATTAGCAAGACCTGGATTCGAGGATTGTTTGCCACCAGCAGGCAGTTTCCAGAGCTTTAGAGTTGATTTGGCCCAGAGGGTGGGATTTAAGTGTCTGTTCTTACGAACTTGGTGGAGATCCTAATAGCATGTTCCCTCATAGATTTCATGTATTTTCTAAGTTGTTGACGACAGTTCTTGAGACCTGTGAATATATCCCTTATGCGCTTCTATTCACAGTTTCTTCAATAGAGTATTTCTTTGGATTAAATTTCCACTATGGGATGTCCATGGACACTGTGGTTGAACGGGATATACTATGGGCTTTGTCACTCACATGGCTTTGGCAGTGCATCTCCTTTTGGATCACAGAAGTCTAATAAGGCAATTTACCCCCACCAGATGCCACGGGGAAAGACTTGGAGATGAGGAGCTGTTAAAAGCAGCTATTTGGGCATGGTTCAGAGCTCCGGCCCAGCAGAGGAGAAGGTCAGGCAGCTGCTGGAGGGAGCTGAGAGGGCTGGTGGGGTGAGAGGCGCTGGAAAGTGGCCATTCAGCAAAACAAGCCCCAGTTCCAGTCTCTGCACCCAACGCCGTGCCAGGGTCAGGGCAGCGCTGTCTGCCTGATGCTGTCTCAGATTTCTTTCTTTTTTCTAGAGAAAAAGCTGAGCCTCAAAGGAAGCCACTTCAGCTCTGCCTTTAGGCCTTCTTGGGTGATGGGAATGGTCCAACTGTGTTATGCAAAATATAGAAATGCCAAGTACCTCATAACTTCCAATGATGAAAAGCAACTGAAAGTGTACAAAAGTTCCAGAATTTGCAAGGTATCCTGGTATGTTATACAATCCTCCACATTTCCTCACAAGATAGACTGTAGCACTGATTCATCCTGTGAATTCAACTTGTCCTTAATTTCTCTTTGCTTCAGGTTCCTGGCTGTAAAACGTTATACATTAGGAAATGTAATCATAAGGATAACTCATGAAATTCATGATTATGGGGAGGTTGGGGAACCTCCATCTCTGAGGGGCTCAGGAACAAACGGTCTAATAAGGAAGGGTTTTGGCATCACTGATCCTGCCCTGGTGCACAGGGGTGGAGGAGTCATCCTCTTGAATTCTCTTTCTACCCTATTTTCTCTCGGTGGCCAACCATGCACCAGGCTGAGAGAGGACTTCTCAGGAATAGGTAATATCTATTTAAAGAGCACCAGGAGATCCTCAATAAAGAGAATATGTCCCAGAAACTGGTATATTTATTCTCATTTCATTCTTGTACTTGACCTACTGTACATCATTGGAGCTTGTTCTTTCCTTAGAAACAGCAGAGGAAAAGGCAGAGAGAGTAGCTGCGGGCGGGTGGGCAGAACCGGATCAGTTGAAGGGAAAACACTCCTCCAGCAGAGCCTGCTGCTCCTCGTACCCAACATTTATATTAGCTCCACTGCAACACTGCACTCCAAAGATGGGATTCACCATTCCTAACTTTAAATGCCTACAGTGATCTGTCTCCTCCCAAACTCGCTCAGACGGATTACACCTTAGAAGAAAACCCTTCCCCCTGTTTACTGTGGAGGGAATACAGCCAAGGGCTCCACGGCAGAGCACTGGAAGACACGCTAAGCCAGGCAGAATGAGTCCCTGCTGCCCGGTTCTGCCTGTACAGTAAGTTCCACTCAATAAAATTAGGTTTTCATTTGGCATAGCCTCGTGGCAAAACCACCTAGCTTTAAGGATGCACAAATCACTTTGGAGCAGCAAAACCCATAAAAATTAGTTACCAGTGTCATTTTGTCTTGAAATTGAGCCCTGGCAAGAATTTTCTGGTGCCTAATGAGAGCTAAACTAACACTGCAATGGTTTTGCCAGCAAGCTTGTATAAAACCTATAGAAACTACATCTCTCTAAGACTGTCCCTCCCAGCCAAATTTGACTGAAGTCAGCCCCCAGGTTCAAAATGTGCACAAGTACACAAAGCACAGTGGTGTTGGTTTGATTTCTGGTAAAACCAAACTGAAAGCAGATTCTGACTCTGCTGAAGTCGATCGCATCTCTGTGCCCAGGAGTTTCCTCAGAGCAAACCCGAAATGATTTCTTTCCACAACAAGGGGACGTTGCCAGCTGAGCTCTTCGAAAATGCAAACGCTTCCCCATCATGCTTTATTTTCCCATTATCTTGAGTGCTCATAAACCTATTGCCTTAATTTTAATAAGATTTCATAGAGTTCGGTGTAAATACCTTCTATCCATCACCCTATTAGAAGAAAGAGAAACAATAATAACTTAATTATCTCTTACACAGAAACTAATTATAATTCTCTGGATTCATAATCAATACTTTAAAGCTGTTCTATCTCAGAGAACAGTTTGTCAATATTTTATACATTGTTAATAATTCATGGGTTTATTACATAATCAAACAGGAATCTAACTGCAGAAGGCCTCAGCGCAGGAGGAAACGGCACCGGAAAAACGAAGTGGAAGAATGCAAAACCTCAAGGTACTGAGTGAGGGGGAGGTCGGCAGCTGCTCATACACACATCGCACCACCAGCCTGCTCTTCACCTCTGATCTGCGAGGGTAAGGCCGTGTGCGTAAGACAAGAAGGGTTGGTTAGAGGAAAGAAATACGCCAAAAATCCACATTGAAAGAATCAGTTAGAAGGGAGACTGACATTTTTCAAGCGTGATGTTGAATTTCAGTATTTCCACCGGGCGTGCGCATTTGGGAGCGGAGGAGAGAAGGGATGAGGACTGCTCCCTTTGAGATGCAACCAGCATTGTATTGGCTCAGCTGTATCATCAGCTCTGTTCTAAAAATGCAAAGAGGCACGGTTAAATCACAGTCTCCTTTCTTTATGTCCCTCCTTTCCTAAGTCAAACACTTGTCCCTGGTTACTGCAATGCCGCAAGTGTTGACTCCACTGTCCATATGCCTGAACCCAAGTCACCCAGGATGACGCAGCTGAAGAGTAACCCCTGCAGTGATCATCTCAGGATGATCTAATTGGCATTTGAAAGAGCTGATCATCACCTTTTGAAGAGGAGAGAACCCAAGGGAAATGTTGGAAAAGAGCGTTCCTCGGGTCAGCCTGACATTTGTCGTCCCATGCGTGGGAAAACATTTTCCCTGAAAATAAAATGTTACAGTCATGAGGACTTGGAAGCAAAACGGGGAAACTGTTGGCTGTGATCCTGAGCGATTAGGGACAGCTGCCTCTGCTAGTGTGCTAGCACGTGTGTCGTAGGAGAACGTAGAGCCCACAGCAGAGATGCAGTTTTTCTGGATCCTGCACAGAGATGTGATAAAAGACGACTTCTGCCTCCCAAAGTGTAGAGTCTAAGCAGGCGCAGCAGTGAAATCAAGGCTTAGCATCGCTTCCTTACCAAAGAGAAACCCAGCAGTGGAGCAGCAAGCCCTCTCGTTGGCACAGGGAGTGTCCAACTCTCATCTGCTAAGTGCTGCTGCAGCGTCTTGCACACAAAACCATCCTCTCTGTCAGTTTGTTTTACTTTAACGAGTGCAGAATGGGAGTGCTCTCTATTTTTTCTCTCTCTTAGTATTTGTATTGCACTTCATCAGGAGCAGGTTTGGTATGTCTGTAGTACAGTCCTGGACAGAGTAGTTCTCACCGCACACTTGTCATTTTCTTTGATTACGTTATTCTTTTTACATCATTATCAACTTTTTATAAGTGTCTATAAAATAGGTGCAGGATAGTAAAAGTCTTCAGAGTAAGTAAATGGACATTGTGCTAAATGAGTTATGTCTTTGATGCTATTATCTCTAAATCAGCATAGATTATTCAGGCTAGGGGCTTTTAGAATAATAAGTGGCTGAGATCATTTCTCAGTTCATCATCCTATTACCCGTAATGAGAAAATACTTCTAAATATGAAGATTACTCTTCCAAAAGATCCCTTGCGAACAATTCCCCAGGCACGAACAATATTTATTAACTCTTTTCTTTCTGCATGGAAGGGACTGAGAGAAGCTCAAAATCCTCAAGGATTATCCTGAAACATTCAGCAGCTCTGAATTTGCTATCACTCTCCTGGGACCCCTTCGGCTCTGCACTCCCATCTCTAACAGCATTTTCTTAGTTTCCACCTCCGCGGCTGCTTTTCTGCAGTATGTAAATTCAGCTGCTGGTGCTGAACCTGGAACGCGATAAAGCCTTTTAAAACTTCATTTCATTATTTTTGAGTGGCTCTGTTTATGCTGGCTTTAAGTTTCCTTTTCATCAAGTGTAAGTTTTACTGGTTCTCCAGCCAACGATTTCTACTTGCAAGCTTGACACAACGGCAGGCCCCCTTCCCAGCCCCCTTCCCTGCCCAAAGTGGGCAAGACCCTCGGCATACTCGTGATGAAGCTTCCCTGACATTCCTTTAGTTTTTCACACCGTCACTGACTCGTTTCCTTATCGTATAGGTAGAATTACCCGTTTTATTTATTGGGCTGCACATTTCTAAGAACCCATTTAATGCACAGTTTCATGAGATAGTTTTCATGGAATATAAACTTCTTATTCCAACTCTCAAGTAAAGGATTCCTTTTACCTTCCATGGAGCAATACACAGGTCTGTAAAAAAAAATACCTTCTTTTTCTGGTGGGCAAGGTGAGATTTCGACATACCACAGCTATGAGCTAATCCCACCTGAGGAATGCTGCTGCTCCTGCTGAGTTTGGTCCCTTTGTATTTCCAGGGAAGTCCAGGTCTGTGATTAAAGAGCTGATTAGGTGTCAAAAGCCTCCACAGAACCCTCCTGCATGTCCCTTGCAACACCACTTTACATCAGCTTCTGCTAACTGCATTATATAATTCCCCTATAATGTCCATTTACTCAGGTAGTAAAAGTCAAAACAGCTACAATAAGGCCAATGTCTGGCTTAACTATGACTGACTGGCCATCGCAGAGAAGGTTTCACAAAATCTTAGGCACTGTAAGTATGATCTGCTCCACCTTTTCTTCCTTATTGCAAAAATTACCACGCTTAGGTTTGCCAAATTAGTGCTGTACTTTCATGTGCGTAAAACCTTACTTCTGTAAATCATACGTATAATCTCTTTTCCTTTTACAACAGAGGATAAAGCAAATGCAAATGTGTTTTTTGCTCTGGGTTAACTGCTACACTTTGCATATTATACAAAGAGCAACTGCTACTTCCAACTTCTGCCCTACTTTGCTCTTCTTTTCTTACACTCTTTTCATGAAAAACTACCTGTGCTGGTCTAATTACCTATTGTAATTTGTGTGGTGGTGAGGTTTTTTCCAGAGACCTACATCTGCAAACAGCACATGCTGTTTGCAAATGTTTTATTTCAGGATTGTTTGCACGGCCTTTGGGCAACCGCCAGCCTAGTTATTGACAAGCAGCTCTTCTGTGGCAGTTTATGACAGACTTTTTTGTATCATCACAAAAGTTGAAAGAGTCTCTTGTTAACACCATGGCACACCAGAAGCCTGAGGTTTACTTGCTGGAATCATTTACTCGTATAAAACTTGGCTAGCAAGAACTTACAAAACAAAAAAAAAAAAAAGGAAGGCTGAGACCTAGTGTGAAGGGTGAGTTATTTTACAATTGCTTCCTGCGTGATCTTTACACTTTCATCCACAGTATTTCATGGTGGCTGCTGGCAGAGACAACATGCTGCATTAGAAGGACCCCACATCCCAGCCAGTATGACAGCCGACATAACCCAGGTTCGTAAAAAATAGATACCGGCTATTTGTCCAGTCTTTCATCATGAGATAATTTTCCATGATTCTCTACATGTAGCTCCATAATTACAGCCAGAGTACACTGTAAAATGTCAAAATTTAGAAAAATGTCACTGGAAATACCAGTGTCTCCCAGAGGATCTGTTCCATCACAGTTTTGCACACACACGTACATGTGATGATGAGAGGCTTATACACTATGAAATACAGTTTTTAAATGAAATTTGGTGGTTTTAACACATCTATTTTCCTTCATGCTGTTTTGCTGCACTGAATCTTTGAAATTCTGCATGATATTATCCCTTTTTTTTTTGCTTAGGCAGGGATGGATAAAGCAACAGGGCCACACATCTCGGCTTCCCTGACATAGGGTCAGAGCTCAAGCGGTGCTCGTGATACCGTAAGTGCTGTCGCTGTTATTAACCACGGCGGGGACAGAAACCACCACACTGACTCTGCATTAGTTAGAACAGCTAATGAAGTGATGCGATGCTATGATGCTATGCTCATTTAAATAGCTAATGCCCATGGCATGTGCCTCAGGCCCTGGGGCTTCAAGCAGCTGAAAGCCCTTGGTGAGCCCCACAGCTGCCGCGCTTTTCACCAAACTGCTCTTCTTTTCAGGGCCTTTAAAAACTTGTGTTAGGGTTGAGTGTTGCTCCAGTGAAATGCAGAGGCTGTGGCCAGCAGCTCAGAGGTATGGGATGTCTGGGAGGAAAATGTGTGGTCAGATGAGGTCCAGGAGAAACTCCGGGGCTTTGCTCATCCCTGGTGTGGCCTTTGCAGGGACATGTCTGACCAGCCAACTTACCAGCCGGAGGCTCTGGAGTGGCTTGGAGAGAGTGCCAGATCAGACCTGAAATGAACTGCACCATTGCATGAACGTTATTTCAGTGAGTATATGATGTTGTACAGGATACCAGAGCTTGACTTTTTGTTCTTGTGTAAAAACCATCTTCCTAAACAGTAAAAGCCCATTTTGCTATGTTGTGCAGACAGACATATCAGAAGGCAGGTCTCGTAGAGAGAGCACTGGGTGGGACTGAGCAGAACACAGTCCTGCTACATCCCTTCAAAGGATCCTTTGAAACATGTTAACCTAGTCTTGAGAGATGTTGTTTTTTTCTGAACCACATTAGTGTTGGTTTCTGAATTTAACGCAAGATATAAATCAGCCACTTTCAGCTGCATTTAACAGCCAGCACTATTTCACCTTTCCTGTGTCCTGAAGCTCCCCATAAAGCACACTGATTTTGCTTAAAACAACAACAACAAAAAAGTCTGTTTTCCATGAGAAATGAATTATATAATTTCAGCATGTCTTGTCTAGTGTTCATTATCCAGCTATTTAAAATAAAGTCTTTTGGGAAAGATGTCTTCATTTTAAAGAAGATTTTAAATTGATTTTTCATTGTTTAAGATTCAGTTCAAGAAAAGCGAAGACTGCTTTTCAGTACAGACAGGCTCCCAACGTGTGCTGCCAAAGTCTGTACTTGTCATTCTTTCAGTGGGAATAGCTGCTTTAGAAATGTTTATATATTATCAAAATTAGGTTCTAAAATGAGCTGCAGTATCTATAAAAAAAAGGGATAATATTATTTTAGAGAAACTAATTGGAAAGTTGTTTTTGGCTAAAGTAGTTATTATTTCCATTATGACAAGCTGGAAGCAGATGAAATTCACCTTTATCTTCCCCAGCCCAGTGTCTCACACTATTTATTCAAACTGAAATTAAAACCTGACAAAATCCCAGCGAGGCATTTCGCACCAGTTAAAGATTATTCTTCTGGAAAAGAACTTTTGTTCAACGATTTCATTATGTTGTTACAAATGTATTTATTATAAAAGGGTGATACATAAATCAAAAGCTATCTGTTCTTACATATCTCACCAAATAAAAAAAAAAAAAGGCTTAAGATTTTACTTTTCCCAGGAAACTAAAGTTTTGAGGAAAAAATGACCATCCCTCTTCATCATGGAGGGTGTGCTACAGCGCAAGGAAAACCGATGTGGGAAGAGGGATGCTCTGCAAGCTTTCGGCACCGGCGGAACCCTCGCTAGCCCTAGCACGTGCGAGGGCAGGGTCCAGCTGGGCACGTGCAAGAAAGGAAGAGCAGAAAATAAGGCAGAAAACTCTGGTTGCTTTAGGCTGCCTTTATTCTGCTGTGCCAACCTGTAGCTCTGTCCCCAGCGCCCAGGGAAAACCGGAGTGCCCTCCTTAGCTTTGCACGGGAGAAGGAAAGGGGGGAATTTTGAGCCTGCACATTGCATGGTTAAAACCAGCACAAAATAGCAGCTGGTCGTAGTATCTGCCAAGGGCTACACGCAGAGGTGTTATTCTTGGGTGAATTTAAAGCTTTGAGTCCTGTCCCCCCATGAAAAGTGGCCAGCCTTAGGGCAATACAAAGCAAAGCGAATCGGCGGAGTGCACAACATGGCAGTGGTGCTGGGCAAGCATCACTTGCATACGGAAGCAATGGGGTGAAAAATTGTTTCCTGCTCTAATAACTAAAGGATATTAAGAGGGATAGGTTCACAGGGGTGTGGGCTACTTTTCATATTTAGGAGAAATTTTCCAGAAGTGTAAAATGATAATTGCATGAGAAAAGGGTGGTTAATAATTCTCCCTGTTAATTCAAACGCACAAAAGTTAATTGCGGTTTGGCAGTCTGAGATATACAAATTAGGAGAGTTTAATTCTGCTAATCCTCACTTTAAGTTGCAGAGTATTGAATATAAATATGATCATCTCACAAAGGGACGAATCCTGCCTCCGCTGAAGCCAGCAGAAGCTTTTCCATTGACTTCAGAAGGAGCTGGGTTCAGTCCCAGGTGCCTGCGCTAGCCGTGCATGGATGAGTGAACTGGCTCAGAGAAAGGGAGACCAACATGATTTTTCTCTCAGAATATGGGCCAAAAATTCCTCAGAGATTCTGAAAAACTTTGGAAAACTTCCCCAGCCCCACTATTCAATTCATGCAGCTATTTTTGGCTATCCACATGCCCTGCGGGAGAGGTTGAGTTTTCTGTGGTTTTCCATTTCCCACTCATTGTCTGACTGATTAAATAACCAATGCCAAAACTCCCTAAAAAATCAAAGGCTGTACTACAAACTGTGCTATTTCACATTCAACAGCCTGCACCAGTCTGTCTGCTTTACCAAGCTCTCCTCCCTTCCCTGTATGCTGTTACCACCACTTGTTGTCTTACAGATCTCATTTGAGACCGCGTACGGTTTTAGCCCCTTCCTCCCATCAGTAAGCCTAGGGAGATCAGAAGAAAGCCAAGCAAACTTGCTGCCAGAGGCTGGATGTTGCGCTTTGATATAGGTGAAAATTTTGCTGTTGCTTCAGTGGATGTAGGATGAGGCATGAGGTCACGCACTACAGTATAGAAGCTTTCTGCCTCTGAGCTAGTGCATGCTTTTGGGCTAACTGTTGTCTTTGAACACCTCTAAAATGACAATAAAGCTATTTATCCATCTTTGTAAAGCATCTGCATACCTGTAGAGCTGAGAAGTGTAATTTAAGGTTGATCAAGTGAGCAGGACTTAATCTCTTATGGTGCGATATATCTGGGCCAAGCACCTTGCCATCATTTAATTTGAATTCATGTGTACAAATGACATGAGATAAATAGTACAAAGATCAGTCCAATCAGAAATGGATATTGCTTCAAAATACCCACTTGGCTTGAGATATTGCAAGAAAATCAATCCAGGATCTCTACAGAAGTGAGTAAGAACATAAGTCATCAAACACATCTGATGTGAGCCAAACCTCCTCATCTTGAGTTCAGTTATCACTGACATGGCAGCTATTATTCATCAATTTAGGAGGAAAAGCTGAACCCAGATTGTTTGCAAAACCTGTATGGTATTTCCAAACATTTCCCCTGCCTTCCTGGTGATGATTATTATATGCTGCTCTAATTAAACAGATTAATTTACATCTCCCATCATGAGAGGATACAAGCATCAGCGCAGATTTCTCTCTCTGGACTGCTTCCCTCAGTCACCGCTCATAGCTGTGAGGCTGCAGCAGTATTTGCTCCTTGGACCTTCAAAAATGCAGAAGCAGAGATGCTCTGTGATTCCAAATGAAATAATTCTGATGTCACAAGAAATGTCATTAAAACTACTGCAGTCTTTTAATAAGCTCCTTCTTGGGAGAATGGATTTTCAGCCTCTTCGCATCAGCGCTCGGCAGAGTAACTACGGCGAAGCTTTGTGCCAGCATCCCTGTTACAAAATCCGTTTCTCAAGGGTTTATAATTACAACATGCCTATAAAAATTTACTTTAGTCTGAAACCCAGGATATGGCTTCTCAGACGGGGAGGAAATATTGCTGGCTGAACTTGGTTTAAATCAATTTTGAGTTGCAAGAATCCAAAAATAATAAGGTTTGTGGGTTTTATATGCTTTTTCTGTGGTTCTATAACTCAGAAAGAAATCACTTTGTAAAATAAAGTGTCATGTTTGTTTATAAAGCAGAGCAGGAGAAAAAAATAACACAGATAAAAGTTCAGACTTTTTATAGTGGCTACTGAAAATTCTAAGAAAATAATTTTCTCAAAAAATTTCCCTATAGTGTCCTCATGCACAAGCCTTGCCCTGAACAGATACAATAACACATATTGCAGGAACTCAGCGGGGTTGGGGTTCACACGCTTGTAGAACTGGAGAGTTATTTTAAGCAGCTGGAGAAAGAAGGGATGGTAGTTCCTACATCAGATTTTGTTCATTGAGGCTGCTGCAATGAAGGTTAGTCTGCTCCGTCCCCATAGCCAGGACAGGAGAAGAGTCGTCGATGGGCAAAGATGCAAAAAGCCACATCGCTGAGACACCCTGCCACTGTGCTCAAATGTATTTACTGAGCCACGGTGCTCAAACGTATTTATTTACTAGCTTGTGGCTAGTCACAGGACAGAGACGCGTTCAGTCAAAACTGTCTTACAGTTAGCCAAGTGCAACAGGCATTTTCCCATTTTCCTCATTTCCACATTACGGCAGTGAGAAGGAAGACAGAATGTGCCCTTATAAGGATTGCTAATAAAAACATCAATAACTGGACTGCACGCAACTGAGAGTTCCCATTTATATTGGCATTGCCAAATGTCGCGCAATATTTAGCCTTTGGCTTTTATCAATAAAGAAAATAATGCTGCTGCTAAACTGAAATATTGATGACACAAGCAAAGCCCAGCACACAGAAAAAGACAGAAAACGAACGCTATAAATCTTAGTGCAATACTTTTAATTTCGTTTGGAATTCACAATCAGGTCAGTTTTATCCAATTAAGCATTATTCAGTCTGTCTTTGTCAGCTCTTCCCTGTTAGACAAAATGTTCCACTTCTCAATATTCTACTTCTGTATCAAATTGGCAGGGTCATTTTTCACATGGCAAGCTGGGATTAAGGTGATATTAAACCATTTTGCATACAACAAGTAAAAGCATGCTGCGACAAAAAGCGAGCTGTTTTCTTTTGTTGGTGTCATTACCGATGCCCTTCGTAGCTATTCTGGTGGCTTCCTGAATATCTACGGTTTTGCTAGCCCCATGGGATACTGATATGATATTGCAGGTTTGGAAACTGTGTTTGGACCCATAATCATAATCCTCTGATTTTCCCGTTAGCAGCTTTCGGCATAAAGAAGCAAGACATAGGTCGTCTTAGGGTAACCTCAGGACCCACGAACGGGCAGTACAGGTAAACCCCCCCAGTCTTGCAAAAATACACACTTGCCACAGGTGAGGTTTTCCCTTCCATTTGGAGGGAAGGAGGGAAGTGTTTTTAATTACTTCAGTTCAATTATTAATTTTATGCCTAGCACTATGACTTCTTTGTGGCCAGCAGGAGTAGGGAGGTGATTGTCCCCCTGTACTCGGCCCTGGTGAGGCCGCATCTCGAGTACTGGGTTCAGTTTTGGGCCCCTCACTACAAGAAAGACATTGAGGTGCTGGAGCGTGTCCAAAGAAGGGCAACGAGGCTGGTGAAGGGTCTGGAACACAAGTCCTATGAGGAGCGGCTGAGGGAACTGGGGATGTTTAGCCTGGAGAAAAGGAGGCTGAGGGGAGACCTTATTGCTCTCTACAACTACCTGAAAGGAGGTTGTAGAGAGATGGGGGTCGGACTCTTCTCCCTAGTAACAGACAACAAAACAAGAGGAAATGGCCTCAAGTTGCGCCAGGGGAGGTTTAGATTGGACATTCGTAAAAACTTCTTTACCGAAAGGGTTGTCAGGCATTGGAACAGGCTGCCCAGGGAGGTGGTGGAGTCCCCATCTCTGGGGGTATTCAAAAGGCGTTTAGATGTGTCCCTAAGGGATATGATTTAGTGGGGGACTTGGTAGTGATAGGTTAACAGTTGGACCCGATGATCTTGGAGGTCTCTTCCAACCAGAACAATTCTATGATTCTATGATTCTTTAAAGTCAACCTATATAAGAAGAGTTATCTCTTTTTGGGTGTGTTATTTCCACCTTGCAATGTATCAGGTATTTCACTCTCACAAAATGATTGAATAAATGATTAAAAAAAAAAAACAAAAAACACCTTTATCAAGGAACATTGTTATAAATGCATTTTGTTCTTCCTTCAACTTCAGGCTTTTAGTATTACTGATTCAGATCCCATATGTAAAGAAATATATTGAGGACGTGCGTGGGTATAAGAGGAAGTATGTATATTTTCCACACCTGGCTGAAATCCAAATGTATTCCTAAATCCTAAAGAAATTCTGCCCGTGAGTCATCCTGGTGGTGCAGTGTAGGAGTGTGCAACTGTGTGGGAAAGGGTGGGCTCTAATGAAGAGCATATAGTGCTATGCAGAGAGACTTGGGAATAAACTTGATTATGATGGTTTACACCAATCTAATGGTTGCCCAGGACTTTAAAAGCTTCGTTTCCACAGCAGTCCTGAAAATCCTGCAGAAGATGTTGAATGTGAAAGATGTTTGGATAATATAGTCTCAGCTTTGTTTTCGTACCCTGTTAGGTTTCCTAACTACCCCCGCAACTCAGTTCAGTCATGGCTCTAGGAAACGGTGCTCTCTGGTGCTAAAAGCCATTAGAGAGCCTATTTTACTCTAAATTTGCACTTAAACCATCAGGGCTTAACCATGCAACTATGGTTTCTGCAACCACACAGAAAAAAAAGAGGCAGGTGGCCAAGAAGGCCAACGGCATCCTGGCCTGTATCAGAAATAGTGTGGCCAGCAGGACCAGGGCAGGGATCGTCCCCCTGTGCTCGGCCCTGGTGAGGCCGCACCTCGAGTACTGGGTTCAGTTTTGGGCCCCTCACTACAAGAAAGACATTGAGGTGCTGGAGCGTGTCCAGAGACGGGCAACAAAGCTGGGGAAGGGTCTGGAGCACAAGTGCTGTGAGGAGCGGCTGAGGGAACTGGGGATGTTTAGCCTGGAGAAAAGGAGGCTGAGGGGAGACCTCACTCTCTACAACTCCCTGAAAGGAGGTTGTAGAGAGGTGGGGGTCGGTCTCTTCGACCAAGTAACAGGTGATGGGACAAGAGGAAACAGCCTCAAGTTGTGCCAGGGGTGGTTTAGATTGGATATTTGGAAAAATTTCTTCACTGAAAGGGTTGTCAGGCCCTGGAACAGGCTGCCCAGGGAAGTGGTTGAGGCACCATCCCTGGAAGTATTTAAAAGACGTGTAGATGTGGCGCTAAGGGACATGGGTTAGTGGTGGACTTGGTACTGCTGGGTTAACGGTTGGACTCGATCTTAAAGGTGTCTTCCAACCTAAATGATTCTATGATTCTAGGGAGCAATGTCACAAAACTAGTCACTTGGTATAGCCCCATGGCACGATGCAATCGATATACCATGAAACGTCACTGTTTACCTATCATCACTTTTTCAATCTTTTCTTTCTAAATGCCATGGAAAGCTAAGTAGCCTGATTTTTCTGAGTGAGCTTTTAAAAACACATTTTTCTTCCGTAACAGGAATTCCTCACGATCACTCCTGTGCTTCCTTTCTTCTACAGTTTGTCTGGCAAAGCAAAACAGACAGTCACCGATATTGAAGCAGTGCTATGCAGTGCAGGAGAACTCAGGAAGAAAAGAAAAAAACCCCAACGTGTAAGAAGATACACTTCCCAAATGAGGAAAAGCGAGATTCTCCCTGACCTTTTTCCCAGGGCAGCCCTCAGCCAGCAGCTTTCCCCATTGTTTTACGTTATCACTCCATTGCTTTTATCCTTCTTTTAGACCCTGCAGTTTCTTAGCCGGTATTGCAAAAGGTCAGAGAGGTTCATTGGTTCATCTCTTCTCTGTTGTACAAGACTTTCAGACAGGGATTTTTTTCCTTTCTCATCTTCATGTAGCTTTGTAATGAAATGCTAACTTGGTACCCATAAATCCAGTGACTTTCAGGTAAGTTTCAGATAGGCATCAGGGCTTTAAGGGACATATTAAAAAAGAAATGGGGTTTTTTTCTGGGTTTGTCCAGGAGCATCCAGGACTCATAAAACTTTACGTTAAATATCAGCCTCACTTTTCACAATATTGCAGTGATGAAGACCTAGCTCAAAATTGATTTATTGATCCCTAAAAAAGACAGATATATAAGGTTATTAAAGTTAACACGTCAATATGTGCAAAATCTATTATTTGAGCTTGTTAACATTCACGTGTTGGTTAACAGTGGCTATAAAAAGGACAAGGCAGACACCTCCCTCCTGAAACAACGGCTCATGGACAAGAATTCAGCATTACGCCTTTTGTGGTAAGTATCCACTTCTAGGCTGGAGTCACTGAGAAGTGCCAGTTGATGTTTAGTTCCTTCAAAAATTAAGCCATGTATGTAGTCCATGTTCCAAAATTTGTACTCTGTTTTTCCAGCTTTGGTGTCTATAGTCATACCAGGGTCTTACACATGTCTCTGAATTACTTGGCTAATTCCTTTTCCTACGCAGTTACTTGCAGGAAGAAAAAGTGAATGTTCACTGTGTTTGAAAATCAGCCATGAGCCAAAGCATGGATTTAAGGGCAGTTGAGGGCGCAGCTATATATATTTAGAGAAAAGTGTTTCACTTTACATATGTAAATGAAATACTTTTTCAGTAGAGAAAGCGAGGTTCTTGTGGTCCTTCATTTTGAATCCATTAGAGTTTTCACTAATTTATTCACATGCAGAGTTTCTGTCGCAGTGGGTTTGCGTTTGTCACATCACCTCAATTTTTCTAATGAGTTGCTAATGAGAGGTCAATTACTTATGGAAATTAGAAAAACATTCATTGAGGAACTGTACTGAGGTAGAGTGTGCTACCTCATAATGTTATGATATAAATCATTACAGCTTTAATGAGTATTTTACTCTTTTTCATGTTACAGCTTATTTCCCACCCTATAAAATGGCCTCAAGATGATTTTGAAATGCACATGAGCAACTGTCCTAAAAATGTTACCATATCGTATTTATGATAATTGCAGAAGAATACCTTACTTTTTGCTTTTGTCATTAAAAGTTTGCTCATGCATCAACATCTTGCTGTGAAAACTTCAGCTGATTAAAACAGAGGTGTTAGGAACACCAGATTTGCCATGCTGAATCAGAGCACTAATCTGTTATCCACCCCGGCTCCATTTCCAGCAGTCACCTTTGGTTTGGCACTACGGGGGAAAAAGGGACGTCCCGTAAAGCACCTGGCCAGCTGGATCATATCCAAACCGGTGCTTGCAACGGGTCCTCCTCACCCCTCTTTCGAATAACCAGGACTAGCAGCACTGCAAGAAAACAGCCAGAGCCTGCAGCACTTCACCCCGACCCCCAGTGTTGGTGAACTCCACGCCCATCTTTTTAGTGAAAGACCTTCAGGAATTCGCGGCGGGTAAGAAGTTTAAATGTTCGTTTCACAATTCACATTCTTCCTGGGCACCTATTTTGCACTTTTTAAAGGTCTTGAATGAATGGCACAGAAACAGAGGAAAAGAGGCAAAAAGAATTCAAGGGACCAAGATGGATAGTGGGTTAGTTGCAGAATCATGCAATTAAATTTAGAGGCCAGGGATATAATTCACTGATGAAATTCAGCTTTGCGCTGTCATAAGTTATTATTTCAGAGCAGAAGATGAAATGGCCAGAGAGGGGAAAGTGTACAAGCAGAAGTATAATTGGACTTCAGTATTCCACATTGATACCCTGAGACTTCCACTGCTAAGCACTGTTTCAGCGTCCGACCAGGGTAACACTGCAGTGAACAAATGTAAGATCTCCTATATTCAGAGCATTAGATTATTCCATTTACACTGCAGGAGCTGTAAATCAAGAGCAAAACACACCCTGTTATGTGCTACAAGACAGTTTTGTTGACCTTTCTTTCCAAACACGTTCTGAACACACATGTTTTTTATGTGAGTCTCATTCACTTCAGCTTTACTGTCTCGAATACAGATTTAAATTGGGGGGAGAGAAGAAAAGAAAAAAAAATCAGACCTTGAAACCAAGCAGCTATCCACAGAGAAGGCATGTGGCAGCTGGTTAAACAAAAAAAATTAATGTATCATCACATGGATGTGATTTTCTTCGTTTCTAAAGAATTACAAGGTCTTTGTCCCTTTGAACGAGGCGCAGCCTGGGTTTAGGTGAAAACCTTGCAGTTATTTGACTTAGGTGTGTTCAGAGCCTGTCATTTTGGTGCAAAGAAATCCATTGTGCGTGTTAAGGGGTAAATCAGTTGGTCCAAAGCTCGCTTCTGCCACTTACGCTTAGTATCACCTTGGGTAGCACTCACATGTATCTCTCTAATTCCCCCTCCCTTCCTTTCTCCTTCGAAAGATAAACATAGTAACAGCAATGAGGTGTCTGACTACTAATCAAAAACAGTATAATACTGCACAGATCAGCTCCATGATGGAATAAAGAAGAAGTAAGCGTGAATCTAAGTACCTTCTCCTCATATCATGGCCTCTACATTGTTTGCAGGAGCATTTTTGTCAGGCAGCGATGAAAGGCTGAGAACAAAGTGAGTAAAATTTCCTTTTACTGCTTAAAAATTCTCAGCTGGTTTGCTATATCAAAAAGCTGTCTCTTTAAACAAATCACACGGTTAAAAATGCCAAGTTATAATTCAGCAACTAACTCGGAAAATGACAATTTAATCAATCAGAACCAACCCTCATGAAAAAGAAAAAAAAAAGAAAAAAGAAAAAATCTTCAAGCTTTCATGCAATGTGAGTGGTTGAAACTATAAAAAGGTTCAATCACTGTAGAACAAGCCTGCAGCATCAATGTTTATTAAAGTCAGGGGAGCCATTTATTGACCTGGGAAATAGCAAAGCACCAGCAGCACTGCTGGATTGCGTTTTTATAGTTAACAAATGGAAGGTGATATTTTCCTTTTCTCTTTTAATTGTGATTCCATCAAATCCAAAAAGTTAAAAGCCCCTTGATTTTTAAAGAGAAGGACGCTCCACACCGTTCTTCAGTCATTCTCTCTGCTCTGACTCCTGGCACTGGGATATATCAAATCATTGCGACACAGGATCAAATTTTTAGGCTCATCCACATGCTAGCAGAATGACAGACGGGTGTGTGTTCCCCCCGCCACTTTAGGTGACGGCAGAAGATACGGAGCTACCATTATGAAGCTGCTTCTTTCTGTAATCAAAAAGGAATTACTGTATTTATTCACATAAAGGTCACCCTGCCACCGGGGCAGCCAAAAGCACTCAGCATGAATTGTCTTCTCCCAAACTGACAACAGGCACTTTCTCTAGACAAAGACATGTCTTGGTCGTTCTGGAGATTTTGTAACTCTATTTTGCTACAAGCACATTTTTAAAGCGCACCTTTTCACGCTGCATAAATTGTGAACCACATCAGGCTATTAAAAGGAAAGCATCAGCAACGTGAACTGTGCTTACGGATCTGTGTCACCCAAATTACAGGAGTTTAGCTTCTGCTTCATTTTTTCCGTATCGTTCCCCATCCACAGGAAACCTTGGGGTCAACTGAGGAACACGGGGCAGGGATTTAAAACACTCTGCGTGTGTCAGCTGCTACGTAAACCGGTGCCAATGCCAGAAAAGGGGACTTCAAAAGCTAAGAGGATGAGTCAGTGCAGTCTGAGCTGACATACTGCATGCTGAAGCCAAGAGCTGTAGCTAACCCACGTCCTCCGCGGATGAGGTACAAAGCGGGCTGAGCAACGCACGCGGGCCAGCGGGTTACACATGCACGCATCAAAGGGTAATGAATATTGTAACAAATCCTCGGTCACCTAGGACCTTAGCAGTTGTCAATACGCTGCATGCATTAGCGGCTCAGAGCTTGGTGGGAGGAAGAGAGATAAAAAACGAGTCCTCCGCTTCAAAACCGCGTCTCTCTACCGCTTGGAGAATTTCACACTATTTCTGTACGGAGCACAGGGTACAAAACTGCCTGTCTGATCCCACCCAGTCGCACGCAGCACTTCACACCTTCCTTTCAGGTTTGCAAACAGACCTCCAGCAGCTCTACTTCTCATTTTCTTCTCCTCATTCACAGAGAAAAACGCATAATATCCTTACTTAAAACAGAGTGGGGGAGTTTGACACAAATTAATGACTCACTTGTCATACTTTAAGAATTTTGATATTTGCAGGGGGAAAAAAAGGCTTCAAGTATTTTGAGAGATGTAAAAAGCTGTTTCAGAATTCAAAGACAGCTCATAAAAAATCAAGTCAACTGATAGGTTGGTGTAAGGTTTGAGATACCCATTTTGCGCTAAAATCACAATACTGCGAGAGTATGAATAAATAAAAGGTTACGGAAAAAGTAACCCCCGAGTTCCCTCAAATTAGAACCCATTGGCATGAAATTAGTTCACAGTTGTCACTTGGGTTGCTCCAAGAGAGATTACTTCTTAAATAATGTTAACGACAACTTTGATTTGACTTCTGTAATTACTAGAGGGAGAAGGGACCGCATATCCTAGGAAGAAAAGTCTTTTATCTGCTTGTTTAATGTACAATCTTTGATGAGATGGAGCTCCTTTCCCTTGAGTTATTTCCCTGAGCATTTTTGTTTTGAAAAAGATATGGATTTCCAGGTTGAAAGCGGAGCTGCTGTGCAGCTGTCAGAGCCGTGGGAGAAGTGTCTAATTGTCATTTACAATGACCCTTGATTCTTCTCTAAATAGAGCATGTCTCCTACTTCATCTCCTCACCCTTGCTCCGCCTCACAAGCAGGCGTATTTACAGGGCTGGATTCTTCTCTGAGCTACCTCCACCACCACCAGTAAATCATAAAAATTTCTCCTATAATCAATGGAGTGTCTTCAGATTTACCAGACAGTATAATCTGGTCCATGAGACAGCTGATTGTTATCTATAACCTCCCCATCCAATTCAAGCGATGGGAGATGTAATCCAAAAATTTCCTTCGGACTTTTTTACTGCCAAAATAGATCAAACTCTGTGGCAGCCTTTTTACAATCTCCACTTTTCTAAATAAACATCACACAGCCTGTACTGCCTTTACTGCAAAACACTTCTCCCTGCCTGTACCGAGGCGGGTTGTTAGCTGATGTGCTGACACACAGGGCAAACAGTGGCAGCATCTCCGTGCAAGCCCGTGGTGCGGCACCAAGACACGGGGTGTCATGGGGCTCGGGGTGCGGATCCCGAGCTCTCGCTCAGCACGGAGCACTGAAAATAATCCTCGTGGTTAGATGAGTTGAAAACCCCTTGCACTGTCCCCCTCCCAGTTAGACATCGCATGGCGTTGTAAATTATTAGACTCAGCTCCCAAAGATTAACGGGTTGGTGGTATCACACTCCTTCACATCAAAGGTGTCGGGCAGCAGATACGTGCAGCGGCTGCATGCAAAAGAGGGTGCAAGCAGGCGCTGCTGAAGAAGGGGGCCGCAGGAACTGACGAGCCGGGTTGCCCCACGGGCAGGACAGGGGGGACGGGAATAGCTCTCGCAAAGGGCACCAAGCAGAGCCGGGCACTGCCATGGCTCAGTGGCTGGAGAAGTGCTGACGGGCGCGCAGGAATGTATTTAGAAGGAATCATTCAAGTACGTTCCCGGACTGTAAATTAACTGAAACTGCTCAGAAAAAGCCCTGAGTGACATTGAAGGCCATGCAATTAAACGCAGGGCTCCGATTTGCAATGATCAACAAAAAGCAAATACATTATTAGAATGCACGGCAAATAGAAAATAACACCAAAAATGGTGAGATTATGGCTGTACTGTGCCTTTATATTAATTAACAGCTTTCCCCTATTGGTTTGCTTACTAAGATTCAAACATATTCATTCCTTGATGTGCATTTGTATTCATAAAACTGCAAATTTCTTCCCAGCTTTCTTTTGTTGGGAAGGGTTGATAGCTGTTAATGAGAAAGTGAACAGAGAAGGAGCTAAACATGATGGGGCCAAACGAAGCAAGATAGCTCCCACACTCACAAAGAGACTTTCTCGCCTGGGCCTTGAATTTCAGAGCAGCTTCAACTCATTTACAGAACCTGGAAATGAAGGTGCCTTGCCTATATGAAAATTAAATATTTCCATGCGGTGTTATGACTTTGCCTTGAAGCAGTTGTGGCTCCATGTTTCATTCATGTTTGTGGCCATTTTAACTCACTGAGCTTAACTGTGTAATAAGAATGCCTGGATGCGGATAATTCTTCCTCCTTTCCCACTGCAATCAGGTTTTGCCCTTCATTATACGTTTTTGTGGACTCTTTTAGAGCATAAATCTTTACAGAGTTCTTCAAGCTTTGACCTACATCTTGCATATAGGGGAACTTTTCTCCCTAGATTGTCTTTTGGAGCACACCAGTTCATTACAGTTTTGAACACTGAACCCTCACTCTCATTACTTTATCGCCTGGTTTATGTGCTGAATGTCAAAACAGGCGTCAGAAATCTGATTTATGAGGATATATACAGAAATTGTGGTACCTGCTTGTGACGGGGAGTCAGCTGGCAATTTCTTATCAGGATTTCCTCCTCAGCTACCAGGGCCTAGCCTGGCAGCCCAAAGACAGCACTGCCAAGATTGAACTCCAAGATCATGATTCAGGACTAACGAAGCTTTGAAGCTTTTTGTACTATCTTTGAATTTATGTGCTTTCCAGTTTTAATCACATTTGACCATTTTGTGATTTTTCTTTTTGCAAGTAGAAGTCAGTGCTAGTTTTAAAAAATGAAAGCTATACAAGTCAAGCAGTCTCCAAATGCCAGTTTGAGATAGATTTTGTACTCTCGTTCCTTCTCTCTTTGAACTATCAGAAAATTATGGATGAAACCGTAAGCCAGCAGCACTCCAGAATGCAGAAGCGTTGGTAAGAAATCTCAGGTTGCCCTACTAATTTGCCATTTCATACCGAGTCAGATTTATCTCCTGCTCACACACCCGATCTCCCTCACCCCACATAACCGGCTCTGTGCAGGAAAGTTGTTTTTTAACGTTGTATTTCCACCACCCGTGCACCCCCGCGGCCCCTATACGCCGCGCCGCTACTCCGGGCTGTGGGCAGGGGCCTGTCCCTGCGGCCGCGCCCCGGACGCGGAGGGTGGAGCCGCGCGGCCGCCTCCTCCCGCTCCTCCTCCGGCGTGCGCGGCTGCGGCGCTACGCGAGCGCGGGGATCCAGTGCGGCCTCCGGGCAGCGCCGCCGCCATGGCCGGGGAGGTGAAAACGAAGCTGTCCAAGAACCTGCTGCGCATGAAGGTGAGGCGGGGGGCAGCGGGGGCGGGCCGGGAGCGGGGCAGGCGGGCGGGGAAGGAAGGGGGGGAGGCCTGAGGCCCGGTCCGCGGTGGGCTGAGGAGAAGGCGGCCGGGCCCGGCTGCGGGGGCGCTGGGAGCGGCGCCCCGCCCCGCTGCTGCGGGGGAGCTGGCCGCCGCGGGCCCGGTGCCGTGAGGCGGCCCCGGGCGCGGGAGGATGGGGCCGCCGCCGCCGGCGTGTGCCTGGGCCGCGCCGGCCCCCGAGGGGTGTGAGGCGGCCCGTGAGGGGCCGAGCCGTGCTGTGAACAGCTGCGGGGTCTCCGGGATAAATCAGGCCGTCTCGGAGCCCCTTCCCTGGCTTGGGGCATTTTCCGTATCTACACCTGGCCACGCAGCGTCTGTCCTGGTCTGACACACGGGCACGAGTGTCTCCTACCTCCCGTAACGCACGCTTTAAAATACATGTCTGTTTGTCTTCAGCTTCGCTTGCCCTTTCGCTCAGGCCTGCAGCATTCTGGGCTGCTCCCTTCCAACTTCGCCGGCAAGAGGCGATTTCAGAGAGCTGTCACCGAATACCGGGCTGCTAAACGCTGGCGAGAGGTCTCGGGGGGTTATAAACTGCAGGGTGCTGGAGGGTTTGGTCCAGGAAAGCAACTTCATGATTGCAGCGAAAGTCTCACCCTAGGAAGAGCCAACTTTTGGGCACCATTTGAGAGTCTCTTCGTTCCACCTGGTTTCTCTGCAGTTAGGTTGCTTATTGTGAATAAAAATGATAAGAGATCTTCCCCCACAACACACACACACACACACGTTGAAATTAAAATATTAATGTTGCGTGCCTGACTTGGGGGGCTTTTAATCTTGACAAAAAAATGTTTCTTTTTTTTTTCCTGTGTCCATTTTTTTATTTATTTACATTGATGGCTAATAAAATACCCAGCCTGAATGGCAGTGTTAACCGCCTTTCCCAACTCATAAATGCAAGGGCTGTTAGTAACATCGTGACGTGCCTGTTACCCTTGGAATTGTGAATTTCATGTCAAGTCCAATGTGAAATTAGTCTCCACTTACTGGCTAATGGATTCTGCTTCACGTCGTGTACTACAACACCTAATTCAGTAGAGGACATTCTCCTGTGATTGATGGGTTTTTATTGCTGGAAAACAACCAGTAAAAGTTGAGTTGCCATTAATTTTTTTAAAAATGTTAATATCCATTACATTTTTATAACTGAATATGATGGACCCTTTGTGGCTTCTTGCTTGTGATGTTTTATTTAACCACATGTTTTTCCCCCACATATTTATAGAATCATAGAATCGTTCTGCTTGGAAGAGACCTCCAAGATCATTGGGTCCAACTGTTAACCTATCACTACCAAGTCCCCCACTAAATCATATCCCTTAGCGCCACACCTACACGTCTTTTGAATACCTCCAGGGATGGGGACTCCACCACCTCCCTGGGCAGCCTGTTCCAATGCCTGACAACCCTTTCGGTGCAGAAATGTTTCCAAATATCCAATCTAAACCTCCTCTGGCGCAACTTGAGGCCATTTCCTCTTGTTCTGTCGTCTGTTACTAGGCTGAAGAGACCGACCCCCACCTCTCTACAACCTCCTTTCAGGTAGTTGTAGAGAGCGAGAAGGTCTCCCCTCAGTCTCCTTTTCTCCAGGCTAAACATCCCCAGTTCCCTCAGCCGCTCCTCACAGCACTTGTGCTCCAGACCCTTCCCCAGCTTTGTTGCCCGTCTCTGGACACACTCCAGCACCTCAATGTCTGTCTTGGAGTGAGGAGCCCAAAACTGAACCCAGTACTCGAGGTGCGGCCTCACCAGGGCCGAGTACAGGGGGACGATCCCTGCCCTGGTCCTGCCAGCCACACTATTTCTGATACAGGCCAGGATGCCGTTGGCCTTCTTGGCCACCTGGGCACACTGCTGGCTCATATTCAGCCAGCTGTCGACCAACCTCCCCAGGTCCTTTTCTGCTGGGCACTTTCCAGCCACTCCCCCCAAGCCTGTAGCGCTGCCTGGCGTTGTTAATATGGGACTATATTTCAGACCCTGGTTGAAAGGAGTTTAGCTGACTTCAGGTCAATCTACCATGTAAAGTGTACTCTTCTATAATAAGATGGTGGAATATTTACCCCAATTAACAGGTGCTGCTAATGAAAGACTAAAACTCATGCACAGAGGGAATGCAACACATCTTGCCTCGCTCTCAAAAGGGAGGAGATGTTGAGCTTAGCCAGCAGTGTATGACAGAGTAAGACTCCCATAACCTGGATTGCAACATCATTATTTTTTCTTGTTTTTATGTAATGCTCTCTTTTTAAAGTAAAAATTCTGCTCCTGTTTTTTGCCAGTTTATTACCCCCCTGGAGATTTCAAAAGCCAGTTTTTAGATTTTCTTCCTTGGAAGGCTGTGGAGAGGCAGCCTGTGAATGTGCTGCCGTGACATTTGCGGGTTTACAGTCTGGGCAGTAGTAACCAGCTTTGAAGAGATGAGTAGGTTTTGAAAAGGTCATACACAGGTCTTGTGTTTAGCACTTTCCTTCTGCAGATCTTCTTGTTTACAAATGTTTTAATTAATACTTTAGCAGCTGCTTCCGCAGGTACTGATAAGATGTATTATCGCAACTCAACACGTAGGTGAAGTGTCAGCCAAAGGTGACCTGTGGTCTGTGGTAGCGTTGTGAAGACCCTTTGCGCTAAGTACCGGACCACACGTGCTCACCTCTTGATGTCAAAGGATGGCTCATGCTGTTAGATCTTGCGCCATTTGACCTAAGTCCCATTGCTTGGGGAAATTAATCCAAATAATCACTCGGTTACTGACTTACATACTCTTGTGTCTACCACAATGGGTATACTTTTCATTCATCCATGTGTGTTTACATTTTATATAAATGTGATCACGTATTTTTTATCTAGTTATTCCTGTAGTAATCTTTAGGAACATAATCTTTAAAATGTAATGTGAAATGATTATTTAATTGGGTGCTTGTAGCAGAATTTCTCCTGTTGAGATTTCTGACTGGCTAACCAATTTCCTTGAGCAATATGGTTTTCCACATGATAGATTCCCTTATTTTCCTCGAGAAGATACTGTAATTTTAATTGGAAAGCTTTGACATATTTTGGATTGACTCAGAAAGAAAAGTCAATTTTTCTTTCATTAAAGATCTTGTACAAATGGATGCAAATAGAAATATAAATGGAAATTGAGACACTAGCACTATATTGGCTTTTACTTCAGAGTTTGGTTTGGTTTGCTTGGGCATTTTGTAAAGACTGAAAAGGTGTGTGAGGTGTATATAATACATATATTACACATCCGTATTACCTATATATTTTAAGCTCAGTAATGCAGGTTTTTTGTGGGAGGGAAATGTTTTGTGATGCCTTCTTGGGCTTTATCCCCAACCAAGCCCTTTTTAGCTGGGACCTAAACAATGTCCAAGTCTCTGCTAGTGTTCAAGGGACGTATGTGCCCCACTGGCATGTTATCTGTCAGCCTGCAGGCTTATCTAAACACAAAAATAATGCTGCATTAAATGAGAGGGGTAAAATTAATTAATATGAAATTCCTCTGCAGTGTTGCACATACAGGTATGCTTTGATAGCCACAACGCAATTTTTGTACAGGAGTGTGTATGAACTCTGCTGGTAGACTTGCCTCTAGCTGGGCATTACATTGGTATAAATGTGCACCTCTGACACATACAGTTACTCCAACACTTTCTATAGACCCTCAGGGAGGTCCCAGCTCCTAGGGATGCGAGAATATAAGGATTACACCTGTAAAGTTGTGAAGAGTTCTGTTTTTTCCAGCACGTTTGGTTAATGTCGATACTTAAATTACCACTCAATTCAGGCACCTGACTTGAGACAAATGGAAATAAAAGGGATGTTTCACATCTATCAGGTCTGTAGTTTTGCAGTCTCAGCAATTTTTCATAGGCCATGACAGATGTCCTCTTTTACTCCCAGCTGTGAGAAGGGTTACTGTTCCTATCTGCCTTTTCCCATCCTCTGCCAAAGCTTATCACTGAGGAAGCAATTTATAGGAATGTCTTTGTATTAGGCAAAATTAGCAGCCATACCCTAAATGAAATTATTGGTCTCAACTAACTTGGCGGACTCTTCCTGCAGTGAGTTAACAGGTGCTTACACATACTGCTTGACTGGTACTTTGGTGGGTCATCCGTGAGAAGTTAAGAGCTGGTAACATCTTCCGCTAGCACAGCTGGATACAGAAGACTTCTTTTTGTAGCCTCCGTTACTTTTTTCCACTGCCAAAGGCAGGTTCCAGCCTCCAGGGCTACAAACGCAAGCCAGTTCATTAAATGAAATCTGAGAAAAGAAGAGGATGGTTGAAAGTATAGATGTTTCAAACAATGGCCAACCTGGTATGACCTACCTCTAGCTCTGAGCTCCAGTGATGTTTGTATGGGTGCTGTTGGTTTCTGATATGCAGCAGTAACTTTAACATCATTATGTTCTCTCCAGCCTTTGCTGAAACACTGGAAAAATCTTAGCAAAGCTATGGAGTTGTAACAACTCAGATCCATCAAAACTAACCAGGAAAGGTCTGTTTCTTTGTATGTAAGTACAGGTGTGGATGACTGTTGACTTCCAGTAGATAGTTGTGATCAGCAGTTGTGTACTTTTCCATTGCCTGTTTGCCCAAACTTAGACCAAACCCAGAGAAAAATCACAAAAAGCATTTACTTTTTATCAGCTCTTAAATACTACATAATGGATAATTGTCATGTAATTATTGCATATTCAGAACATACTCATGATGCAAAAAACTGAAACTGTGTGTTTATGTGTCTTTCTTTTTAGTTCATGCAAAGGGGTTTGGATTCACAAACTAAAAAACAACTAGAAGAGGAAGAAAAGAAGATAATTAGTGAAGAACACTGGTATCTTGATTTACCAGATCTAAAGGAGAAAGAGTAAGCTTGTACCCTTTTGTACTTCTTATCGTCATTGTTGTGAAGTGGGAATAGAATCTACATATTTTTTCCTATAAAAGAAGTATTATTAATAACCAATTAAGAGAAGCAAAAATAGTGACAGACTGGCATTACAGCTTTTTTTATTATTTATTTTCAGGGACATTCTCAAGGTTGCCTAGTGCAGTTTGACCTACTTTCAGTTCTTGTCTGTGTTGTTTTCTTTCACTCACAGTTTCTTCTAGATGCATGTAATTAGTTTCTTTCAGGCAGGGACCAATTCATTCACTGCTGCTTTTTCCCTTCATTTGAAAAAAGAAGTTTGAAACTTTGTGTTAGTAAATTCAGCTCCAGTCACACGGTTAGGTCTATTCAGGACAGTTCTGTCTTCTTGAGTCCAGCTCACTTCAAATCCTGTTTTTGAAATAGAAGAGATAATGGCAAAAATAAAGGAAGGCTTAGCTAATAAGGAAGAAAATGTCCATTCTTGCTATTTAGAAAGGTGCTTTAAATAGCAAGAGAACTACTTTTAAAATTGCTTGATTTTTGTCCTTTCAAAAGAGGACAAAAATTCCATTGAGGGAGAACATACATAATTTTTAAAAAGCTGGGATCCAGGGAATTAACTGTAGTTGAATAAGGTCATTGATAAACTATTTTCCATTACTTTTGGTGGATATGACAAAAAGGTATTTGAGGTTCAGTTGCAGCAAGGAAGGTTCAAGCTGGACACTGGGAGAATTTTTCTAACAATGAGGCTATTGAAGCACTGGAATAGATTGCCTAAGGAGGCACTTCATCACTGGAAGTCTTTTGAGGAGAGGTTAGATGGACCTCTGCTGTTCATGGTACATGTTTAACTGATCCTACCTTGAGGTATGAGAATGAGCTCGATCTCTTCAGCCTAACTTCCTATGATTGTAGGAGCTTGTTTTACATGGGAGATGAAGAGGATGAGGGAAGAGGTGCATATGTGTGCGAGGAAAAGAAGGATGGAACAATTCATGGAAGTACTTTTATCGAACATGTGTATTATGAACGCCTCAGGGTCATGTTTCTTTTCTCGTTCCATGCTCATTAAAAGAGGAAAAAAGGAGGGAGAAAGGGGAAATCTTTCTCTGCTGAACAGAGAATTACAGAGTGTTTTATATCCTGACAGACTCAACTAATGCCAGGTCTAACATCACAATGAAAAATTAATTAGAAGCTTTTGCTGGTATAGTAATGCCACCTGGAGAGTGATATTTATGTGGTATTTTTATTCTGGCAAAAGCATTAATGTAGGTGGAATCATACCAGCAAAGAGTGCTTTTTGTCAGGAGAGTTAATTTTGCTTGTGGAACTGGCACAGTTTGCTTTGCTGGCAAAAAGTATTCCTTTGCACTCCAAGCTCCTTGTATTGAAAGATTTATCAGAGCAATTAAGCTTCAGAAAGTAGTTGATGGTTTAAAATACACTGTGGTTTTGTTTAGTTGTGTGGGGGGAAGACAGCAAATGCTTTTTGCATTTGTTTAATTTGATTATTTTAAAGCGCACTGTTTGACAAATGCTGGGTTTGGGGTTTCATGCAGGAGCTTTATAATAGAAGAGAGGAGCTTTATGCCATGTGAGGATCTACTTTATGGCAGAATGTCCTTCAAAGGATTCAATCCAGAAATTGAGGTACCGTTTAAATATTCTGTTTGAGATGGTCTCGCATTAGGATTGAAGCCCTCGGGGATGGGGATTTGAGTGTTCATTCTCCATGCTGTTTAGCCTTTGCAGCACCTTCCATAAATCCTCCCACATACAGGAAATCCCTGATTCAAACCAAAATGTTGATCAATGCAGCACTGGTAAATAGAAGCTTTTTATCTCTTTGTGTTGATGGTCAGTAATTGCATGACTCCTCCCTGAAGTGAGGAAACTGTCCCACATGCTGCTCATCAAAACAATAGCTCACTTTTCCTCCTGTCATTTAATTTAGAGTCCAATCCTACAAACATTCAACCCTATTTATTCAACACTTCCTTGAATAAGTAAGGGCTTAAAGTTCCAAAGTAAAAATTCTGGGCAAGAGTCTCTTTAATTTCTTTCTGGCATGATTCATGCTGATAGAACTACAATGAGATAGTAATAAAAATGTTACCACTGAACTGAAGCAAGAGGATGAAGGTGTAAAGACTAAGAGGTATGCAAAAGGCTATGCAATGTGATTTACTAGGGGATTCTTTTAGTTATTTTGAACTTGCTCTCGCTGTGACTTGGCATATTATCGCTTCATGGGTTTTACTAGTAGTTTATTGTAAATCCTTGCAGATATTTTTCCTTCTTAACAAAAACATTTCAAGGACTATGTGCTAACATCACAATGAAAAATTAATTATGATCTAATTCTCTGGTCTCCTGAAGATGTCTGGCATGCCCTTGAGGATGTTTGAATAGTACAATTCACTGAAAACCCTGTCTCTGTGTTGCCTCTTTTCCCAAAGGCAAACTCTAAGCTCAGCTTAGCGACAGGCAGGCATGTTGCCTTTTTTTCATGAGTTTTCGTAACAGTATGCTCAAGCCTGACCAGGGAACAGCAAATAATTATTAAATTTGATTCTTACCTTTTATGCGTTTCTCCTACCAGTGAATTTCAGCATAGTTGCTATTGTGTCAGGGTTACATGTTTAAGCTATTTCTTACTTCATTTTCAGAAGTTAATGATCCAAATGAACTCTAGGTGCAAGGAAGAAGAAATTGAAGTGGATGATAAAATGGAGGCTGATGTGTCAGATGAAGAAATGGCCAGAAGGTAAGTTGTATTTTATGACATAATCAATATTAGTTAGGAATAGGGTATGTTACTGCATTATGTGCAGGAAAATAAACCCAAAAAGCAAACAAACAAAATAAAACCAAAAAGACCCACAACAGAATATGGTACTTTACAGAACTGATTTTCTAGGAATTCTGGTGTGTATTCAGTGGAATCTCCATCACTTTTGGGGGTAAAATATCTTGTAGGGGGTTTCTGCCCTTTGATATCCAGGTATTCCATGCTAATTCCCTCCTTGTTCCAGATTGCTAACAAACCCGAACTATCAGAATGAATAATAATGTAGTAAGGGATCACGTAGTACTTGTGCTTCTTAAGCTTCTGATGACTGGCTTTTTTACACCACTTAAATTGTTGATTAGATTTCTGATTTGCACCATTGAAGTTTTCTCTGATTTTAGTAAAAGCTGTACATTTTTTATTATCTTTACAGATATGAAACACTAGTGGGAACAATAGGGAAGAAATTCTTGAGAAAAAGAGACCAGCGAGTACTGCAGGATGAAGATGAAGATGGGAATAGTAACACAAGACCTAGCAAAAAAGCTAAGAAAAAGTTCTTAAAACCTCAGGATTAATGTCAACTGCACAACTGGAGCTAATAGAAACTTTATCTACCAAATATAGTACCATGAACTGGAGATTGTTTGGAGTTTTTGCTATTTAATGTAAAGGATAGATTTGTAAATCTGAGTCTGTTATTATTGAAATTTCTACCATCCACATGACAAACATTTTCCAAAGTGGATGTGTATATAATGGATGTCATACATCCTTTCCTCTCTCAGCAGCTTTTAACGTGTGGGGAACTAATCCCATCAGCCTTTTTTAATGTGGTGCATAACTAGATCGAGTGTCACATGCAATTGAGAGCAATATTATTTACAATTTATGATAACATCTGAAAGAAGTATTTGGAGTAAAGACAAGCTTGGTCCAATCCAGTAAGGCAGTTCAGCTTTCACTGCTTTTTTTTGTTAGGAAAATGAAAACCTTTACTGTCTTCAAATTGAAAAAACAGTCAGCAGAAACATGTATTTTTTTTTTTTACTGTGCTAAAAATAAGATGGGAGAAGGACAGAGAGATAAAATCCATGTTGTTGAATTTTATTTTTTATAAAGCCTATTTAAAAATAGAGGGGTTTGTAGTAAAACTTTTTTTTATAGAGCAAGCCAAATATTGGGCAACGTTTACAGTTTGACACTTGAGCAGATTGTGAGTATTAATTTCTGTCTTCCAAAAGCAGTTTGCTAATCTTGTCTCTTTTTCAGCAAAAAAATTCCATCTTATAATTATCTAGGTCTTGTCATAAAAGCATAATAACGGCTTTAGAAACATATTTGAAAGCTGAATAAAAACTGATTTTTTTGTGGTTAATGATTGTGGTTTAGCTAATTTAATGTAAAAAATGATGCTTAATACAGTCTGATATAAGAAGTGATCCTGTTTTGTACTGGCCACAGATGTCCCCAAATATTAGTTGACTGCACTGACTTTTTCTGTTTATCATGTGATGAAGACGTCTGAAGTAATGTAGGACAGAAGCATCGTGCCCTTTGGTCAGTCAGTGCTCTGGGCCTATTGAAAAATGTCAATGTGGTCTTGTCTAAAATCATAGCAGTTCTCTGTATCCTGGCTTTCAACAAGAAATACTTATTTCTATTACTTCGTTTCCCCAGCTAGATGCCTAAGTTACTCATCCTTAATGCTGACTCTCTAGAAAAAAAGGACTTTGTTAAATTGAAGCAAGAAGTGGCCATTCCGTCACGGACACAAGAGGCTTTTTTTTTTTTTTTGTCTTTCTTTAACAACTCAGTGAAGGAAGACATGGAACTCAATTATACAAAGAAAGAGACTGTGTGTCTGCTGTATTTTGCGTGTGATATATGAACTATATTCCATATATCAAGAGCACCTCATTAGATATTCAAGATGGATCACACATGGAAAGAGAAATATACTTTTAACCTAGTAAGGGGACCTCATACAGGTGGAAAGTCTGTGATTCATGATCTGAGATAGTTTTTCAGAGCTAATTAAATGCTACTGGTTCAATTACTTAAAACCTGATCATATATTATTGCTAGCTGAAAAGAAGTTAATGATGGCAAGACATTTTTCTTCCCATGGAAGATGTGACCTGAGCTAAGAAATGATTTATTGTTGGTCATCACAAAAAAACCTCAGAATATATCCCATTATTCTTTCTTGCTTATTAGTAGGAAAATGATTCCCCTTTCTCTGAACACATTTCTTCAATGGACAGAGAATTTCTGCATAGCTGTGCTTGGATAGTCGAGGGGAAAAGTGTGTTCTAGTGAACCACCAGCAACCAGGAGATGTCACTGCGATTGCACACCCTGAGGGACAGCAGATTGGAGAAGGTTCCAGCGGTGTCATGCAAAGGAGCTTTTGGGCAATTTTGATAACGATTAGTGGCTCAGGTGAACTCTGTGTGAAGTGTTTCTTTGCCAAGGCTCTGAGCAGAGAGCTCTCTTGCATTGCGGAGTTCTGTTCAGTCCAATGAGGGGTAATCTGGGACAGTTAAAGGGCGTTCTGCCATACGTTGCTTCTTAATTTCATGTCTTTTCCTGAGGGATGGCTGGAAACGAGTGGCATGGTGCGTGGGTAAGAGCGTGAGTGAACTCTGAACAGCTTGCTAGAAAATCCATGATTTTGGAATTTGGGAGGGGGGAAGGGTTGTTCTTCTGTTCCCTAAACATGCCCAACACCAAACTATTGAAGAAATTATAGAATTTGGTTTGTTGTCTTCAAATCTGGGTGCTCTGCTGTTCCCATTTAGCTGGTGGCTAGGTGAGCTATTGAAATCCTACAGTAAGACCAACTACTAATTTTTAGCACAATCTCTTATTCGTGGGGAGTTTGTAAAATGCACCTTCAAAAGCACCATTCATAGTGCATTATTATGAGCAAGACAAAACTAAAAATCAGCCTTACATGACTTTTTAAATGTACTTCAAGTGCCCAGAGTTACAAGCAGGCCTAGAAGATTGGGATCTTCTGAAACACCCGTCTATATTTCCAACCTTATAAATACATATATATGTATGTATTTTAAGTCTGGCTCTAGCTTCCCAGCCAGGGTAAAAACATTCTGCTGTATAAAATCTGTGCTTGAACTACTCTTGACAGAGATGTAAGTGTAGCAATGAAATATTCATAATGCGAACCTACATTAATTCAAGCTTTCTTGGCTCTGACGCAGTCTCAAATGCAGATCTATTTTCATGCGCAACTTCCTAAGCTGTAGAACTTTCCCACGTGGTCGTGTTTCTAAATGAAAAGCATTTCTTCTTTGAGAACAAAAGCAAGTTGGGATAGGTAGTAAGCTTTTGTGTTAAAGAAAATGGCTACCTGCAAAATTCAATGGGTGAAGAGTTACCAGACGGCAGAAGCGTTTGTGCCTGTTACACTAAGGTGCCAATTACAGTGAACAAAGCAAAGTGTGCGTTGTAGTTGGTGCTCGCTGGCAGCTCACAGTGTTAAGTTTAAGCATGTCTCGTCAGGTGAAGTTTTGTCCCTCCCTTTGACAGGCTGACAGTGTTTATTTCTGTAATAACTGCTGATGCTGGCAGCATGGAAGTATTGAACAACTTCATCTGTCTTGCTGATGTTTCTCATGTTGTTACTTTTATTCTGCTTAGCATTGGATCTAAGCAGAACCAAGGACCAGAGTCCAACTGAAGCGAGCCATCCTGTATCCTCCCTTTAGTAATTCATGAGCTGATTAAACTTTGATTGTTTGGGGAGGGAGGAGAATGTTCAGTGGTGCCATGGAGTTTGAACCATGTTTCTTCTGTTATGTGTCTTGTTTTCTAATAAGACACTCCATTATACGATTATACCATCGCGGATGGCTGTCGTTGCCATTGGGCATTGCATGTGTGTGTAATGGGCAGCTGGGCTGGGATTCTGGGACTTAATCCAGCATTCAGACTTAAAAAGAAATTGTCTCGTCTTTCTGTTAATTGGAATACTATACTTTTAAATTGTATTTGGAATTATACAGGTCCTGGCTGGGGGGTTATAAGTGCTTGTTCTGCATCATTTCAACAACAGTCAGCAACTAAAACTGCACAATAGCTTAGACTCTCATTAAACCTTTCTCAGAGAGTGTGAATAAAGCATAGTGGTGGTGCAGGATGCCAGACATCCCGTATTTCCCTTCTGCATGTGAACACAAGTTTCTCTGAGAGCTGATGCTTTAAGGACTTGGTTGTTTCTTTTCTTTTCAGTCTGGGAGAACATCTGCCTTCTACAATAATGCCTTGCTAACTGAACTCCAGCATGAGGCCTCTGGGTTGGGTTGGTTTTCTTTGTTTTTACACCGTTCTCATCTCAGACCTTTGAGGCATTTTGAGTCTGGCATTCACACCTCAATAACCTGCTTTCATCAGCTTTTGGGTAGCTTTAGTTAAACTGTGAAACTGTTCCTCAGCTGTATGTGTTGATGTTTCTTCGTGTGATTTGATGTTGCACAGTGAGGACCCAGTTATAATTGTGACATCAAGAGGAAAAATCCCGCTCAGAGAGTGGTTATTAACAGACAGAGTCAGGGAGAGGGTTGAAGCTTCAGTCATCGGCAACCCTGTAGATCTTTAGTAAGAACTGAATAGTAGAAAGGAGCATCTGGGTTGAGTCCCATCATTGCAGGCACAGTTAAAAATGCCAATATGAGTCTGTAGACTTCTGCCCAAGAAACCCTTGCACACCATAACCTGAGCTGTTACCTGGGAGCAACAGCAGGAACATCTCTAGAGAAGTACAGAGGCAAAATAACTGGTCTGTTAATGGCTGTCCTCAAGACAGGAGGCAGCAACACCAGAAAACAACTGTAGTTCATTGCATAGAGAAATACAGTTTGGTGACCTGGGTGAATGCAGATGGGAATTTCTGTCAGCTAGAATGGAGGTGGTGAGTGTTTTGAAGCTCGTAACATTCCTTGGGGTCTCGGGGAACACCTCGGTTTCACCAATCATTTAGAAAGGGGTAAAAACCCATAATGAGACCTTAGTATGAGAGAATAATATGAGCATATATTACAGAACAAAGTCCTTAGCTCCATTGTTTATAGAAAAAAATGTATTCCCACCTCAGTTAAGATCTTTCAGTGTCCCTGTCGCCTCCTCCTTGGCCGTCGGTTCCTCGGCCCCGTGCAAGTACGCGCGTACCCCGGCCGTCAGCTGCCCCCGCAGCCGATCAGCCGGGAGGAGCCGGCGCGCACCGTGGCCAGCCCAGAGCTGTTGGCTGCTGACCCCAGCAGAGGAGGTGACGACTGGACCTCCTCTTCAGGGATCATCTTCTTCCTCAGCCTATGAGCTCTTTTGCCAGGAACCTGTAGGAACTTACCATCTCCAACACCGCTGTCAAAGTTGTTCAGTATTGGCCCGTTTGGTTCAAGAAGTTTGTGGTGGGGAGGGTTGGCCAGCAGATTGACAGCACGATTGAACAGGCCTCATTTATTTAGCAAATGGTGTGTGCAGGAGTCATGCAGTTGGGAGCAAGGCTGTATTTACAGCAACTCTTTATGGTTTTATTTTCCTTTATTTATTTTCAGGTGTACATTTGTGAGATTTATGATCAGATGATGTCTTTGAGCAAAAAGATACACTGTCAGTGGGAGGAATCAACATTTGACCAATACTCAGGATTGTCATATATTGGGGAGAAAGGGTGTTTTTCAGTGTTACTTACATTTTTTTGATGCATTTGAGAATGTTTCCCCTTTCTCAGTGGTTTCCTTGGTTGGGCTTTTTGCGGAGAAGCATGGTAGGGGGAACAGCAATTTTTAAAAAAATGGGGAAATGTGCTTGTGAAATAATCCTAAAGAAAGGGGTTCCTTTAGATTTGGTTGGCTCCTTGATTTCTTTCACTTTGATACAGATGAATAAACTCACTCGTGACACTAAAGCTCGTGTGCTAAGCAGTACTCGTTCAGGATAGCTGTGTGGACTCCCATATTTGCTGTACACAAAGATGGACATGATTTAGTGGTGGACTTGGTAGTGATAGGTTAATGGTTGGACTCAATGATCTTGGAGGTCTCTTCTAACCAAAACAATTCTATGATTCTATGGTAGAAGTAAGGGTATAGTGGGGTTAGCTTCATTGTTCTACCTTTGTTATACAAATAACTCGCAATACTAAAAATACAAAATTTCCACCCCTTTTGGGATAGAAGTAAATCTGCCATTTGTGACATTTGAGCACCATTCACCCCCTTATAGGATGGTTACTTGTCAGAAGCAAAGCTTGTAGGTATGTCCTTAGGGCACATCAGCCACAATAACGCTGCAATATATACAATTTGCATCACCGGAAAAATAACGTACATACCAAAAATTACTTTGGGCAGCTTACTGCAGTAATGACAAAAGGGATGCACATGATGATAATTCTCATTTTGTACTATGTTTTGTCTAAGGATGACAGTGAAAGAATTATGCCTCCTAATGCTCCTTTCAAAGATGCCATTGTTTTACTTATATTAAAGGTAGAGAAATGAGATGAGCTGCGAGTGGTTAGATCTTGTGAAAAATGAAGTTTTAAATGTGTACTTCATTGCCTAAATGGTCACAGATTACTTTTCTCCCTATAATAACCATAGAAAATGTGTTGGCAGCATATCACAATTAATAATCCATACTCCTTTTTATGTGCTATAGGCACTCCAAAATTCCCCAGACATATTTCTCACCCAAGTTTATAACCAGATTCAAATCAGATCCTACATCTGTGCCAAAAATTGAACTGCAGTCATCTCACAGCAAATAATTCTATCTACCTGACTGAAGAGTCTTAAATTCCTGATTTTTCCCAGAATGAAATTCACTTTAATCTGGTATTAATGTATTTTTCCTTCAGTCGCCTGCAAAAGAATCCCGTAATCCTGCAGTAGTGATTGCGCAGACAGTGGAAGGTTCTGTACATACGTAGCGTTATTGTAGGTTTTCCTGGTCATCTAGATTGTGTAAAATCCTTTGACGTTAATTGGGACCAGTTTTCTGTCTAGGGTTATGTTGAATTTCTCCTTGAGGGTTTTTTCCACCTCTTCATCTTCAAGAGTTATGAATTCCACCAGATCCATGTTTTCCTTGTAGTTGTATGTGGTCTCAGTGAGCGTCCACCCAATTAGCGCTCGCACGCCATCAGTGGTCTGGAGGGTGCAGATGGACTTCTTTGTAAAGAGGGAGTCTGGAGAGGTCTGAAGGTACGTGCACTGGAAGCGGAAATCTTCCACTGTCCGTGGCTCCAGACTGAACATATAAACTTTCCGACACTCTTTTTTCTCCAGAAGATCAGAATTAGAGAAATTTTGATTGGGGATATATTGTTTCCGTCTCATTTTCTCAAGATACCAGATGGCATTTTTTTCCGTGAAGCGAAAGATGCCGGGAGCCTGGGGCTGGTCTTTCCCCGACACAAGCTCCATCGGTTGCCACATCTGATAGGACACGCCAAAGCCTCCGTCGACGATATAGGCTTTGCCGTCAATAACAACCTTCACAAGGAGATGGGTCATGATGCTGGCATATGCATTTTGATGTGGATTGAACACATACGCTCCCAGAAAGCTGGCGTCGTACCCCAGTCGTCTCAGGACCCAGCCTAACAGCTGGTTGTTTTCCATGCACCAGCCGCCCCGCTTCCTCCGCACGATTTTGTTATAAACGTGCTCCAGCTCCAAAGTAATTTTCTCCCCGCAATGGATGCTGAGGTTTTCGAAGGGAACAGCACGGATGTGGTGCTGGAATATATCAGTTAGGGTTTCCAAATCCTGCTTTTCAAGGGAACCTTTATAGCCAGTTCTCGCAAAATACTCTTCAAGGTTCATGTCTCCTGTAAAGGAAGGAAATGTGTTTTGGTTTTGTTTCTTTGCATCAATGATTTACGATGCTATGAAAAACTGCTCAGGCTGCTGCCAGCGAAGATGCTTTAATCTACGGAACCTCATCAGAGCAGTTTTTAAAGGTAACATGTATTCATATCAAACAGTTTCCCGAGCAAAGCAGAGCAGTGCACGTGAGGGTTTGCTTTTTGTCTTAGAGTCATCCCTATAGCAAACAGCTGATGCAATTTCAGCTCGATACGCAGTGGCTGCGAAACGGGGATTTGCTGTATTTGCATTGTAACGGCGGGGTTAAGAAGAAAGGTAAGATCCCGCTAGGGAGTGTTCAGGAGGGTTCATGAAAGCCGGTCTAAATCCACTGTTCAGTGAAAGGAGCGTCAGTGGGGGAAGCAGTGTCGTCTGCCAGTTGGAGGGAGGATAATTTGAGCCAGGATTCACATGTTCTTTTCATGAGTCTGCCACTGATCTGTGTGACGGTAAATGAATTGCTCGTTTGGTACACGTCGCTCTTTCACCACTTACAAAAAGTGAAAATGATACTCCCTGCACATTTTGTAAAGGGACAAGTTTTATTCAGATAATTATAACCGGAAAAAAACCTCTGCCCTTTGCAAGAGCTGCAGACCACTGAGTCTCTTGTCTGCCCTAGGTGTTGCACAAACTCATTTTGGTGTTGGAACAATGAATCTGAGTGGAGGTGAGTGACCCAAAAGACAAAGAGCGCATCTCTATTCCCGGCATCTCACAGGGTGCCCTGAAAATGGACAGGGGCTGCTTTACATCTCTCTAGTCCTGGCCCTTCTCAAAACTCGCTTTATTCCTTGCAGAGGAGGCGTAACCGAGAATTAGCGAAGCCTCGTACAGTGCCTCCCTGCTCTGCCCTGCCTCCAGCAGTGCCCACCTCCTGGCTGCCTTGGGAGGGCTCCTCGCGAGCAAGACTACTGGCTGCGGAACCACTCAACTTACTTTCTGCCTTCTAATACCGTGGAAAGTTACACACAGGCTTTGGCAACGGCCCACCACAGTCTGCTGGCCACCCTTACAAGCTAGATGCTCTGTAGGTACCTGATAGATACCGCTTGTGAAATACGCTGTAGATTGTCTGCTTGGGTACGGAGCTGGGCACAAAATGGTTTCTTTGCAAAGAAAACACTAAGCGTTTCAGCAGTCCCGAGTTACGGCAAATATTTAGCTTCTTGACAACCCACAAAGCTACTTGGAAATCTTTTGTGCATACAGTAAGCTGAGGTTTAGACACTTAATATTAGTGACTCGGGAGGACTATTGTATTCAGATAAATTCAGCGGTGAACTGTTGAAAGTTTGCTGCAAACTAGAATTTCTCGAGATGATTTTCAGTGACAGATTCATGATGTGCATGTGCACGGTATAGAAGCAGCTGTCCAAAGTGAATAGAGAGCCCCATCAAAAGCTGCGTGTTATCTTCTACAGAAAAGAATTTAGCTTCCAGTGATATTTAAGTGTATTGTTGGAGGGTATTCTCAATGTGATATTTGTTAAGTAGAACATAAGAGTTCTTGCACTTTTTTTCTTTGATTTGCAGAATCCAAGTCTATCTGATCCTACCCCCTCAAGTTGTAAATGCTAAATAGATCCCACTAGCGTAAAGCTGGTTCTGGAGTTTATGTTATTTGTAATTTCCCTCTGCAGCTCCATAATATGATTGATCAGCGTTAGATCTTGAGTGTAGGAGATGAAAGCTACCGTTCTTCTGAATTATGAGCAGATCGGATGCAAAGCTAGATACTGAAAAGGTAGTCCCACAAATGTGGCTATGATTTATGTGGAAAAAAACATCAGCAGAAGAACTTTAAAGAACTATTTCTAAATGTGCAAATGAAGGTGTTCATGCAAAAATATTCCTTAACAGGACTATACACACTATCATCAATTCCACTGTTAAAATACATTATCTGCCTACTTTTATCCTAATACGTCAGCACATGGACTTTGTGGGGCACGCAAACCACGGTTCGTAATTTCATTTTATTAAGTTGTTTTTAAAGGTCTGTAATTTGATTCCCATAAAGCAGAATCTATTGATTATTAGATTGCTTTTTTGCTTCCTTTGCATTTGCAATATTTTTAAATAAAGCTAAAAATCTAAAAGAATAATTTCCAACAACAGGCTGTAGTTCTAAATTTACATCTACCATTGTATTTAAACAAAAGCATCTCTCTCATAATCAAGCGAATCTCCTGAAGAGCGGAAGAGAGAAGAACTGCAATTGCAGTATCATTGGTTTGCCCCCTTTAAGAGCCCATGTTTAGCAGGTGATATTTTAGCTCTATATCCACAGATTTTTATAACATTTTCCCGAAAGAGAATATTGCTTATGTTGTTGCCCATGACCTTTACCATCATAAAGAAAGCAAGTTTTTTGTTTCTTTGTTTGGAGAGGTTTTTTAAGAAAATGAGCTTACCTCTTAAGATAGCCTTATTTATTTATTGATGTATTCAGCTTCTGGGTTGTTTATTACGGGAGCAGCAGTCAGTAAAGCCAGGATTGGATACAAATCGTGAGGGTTGGCTTCCTCTCTAAGCTCCGCTGCCCCTCACTCCTGAATCTTAAATGCCAAGAAAGGGCAGAGTCCGCCCAAAATGAATGCACATTTTTGGACTTCACTGATCCATGAGCAAATTAAACTTTGTTTCTTCTCTATTAGTAGATGTTTATGTTTTTCCCCTGGTTAAAACCAGACTGAACTTGTTTTCCATGTAAAATAATTACAGTAGACAGTCGAAAATGGCTCCGTAATTTTTTTTAATTAAATTATTGTTATTTTACGAGCCAGCACTTTGCGGTGGAGGATAGTCATGTGCTTCCTTACGGGTGCACTGAATTGCCAAGGTATTGCAGGCTGTGTTTTCCCAGGCTCCACGGATGCACAGAATGACCCTTCCTTGCTCACAGAGGAACTTCTTCAATCTGTGCAAAGCTTCCAGGGCAGCAGGTGGTTATTTTGGAGCTGCCGCACCTAACGAATACCATGACAAATATTTATTTGCACAAAGTAATGCATTTCCTCCGTAAAACTTGGCCTTCTGCATCTTCAAGTGCTGCAGGGCTGGTTTTGTTTAATTCTCTCCCTGTCAAGCCTGTCTCCTCTTCACTTGGTGGAGGTGGAAAGTCGGAGGTCCCTTTTGGGAAGGCAAAGAGCACATTAGACTGCATCTGGGAAAGCACCTGCCTTTTCGGCACATCAGGTGCCCCGTGAGTCTGTGCGGTTGACTAATACGAGCGTCAAAGTCTTTTCCTTGGCTGAGGACCGATGCTCTTGTGTCACCGTCTTTCATGACACATCCTGTACCGTACCTGCCACAGGTATCATAAAGGTAAAAGGCTTTTGCCTTACATGTAACACGCTGTGAAACCACACCAGTGGCATGTCCTAACTTCCCAGGGTTTTCTTTCACCTCTGCAGTATTATTTATTTAAGGTAGCTTTTGTGCAAAATACTGTTTGTAATAAATATGACGAGTTTTATCCATAATAGTCATGCCTGCTTGACATCGCAGGAAGGTTAGGCCCCAAAGGTTTAAATTATGGTTTGCAAAGGTTGAGGTAACTTTGTTTCCATTTTTGATACCAAAAGCCTGATCTTTAAGAATTGTTGAATTGTCTCAGCTTCTATTGATTTTGTTTCGATTTCAGAGACACAGAAAAATCAGACTCAGAAAAACTGGACACTCAAAATTAGAGAGCTTTTGAGGTTTTTTGAGTGCCCTTGCATAAATAGCTCACTTTAAGTGAATTTCTGGTAAGGGAATAGGACTCAAGTCTTCCAACTTATTTCATCATAAGTTAATCAGCACCTAATAGTGGCTTGTTTTGAGAAAGTCTTAACCTTTTTTCTTTTTATGAAGTCATTGAAAGCCAAATTCAGCTCAACTTTCTATTTCAGACTGTTAAAGGAAGTGAATAATTTTTAAAACTCTGCTGAGAAAAAGATTGGAAATAATATCAAAAAAAGGTTAGAGGTCTTTTGTGTAAAATTGTAACACAGCTTCTCCTTCTGTATCGTTTTGGTCTCCTTTGCCACAAAATATATCTGAAATAAAATGAGATCCAGAGAGGTGGAACAAAATGTTATGGAGTCAAAAAGCAATTTCCATACGAGCAAATTAGAGGTAGTGAGATGTCTCAGTTTCTAAAGAAGGAGAAGCTTAACAAAAAATATGAAATCAGTATATGCAGTTAATTAGCAATGCACTTGAATTTACCAAGCTTTGTCTTCATCTGACTAGTTCAACTTTAGAATCAGATAAATGTTATTAATGTTAATTTTAGAACTTTTTATATTGGATATTTAAAGATCCATCTAGCACAGCATTAGAATTAGATCGTATCCACTAAATTCGGTGGCAAGCCACGAACGTTTACTGGTACGAGTTTGTTCTCCAGCACTATATTGAATTTGTCTTTCAGTGTCTTCTCAACCTCTTCATCTGTAAGAGTTGTGATGTGCAGCAGGTCCACGTCCTCCATGTAGTTATACTTCACCTCAGTGAAGGTCCATCCAACTAAGGCGTATAGCCCTTCAGTGGTCTGGAGACTGCAGATTGACTTCTTCTGAAGTATGGTATCTGGAGACACTTGTAGGTATGCGTTTAGCTCCTGAAAGTCATTTATATGTCGTGGCTCGAGAGTGAATGTATATATTTTTCTGATATTCCCCAGTTCTGGACTATCAGTGAAAGGGGCGCTTTGCTCAGGAATGTAATGCTTCCTTTTGACTTTCTCAAAGTACCAGGTGCCGTTGTCTTCCCTGCAGCGGAAGATGCCGGGGATCTGGGGTTGATCCTTCCCAGAAATCAACATCAACGGCTGCCATGCCTGGTAGGCACCGCCAAACCCGGCATCCACTATGTAGGAATTTCCCTCGATCACCACCTTCAGTAGGATATGATTTATCTCAGCAGCGTATGCCTTCTTTGCTGGTTCATAACTATTTGCTCCGAGAATACACACGTCATACCCTAATTCTTGCAAGGCCCAAAATAAAAGGTAGTTGCTTTCCAGGCACCATCCACCACGTTTCTTTCTCACGATCTTATTGTAAGTAGATTGTAAATCCAGTTCGATGGTCTCCCCGCAATGCATGCTGAGGTTTTCAAAAGGAATTGCCTGGATGTGATGCTGGAAGATGACTGTTAAGGTTTGCAAGTCTGCATCCTTATGGGACTCGTTGTAAGAAATTCTTGCGAAATAGTCCTGAATGTTCATTTTGCCTGTGTGAGCAGAAAAATAGCCAGTTACCGTTGTACAGCTCTCAGGGGGTTTACTCCTATTTCTGTAGCACAGGTTAACCAGCCTGCGAACGTCGCCTAGGCTGTTCTACTGAGGATTTGAAAGAAACCTTTGCCCTTGACAGGAGCAGAATGCAGGCTAGACCTGCCTGTGTCATCTGTATTTCTTAAAAAAGAGATGAGGATAGGAGCAGGTGACAATAATGTTTTCTATCATCTCAGATATTGCCTTCAAGCCAGGTGGATGTCTTTCCTACGGGAAGACACGGCACGTGGCACAACAGAATCTCTGGCCCCAGATGAGGGTCCCATGTGACAAAAAATTTATCAAACTGACAAACAGGTCTGCAGAAAAGCTGCTAGATCATACCAGCATAGAAGTCACAGGAATTTCTTACTGTCTCTTTTACTGTACCAGGTAAGTAATTCTTTATTTATGCCACAGGGGATTTAACTGGAAGCTTTTACATTCATGGCTTCAGCTAACTGGGATTAACATCTCAGGGTGTCACCATTTTAGACAGGCTTCCATGTGAGGTAGGTAGATTGTTGTTTTCCCAATCTCTTTAGTTTTCCGGTGGAGTTCAGAGCTTTGGCCTGTCAGACAGGCTGTTGAAAGGAAGGGACTCTTAATTTTTCTAACCTAAGGGTCAGAGGAATTGATAATTACTAAGAATACATTCAAGGCATATTCATCGGCTTTTGGTTTCTTTCACCATCTTTTACAAACCAAAGGCCTTAGTTTCAGCTCAAATTATTGGATATATTTTGTGTCTTCATGTCTCTGATCCCCTTGCCTTTCATTAGCAGAAAGAGACTGTCATTGGTACTGGCTGCGTGGCCAAGATGCAAAAGGTTCCCTGTAACACTTCTAATCCACTGACTCACCTGGTATCTGCAAGGATTTCTTTCGCCTTTAATTTGGCTTTTTTCCACGCAAGGATATTTGTTTTCCAGAATGATTCACAATCTGCTAAGAACTGTATTAATTTCCAAAAGGTCTGAGGATTTCTTGCTCCTTGAAATTGGTCACACGTTCCCTGGGAGGATTTTCCAAAAACCATTTGATGAGATGGGAGAGATTAGCTTCCAGCGACTATTCTCAGCTGTGGTCCAAGTGCTCCCCTAGGAGCGACCAGCAGTTTGACCCGATGCCCATGCCAGTGCTCAAGCGAGCGCTGCGAGCTTTTAAAAATCCCACCTCCAATACGTAGGTGGAAATACCCCCGCCCCAGCAGATAAGGACATCAGATGACTTTAAACCCGATTTTGATGCCAGCAGCACAACTTACTTGACTTAGTTGTATCGCTCCTGGTCTGCACTGGTACTAGGATTCAGACTGGCTGATGCAAAAACACAAGAAAATGTAATAAAATAGAGGCCTGTCCCAATAAGGGAATAAGAAATAAACATTTTCACTTCAAAAGGACCCAGAGAGGCTACATGAAAAAACAATAACATGTCTTTGATACTGCATTTTATGGGTTTTTTCCATCCCTCTTTTAGGACAAGGGCACTCATCTCTGGCAGGATCTCCTTGGAAACGCTGGCTGTAGAAAGCCCTTCCCTCCCCAACAGAGCGCACGTGTACACTGGCAAGCTCATCCTGTGCTCCTCTACCTTGTTTTTCTTTCTATTCCCACTTTGAGCCATTTTCCGTAGCCTGATAGAAACATCTTTTCCCTGTGACGGTGTCGAGCTGAACCTCTGTGACCAGGAGGGGCCCAAGCGAGTCCATTAGCCTGGTGGGTCTGATATGCTTGAAATTTGCTTTCAAGCAAAAACTGATCAGTCCCTGCTCTGGGCCAGCAGCAGAAGACCTGGTGCGTCCCTATAACTTACCTCCTGGGTCTGTGTGCCCCCATCGCCCCAGCAAGAGTGCAGTGTCTAAGCAGCCCCCCCTCTTCCAGCCGTGAGCAACCTCCCCGTCGAGAGCTGCCTTCTCAGCAGCCATGGAGTGCTGGCAACAAGGCTTCGGAAAAGCGTATTTTGGGAAATTCAGAGCCCGTGCCTCAGTTTCCCCAGCTGGCCCTTCTCTGGCCTTACCAATTTAAAGTCTCTATAGTAGAGACAGCCTCGTGGTGGCTGACAAAATGGGCTCTGATCTCAATGAATACTTAAAGAGGCTTAAGTATAGCAAAGCTGCAGTACAAAATCACTGGCGTTAGGGAACACAGACAGGTCACATTCACGTAAACCAGTGTTTACTCTCTTGGAGGCAGCTTTTCATGTCGGCACAACCATTCCCACCGCGCTAGCGACAGGGCTGCAGCAGCAAGCAAACCCTTGCGCAGGGGACACTTTGCATTCCAAAACTGGGTTGCCAAATATCTTCAGCCTCAGCCCAGATCTCAGCCTTGTTTACTTGTGCTCCCACAGCAGCCAAGCTTCGTTCAGCATTTGCGCACGTTCGCAGGAGCAGCTTGGTGGGTAGCGAGATTCAAACATTAGTTCTGCCTATCTGCAAGCGTCCCTGGGGATCGCTGTGTCCTTTCATAATTAGGCTGAGTAGCTCTCTGCTAAAATTCATGAGAGGCTTCCAAGGTCGGATCCTCTTGCATGTGCCTATACCATTTGTTTGATTTTTAAGCTATGCTGCGAGTCGGTATCTGGGTTTTTCATATACTCTGGCTCAGCATAAAGGGGTTAGTTTTAGTCTCGAGTACTTGATCTTTGTACTTGGACAACGTCCTTGCAATGCAACGCATTCTGTCAGCCCCGGGGTTGCTGTAATTTATATTTTGCTAATATGCCTACAGTGCTAAGTACATGGTATGCAGACACACAGGGATGGGATTTTCCAAACAGGCTGACCCGCAGCTGCAGGATGAAGTTAAAAATCAGACACTCAGCACTTACCTCTCAGCCAGCAAGGCTCAGGCTTCCCGTGCTGGTTTGCTCTGACGTTCCCAGGCAGAGCTGTACTTCGAACTGCTGCTCTTTTAAAGGTCCAGGCTGCCCTCACTGCCTGGCAGGGACAGCCTTATCCTCCAGCAGAGCAGGAAAAGAGGGGAGAGAGTTGCTTCTTTTATAATAATTTATATTCTGATGGTTTTACTCGTTCATTTGTATTGGTATATGCATAGAAAGCCCTGTCATGCAATTCATTGTGTTAGGTGCTGTACAAAGAACCTGAAAATGACCCAGTCCCCAAATTGCTTACAATATTGAGTAGCTTTTAACCTCCCACCCTACTGATCGAGAACTGAAGCCATCCAGGAACGCAAAGGAGAAATACAGTATAGGTATCGCAAGCAACGTTTGTAAGTGGTTATAACCCCATCCTCAACCTCGCAGGTCACCCAGGTGCTTCAGTCTCTGGGGCGCCTGGGTGGTTGCACCCATGCTGAAGCAGCAAAGCAACAGTGCAAATTTTGGTACGGAGTTTACATTGTTGACACTCATGTGCCCTGGATCCCTGTAGGAAGCAACTTAGGATAGAGAGCTACTAATCCAAGCCAAGAAGGCACTGATTTATTGGCCGGGGATGGCAACTGTTGAATTAATCACACCGCACCGAGCTATTCTTTGTGGCTGATACCAGGCCCCCAAAGCAGCAAGGTCAGATTTCCCAAGTCATCTGGCTGTCTAAATCCCCTTGGGTTCAAAGAGAAGCCCCGTCCTTCGGCAGCGAGGATGCTGCTCCCGGAGAGCGCTGCGCTCCCTGAGCCTGCTATGCCTTTAAGGGTTTGCCTCCGAAATTAGTGATAAGGAAAAAGCAAACTAGTGCAATCTGAGATGAACAGCCCCTTTTTTTCCCCTGCCAACAGAGAGCTTCATTCGATTACTCAGCAATAAAATGTGCTTCCGTGGGTGTGCTGAGCAGGAGGGCCAGAAGCGCTGAGCTGTGCCACGAAGCAGGCAGCAGCCAGAGCAGCGGACGGGGCACGCACTCGAGGAGATGAGTCAGCTGAAAGAAAAGCAGTTTTTCCTATTATTGTTTGCCCTTCACATGCTGAATCTCTGGGGCAATGGACATAGCACCCTACTCCTTCCCCTGAGCCTATGAAACACCCCAAAGCACGAGAAACGCCCATGCTTGAGGAGAGGAACAGGTGCAGCCTGTTCTAGGTGTTTCCCATGTCTGTTCCCACAAATGATGGAGCTTCTTGGCTCTGCAATGGACCTTCTCCTGCCCCACACCTCCGCGAGACCTGGCTGGGCTTTTGCCTCCGTCCTGACACTCTGCCCCAGCTGCCAGGCTGCTGCAAGGATAAACCCACCAAATTTGGCTCCTTTAGCTCTTCCACTAAAGCGGGGACCAACAAAGGATACAGCTTGCAAACAAGCCAGGTCCTGGGACAGTTTCTTCTGACCATCTGACTCTGCGCTGGGTAAAAAACTGGCTGGATGGCCGGGCCCAAAGAGTTGTGGTGAATGGAGTTAAATCCAGTTGGTGGCCGGTCACCAGTGGTGTTCCCCAGGGCTCAGTGTTGGGGCCAGTTCTGTTCAATATCTTTATCAATGATCTGGACGAGGGGATCGAGGGCACCCGCAGTAAGTTTGCAGACAACACCAAGTTGGGAGGGAGTGTTGATCTGCTTGAGGGTACGAAGGCTCTACAGAGGGATCTGGACAGGCTGGATCGATGGGCCAAGGCCAATTGTATGAGGTTCAACAAGGCCAAGTGCCAGGTCCTGCACTTGGGTCACAACAACCCCAGGCAACGCTACAGGCTTGGGGGGGAGCAGCTGGAAAGTGCCCGGCGGAAAAGGACCTGGGGGTGTTGGTCAACAGCCGGCTGAATATGAGCCAGCAGTGTGCCCAGGTGGCCAAGAAGGCCAACGGCATCCTGGCCTGTATCAGAAATAGTGTGGCCAGCAGGACTAGGGAAGTGATCGTCCCCCTGTACTCGGCCCTGGTGAGGCCGCACCTCGAGTGCTGGGTTCAGTTTTGGGCCCCTCACTACAAGAAAGACATTGAGGTGCTGGAGCATGTCCAGAGACGGGCAACAAAGCTGGGGAAGGATCTGGAGCATGAGTGCTGTGAGGAGCGGCTGAGGGAACTGGGGATGGTTAGTCTGGAGAAAAGGAGGCTGAGGGGAGACCTTCTTCTCGCTCTCTACAACTCCCTGAAAGGAGGTTGTAGAGAGGTGGGGGTCGGTCTCTTTGCCCTAGTAACAGACGACAGAACAAGAGGAAATGGCCTCAAGTTGCTCCAGGGGAGGTTTAGATTGGACATTCGTAAAAATTTCTTCACCGAAAGGGTTGTCAGGCATTGGAACAGGCTGCCCAGGGAGGTGGTGGAGTCCCCATCTCTGGGGGTATTCAAAAGGCGTTTAGATGAGACCCTAAGGGATATGATTTAGTGGGGGACTTGGTAGTGATAGGTTAATGGTTGGGCTCGATGATCTCGGAGGTCTCTTCCAACCAGAATGGTTCTATGATTCTATGATTCTATGATCTGTGTTGCAAACTGCAGGTCCACACTATAAGAAGCCGCTTTTTCTTCTGCAATCCACTACAGGGTCAGTTGTTAAAGTTTCATTTCCCTATAGGATGAGGGAGCCTGATGCACTATAAGAGACTATTGCACGCATGCAGCCAAGCACATATAGATGCGTTTGACTCTGGGAAGACACAGATTTGGGAAACTCACTGTGTGTCTATGAAATATGTTGTGAACATCCAGAATAGCTTTTATTAACCATAAATTGCTAGTTATAGAAAGCTGCATATATTGCACAACAAATAAAAAAGGGTCAGGGAGTTATTGTATTTTTAAAAGCCTTAGCTGCAAACTGTTAGCACGTACAAATAATCAAGACAACTGCAGTGATTAATGAAATTTTTTACTTTGGGGATATGCATTGTAATGTGGGAAAAAAACAGCTGTATAGTTCTACTTCACAATTCTTGATTTTTTTATTTAACTGTAATTCACTTATATAATTTACTTAATTATAAGTGCATAGTTGTAATACTTCCATGATTTGTACATAAAGGAACATCAAGCATCATCTCAACGGGCAAAGTGATTACATTTGAGGAATCTCTCATACTAAAAATCGTAGCCTTTAGGTATCTGATTAAGATTCATCATTTCTCCTTATATCAATATAATTAGCATCACTGCAAACACATCCTCAGTAGAACAGACATGTTTCAGAAAAATAATTCTGCGCGTGCGTTTGAGTTCAGCCACGATAATTAATGTGCAATAACGCTTGCAGCCGAGTCTTGCAAGAGGAGCGTGTATTCCCAGCAGTCTGCTGCCGGGTGGAAGCAAACAAAATGGACGGGAGATGCTTTCGTTTCAAAGAAATGCTGCTGTTTGGTTATGTCACTGGGAGAACAGGAGCTGTGCAAAGTCTGAAACAAGACAGAATTGTCCACTAATATTTCTCATCATCAGTTTTAGGCCATAAATAGCCAGTCCGTGAGTATTTGCACAGTGCGGCACAGGCGTGGGACTGCCCGACTGCCGCGTGAGAGGGTGTTGTGAAGGCAGAGCAAAAAGGACAGACTTATGGCTTACTGTAGCAAACTCGGCACTGGATGTCTTTGTTTTTCTGGCTATTAAATTCCAAAAATAATATGGTATCCATTTAAGAGGTGGGTATGATTTTCCCCAGGTGGCAGTGCAAAGTAATAAAGAAAGAGACATACAGCTCCATCGCTCTGCCCTGCTACTCTGGATGTATTTGGAAAAGCTTTTAAGAGATGAAAGGAGTAGGGAATGGGCAAAGTCTGCTTTTAGCTAAGCACAAACAGAAGGGGAGTGATTTGATGGAGCTAGGAAGAAATTATTTGTACCCACACCAAAAAGAGATGCAGGAGCTGTTGTGAAAATCAATTTCTTTTCCAGATTCATGCTAATATGTTCTGCCTTACAGTGGTGTAGATGGAAAGAGAAAGCTTAACCTTTAGATGCTTCTCAGAAATAGGGGGAAGGATTGCATGTAATGCCTCTGGATTGAATTACAATTAAGGCAGTGAGTTAGAACAGAGACAACCTGCTTGTATTGATGGGTACAAATTTCTTGTCTAGTGTTATATTGAATTTCTCTTTCAGTGTTTTCTCTATTTCTTCGTCTGCAAGGATTCTGATTTCCACCAGATCCATATTATCCTTATAATTGTACTTTATCTCAGTGAGTTTCCACCCGACCAGAGCCCGGATGCCGTCGGCGGTCTGCAGGCTGCAGATAGACTTTGTCACAAACAGCGAGTCCGGCGCGGTCTGCAGGTGGGTGTTGCGGGCTCTGAACTCTTCGATGTCTCGTGGCTGAAGGGTGAAGAGATAAACCCGACGGCAAACTTCTTTTTCCACGTTATGGGAAGTGGAGAGGCTTTGGTTGGGAACCCACTGCTTCCTTTTCACCTTCTCGAGGTACCAGACCCCGCTCTCCTCCAGGAAGCGAAAGACCCCAGGAGTCTGCGGCTGGTCTGTCCCCGAGATCAGCTCCATTGGCTGCCACACCTGGTAGGCCATCCCAAACCCACCGTCCACGATGTAGGATTTGTCATCGAGCACTACTTTTAGCAGCAGATGATCGATTTCATCTGCATACGCGTCATACTCTGGGACATAAACTTTTGATCCCAGAAGGGTGACGTTGTAGCCAAGGGTTTTCAGGACCCAAGATAAAAGGTGGTTGTTTTCCATGCACCAGCCCCCGCGTTTCTTCCTCACTATCTTGTTGTAAGTCGCTTCCAGGTTCAGCTCAATGCTTTCCCCACAGTGGATGCTGAGGTTTTCAAAAGGGACCGCTCGGATGTGGTGCTGGAATATATCTGTCAAGGTAGCCAAGTCCGGCTTATCGTAGGAGCCCCGGTAAGAAATTCTGGCAAAATACTCCTTGATGTCCATGCTGCCTCTGAGAGAAAGGTGAAAAAAAAAAGAATAGGTTGTGTCAGAAGTGACAGAAGGATCTTTCCCACCCCTTATAACGGGGCACTCATCAGTATGGGCAGCCTGCTCAGAAGAGGAGCGGGATTTGACTAATGGCCCTATCAAAGGCAGCTGAGCGTGAGTATTAGTGCCGAGGGAAGCCAATGGGACACTGCTGATGAGCACGAATGTTATTTTTAATTGTTTCTTTTACAGCTGTGACAAGAGGCTCCAGCTGTGCTAAGCACATTTCAGCAGAGAGTTCCTGCCCAGCAAAGCTACAAATCTCCGTAGGAAGGAACAAAAACAGTAGCAGCACTGTTTCCCCGCTAGAAATTATAGGAACTGAGACTCTCCAGATCTGAACTGCTTTACTCATGGTTTGACTCAGCGAAGCAGAAGCAGAAAACAAACCCTCCCACTCTTGCAGAGCAATCCAGAGCCTCCTCTGCAACCAAGTCTGAAATAAATGTGCCCTGCCGCAGTATTTCCTTCGTTACTGAGGCAGCCTGGCACAAGCTGGCCTCACCTGCTCCTGCTCTCCGTGCTGGTGGTAGCAGACGTGACCTGGAGCACAGAAGGGGTTTTTTAGGGCAGAAAAGGCTGTGGGAGGTTTTTTGCTGCATCTGCTGTGAGCCGCCTCCCCGCAGCACGGCTTAGCTCCCCAGCTCTGCTCAGCACAGCCCTACGCCAGCAGCAGGAGGAAAGCACGTCTGAGGCCGAAACTACAAGTTTTCAGGGGGCCTCACACTTTCCGACATAATTTTTGGGATGCATTTGCTCCTTCAGCTCACAGTCTCCCCAGCAGCAGGAGGCTGCCCGTGGGTAAGGGACCAGGCATCGCCATCCCTGTCCCAGCCGCGGCCGAGGGGCTCGCTGGGAGGCTGTTTCACGAGCAGGGGGTGGAAAGCAGCTCGAGTCCTCCCAGCCCTTGATGGGAAGGAAACAGGAAAGGGATTCTGATGTAGCCAAATACTTTGGTTATTCCTCCCCAGGCACCGCTAAATTTCAGACATCTCTGAGTATGGAGCGATGTTGTTCAGATTATTGACCCGAGAGGTCCCAAAATGTTCTCAAGTCTGTCTACGATTCTTAAGGAAAAATCGTAAGAAAAAGTCCAACTGTTCCAACAGGATTAAGTTCTAAATCTGATGAAAAATGGCACACACCAAATTTCATGGGAATTCTGGAAAGACACTTTCAGTACATAAACAAAGCAATGAAAATGAAAAATTTCCATTTGTTTCTGGCAGAAACAGAGGGTGTCCCCGTTTGGCTTCCCACATTTCCTAACCTTAAGGATAGAAACGTTACAGGAATCTGTAACTATGGCATCATGGCCATCACCATGTCTCCAACATCCAACAAGCAGGCCTGAATGATCCCACGTAGGGTTAAAAGCATCAGGTTATTATTTGGGGGATTCTCTTTGTTCAGCTTTTGGCTCATTCCCAAGCTTTTCCCCAGAGCCCCAGCACTACAACTCTATTAATTTTTGAAGACTTGGCAGAAACTTATTTCTTGCCATGAGAACTTTAAACCAGCACCACCAGCAGTGAACTTTTTTCCCCTTTCTTTCTCCCTTTCTTTCATTTTGCCACCACAGGCAAAACACATGTAGTAAGTTTTACTTAAAGGGAAAACGTTGGTGTGGGGTTGTTCTGTCTGTCAATCTCTCGTGGGTGTTTATAAGGCCCTTTCCACTGTGGTATCTGAAATAAGTCAGATGGCACGAATGCCCCATTTGCTTGAGGCTGATAACTGAGTAAATAAACCAGCGTATCTATTACACCGGGCGGCCGAGCGTTCCCTGCTCTGCCGTTACACCATTTTCTGCTGTGTTTTGGCTTCAGACACATGTAACTTCCTGGTTAGGGAGAGCTCAGCTACCAAGATCCGGGGTTTAAAAAAAAAGCTTACCTGGAAAATCCGTTCAAACGCCACCGTATACCTCCAGGGTTTGCAGGGATGGCTTTTAGGCTAAAGCAAGTAGCGAGGCTGGCTGTCCTTTACCTAGCGCAGACAGGGCTTCAGGACTGTTCTCCAGCTCCTCTTCAGGGGAATGTCTTTCACCTCAACTTGCTTTCACCCGCCTCTCTCAGATTGCAAAAGCTAGGGAAAAAAAAAAAAAAAAAAAAAAAGGAGAAAAAAAAAAGAAGGGTGGAGCACGAGAGCTGTAGTGAGCGAGCAAAACCAACAGCACTGACTCAAAACGCATGCAAAACCTGGTTGTTATTCGAGCAGAGGCTGCTTCCCATTTTCGCTCGTTCCAGGCTGTCTGCAGGGGCTAGCTTGGGCTGGGGCGAAAAGGGTCGGGTTTTGTTTCAGTGGCCAGCTGAACGCACTCGGAGAATATATTTTTTTTTCCCCTAGGTATTAGGTTATTATTTGTTCAGAAACATGGGGAAGACGTCTCGCACGCGTTCAATCTGAGAGGATTTTGGCACTGTTTCTGAAAAGCAGCAAGATTTCGGTACAGTAATTTGCACCTGCGACCCCCCCCCCCTTGCCCCAGTCACACACAAGAACTTCAGCACTGCCTTTGCTTCATTTACTCGCTATGATTCACATGCATTTTTTGATTACAGTAAGTTTCATAGAATGTAAGAAAGCACTGGGACAGCAGTGTGTCTTCTTTGGTCTTTACCCACAAGTGGCACCTGAGGATGTCGTGGCGGTGAAGATGCTGTTGGCAAAGTGCTGACTATGGAATGCCAAACACGTAGGGAGCTCCATCCTTTCGGTGTGTTTCATACTGCTTGTGTATCTATCTACACATTTTGCTTGCATTTTGCCAAGCTAAGTCTTATTAATTCTCTCATATATACGGCTGGATTTTTTTCCTGTTTGTTCCCCAAGGGTATGTCCAGTCCTTCACATTTAGTATCAACAGCAAGTTTCATTCAAACACTGATTTATTGGAATAATTAGCAGAGGTAATAAATCAGACCAAACAGTGATGTCTGTGGTAACCCATTACACAGCTCCACTCCCATATCAAAATTTGGCACTTTTATCATCCCATCAGTGGCTGGTGTTTGACCCCCGCAAGCGAGAACCGATGCCCAAGCTGAGAGATGCTGAAGGGAACGCATTACCTGCCCTAGCCGGGCTCCTCTGAGCAGATCCAGTTTGGTGCAAAGAGAAGGTTCACATTCCTGGGTGGGTCTTGCTGTACGTGGAATCATCACTTCTCTTCCCACAGGCTGAGCCCCTCATTTTGACAAAGAGAAGCCAAAAGCCGAGCAGGCAGACCTGTGGTCCTGCTGGGAACCGTAGCAAAAAGAAGCCCATGGACCCGTCGCTGTGCGAGGTGCAAGCAGAGCCGGCCGTGCTCCTTGCCCAGAGTCGTTTGGGACCACAGACGGTGCAACAGCGGACGCTTGCCGTGCTGCCTCAGGCAGATGTGTGCAGTGGTTGGGGATCTGTTCCAGCTAATTTTGGGGTCCCATTAAGACACAAGTGTTTTCTAACCAAGTAGGAGCAAAACCCATTTCTCCTGGTACTTTGATGCTCAGCTTTTCTCAACTCCTCTCCCTATAACATAGCTCTGATATTAAGCATTTTCTTCCCATGTCTTTCAAGTCCTTATCCCAACTCACTATCCCATGCCGTCATTCCTGCATCACCCTCCTTTTTCTTCCCATCCTGCACGTTTTGCTCCTCAAGCCATTAAAACCGAGAGGTCTCATCCTCCCCAGGCGTGGCCAAGGCCATCAGAGGGCAAAGCTCACTCCATGAGTGCTAAAGGGAAGAAAAGGCTGGTCTTGACCCAGGAGCCTTGCCAGAGTCTGTTTGCATTTCAGCTCTGTGCCAGATCACTGGGGCTAATTTCAGGCTTGGTGGGGCAATAAACTGCAACCAGGGCCGCCAGCTAATGTGGTCACGACATGCCGGCTCCTGTCCCCAAACGCACCAAAGGGCAAAGCCAGCCCAGGCCAGCTGGGTTGTGGGGAGTGTGACCACGGGGGGAAGGTGCAAGTGGGAATTTCCACGGGAAGGATCTTGCTCTCCACCTGGACAGTGTAACTCAGTTTCCCAACCTTGGCAGGAGCTGAAGCTGGTTGAGCTTTTTCCAGAAGAACCTCAATGTCATTGCACTCGGTTTTATTTATTTATTAATTCAAACTGCTGAGAGCATTTAATTTATTACTGAGATCCTTCTCTCATCCTAACTCTCCTGAGAGGCTGCGTCAAATATCGCTCCCTCCCAGCTTTGACATTATATGCTGCAATGTTTGCTTGAGGAAATAAAAGCACAGGGTGCCCTGTTTGGGGCAATAATCAAGTGTCTGCTCACTGTTAAACAGCTCCACTCTATAATGACCTCTGTGATGGGCTGTATAACAAAGCAAGGTGTATTATATTACATTATATTATATTATATTATATGAGTTATATTATATTATATTATATTATATTATATTTATTATATGGATGCTTAATATACCTACTATGTGGTATTCTACTGATCTGTCTGGTTTTGGTGGGGAGGAGGGAAGAGAGACTTTTAAAGTCATAAAACAATCGAGGTGTTTTAAATGGAATTAGTATAAAATCTTCAATTCTTACACAAGGTCAGATTCTTCCATCCTGCTGAGCTCTGAGTCACTGGAAAAGGAAACACTGCACACCCCAAGCGGAGTGGCTGGCTCTCGCCTTTCATTTCCAAAGGGAATTTAATAGGCATATGCTACTCTAATACAAGAGTAGCAAATAATATTCACGGCCTATAAATATATTCACAATGGCAGAACTCTCTCATGCTTTATATTCATTGCCTTCCTCATGTAATTATAGATATCACGTAGCTGTGGCTACATATCTTCCCGATTTGTATCATCACGTGCAGTTTTGGTGGTGTCCACTCCCGTGGCCGAAGGATGAGCCCGAGACTACGGCAGCAACTTCTGCCTGGGGGATTACAGAAAGGAGTAGCTGTGCTGGACATTGCTTGGCTTTTTCTCCATGAGGAAGAGGCCAAATCTCAATTTTAGTGTTTCCACTATCTGAGGCATCTTTCTGAGGCCTGGTGAGTGTCAAAAATTATCATCTCCTCTGCTTATCTTTACCCTGCCAATATGAGGTTTTTCACACAAGCCAACACCAAGGGTGTTAATGCAGACCAAGGAGACCACTTTGGTCTGTAGGGCCTTCCAGTCCTGAGGGTTTCAGCATAAATCTCTTACATGTAAGTGGTCGTAATTCAGTTAAATTCCATTACAAGGGGAACAATCAGCTTTTCTACATGAATGGCTTTATCTCATAGAGGGTTTGAAGCAAAAAAAAACATTTTAAGTAACTGCTTTGATGAAAAACATGCCCATATATCTGGCTGTTATTTTCCCATGAATCGTGACAGCTGCGGTGGGACACGTCAGGGTGGGATCCTCATTGAAGCGTGGTCACAGCGCCGTGGGGACACCCTATCGCTGCTTCTGGCACCCCAGCGCGAGGCTCTGGGTTGCACGTTAGGAAGGAGAAGTTGTCTTCCATTTCCCAAGCAATAACCACACCCTCAACGTGCTCTTACTGTCTCCATCCCGTGGGCCACCTCTCCTGGAGATGCCAGCAGTGTTGTCAAACTATGAAAACGTTGAGGAGAAAGTCCTGCAGATTGGAAAGCAGAGAGTCGTGCTGGTTCCTCCGAACGTGCCAGTGGCTGGGTCTGCGAGCACTGGCGAGCGGCTGGGGAGGCTCCGAGCCACAGTAGCAGGGGCTTTGCTGGCATCTGGAGACGAGGAGTGGTGGAGAGCACTGAAGAGGAGAATGAAGAAGACAAGGAGAGCGAGATGGTGCGTATGCATGAACGCTGCTTGTCCTGGTAGCTGGAGAAGGGGCTGGAGGAGAAGCCAGCAGCCTGGTTAACAGCCTGGGAGTTTTCTGTATCCAATTGCCCACCTTGCCCAGGGCTACTGCGGCCAGTGAACTCTTTATCAAACATTTTGGGTAACTCAGGCTTTCGCAGCAGCTCTTTGGCCAGCTTTGCCCTGTTCCCACTAGCTCCTTCATGAGAGAAATTCTGTCCTACCTGGGCTCACATACTTTTCCCGTTGCCCACCTGGTACGTCCACAATCCCCATGGCCACAGACTCCTCTGTTTTTTCCTTCTGAAGGGTCGGGTTCAAGACAAGCTGATCAGCAGTTAGGAGCAGTCTCCTCCGGGGTCTGGGGTGTGCAGGTACCGATCCTGGAAGCAAAATAAACCAAAACTCACTCTACCACATTCGGACACGTTTTTCTCATGCAGCACTCAGACTTGCCGATACGGCAGCACCAGGAGGTCAGCTAGTGTGGGTAGGCAAGGAGGGGGGTCCCCCGGCCCAGGCAGGGAAGGGAGCTCATGCAAAGGGTTGGCAGACCCCAGCCCTTCCCATGCTGAGTGTTTGGAGCAATGCATATCTGGAAGACACAGCTGCAGTTTGCACTCATTTCTTCCATGTCTGATTTTCCCCCTCCTCAGCTCCCACAGGCGCTGCCCAAAATGCTCCTTACCAGACCGGAGATAAGACAGCACCAGTGGGGTCACGTGTAAGTCGTTTCAAACAAGAAATTCAGCTCAGCAGGAACAGGATCAGAAACCAACTCTCCTTCCCGGGGCCCGGGGGCAGAGCCAGCAGCTCTCTCCCTGGCCCCGGGGTACCTCTGGCTGCAGCCGCCCCCCAGCAGCCGTGGGGCTGCCCCCAGTCAGGGCGCTCTCCTGCTGAGCAGGAGGTGGCTGTGTGATTCGTCTCCACCGTGAATGTCAGCAAACAGTGGGGTTTTTTTTCCTCCTTCCTGAAAGTTCAAACCACCACGTTATCACGCAGCGCCACGGCTTCCTGCAATGCTTGGCAGAGTGGGTCCGTGCCGCCGTGGGGCACAGGGCTTTGGCTCCCTCCCAAAATCATCAGGGAGGTAGGGATTGCCTTTCGGCACCCTCCCAGGGAGCTCGGGCACCCAGCATTTGCTGTGCCTGAGATTTTACTTTTGCAATTTAACTTTGCAAGAAGTGCATGACCTCCCTCCCTCTCTCTGCATCTGACCATTGCACACCCTGCCGCAAAAATATCCCAGTGCTTCCCAAATCAGTATGTAATGTGCACCCAGAGCACCTTTGGAGACCCAGGACATTAATCTTTCTCTCTTCACTTCAATGTCGTATCTAGAAATTATATATATTCTGGTTTACCGGCTTTTTGTGCAGATAAACGCTCCCATGATTAACCAGGTAATAATTGCCATCACGTTAACGCTGTCATTGCCGAAGGGAAGCACAACAGTGTAACATGTAATGGGGCATCGGCGTTGCTGGCTGGACCCTGCAACAGTTTCATTTCATGCTTTCTAACAAGAGCTGTCCATCCCACTGTCAAAAGCCTACTTTGGACATTTTCCAAATGGGAAAATTTGGAAAATTGGAAAAATTGGGGGCTGAAGTGCTGTTACAGAGGTGCAGCCAGGCAAAATGGGCAACCACGGCAGAGCCTGCAAACAAAGCAGATGGTCTATGGGGAAATACTCAGTTGCTAAAGACCGGTTTATAATTCTCTTTAATTTCACCACATTTTCACCATTATCGGTAGCTCCTCGGTAATTGCAGGGCAATGCATTTTCCTGTGTGGGGACAGAAAGGCCTCATTTGAAAATAAAGATGTTACGTTGGTCTAGTCCAAAAGTCAACATAAGACATCCCGTTAAAATTAATTAGCTGATCATCTGCGAAAATTCTGTACAGTTGCTAAACAAATAGGTAAAATAGCCTGTGACCTGGGCACGCGTAATTCCACCCATTTAGGTATGACCTGCCTGCACAGAGGATTCGCAAGTCAACAGTCTCTGTCATTAGCAGGTACATAAATGGCTGAGTAGTCAAACCTGTGTACCACATGCAAAAAAATATTGTTGCAAGGTATTTTAAAAGGAAAATATTCCCAGCTAATCAACAGGTGCACTAACTAAAGGAGAGTTATATATGTGTATGAATACAGAGGAGGAAAAGGAGAGTTCACTCAGCCCTCTGAAATTCCTTTGGTGAGCTCATATTTAGGATAGCAGAGAGGTACTGAGGAAACACTTGCAGTATTTCTGCAACTGGGATATAAAGCAACAGAAAGAACATCTCAAAGGGAAATATTCCTTAATTTTCCTAAACGGAAAATATCTTGGCTTTATAATTCATATGTTCTCCATATAATGATCTAATTTATATTACTGGACAATTTATATATTTATATATACACACATATATATTAGCTCTGGAAAAAAAATCTTTGCACCTGTGCCTAAATGCAGCAGCAGTCACCATTTATGAGCAGTGAAACTACCAAGCCCCATCCTCAGCAGGGTTAAATTGTCCTTATTCCACCAAAGCCGCGGAGCAATGCTACTTGCACTCGCTTGGCTTTGAGCCTGCTCCTCCAAAAACCTCCTCCAAAACCAAACTGTTGTTTCAGTGAAAAGGCTCTCACGGACTTCAGTGGGAATTTGCATCAGCCCTAATTCAGGCAATCAGCCTGGAAACATGTAAAGCGGGAACAATTACACAAGTTCTGTCATTCCCGTTACTCAGATTTTTTTTTTTTTTTTTTGGTGGTAGGTGGGAGGGAAACCTTTTATCTCAGTGAAGAGTAGGAAACAGAGGGTTACAGTGACAGCAGAGGAAAAAAAAAAACAACTGTGCCTTCGGAAAACACATATTAATTGCAATGCACTAACACACATCACAGAAATAATATATGTTTGTGATGACAACATATTCCCTCCACCCCATTGCTGAATCAGGAGTGCAATCGGGGAAAAGAAAGAAGAGATGCTCCCCCAGACTTACCTTTATTGGGGTTTTTTGGCTGTGTCGAGGAGAGTCTGGAAGTTGTGGGAAGATTCAGAAGCAAGAGGATGGTTGTGCGGGGCTCTTCATTGATTCTTGGCAATAAACAGCCCCACTGCAAATATTATCGGTGTCAGGCATGTCCATGGAGCTGGGTGTTTACAGAGTGAAGGGGTTTTCCTGGTGTAAAAGCCAAAGGCGGCAGAGCAAGGGTTACTGTGGCAACCCGGACTCTGGAGCTCTTGGCTTTCCTCCCTGCTGCGCACTCGTGGGGGACACTGGTGTGACTTCTAAGTGGCACTGCAGGGACTTGTGGACATGTAAAGACCCTTTTCACATGGTTTTTCCACCTCCCCATGCACCCACAGCTGGTATATGCAGCACAAAGTAATGCGCACCACATATAGGTGTATGGAAAAGAAGAGAGACGAAGTATTTGCAGCTGGAGCAGGAAGGAGCGAATGGAGCCTGGAGAAATCACCCGCGGTTTTGTGGGCTGGTACCCTGCACGCTGCTGTACCCGAGGAGGGACGGAAGGAGGAACGCAGCCCTCCGGGGGTTTGGGAGGGACTGAAAGCTGGGAAGTAGATTTTACATATGGTCAGTGCAGGGAGTCGTATTCTGGGGAGCAGAGTGGGGAAAGAAATGCGCTACTGACAAGGTAAGTTGTTACAGCTGGTGGGATCTAACATCACATCCACTGCTGCATTGCTCGGCTGGGAACTGAGTGAATCTTGTAAAAAAAATTTCAAGTTACTGAATCTAATTGTCTTCCAGGAACCAAGCTATGCCAGGAAGCAGCCCTTTCCCAAAAACCAGCTCCACACCTGCTGTGCTGCCCCAGGGCTCATACCCACAATATTATTATCTTTTTTCCAGCAAGGACCAGTTTGATCCTTGATCATCTGAACTGGCGAATGGCCTTTGCTGTGGGATGATGAACCTGATTAAAGTGACATCGACCCTGTGCATTTTCATCCTATAAGGTAAAAGGAAACTAATTTCCATGCGACGGCGATGGTACTTTTTTTTCCTTGTCACTCCGTTGCAAGTTGATGCTACACCCAGGTCAGTGTCTCCTCTCAGGCAGATGCTGAGGATGCCGTCATGCTGGAAGATTGTCATCCGCCTTGCCAAACCTTTATTTAATAGGAGCTGTGGTATGAAATTCTGGTGAAATAGTCCTTCAAAAGTAACCACCTGCTTTTTAAGTGGCTGCAGGCACATCTCTGCTGCTCCTCTCTTTAAAATAAATAGACCTATCCTGGAGAAAAGCCTACGGTTCAGCTGCACACCGTGAGGTCCCACTGAGACCAAACCCAACGCTAAATTTGTCAATTTACACTAATGTTATTTTTAATTGCTTTCTTGGCAGTTGTGCTCAGAGCCCGCCTAGCGCCGGGCACCGCGTGTGGCGTCTCATCGCAGCTCCTGCCCAGTGCAGCTCACGATCCCCCAGGCCAGGGCAAACACAGACAAACATAATGCTGACAAATATAGTGTTGTCACTGGGGCTGGAGACTGGGACCCTGAACCCGAGCGGGTGATGGAGGAAGGTGCCTTCAACTCAGGATAGCTTTCTGCTAAAATATCAGAGCTGCACAAGCCATTTGGGAAATTTCCAAGACGTGGCAGGACTCAGTGGCTGGCCGGGCGAGCAAAGCGGCTGCAATGCCCTTTTTCCTCCAATTTCCAGCCTTCATGAGAGGCACCAGGTGCTCCCCAGCCCTGCAGGGAAGATAGGGAGAGCAGGCCCGCAAACCCTTCAGCGAGCGAATCCCATCCTCTTCATCACCCATGGAAGCACTAAGCAACCTCACCAAAAGCAATCGCCAGTCCTCTCTCTGCTGTCTTTTTTTGCCAGGTCCTTACCCACTTTGCAATTATTATTCTAATTCCTGCCTATGCCAGCGTAGCTAATAACTTTCCAAATAGTGCTGTACCAAAAGCTTTACTGAAATGCAGCACCTGAAGTCCCACTACATATTTCTTCCTTCTAGAAAATCGCTTACCTAATCACAGAAACCCAGTAGTTAATTTGGGCTACCATTTTTAATAAAGTCCCGTTCTGTTGTTATGGCTCACAACAGTCAGAGGCAGCCATAGCATGTGATGTGCCTGAGTCTGTCTCTCCCTTATGCCTGTATCTGAGGCATATTCTCCAGTGGCATCTGAAATCAGGTGGTGGGAACGTATATTCTGCTTTCAGCTAATAATTGAGAGACTAAACCTGCCTGGCTGCTAGAGACTCAAGGGAAGGGCTCAGAAATTGGCTGGGAGCTTCCTTCTCAACTTTTATCGAAGCAGCTCCTGAATGTTTCATCATAAGAAAATTTGACTGCATATTTATATGGCCACAAAGATACCCAGTTTAAAACTGCAAAATCAATTCACCAACTGCATCAGTTATCTTTCTCTGTTGTTTTACTCCAGCTAACCCGGCTGATTGGGTTTTCATCACTTTGCACAACGAAGACAAGAGTAGGCAATGTCCTGCCCCATCCTCATCAGAGAAAGAGTTTCTCTTCATGGTTCGCTCAGTAACATGCCGTTTGCTCGTACCTAAGGCTTCAGCTACAGCAGGGTACTTCAGCAGGACAGCAGAATTAAAGCCCAGCCTGACCAGGTGGGCACGACTGTAGTCAGACTGCCCATCTGATATTCAAAACCAGAAGAAAAATCCTTTTTATTTAAACTCTGCCATCAGTCAATCAGTAACCTGGAGTAGAAAACACTCAATCTAAACACCACAAAACCAGGGAGTTACTACTGCTGCCAAATGCAAACCCAAATCCCGCTTTGATTCAAGATGCAAACCTGAATTGTGGCTTTGATGCCCAATTAGTATTCTCTCTTTATTTGTTTCTTCCTTCAGTGTTGGTCCAGCGCTCAGGCAGAGCTGCTGCAGCACCACATATTCCTACCACGGAACAGGGTTCATTTTGCTTTTCTCTCCCCGGTGACTAGCACGTACTTTTCAAAGCTCCACATCATTTTATTAGTTCTATTCCTAGTCTCCAAAATGTCGAGCTCCTCTTATATGAATGTGCTGCAATTTAGTACCATCAGCAAACTCCGCTGAAACAGCGAGAAATACAGATGTAGCAAAGATCCCTGCGGAAACACACACAGCCCTTCCCCAGCGCCGGCACTTTGCTCTGTATCATCCCCGCAGCACTTTAATTCACATAATCTCCCCTCATTTGTAACCCACCTCATTCCCTGGCCTCGGTTAATGATCTGATTTTGTGTGTTATGTGTTTAAAACACTGTCTAACAATAAATGTTTTATTTATCCACTGGTAGCACCCTTGTGAAATATTTATGATCACTAGATGTCACTGTAATTTTACTCTGTCTCCAGCCCTACTGAACCAACGTGATTCCTGGGCTCTAGTGAGCTCGCTTTAAAATCCTTTTGAAGAATTTATTAGTGATCAGAAAAACACCCAGCTGCTCTCCTGATGGAGGGTTTCCTGGGGTGGGAAGGGAGAACCAGCCTCGCTCCGGGCTCTCGCTGAGTTTTTATGGGCAGTTGTTAGGCTGTGGCAGCGTGAATGATGCAACTTTGGAGCCAAGTGCTCACACGTGTGTACGTATCACGCACGGCCGCACACACAGGTTTCTGCTCAACACCTGAAAGTCCCGTTAATTTTATGCTGAGTTATTAAATCCCGCCGGTGTGTGCATGCAGCAAAACGCGCGTGCAGACACGCACCACCCGGGGCTGGGTGCGGTTCACCGGGGCTGGTACATCTATAAGGCCACTGTTCAACTGCAGATTCCCCTGTAGCTTTAATGGCCAAATGCCCTTAAAATTTTGTTGTTGTTCTCCAATAGTGCCCCTGCTTCTCTCCCAAACACACAACCCAACTTCCTTCACCGTCACCTGAGCACTCCCATCTCCTTCCTTTTCGTTTGATCATCTCATTCCTACTGTAACTTCAGTTAATCACACAGGTTTTAGAAATCTCTATAGAAGCATCTTGCTTCTTTCACTTGCCTTAAAATATTTTACAGAATGTATTTCTTCAAGGCCAACTCAAATCCGCACTCCCTATTTCCTGAATTGTTGATTTCTCCATAGTACTCAGCCTTTGGGATATGACAATTTAAATATTATAGACCACACTCCTGCATAAGCACACATGGGACTTTTTTTTTTTTAATTGGAAAAAATTCACCACTGAAATTAGTGGAAACGCCTGCTTAAAAATCATTTATCTCCGTCCGTCGACATTATCCAGATCAGCAGAATATGTCTTCACTCTGTACTCCAGGTCCCGCTGGGGAATATGCCAAAAGCAGGTCTTTCAAGAAAAATCAGTTATCGGGTGTGCAGTGCAGCGGCTCCTAACGCAGCGCTGGCAGCTGAGCCCAAGGAACCAAAGCTCTTTGCTGGCATCTTTTGGCGAGCAAGGAGAAAGGATCGAGGGCCACGGCTGTCTCCGTGTCCCTGCAGTGGCAAGGGATGGATGGCAGAGTCTGGCCATGTCCAAGGGGGCTTCACAGCCGGGGAAAATAAGATCTGCTGTGAAGCAGTAACACGGAGCCACAACGGTACGAGGGATGCTGGGGTGGTGTGCGCTGGGTAGGAGCTAATTGCAACGTCTGCAGCAACGTATTTCCCTTTGAACTAGTCCACATGGACTTTGTGGCGGTCTAGTCTGGTGGCAGCAGGCTCATGGGTGCCTGCCGCTCCTGCAAGCGGGAACAAGAGGTGGGCTGGCTGGTCAGGGGGTAACGCCACAAAGGAAAGGCACCTTCTGGCTTGCTACTTTCACCCAAATTATACGGCCTGTCCACCTCTAATAATCCCAGCGTCTCGGCTGCTCTAATACATTACATTCTGGTATTGACACCATCTCGCTTTTGATGATCCTTTCTGTTCACGATTCATTAAAAAGAGCCTAAATGAGCAGTAATGCCTCTGGACAAGCATTGTATTTTTCTGTGGAGCCACCAGAGCAGCTTCGTTGGTTCCCATGAGGTCAAATGCCTTTCATCTTCTGTTCCTGCCACGGCCTAAAAAGTCCTAAATTTCCTTTGAATTCTATTGATTAGTTGAAGCAACACAGAAAACTCTTTAGAAACTCTCCTCCGCATCTCGCCCAACAGCGTGCACTGCATTTTGCCTAATGAGTAACAGCAACACACAAACCAGAAGATAGAGACTTTTAAAAGTTTTGCCACTGACTTTAGACAAATGTTAGGGCTATGCTGCTAATCCTAAAAAAAGACTGGGAACCTTGTTAGTACAACCACATCTATGTTAGATTAGTGTCTGGTAGACAGAAGTATCTCCTTGTTAATTGGAGACTAGTCCCAGGTTAAAGCTAATACAGAGCCACCAGTGCTTTGCCTGGGGCAGGAGGAGTGGGTTTGGGGTGCGCTGGGTGCAGCACCCCAGCTCTGCATGCATTGACTTGTCAAGCTCGGGGCCCCGAGGGCCAATGCCCGTGATGGGCACTCGCAATCACGCCAGCTCTCCCGTTGGGTTCCTCTGCCGAGAACAGCACAGAAAGGTCTTTCATCAAGATAACCGGTAAAAAAAGTGAGGAGGGACAGAGAAACCAAAGGACTAAAGCGACTAACTAATGAAAATGACATCCTGGATCTATTTTTTGATATATAGCAGACTCATCTTAAGGAATTGCATGAATTTTCTTATTTGTTTCGAAGGGTTATAAATTACCTAGGAGCCTGATTGTGCATACATAAAAAGAGTTGAAACAGTTCAATTACAGGTGTGACAATTTTGAGTCCCGTTTAAACACAGGCAATTCCCTACACATAGAATCCCTCTCCAGGTCATTGACTTACTTCAACGTAATTCGACTCAATCAGGAACCCTTTCGACAAAACCCAACATAAACCATTGTCAATCCAAAGTGAGGGATTGCACATTAAGAGTAAGCACACATTTCATTTCATTAGTTGAAAAACAGGTTGATATTACATGGAAAACAACTCAAAATGAGACCAAAGCTATGTGGAGCACCCTTACATAGACATTACTGTAAATCATATTTTTAAACAGATTTAATCTTTGTTTACCCAGAAATACCCCAGAAGACTAACTTGAACAATACAGGGCTATGAATTCATAGCACAGATTAGTTAAAGCAGATGGCGAGCCTGTGTGGATGCGCTCCGTCAGAGAAAATGTGGCCATAATTGGATTTATTTTAATTCACTTACACTTTGACTACAGGAGAAATGCCAGTGAAGTTCCTCATGCAGACAAACCCTGAGGTTAGGGCTTTCAGGGAGCTGCTGGTTTCCTTGCTCTCAACTCTAGTTTGAAAATTGAACTTAAATGCAAAAGTAACATTAGGTGCTTATAAATGAAAGTGAATCCTCAGTCTTAAAGCCTTTATTCATGGTCAGATCTTGCCTCCTTAATTCACTCTGACTAGCACTTTATGCAAGCGGCCCTGAATGAAATGATATTCCCCATAAACAGCATCTCGCTTGTCAAAGTGTTTTGCACAGACTAGGCTAATGCTGGGCGCGGGAGGGCATACTGCTCACCTCCAGCAGTTCCAATTTTCACATGCTTTGCAGCAGAGGAAGGAGACAAGTTCCCGTCGGGAGGTGCCATCCCTGCCACGCAGCGCAACAGCCTTCTCCAGCCGCATCTTCTGCTGCTGCCTTGGATGCGCTGCATTCCCGCCTCTGCAGCCTGCCTCCCTTCAGGGCTTTTCTTTCCTTCTCTCGACTTGTAGGCTTCTTGTATTCACACGCAGCATAGCTGCTACCCGGATGGTACCTCATCATCACTTTTAACCTGGGTTCTTGTTAAAAAGAAGGTGGCTTGCTTTTTCCTCCTAGAAAGGTGCTGGTGGTCTGAGTTCTGACTTGCTGGAGGATGTGTGCAGCGGCTGTGAGCACTGCGCCCCAGCCAGAAAGGGGGAAGGGGTTCACTTCTCTCTGTACTGTGCTGTAAGGGGGGTGTAAATCTACCCAGTAATTACAGGCATATTGCTGTGTAAACACATAATAAATGCAACTCTCATTTCCTTACGAATTATACGTAACGGGCCATCCACGTTACAAGCTGGACCACACGTTGCATTGACTCGCCATGCTGAAACCTGCCAACTGCATCATCACAAGCCTCAGTTTCCCTTATAATTTCCCAAATGTTCTCGCTTTCAAACTGCCCCAGCAAATTGTGAGCGCAGGCTGCACGCGAGCTGCTGACCGGCTGCCAGCGACCCGCGGCCAAGCTGGCTGGATGGCCACGGGAGCACGTGGAGATGCGTGACTGCAGAGGCAGATGGTGCGTGGGGAGGAACGACCTGCCTGTACATACACCTCTGATATCTGTTTATTTCACCACATTTAATTGATGCTAGCTCTTTTTGTGTGTGTGTGCTTATTCTATGTTTTAATCTGAGAAACACGGGCTGGGTGAGGCAGTGCCCAGCTAACGATGGTTGCATGCTGAAGCACGGAGAGCACACCGCCAGAAATACAGTGCTGCCGCGCGTGCCAGCCGTGTCCCCAGATTAGTCACTCTGAAATTATTGCTGATTTCTTTGAGCAGAACCCAAATACAGTGATGTCACTTGTTCATCACTACAAAAATCAAAGTTTGCCCATTCAAGACACAGAGCAGAGAGCAATGGGATAAGACCAGCCTGGCCTCTGTGCTCGGCCTCACAGCGTGGGTAACCCTTCCCTGAGCCTGCCCTGGGGGAAACAGCTGCCAAGAGCCCTCCAATACACAGGGGTTGCTCCCTTTCCGCATTTGGTTTTTTCAGACATTTCCTCGGCCATACTTATCTATGTACCGCTGATACATATTGGCAGTAGCCTGTTCTTGCAGGCTGCACAACCTATGCATTTAAACTCAAATCACATCAATGTTTCTTGTCTAAGTACCAGTTCTACTTGGCATGAAATCAGTCTGTGTTCTAGCACCCCACCCCAAACCTTCCAGCCTCACAGAGTATTTCTTTTTGTATTTGCTAATTAATACATAACACTATATTACTTTCCTTGCAATCAGCTTTTCAAAATATTTCTGTAACTGGCCTAAATTTCTCTCACTAGACATCTGCAAACCAATCTTGCAGGGTTCCGTTTGAGCAAACACCCGGTCTGTGGGTGCTGGTGAGACAGAGCGGGGCGGTGGGACACAGGAGGCTGGGGGCTAAAGGAAAGCAGGATTTGGGGGACAAAAGGCCACCTTGGTGACGCTACCTATTTTGGGTCTCTCCAAAGCATCCCAGGTGCTGGGTATGACCAGGAACATGGGGATGGTAGGGCAGCGTGATGGGACTGCTTGGACAGCTGCACGATTCAAAGAAATTCCAGCAATATTGTCCTTGAGCAAGATGGGGAAGTCTCTAAATTCAGGTTGTGTAAGTCTGTTGGTCTTGAAAGGCTCACTACTTCCATCTCCGTTTCGTGCACAGCATGCTTAAACGTCTCCTCTAATATCGCTGCGAATTCCCAGCAGCCACTAGATGTCACCAGGATTTTACTTGCTTTCTAGTCTGTACCCAACCGGGGACCATAGGAACATAGGAAAATAATTAATCGTTAATAATAAAAAATTATTCACCTATTATAATGAACACAGGGCTCAGAGAAGGGGGAAAAGTGACCCAGACTCCTGCTTCTGTGTGTGCCATCTCTGAGAGTATTTAGACAAAGCATCTGTACATATGGATACGACTTTTAATTTGTCTCTTGATGGCAAGAGGATAGTTTGATATCGTAATGATCGAGTTTCTCTAGCTAGGCATCAGGCTAAAATTTACTTTTGTTAATGAATTTATCGGACTCCTATTTAATTCTCCAACCTCGCTAGCTTTAAAGTTATCCCCCCCACTTGGTAATCCTGCCCGGAGAGAAGCAGCTAACAGGGAGCAGCATCACCTGTGCAGTAAAGTGGACAAGGAAAGATATGGGGATAAAATGAACCGAATGGCTCCACATGCAAACAAATCAGCAAAGCCATTTCTGGGAATACCTCTGTCTCCAAAATGTATGAAGCTGTAGGAAAACAAAGGGCTCCAGCGATCAGTGCAGCTGACACATTCATTTTCATTAACCTTCACTGGTTAATTATTAACCTGAACCATGCCATTCATAAAGTGGAGCCCCGTAGGACTATGAACACAATTGCTAATCTTTATCCTCCAGATTATCTCCCACCTCACAGGCACAAAGTCACGTAAGCGCAGCCCCAGGCAGAGGTGGGATTTTGGCAGCCCACCGCAGGCACGGTGCGTTGCTGGAGCCCGATCGCAGCGTCCCAACTTCTACATCTGCACCAGCGTAAAATGCAGGAAACCTCCTCAGATATGTGCTCAAACACATGATGCACAAAGCAAGTTGCACGTGCAGATCCCACCAGGCACGCGCTGAAGCCTCCGGTGGTGGCAGCCCGTGCCGTAGCCATGCCGAAGCGATCTTTGCTTTTGGTGATTCTCTCTCTCTCTCTAACACTAAGGGACTGATGCTGGTTCCTGTGTCTGTCCATTAGACATTGAACTTAAAGTCTGACTTTTAAGATATTTAGATACTGAATGGAGCAGAATTCTTTGCTTTTTCTTAAAATCCTTGGTCTCCAGCTGTTGGGTTTTTTTAACACAGATATTTTCATAGTCCTACCCCACTGGCCTAATACTAGCACAAGCCCTAATGCCTGCCTGTTCCTGTTGGGCTGTTAAATTCTCCATCCAGCTCATCTCTTTAATCAGACCATCCTTGTCCTGCTGTTTGGCTTCTCTGGGTCCAAGAAGATGTTTGTGCAAGTTCCTCCCCCTCACTTACACAAAAGCCCAGCAACATAAAAGTCCTTCAAAAGGAACCGATGTCAATACCTCATTTCCTAAATCATGCAGTAATTCAGCAGATCCCTGTGAGACTGTTTGGCTTTGGATAAGCCCTGAATGGTGTAAATTACTGTCAATAGAGGTCCCTTTCTGAACACAATTGTTTCAAGATTTCCATAGTCAACCCATAGCAGGAGGAAAGTGTCCGTCCCTCCGTCGGCCCCAGTTACATCCCGTTTCTCTGCTCAGAGCTAAAGGTATATACCCCACAGCAATAACCACCAGAGATGCCCATGTCCGCTTAAAGGATCATTCTGGGTCTCCTACAGCACATATTCTTTCAATCTGAAGTCCGCTGCCTTCCAAGAAAAGTCAAACAAAACAGACTTTACAGCCCTGCCTGAAAACAGCTTTTTAAGTTAAGTCCAGGGTTATTTTCATTTTTGCTTCATGACACATAATACATTTACTGCAAAAGAAAATATGCTTGGCTTAGAACTTCAGCCAAAGATGACAAGTCCAAAATTATCTCAACTTAGAAATATTGCTACCCAGGTTATTAGTCTTAGGTTTGGTTTACGATCGCTTCTTCCAGCAGTGCTGCTACACTGGGAATTAATCGCAGCTTGTGTACTTTCTGTAGAGAAGAAGGTGAAACAGAGTATGCATTTTATCACTACTTCTTGCACAAATATTAAAAGAGCAAAGGTTACTTATTTTAATTGCTTTCAGGCAAGTGTATCTGTAACTTTGTCACTTTGTACCCTGCTACCAGTTACAGAGTTGATGTAGGTTATCTTTCATTTCACAGTTTTCCTGAGGAAGGAAATCTATCCCTCTTTTAGGATTAAGAAATTGATTTTAATTTCAAGTTACCTTTTTTGACAAAATATCTTCAATTCACTCTGATAGTAGAATGTGTATAATACCCAGCAGGACTGGCCAAACCTTGCTTCCATGAGAAAGAGAAAAAGAAGTGCATCTCTATCTTGCATGCCTCATTTCTCGTAATCCTCTCTTCTCTTTTCTTGCTTCCCATGCCACCCTGCTCAACATATAAAAGATTCACCTGACAAGCCAGGCAGGTGTTCCTATACCCATTACCCTATGCCCACCCACCCAGAGACACAGCTCCCGCCTGTGATAACCCCTCACAGAAACAGGCACAAGGGCTCTGCTCAGAAATCAGACGTTCCTCAAAATCCCCAGATTTGGGCACTGAGATTTGCCTTTTATTTTGGTTTTTTTTGACTGGGTAGATACATTCTTCCAGAGCTATGGTTTCTTAAGAGGTGGAAAGAACTGCCATTTTATTCCTTATCTCTAACAAGAGGTGACGGATCCTGCCTATATGTTGAACACACCGCCGGGTGAGAGCGGCCACCATTGGGGTAACCTCCGCCTCAAGCAATGACGCTGCCAGCATCAGCAGAAGCCCCAGGAGATGGTCACCTCCGCACCCTGCTATGAGCTCTAATTCACAACCAACACGTCAAAAAAATACAACTGCAGTGGCCACAGATGGGTAATTCCTTCTCTAGCAAATCACCTGGTCAAAAGCCTAGTGGCTCAGTGCCAGGTAGATGATAAAAGCATTTGGGGGCCAAACTTTCCATGAGAGCCCCAGTCCCTTTAACAGTTTGCGCCCCCTAAAGCAAGCGAGTGATGGATGCTGGGGAGGTACCTGGTGTAGAGGACCTACCGCTGCCATGAATAATGCAATGGAGCAATGGCATCTTGCTATTTCTCAGCCTTGTTAGTTTAATATCACTTATTTAACTTGCCTATTTGCATTAAGCCCAACACTTTGGATGCCCTGATGTATTTTATGATACTTTCTTGCTGCTGCTTTTGATGGTCCTATTTGTGATTCAGCGAATAGTACCTAAGTAATCAATATTCTGTCTGGGTGGACATTTTATTTATCTACGGAGCTACCATATGAATTCAGTTGGTTTACTGGAGGTCAAACACTTTTCGTCTTCTCCGTGAGCCAAAGAAAATTGAAAGATTCAAACTCCCTTTGAATTCCTTTGATTAACTCAGGGAAAATATCTCACTTTTTTATTTTCAAACTCAGAAGCAGAATTGTCTTCACTATAAATCTACCTCATTTTGATACATTGATCTCTGCATAATGGGTAACATCAAGCGCTGAGGCATAAACTGGAAGACGAAGGAAGCTGTAGAAGAGTTATGAATGATGCTGTTATCAATTATCACCCATACATACACACCTCCTTTGGGTTGGATTTAAAAACAAACCACATAAAATCAATAAGAGCTGTATAATTAGCTGGGGGGGAACAAGGGCTGGGATCCACACACTTGGAAATTGTGGCACAAAGCACCCACACTGTATCACCAAATGGTACATCGACGTTCCGTACTTACATCCCCCTAGTTGGACTAAATTCAGACTGTACAAGGGCAGGCAATGCCACTGCTTTTATCTCGCTGTTTTAAAAAGCAAGAAGAAACCCGTTATGTTTCAGACACGTGGAGGAAAAGAGAAGCTGAAGACCAGATTTCAGCTCCTTCGCACCTCCCTTGCGCAGCTGTGCAGTGCCCCAGCGTGCAAGGCTGACAGGGGCAGAGAAACCCAGTGACTAAACCAACTGAATAATGAAAATAACATCCTGGATCTCTCTCATATGCTTTTTCTGCTGGCTTCTATGATTATTTGAATTCGTAAGGTTTTAGAGTCAAATTTTTAAGACTGCTCAAATGATCCAAGCCTTTTCACATAGAAGTTGCAACATTTTAAGTAACAGCATGACTTAAAACCCATTTAGTTAAACTGGGAAATCCCTATACAGACTCACTTATATCAGTTTTGGTGACTTGTTCCTAGTTATTGCATTTGATCCGGAACTGGTTTAAGATTAATTAAAATAAGCCAGTCTTTCAATACACTGCGACTTGCATTCATTTAACTAAATTAATGTGAAAAGTGGAGTCAGGTTAAGCAAGTGCAGTTTCTTCATGTTGACAGGACTTAAAGGTGATTCTCGGTGTGATTATACACTACTGCCCAGGACCACAGAAACTTCAAATGCACTTAGTTTAATCAGCTTATACGTTACGCAAGTGAGAACTGGCTTCTTCCAGTACAATCACGGCCTGAGCACCTGGACAAAACGTCCAGAAGTTTGCCTCGGATGGTTTTCAGAGATTCAGATCTGAGATTACGAGAGTCCCAGGGATGCAGGATGTGAAGGGACAGCGAGAGCTGCTGGGGTCCCACCCCTGCGCTAGGGCAGATTCACGCAGACCACACCTGCACCGTGCGGGAGAAGAATTAAAGAAATCCTTCGCATTGCAACGCCACATCCCAGGTTTGGGACGAGGAGCCAATTCGCTGCCTCACCCCTGTTCCTCCCACCCCATCAGCCCCAGCTGCTGCCGCGCCAGCTCCCTCCCGCTCCCCGTCGGCTCACCGCTCGCTCCAGTCATCTCAGATAAAAAAAGTGTGTTATCCCTCCTCAGCTGTCTCGCTTAGGGACTAAACAAACCCTGTCCTAGCCACAGATTCTGATAAGGGATTTTTTTTTAGAAAGCTTGAATTGTTTTTGTTGGTTTTCCTCTGGGGCCCTTCCTCCCCCTCAGCGCACCCCCTCCCTTGTGATGTGCAACAAAACCGGACGCATCTTTGCCTCTAAATCACTGCACTGCTTGGACCATTACTCGCTGCTCTTTGTAAACAGTCTTTCAGTTTTAATACCTTGTTGCAAATTTTTTTAGCCTGTATTTCCTCTACTCGTTTAAAGGAATGTCACGGGCAAAGCATGGAATGTCCTCCAAAGATAAAGACAGATCAACACACACAGCAGCTCCATCTTAGAAATAAATTAGATTGGCTTGAAATGATTTGTTCTCAGAAATCTGTTTAGCAATGTATTTTCCTGTAGACATTTATATATTGTTCAATAAGGCTTTCCAGTAACATGCTTGGTACCAAAGAGAGAGAAAGAAGGAATACATGGGAATAAAAGTCATGCAGGTGAACCAGCAGAGCCAGGAGATGAAGGGTGAGGAAACCACGGTGGACAACCCTCCATGGTTCCCTATGTGGTTTCAATGGCATTTTTCAGCTCTTGCTTCATTCAGACACGAGTGATGCTTCTGTGCATCTTGGGTGTGCTTTTGTAGAGCACTGACATGTGTTTTAACCGTTGGCTCCAACAGGCAGGTGGGTGCGTGCACATTCCCGAAACGCTGTCCCGCGGCGCTCCACCTTTGGGTTCATTTCTGCTCCGCTCTTTCAAACTTTCTCATGCTTCATTGGTGTCGCTAAATATTTACATGAGGCAGCAGTGATTTTGGCTGCAGTTAACAGGGAGTTACGCATTTGCAGCATCTGTCAGGGTGTTTGGTTTTGCTCCTGCGCTGCTGGCTGAGCAAGCACCCACACTGCCTCCTGCGCCGGTGGAGAACCAACCGTTTCCTCACAGCCATTGCAAACAGTTTTTATAACAAATTACACCTAAGAAAATACGGGTTTTGAATCCTTATTGGGCTTCCCCTCGATGGGGAAGCAAAATCAGCTCTTGGCTTTCATGTCTCCATTGCAGCGCTGGGTGACCCTGCTGCCCATGCAAACATCTCTGGTTCACGTAGCGGTGACGGAGAGGGCTCGCACTGGAGCACAGAAGTTGTAGATATGAAATGCATTTGTCAACACCGCAGCAGTAACAGGAGGTTGCCACAAGGTCAAGATAAAAGTGTCCAAAATAGGTGTAACAAGCTGGTAGCAAGCAGCAAGGGAGGCCGCTGCAGCCGGCAGGAACGGTCACAGCCGTGCAGGATGCGACCCCCGGCTCTCTGTGAATGGCACCGCTTCACAAGGCTTTTTCGTGTCCTCAGAAAACTTGAGTGAATGAGTTTCCATTTCCAACCAACTGCCAGGTAATAACAATTTGTTTACTACCAACCGTCTGACACAGAGGTGCTTGGCAGCACCGTACAAGAATACCAGGGTTTTTCCTTCTGTCAGACCCCAAGCTAAAAAGAGACGATCTGCCTCAACCCAATTTGGCCACAAAAATGCTTGTGAGGCATTCACAGCAGCCCTGGCCCGTGAGCGATTTGGCTCTGAAGACCTTCAACAGTGTTTCTGGCCACCTGGTTTTCTGCAGCTGGCATAAGATGACTGGCTGGCGGTCAAGGAGGGGAAAAAGCTAGAGAGGATTGAAGCAACTTGTGGGTGGTGATGAGTCTCGTCTCAGCGAGCAGAACAAGGTGACCTTCATCTTAGTAGCCCGAATGATGTTCTGACAATGTTTGGGGCTTTTTTGTAAGGGCTGATCCTTCTCCATGTAGAAACAGTCCTCCACTGACCCCTTAAAAAACATCTCCTGGTGAGCTGACTCATGGCTCTGTGAATCATCGGACGTTCAATCAATCATCAACTTTTGTTTTTTGTAAAGTAGCTATTGATGTTGTATGTTATTAGTTTCTTGGCACCTTATACTAGGCTTTCATCAAAGCAAAATGCTGATGCAATTAGCAAAGGATATCAATTTATGCAGCAATTCACATTATCCCTCAAAGCTTCATTAGCCTCAGAAGCTAAGGCACGGGAGAGAAAATTTGGGGAAGCGCTCAGTTACCTTCTGCAGCTCAGCCCATCTGCGCTGCTGCAGCCCCCTGCACCGCGCTGCCCTTCGCGGCCGGGAAAGGGGGACCTGGCAGCACCCGGCTCCGCGGCACAGGGAGAGGACAACAACTGCCTCCGGCCACCCCAGCTCAGCCTGAGGACCTACTCACGCATTTTGCATAGGTCAAAGCTGTTGTGTGGGACTGAGCATGTTTTGCCAGTCAGAGTCAGAGCACCTGGGGGCATTATTTGCAAGGAAAAAATAAAAATAAACTTCAGGTTTCCTGTCCTAGAGACACCCTGGAGCTCCTGCCGGCGGGTGATGCTCTGCCACCGTGGCGGTGTACCCTGACCGACTCCTCTTGCTCCCTACAAACACTCCTGAGGTCAACAAGGCGTAATTGCCCCATTATTTCACAGAAAAGCCACTGACGTCAGCAAGAAGCAGCTGCTGGTGGGATGGAAACCTCACTTAGCGGCCCTTCTGCTGGGAAGGAAATTTGGTCTTTACAACTCTAAACACAACCATCTCTTTATACCTGTTTCACTGCATTTACCAGCAAATATTTGGTTTCCAGGTTTTTGGTGTAGTTTGTTTTCTTTTTCTTTCAGCCGAATAATTTTTATTATGTTGATCCACATTGTCGTCTGCCTCTCCGCAATTTTGAATACAAGCCTTGCCCTTGACTGCACAACACAATGAAAGCCTTCAGGTCACAGCTTTTAGAACACTTGATATTGTTTTTTCTTTCTGGAAAGAATAAATAATGTTAACCTCTCTGTTAACGTAGAGGAAAAATTAAAAGGAAAAGGCAATCAGAGGCATGTCAAACAGACTGGTATTGGGCTTGGATGATTCTAAACCCATTGACTAGCTTGCACGGCTTGACACAAAAATTAACTCATCTCCCAATTAGCTGAATAAATTAAAGTGCATCATCAGATTTCCAGTTACATCCCATAGACAGACCTACTGGGGCAGCCACGACCGGGCGAAACAATATTTTCCTTTTCCCTGCACGTCACAGCTGGAACTGGCTTGTCCAAAACACAGGTACAGGCGCAGTGCTGCACCCGGAGGCGAAGGCTCGGGGGGACGCGGGCGGGGGGGCACGGCTCGGCCTGCAGCTTGCAGCAGAGCAGCCTCCGTCTCTGGATGGCTTCGGATCAGGAGCGGTGAATATGTTTTAGTCACGCACAAATCGTTTGGCTCAACAAAAAGGAACTGATGAATGCCTCTGCCAGCAGGACACATTACACCATTTAGTGATGTGTAGCAAGCTTAAGTTTCTACGGATTTATAGAAAATTACAAAAAGTGACAGAATTTAAGTGACTCGTTCATGTCTGGTATAAATGCAGCACTGGAGTGAGTGTACCAGAGAGAAATCCGGCTGAATGCGCTCTTGTACAAATCCAGCCCCAAAGACCGTCAGCAGCCCCCCCACCTCGCAGGGATCCCGCGCCCAGCAGCAAAATGCATTTGTGCAAGGTTGGCTCGCTCGCTGTGCGCGCCTCTGTCCTTCTGAGCTAGGATCATTTCAACCTTATACACACAAACAACTGCACAGCTGGAGGTAAAAAGGAGTGCAAGCACAGGGAAGGGGTTACAGCCCTCTCCTCCAGCTGCTTGCTGCTGGGGCTGCAGCCCGCACAGCCAAAAGCAGGCAAGGCTCTTCATTTGAAGAACACCTTATCGAAGGGATGGGGATGGCAAGCGCGCTCCTTTGAGAAGGTGCCATCTCATTTGCTCGAGCTCACGTCGTAGTTTGCAGGAGCAGGAGGAACTTCTCATGCCTCCCTGGGACGGTAAATTCAATTCCCAGCTGGTAAAAGCTGTAACAGCCCTGAGCAGAATAAATTTTACAGCTGAAATAACTTTGTTTTCTTACCCCCTCTTTGCCGAGTGGCCTTGCCTTGCTACAGATCCAGGAAAAGCAAAAGGAAAATGGTATATATGTTCCTACACAGAGATGTTTGATATGTCCCACTAAAACAATAAATGTGTTCTGAGACAAATCCTACTTCTTATCAATTATTCTCTTTCCCACCCTTTCATCCAGTTTTAAACTTTCTTGCAATTTTGCAAGATGAAAGAGGTTAAAAAATGTAAAATGCAATTAATTGTGCTATTTTACTTGTCTACAAAGGCATAAATTATTGTCTTTTTAAATTTTTTAGCAGCTTGGAAATTAGCAGCAGGAATTAGCAGAGGGTTTTTTAAGTGAACCAGTCCATTTAAATTGACTGCACTATCCGACTTTCTTCTGGCTTCATGCTTGAAAACGCCGGCAAGCCCAACTGCTAAAAGAGCAGTGTTATTGCTGCGCTGGAGGTGGAACAGCCTGGTGGTAGGGACATTAGCACAGGACTTTGAAGAAGCGCACCCCGTTCCAGCTCGCATGGCAGGCGTTTTGTGTGAGCTCAGGTACAGCTTGTACAGCCAAACTTTCAGAAGCAGTCCCATAGCCGCCGAGGCAGATCGGCACCCCGTGGGACTCGTGGGCAGGAACCGGGCATTTACCGCTCTGAGGCGCTGAATTGCAGGTTCCCAAGTCACATTAACATATTTCAAAATTTTTGCATGCACAGACCTTTAAATTAATTGGATCTTAAATTTAATTCAAAGACCACTTTAGAAGGTCAGGTAGAAAGAGCCCTGCATGCCGCGGCGCAAACAGTGCGCATCACGAAGCCTTCATGTCTGTGGCGTGGTCAGATCATCCCTTCAGGTGCCTGGGATTCAGAATCCCAGAAAGAAAATAAATCCCGCTCTCAGCACCTTGCAGGGGAAACGCTGGAGCTGCTATTCACTTTTCTGACTCTTCCCGGGATCTTTATTCCACTAACCACAGAAGGGCTTCAGGCTGAATTCACAGTGTCCAGCTCTTTGGCCACAGCCTTGCAACAAAACCCTTAGAGAAGCAGGTGTCTGAGGTTTCCCTGAGGACACCTTAGCTCTGCCAGGATTTCCAGGAGCTTTCCTATTTCTATTTTCACCAAGTAGGTGTTTCAGTGGTGTCTATTGGCACCCAAAGTTTACACCTAATTCACTCTCCTGATCCAGCTGAGGGCCTCTGTATAAGACAAAGCAAGTATTACTTTGCTCTGAAGTCCAGGACATGTCCACAAACTACTGGCTAGGCTGGCTTTGCAGGAATTACTACATCTGATGAGATTATCTTGGTGCTATCTTCAGTTCTTCCTTCCCTTCACGCCCTGCCCATTCAATCCACAACAGGATCATGCACATCCAGACACAGAAGGGCTGAGCCTCTCCCGCTGCCATCTGGGGAGTGACTTCAGGAAGAGCCCATGTCGTTCATGAGCACGCAGATGGCCAACCATCCATTGCTGACCACCATACGGCCGTCCTCGCAGACATCCATCACTTTGGGCCAGCCACAATCTTACCTCGTTGAAGCCGAGTGGTATTTCTGCAGGACGAAGAGGCACTGCAAGGAAGCGATCATGCTGTAAATTCCCCCCTTTCTGCCTTTTCAGCTATATTTTCATGACAGATGGCAGATTGCGACACAACTATAGCATCTTCCACTTAACTGCAGAACAACTTGCCCTTCTGGCTGCATAAACCCCATCATTGCACAAGCCCTCTGTGGCAGCTGCTGCAAAATCATGGAATATTAAGAGGCTGTCATTCATATTTCTCTGACTCTCTGCAGAATTGATAAAAACTGTATTTCTGGATAAGACTTGAAAGAATAAAAGTCAGTCATCTAATTAAGAAGCACTGCCAGGCAGTCGCATAGATAAAGAAGAAGCAAAAGAAGTTTCAAGGTGAAAAACTGAATCTGCCTAGATGGACCTAAGAGAGAGGTGTAAGGGCTCCAGAGAGAGAGATGCACTTTAATTAATGCCGTCTGATGGGGACCTCTACCAGACACAGCCGGAGGGGTATTATGGGCACGGAGAAAGAAATCAAGGGCCCGCTGTCAGAAAAGGATTGGGTGAGAAGGAGGGGAGAGCTGTCTCCAGTTTAACCTTAGTGTCAGTAAGCTGAGACCGTTTTTCCCATTTCTTCATGTTTTGCTTTGGTTTTATTTAATTCATACCTACGTTATCTATTCAGACATTACGAACAAAGAATTAAGTCCTGCCGAGGGGTTAACTGGCTTCAAACGTTCTGTGCTTCCCAGGTGAACATCAGATGACCACAAGAAAAGAGGCTGCTGGTGCTGGGGCTTGGCTTCCTCCCCTTAAAATGCTTTTTGCTTAGAATAAACAAACGAGGAGCCCTGGCAAGACGCTGGACAGCCAGCTGCATGCGCGTGAAACCGCAGTGGTTCTCCTGCCTGGGAAGATTTCACAATTTCTTCTGAATTGTGCATGAAATATGATTTCATTTGCAAATTCAAGCCCTGTGTTTTCTTTCCCTTGGCTTTTGTTGTTTGCAAGGATCCAGATTTTAATCAGAACACCCTGTGAATCCCATTCTAAGTGTTCCTGGCAGTAAGCATTTACTTGGGATGAGAATATCGGTTGCCTCAGCTCAGTGAGTTTAGCTAAAGGAGGGGAGGCTGTGTGACTGCAAGGAGGCTGAATGGTTGGCTCTTCTCTCTTTCCTTAGCCCAGAAAGAAAATTTGCAGAGTTAATTTCTGTTCAAACTAATTAAGGCTTTAAGTTGGGACGGTGTGTGCCATGCACCTGATGGCAAACCACCTCCATACTTCATTCAGATTGGCTTCTGCTGGTTTTATCACTAGGTTTACGTTCACGGAGTGCACATACATAAATTTTTTTTAAAAAGCAGCCCAGACTTGCTCATTGCAAACAGCTTCCTATAGACCCATGCAGACAGAGAGAATTGCCTGCTGCAGGTCTAACGCTGTAATAGCAGCAACTGGACACACGTCCAGTCCCAAAAATGCATATGAGGGCAATGATGTTGTTTTTATAAAAATAGCAAAATCTTTCTACAAAACACACGACCTCAAAACTGTCAAGTCAGAGACCTTCCTCTGCTTTCTAGAGCTGCAAAATTATTATACCAGTAAGAACCAGTCTGGTTTGGGGGCTGGGTGCAGTTTAGTATTACTAAGTTAAGCCTTTGGTACTCCCTTGCCCATGTGGGTCGTGCTCCCCAGGCCTGGGCCATCTCCTGGCACCTTGGAAAGGCAGCATCAGGCTTTGATGGGAGATGTCCTGCAGCTAATTCTGAATTTACTGCGCCTGGTGTTCGGGACGCCTCATTAGCTCCCTCCTGCCACCTCCTCGCAACGCACCAGGACGCCTTCCCTTGCTTCTCATCATTTTCACCTCTGTCATTCAGAGATGGGAACCGTTTTGCCTGTCCCTCTTGGCAGCGCGTCCCCAAAACACCGGCCTCCCCAGATGCAGCTCAGCCACGGAAATCCCTGCTTTTCTTCATATTCTCCAGGTGGTTACCTCCACTCCAGCCTGATTTTCCTCTTCATCTACCACTACAACAGAAAAACAGCTAAATCATCTGCTTGTCTCCCTGTTAAATCTCACAACAATTAGATTACTGGAGTTAAAGAGACCATAGCTCAGCTGCAGAGGAGATGCTTACGTTGGGTAAAACTAGCATGACTTTTAGGGATTCTTGGGATTATTTTTTCAGTGTGTTGCATGTTTCTTCACGGCCCAAAGCATCTCTGTATGTGAGAGGATTTGTTGCTAAAATTCAGGTGTAAATATGCTGTAAATATTTAGCAAAGTGTAGTAAATTGTCTAGTTAATATGCTGGCAAAGAGCTGCTGGCTCTGATTCCTTTCTAAACAGAGTTATCAGAGTGGTGGCAGCCAAGCAGGCAGCAGCATGTTTTCACAGACTCACACAACGTAGGGGCTGGAAGGGACCTCTGGAGATCGTCTAGTCCAACCCTCCTGCTCTAGCAGGGTCACCCAGAGCGTCCAGGCAGGTTTGAATCTCTCCAGAGAAGGAGACTCCACACCCTCCCTGGGCAGCCTGTGCCAGGGCTCTGGCACCTCACAGCGAAGACGTTTTTCCTCGTGTTCAGGCAGAACTTCCCGTGTTCCAGTTTGTGCCCGTTGCCCCTTGTCCTGTCACTGGGCACCACTGAAAAGACTCTGGCCCCATCGTCCTGACACCCGCCCTTGAGATATTGATAAGCGTTGATGAGGTCCCCTCTCAGTCTCCTCTTCCTCAGGCTCAACAGCCCCAGCTCCCTCAGCCTTTCCCCACAGGAGAGATGCTCCAGGCCCTCAGCATCTTTGTACCCTCCGCTGGACTCTCTCCAGTAGCTCCTCGTCTCTCTTGAACTGGGGAGCCCAGAACTGGACACAGGACTCCGGATGGGGCCTCACCAGGGCAGAGTAGAGGGGGGGGAGAACCTCCCTCGACCTGCTGGCCACACTCCTCTTAATGCAGCCCAGGATGCCGTTGGCCTTTTTGCTGTCTGAAAGGGGATTTTTACCGATGAGTGTTGGCCGGCCAGGTCCTACCCCCAGTTCCCCTGAGCACCAGCACAGAGGTGCCAGCAACATTCCTCCGTATAGTCCCCATGGGAGACGGGCTGTGCCCCAGAAACACCTACTTTTCACTTTTACTACTGGCCCCAAGTCATATGCAGTCTCTGAATAAATCAGATCAGGATTCTGATCCCCCGAAGAGGAGCTTCGTCTGGTTTAGGTTGGAAGTGGGTAGAAAGCTGCTCATAGGAAAAATCAGCAACCAGCTCCCCTGCTCAAAGGGAACTGGATTGTCAGCCACCCTTGACACAAGTGGAGAGCAAACAGCTCGATGGGGTTACAGGAGAAACAAACCGCTGCCACTACTGCTTCCCACAGATAGCAGCGATACTTGGCACGGAGAGATTTCTGTAACGCTGAAACAGCTTGTGTGACAACCCGTGGGGAATCCCAGTTCATTAGTGTAAAAATTAAGACACTTGACTTAAATGCTTCAGTATTGAAAACCTAATTACTGCACCAGGGATTTGTTACATGTAGAAACATCCATTAAGAGCCAGGAACAAGCCAGGTTACAACAGGGCTTCAAAAGGTTAAAGAAACCAAGCCCAAAGGGCTTTCATTTCTCTGGGGAAGTATTTGCTTTATCTCTAGGGGCTCCTGCAAGTAGCGGCATGCACCGAACGCTGCCCTCGGCTGTCCTGGTGCAGATGCCCAGGGACCCCGCAGGCGCTGCTGGTGCTCCGGCAGCGTTCTTGCCAAGCTGCGCGCGTGCCAGTGACATACTGACGGACATAATTTAACTGCCCGTTCCCTGTAGGAGAGCCAACATTTATCTTCACTCCCAGTGACTCCACTCCTAGAGATAAATACACTCAGGAGCTGTCAGATGGAGGCAGCTGTAACATAGCTCTGACGTACAAGTGTTGTCCTGCTTGAGCAAACAGTAGTAAAGCCACTCTGGAAAGAAAAAGGCCTGTGTAGGTATATCACACGTTCAGCTAGGACCCTGCCAGGTACCTCGCAGCTGCCACAAGCTGTAGGAGAGCCAGGATCAGCCTTGCAGTGGCTGTCCCTTCACATTAGCCATAGCAGTACTGCTTCCACTAGGTGTATTGCTGCACGCCAAACAGCAAAGGAGCAAGGACTTTTCAAGACCAGGCCAAATCAAGACCAAACAGAGGCTCTGGGGAACCAGTTTCCATGGTGGCATATGTGACGCCAGGAATATGAGACCATCAGACCTCAACAGAGGGGCAACCACAGGCAAACCCTATTTCATCAGCTCCATTTTCCCTCCTTACCTGGATACACACACGGCCAGCACAGAGTGTCCCCGCGAGCTCATCAAGCACTATGGAGTAAGAAGAGAAAAACCCAAAGCAATGCCTACTTGCAGTGCATCCCAGAGGTTGTGCAAATGTTTACATGGAAGATTAACTCTCCCAGAGGCATCTGGCACTTCTAAGCCAAATCCCTCAAAATGGTTGGGCTGAATATTTTCTGCAGGCACTCGGTATTTTTATTGCAGTGAGATACACAAAAGGTCACAAGAGCTGCCTCTCAGCTCACACAGTGAGGAAACATCCCCATAATCTTTTCCTCATAGACAGAAAGGCTCATGTCTTAAGTCATTAATCCCCTAAAAGACAGACAGTGGGGTGCAGACACCGCGTATTGCAACTAAAAAGTCTCAGACAGCTTTAGGGTGAAAGCTCACATTTCCTCCCTTTCTCACAGAGGAAATCTCTGATGCTTTTCAATGCTTTCAAGAGACTTCAAAACACGCAAACAAAGAAACAAAACCAAAAAATCCACTTCAGGCGGCGCCCTGCCCCTCGACGCAGCACTCCTCACTGTCGCACCTCAGCACTGGCGAGGACACAACCTCTCCCCAACCAGGAGCAACGTTTATCTCCATCGCACAAAGCCAGTTTGCTAGATTTTAGCTTTAAGCTCTACCTGGTACACGGCACATCCATCACGTTGTCCTCCTTCATGCTTAGGCACCCTTTGCCGCCTGACGCTCAAGCTGAGCTGACGCCACTGGAGCTGGGCTGCGGTGCTGCTCCTCCTTGGACACGGCCATCCATTACAGCGCACGTGGGGCTGTCACCACGTCCCATTTGCTTCTCCACACCATATGTTAAACCAGTAGGGCGAGCAGAATCATTTATCTTCTTGGGTTTAACATCTATTCTTTTTTTATTATTACTATTAGCCTTTTCCTATCCTTGAGAACACTTGAAAAATGCAGAGGGATCAATGGCATGGCCCAAACAAAGCCAGGTTTCCAGGTCACTGCTGGTGAGTAGATGCCTTTTGGGGGATGTTTTTGTGGTTTTTTTTTTTCCTTTCAAGAGCAGTGCTTCCCACTAACATCTAAGGCAACACGTTTGCGATCATAGTGGCAACATTGGGGGTGAAGGGATACAAACACCACTATGTTATTGCATGAACATGTACTTCAAATGAGACTATGAAACAGCCAACTCCCAACATGAACTTTTAACGCAATTCTTCATAATAAAAATTTTTCATAAATGCTAAGTTTTTAAGCCTCTTATTCCCTTAATTCATCTATGCCAAGCATACAACATGATTACATTGCTGAATATACATTAAAACACAATAATTGCATCATGTTTGCTCTGGTTTCCCCCATTCATCTTTTTAATTAAATTAGCCCTTTAGGATTTTGTCCTTCAGGCAGTGAATTGAGTTTGTTTGAGACATTAAAGGCATTACGATGTTTTCTGAGATATGCAGAAGTCATAAGAGTGATTTCTAACCCTTTTTCTGAAAAGGTAGGATTCGCCCACAGAGCAGGGGAATCAATCACCCTCGGGCCATTCCCAGACGCACATCTTCTTCCTCTCGTTTGCTGTGTTCACCGTGTCGTACACGCATCAGAGGTTTCCACGTACGCTGGTCGATTGGTGTCAGCGCTCGTCGCCGACAGCGCGTGCCCACAGGAAACCCGGGACAGACGACGACGCCGGCTCTCACAGATTGTTGCTATGGAAATTACTATGGCTAAAGGGCAATAACTTTTTTTTTTCCATTATGAAACAAAGTACAGTGTGACATTCTTTCCCCCAAACAAAGAGAACAAAGGAGTCAGCGCTGCCAGGCTTGTGCAGGCTTAGTGTGGGAGCACCGATGCGCCTTGTCCCATCACCAACATCTTCTCCCCATTCCCAGGGATGTGGAAATAATAGACCTGCTTCTCCCATTGCCACCCAAAGCCGCTGAGAGCAGGTCAAGCTTGGAGCATCCACACGTGTCCTCACCGCAACACCCCAGGTCGGAACAGGTCACCCCCGTCCCAGGGTTTTGCAGGATGGGATGCTACAAAACCAAGTAACACAAGTAAGGCTTCAAAGCAATTAATTTTATCACAGTTCACAGTCTCTTAAATAGTACTTTTTAAAGTCAGCTGTTGAAGAAGGTGGTGGAGGAGGTGTGGAAGACAGCAGGTAGGTTAACACGACCAAGAGCGGGACACGCCAACAGGGCTGAACCTGCTCAAAGCCGTTTCCTGAGCATCACCGCGCTTCCTTCCTTCCCGCGCTGGCTGCCATTTGTACCAGTCGCTGTCGCTTTGTTCCCTTTAGATCTTTCATTCTCACACCCCTCGACCTTGGCTTCACCTTTCAGCTCTTATTTTGAAGTTTGAAACGTGTCCTTTTATATCACAAGGGGAAAGTCCCAAATCCAGATGGGCTGGGTGGAAACACAGCCAGAACGTGAAACTCTCGGAAGAAAAATAGTCTAATTAAGAGGCCACTTCTGAAAGGCTCTGTAGGAGGAGGTACACACTCTGCACCTCCCAGAGCTCTCCTGATTGATCAGACTAGTAGCAAAGGCTGAGCTGGCTCCACTGGGATTTGAGAGCCATCCTTTGACCACTGAGCCATCCTTACTTTTCTCACTCATGACAGTTGGCAAGATCCAAATTCTTAGCTCACAGGATTAGTTTCCAGCTTGTTCAGCACTCTTTCCAAAGCTAAAGGCAACAAGATGAACAGGGATATAAACTTGGATTGTTTAACCTACATACTCCAGGCATTAAACCTGTGGAGACTGTTTATATCACCATAATTACTTCCATACAGGTTGTTAAAGCCAGATTCATTAGCTTAGGTTACAATGACCTATACAACATGCTTAAAACCCATTTATCCTATTAAAGAGATTTAAAACTTGCCTCCTTTCATGAGATGTCAGTGATTCTTGATTTATGATTTGGTCATGCTTTAAAAACAAAAGCAATTACCTTTCTTACTATGTGTTCTGGTTCCGGCCAGGATGGAGCTAATTTTCTTTCCAGCAGCTACTGTGTTTTGGATTTAGTATGTGAAGCATGTTGATAATACATTGATGTTATTAGCTGCTGCTAAGCGATCAAGGACATCTTCCAGCTTTCCAGGTTTTGCTGATGTGCAGGTGCAAAAACCTGGGAGGGGTATAGCCAGGATAGGTGACCCAAACTGCCCAAAGAGAGTGTTCCATACCATAGACATTATGCACAGTATGAGCAGGGGTCAGCCCGTGGGCCAAGTCCCTTTTTTCATTTGCTTCCCTTTTTTTTTTCCTCCCCTCTTTGTGTTCATTCAGCTGTTCGTTCCCTCACTCTGGAACTTGCTGTTCTGGGATCGCTGCTGGGGAATATTCCTGTTCCCTGACGCTGCTCAGGACGGGCTGTGTCGGTCGCCAGGTGGTGAGAAATTGTGCATCGTTCATTTTATATATTCTGTTATCATTATACTTGTATTATTAATACATAATTATTATTATTATCTTTTTCTTTGTTGTCCTGGTGAACCCACGAGTTTTCCTTTCTCTCCGATTCTCCTCCCCACCCCACTGGGGAGGGGGGGAATGAGCGAGCGGCTGCGTGGTATTGGGTTACCGGCTGGGGCTAAACCACGGCTCTATGGCAAAAGCCCACTGCCTCAAGGTTGCTGCAATACATCTGTAATGGAACAGCAACAGCTCTAATCTTCAGCTTGGGTGGCAAAAGCCCTGGCTATTGAAATACTGCCTACGATGGTGCCTGCATACCAGGGAGCACTACATCAGCTGGCAAGTTTCAGCAGGAACAGTTGCACCTCAGGCATCTCAGGATCCAACGTGCCGGGTGTGTCCTGGCAGCAGCAATACTTTCCCTTTAAGTATCCTAATACTTTGAAGAAATACAAAAAAAAAACCCCACCCTCCTGTTAATTTCCTTGTAAGAGCCAATATCTTCTGTTTGAATGCTTTTCCTTTGAAGCCTGCATCAATTTTATTTCAAAGGAAGTTTCTTTGAGAATTCCTAGAAATATGACAACTCCATGATGCACAATACACTTGGGTGTTGCATCGTTTTAGGAATCCAGCTGGCTTCCAAAACACAGCCATAAGAACACGAAACCAGGCAATGTTTTGTCCCAGAAAGGATCCTAGAACCAGTCATTTAGGAAAAGTGACTAAACTCACGTATTTGTCCCAAACATGCTGTAAATACAATTGGTGCACAGATGGGTGCTGATGGCCAGATGTGGGCACTATGACTCAAGCGAATGAAACATGACCCATTTTAGTTGTATCTGTGCAATGCTGTGCCTGGGCTAGTTCATTTACAGCAAAAACAATGTGTTTTGACATCACCGAGACCTGAAAGTTCCCTGGAAGCATCCTTTTGGTACAAAGAATTATAACAACTTTTCTTATGCAACTATAAAAAAAAAAACCAAAGCCTCATACATGCCAGGGCACTAACTCCTAAGAATATGGAAGTTTTTCCCTCTCTTCTTCGGATAGCAGGGACTCAAACTGGCAAAGTCTGGAGATTCTCTAATATTCATGCACAACTTACAGTATGAAGTCATTTTAACAGTCACATAGTTGAATTTTAAACGCTTTAGTTTGGAAACAACTAACCTTTTGTTCATGCTCATTAAATTAGAAAAAAGTGACTACTCCCTTTCTCCCCATCCCTGTTTTCGGCCTATACTAATGAAAAGTCAGCTTTAAGATTACTGTATGTATGTGATGCTATATTGATGGCTCTGGCTTGAACAACAAAGTTGTGCATAAACATTACCATAAAATGGCCTGACGCAGGAGGGTCTGCCCAGCCTCTTACAGGGCTTGAAAGCAGTTTGAGGATTAATCCCTGTCCCCACAGGACTCACCCCTCAGTGACCCAGAGCTCCCCACTCTCCTACACCACTGGTTTTACCCAACCCAAAACTCACTACCGGAGCTCTCATTTGAACATACTTCACACTTTCACAGCCACTTTCCCTACCTCCAGCCACATGGGCGGTCCTGCACGTTAAAACTTCTTGAAATGCAGAGATGGTACTTCGGCAGGTGGCCACCAAAGCTTTCTGCCATGGTCAGCCAGTGACACAACCACACAAACGCCTGATATTTTACCCCTTTTCCCCAGCTTGCAATGCTAGAAGCATGCATTAGATATGCTTGTCATCAGGGGCCCCATCAAGAGGGCAAAAGGACCCAGAACTAAAAAGTTGTAAGAACAAATGACTTTATAACTCACCTTTTGTCCCACCAAAGCTACATATCTTAAAATCGATTGTTCACACGAAGAACAGATGTCAGCCAGAGTAATAAACACAGAGTAGGAAAGCGGGAGCCCCAGGACACGAGCCAGGGCTTTGCTTGGCAAAAAGCATCCGACAGCCTTTACTTCTTGGTCACAACCTGCATTCCAGCGGAACACTGGATCAGAGGGATGTGTATAAAATCTACTCTTTAATCATGCTTTGCGCAGCATATAATCCCTTTTAAACTATACGTGTGTGATTTTAATATACACACTTTTGATTAGTGTGGGGCATTAAGTGACATTTTAGAGTATTATTTATTAGCCTTTTTTTAGGGCTACAGCCAATTTCTTCAATTTGTCAGATGCCATATGCTTTTTGTTACAAATGTTGACTTTGAAAATAGGCCCAAATCACGGTGATTAGTTGGGGGGGGGGTTTTAATATATCGTTTCCGCTGCTAGAACTAAACAACCTCTCTTTCTACACATAAAATAGCTTTGTATCAGATCAGCCTTTTTAGTAAGCCAAGGAGCACAACACCTAGCCACTGGTCCTTAAGAGCATGAGCTATAGCATCAGCTTTAACATCTACATGGGCGTGTTGGCTGCAACCACCCACAACTTACTCTGCAGTTCTCCCAGCCTCACAGTTTGGATTATTTGCTATGCAAGCCATTAGCAAAAGAAATTTACTTCTAATACTACAGCCCATTAAATGACACCTAATTCAGTAATGTGTTACAACAGAATTATCTTTAAAATACAAAGTAAAATCCCTGTAGGAACAAAACAATAACAATCTTTGATACCAAAATTATTTGAGACTTGCTAAAATATCTTTGTAGTCAGGTGAAGAGATGTAAAACCAGCTATTTAGAACATAAATTCCCTGGGAAATAAAAGAAAAAAAAAGAAATCAAATCTTCCCTGTAGATGCCTCGTTTAATATGCCTGCAACGTGCGAGATAATATTCCTATTACAAAAGTGAAGGGGAGGGAAAAAAAGTTACATATTATAACCACAGCCAAATAACATAGCAACAATTAAAGATTGTTGTTGACAGCTAACTGTCTGCTAAGAGGAATTTTGGTTTTATAATTCTTAATGCACCTAAGGGCAAAATTCCAGCCCACGTAAGTTACACCTAAATTGGGTGTTAAGTGAAAAACAAGGACCTCTGTCCGAGGTGGAGACAGGCTGACTGGCAGCACGTTCCCTCACCCTGAAGGCAGCCAAAATTCAGAGGCTGCTGCCCAGCACACCCCCAGCTCTGCACCCCATCGCACCCACCTTTCCTTTTAGCTCACCAGCTGTCTCTGAGCCATTCGGGATTGTGTCCTGCCCAAAACAAGGCACCGACTGCCATCTCGTCCCTTTTCCCTGGAGAAGGTCCCCACCCCTCCTTGGTGCTCTCCTACTATGGGACCAAGGGCAGCCTGGCAAGGGAGGGGCTGTCGCATCGGTCCCCAAAAGCACAAAGGGTCAGATCAGACAGAAAAAGTCACAACAATCCCATTTCTAAATATTATTTTTTTATTATGCACTTTTACTGACAGATAAAAAAATTGGGGAGTAGATAAAGGAAAGAGATAGAAATAGTCTCAGATTTTCTGAGTGAAAGACATTTTTGGTCACACTTTCTCAAAGGAAACCAACAGCTGTAACAGGGGGACTGATGTAAACCCACAAGGAGATAAGCCTCAGTAGGAAAAGCAGTAATCGTGACAATATGTACAGGACAGGAGGATTTCCACACTGGGGCACAAATTAAAATAGTGGGCCAAACGTGCTGAGCATCCTCTGTGCATTTACAGGAGCCTTGCATTGATGTAAGAGATGCAGGAGGCGATGGAAGAAATACTACACCACATTAAATTGTGATTTTGTTCAGCTGACTGCAAGCGTACATCACACAAGTAGGATTATGACAGAAGACTAGAAGTTGTTCAGAACGGACTGGAAAAAAGTGCATCTACATTTAAAGCCCAGAATGTAGTGACTTTCCATTTTCTATCATGTGAAAAGAAACGCAGCTTGTCAAAGCAAGGCACGGGACAGATGGCCAAACCAGGGAACTCAGGGGGATGAGGCTCGCTTTCAAAACATCACAGCCTTTCAAAGCTCAGTGATGTGACAGGTAATGCAAACAGGGAGTGGGGTAGGAAAACACAGGCGGGCTGCCCAACCTCTTGGCGTGGGTGAGGGTTTATGGTGTAGGGTACAGGGACAACCAGCACCAGGGAGGGCACTTGATGCTCCTAGGATGAATTCAGGGAAGGGGAGTGACCAAAATCTATCAGAAGATGGACACTGGACTCCAGTAAAGCCAACCTGAAGGCTGACTGATCTTAGAGGAGTAAGCGCAAACTCTCCCAAAGCAGAGGGAGAAACACGAAGGTGTCAGGAGAAAAGGGCAAAATCATGAGTTCTTCATAAATCAAGAACCAAGTAAGGAACTGTACAAAAAGCAGAAGTGAGATCAGAATCCACTAATGATTAAAGAAGCACAAGCATATACAGGCAATGCACAGAATGACCAAGACTGTGTTACCAAATTAGTAGCTGATATACTTACTATTACTTTTTATAATACTGTAGGAAGGAGATTGTTTGCTTCTTCATGAAGGTCTTGATCTGTCTTTGTTCATTTTTTCCCCCAACTAATTTATGTTGCTTAGTCTAGCAAAAAGGACACATTATAAACACCACAACTATACTTCACAAAACTCGGGGAAAAGAGGTCAATCATTTCTCAGGTCCAACAGCAACAGTACCAAAATAAATCCATACTGGGCTGAAGCTGCAGAGAGAAGGATTTAGATTAGACATTTCTAAATCTTTCCAGTGATAGGAACATATGCAGCTTCTTCTAATGCCTCAGAAGGTTGTGGATACTCGAGGATTTTTTTGTTCTGTTTTAAAAAACAGGTTAGACATGTGCCTATGTGCTGGTGGTGCCTTTTGAAGCAGACAGGAACTATATAACCTCATGAGATACCTTACACAGAAGGCAGGATACAAAGACATCAGAAAAACACTGAAATTCCTCCAAAAAGGCCCCATCTGGGGACAGTTTCTATTTCTATTTATCCACCACTTTTCCTGAACGTTACTCTTAACACAAAGATTTACCTCTGTTTGCAAGGCAGTGTAAATGCAATCTAACAGAGACAGTGCAATAAATAGCAGTGTCGTAAAACAGAATTTTTCTCAGTTATCTCACCAAGTAAGACAAACACTGATGGATACCTTAGAGATTCTTGCTTTCAGCTTCTGATGTTCTCAGCGCCCTTGGGACAGACTCAGTACTTGGCATCTTACTAATGAAAAAGTCATAGAACCAGAGGGGAAAGTAGCAGAAGATGCAGAGGAGCATATAGGCCCCTTTGCCAGGGGTGTACAAGCCGCGTGGTCTCTTGGCCAGCAAAGCGTGCAGGATAGCACTCAGCACAGGGGAGAGGTCGGCGTCGCAGTACATGGGCATGTGCAGGAGGTAGCTCTTCAGCCCCAGGAGGTAGTCCTCACCATAGTCTTGCCTTGTGCCTGCTGGGAGGTTCTCCATCAGCTCCTTTTCTTGCTTATCCCACAGGTCGGATGTGCCTTGTATACCTGCAGTAGCAACATCACAGGATAAGAAGGGGGTTTGGGGCTGAATTTAAAAAAAAAAAAAGCCATCTATAATTAATAGTCTAGACTGCCCAGTTGTTCACAACCACCACCCTGATTCACAGTTGTTCTAAACCGGGTCAGCGAAGAACAGACGAAACAGCTGGTTAGCTGCAAGTGATTTTACCTGGAAGAGAAGGGAAAGCATGAAGCACAGACTACATGAAAAGCACGGGGTTTATGCACCATTTGGTTAACAGCTTTACCTAAAAAGGTGTGCTCACACCCAAGTCAGTATTTTTTCCTCTCTCTCTCTTCCCCTCCCTCCTGCCATTCCCATCCTTATTCATTTTGTGGGTGTTTCTAATCAGTATTTATTCACAGACATGAGTGACTGAGGAAAGACAGGCAAACTAAGACAAACAGGATTCACCTGGGTTGGCCAAGTGCTAAGCTCCTCTTTCACAAGTGACATTAGTATTTCAATAACTAGTTTCATGAAGGATAAGGCTTGTATCAGGCCAGATTTTTTTTTTTAAAAAAAAAAAGGAAACAAAACACACCACTATTTTTTTTTCCTCATCTGCATCATGTAAGAATGAAAGCAGCAGCTTTTCCAATGCATTTATTGCCTAACTATCATGAATTAAGCATTGCAAATAAAGAAAAATCTTTAAATATTTATTTAAATCTCAAATACCAGGACTTGTTTTGATGCATGAAGTTTTCATCCAGAAGGCTGACAACAGCTAAGCAGGGCCCTGAAGGTAAAACCTCGGGCAGGTACCGCTGACCACGTGGGCTCTGTCAGAGCCCAGCGCCCCGCAGGGCCCCTCCCCAGGAGAGGGGGCATTCAAGGGAGCAGGATTTTATGAAAAAGACCACCTTGCTTTTCATTAACATAAAAATTGTCTCTGTGAAGTCACCAGGACTTGCTGAGTAGGCAGCAGTGGGATTTGATGTTGTTCTCGGGTAGCTGCCGGGCTTGTCCGCAGAGCAGGGACCTGTGTGACACCCACCCGGTTCCCAGGTGGGTGCGGGGTGCAGCGAGGGTGCGTGCGGCAGGAGATGAGTCTGTAACCCTGACGGGCTCTGCAGAAAGTGCTCAGAGCAGCGGAAGGGGGATTTGGAACAGAACGCAGCAAGAGCAGAGCAGAAGGAGGGAGTGGAGAGGAAAGCTCAGGGCTACATAGAGTAGTATTGACAGCAAGTAAGCAGGATGACAGGTATTGCTGCAGATACTTGGATGCAAGACTGAACAGCTCAATAAAGAGAGCTCTGATATTGGGAAAGGTAGGACTGACAGCGAGTCCTAAACCTCTCATGCAGGAGAAGCAACCCGTATCACTCAAATCAACCACACAGTGATGCTCATTGTTTTTCTAAACTTTAACAAAGCTAGAGCAAAGGGAAAGCATAAATTGCCTGAGCAATTGTCTCAAAGCAAAGAGAGCTCTGCCCTCTGCCCAGGAGAAAGGCAGAGGTAGGCGGTGTGCAGAACTGGAGGGAACATCTCTTGCAAAAAATGCGGACTTTAATTTCCATAACCAACATGAAGAATGGGAAAAAAGTCCAACTGCTGAGAGTCCCTCAAGGCTCTGTTTGAGGATGCCGGGCTGCAGGGAAAGAGGCGAGGCAGAAAGAACTACCCGAAATGTCAAATACCAACCTGTTTGGAAGCCTGATGGATGAATTGCAGCAACTTTAATTCCCCATTTGGAAAGGTCTTGCCTCATTACTCCAGAAAACATGGACAGAGCTGCTTTTGATGCACCGTATGCAGCAAAGCTTGGTAGTGGAATGCCTCCTGCAGGAGCAATATAAACATGATAAAGCTCGACGGCGGCTCTTTCCAGCCTTTATTTTCGTGATTTAGAAGGAAGATTATAGCACAACCAAAATTATGCAGCTCTCACTGAGGTTAAAGACAAGTCAGTGAGGGAATCGTTTCTTTCTGGAGGTGAAAAAAAGTGACAGTTGTAAATTAGCAGTTGCTTATAGCAGTTATGATCAGTAACATCTGATAAGACACCTTGTATGGCAGAAAAAATAAACTGTACTGCATTTAAGGGTAAAAACTGCTGAAAATTATGACTGTTGGTTTCAGAAACACAGATAATGTTTTAGTTCATATAAATAGTGAAGCGATAGTTTAATGCCGCTGTTCTTGTTGTCACTGTAACACGAATTTCAAGCTCCTACTATAAACCACAGTTACAACAGGGTAAGTAATCTCAATTCTAGCTTTATAAAGCCAACCCATCTCCCAGTTCTATCCAGCTAGTTTCAGAAAGACCAGAAACAACAGTGCAAGAGTGGGGAAAACCTCTGTCGACAAACCAAAGCTGGAATCATGCCCCCCAGGTGACAGAACTCCTCGAGATCCATCATGGAAGCAGATCCCCTGCCTATAGTTATATCCCATCTTCTCCAATCCCAGCAGCATTTGTTCAGATGGAAAAGATTTTAGGTGAATTTAAAATAAACCCATATGTTTACAAAACAAAAGCTTCCAGAAAAGAAGAGATATCTTCCAAATGTGGAGATTTCCTCTGTTCTGTGAACTGGCAGACTGTCACTGCTTCAGCTTTATAAAAATCCAAAGATGCTTCGAGCTTCTTCCCTGTCTGCTCAGCCCTTCACTTTTGTCACAGGGCAGCGTTATCACCACAGGAGAGAATCACTGTCAGATTTAGGGGTCATCACAGCCACCGCAGCCTGTGCTGGCACCGTGGGGAGGGGGGAACAGAATGGGCATCCCTTCTCCTTGGGGCACGTCACTCCTCCTGCCTGCACAGGCAGCTGGGCACGTCCTCTGGTATGGCCTCAGTTTCAAACATTACACAATTATCTCAATGTATTTAAATCTTTCAAAAGAAAATACTTCATTGTAGGGGAATTTTCAGGTAAGTCACTGGTGCCATTTATTGGGTTTTGTACTGCAATGACCAAGGTATCCTGGGAGCTTCATACCCAGAGTCATTCTTTTGAGGAAATCAGGCCAATTATATGTTAATTATTCTTCTGTATGCATCTGAATAAGTTCAGCTTTCAATTGGTTTGAGCCAATTGAGTCACATACTTTTCGCCCTCTGAGGTCAGGCTAACCTCGAGTCCAGTTAAATTAGCTCTACACAGATAGGAATAGATTCGGCACAATAAGACCTTGCTAACTTTTCTGCTAATGTTTTACCAAAGGACCCTCAGACCCTGCGTTAAGGGGAAGCTATTTACGCGAACCAGCCCGTGTGCAAGAACATCTGTGTGAACAGCTATAGTTTAGGCAGGGTCATTATCAGCTCCTGTAAGGGCAAATTACTCAGCACAGGGCAGCTCTCCATTTATCCCTGCAAGGCAGCTCAGGGATTCATGCCAAGAATGAAGACACCTGCCCCAAAACACCAAAAGCGCAAGCTTCCCTTGGGTGCTCAGAGCAAACAGAGGTCTGTCCTCTGTCTCTGTGCTTGCAAGGGCTGGCGGGCAGAGCAGCACCAGAAGGGTCCTTCTGATAAATTCAGTCCGGATTTCTTTAAGTGTCAGCAATGAACCACAAACACAGGCATGCAGATACAAAACATACTTGGGATTAAAAAAAGAAAACAGAAGGCAATGTCAAACCTAGGCTGAGGCCACATCCTCAGCGTAAGCCATGAACACAAGGTAATGCCTGCACAAGCCACCTCGGCAATACAGCAGGATTTGGGTGGACACCAACTGCACAAAATAAGGGTCCAAGAAGACAAGGCAAAGGAAAATTGGGGAAGCAGATGATATGGTAAATCCTTAAGAGGTCTTAAGCCAAAATACTTTCCAGCATCATGACATCCTGCTTCTAGGAAAAGCACATTATATGCTGTTAATTTTTTTTAAAAGTTATTTTATTCATGAAAAAAATATCGCTTTGCTAGTAAGTTAGGCTAAAGTATTTTTCAGACAATATCCAAAATATTTTTAAAGACATATAAACACACAGTGTCTTCAGTTCCCAGGTTATTAGCAGACCATGCTCTAGGACTGTGCACTCTGGAAAGAACTATAGGATGCAGCAAAAAATAAAACTGGCTTCCACTCTTGAAGAATTTCATGTTTCTCTTCAGCAGGTGTTTCATCATTGTGCTTTCTCACTTTCACTATAGTACTTGATCCCTACAAGAGTGGAGAGGTGGAGCTGCCCAAGTGAAATATCTGACATTTATTATAGACTGTTACAAATGGCAGATGTCATGAACTTACCCAAAAGATACTGATGCTCCAAATTTTAACCCAAAGTATTAAGAAAAGGTTGAAACTTTAGGTGTAACCAGCCCAAATGGAAGACAGCCTGTCTCTGCAAAAGGCAGACAGCTTTTGGGCATCTCCACAGTGAGGTTCAATGACACACAAACCGAGGTGGTCGCAAACTTCTGCTGGAACATGTTATAGAAACATCTGTGATTTACCACCCATCTTCCTGGAAGCTCACAAAGCTATCGATCATAGCATCTATAACACAAGATCTGAATTTTACTGTCTTTTATATAACAGCATATTTTTAGCCATATTAAACTTTTCTTCTTAAAGAGCTGTTTTCTGGAAATAGTCTCCCAAACAAAAAGAAAACCCTGCATTTATCACCTAGATACCAATTCCCTAGGGGTAGTGACAAGCAAGACTGACTGACACCTTCCTCAGCGTTTTTGCCAAGGAAGTTAGCTGTTTTTCCTGTTGCATCAGAAATTTATTTGGTGCTTTAGTTCAGCTCACCTGCCATGCTGGACATGTTAACCAGCCTCCCCTGGGATTTACGAAGTAACGGTAAGAAGGTCTTGGACACCTCTACAGCCCCAAAGAAATTCACCTCCATGCACTGCCGGTACGTGCTCATGGGGAGCAGCTCGCCGTCGGCAGGGAAGCCCAGGATGCCTGCGTTGTTCACGACTCCCCAGAGCCCTAGGAAGAGGGGAAAGCACAGGGCTGCTACACAGCAGGAAATCAACTCCAAAAAGATTAAACCAATGAGCTGGGCGGTGCCTCCAGATCAAGGCAGAGATGATCTGCAGCTACAGATACACAGTACCCACTCCATGAACAGTCACCACCATTTCTCATATGTCCCAGAAATCAGAAGTCAATCTGCCCACAGACTGAGGGGCAGAAATGACCCACACACATAAGCCATGACGCAGCCAACAGGTAAGAGATGCACCTTGCAAGCAGGTACATTAGTACCCCCATTAGAATGGCAAAAAAGCCATACCTGTATTTTGCACCTTCTCTGAGACTTTTAGATAGGCCTCCTTGACTTGGGTGGCATTGGTTATATCCAGCTGCAGGAGGGAGAGTCTCTGAGAACAGGTCCGTCTCAGTTCCTCAGCGCCAGGTCCGTCCTTATTCAAAACCCCAGCAAACACAACAAAACCTAAGCTGTCCAGGTATTTAGCCAGCGCATGTCCAATCCCAGTGTCGCTTCCTGAAAGCATCAAAAAGACACTTGAAAAGTAGGTCTGTCCTAAACCATCATCTAAAAAAAAAAATTGGAAATACATGCAAATGTAACCAAAAATATGATGAAATAAGGGCACTGAAATATATATGACAGTAGGAAGAAAGGTTCAGATCTGAAGGCTTGAGGAGCTGGACCTTTGCATGCTCCACAAAGATCAATAGACCATGTCCTCTTGGCTCAGAGCTGATGGCATCAGCTCACGTTCTCCCACTGACAGACTCTAAGATTTACAGAAATAAACCCGCAGATTGGTTTTATACAAATATTCAGACTGAAACCTCATAACAAAAATATCTAGGAAAAAAAACAACAGGAAAAAAACCACACAAGTACTTTAATTTTAAATCTCAGATGGACAAAGCAATTACAAGGCATTGGAATTCAAAGACATTGTTGGGTTCTATTTCTTAATTCAAAGAAGTTGCGTTATTTTATTCAAACTTCTACTATCTAGATCCTTCTGAAAAATACTTGTTGGTCACAGGGTGCCACCAAGCCAAAGCTAAGCAACTGTTTCTTTACCCGCAAAGGAGTTCAATGCTTTGAAACACTAAGAAAGCTTCAGAACAGCATTTTTAGGCTAAGCCAAATAACACCAGCTATTTAATTCATGCAAATTTGCATCAGAACTTCTCTTATTCTCTTTATCCTCCCCTAAACTTATTCCCAAGCTTCATACGTCTAAAGCAATGAACTACCAAATGCAGGAAGCACCATTAAAGCAAACACACAACAATGATCTCTGCGATCACGATTATGCAATTCCTCCCACCAGGTAAGAAAATTGAATTATTTGTTAAATATTCATCAGATTCACAAGTCTCTCCCTTTGACACAGTATTTTGCTTATTTTAAGATATTTAAGCGTTTTCTCTCCCAGTGTCTTTTTAAATTCTGGTTTCCATTCTTCCCATCTACAGAGAAGCATCTTAGCAAGGGAGGAAACATCTCATCCATCTGCCCACCAAGACTCCCAATGAAGCAACACAGGGCTCTGCTAGAGACAGGGAGGGAGTTTATAGGGACTGTGCTGCGGGAGCTTTGGAAAGGACAATATCAGGAGGAAAATGAGGAGTTTAAGAAGTTAATGCAGTTTTTACTTTGTAAAGCAGAGATACATCAGCATGTCCCACGATACAGCACCGCACCCTCCACTGTAACCGCGACAAAGAAAGCTCCTGGATGCTGCTGACGTACACCGAGATCCGCAGAGCTATCCCAGGGCTTGGCTATCTCCTGCAATAGCAATTTATTATGTAAACGCTCAGCTTCCAAACCCACCTGCATGGCTGGAAACCTGAATGCGGGACAAAGGGCTGGGAATCCTGCCAGGTTTTTTTACTATTTCCTTGTTTGTGAAAGGGCTGTGATACTCCCTGCTTCACCCTACCAGAAACTCACAGGGATTAATCTGCGATTTCAGCACACCGAGGTGGATATTATCATAGTTATTCACGGGCCTGCTCCTGCACCCAAAATCCATAGTCAAGAGAATTTGACTGCCAGAGACTCATCTTAATCATGCTAGATCTTCATTTCTGCGTTCTGTCTTTTAACTGGGGCTTTAGTCCTGAAAGGTGAAAAAATTAATTCCAGGTGACTTGAAAGAAACACATACTGAAGGCCTGGATCGATCAGTGCAAGATGTTGAAAGGAATTATTCATGCTCTACTTAATCCTTTTTTAAAAAAAGGCGTTTTGGCATTTTTGAAGTCTGCAGTTTGTTGAAGATGCACCAGAGCACCACATATATCACATTTAGCTTCTCACAGCCCTGACCTGAAAGAGAAGAGCAGAACAAACCTGCATTCTTGAAATTCCCTAAAGAGACATGAAGAGGCCTGCAAAGATCCCAAAGACACGACAGATTTCTGGGTTTGGGGGTGGGGTGTCTTTCCTTTTAGTGAAAAACCCTATTTCTGGATCAAATCCTTCCCCTTTCATCCTTCCCAGCAAGCACACAGCCACAGAGCTACATATTACTTAGGTTTTACAACACAGCTTTAATTTAGGAAGGGGCAGAGCACTCAACAACTGGGTGTAGCAACCCTGAGAAGGAAATAAAAAGCAGTGTTTATCTGTGCCTGCTGCTGGGTTTATCTCCAGCTTTTATCAAAACAAGTCTAATTTGAGTTTCAGAGCTGGTATTGAAGTCCAGAGAAACTTTACCCTTCAACTCATAAAATTCAAAGAGTCACTAGGTCTCTATAGGGAAGAAAGAGAGAATTCCCCACTCTCCCTTGCTTCTATGTCAAAAATAACAACTTCTGAATGATCAGAAGATTTATTATAAGAAAGGCAGTCACTACTGACTGACTGAATCGCTACTGAGAATTTATCATCGATTCACACCAAGCTTCAGAAACACCAAGTCACACATCAAGAATGAAAAGACCAAGTTAACTGGAGAAAATCATCCCACTGCACACAGAATAACTGAGGCAAGAATTTTACAATTCATGCTGCTTTGGACCTTCATGGTAATTTAATTTTTAGGGAAGCTGGCTATTGGGTCTACAAAACTCCACTAAAGTGTTTACATGCCCAGGAGCTTCTGTTTGAGGACACTAAAGCCCTCACTCCCAGTAAGAGGATCAATAGAAATGTTTCACCTATGACTTCAAGACTGCTCACATGCCTGCAGTCATTCATGTGAAAGAGCATTTTGACAACTGGGCACAGTTTTCCCTTATCGTGGTACTCCGATGAGCTGCCAGCTTAAATAAATAACGCATGGTGGCACCCATGCAAGGGGCATTCAAAGAGGACCAGAACAGTAGTTGACAAAACCCAGGGAGAGAAGCACAGAGATTACTCCACCCTCTGGGCAAAGGCAGCCATCTCACAAGTGATGTGTGGCAGCTGGCCAGAGCACAGCAGCATTCCTCAACCCTGTGGGGCTAAAGAAGGCAAAAAGAAGAAAATAAATCATCATTTCCCATCAAGTGCCCGCCTCAGGTCTTGTCTAAATTGGAGAAAATGACACCAAAATTGATTTAAAAGCACCTTGCACCTGGACATGCATGCAGACACATATCCTACAGTTGATAAAGGGAAAAATACTACAGTCAGAGCAATTTAACCAAGAAATGCATTGAGTAAAACTTTCATTTCAGTTGATGGAGGGCTTGATCGATTGCATATCAGTCTGGATTCAAACAAAGACCAAGAAGAGCCTCCTCAGATGCATCACCTATCAGAGGTGACCAAACCTGCATTTTTTCGGGACAGTTGCAGCACAGGTACTGCTGGAATATGCCCTCCCCTACACTGCTCTAACTCAAACTTTCTAGCGCAGGTAAGCTCTGAGAGCGCGCTCTTTCCTGAAGACCTGCAGTCTTACAACAAGTAAGAAGATGCCCAAGCGCAAGCGCAACCCGTGCATCTACAGGGGTGGAAAAAGAGTGCTCCCTCTTCCCCCCTGCCCGATACCCATCTTCAGCTGATACACACGCAGGGAGAAACCCAGCTGGCAGATAAACTGCGAGGGGAGAGCTTGCTGCTTGTCTTGTCCTCTCAAGTTTTGTACTTAATCCCCACATTAATGCTTGCTAGGCAAATCTAAATTATTTCCAGGTGTCCTTACAAAACAAAATGAAATTCTGGAAGAAATAGCTATATAAACCAAAGCAACTTAATTCAGCTTTCCAGAGGGGAAAAACAGAAAATAAAACAAAAAAGAGCAAGTTAACAGCGCAAGAAGCATCTGGCAGGCACTCCGGTTTAAAGGTTTGATTAACACAAATAAACAACATTTAAAGTTTTAGAAGAAACAGGAGAAAAGCCATAAAACCACAAAAATGCCATCCCTGCAAACTAAAAGTGGGGTTAGAGTAGATCAGAGTGTTAATAGAGACTGAATTCATTAGCTCTGAACTTTCACTGCTAGCGAAGGAAATTACTCACTCCCGAATGATTTCATACATCGTTTCAAAGAGATGGCACCAAACCAGTGTCCTGAAATATGTGCATGATATACACAGTGTGCACTGTGTAAACGCGCACACCAAGAGAAAACTGCACATCCGTAACCAGCCCGATAAATTCAGGTAAACAAAATTAATGTATGAAGGCAGTGTTCTCAGGGCTTCCAGAAATTAATCTCTCTCCTAACAAATTAGACCATCGTAAGTATTCTTATGCTTTTTGCACCAGTTAATTTCACAAGTATGTCTAAAAAGGTACTTGTAAAGATTAAATGAGACACTAAAAAAATAATAGCATCTATTAAGATGCTCTTCTACTTAATTTCAGAACACTTATCTACCTGGAAAAACCATCTCTGGCAAAGCAAATAAAATGAGCAAACAAAAAAAATAAAAGGAAACTTTACAAGCATGCATTTCATAGATACCTAATCCGAGGACACAAAGTTTTCTAGTCCACTTGTGAGAAAAGCCAGTTTTTGCTTCCCGGAGCACCTGTGCAGCATCTTACCTGTGATGAGCACGGCTTTGTCGCCCACGGGCAGCAGCGCCCTGCCACCCAGGTACACAGAGACGAGGCTCGCGGCGGAAAACACCACCAGCCCTCCGCCAGCGCCCAGCGTGGCCACGCACAGCAGCCCCAGCGAGGCAGGCAGGAGGCTCCAGACCAGCACGTTTGCTTTCTCCGCGGGGCTCCTCTTGGCCACGCAGAGCACAGTCACCCCAAAAAGAGCGGTGACACCCGCGCAGAGCCATCCAAGGGGGCTGCCAGCGAGAGCATCCATCGGCAGTGGCAAGGAGCAAGCACACACACCCCACCACCAGCTGGGTAAAAGCAGGTGTTGCTAAATGCAGCGCATGTTATATAGGAGCAGGGGGTGGGGCAGAGAAAGGGGACTCTGTTTAAAGGTTTGACATAATCTCACTTACCCTTAGCATCAGCAAGAAGCAGGAGCCTTCCTTTTCTTACCTTTTATTCTTTCTGCCTGACAGCTCCACCTTCTGAACAATATGCTGGCTGGATAATGATTGACAACGCTGGGAATGGACATGATGTAGCAAGCGCTGCCTTCAGGAAAAAATTAACTGCTATACGTTTAAAGTACATTTTCCTAGACAGTGAAAAAAAGAAGAGTTTTCTTTATGGGAAATAGTTGGAATTTCCTGCCTAAAAGCTGAGGGTGTAGTTTCAGTGGAACTGATTTTTGATGGGCAGTGACAAAGATGAGTCAGGACAGGGTTATTTACTCTCTGTAGTGCAAACTGTGTGGTGAGCATTGGGCTTTATCACACGTGGGCCACCCTCCTCCTTCAACAAAAAGCCCCAAATGACCTTCCCTGCTTTAGTGCTCACCTTTGGCTATTTACCTACTCCACGTTCAGTGAATACTTGTGTTCAGAGGGGCCCGGGAGGCTGGGAAGGGGTAATTGCTCTTTGCCATTATGGGCACTTCATTAAGTAAACACAAGTAACACACCTGAGATGGAGTCTTCGGTTGACCTCCAGTGACGACATTCACCTTAGTTTTGATAGGAATCACAGGTTCAACACCTGCAGCAAGATAAAAAAAAAAAAAAAAGGCAATTGATGTACTCTGAAAGTTACTTAAACAATAAGAAAAGAATATTTTAAAGTCCCTTCAGCTAAAAGGATTGAAATACAACTTAGGCATATTTAACCCTGTTTAAAAATCCCTGCTCATTGGTTTGAGAGACAAGTGTAAGTTATCACACAACCAGCTAACATGATGTAGCTGGTTTTCAGAAAGAAAATGTAGTGCTGACCTATTTTATTTTAGACAGACACTGGAAGATTGAGGCGCAGGGTGCAAGCCTAACATGATATACAAGTGCATTTCCATTCCTTTGGGGTTTTATGGGATGACAAATCTGTTGAATATAAATTTTGACAGCCAGTGAAAATGTTTACATACCTCTATAGGTAGTTCACCCTAGAGATGAGGCCACTTTCTTAAAGGAACATTACCCTAGAGGTCTGCTTGTCATTCATTACTAATGTGAACACTCATTCATCCATCCTCCCACTAGTGCACAAAGTGTAAACTATTTTCACTTCTCTTTGCCATTTGCTGCTTCTGCTGTTAGTAGCACGGTGGTCTTGAGGTCAATTACACCCTGCCCTCTGTTAAGGCATCTTCTGAAAGATTTCCTCGGAGAATTTTGATTTCTATCTCTGATTCGTCCTTATCACACAATTCAGATGATCACAGATGTGGTGGCATTTGAAGCATCAGCTCACACACTTGAGGATCCAGCGAGCTGGAGGTTTTGCACAGTGGGAAGAGGGGCAGGAGTGCCCACCTCCAGCCTGATGTCCACCCCGGCTCCCCTCAGCCTGCGGGGAGGGGACAGAGGTGGGTGAGGGGCCAAGCCGTGGTGGCCACCATGCCTGGTCCCTGCAGAGCAATCTCCATTTGAGTGTTCCCCTCCGCTCTATGCTCCCCTGCCACGTCCCCCACTGAAATGCGTATGTGCATGTGCACATCCTCTCCCTCACACACTGAATCGGGGTGGGGGGGATATATGGACTGCTGGGGATGCCACACGCACACATTGTACACACGCCTGCTGCTGTGTGCTGACACAACACCCACAATGCTGCAGAACAACTGTAGGAAGGGCTGGTGCAGACTGACTTCTCTCTGAAATAATGCTGAATTTATATTTTTGACATAAAATATACCCACCGAAGGCTTCTTTTAATGAGAAGCTGACCATGTGTTCACCCTAGTGTGTGAATAAAATCCTATGTAAGTGCATAGATCATACACACCATGAGACAGGTTGCTATCAGAAAGGAGGGTATCATCTAAAACTGGCTAAGAAACGTTAACTTGGAGTACCCACCTCACGTACCCTCTGCACGTTCTCCAACACCAGCAGAGACAGATTGCTACTTCAGGATTTTTCAGCACAATTCTGCAATGAGGTAAGTTTTACCATCTCATGCCCACTATCCATCTTAAGAAAGCATCTACTTTCCTCTCTGCCACTTTGGCACGTCTCCAGTTCTCACAGCTGTACATTAACACAAGATTGCAATTGAGTTTGCATTATTTCCTATTTCTCTATGCCATGCTTACTCATCCTATGAATATCCATCCTTATCTCACCTCCTCCTTGATAGTTTTGCTGGCAAAGCTGTGGCTCCTCCAAATTATCGGGATGTTGCTTCAACATGACGTCTGACTTACAAGGAGAATGGATTTGGGCTAATTGATTTTGAGCTAAGCTTGACCTTCTACCTTTGCCAGGACATTTGTCTTTCTCCCCAGCTTTTCAGAGCCATCAGACAATAACTCAGTGCCCTGTCCCTTTATGCCCTGGCAATCTACATATTCTATACTGAAGCCTGAACATTGCTTCCATAGTCAGCCCACGCCAATGCCAAATAGCAGCAGAGAAACAATTCAGACCAGCCTCCTGGCTGAACCGTTCTGTTGTGCGATTACTCACCCTCAGTGAGCACTTTGATCTCTGTGCATGTTTCTGATGTTTCTAAAAGGGACCTTGCAGATCCCAAGAGTGCCCCACCATGTAAGTCTCTTCGTGCTAAGTGATAACTTTTGAAGGTCAATTAAAGCAATGGCAAAAGAAGATGCCTTTCATGGAGAACGATCCTTCCATGGTAATCTGCAACATGAATGGCCAGTCTCTACAGGATCTCTTGAGTCCAAATCCAGCTTGTTTTTCTCTGAATTCTACAGTCGTAGCATCTTTCACCCTGTGTAGTATCACTGCAGAACACTTTCCCCAGGACAAAGCAAGGACACCTCTCCAATGTGTGGGATCTTTATCATAGGCATCCATTCATTGGCTCCATGTCCTCATTCTTTAGGCACAATCACTTCTTCCCAGATACTAATTTACTTCCTTCCTGTTTCTTTAAGCTTTTCTCTTGTCATCCTTTGCTGGCTCTAGATTTTTCAGCAGGATGGCTGCAGCCTGTGCTTTCAATTTCTGTTCCTAACACAAAAAAAGGGCAAAACATTCAGGTTCCTCTGTTCCTTTGAAATGTGGAGAAGCTGCACCTGTTGACAACTTCTTTGAAATGCACCACCAAGCTCTTTTTCTGCTCTACCTTGGTAATGAGCATTCTTCTGTCTTTGCTTTTCATGGCTCCATTTCTGGCTCAGAAGTTTTCCCACTGTTTATTTTTTTTAAGCCTCTGGGACTTTCTAGCATAGTAGAAGCTTCCAGTTCAAACATGAGGCCTTCAGCACGTCTCTGTTACCTTTCCCTGCCTCATTTTTTCACTTCTTTGTCCATGTTTCTTATGTGCTTTCTTTGCACTTTCCAGTAATTTACTAGTCAACATTTCTCATTTCAGCACTTTCCCTTTGTCCAGAGGTACCACATGCCATATTCAATATTTGCTTTCTGTTGATATTCTTCTGTTCCAGCTGCAACATGAATTACCTTGTCTAGAAGCACGAACCATTTTTCTACACGTCCAATCTCTGTCTCAGCTTCCTCTGCCCGTCATAGATTTGTTTTTCAGTTCAGGCTAGAATTTCTCACAGAACTCTTCAGTTTTCCATTTTGCTCTATTTGGTTTGCTGATTTAGGCTTTTTCAGCTGTGCAACACAAGGAGTGTCACTCCTGAGAGCCCATGCTTCGTGTGCTTCGTGTGCTTTTGTGGCTTGGGTAGGGAATCTGCACTTCAAGTTCTGTAGGGAGGTTCTTGGCTACAAGGCTTTTCTTGGAAAATAATTTCAGCAGAAAATAGGTTGGAATCTGTTTCACCAAATGAGTCATTAACCAAGATAGAAAAAATATTCTCATGAGTAAATAAATATATGAAGAGAAAAAAAATGAATTATTTACTTTGGTTGACTCAGCTTCTGAGAGTACATAAACACTGTCATACATGTGGATTTGGGTGGACTTAATGGCTACACAAGCACTTGCTCAGGCTGTAAGTCCTGGATGCAGAAGCTATTGAACTTGCATACAAAAAACTCATTTGGGCAAACAGACTTTGCTCTTACAAATACTGCTGAACTCCTATACAAAGGTTGAGATAATCCTCTGCCTTCAGCCAGTTAGCTATTCATGCACTCAACTTGAAGCACATGAATTGTCCCAGTAAAGACAACAAAACTATTCGTCTGCCGAAAGCTAGGAATGTAGCCAAGTACCTTTGTGAATTAAGATCTCTGAACCCACAGGCATGTACTGAATAAGGGAAAAAAAAATATTATGTGCGACTGAAAATATGGCTGTGTAACCTCTCCTTTGTCTTCAAACTATTTCTTTACTAGATCCTTATGGAAAATAATTCCTGTCAAATAAAGTATGTGTCCATTAAAGAAAAGTAAGAAATATATTTTACCTCCAAGTTACTGGAGATTTTGTTTTCAGAAATATAGCAATTGTAAAGATTGTAAATTCAGAGATAGACAGTAATTCCTGGAGATCACTTGGCAGTGAAGAAACAGCTGTAGCTGACCATTTCTCAATATTCAATTCTAACAAAAGCTAATAATAATTATTATTTCCTCAACTAAATCTCCTGTTACTTTCTCAAGCGTAAGAACCTCAGAGGAACTTCTGTACTGATGGCCAAACTGGACCTGTAAATCCTTTTGGCAGGCACGCATGCAACACACACCTTAGTGCTGCAGACTTCAAAAGAAATACTCGCAGCCTGCATTTCCCATGTGAATCCAATCCCCGCAGCAGCTCTACCTTTGCTTTGAAGCAGTACGTCTCGTAATAACATGCCATATGAAATAAAGCCACGGGCTGTAAGTTCTGCCTCGGTATTTACATGAACTGTAAACACCCTTTGTAAGTTTTCTGCAATAGACAAAACATCTTAAATCAGCGAAATCATTAAGATTATGAGCACTCCTCCATATTTGCAAGGGAGGTTTTCTTCTCTAACTCTCCAGACATCTATGGATCTCTAGGCTTTCAAGAACAGCTAAAAGTGGATTTCACTCTTTCCAAAGTAAGTCATTTTTTATCAACCCAACTGTCTTTTTTTTTTTTTTTTAAAAAAAAGGATAGACTCAGAAAACCCAAAGGCAATTAGGTACTCTTTGGGAAGTTAGCCAGGAATCTTCTCTAGGTCATCCTCATGAGAAACTACATTTGCCTGCCCTTCTGCTGTCATCCGATAACATGAAATAACTTTCACAGAACCATCAGTGTTACAGAAGAAAAGATACCAGTTTATCTTAGTCCACTTCTCTGACAGCAACAGACTCTTCCCTAAAATTTCCTTTGGTACATTCAGAGTAAAATTCCAGCCCTGCCTAGGACAGAGCACAGCACAGTGGTGCCTCAATACATGAGAAATAAAGATGTCAGCTGTACTCTGGACTGGAAGATTAGTTTGTTTTTCCAACTAGATTTTTATTATATGCCTCTATTCCCTTCTCTTTCCTACAGCTTTGCCTCTCTGAAGTTCGTGGTAGCATCTATGTGCCCAGAACATGAAGGGCTGCCACATTTTCCTAGCCCACAGTCTGCTCGTTTCTTTGCAGGTGCTTCCTGAACTGCAACTGCAACTTTCCCTGCCTTACTTCTAGGTGGTTTCTCCTAGCCACAAGTCATACAGACCGTATCTACATCAGAAAGAAATACTCTTCTGCATCTTCCTTCTGTAACTTTCCCTCCTGCATGTCTCCAACCAATGGCAGGTGAGGAGAAACATCTGTTTTACACCCAACCTTATCCACACATGTTAGAAGTAGACCACAAAAATGTTTTCAAATATTTAGGTATTATCCATGCAAAAGTCACATAATTTTTATCGTAGTTAAGTTAATAAATAGCAATGTGAATATGGAGACACACCGAAAATTAGGCATACATGGTAATCAAAAGTCTGATTAAAGCATGGGTGGACAAACGGAGTAGCTAAAACAGGGAACAGTAATGATGGAGATGCCAACTTCAGCAATCCCAGCTCACCAGGGACTCCAGGTACACATGGTAGATTATCAGTTCCCATAGAAATCTAGGCCCTATAGCACCTTATAAATATTTAACCAAGTAGTGCTAACTTGCAGCTAGCATAAACACATACCTTTAATCAGACCTTTAAGTGCAATCTAGACATGGACCAATATCGTCCAAAGCTAGATTGTGGAAAAAAAAAAAAAAATCCTCAACTCCAAGTCTAGCCGCACTTCTCTCTTTTGCCCCCAGAAAAGAGTCCCTTCAAAGTGGTGGGATTTACTACATCACCAACATGACTTGTCATTCATGGTAGATAGTGACAACATTAAAAATAAATCACCTACAACTTGAAGCCCCAGAACATGTCTCTGAGCTTTGAGCATGGATTCTGCAAAGGGGCTGAAAGACAATGAGTGGTAGCACCTCCTCATCATCACTTAGGTTATTAACTAAGCACATCTGCAACATGCCTTCCCTCCCATCTGCAAACTCTTAAAAACATCGCTGCCTCTCATAAACAGAATTCACTTATTTTTAGATTTTCCTCACAGTCGTATCAGCTAGTCTTTGAAATCAAAGCTGAAGCAAAATGAGATGAAAAATGAGCAATGATTCAAAAAGCATTAAGTGATCAACCATGACAAAGTGTCACCTGCCCTAAACACATTCTGTTTTCTGTCAATTGAAGGACAAGTCCCTTGCTTCTGAACAGTGAAGCCATGTATTTTTCCTGTTGAGGAATCGTGACCTCACTCTGTGTGTAATCAATGACTTACGTTATTATTTTGACTGAATGCGTGTTTGCTACATACTGAATGTCACCGATTTGTCCTTTAATGCTGCTGATCTGAAGGGCATTCCCGTCGCCGTTCAGCGATGTTCGTGCTGCTTGTAAGCTGCCGCAATCGCATGCGAATGTTGTCAGCGAGACGAGCTCTCTGTCAGGAATGACTTAGTGATAGATGATCCTCCTGTGGAGCAGGGGAACAAACTAGATAACCTCTCAAGGTCCCTTTCAGGATCTGTGGGGGGTTTTGATGGTTCTATGGCAGGTAGCATTTTAGTTAAATGGTATTTTTTCTTTAGGCAATCCACCAACTATGGAGAAATCTGTATACTCAGTGTCACTTTTTGTTGTTTTGTTTCCCTTTATTATATTGTCCATCTTAGACATTTTGTAACACGCAGTAACCTTAACCCCTGACTCAAAAATTGTTTAGATGTAAGCATATCTAATCCCATTAAAATCACTATGACTATCCACACATAAAACTAGACAGATGATTTAATAGGTTGCTGAATGACGGTCCCAATACCCATTAGGTCTAAACAGTCCCTCAGAGCCCAAACCGACAGACACTTATGTACGTTCTTAAAAATAAACACAGATATTCATACACAAGTAAAGGACAGAAATGTTCATACTGATGTATTTAAACACGTGCATACCTGCAGAACTAGACCCTGTCTGAAAGACCCCCTCCGCCTAGATTTGAGACATCTACATGCTAATAGATTCATGCAAATGAACCTACACCATAAAACTATTTATTTCACTTTCCAGGTGACACAACTATCAAGTGCAACTGTAATGAACTTCTCCAAGTTTTACAATCAGTATTAAAATGTTGTCAAGCCCCGGGGTGGGGGTCATACCGGAGCAGGCACAGATTCTATGGGGATAAGTCTGAGGAGGCACTTCACACTAATCATCAAGGGGTTCCTTCCTGAGCTGTGCAGTTTGTAACTTGTTTTATTAGTACTGTAAACTATCACTTGACTTTTAGTTTACATTTCAAAACTGCTTTTTAACAACATATATGACAGCCTTAGGGCAAACCTCTCTCTTGGATGCATGCAAACTTTGCTAGAATCACTAAGGGCTATGCAGGTGTAGCTTCAAAGGCAGATTTGGGACCTATAACTTTAATTCATCCACCAAATGGAGCTCCAAAATCCATTAAGGAAAAATAACTAGTAACCATCTGTCTTTATTCATTGGGCTGAAAGCAGTTAATCAAACCTAGTGGACATTTTTACTTTCTTCTTTCTCTCTCAACAGCTTTGAACACAGATGCAGCCTTTCCATAATTAAGCTGAGCATCGTAGCTCCTAGACAGATTAATTCTGGCGAGCTTGTCAAAAATGTCAGATGGCATAAAGGTTCTGTGCCTTGTCCCTGGGATTTTATATATATATTATATATGAGCAGATTTGGGACACAATTATTAAAATTAACAGCTATCTATAGCCCATGCTCTTAACCCATCACAATGACAGCAGTGTTAGGAGAACCCATTCTCTACGATAAGGCGTATTTTTTCTCTCTCTGTTAGGGATGCAAGCCAGGACATCACCTCCGCAGCGAACAAATGTCTCTGGGAACGGAACTGAAACACAGGATGCAAATGGCTGCCAGAAGGCAGCGACTTTTACTCACTGCTGAACCACGTTTTTACTAGTAACTGATGGGCAAAAATTTTTGTAAACTCATTGACAGTGTTTCGAATCAATCTAAAGATGTTCCAAGTTACAGGAGTTATATTCTAACAAGCCAGAATATAATTTTTTTACATATATATTAAAAAAATAGTTCATGCCTAACAACTATTCCAGACACGTGTTTTTAGGAAAGTTCTCAAATACATGATATGGTTTCTATTAACTTTAAAAGGATATATACAAGTATCCAAGGTGGCTTTTAGATCTCAATTACTATTAATAATGAGGTCATATGTGTTTTCAATTTCCCTTTTTCTGAGTTCTAACTTTTTAAAGCAGAGATTATCTCCAGTTCTTAAGGATTTTATGTTACTTGTTAAATATTCTGGGTTTTCACTTTAACTATACAATCAAATTTATGGACCGAAACTAGGATTTAAAAGTACCAGCCTAGGAGCAATTTTTGCTTCCTTTAAACTGGGTTTTTATTTTATTTTTAAATAAAGTAAAACCTCATGTCAAATACATCATTGTGCTGTTAAAATTAGAATTTCCATGTCATATAAGAGTTTAAAAGTTCTTACCTTTATAAGTGATTACAAAGAAGAGTTGATTACTATTCCTTTCAGTTAAACAATGCAGTTTGAAAATGAGTTGTGCAAAATAAGGAGAGACTGTCCCAGAGAAAGCTATTCAATGTCTCTAGAAAAGAGAGAGGCGGAAGGCTTTCAAATAGTCAGGCAAACTGGACCACAGGCAGTCCTGATAGAAATCAGCAGATACTGGCCAAACTTCACGAGTCAAATTCACATGAAATTTAAAAAATTACAGGAATCTAAAACATGGAATCTGTTTGTGTACTTAGGAGTATAATTTTGCCTCTGTATGTTTTAATTACTGACAACTGGTTCATCTATCAGCCTTCTATCCCCACAGATATATTCAAAATGGCAAACGGAAATGAGGCACCCAACTATACTTGGAAAAGTGGGCAAGAATTAGTTGCCTTAGTACCTCCAGATATCGGACTCCACAGCAGAGAATAGAGAGGAAAGAGGTATTGTGAAGAAAAACTATGCTGGCATGATCTCTCTTTAAATGGCGCTCCTTTTCCTCAGGAATAGTTAAGCACTTAGCTATCATAAATGCTCTAGTATTGTTCCCACAGTACACATGAAGGAACTGAAGCAAAGAGAGGTCATCTTCTAATTTGTCAAAAAATCATAGATGAAAATTCCTGTATCGTGGCACTTAGTCCTGGACCCTGCTGCTTGAATATGCTGGCGGTAGCGATCAACTACACAGGAAGTGCTCTTCAAGTACAAGTAACCTAAAGACCATCAAATAATGTTTTATAGGCATCAGAACAGAGTTTAAAGGTCAGCAGAGAATCATGCTGTAGATGCTTGTACAGAATTCCTCTAGAGAATGAGAGAAACATGAGGAAAAGTAGGAAGATGCCTAGTTGAAAAAATAAGGAGTGGGCAGCGGAGACTGGAATTGCAGGCTCATCAGAAGAAGGTGTTAGCATCTCTGCTGAATCAGAGGTAAGTGTAGAAGATAAAGACATACATATGTAAATGAACAGACATAAGTGAAAAAAAAGTTGCTTTTACTTAGAAGGCCATGGAAAAAAGATACTGGTAATCCAAGGGAATTATGCCAAAAGCCTGAATAAAAAATGTTATTGCACGAAGATATTGCCCATGGGCAATTGCTACCTATGACACACCTGGCCTCACCGGTGTGACTCACAGAAGGGTTTTCTACATACAAGATATTTCTCTTCTCCTATTTACTTTTTCTGATGTTATCATCCCCACTTGGTTCATGTCTGTTATCATAAACTAAATTTCAGTATTGCTAAATCCATGCATAATTACTCAAAATAAATAAATCAAATTTAAAAAATGGCAGGATTCTAAAAATTCTAAATGTGAGGCTCTTCCGACTTAGTCTTTTGATTTTGAAGGCACAGTGTGTTCAGATTTGAACCAACTTGCCAGCAGAACAAGTCTCAAATCCCAGATGTTCACTCAGGCACAAACTGTATCTACATTGCGGCAGAGCCACGTTCAGCCAGGATTTGTGGAAAAAGTACCAGCTGAGGTTCTTTACAGGATGCTGTTTTGCAGAACTGCTACAGGTTCAGTCCTGAGCACTGCCTCACTTTCACAATTCTGGCAGGAATTGTGGCCCACCCCACCCTCCTTATCTTTTCTATTCAGCTTTCATACACCTTCCTGGAATCTAAATCCAGTTAGAAGAAGCTGAGTGGGACTCTTGCCACCCACTGTGTCCCTTTTGAGAAAGGATGCTCCATGCAAAACTCTTTGGATTTAGCCAACCGAGGTCGGAGAGGAGGTATCTCCCAGAACAGAAAAAGCACAAAGCTGAGCCTCAGCTCAGGCAGATGAGTATCTTTAAGGGCTAAGAATCATAGAATCATAGAGTCATTTAGGTTGGAAAAGACCCTTAAGATCATTGGATACATGACAGAAATTAGTAATACTGCAATCTTTAAAACTGGAACTTTAGACTCTGTGAAACTTTGTCAGCATGTTAAACAGCTGCTGCAACCTCATGAGGCTAAACCACAGCCCAGCATTGTACGGTGACACACCTGCACAAATGCGGATACATTCTACAAATTACCCCTTAAAATGAAAGTTCAAGTTTACAGTAATGCAAGCCAGAATATTAAGAAGACAATACAAAGACTTTTAATGAAAAGTGGCAACAATTATTTTCATCCATTCTTTTGAATGCCACTACATACTTGCACATTGTCTTGTTATAAAGAAGTCTCTTTGTAATCTCTGAAGTCACTAAAATGCCAGAGAACATGTTAAACTTTTATAAAATCAGTAAAAGGAACATGAAGACTTAGCAGAATGGTATTAAAGGTTTACATTTGGTACCTCACCTGCAAGAGTATAGTTCAACTACTAAGAGTCAAAATTGGACAGCTCCATCACCCAGAGACTTCAGAAAGTGCAACTGAAATGTGACAGTCATAACTCAAAGGCTACAGAACACATGTGCCAAAAGAAAAAAAAAATTACTCTGACAACCTTTCTTAGAGTGCTGTTGCACAGCCCTCCAGCGTGACACACTAAACAAGCTATAGCCACTATGCGTGAAGTATATTCTGTAGAATTTACATCCATATGTTTAGTTTAGCCTTAATTTTTGTATTAAATATTCCTCTTTTTATTCCATAAAAGGAGAAAGTACATTAAAAGTTCACAACCCACAGCACCTTCATCCCAAGATATGAGGCCATGATATTCAGCTAATACGGCCAGAAGCACCCAGTGGTCAACTTGTTAAAGAAATTTAATAACTCAAATAATCTAATAATTCTAATTTTAAGAAGTCTAAATTATGGAACACATTAATGATGTAATATTGCACCAAGATTACCTATAAAAGCTGGATTCAGCGGCAGCAGATGTTAACTGAGACCCCTTCTTAACGTATAATCTACAGGAATTGGAGGCCTGCCTCCTTATTCAGTCCTGGTTGGCCTGCTTCATTTCTTACCAGAGGTAATAAGGGGAACAGGTTTCCTACCAAAATGGGAGGAAAGCTTGTAGCCTGTTCTCACCAGGGTCATTCCAACTTTGAAATTCTCTTCCAGTTAATAAACTTCTGGACACGATGAGAAGTCCATCACTGACAAAAAGCTTACTGAAAAGGTAAAAGCAGTGTGAGCCCTTTGCAAACAAGACACAAGGAGGCATAATATATTCTGGCTGCATAATATATTCTCATTAACACTTAAAAACTGAGAGTCATTTGGGGGTTTTAATTACAATTATAGAAGTTATTTTCTTCATAAACAGATAAAACATCATGGGAGATGGGATGATTCTGCCAGATAAGCTAATAATGTGCATGTTGCTTAACTGTGATTAACTGCCTGCTTTAGCTGATGCCTGTTCCTAACAGAGATTACCTTTATTTATGAGGGTAGGGAAAGGAGCCAGGACCAAAACTACACAAGAAACACAAACAGCAAAGCCTGTTTGGCTTTACTATTAACAATATGGCACTCATGGGATTCTCACTGGCCACTCAAACTTCTTTCCCAGGCTCTCCCAGAGTCTTTTTTAAAAGGGCCAAGGAGCTCAGGCAATGTCAGTGACAGACTCGGGACAAGAATTGTACTAGATAATGCCTTCTCTTGGAAAGTGCTGAAATGACACTGGCCAAAACAGGCATTCTTGTGATAATAATGATAATAATTATAGATTGTTACAGCTGAATATCTAAATTGATTAAGCAAATAGTTTTCCTCTATATCATTTTATTCGGCTAGTGTATAAAGAACTCCTTAGGTACAAGTTGGATTTTTTTTTGTAACTTGAAGATTACATATTAGACTTGAGAAACTTTCATTACACAAGAAATCCAGTTACTAGAACACATCGTTCTTCTAAGTCATTTAGAAGAACATTTCAGTTTATGCAGCTTGTCCATAATGCGTTTGATGTTTGATTCTTCCATGTTCCTAGGATGAACAAAGAATTAAGCTGATGTATGTCCTGAAATTAATCCAGCATTTTCAACTGGCACAAATTCCACGGGCTGGATACTCTCTGAAAAATAAAGAAGCAGCACTTTAAATGCAAAGCTCAGTCAAAATTCTTTCACTGCAAGAATCAAACAAAAAATCATATACTTGAATCCCCCAGTTATTCAGATCTTGCTTCTCCCTCAAAAGTAGCAAAAATTCAAAATTAGTTATAACCAGATGCTGCACCCGCAACTTCTGTTAAGTGGAATGAAAATTAAGAGCAAGAATACCTTGCAGTAAATTACTTGTACAGCGCACTGACACTCCCAGTTGAATAGCTCCCACTTTGAACATGTTCTTCATGTTACCAGTCCAGGACAAAATATGTCCAAATAAGGCTTTTGAACAGAAGATAAATGCATGTTATTACTATCTCATCTTTGTAACTTTAGTAACTTTGTCCCATTGTACAGTTAGGGGATTTATTTTGCTTTGACCAAGTGCCTTCAACCTTCAAAATTTTTGGTTCTAAACAAATACATTTCAAAGGAAAAGTTAGTTTTGTGCCAGAACCACTTGATTTGAAATAGCTCAGAATCAGGCCATGAGAAAATGCTTATGAATTCTGAATTCTACAATCGTTAGTTTCGTGGAACAGAATAAATAGCATCACAGAGACATAAGAATGCTGTGCTATTGTAAATACCAAGATGCCATTAAGTAAGCCTTATAGAGGTTATCTAATTTAAACACAGCTGAAGCAAGAAAGAGATTGCATCCTTTTTTTGAGGTTGTTTTCCTCTATTTACATGTGCAAACTCTTACTTAATCCTTCCTCAGCAAAATGATATAATTTTTGCAATGTTTTCAAGGTAATTACAGAACTAAAATGGGTAGTACCATTTTTAAGCCAGTGTCTGTTCTGCTTTCTTGCTGTTCTAAGTGCCTGAAAATGGGAGACCACTGTCTAGACCTTGAACACAGTATCACAAATATGAAAGCACCAGAAGTAAGTGTGAAGATGGATAACATTTCCTCAGCAAATATGCTTCCTTTCCCCCTCAGCAAATGCAGGTTCCGCTAAGAAACCCACAGAAATGCTCCAACAAATTCAGGCTCTGGTGTTCTTGCTGCCACATCTCTTCTCATCCTCAACACCACTACCTGCAGATTCCTTATTCACAGACAGAAAATTAATGCAGTACAAAAATACAGATTAAAAAGAACACATTTTGCCTCGAGTTTGTCCTACATACAGTATGGCACATGACTAACTGCCTGTGAAGCTGAAAGATCCTTTAGATCCTTCCAAAAGATCAAAGTAGTACATCTCCAGCCATCAACTGGATGTTCAATTATTAGTGTCAATGATTCATAGCAGACCGACCTCATCGTGTTTTTGCTAGCTAAGAGGGTAAGATTTCTGTAAACCTATGGATAGTTGAATTAAATTATAAATTACTACAACAGGGAAGCCATTCCTTGTTATCAGCGTGGTAAATAAGGGCAGCTGGATGCACACCAACCACACTTGAAATCGAATTGGACAGTTACTGAAACATAAGTATATAATTACCTTCTAAAATAGTCGCCTATTTAAAAATACGAGAAGATTTGCTTTAAGTAACTGAATCAAAGACAGGACTGAGAATAACCTGGGTCCTCCCTCACTTTGAGAGCAAAACCATCAGTGAAAGTCTTTTCAAGAATATTTTGCTAGTCTTTCCATAAGATGTTTCTTAATGTACTAACGTTTAAAGCATATAACCCTTTCAAAGAAGCATAATCCTTTAGATCTTGCTGTCCTGTGTACCTCCTTTGCATTACGGAAATTATTCATGAAGTAAAGTTACAGGATGGGCTAAAATTTGGCTTTTTACCTCTAAGGTGCTGCAATTATATTGGATAACATCCTTTTATTCTGTTAAGTACTAATATGTTTGCAACATATTTTGCAAACAGATATTAGCACCTCAGGTGATAAATACATCAGGTCAAATTACAGCTTAAAAAAGAACGCTAGGCTTAAGAAAGCTTAAGATCAATACTGTTGGAGCAACCACTTACTTCAGATACCTAGACTGAAATGCTTAGGAGTGGCTGTTAAGAGTCCCTTGAGACTCTGTTTAACTCCATGGAGGTTATGAAGATTAACATCCTCATTCTGAAAACTGGGTTATCGATGTGCTCTGCAGAGTACCCAGAGACACACAGACCATAAACAGCTTTTTGTTATCAAAGTAAAAAGCGAGAACACAGGTTATTCTCAGTCCTGTGCTCTAACCATTCACTTATCCTAAAATATGTAAACTTTCTTTCTTCCCTTCCTTTTAGGATAAATAACTGTTACTTTTGAAAATATGATAATCTGTATTTTTGAAGCATTACAGAACAGAAAATAAGTTCATTTCTGATGACTTCACAGAATGCATGCATCACTTCTTATTGCTGAACAGACACCTCAAAATCACGCTTGTTCTTTAAGGATCCTTGCAAAAATAATTCAAAGCATTTTCAGTGGTTTTTACAGTAATGACTTTTCATAACTAATGCACTAAAGATGACCACAGTGAAACCCACCCATAAAATTCAAGATAGTCAAGGCATGACTACCGACCCTAGGTTGTGCTGATCTGTGAACAGCTATCTGGAAAGAAAGCTGACTTGTGTAATCCTGTTGTTTACAAGACACAGTGCACATATGTTGCATGAGATACCCAGTTGGTAATTAAGCCGCAAAGTCTGGTACCATGCCATCAAATATAAGACTGAGATATATATATATGTGTCAGATAGCTGGGCTACATCAGCACTATGGTACAACAGCACCCCCTCTCAGGTCACACTGAAGGATACATAACTGCAAACGGACTCATCCAGACACTTTAAGCAGCTGGTTCAACTGGCAACTGCTCGATACTGCCACTCAACCTGATCTTTTGGGGTGAAAACACCAAAACTTTGAGCAGTTGTACCTTCTGAAGAGCTGACTGCACCCTTCTACACCCAACATCACAGGGCAGAGCTGCTGCCATCGCCTGGCGAAAGGAGGCTACGAAAGGCTCCGGACTGCACAGCTTCGAGCAGAGCTGCCCTGACCCAACGAGGGGGGAGAGAAACCTGTGAGCACTGCTGCTGCCAACATCACAGCTGAGTCCCTCTAAGTGTTCTTTCTTGGATCTTGCTTCTGGTCGCGTATGAAAAGGAACTTGCTAGCGACAGGTCAACATTCATCCCAAAATCTGCATCCACATTCAAGATGATCTCAGAACTAAAATAAAACGGAGATTTTTTTTTTTTGACAGTATAGGAAGATTTATATAACAAAGCCCACACATCTTCAGTGCAACATATACCAAACTTTTTCCTTCACCCAAGGATCTCAAAATACTCTGCAAACAGTCTGACCCCTTGCAAGACCTTTGTTGTACCTTCCATTTTGTGACTTCCTATTTTGATAAGGAATCCACTACTCCCTGCACCTCCTTCTAGTCATATCTCCTAAAATGAAAGAACACAGAAGAATTAGATTAGGAAAATGATATAAATCAACTGTTCAGATAAACAATTTTAATCAGCCTTAGTGAATGGTGTTGACTAAACAGTGAATACAATTAATGTTGAAATCCTTTTCCTTTCTCAGTGGGGAAGAGATAGGCTAAGTTTTTCCATTACCGGAACTATCAGGAAAAAGAAACTGTAAGTACTTTGTTTGTCATCTGCGCGTCACCAAATGTATGACACTTCCCACAGCAATACTGTACATTGAACAGGTGTCCTAAGAAGAAGTCAATGTTAACAATTTTTAGAGAGTCAAACTTGCCTACTTGCCCAAACTCTTTAAGCCCCATGCAATTGATTTCCTGGTTTATTAATACTTGTACAGCACCTCCAATTTGAGCTTCTGAAACACAAATGAAACAAGCACCACCGTAACCTCGGGCAGTGAAGAAGGGCGATGTCACCTTTGTTGCAGAACAGAAATCAATTTTCTGAAGGTCACTTGGGAAACCTCTGTCAGAGCCAAGAATAAAACTCAGACTAGCATTTTTATCCACTTTCACCTTTTTAGTACTATACTAACCAATTGTTTTGACATGTTTTAGTAAGACCATTAATGTGGTTGGTTCTGACCTAGCTTTAAGTCTTATTTTCTTCTCCCTATCCCATTGTTCAATGAAAAAAAAAGCACAATTACTACCAAAAAGAAATCAATCAAATAATACAGAAATCAATCCAATAATACAAAAACAGTAGACTAAGGTGTATTTCCCCAGATGAAATATTGCCCTGCTTCCTGAGACAGTACTGTTGGCACGTTTTGTATTTTGATGACAAAAATAATTTTACTAGCTAAGTATTTTAAATTGCAAAGGGAACCACATGAACTAACATTCTGCAAAAGAATAACTAATGATTTCATTGCTCATTCTTTCTAACTTGCATTGTTCACTACAGCTGCTTACTTAGCTCTGCTTAGTTGCTGATTTAAGGATTTCTTTGCAGTCCATTTCAGGTTCATTCCAACTCAGATTGTGGCAGGTAACGCCCCATTTACACTGCAAATGGTTCTATCCTGACACATCTTGCCTAACATGCAATTCCACGTATCAATGCGATCCCTTCAAGTGACTGTAACATAGTCTGATTCTCTGCATGCTGGGATATATGCAAGGCATGCTACAGCATGGTACAGGCTCTGAAATGTCTGGGTCTTTAAAGTGAAAATTGGTAGTGGAGATTGGGTTTACATGGTTTTTTTAAAAAAAGAAACAATCCCAGGACAAACATTCCATTACATATAAAGTAAAACTGGAAGTCCATTTATTTGATGGCAATACAGAATGTATGATACATTCAGAAAGTCCATAAAGTCTGAGGAAAAGCAGAGTCTCGAAGGAGATCAAAGAGCATGAACAAATGGGTTGTGCAAAACGATGAGATCTCAGTGTCAAACCCTAAAGTCAAATCTGTCACTGTAAAATGAGGGCAATATTTATGCACAGCTTTCACACAGATGCCACCATTTTGAAGGAATGAATGCTCCTCACTAGTCTCTGAAGCCAAAAAGGACTATTTATTATAGTGAGAAATAAAACTGACAGTGGTTTAAGATCAGAAGTTTTACAGTATCTTAACCACAGCTTTATTATATTCAAAATTCAGGGATACGATTTAGTGGGGGACTTGGTAATGCTAGGTTAATGGTTGGACCCGATGATCTTGGAGGTCTCTTCCAACCAGAACAATTCTATGATTCTATGATATTTACTCTAAGATAATTCACAATATTTACTCTAATTATGAAATAATATGACACAATTCATCCACTGTAGATAACATACCACGCAGAAAGCAAGAAAAAGCAGAATGTAGAAAGAGAGGTCTTAATCCTACAAACTGTCCTGCATGGACCTATCACAAAGCCCAGAGGACAAAATGTCATCCCGAGTTAACAGCTGCCTATTCAAATACAAGGATTTACCCGCGCCTCATGGAGGGCAAGGTCAGAGACACCGTTCAGAGAGTACAAACCTCTATAAGCTATTAGGGGAAAGCGGCTGAACATGCAGAGCTTCCATGCTTGGAGATGAGTTTCCACCCTTGGAGATATTCAATACCAACACGGTCTTGAGTAACCTGCTCTGGCTGAACCTGCTTTGTGCGAGGGGGTTGACTGGACAATCTCTAGCATTTCCTTCTAGCCTCACCTATTCTGCAATTCTGCCATATTCCATTCAAACACAATCTGTTTGATCAGAAGACAGACATCAACTGTCATAATCTGCTGTGAGACTCCTAAAAGATAAAACACTTTTTGTTAGCAGACCTCAGGGAAAATTCAGGACTCTTTTGTACTTTCCAGGTGATTAAATAGTTGGAAAAATTTTCTGAAAATCTTCATCAAGTAGATTGAGGTATTCTGCATAAATCCAGAAGGCACATGCAGCGCTACAGAATTCTTCAATTTAGTATTTAGGAATACGTAAGTGATTTTTCTGCTTCTGAGCTAGAATTCTCATACCTCTGTGAACACACCATTGATTATACGTCTGCATGGCATTTTAGGGGATGCTTCAAGGCTGCCTCAAACCCTCTCTTCTGCCCAAACAGATAGCAGACAGGGAAATCAGCTGTGATCGAAGGATGCCCTCCAAACCAGACACTCCGCACGTCTACATAGATGCAGCAGCTCTGCATAGTAAGGTTGTACAGCACAAGCTCAATGCTTGAAATTGCTGTTTAAAAGTCATAGAGGTTCGCCAGCAAGAAATCACTGCTAAAAAAATTCTTTAATGCTCGCAGAATTCTTTTTAGAATCTGCTTAGTTTTAATTCTTGCCAGCCATCAATCAAAATAAAAACACAGCATACTGCATCTACTTCTGTCAAGGTTTTGCAAAAAAGAAACTTGCAGTTTTAAAGTAGTTTTGACACTGAATCCACTTTTTGAGTTCTTTCTAACATTCCCCAAGCGACTCACACTTCTGAAAAAGAAAAGGAAAATATCACAAAACAGACTTTGATAGTGTAATTCTTCGTTGTTTTCCTATTACGGCGCACTCTCGCAGACAGCTTGCAGAGGATTGCTGACGCTTAACTCGGGAGCAGTTCTGCTGCAGTCACCCACCACTGGGCATTGTTTTCCCACTGCCAAAAGCATTTCAGGCGCTGCATGAGGCGCAGCAGAACTGTTAGCGCGCTATGTGGCACAGGCTTGCGACAGATGCACGGGGATGTGGGACAGCCGTGTTCATGGCCCCGAGACGCTGCGGGGGTGCAGCTCTCCCGGACACGGCGGGTTATTTGAAGGCAGCCGTGGTATCTTTATGTCAGTGTGTTCAGCAGCAAGGCCAGAAACTCTCCCGCCCACCCAAAACACCTGAGACAAAAGGGCTCTTTAGCCACCAGGCCTCTCTCTCAAAGGTCCTGGATCTCTGCAGAGCCTCACGCCCCTGGGCTGATAACTTGCAGGCACACGCTGAAGGAAAAGTACAAACATCGGGACGCGACACAGCTGGAAAGGCCCCAGATTTCAAAGACAACGGGAGATTCCCCATTTTAAAGTGCCTCCCGCTGGGAGCCAAGCTCTGGTTGAGTGTTGCTGGGGAAAAGAAGGGGGAAAGCAGCATCTTCCGGACACACAAACTGACACAACGTGGCAAACTCCAACTAGCCAAGGTCCACCGGGACAAAACCCAACACAGGGTGTGGAGTCTCCTTCTCTGGAGAGATTCAAACCCCGCCTGGACGCGGTCCTGTGCAGCCTGCTCTAGGTAGACCTGCTCTGGCAGGGGGGCTTGGACTAGATGATCTCCAGAGGTCCCTTCCAACCCCCACCATTGATTCTGTGGCTCCGTGACTCCCCACCGCCCCGCCGCCATCTTGCCGCCCGGCACCGCCCCCCCCCGCCGCCGGACTCCGCTTCCCGTGAAGCCCAGCGGCGCCGCTCCCAGCAGGCGGCGGCGGCCGGCGGAGCAGGTACGGGCGGGCGCTGCCGGGCTGCGGGAGGGCCGCTCCGCCGGGCCCCTCCGCTCCCGCCCGCGGGGGCTCCTCAGCGCGGCTCTGCGCTCCCTGCGGGTTTTGTCTGAGGGGGCCGCGGCGGCCCCGCGCCCTGCCCGTGCGGGGCTGCCGTGCTGAGGGGGCCCGATCCCGCCCGCACGGCGCCGCCGGCAGTCGGCGGACACGGAATAGCCGCAGAACCAGGCCCGGGAAGTTGAAGGCTTAACTAACTCTTCATAACGGCAGCTATGGATTTGCTTTTTTTCACACCAGTCATCTTTTCTCCAAGTATAACCTCTCTTTTGAGGCATACCAGGGCAGAGTGCAGTTCTGCCTCGCCTAGCAGATGGTGAAATGAAGGGCTTCAATTAAAACATGGAATAGATCTGTGAATAACTGAATGTGTAGTGACATTAAAACTCAGATTGATTTTAACGTGTACGCTTACAATGTGTTTTATAGGTCAATTTCCTCAAATAGTGCCAAAGGAAAGAGGATGGAACCAGGAAACGCTGCCAAGGAAACAGTCCTCATTACTGGAGGAGGTGGTTATTTTGGCTTCCGGTTAGTGCATTAAATAGTTATTACATACAAGAATAAATGTAATACATTGCTGCTGGTGAGGCAGCAAAGTCTGTCTGTAAAAGGGAAAACTGGGGGCCTGAGATGCCTGAGCCAGTTCACCCCATCCAATTCATCTTGGGTCTCAGTTTTTAACAGACGTTATTCTGTTGCTAAATGTTTTAAGCAAATATGTTATTCTGTTTCCAACCGTCAGGCATCAGCTGACTTGCAGACACATACCTGTCTGGTCACCTTTGTAATGGGGAATTTAGAGCATCGCCTTTCAGCCTACTCCCAAGAGCAAGCCTACACTTGTAGGCTGATTTTTTTTTGACAGTAGGCCATGGCCTGCAAATAATTCCACACAGGTTTAGCTATATAGATTAAATACTCCAGCTGCTCTCTAATCTCAGGAATATATTTATTTTTATGGACAGTGATGTTTTAGGATTAGAGTTGTTAAAAAGGTACTTATTTCACTGAAATCCATTTCCCCTTACTGTAGATGGCTCTGCAGGCCATGTAAAGAAAAAAAATCCTATTTTGAGCCCTAGACTATCTTCTAGATAGTTATAACTGCTTACATAGGTGAGAGAGATTAAGTCATGACCAAAAAGTAAATTTCAAGCCGGGGGGTGGGGAGAATCTTAGAAGATACCTATCTTGGTATCTTGGCTTGGCTTTTTCCTCCATTGTCTCGCCCTTGAAGCACTATAGAAATACAGCAGTTGCAGGAAAGGGGGAGAGGAACACCAGCTTTATACTTTACGTCAATACTTGTGTTTATACCTGTGACTTGGAGTAAAATGTAGACATGTGGCAAAGTATTAATACCAGCTTAGAAGCATCTCACTCATTCCTCTTCTCCATAAAGTTCAAACACAACGGCAAAGGCCAACCCATTGTTCTGACAGAACTGGGATGGCACAAAAGCAATAAGATAAAACCAAGAAGATTTTTTTTAAAAAAATATTTGGTTACAGGTTTACATCTGAAAGGTTTGCTATTACTGATCTGTAGGGAACAGAAGTAATAGCTGGGTTCTTCCAAAAGGCTGCTGAAAGCACTTCAGTTTATTTCTGTTCTGAATTTTCCTTTACAGCAGTTCTGCCTCTTTTTTCCCTTTTTTCTCCAAAGTAGTGATGGGGTGTCAGAAATCAGTTCAGTACCTAAAGTATCGCAGTTGAACCTTCCCCATAGTAGACAGCTGAATATTTAAAAGACTCACATCAGAAAAAAAAAGGGGGTGGGAGGTGGAAATCAGTATTAAAATAGTTAATAGTCTTCTCTTACCTCCAGGTGAAGTGTTTCATGCGTCATTATGCTATGTATACTAACATACGGTTTCTATCATGTTTTAGTTTAGGTTGTGCCATATACCAAAAGGGAGTTGATGTGATTCTCTTTGATGTCGTGAAGCCAATTCAAACCATGCCAGAGGGAATAAAGTTCATGCAGGGGAATGTCTGTTGCCTGTCTGAAGTGGAAGAGGCTCTTAGAGATGTAATCTGTGTATTCCATATCGCTTCCTATGGAATGTCTGGCAGGGAGCAGCTGAACCGAAAACTTATAGAAGATGTTAATGTGAAAGGAACAGAAAATGTCATCCAAGCCTGCAAGAGCACAGGAGTGTCGAGTCTGGTTTATACAAGCACATACAACGTGATATTTGGAGGCCAGATTATAGAAAATGGGGACGAATCTCTGCCTTATCTACCTCTTCACCTTCATCCAGATCACTACTCCCGGACCAAATCTTTAGCTGAAATGAAGGTGCTGGAGGCAAATGGTGCTGAGCTTGGAAATGGGAAAGGTGTATTAAGGACTTGTGCTCTCCGACCAGCAGGCATCTATGGGCCTGGAGAACAAAGACATCTTCCAAGAATAGTTAGCTACATTGAAAGGGGACTGTTTAAATTCGTATACGGAGATCCTCTTAGTTTAGTAGAATTTGTACATGTAGACAATCTAGTTCAGGCTCATATCCTCGCATCTGAAGCCCTCAAAGCCAACAAAAAGCACATAGCTGCAGGCCAAGCCTATTTTATTTCAGATGGCAGGCCTGTAAATAACTTTGAATTTTTCCGACCGTTAGTGGAAGGTTTGGGTTACAAATTCCCAACCTGTCGCCTTCCTCTCTCCCTTGTCTATTTTTTTGCATTCCTTACTGAAGTAGTTCATTTTCTTGTAGGTCACATTTATAATTTTCAGCCTCTCCTCACTCGCACAGAGGTTTACAAAACTGGTGTCACGCATTATTTTAGCATGGAGAAGGCCAGAAAAGAGCTGGGGTATGAGCCTCAGCAATATAGCCTGAATGAAGTGGTTGAGTGGTTTAGATCTCAGGGATGCGGACCAAAGCCGAGAACGTACACCGTTATGCACCTTGTTAGGGACGGAGGATTGCTCTTGCTGCTGATGGCTGTGATGGCCGCATGGTTTCCATCTGCAGTTACATTTTCACTCTGAAAGATAAAACGCTGCGTATGGAGGACAGAATTTAGTTATGTTCTCTGAGTTCTCTTGGTTTTGACAGACAGGTAATAAAAAAAATAAAAACTCAAGAAAATACACATCTGTGTCATTCAGGTAAATATCTTTTAACAGTTTTATCCCCAAGGAGCAGAACTGCTGAGTAAAAAGGTGTAATTTTTATACATAGTTCCTCTTCAAAGTAAAATTGATCAGATCACTAACAAGATGAAGCTCCGTATTACTGCAAACAGCATTTTATTTTCAGGTACAACAGCACACTACAGTGAATGGAACAAATGTCCTCTGACTGACCTTTCTTCCTCCCCAGTGGGATTATACTCTTGATCCCTGCCCTTTATTCCTAAAAAGTTTGTGCTACATGATCCAGAGGAGAATAAACTTATTCTTTGATCACATTCCAAAACCAAATTCTGCTTTCCAGCTTGGATGTATATATGCCTAACCAATATTAACTGATAAACTGCTAGACAATAAATAAATGCTTTTTTTTTTTAATGAATACATTCTGGTATGCTTTTCTGAGTTAACTCTGTGATATCTAATGATGTTTCTGGAAAATGCACAATGGTTAATCTAAGTTATAGCAAAGTGCTTGAAGCAGCACAGATTTGTAGATTTTTCTAACAGTAAAATATGCCTGTTTAAAATGAATGAGCTAAAGTGCATTCATAAACAAGACCTATGATTTTTCCCAGCATTATTGAATGGTTAAACAAATAATCTATCAAAGACATTTGGTAAGTGATTACATTCATGTTCCACTGTTTATAAAACATTTTTAGCCTGTAATAATATTTCTTTAACACCCAACACCATTTGAATAGAACTTCACCTTTGTAGTAGGGTGATAAACACTTGATACAATGAAACTCATAATTTTGTGGAGTTTTAAGAATAGAAAATAAGACCTTGCTAAGTACAAGTCACTACTGTCTCTAGCAACTCCCTCATCTCTGTCAGTTTAATACAGGAAGAGATACTGAGAAACTTCACATCAAAATGTTAAATCAAAGTTGTTTTCCTTTAACCCATCAGCAGTACAGCTTCAGTACTTCCCGATAAAAGGACAGTCCTTCAACAAGTTCACACTTCTCTTTAGTCTTTCAGTTTTAATAGCTGAAACTACACTGATCTTAAATTAATTTTGTCTAAGTTCCAGTTACTTCAGTTCTGTTAAACTCTACTGCGATTTAAGTGGGGAAGTGATGAGGAAGAGACAAGACAGTAGTTCTACTGCACTGTTAAAGGATTCTCAGAAAACAAAAATGCCTCAATAGCAAAACCAAGCTAAAATTCCACTGCCACTCGTGTTTAGAAGATGGAGATTTTTGTAGTTAATGCTGACTGAAGACAGCATTATTTTTTGAATGTTGAGTTCTTTTCCTGAAAAGTTTACCTTTAAAAAAAAAAATCACTATTGATAACTAGATGTTTTATTTTACTTGAAATCTGACTTTTCTCTTCCTTCATTCCCCTCCAGTGTGTACACCATGAAAGAAACTAAATTTAATACTTAGCTTGAGGGACAGCTCAAGAGAGAACTCAACTTTTTCCCCCCCTATAACAGCAAATAAACTGGGGGGGGCCTGGCGCCGCGGGGTGTGTGTGGCAGGAGTGTTGCACTCTATAAAGAGCTTATGCGGCTCCAACAGAGTGCTGATGGCAGAAGGGCCACTTACCAGAAGTCCTTAATATACATCACCATAGTCTGCAGAAAAAACTTCCTTTTTAATAAAACAGAAGAGAGTCGTGACCTCATGAACGCATTGGACCGCTATTCTCTTCCCAACAGGCCCTGTTTTTCAAGTGAAAACCACTTGGTTATTTTCCCTTTTAAGTTCTCTAGTTTTGACACAATGTTATCAGAGATAGATTAAGAAATTTTAATGTCGGCGGAAGCAATAGACAAAACCAAAATGTACAAGAAATTGCACAAACCTGTTGCACAGAACCATAGCATCAATATTTCATGCTAAGTCTTGTAAAAAGATCTTTTTAAGATACGGAACATAACTCCTGTGCCCCAGAGGAATTTCTTCTGCTATTCGTGATCTTTCTATTAGCAAAACTCAGCTGCTGCCATTCATAATGATCTCGATGGTGGGGTCAGTGGAAAAATCTATGGAAGGGTCCTCAACTCGTGAAGCCTAAACCCACACTGTTAATGCTGGCTGAGGTTAAAGCCCTGGGTAGCTTTTTAGGTACATCAGAAAAAGGAAGCTCCTGAGAAGACAAAAAAACCCACAAATACCAAAACTCCTGCAGAAGCTGAGCTGAACACATGAACCTTTTCATTTCTCTGGAGTCAAGGACAGAACTTTTCACTGATAACAGAATAGGAGGCATTATTTTGTCCTAACGGCCCATGACTTCTGCTTGAGCACAGGGTACTAAATCAGGTTCTTGTTAGGAGCAATAGGCAGCGGCTTGGCAATGGCTACCCATCAACATCAACAGTGTGCCCGGTTCATTAATTCCCCCTCATTCAGCTCCATCTAGTAAAAAAAGCCAAGTCCTGACTACAGAAGAGGTGAAGCATACTTTCCTCTTTCCAAAATGAAAACAGGAAATCTGTGGCTTAAGGAGATACTTAATTTTCAAGCAATTTTTAAAGTATGTATAAAGCCAGTCACAGCTGCTCTATTTTAAAGTACTTTACGATGAGAATTCTCTCTCCTCCTTCCTGTTTTTTATTTGTTATTACTACTTTTGCATGAATAGCTGAGTAAATTAAGGTAATTAATTCAAGTATTGCGTCTGTTTCCAAATTTGAATCTATTACCTGTTTTCCTGAATTACCAGAAATGCATCTAAAAACTGAAAAAGCAGAACTGAAAATATAGCACAGCTTCAATTTTTCCTAGTCCTCAAAATTATTTAACAATTGACAGGTGCCTCACTATAAAGAATGATGCTGATGTTTTAAGTGAATAGTTTAAAAATCTTCGGTCAGCTGCTTAACCTCGCATACATAGCATGTCAAGGTAAAACTCTGCCAGACATACACAAACAACTTATACTTCTAACACATATATAAATATGTTTATTTTAGAAGTTTAAATATCAATCGTCCTTAAAGTAGATCTGATTTTTACAGTGTCTTCCCCTAAATGACCCAACCAAAATTTTCTTTCATTACCATTTATTACTAATTTCCACATATTGTCAACAACATAGTGGCATATTTAATAATTTGTGATGTGATCTTCACAGGAAAGTGTCCTGAACACTAATAATTTACACATATTGTAAAAGATCTGGGGATTAAATTGCAATTTAGGAGTACACAAGTGTTAAGGGAACTACTTCTACTATATTTTAGTCAAGCTCACAATTCCCTGTTTTGATGGAGTAACACCTAAGAACGTAGACTAGCAATGAATGAAACTGCAATTTAAAATCTTTTAAAACTAATAGCCGGGTGTGTTTATAAATACTGTTATGGATCTGAAGATAAATTTGGCTCCCAACTGATTCTGAAGTTTAATTTTCATTACATGTAACTTCTATTTCTAATGATATAAATGGAATTTCAGTCTGGAACAAAGTCAGCTAGTTGGACTGCACTTGGAAATGCTGACACACAACTATAGCAGAATTCAACAACTGTACTTCAGCTTCCACGCCGCATTCAGATTTTTACAACGAGTTTGGAGAATTCGAAGATAATCTTTGGTACATAGCTAATGCCATCTCACCATCTAGAAGGTTAGTTTGAGAACTGCAAAACTAAAAAAATGTTTGCAACAGAGAAACTTATAGATGCATTGGGGTGGAAATAAAGTGAGAACATGGGCAACAAACAACCTGAATGAAGCAATTTTTTGGACTTCAGAACTCGTGCATACCAATATTCACAAATTAAAAAGTGATAAAGACCATTTGACTCATCTAATGACCTCCTAGAAGACCTAGGCTGCAGATGCCTCAGAGTCCTGCCCAATATGCATATAATTTTTATCAAAAGACTGAGAAAAATTTTGTTCCCAAGACTCTCAACAATGGAAAAAAAAAAAAAAAAATCACAACATAAAGACAGTGTGCATTCACCCAGCAGCACTCCTTGCCCATGCAATTACGGTGACCTTACGGGCAGAAAGTGTGCTGATACAATTTTATGGTGAACATCAACATTTCTGCGCTTCCAAATTACTACAAACTCATCTTTGCCTTGTTCAGACTTTATTGTTTGAGTTGATACAAATCTGATGCTCGCTAGGGCTGATGTTTCTATCTACCTACCACTGAAAAAGGTCGGTTAGGAGTTGCAAGTTAAACATGATCTTTGACCTTTTCCTTCTGCCCTGCTTGTTTGCAGCCAGATGATGTGCAACAATAACCATGTTATTGGAAACAATCAATAAGTCAGTTCATCTTAAAAACACAGAAATGCCCTTCCTCCAGCAGAACACACCACCGCACACCAGCAGACCACTGTTCAATAAGAACTCACCCATACTGCCTCAAATGACTGGCAAAATTAATGAAATTCAATGAGCAATGCTTAAACAAAGAAGCATCTGGCATCATTCACATCACTGCTGAGATACCAAAAATTATTTATTAAAAATAAGTTATTTTAAGGATTTAAAACAGTTTCTGTAAGAATATAACAATTTAACAGATATTGTTAACTTCAAAAAATTTATAAACATTTTTCCTTCTAGATTATAAAATTAGCACACACATTCAAACCTATTTTCATATTAAAACAGTTGCAACTGTGAAAAAGTTGCTACAGAGTCTGCCCTGGCAAAGAATTGAGAGGTGGGGTTTTGGAGTTAAAACACAGAATGCAGGAAACAAGAGAGAAGTTAGTACATAGCCTTGCCCATCACTTGCAAGTCAACAAAACAGCCAATGCAGCATTTTCCTTCTGAGCACAGTGTAACATACTCTGGGGAAAAGTCTTACTGTAAAATGAAATGCATTTTCATAAATACTGAGGGGGTGCCTCCTACCACTTTTGACATCACATGTGTGGAGAACGTGCACAGGACTTTTCAAAGGACTATAAAATGTGCTAATTCTTAAATATTTGCACAGCAGCAGCACAAGGAACTCCTGTGTTCATCACACAATGGCTGTCCTGTGTCAGGAATATACATACCAAGGAAAGAAGCCAGGACAAATGGACAATTTGGTTATGTCTGCTCTGGAACTGAGCTTAAAAAAAAAAAAAAAAAATCCCCACAAAACTAAACAAAAAACCCACCACAGCAACAACCTTGAGCTCTAGGGTTTGATCTCCCTAAGCCCTAGCATCTTGTAGTCTCCTAGTTTTTGTGATCAGCCCAAACCTAGCTGGTATCCAGCTGCCTATAAATCCTACCCCACCTGTAGCAACCACCTCAGGACCTTCCAGACAAAGCTGTGGGCCACCTTGTCTGATCAACACTGACAACACAGTGTTCTCACAACATGAATCACGGAGGCTGTTGAATGAAATATATAACACAGGGACTGATCATATGACAACCTAACCACGTCCTGGAACATGCTACAAAATGCATGCACACCAAAGGTCCCCCCCGCCTCGAGGAACAGCAACCGGATCATCCCATTACACCTGGATACTGCAGATAAGCACAGCTTTATACAGCAGTCTAGGTTACAGCTCCACCTCCCAAATCCACAGTTGATGGGATTTTTTTTTTCTTTGTCTGAGGGGGGTTTGCACCCATCTAATCCTTGAACAGGTCAATCACAACTGGGATTTCAGGCAGGAAGAAGAAAAGCAGATAATTGCCTTTTACTTTGCCCTCTTCTCTTTTTCAGTTGGGTGATTAGTAATTAATTTCTTTATAATAAAAATCTACAGAAGCCACCCCATTATGGGAAACACTATTATAGCACTTTCATCTTTGAGACAAGACTGTCTTTACAGAGAAACTAAAACCTCAAGGGGGTTCCTCAAACCATCATCTGTGAATGCACAATGGCATCAATTAAGTGCCTCTTGAAACAACACAAGTCATAGCATGGGGAGCAAGAGAAACTGAAAATTGCTGAGGCAGCGTCATCAGGCCATGAATCCCAAATCCACGGAAGTTTTCTGTGATCAGAAATACGGCACTACGTATGCAGCATTTTATGCCTCGGGTAGTCACTTAAACAGAAAAACTTAACTCCTCTGCACACATTTGAAAGTTAAAGTCAAGCATGCAGATGGCAAAACTCCACCCATATAGAGATAAAGCAGTAGGAATTTGACAGTAATAACATAGTGCTAGCACAAAGAACCAACACATACACAAATTATGACAACTGGTGTTAAATATGCCATCGAAGGATTTTGGTTCTGCTGTGGCAGGAAAACACACTTGCTAATCTAACAAGTTTTCTCATCTGTTCTTTGTTTGATTAAAGCCGTAAGAACGATGTACCTCTGTATTTGTGCATACTATCATTCTTGGATTAGATACATTTTGAGAAAATGGTCTACATTTACAGAACACTACCATTTGATGCTTTCGTCTAAGTAGGATTGCAAGATTAAAAATGGACAGTTCATTAAAAAATTCATTTATAAGCACATTAGCAGCTGAAAAGATTTGCAAAATGATACCATACCAAAGGAAATGCTTTTCAGAATTTGAAATACCTTTCTTTTCCGCAAACAAACAGATATTTCCTACTGCATATCTTAAAACTTTTCCTTCCAGAACCTTGAGGTTGAGAACATAGGTTCACAGGGGCTATGAATACAGGTTCACACGTTGTTCCTTTCTTAAACCTTTACAAAGAGTTCAACACAACTACAGTCACAGCGATTATTTGGTTTCAACAAAATTAACATATTATCTAGTTGTCAAAAATATAACAGAAAACTTTTAACAAGAGACAATACGGTATGAGCTATCAGCTGCCCAAAATATTTTATACAGTATCAGAAGTACAATCTGCTGCCTTGGGCACTGTAACATACATGACATGACAATGTTGGTGTAGAAGTGCTTTTACAGCATTTAATAAATTAAAAACTCACTACCCGTTAATCTTAAGGAGCCAGGTTGTTAAAGTGGTGTGATTCCATGCATACAAATTGTTATGAATGTCTTTTCTATAGCCTGTGTACACAAATATTAGATGATTTACACTTGTATTTCACGTACTGATAATGAGAAGTGAGGTCTATCCAATTACATGCCCTCAAATTTTAAAAATCTTGAATAAACAGAAGGTCTGGCCTGCACAGAGGGTATGCTTTGTACAGAATATAAATTACTAGGAATCAAAACAGTTCTTCTTATAACAAGAAATTAAGGAAACCCATCTTTCCTCCTCTTCTTCCAGTCATTCAGTCTGATGAGACCATCAAGTAGGATGACCAGTTAATATCTTCCTGAATTGCACCATAAAGCACACAAAGAATGATTGCTTTAAGAGTAGAATTTGCTGTTACTGACTTTCTTCTCCTTCAATCTTAAGGGAAAAGAAAAGGAAAAAGTCAAGTCTACTAGGAATTTCTCAGAGAACAGTCTACCAAGTTCAATTTACTTAGATACAAACAGCGAGTACCGCATCAGCAACAAGCATTGCATTTTTTTTTCCTCAATAAATGGGAGTAAACCAGTGATTCATGCAGCTGTTCAGCACACACAGAAAAGGGTAAAAATATTTAAAGAAAAACCTTCCTCCCATCCCATCTTGAGATCTACTCAAGACTTCCTCCTGGTACATGAAGCCTCTGTCTGTCTCCCTCACACCCAGCCCAGAGGTGGCGGCAAAGGAGAAAGACCCTCCCTAAGTTTTGGATAATGTACTGACACTTAACTGACAATTCTATGCTGTTACAACTCAATACTGTTTTTATCTTTTGTGGTTTGTGTATCTGGAAGTGCGCTCGGTTTCCACATATCTAATATGCTAACGACATTTCCAGGGACATAACTTCCATAGTGTAGAAGGAGTGAGGTGGTTTATTTATTTGGCTTTCCTCCTGGAAAGCAGGAGGAGAGAGGAATCTAAACTCACAGGATTACATGTTTCACTGTGATCGCTGAAACTGAGATTTCCCTGAGCAGACATTTCACAGCATCTGCTGGCCTCTAGCGGTTTGCAGCCCAGCCTTGCTTCACTGCAGCCCTTCCTTGCTTCAGATATGCTCATCCTACCCTCGCCACTCTTTAGATGCTCGTTTTGACAAATGTGAGATTTCCTTACCGTAGATCATGTCTAAATAGAGTTCCCTTGGAAAGGAGAATGATTATCAACCCACCTGCGGTTGCATGTCTCTTGATATATTTGTAGTTTGTGCTCATTCACATTGAATTCTTTTAATATAGCATCTCTGTTAGGATTCCTTAAATTCATATGGGTGTCATAAAGGAACAGCTGGTTATTAAGCTCCTCCTGGCGCTTCCGAAGTTGCCGACACGAGGAATAAAGCTCTTCTTCACTTTCCTTCAAAAGAATATTAGAAATCAATGTAACTCGTAAGACGCATACCCAAAATGACACAGAACCAACACAGTCTGGGGGATTATTTTGTTTTCCTAAACACATTCCGTTAGCTTCATACAGAATGTTTTATAAAATTAGTTTTGTAAGATGTTTCTGGAATGTTTACAGAAACAAACAAAGCACGCACTAAAGAAACCCCCTCAGCCCCACAGTATGAACAGCCGTACCCTCTAATGGGGGCATCAGGGACATTCCAGCACAAGTCATGAAATGTGTATTTCTAAAAACTTCTATTGGAATGTTTTTTCCCTAATAAAGCATGTTAGTCTGTTGAGGAAAGGACAGCAAATGGTGTATCATAGTGGGATATCAGATTCTAACAGTTTTAAAAATACTTTTTTAAAAAGTTTAATTTTTGACTGTTCCATCATATTTGTGTATTACGCTACATACTACCAATCCTGGTGCTTTCCTATTGAAATCTAGACTAAAGGTAGAAATACTGACTAGTAAATAGGACTCCTTATAGCAGCAAGTACTCAGATGATCAAGAAAGAAGGACGGATTCTGTGTTTCTATGAAGCTATGGCAATTCAATACTTGCAGAGGAACTGACTAAGTATTTGAAGAATAATTTGCAGCAGTCTGAGTTTCTGTTGTTGTATGCGGCCCACAGTAGAAGGTCTCAAAATATTCCACAAGCATAAAATAATCATCATGATTCCCTTTATGACTTCAAATTATTTGAACGCTTCAAAACTTTGGATGCAAAAGCTGTCTCCTTTATAGAGTTACTAGTGGGGAAAAGTACTGGCAGGACTGAAGTCTTAATTTTCACAGCAGCAAAACAAGATACTCATCCTACAAGAAATGACATGCAATCAATAAATGTAATAAATCCAAACATTTTCCGAGGCGGCATTCTAATAAGAATGCCTCTTTCTGCACTCAGTCCAGATCTAGGAAAACTGATAGGTTAGCAACATACCCAAGGGGTTTCTGTTAGGGCAACAAGATCCTCTCCTAAACCTTCTTTTTCCTCCCGAAACACATTCCTACCCAGCTATGGGTTGAAGCAACTGAAACAGCCTCAGTGTTAATGCCACTGATTAAGATTTTAAAAGTAATTTTTTTTTTTTTTTAAAGGGGAAGGAAGCTTTGCGTTCCCAAATCGCAAAGGGAAAAGCAGATTGCCAATTACCAATTTGCAGGTGTAATCATCAAGATGCATATGTACAACTATTTGTTCTTGTAAATAAATGTATCCAGAAAAGCTAGACTTTAAAACACCATTTAACAATGTCCACTTCAATCTTTATGTTAAAACCAGGCACCATCAGGGCTGACTGTAATCAGAAAATGCTGAAGAGATACTTTCTGAAGCAACTAAATCAATTGTCAAGCAAATAAGACATGCTTCTAAATGTAACAACCACCTCAGTATACTACAATTTCTACAATATCAAGAAAACGGGTTTAGTTCAACAGAAACTGCATAAGGCCCCACATAATAATTCACAAATGTGCATGCTTACATCTACAGTATTCTTGCTTCTCTATTCCTGAGAAATTCCACAGCCATCTGTAATTCCCCTTTATAATTTTGTATTTCATCTCCAAGAGTATGCAGATGGGCTCTGTATATAAACAGGCCTGTTATTAAATTATATCATTTTATGGAGAGTCATCATTAAAAAAAAAAAAGGGCAGAAGAACAGATGGAGACAGCCTTGATCTTTTCTGACACTTCTTGAATGATCTGGCAAAAGTTCTAGAACGTGATTAACTATGGCAAGTCTTGGTTTGTTGCAGACTGCCAAACAAAAGGGAAAATTTTTGAAAGTTCTCCTGCCACTGCATTACCACCCAGAGACATCAGACATTGTAAAAACACAGAGCCGTGCTGCATCTTCATTTGGCTTAACAAGCAGAAGGGACTTCAAGAGTGCGAAATGTGCTACTGTCAAAGGACTCGGTGCTGACAGATTGGGAGACATACTGCTGCTATGAACAACACTTTAAGAGATACTCCTGCCCCAGGCAAATAATGATCTGAATTTCTGAAGAGAAACCACGGCAGGAGGAATTTGCAATATATCTACAAGTGATGTCCATGCTCAACATATTAGGCAGCAGTGAGTTGCTGCCAGCTTTCTCAAAGGCAGCAAGCCAAAAAATAGCAGTTTATCAGGCCTCCTCTATCAGACTTGTGTCCATAAACTATGAACATTTTAAATGTTCTCTTCAAAGGACATAGGTCTCTTTTGTTTACACACACAGACACACACACTCTTGGTGTCAGCTTCTAGCCTTCTCCTGCTCTCGTGACTCTGCTAGCCAACAGAAGGAAGCTACTATGACTGCCAAACACTGTCATTACACAGTCATTTTACATCATGTGTTATAATGTGGCTTTGTAAAAACCTTGACAAAGGATGTTCAAAAAAGGCTGCCACTCCTTTGTGAAGAAGAATGTGACTGAATTCAGTAATTTCCTTTTCAGTGTATGCAACTGCAGACGCAAATCCCTCCAGAGATATAATGACTTACAGTTAGCAGAAGTTGGTGTTTTAATCAGGAAAAATCATGTACACTGGTGTGAACCGCAGCGTAAGCCTGAATGGTTGTGAAAGACTACAAATAAGAAGTTGGACTTTTTTTCTTTTCTCTGAATCTGAAGGGTACTGGAAAGCACCCTGAAATACCCACATCCGAGAAGCACCTTTAAACTTTCATCACATGGCCTCTACACCAGTGCATTTAAATTACATAAAATATTATTGAGATAGAGTCTGAGAATAATCCTGCTTCAAATCAACATATGCAGCAGCACCTTTGGAACACCAACAAATGCTGTTCACAGATCAGCCACTTTAATGCCTGGCTTCATGAGCAAGAATGCATCATTATTTTTTCCCCTGTATGTTTAAAAATACTAGTACTTCAATTCGGTGTTTTAGAGAGGCTTAAAAGAAGCAGATTAGCACTTCTGTAGGAACCAGAATATGTCTTCCACATGATAGGTTGTTTATTTTAATGAAATATTGGGATAAATTACTATCTTCTCTACCTAAAGTGATTTCTTTTTATGTAGGACCTTCAAAAAAAAGATTATTCTACAAAGTCAAAGCTGAATTTAGCTAGCTTTGCATGGCATCAGTCAGGTAACAGGGGAAGACAATGACCATGCTGTTACAGCAAAAAATAGTGGAGATAATGAGGCTTTGTTAGTGCATTATTTCTTTTAACAACTGCATAATCTGTCCACCCAGAGGGAGAGTAACTCAGTTTGCGTTATTGGTCTTCCCCAGTATCTACAGAAGAAATGCCTGACAATAGCATATCAGACACAGAACAGAAAACTAAATCCTCATTTCCTGGTTTCCACAAAGAACTGATAACATACACTCTAAGCGCACAAAAAAATCCCAGTGGTTCTCACCAGAACTTGTTGCATATCACAGTGAACCAGAAGTGAGGCCAGCTCTATATCTTCACTATAGCCATTCTTGAGAGGAACCGATCTAAAACCTGGTGGGGGGAACAGATAGAAAGGATAATTAGAGTCAAAGCAAAGGGTTATCTGCGGTCACAACAATGGTGCATACAGTCCTGAGGTTAACAGATCCTTCATTGCTCAAATGCTCCACTGCTGAGAGCAGGCTTTGCTATGACAAGTACAGGGAAGCAAAAGGCAAGAATGGCAAAATTGAGAAACACATGATTTCATGTGCTCTTGAAAACTAAAGCCAGAAGCAGAGGAAAGCAGAAAACTCACTTTACATACCTCCACATCCAAGATAATTAACACCACAAATGCACTGACACCAAAACAGAAAAAGAATCTTCCCAGATTTTACTCAGAGCACATAACCGTGTTGCTGAAATGGAGTATGTGGTAAAGACAGTGCAAATTATTCTACATAAGGCTTTCCTATCTCAATTTAAAAAAAAGAATTTCAAGAGGGTGAGAGGATTATTTTAAATACTTATACGCTACACATCCAGTATCATAATAAACAATGGATTAAAGGAACTCGGATCAAAAGAGCACTTGTCCTTTGGCATGTTGTAGCTGCTACTGAGAGCAAAGTCACAATACAACAACGCTGAACAGCATCTTTCTGACTTAGCCCCTTATACCCACCCATTTTACCTGATTTGATTCCTTTGATGGGAAAAGTGGCGTGTGCTAAGAAATTGGGATCACTGAACATATCCTCCTCATAAACAACAAAGCGCAGGAATGCTAGATTTGGATCATAAATTTCAAATTTCACTTGCTCTGGACAGGGTGCCCAAACTGGATTAAGACCATTGTCATCTGTAATGAAAAGGAAACATTTGCAGTATGAAGCAATAATTTCACTTCATTCATATATGGGTATGTATCCCCAGACATTTTCTGGGGATACAAAGGCCCAAAAATCCTATTTACCATCTGTCTCCTGTTGTAACCTTGCTTCAGAAGGTTTGTATTTGTTTATTTGTGGGGGGAAATAGGAGGAAACTTGGCAGGGATGGAAATCCATGAAGAAAAGCTATTATTTGTATTTAAACATATAAAACCTCCTTGGACCTGTATTTGTAAAAAAAAGCTAATTCATTGCTCATATTCATGAGCCTCATGCTCCGTATCAGAGTAAAAGCGTGAAAAGCACTGGGAAGACTAATGTACAATGGCCCAATTCTTCTAGTAATTTACAGAACATCGAGTAATTTGGTGTGTGTGACACAGCCAGGAAGTTTGCTCTCTAAAGCCTTGGTCACTTCCCACAAGAAGTTAATATCATAATCCTCTTCTCCGAAGTACTGAAAAGACACAATGCACATTGTGCTCCTGATTCTGTGTTTATCTTCCACTGGTATCAGTGGTGCGGATACTTAGAACCAAAGCCTCTTGTCTACTAGAGGAACACTGCTGCATCTAGAAATATTAAAAGGTGAAGAGACAGACAGTCAGTTTATTAAAGGCTGTTCTATGTTACCTTCTTACATTCAAAATCCTGGTTGCTGTTTGGCTGTGGCTGAGATATTGCCCCATTTCAGTGCACTTAAATGAAGCTCGTTTACACACAAACACACATGCTCACAAACACACACGCCTTATTCAGAACTCACCAGGAGGGAGCTTTGATCAAACGTCTATTGTGTTGCAAGTTATACTACTTTACAGCCCTATATACCCAAGCTGTCTCCAAGGGGATGCCAGTCTTAGACTCTAATCTTAAACAAACACAGTCTGGATCTCACAGTAGTAACTCCCCATTTGGGCCAGACTTTTGGGAACTGACTAGTACTGTTGGAGGCAGTTTCAAAGACAGCAATTTTTTAAAATATGCTAATATATAAACTTGTTCCTCCCTATATAGGTTGCTGGCCAATTACAGATAACAAATTCATGGTCATCCTCTACTTATTTTATTTAAGCGCACTGGAAGTATAAACATATCCCCACAACACAGAAAACCACAGATACTCACTCACAACTGTTGTCTTGAATTTGTTGTTATCATATTCAGCGCCACAAATTTCTACCTCTACAAATGGACAAGCAATGCTTCTACCAGGTTTAGGGAGATGACGAGCACCTAAAACCTGCAAAAGCAACTGTAAGTTATAACGACTTCCAAAGGAAACTTGGCACCATTATTTCTGTACAGAAGGTAGCATACAGAACTAGAGGGAGGAAAAAAATCCAGAAGAACATGCAAAAATACACACTCCCTCTCTTGAATATGTTTGCATGTATTAAACATACTATCTATGCCACCAATAATAGTATCTTCCATTGTTTGGGTAACCTAATGATTTTCTTTGTAAAATAATGTTGCTGACATTCATTACACACAGTACGCAGTTCCAGACCAGGCCTGTAACGCAAGTTTTGTTATCCTTCCTCACCCTTTATTACATATCTATTTTAAGACATTCCTGCTTTACATTCAAGGCCCTGTTTAGGCCTTGTAGTTAATGTGTTTCTTCTTTCTCAGAAAACATATTTTTAAAGGACATCTCTTAGCGTATAGCAACTGAGAACAGAAACAAGTTCAATTCCTGTTTGGCACCAAGATACAACACGGCATAATTTTCAAATGATAAACATATCTGTCCATGAAAAATGAGAGTGACATTCTGATTAAGTCACAGTGTATTAAATATGATGAAGGGGGGGATCAGCTTATTATTTTTTCTGCTTAGTTTCTGTATTTCATTATAAATATCTTTCTTCCACACTGGAAATCTCTGAACTAGTTAGTCTGCTGCTAACCAATCTCCAATAGGACCCTTCTATTGAGAAGTCATTAGATTGGAAATGCAAGTTAGTTCATTTGGAATTTTTATTAGCAATTATATAAAATTATCCCAGGATTGTGTTTTCAGTCCTATAGCATGTGCTTCATTAGCATGATAAAGATATATGTATCTTTTCAGGAACCAGTGGAATTAGTTTTATTCTCAAACACACTGACATTTAAAAACAGTATTTTGACAATCTGTCAGATCTTGCTCTCAAACATAATAGCTTTATTTTTAGTTTTATAGATATTTATGACTTGTAAAAAACATAATTTACAAAAAGAGATTTACCCTCACTGTCATAATCATCTGCAATTTCCTCTTCGAGTCATTTGGCATTGGGTCATATCCTTCATTTCGCATGCTTTCTGGCTGCAGAACATAGCCAGTGCGTCCATTAAGTGAAAACAAGGCATGGTTCAATTGCATGTATTTATCTAGGGAGAGAGTTAAACAGTCATAACAGAAGATCTCCACTTGAATAAAGCTAAGGAAGTACCAGACTAATGGCTCCTCCCTGCAATTCTTTCTGGTCACAACTTTATCAGAAAGAGCTAGAAAGGTAAGCTGGAAGACTCGGTTCCCTTCAGTAACTGAACTTGGCAGGCCACTTCTCACCAATTTTAATGCCGATAAATCCATCTCCATTCACAATTAGTTTCCTGTCAACGTGTCATAAGCTAGCTGGCCCTTACCAGAAAGTTGAGTACAGCCTTCCCTGTGGCTGAACAGCTGTTCATCCACCTGAAACTTACTGTAAATATCTCTGCTTGCTTATCACAAAGAGATCAAAGTGAAATAAACCTTTCAGAGTTTGGGGCTAGTTAGGCTCAGAGACAGGGCTTTTGGAGACTGATTTTTGGGGACCAGCTCTATCAGGCAATCCACATATTCAAAACCAAACTTTAGTTCTTGCACATCCCTTCTTGCTGGGAAGTACGAATAAATAGGACAGCCACAGTGACTAGAATGGCAGAGGGGCCAGAAAGGGGCTTGTTTACGGTGAAATGGAAGGTGGATTAGATCCTTTTTTAAAGAGAATATTACCTGGAGTTTGGAAGTTAAGAGCCACCATCTGGGAGCCACAAAGCCAGAGGCGGAATGGGTCATAGTTGGATGAGTCGACTCTCTGTCCTTTAGGATAGACACGTGTCAGGCCCTTCAGGTTGTATTTCAACAACTCAACTGGCTTTTGCTTTACAATGCTCTCTGCCTTGGTTTCCACAAAAGAACGGATTTCTCTGAAATCAGGATTTTCTACACAGGGAAGGGAAGAAAAAGACTGGTTACTAAAGGAAGAAAGAAGTCAACATTTATATTGCATTTCTACTAACACTTTGTTTTACTTTGTTTTGCTTTGTCCTTTAATGCAATAATTGGCACAGTTTTCATGCAGACACAGCAAATTGGTTGAGCATCAAGTTTGAAAGTTAAAATTGCCTCTCTGCCACATGCTTTGCAGCAGGGCAGACAAGAGTCTATAGTCATGTTCTCATCTCATCATTGCTAATAATGCACTTCTGACCACTACAACACATATTTAAATTAGACATCTTTTCCTGGGTTTAAATGGGGAGAAGAAAGGGTGAGCCAGGGTTAGCCAACGCCTCAAACAATGACAATAATTATAATGTCTTAACCACACTGACAGCTTATTAAAAACGTTTGCAAAGAAACTTAAGAAGGGCACATTTGCTGGCTTCTCTAGCAGCAATGACAAAACCTGGAATAAGAAGTACATATTTCAGTGTCAGATTCCATACCCGTACTTACACAGACCCCAGTTCCCATTTATATTTATGAAACCATATACCATGCCAACAGCTTACATAAATGGCAAACAGGTTCTTACAATAAAATTATATAATGCACAAAAAAATCCATTTTGAAGGTTTTTACAAACAAATCACAAGTGCTCAGCCAGAGTTTTTCATCTCAAAAAAGTCAATTGACACATAACTAGTGAGCTTCGCCATGAAAGACACCTACGAGAGGATGTCTCTAGTTAACTAGTTAGAAATTTGTGACAGGTTTTTTTGACAGTTGAATAGCATCAAGTTCCCTAGCGTACAATTTCAAAGTGCCACTGAAAACTGCATAGGTGAGGCAGAGCTTTGTTTTGCAGTAGAGGAAGGATAGATTTTATCTTCAGTTCTAAAATTTCAACTAACATCTGTAAAGACAGTAAGAAGGGTAAAATTCAGATGTTATAGTAAAGGAAATACCTAAATTGTCCTTGGTTTTGCTTGTTGGCTTGCAGTAGATTACCAGATCAGATAATTCAATAGCAATCAATTGATTCTTTTCCCAGTATTTCCTCCTGTTCTCCTGTAAAATGTAACGAAGTTTTAGATTACAGATACACGTGGTACAGTAACTCCAGGGTATACTCTAATGAAATGACAAAGTTGACGCATTCTTTGTTGCCTAGATTCCTATCCGATCCTTTAGACACTTGCATAGATGTAATGTACTTTAAGACCCAATTCAGAGAACAGGCAAACCAACTGGGTTTGGGTTTTAGTTGCGGGTTGGTTTTGGGGGGGGGGGGGGGGGGGGGGGGGGGGGGGGGTCTGTTGTGTTGTTTGGGTTTTTTTAAGCAAGTGTTTCAGTGCTTCCCTGATCAGTTCTACTTAGAATCCTGGCAACAATTTTTATTTTTTCTTTTAATGTGGTTCTACTCAATTTTAGTTACGTTCTCAACTCTATACCTCATATAAATGCAAATGTATGCAGAAAAAATGCAAACGGTAGTGAAGTGTGTCTCTATTTATTTACAATCCTAAGCAGGACTTAAGTCTTGTTAGTAACTCCCAAACAGCTACATTCAAACCCTATGAGCTTCATTCCTGTAGTTTTCTATTTGCACACCAAACCAATACATTATGTATGGAAAATCATGTGCAATCTTGTTGTCATCATCAGTAATAAACCCACTATCTACTTCCATGTTTGCAAGCACCTACTCTGTGGAAGCTGAGCAACGGTCCCTGCAACCAGAGACTGGGAACTACTGAAATCAGCAAGACTTGTCCTGAGTGGAGACATTTGGGCTGGAGGCTTTTGAGACATAAGAAGCAATTACAGCATAAAACATGTCCTGTTCAAAAAAAGAGTCCCATACTGAACAGCAATTAGCTTTGGTACAAGAGGTTATGAAGCAGCAGCAATTAGGAAGTCTTCCAAAAGAATTGCCTCAAGAAGACAAACTGAAGAGGAATGAAAATCAGAGCTAAAGTGCCATGGGTTTCCAGAATGTTTCCCTGAACCAGAGATTATACATTGAAGTCTAAGAAAAGCGAAGAGGAATACGCCGTTTAGACTTGGAAATAACCTTGGGAAAAGCTATACAAACCTCTTTGTACTTAGTGATCCATCAGTTTCCCAGACATTGCTCAACAGTAATCAGAGCTCCAAATAGCTAAGGACCACTTCTAGATGCCACGAGCTCATCTTTAGACATAACCCTCTAGTGATAACCAAGCAAGAGAGCTAGCAATGAACAACCTTTCCTAGGAGCATGGCAAGTGTCAGTATTAAACAGAGATGACAAGACACGTGAAGCTTAGTTTTACTTTTTGTGTATAATAGACACAGCCCCAAAAATAAACGTATAAAATACCTGTATCATATTGTGGCATAGTGTTGACTCACTATGCTTTTTCCTTCCCCAAAATTCAGCCTGTTAACTGTACTGGCAAAAAGGGCCTTTCCTCCTTTTTTTCCCCTCCCCATGCAGCAGTCCATCATGTGAACTTTCTAGAGGCCACACTGTGAGAAAAGCCTCCTGATTGACAGAAATTAGTTTTAAAGCATCTTTGAACACAGACTATTTAATACTTCTCTAACTGTACAGAGGGAGAAAAAGCTGCCAAGCTCCTGAAGAGCCATTGATGTACCATAAAAACCATTCCGTTTAGAGATCCTTCTTCTAGGTCATGTTTCTTTTTTTCCTCATTTTTATTTCTAAATTAAAGCCTGGCATAAGAATCGTATCTCTCCTCCCCCAACAACAGGTCAACAGCTCCTGTTGCTTCTTCCCTTGCTGAATTTGCAGTCCTTTGCTTGAGACACCAACTTGCCTGCTATAAATAGGATTATGACGACCTTCAGAGCATTACCACTCCAGATGACAGATAAACAGCATGAGCCAACATGATACTGAAACACATTTTCCATCACTCATATCACCCACTCAACAATAAAAACGGAATAAAAGCAACAAAGGAAAGAGTATACTTAAGCATAGTCATTGTAAGGGCTTTTTGGTCATGTCTAAGACTTCTTAAATACTAGAAAAGATAACAGGGAGGTAAATTAATACATCAGAACAGGAAAAATCAAGTCCTGAAGAATGTCTTTAAGCAGCAGGACTTGTAGAGGGACGTAAATGCTAAAAACTTAGGCAGAATCCTTTAATCTTTAGGCAAGGATTTGGAAATACCACTATTGAAGATCTGGTAAATCCAGAATGTGCCTATTAGTTACAAAGAAATAAAGTATTAGCCAAACAATCCCTATCAGTACCACTACCTCCACTGGAAAGCAGAGTTAGTAAACAGGAGTAAGAAAAGTTTAGGCAAAGGCAGCTCAGATTTCACATATACTCACTAGTGGATTCACAACTGAACGGAACAGTCTGGTATCTGAGTTTCCTCTGCTTAACACTAGGATTGAACCAGTGTAACCAGATGTAAAATTGTAATGGTATCTACTTTGTACTACTAAGCACACTTCTCCACTGAGGTGCAGGGTGCAACACAGACAGTACTCTGCTGAAAAACTCCTGTTAACATAAATTTACATAGAATACTAATTTACATAGCATTCCCAAAAGAGTTTACAGAACAAGAGTCACAGCATCAATAAAATGAACAGACAAACAGCAATATGCAAGAAAGTGAAGGACCAGGTGTTAGCAAGGTTTAGCAGTGTATGGCAGCTAGACAAATCCTATTGTAAATTTATAGCAGTACATTATAAAAACCAACAATGAATAGATTTTTATCAATACCTCTTCTGTAGTTTTCCAAGTGATTTCACGGATACTTTGGTACCATTCAAAGAGTTCTTCTACTTTATCAGTTGCAAACTCAACACATGGATCTTCTGGATTCTTAGGTTCCAGAATGAAGACAAAAGGCTTTTTGTGTTTCCCTTGTGGTATTTTCACTGTTAGGCAACACAGCAGCAAGAAATTTATATTAAAATCCAACAGTAGTTCTTCTAAGTTGTCACTGTTGATTCATTGCAACAGTTAGTATCATAAAGTTTCATCATATTAATTGTATTAGCTGTATTACTACAAGTAGGTGTTTTGGTTTTTTGTGGTTTGGTTTTTTTCTTAAAAAAAAAATAAATAAATCTTTCCTGCTAAACATAAGAGTCTACTCAACACAGAAAGCTCAGGAGTCCACGTGTAAGCATCAGAAAATACATACCAACGTTGTACGTATTGAGTACCAGTATGCCACGACACAGAGAGCCTAATGGATTGTCCTCGATAATCTGAAAAACATGAGTTAAATCTGACCCTAAATCTTCTCTTGAGTGAATATGCACAGGACATTAACAAATAATAAACACACACCATTAAATCTAACCTCAGTTTCATTGAAAGCATGCCCACTATAATGTTTAAAAGCTTGTTTCCATATGAAAAATTTCTCATTTTGAGAAACACATGAGAATCTCTATAAGTGAGAGTAGTCAAAATGACAAGTGCAGCTTCTGTCCTGACACAACTGCTCATTTTTCAAGTCTGCTTAAAGCTGCAATGACCGGGGGAGGAAAAGTCTAATACATGTGTTTTCCTCCAAAGACTCCTGACAAATCATTGGAAGTGCTTCAGAACAACAAAAGAATTCAACGTTTTATTTTTAAAACTCAAAAACGTCAAAACTGCTTACTAGGGAGTTTTGTTTTCTTTTGTTGAAGAAATCTTTGTCTAGGACTCTAGACTAGATTTTTAGACACTTTTGACAAACAGTATAGGGTTAGTTATGCATAAAAACTTAATAATGGAGTGTGAAATGGCTAGTAAGATGTGTTTGGACACATAGTTTTCTTTGCAAATATTAAGGCAGTAATTATACAGGCAAACTAGTTAAAAGTTTCAGGCACATTACTGTTTAGCCAAACTATCTGAAAAATCTAAACTGGTATGATTTTCATTAGCAGGAAATGGTTATAAACACCTAAAAACCTACCAAATCGGCTATCTCCTTAAGTAGCTTTCTATGAGGGATGTCCTGACAAAAATATTCAGCAGCAGAGAACAGTGAAGAACGTATTCATTGCTCTATTCTGTGTTCTCTCAAATACAGCCTGCAGAGTTCTAATTCTATAAACCAGACTTCCACTTCCAGTAGGCAGCATCTTCTAGGGAAATATAGTGGACAAACCTTAACCCTCACCTGGCTTTCAAGCTCAGTAGAGTTATCAGATGACATGTCTTCAACATAATTAGATGGAAAATAGTGTTGGACTTTTTCTCCGTAATCCCCCTTCCACCTGAATTTAAAAAGAAAAGTATATATATAAAAAAAAATAGTTAAAGAGCTTCAATAGGCCATTAATGAAGCAATAATCCTCAAGAAATTGGTCATTAATATCCCATACTAGCTTGTCTAGCTGGCTATCACCAAAATATAAGTGATGAAGTAGCTAAAAGCTCTAACAAAGTGATCATTAACTGCAGTAACAGATGATTTCAGAGGGACTACAGTTACTGTAAACTGCAATTAATGACTTAAGAGGCTTTTTCCCCCTCCAGTACTAAAAATACTATTATGTGGTTGATTACCCTGCAGAAACTAGAGGGAAACATTAGACTCCCAAGCTTTCCAAGCAATTTACAAGCCAGCGAAGAAAGAAAACCTCTCATGAAAGGAGGCCGTACAAATAACTAAAAAAGGGGTTTGATTCCTGAGAAGCACTTAGCAGAGCAAGGAAAGAAACAGCGCAATGATGACAATGGTAATAGATGTGTGACTTCCCAGAATACACAAGTGTTCAGGAAGGATGAATGTAGTAACGGAAAAATACTGGATACACTGTATGGAAAAGACATGAAAGGAGACTTGAGGATGAGGGGGTTTGGGTTTTTTTAAAATACACTGACATTAAGATTTATAAGGCCACAGTTAATAAGCAGCAATCAGACAATAGGCAAAGTTCTTAAAAACTACTACCCAAAGCTCAATTTTTTCCTCCATCTAGTAAGTCACCAGAAGTTCTCCTATGAGGAACCTTTGTCCTTACCAGCCTCCAGTTTCCTTTGTGACATTATGAATTAAAGCTCCTCGAGAGAAGCTCAATTCATCACTTCTTTTGGCTCTGTAGTCATACAAGGCTTTCACTGTTCTCTGAGGCTTTAAGAGAAACAGAGCAAAGGGGTCATCTAGGGGGACAGGTCATAAAATGATCAATAATGCAATCTTAAAAAAAAAAAAAAAAAAGCAGGGGACTGGATCCCTTTTTTTGTTATGAAGCTTAGAAAACATAATACTAAAGTTCCAGAGTGACATCTATTGGTGGAAGCAGGTGATGCTACTTAACTGCTATTCTTCAAGTATCAGGTTGGAAAAAGAAAAAGAAAAAAAGAATATCTCTCTCTCTCTCTTCTTTTTTTTTTTGGATGCAGCAACATAATTACTGCAGGGAAAAAACCCACAACTACACAGTGTAATATCAATCCTCTGTCTTCATTACATGTATTCATACGCAGTTGGAGTTTGTAGGCTTAGATGCCTACAAAGCCTCCACTTCAAAGCCACATCAGCCATCCTACTGGTCACATTTCCTTTAGGAAGACACCTAGTTTTAGTAGGACAAGCATTTCTTTATCTTGAATTTACTACTACCCAAATTCTCCAGCAGCAATGCAAATTCATTGGCCAACAAGACTAAAAAGAATTACAGCCACAAAATTTAGAAGCAGGTGAACTTTTACGAGAATTTACAAGTACGCAGGCCCTAACAAGAATTAGAGGTAAGTAGATGTTTGCTGTGCCGCTTGTTTTTAAAACATGTATCTCTTAAAAGAATACAAACTTTAACTCATTAATAAACCAAAGACACCATTTTTATATAGAAAGCACAAAAATAAGCTGCACCTATTCGTGCATGCAGGCCATGTTTGCTAATGGAACTGCGATAACTTTGTGCACAGACAAATAACAGTGCTCAAACACACAGACATACTTGGGGTTTACATGTTCTTCTTTCCATGAAGATTTGGCCTTCTCAGACTGAATCTTCTCATAGGTTATTTAATTTGGGGGCATACCTGCATGCATGCCAAATCAAATCGCCTCCACAGACTCAATAGCAAAAAGTGCCTAAATTCCCAGTACGGATGAATCAATACAGGATTTGCATACAAGAAAGTGTGTGGTTACAAATTTCAAAGATATGCTAGAAAAAAGTCACACCCTTTAAATTTCTGCTGTCCAGTCCCCCATAAATCAAGCAGCCTAATGCTTTCAATTATTCTTTTCATTACTGATAACAGGAAATCAACAAAACAAGTCTCATAATTTTCAGAAGTCTACAGTAAGCGCGAATATCTCTCTTTAAGCATACCACAGTAGGGGTGATTTCGCTGGGTTCCACATACATCTTGACATCATAGAGGGAGTTAATATCTTTTTCCTAAAAACAGGAAGAAAGTAAATAAACAATGAAGTTACAGGAATCAAAATTTATAAAAGTACCAGATACCTATGTTATGCTCATTTCTATAGTTGAGCATAGCTGAACATGAGTTTGTTATTTAACCTGTCTATGCCTCAGTCTAATGAGCAGTAAAACACAATGAAATAGCAATACCTCAAAAAGGTCTCTCTTAATCAATCAAATAGTTTTGAGATTGTGAGTACCCTTCTACGTGCAACTGGGGAAGACAATACCTACACTTATGATTTCTGTGTTACAGTACTTTAGTTCCAGTATTGGTTTCACTATTAAATAAAAATTCTAAAACAATATTCACAGTCATATTTTTCATTTTATTCTCTCTTTGTGTTCCCATTTGGACCCGGTTCTACAATACGGAACCTTAGCTATCAGCAACGTTATCAAAAATCCTGAGGTCTAAAATCTTTTCAGCCCCTTTTAGTCTCCCCAGAACAACAACAAAAAAAACAACAGACTTTGATTTCCTCAAACATACCAGAAGCTGCAGGAAAAACACTTCTAACAGACATATATTTGAAAACAAAAGACAGCATCTCAGGCTTTTCAAAAGCCAGTCACCTCAGCAAAGCTCTCTTGTCATGAAACACATTCATCCAGAAAGTAGGCCTCAGGACAAGAGGAAATGGACTCAAGCTGCGCCAGGGGAGGTTTAGATTGGATTATTTGTAAAAATTTCTTCACCAAAAGGGTTGTTGGGCACTGGAAGAGGCTGCCCAGGGAGGTGGTGGAGTCACCATCCCTGGAGGTATTCAAAAGATGTTTAGATGTGGCACTAAGGGATATGATTTAGTGGTGGATTTGGTAGTGATAGGTTAACGGTTGGACTCGATCTTGAAGGTCTCTTCCAACCAGAACGATTCTATGATTCTATCCTAAGCTAATTATCCAAGCTCCTAGTTTAGTCAACGGATAGAGACGAGTATCTCTTGGGATGATTTCCTCATGCTTATCTCAAAGAGTGAGCCTTAAGAGGTACCTCTCACTTTTTACCACAGAAGGCAGTTGGACACCATCCCTGAGATGGCTCCAGGCGGTGAATTGAATGCCACTGCTCGTCCAGAGTGAGAGGCACAGCAGAATATTTCACTTTTTCTGAAATGCTTAGCAATTGGCATCTGCATGATCATTTTAAGTTTTCTATTGCTGGAGTGGGCAGAGGAGAGGGCCAACTTCAGGCAAAGCTATTATCAAAAACTCGTTTTAGCAGAGCAACGATCCCTGACTTCACAGAGCAGTTTTTCTAATCAAATCATGAGAAAGGCAAGAGTTGACCTGTAATCAATGAAGTTCTTTCCTTCATATATCTCCAAACCTTTGTGAGAGAAGTCAGTATAACCATCCCAATTTCACAGATAAGAAAACCACCTGCTTAACCTCCCCCAATGTTCATCCACCACAGCCAGAACCAAACCCAGCACTCTCAGGTCTAGATCTGGGACTCCGTTCGCTACAGCAACTGGCACTCATACAAAGACCATCACTTACCGTGCTGTAGCGCTCCAGCAGCTCCTCAGTCACAGGGTAACGCAATTTCATTTTCCTGTACAGCGGATGCTTCTCATAGTACATTACCAGCTCCACTAAACTCTCAAAATAGGCCGAGGTTCCAAGCACAAAATGGCGACCTTCCTGCTGAATTCGGAAGTGCTTCACCTTCCCCTCCGCTCTGTGAAACAAGTGCAGGTGCTGTAAAAGGTACTGGTACTTGCAGTGAGAGCAGCAGTGCTGCAAACTGGACCAAAACTGCTTTGTGCATGTTAATCACGTGAAATAATTTCTCCCTCTTCCAAAGCCTCTTTTATTCAAATTGAAGTCCAGTTGCCTGATTAAATTCACAAAAAGACATTCTCACTTTTCTACAATGTACAGGCCCTTGGGACAAATCCATAGTTTTGCTTAGATTAAATTTCCCTATTTTTTTCCTCTATAGATAGGTGTCATCTTCATACTAACACAAATGTCTCTGATCAGACTGAGAGTCCCTCTGTAATCTGCTGCTGCTGATCTGCCGCTGTCCCGAAGCAACAGACACACTCCCCTCAAAATGAGTAGCTGTCTCTTCCCTATACTCATTTTTTTAACTACAGGAATCAATTTTGAAAGGAAAAAAAAAAAAAAAAAAGGTCTCTTGTGCTTGAATACAAGGTTTGTGCTTGCATTGATAACAGTAAAACCATCCACTGACAACCATCCCACCCACAGAAGACCCCTGCATCCTTTTCAAGCTGCTGAAGTTTTGGTACTTCTTGTTTTCCCCACTGTGAAATGGTTTTATTGAGATGCTGCAGCTCAAGTTACGTCAATATCCATCTTGGTAACAGCAGAAAGCTTAAAACCAAAGTACAGAGGGGACTGGGGAATTCTGGGCATCTTCAATACACAGTAAGGCATGTAAATAAGAGGAAAACAAGTATTTGTTTTTCCAAAGCAATTTTAGATGTTGCAGAAATAGGCATTTTCAAAGAAACACAATTTGATTTGAAAGCACAATGGAGAACACCACAATTGTATACATTTTACTGATGTTGTTGAAAGAACCACAGTTTCAAAAATGTTTTCCCTGGCAAGAAAAGCTGACAGTTTCATTTTGACATTTCATTTTGGTCAGTTATATGACAGGGCAAGATTTCCAGGCGATAAGGACCTAGAATCACTGCTGAACCATGTATTAGGTTTGCGTGGTAAGGTTTTGGTAGTGGGGGTTGGGGGCTAGAGGGGTGGCTTCTGTGAGAAGCTGCGAGAAGCTTCCCTGATGTCTGATAGAGCCAAAGCCAGCCGGCTCCAAGACGGACCCCGCCACTGGCCAAGGCCGAGCCCATCAGCGATGGTGGTAGCGCCTCTGGGATAACGTAGTTAAGAAAGGGGAAGAAAACCTGCTGGGAAAAAAAACAGCAGCAGAGAGAGGAGTGAGATGTCAGAGCAACAGCTCTGCAGACACCAAGGTCAGTGAAGAAGGAGGGAGAGGAGGTTCTCCAAGTGCCGGAGCAGAAATTCCCCGACAACCTGTGCTGAAGACCATGGTGAGGCAGGCTGTCCCCCTGCAGCCCATGGAGGTCCACAGTGGAGCAGAATCCACCTGCACCCCGGGGAGGGCCCCACACCAGAGCAGGGGGATGCCCAAAGGAGGCTGTGACCTCGTGGGAAGCCTGCGCTGGAGCAGGTTTGCTGGCAGGACTTGCAACCCCATGGGGGACCCACGCTGGAGCAATTTCTTCCTGAAGGACTGCACCCCGTGAGAGAGACCCACGCTGGAGCAGTTTGTGAAAAACTGCAGCCCGTGAAAAGACCCACGTTTGGAGAAGCTCATGGAGGACACTCTCCCATGGGAAGGACCCCACGTTGGAGCAGGAGAAGTGTGTGAGGAGTCCTGCCCCTGAGGAGGAAGGAGCGGCAGAGACAACATGTGACGAACTGACCACAACCCCCATTCCCCGTCCCCCTGCACCGCCGGGGGGGGGAGGAGGAGTGAAGTGGAGCCTGGGAAGAAGGGAGGGGTGGGAGGAAGGTGTTTTTAAGATTTGGGTTTATTTCTCATTATCCTACTCTGATTTGATTGGCAATAAATTAAACTAATTTCCCCAAGTCGAGTCTGTTTTGCCTGTGACAGTAAATGCTGAGTGATCTCCCTGTCCTTCTCTCGACCCACGAGCCTTTCGTTATATTTTCTCTCCCCTGCCGAGTTGAGGAGGAGAGTGACAGAGCAGCTTTGGTGGGCACCTGGCATCCAGCCAGGGTCAATCCACCACAACCAGCCCCAAAGAAAATAACTCCCTGTAGTAAGGAGTGTTAAGGAAGTGAAGAAGGGCAGTGCACAGTTCTGTATGGGAAGAAAGGGACAGCTGGTGCCCAAATATTCTTTATAAAAACATAAAAGTTTATTCCAATCACAAATTAACTCTTGTACACGTTCTCATACATGGACCTGCTGCACAAATCAACCATGCTAATTACTCAAAGTTTGAAAGCAAGAATTTTATTACTCTAAAAAGACCACAGTATTTTTTAAATAAGAAAAAACAGAACACTGTTGGGCTACTAGGTAATGTAGTCATATCTGTCTTTTCTTACCTGAAAGTCATGGCAAATGAATCAGGCTCATCTCTCTTTCTAATCAGAAAGGCTCCATCTCGAGGAATTCGCATCAGCATGTCTTCTGCCTCTCCCCGACTCAAGTTGCTATAGTACCAACTACAACAGTTAAAAATCAAAATGGACAAAGGATTACGAAGCTTGTCAAATGTCATTCAGGAAGAATAACAGGCAGCATTACTAACAACAGAGTTTCAAATATTACAAGAAGAATTATGCATTAGATTTTTCCCATCTTGCCACCTATGACAGCAGCTTATTACAAAACATTGTAACACAGCAACTTATTTTGGATGAAAGCATCAAGAATATATCAGAACACCTTGTCTGTCTGAAATCATAAAACATAAATCTGCATTTCTTCTTGAAACAAAGGCACTGGATCCTGCTTTTAGTCTGCCATTCAGTTTGCAGTAGTTTATTCGGTTTCAACATAGCAGATTCAAGGAAAAGCCCAAACACGGACAAAAGAAAAATACCAGGCATTTGAATTCTTCCATTCAGAGCTTGATTTTATCTTTCGCTGTACGGATAGACCTATCTTGGATCTAATGTGCCTTCAGTGAAGCTGTGGCCACTTATACTGGCAGTACATCTCCACTTTATACAGAGAGGCAGGAAAGCCTAACCCTTAAACTCTACCCTCCCCTCTCACTGGCTTCCAAAGTTGTCTACAGGTGGTCAGTGACTCCCAGATCCCGGGGGCGTGAAAAAAGAAGTTTAAAGTCACAGATCAATATTTCACATGCAAAGGAGATTTACTTTTTCTCACTGCAAAGAAAACAGAACAAAGGGCAGTGATTAGTGTTCTGCCAGCAAACAAGAGCAAGCTCTGCCCAGGATCTACTTCAGGCAAATACTAGGTGGAAATAAACACCAAGCTGTACTACTGCCTATCAGCATGGGGAGAAGTCAGCCTAACCAACTCTGACAGGGGTGAGGTAAAGGGCGGGATTAGGAAAACATAACTGTTTGGGCTCACTGCCCAGTAATAAAGTTTCCAGATGGCACAGACCACGACCACTTAGTTGCCAGACCACAGACAACTACCAACTATCTAATCCAACCCACTGGGTGTTGTAAAACACTGAGCAGAGAAAGAAGGGATTGGCACACTTCCACAGCATTACAGTTCTCACTGATTTTCCTAGTTGCTGCTAGTAAATTGCTTTCCCAGTTACTGCTCTCTGTTGTACCAGGTTCTCACAAAGTCAGTGATCTTACTCAGCATCTTTCAGGGAAGCCTATTCCTATGACATCCACAGACAAGCAACACTCAGGCATGCTCCTGAATCCAGGGCATTTTCTATGCAAAAATCCAAGACCTTCTAAAACAACGCAAAGGACACTGACATAACCACCCTGGTGCTTGCCTTCTGCTGTACGTACTCTTTAGTCTCATGAGGGCTGGGATTAGGCACAGCATCAGTCAGACGCAGCTCGAATTCAGCACATCGCAAGTGGGCCTCCTTGTAGTGTTGAATGAGATCATAGATGCTATCAAAAGTGAGGTTGTCTGTCAGGTAGTATTTCACCGTGTTCCCATCACTTGAAGAACGGATCCGGCAGTGCTGGACTCTACCTGACCTCCTGAAGAAACGAAGAGGGGTATAAGGAAAAGAAACATTTTGTAACAGGTTTTCTTCTTTTGAAGCATTCCTCACCTGTTCTTGGTCAACTACTTGGTAAGCTTGCGAAGAGGCAAGAATCATCTCATAAAACAACCAAAGTAAGAACAGCAACAAAATCCTGACAAGTAAGATTACAGACCGAAAATAATAATTTTCAACCCACAACGGTTTAAAATCTGGCATACACTTACTCCCTGCAAAATTTGCTCTGACAGCTCTCTGGGTCAGAAACCCCTCTGATACCCTATTTCTCGTAATGTCCTAACCAGAAGAAAAAAAAAAACAAACCCCCGAGACTACCAAAAAAAACCCCACCAAAACCCCTGAAAAGTCTTTATTATTTTCCCTCTAGAGGATCCTTTCATTGAAAGGATCAATCTCTGCTAATAAAGGTACACTCATGAGACTACCTTTTCAGTGTAGAAACCAGTAATTTACCCCCAAATTAAAAGATCAAATTTTGGCCCACTCATTGAGGAAATAACAAATCCTATAGCCTGCCAGGGGGGGCGGGAGGGGCAGGGAATCAAACCAATCAGTCCTTTCTTGACAACTGTAACACTTCTGCCAAAATGCACTATGCTACCCTGAATTTTAATTTAGAAAGTAGTCTTTCACAATCCCATCAATGACATTCTAGTAATTATAGCAATTCCTTATTCCTCTTTCCTCTCAGCTATAAATGCATACTTGATAAATACACACATTTTTGTGCAATGCCATAAAACAAACAAAACCCACGTAAAACTTCTATGACAATCACCATACCAGAATGACAAGGTACAATCATTAGGGAAAGCCTCACTTTCCCTAACTAGGAATGTCCCATCCTTGCCACCCATTTCAGCACAATATTCCTGGAGCAGTTTCTCAGCAGTTGTTCTCCCCTCTTTCATTTTCCCATGGAACCATTTCTCTTTTAAGTGCAGTTCAGTACGTTTCACCTCCTAGACCAGAAAACAAGAAGTTTTATAGCGCATTTCTAATTTCATGATTTTGAAACAAAGTACTTGTTACTGATATAACAATCCACTATTTCTAGTATTTCAGCTGTTCCTAGCCCTGAACTCTCCTTCCACAAACAAGCCAATCACCTTCATAGTCACCCCTGACTCTCCTCCCCAGTCAAGACCTTCCTTTGGAGCAGTGATCAACTTCAGCCTTATTCAAATATGTAATCAACAGAAAGTGAAAGAATGCACCAATGCAAACACCGATTTATATTTTCAAGGCAAAACACCCTACTGCTAACTCACAGAGTTTCTAATCAGCTTTTTCCCGGATTCATCTGTGTTCTTCCATACACATTAATTATTTTACAGATGTTAACATCTAGGTGAATAGGTAAACTGTTCTGCATGTGCAGAGGGATCTCTGAACCATGCCCATACAGGTTAGCAATGAAAGTGCATGCACGGAAACCCAAAAGGTCAGAACAAGAAACCATGCTGAACTTCACTGCTATTGCAACTCTTATTCAGCCTCTTGTTTCTGCTTTACCATGCACAACAGCCAAGTAATACATGCTCACCTGTGACAAAGGCTTTGCAAATATGAAAAACATGCATTGTGTAAGAGGTGTGCTGTATTACTAACACAACAAATCTTAGTTCATCATACCTTCTAGTTTGAGAACAGCAATAATACTTAGCCAAAGGCATGCAAAACTTTGATTGTCAGTGCATGCATCAGCATTAGCATTTAAGTACCAAAATTATATTTGCAAGTCTTCTTTGCAAGTCCTCAGTTAGCCAAGGGAAAAAGTTATTTTATTAAAAATAGGGTTAACTGGAGTACCTTGGCAAAGGCCCTTTTTAAAATTTTTTATCTCCAGATACACTTGTTAGCTGACACGGATCCTCTACAATTTCAACATCAGCATAAAAAAATACACATTTGTAGACACTGAAATAATCTGAGAATACAAAGAACATGCTTAAACAACAAAAAATAGCCATCACCTTTGATGAATCTTCATCAGCATTCTGTTCTATATCATCGCTGAATGAAAGCTTTTCATCAGCAATAGCACAGTAGTGCCGAGTCCATTTCTAAAAGTTGAGAGATATTAAAACCATTAACAAGATAGAGTGAAACTCACTAACCACAATTTCAAAACAAGCTGTAACAATAAACAAAATAGGTTCTTCCCCTCATTCACATCTGTTTAACTGACAATATTACTTACACAAATATTGAGAAAATTCATATAAATTTCCAGTATTACACAACCTAGTAAGAAACTGTAGCAAATGTCACATAAACGATACCTGTTCTATTGTGTCCCACATGTAAAGTTCTCCTTGTTGCTTTTTTTCTTCTTTCTTGTCTTCCAAGTTCACATCAATGTCTCCCTTTGGCCCCAGTTTTTTGTGCTTAAAAACAAACAAAAAACCCCCACCATAGTCATACACTCATATAGAATCATATACAAAATCGGTCATATTTCAGCATACTCAGTATTACCGGAAGTATTTCCCTCCATCACCCAGCCTTCTTCTGTCATTACCATAACAACAGCTGTTCCACAAGGCTTTATGCAACAGGGCTGGAATTTCTTTCTTTAAAATTTAAATCTCATAATAAAGGTTAAAAATTTAGCAGAGGTATCATTCAAGCAATGAAGAAACAACCAGTTTGATAAGAGCCCACCACTCTTTAGAGGACAGAAAACATGAAGTGACACATACCAAGAAATAAGGATAAAACAAAAATCCCTCTGCAGAGAGAAGGAATTAAAATGAAGGGGAATTCACTCTTCTACAAGAAGAATGAGCAGAAGGGAAATCTTTTATGAAAAGAGGAGATAAGTTCTATTTTCTTGATAGTGCTCATGAAAAACAGTGGCTCAAGGGGCTAAGGGTAACATCAAATACTTAACTGCAGTTAACGATGGGATTAATCATCTCATATCTAGTAGTTCTCAACCACATTCAGTTCCACATAGCCTGCTGTAGGTAGATTTCCATTTGACAGGCTTATCTAAAAATTCCCACAGGCCCCTAAACTAGGGGAGGCCTCTGACTGTTTACTGACAACATTTTCCAAACAAAAGCCAAATAACACAACTAGCTCACTGGCAGGTGCTGATCTATTTAAAGACTCTTTAATGCTCTTTCAGACAGGATGGAGTGATATGGATGTTCTCTTGTGCACACTCACAGTAGTTTGTAATTCCCTTTAAATCAGATCTGCCATGTTATTACTCATGTGCCTACGCAACTCCCCTCTATGTTCTGCAGGGTAACAACAGACAGTTTAGAGGGGAAAAAAAAAACCCCAAAACCTAAGCACAGAACATTTGCACCTTATAGTGGGGTGCTATTATTTCCAGTCTTACATTCAAGAGCTGTATGCTTATATCTATCTACCCTTATTTCTTCTGTTCAGAAGTTTAATACATAGGATACAGTACTGTCACAAGAGCTGGAAAACTGAAGCATGGACAAAAGTAATTACTATTTTACTAAAGAGATCATGAGCAGCCCTCAAATTCTCCACCTAGTTTTGCCTCTCGAAAAGTTCTACTGAAGTTTCAATCTGAGAAATCTTCTTTCTGTTATCTGCCTCATGTTGTTGCACAACAGTACTGAGTAAAGCGTCTGTGTTGCCCAGAAGGTAAGCCACTCTAACAGTGGCTGCCTTCTAATAGGAGCACCTCCATGTATCACAAGTGGCTCACTAAATTGCATATTTAAATCACACTGCATTAGTAAACACCCATCAATTTTTGTAGTTTGCAAGCAATCCTGACAACTTAAGCGTGCAGCGTGCAAGTGCTTTGGGTTTCACTTGAATGAAAGGCAGTCTTTGAAAAAGAAGTTAAAAACACTAATCTAACCTTCTGTTCAAGAACATACTGTTATCATTTTTAAGCAAGCCACATCATGTAAGAAGTCTACGATGAGCATCTGCAGCAGCAAACCCTTGCTGAAATTTAGCAGTGACCTTTCAGGAGCTTGAAGACCTTTAGAAAAGAGCTGACATACAATCTGGTACTTGAACTAGCAACACTTACTGCAAAGAAAACCAACAGCAAGCACTTCAATACCTAGTTTTACAGAACTCCATACAATATTGCAAAATGTTACTAGTAACACACTTCGAGCATGGGATTTCTTGTCTCTCAACAGAAATTAACAGCTTATGAGTGAAGCCAGAAGCAGTATTTCTGCCTCCTGCTCTTCTTTTCCTATTTTATCCACCAGCACACAAAGCAAGCCTACCTTGATGATGAATTTTTCTTTCAGCTGGGTTGGTGATGGTAGCTGATCTGCACTGGCTTCAATAGGCTTCATTAAAAGCTGATCCCCAAATACCTCCTTGAACACTTTGGCCATGTGTCGCTGCTGCTCCACACTACAGTGCTCTTCAATTGACAGAATAACTGGGTATCTTTGATGGAGGAAACAAAGGTGAATGAAGACAATTTTTTTTCGCTACAACTGACAAAGCAAGGAAAACAGCACCCACCCTCACCCCCCAAATCAAAGAAAATATTTAAAGCAAACAAGGCTGCAAAAGGAATAAAGATAGACGCACAACAGATAATAACAGATGTGCAATCATAGAATCGTTAAGGTCAGAAGGGACCTCTGGAGGCCATCTAGTCCAAACCCCTTCTTTGGGAAGGCCCAGTTCCTAGGTTGGATCAGGTTGCTCAGAGCTTTGTCCAGCCAAGATTTGAATATCTGCAAGGACAAAGATTCTTTGCAAGCTCTTTGGGCACAGTTTCAGTGCTAAAGGACCATTATGTGAAAATTTGTTTCTCCGTTCCTGAAAATTGTGTGTGTTTTCCTTCGCATGCACTCTAAGAAGAGTCTGGCTCCACCTTCTCTGTAATCATCCACTAGGTAGTGGAAGACAGCAACCAGACTCCCTCATTAACTTCTTCTCAAAGCTAAACAAACTTAGTTCTGCGAGCTTCCCCTTCGATATCATGTGCTCTGGCCCCAATATTGAAAACTGTGGCAGAGAAATCATTGAGTACTTCAGCCTTCTCCAGTAACTAGGTCTCCTGTCCAATTCAGCAGCAGGCTCACATTTTTCTTAATCTTCCTTTTGTTGCAATCGTACCTGTAGCGGTCTTTCTTGCTGTCCTTCATATCCCTGAGCAATTTCATCTCTGGATGAGCTTTGGCTTTTCTAATTTTGTCCCTGCATAGCCAGGAAACACTTTGATATTCCTTCTGGGTAGCCTATCCCTTAATGCAAGTACGAAAAACGTCACACTGCATTCACAGTACTGATGGTCTGAAACCATAATGCATCATGTATTATGGTTGTCATTAACACAATACTTCTGTGCAGACACTGTCCCACAGGAGAAAATAACACTTCTCTTCTGTGTCCAGCTGGTAAAGTGGAAAAAGACGACATTGCCAGCCCTATCTCTTGCCCAATTTTGGGGCAGTATTTTTCACGTTAAGGACATCTCAGCACAAGTTATAGAAGGGCAGAGCAGAGATGCAGATTTAAGCCCATGTTATTAGCTCAAGAGACATTCTGTGAATTCTGTATCTTCTCAGCTAAGACCTCCCTTACAACATGAACATCACGTGATAGACCTGTTGCTTGTCACTTGTAGTATTTTATTTTCTTTTTAAATTTAAGACATACCATTCAGCATTTGAAGTTTCATACTTCAATTTAATAAAAGAAGACCCAAGCAAGGAGATGGGAACCACTTTAGGGTACTCCCTATCTTCTTTAGCAGCAAATTGTTATGTAATGGCACTTTTCCTCAAAACTGAATCTAGTAAAGACCCACATTTGGCAATAATGAAGACTACTCGAATGTCATTATTCCCATACTACCTTTTGCTCTAGATTACAGGGAAAAGAACTTCAGGAAGGTCTAAGTATATGAAAACAGGCTTAAGGAAAATAAATCAAAGCTTACTCAGACGCAACAAAGGCATGATCTTTGATTGCCTGTACTACATCATCAAATTTGATCTTTGTTGTCCGTGTCCATCCGTGGTAAATGATGGGTTTCCCATCAGGACCATCCCAGCAATCCACTAGGAAAGACAAGCAGTGGAAAAAGGAAGAGACCAAGGAATTATTTAAGTAACTCTAGCAGAAAGAATACATCCAAATCTTCAGTGTTCCACATACTAAGTCATAGACTTTAATGTTCTAATAAAACATTCTATTAGATTGATTTACATCTCTCACAGAGGAAATTAAGTTCACTTAAGTAAGAGCAATACAAATAAAATACAATATAAAATTTTCCCAAAGCATTATCATGTGCGAGTCTGAAAATAAGGAATTCAGGCAGCTGTATTGTCAGTCTACTAGTTTACAATAATTTTCCAGGGATAGCACCAACAAGTGGCAAGTTGACAGCTTATCTATTTTGTAGATTTTAACCCTGAAACTCTAATTTCAGATATGTTTCGCATTAGCCAAATTGAATAGGCAGTACCAACTAGTTTTATGAAGTAAGTGGTGAAATAACATGAAATTAAACTTTTCAATAAGGTACACAAGCACAGGGATGAAGACGCATAAACAGTTAGCAGAGAACAAATGCACAAAGTCATCAACTGATTTACAAGCAAGTTAAACAGGATGATTAATGGCACCAAATTACAAAAATCTCTGTGCCTTAGGTTTGTCTGTATTACAATAAAAGCAAATAAACTATTTATCTATCTATGCTACACAAGTAATTCCAGTTTAAATCCTATGCTTTCATATAGTAGATCCAAGATTGAAGTTTTGGTGTACAGCAAGATGAGATTTAGAAAGACCTTCTTAAAATTCCAAGGGAACAAGAATCAGAGCAAGTGAATGTGCCAATAGTGAGGCCTAAGAAAAACAATTTAGGGAATCGGTGTTTTTTCTATGACTAATGTCAACTTCAGAAAACAAACTAGTTCTTGATTTCAGTTCTTTTTTCTTTCTTGGTAAACAGAGGAAACTCTACTTATATGGACAGTACGTTACCAACCACTCCACAAACTCTTTACTCACACTCAATACATCGACATCCCATTCTAAGGCACCTGATGTAAGCTTCTGTGGAGGATTCACTTCGAAGCTGGTCTCCTGTCAGATATCTAAGGAGTAAAAGTAAATTTCAAAAGACAGGCAGTCAGTTTCAACCATTTCCCACTCATGGACTGGGCGACATTTTTTCCTTCTGTCATGGAGACTGTATGCTGATTTTTTTTTTAATTTTTTTTTTTTTACTTGCGATGGAAGACTGGACTCTGCTGAACCCGATGCTATCAGATTTTTGAATGGACCAAATTATAGGAGGTTAAAGGCTCAATCTAAATATCAACCAACTCTGACACGTTTCTGGAGAGCAAATCATAAGCTTTGAAACGTACCTAAAACTCATCATGTTGAGGCATAATCATGTTGGAGGGATGTGGAGGGTATTTAGAGTGATACCACACTCTATAATTCAAAATATACCTATAAGCTATATCCATATCCACTTCATTTTGTTTCCTGCAATATTTTATTTGTTCATCTCTCCTCCCTCTCTTTACACCTTCTTTCTTTTCATTACAATGCTATATGAGCAAATCCCCTTCATTCAAAGACAATTCAGACTCATCACCACATAGGTTTGTACTTGGGCTGAAGAGCTTGCATACCACAGATTGTCAAGGAAAAGGGCTGGATACCTTAGATACAAACTAGGGAAATCAGCAGCTAAGTTACTAAGCATAAAATTCTAAAAACAGTAACAACAAAAATACAGTCCCTAGGCCTTCAAAGTTCTGGCTGTAAAATAAACTCAAAATAACAAAGAGGAGTATGGATAGCACACTGTATTCTTCCTCTGCCTCAAGCACCTCTGTCGGCTCTAATGCTTGTCATCCAGGGAAAGACCATGTATAGCCAATTCCTGATCAGCAGATGTGCTAATTTAAGGTCTCCATATTCCTCTCCTGCTCAGGACCAAATCTTTTCCCCTTTGTGACACTGTAAAATGTCAGAGTATCTATCAATAGTACACTTCACTGCCTCCTTTCCCAAGGCAACAAATCCACTGCCCTTCAGACCACACTAACAGTATGGGATTCTCCCACAAGACAGGTGAGGTCCTTATGACATTCGTATGTTCAGGTACAATTAATGCTGACACTAGCTCAATGAGGCTGTTGGTGCTTGGAAAAAAATAGAAGCTCCTTCAATAGCTTTGATTTCTGAAAGCAGAGAGGCTGGAAAAGTTTCAACTCAAGACTTCTTTTTATTTTTGTAACAGGATTCAGGGTTTGGTTTTTCTGGCAGCTGAGCTCAGTTATATCTCAAAACCTCTAAAATCCTAAGAGAAGGGGAAAAAGGAGTCCTACAAACTGTATTTGCCACATTTACATCACACTTTAGGAAAGTTTCACACATCCACATAGTGTATTTCTGGCATAATTATAGAAGTATTACTTTCTCCTAACACGTGCTAGATCTGTTTGAACAGGGATAGACAATGGAACTTTTGGTAACTTACGTGTTATGAGAGGAAGAAATCCAGTAGTGGGACAAAGGATTATTCATGTCCTGTGCATCTATTGAATCATATTTCTCATCCCAAATACTGTTTTCTTTTGCAAAAAGGTAAGTAAGGAACTATAATACAAAGAGAGAGACTGAATTTAAATGTTTTTACCATACAAGACTAAAAGAAACCCAGCAATGTAATAAGAGAAGCCAAGAGGATCTGGCATCCAATTAACAAACTAGGAGTGAAAGAAAAAAGTCCATAAGGAACTATTAGAAAGTATCATTATCTTACCTCATCAACAAAGAGGAAGGGTTCAGCAGTTTCTCTCATAGTGTCATCAATAAACTTCGTCATTCGTTCTCGGACTTTAGTGAGATCTTGTGCCCAAGATTCCTTCAGATAACAATAATACAGTAGAAAAAAAAACTTCAGAAGTGGTGTTATGCTATATAAAATCAAATAGGGAACAGAGACACCTACACATGTGATTTACTTCTCTCTCATCTGGCTAATTTACTGCCAATATATTTTATTGCACCCACGTATCTTAAGAATCTCCTCTGTGATGTCTAGGAGGGGAAAAAAAAGATCTCCATCTAAGTACCTTTATATAGACTGGAGGCCCACGAGATACATACTACATACATACACATATGCATGCACACATATAGGAAAAAGCTGGCCTCCTTGAAGGATATGCCTTAACTATAATCTCTCTCATTTCTAAGTGCAATCTGAATGGCCTTTTAACACAGTGAAACAGGGAGAAAAAGAAAGTAGCAAGCTTATACAGGAAGTGTAGGTCTCACTTTTCAAACATATTTGCAAAGCTGGAGCTTAGCAGCACCTAGCAAATACTGCACAATTTTTTCCCATGGTGTCTGTGCTAAATGACATTATAGAAGACCATGAAGACACAGTTTCAATCCCTGCCTCCATCCTTATCTGCTTGCTGGTATGGGACATCGAACCGGCTCCGTTCAATAGAAAATTACCTCTGACTCAGGCAGGCAGCTCAGCTTTTTATGTAAGAGCTGCTAAAATGGGGCCGTGGCCAAGGCATTACCCCAGATGTACCTATGATGACAGCTGTAACTAGGCCAGGCTATCATCTTTGACATACATCCAGTGTTTATTTCTAACCTTGTCTGTTTATCTACATGACTAAATGGAGACCTGTTAAAACATTATTTACTTAGTCCTCCCTCTCGTCCTCTGGTGCACCTTCAAAGTCTTTATATAGATGAAAAATAATAGTTCTTGTGAACTTCAATGGCAACAAATAAGGAGAAATCTTTCCAAGGCCTAGTATCACAGCCGACATCAATCATATTTATGACATATCACATTTCTTTTTAATGAGCATAGAATTCTGTGAGACAACCTCAAGAAAAAACTCAAAATTTCTGCAACCTTCCCACCTGCTGCTCATGTAGCAGGAATCTCTGAAAGTCATGGAGATGAACTGCTGAAGCATCTGGACGGTCAGTATTTCTTAAAAAAAAAAGAAAGGGAAAGTGAAGCTAAAGAAATAACGGAGCAAGTGTCATCAGATGTTATAGAAGAAAATGACATGGATTTGTATCTTGGATTTACAGCATAAATGTGCTGCCACCACCAAGAAACTTTTTATAACTTCAACGGAATTTAGATTAGGCTTGTAATATTGTATTATCTGATTGCTGCATTTTGAGCCTTTAAATAAAGCCTCCTGGATTCCTGATGTACTTTTGATAGTGATTCATTGGGAAAAGTAGCAAATCTCTGCTCATTCCTTTGTAGAAAAAGAGCAGCATTCACTTGACTTGGCACAACTGCTTTCTCTTTTGTAGGACACAAATGCCACGTCATCCGGTACTAGTAAGGTATTTATAACCTACCCATCCTTGATATACCTGTGCTTTTAAGCAGTCTCACCAAGTTTAATTCATATGACATGACCAAGGGCAAAGGAAATACACAGTACACTCAGAGCAAACTTCTAAAGTAAATTCCTTAATTTGTTAGGGTAATATTCAAAACCAAGATAAACTAGTTTAATTCACAGTCAAAATGTTAGCAATGCCCGTGACCTCCTTTTTCATGCTGTACACATCTTTCTTAAATTTTCAAGTCCACCAAGTGAAAGATGCAGAAACTATTACTATCAGCATTCTGCTCAAGTCTAGGCAAAGCCTGCACACCACATCACTCTCCAGACTGAAGTTAAAATTTCTCCATCAAATTGTCCTTCAGTAGTTCTGTTCAGCTCTTAGTAAAATCAGAGGATAGGCAAATTTGCTTGTTCAAGTCTATACCATTTTTGTAGTCAGAAGGTAAAACACATTTATCAAATTATATTCAGGACTTATTTCCATGATAAATTCACCTTTCTGAATGCGAAAAGATGTATCATTTCTTTTCACTTACAAAAGCATCAGAACAAAAAAAACAGTGATGTAACTAAAAAACAATCCTGCAGCACTACAACCATATAGAAACGTGGAAAAATAATACAAATGAAGAGTCTCACCCAAGAATGAACACAGAAGAATCCTTTTGGAATTCATCAAGAATCTTAAAACAAAAAAAAAAAACAAACAAAAAAACAAAAGAGGAGGAAAAGATAAATAATAAAAGAATATGCAATTTTCTATCTAATTCCTTCTAATAATGTCCGTTGGTTTGGGAAGGGGAAATATATGCATTTCTGCTCTAGAGAAGCTGCCTACAAGTTGGCAAGACGCATTTTGAATTAAACACATAAGAAAAAACACACTGCCGAGGCTCGCAACTGCACTTCAGGCCTTTCAGTGTGAACACATGCAATTCTCAGGCAAAAAACTTGCTATTGATAAGGCACCTCACACACACAATCACTCAAGCTTCTGTGGAGCTTTTATTCTTTGATATCCCAGAAAAACTGGAATTATGTATCATTCACCACATTTATTCATGTGAATATAAAACCTAAATTGCTTCCCGCTTGGACCAGCATAGTTACAGATCACAGGAACCTTATCAACTGACCCAAAGCAGTTGTTGAGCAAACTGAGGAGTTTCTATGAAATGATCCACAAGGGGCGATAACAAGAGTTTAAGGAAGTCAGATAGCCTCCTTATTCTGTGTTTTACTCTTCAACTTTCTGCTCGAGCTAATTAACTATACTCTCATGGGCAAAACTAAAACCCTGTCAGTAAACGGAGATTCTTTATTACTTCACAATATCTTCAGCATCACTTTTAAACAGCATGAGAGCGCTCTATTGCCAAAAGAAACAGCATTGACTTTCACTATCAAAGCTTCTGTTTTAGCAACTGCAAGTTGAATCAACAATAAGCACATGCCATCAACAAAGCCATTTATGCAAGTAATTTCAAATTATGTGTTTTCACACTGTTTTAAAGGGTTCCTAACTTTCAGAGTCACTAAATTTATGCAGTTTCCACCAACTTCATGAATCTATGCAATGAATACATGGAAACAGTCGTCAGGCAGTTCCCCATATAAATTAGTTCAAATGTAATTCCAGTGCATTCATGACTCCCAAGGATTGTCTGCTGCATGTCTGGTAATGGACTCACCACCAGTAATCTCCAAGCATAAGAGATGATGAGAACAATAGCTGTTATTTGATGCTCAGGATACCTCCCCGTGATTTACAGAATACTCTTCGCAATAAAAGACTAATACAAGTATGGAAAAAACTTTGCTTGCATCAATAAACAGACCAGCTAAGCCTAATGAAAAGACATTCTATATCCTGAACAAACTGACAAGGAAAGTTCTTCCTAGAAACCCCATTATATTGTGCATATCTCTACTACCAACACATAAGAAGCAACATGAATGACTTGTACATCTTCTCAAGCCAATTGCTGATGGTGACTGTTACTTACACATCAAGGACAGTACTACACCCTTTTTCTGTTACAAGAATGGGGAAAAAAGAAAATTAGTAACAAACAGAAACAAACAAACAAAAAAAAAAATCAGCATTCACTCTTTATTCTGATCAAGTAGTTTAACAGTATGAAGACTACTTATGAAAAAGCTTACCGATTTCTGTTGTTCAAACATGATTTTCTTGTAAAACAAATGAAATTGTTCAAAACTAAGTTCTTCCTTGTAAGCGCCTATTTCCTACAATAGAAAGTAGCATGCAGTGAATTTAGAATTCCCTGAACTGCATTTGCACAGCAAACAAGTTACTCTTACTCCAGTTGCCATCCTCTGACACATTCTGTTGTACTCCACCTTCATTTGTTTTAACCACCTGGGATATTTTTTTTTTTTTTTTTATTTTTAAGAACACAAACAAGTAAACAGATTCTTGGTTTGTGACACAGTGATCCTAGCCCACATCTTTGACCTTGCATTTTGTACCCTGACTCCATTTCCACTATGTTACTGAGAGTGAAGTAGTGCCTCATTTAGTCATTGTTAGCTGGAGTAACAGAAGCAAGAATATGTATGCTTTAAGGGTGGAGAGTTGGAAAGCAGGAAAAGGTGGGGATATTTAAAATTCCTGTCGGAATGGAAACAACCTGCAGAAGTTATTAATATTAGCACAAGTTGGAGTGAAGAGGTTATTACTTGATCATATTGAAAAAAAAAAAATCTTTTTCTTATATATGAATTTTATCTTAAACATAAAACAGTTTCCAATGCACTTGCACAGTATCAGCACCGGAGCTCAAAACCCAATGTTGGCTTTGGTCAACCATACAATGAAAAGAAGGAACATTTATGTCCATATTTTCTTATAGTCTTAGATATAGGCAAAGCCAAACTGAGAAATTCATCGATATAATTTAACTGTACATAGTAAGAAACAAAAATATAGGCAGTATCCTGAAAAGAAATAACACCACCTATTATATAATACCAAACAGATATAAGTTATCAGGTAATTACCGCAAATTTATCCTTCAAGTACTTCATGCTGCTCACTTTGAAGTTTACTTGGGGAAGGACAGTTTTCAGCTCTCTAAGACTGATACTGGGAAAAAAAGAAGAAAAGAGATAACAAAAACCTCACAGTTCCGCTGTGTCTAGTCAGCTACTAATATATTTTCTATCAACACAAAACTGTGACTATTGAAACATTTTGGGTAGGGCTCATCTCACATAACTGTAAACTTCTATAAACATAACACCTACATGTGAGCAAGCTAGACATGTTTTCTAGTTAGTGGAGAGAAATAGGCATTTCAACTAATTTGGGCATCCATATTAGGATGAAAAGAACCATGCTGCAGAGACACCCATTTCTCTCCATCAACAATTAATCAGATCTAGATGATCAGCTCAAGTGTAGATGTTTACACATGCTCAGATGAACTGCAGCCTTTCTTCCATTGTTCCAGTCCCAGTGAAACTAGAATGCAGACATAGAAAACATTATACAAAGGATATACCACATGGATGAGTAGAAACAGAAAATAAAAAGCTCCAGTTTTCACTACCATTATAACCTTTTCCTCCAGCTGTTATTCACTTGGATGGTAAAATTGATTCGCAGCAGCAAGACTCTCCACTTCTGCAACATCTGAACACGACCTCATCCTCCTCTCCCAACCAAATCTCCCCAGAGAGGATCGCCTTCCAGGTCCATTTACACAGACCTGCTGAGCCTTTTTACAGTTTCAGAATGTCCAGTGATATACCAGCAACACTTCAAAAAACAAAGTCTTCTAGATAACAGCAAGACCTTTCAAATAAGACATACTTATTTCAGGTTTTAAGCAACACAGTGCTTACATACACCAAGTATTTAAGCAATACTTATATACAAAGCTGAATTTATTAATTGCTGCAACACTTTCTGGCCACACATACTTTCTGGTCATACATCAAATCATGTATGATGTATACATCAAACTTCTTTTGTTGAAAGAAGACTTTGTATTAGAAACAAACTTGTGAATAGCTTATTTTGAAAAACCTCAGTTTCCTTCACATCTTCCAGTTTTCTCATCAACCTTCAGATTTTATTCCAGTCTCCTAGACTGTCATAGATCACTGTCATAGCATCCTTCACTGCAAGCTCAGAGCAGCTCACAATATTTACTATACTTATCATCAAAATGGAAGTAGGAAGTAGGGGAATCCTACTATAACTCATCTATGAACAGAGAGAGGGATGATTTCTAAAGGAGCTGGGTGTACAAATGCTTTAAATCTGCCATAGGCACAGGTGAGCCAATCTAACAGCTCACAGCTGTTACAAGAAGCAACCCCAACTCCTCTCCTTGTGCCCCACTCCGTTCTCCCATTGCTATGGTCCCACTGCTTCCATAGACCAGCCGTGATGCTCATCAAACCTTCTGCTAACCTGATTCAACTTGCTAGGCCAGCAGAAAACTACGTGGCTGAGAGAGATAGAACAAGTTTTCCACTGGCTTCACGAGCTCACCCAGCTCACCTCATGTCCAGATCAGCATCATAGCCAGAATAATAAAAGGGGCTGGAATGCCTGATTAGCAGCATGTAGAGATGGTAGAGAAAAAGGAAAGAGTGAGACTTCATCCGTTCAGCAGCACCAAGCTGGTACACCAACTCAGCCATCTCCTGTAGCTCCATTTCAGTCACTTGCTATTCAACTTGTCTTCAAATAGCAAAGAATGGAAATTAGATCGCATGTTCTAGAACAGAGTCTCAAACTCTGGGTACCTTGGGTAGGCACTGATGTGAGGTCTCAATGAGAAAGACACAGCATTACAGTGAGACATGTGAAGGGCACAAGGACAAGTCCTACAGTGGAAGACGAGGGGAATCCATGGCAGCAAAAGGAAGCGGGGAAAAGTCAAGAGAACGCAGGCACAACCTCCATGGGTCCTACTGCCGATGCCACAAAACATTAATGCAATACCAACAGTACCCAAGAAAACAAGGCTAAGGTACTCCATCTTGACCTACAGTGCAATTCATAAGCCATTAACTCTCTGCAAACACAGGGTCAGAAGAGAGTCACTTGAAAGCAACAAAAACAATTAGCACCTAGAGGAAAGTCACACTTCTATTCCACAGTGTCCGTACAAGCAGCTACCCCGTGAGATATTCTCATCTCCATTGTGTAGAGAGGGAAAGAGGCAAAGCAAGAAGGAACTTAGTCCATGCCAAAGCCAGATTAGAACTCAGGAAATTCCTGGCTTTCCGCCTTGTCGCCAGACCTCTGGAAAAAACACCTCTTTTAGGAGCACGAACGAGCACTCCGTTTGTACCCTAAACACCAAGCACAAGCAATTTCCTCTGGCCAGACAAGTGCAAGCCAAAACAAAGAGCCGGGCCTTCATTACCACTGGAAAAAACTCAACCTGTGAAACAGGACTTGCCTGGAAGCCTAACCTTTACAATTAACCTCCCTAGAAACTGCAACGCTAAACACAATGAAACTCAGTCCAAACTCCTTTCCTGAATTTTTCTAAAAGCATGAATCATTTATCAAGAGAACGAAAAACTGCCCTCCCCACAGTGCATGTCCCCTTGATCCTAACCAGTCTGCCTTGTAGTGATGAAACAACCCTAAAGCAATAAATGAAACCTCTTCAGCAGACATATACTGTCAGCCACAGCTTCTCTACCCTAACATTTGCTTTTGCTTCATGATCCCTGCCAACATATCCCCATTGCAGGGCTAGTTTTTCAAAATACATCAGGAGGTGTAAGCCAATATCCAGTAAAGGATGGTACTTTCCCCTTCACCACTCTGGCCAGCTTAGGAAACACCGTTTTGAAATGGCATCTCAGTTCACACTGAAGCCAGGTGCACAATGCCACAGGCTGTCTGCAGAATGGTGTTATTTCCTGCAATAACACAGTCTCATTCACACAATGAAATGCTACACTTCATTTTGCTTTTAGGAAAAGGCTTAAATGAGAGGAAACGCATGTACTTTTCTACACTGAATTCCACCTTAGAATAAAATGCATGTTCCAGACAAAGAGCAAAATCATAGTAAGTAATAGACATGGGGGAGGAGGGGTTAACATTCTTCTCAGTGTCGCATGATTTCTGGCAACCCAATGAGGTATGCAGCTGAATTCATTAAAAAAAAGTCTCCTTTGGTGTGCAAAAGCTACAAACCCACATCACACATGGACATGAAACGAACTACAGAAACTCAAACATACGAAGCTACACTGCACACTGGGAGCTACAACCCATGGGACTTCTTTGACATTAGAAGCATCAGGTCAGAGATGATTCTTTGGCTTTATTGGTCTATTTGAATATGTGGCAAAGAGACAAGCCCATGTAGTCAGGCCAATTGCTCAAGAAAAAAAAAAAGATTTTGCCCTTATTCTAAACCGCTAACTTGGCTTCCTTCTATATCTATTCTATATCTATCCTCAAGAGCATCTTCTGTTTCCCACTGTTGAAGTAACTCTTTCACACAGTACTATCCTGTCATACCAGTAGTCCTCCTCCTTCTCTCCCCTAATATCCTCAGGCATCTGTTACCTCCTCTTCTTCTTAATACTCTATTCTGTTCTCCTCACAGCTCTGACCCCTGCAGGAAAGAATTCATGTTATTGCTGGGACAACCTTATCTCTGGATATATCTGAATCTGCTGCTGTGACTAGTTTCAAACTAGATACCACACATACTAGCCATGTTCAGGCCCCATCAGGACTGAAACAAGGGAAAGCTAATCACTTAAATATCTGCCATGGATCTTCAGCAGCCCATGCTGAACTCTGCTTATGCAGCTTCATTGTTTCGAATGCCCAAACAAGCTTTTAAGAGCTGGTTCTGGTCTGTCTACATTAGAGTGCAGTCATTCCAATGCAAACACACTTCAGCAACGAAGGAAGAACTGGTGGCACAGCTGCACAGGAAAGCTCACAGTGCATTATACAGTCCAAGCTGCTGGGCTCCAACTTGGCTATGAAAGGGCAAAAACCTCTATAAAGCAAGCAACCTAACATACCTGCACAGCTAAGCTGAGTCTCTACAGTAAGACTGGAAGAAGACAACTTCCTTTCCTCATTCTGGCAGGGTAATTCTAGGCTAAAAGCAAAACTATTTATTTTTCATCATTTGCTTCCTCATTGTACCACATACATGAACATGAGTGAGTGCTATGAGCACAATGTGTTAGCAAAAGGCAAAACTCACGTTGTTAAAGCAAGAGCAAACGCCATTTTCAGGGGTCTCCTATTTTACATCTTGGATGAAAAGTATTTGTTTCTTTTCATTCCATGTTAGAATCTGCAACAAAAGTTCACTAAAAACAAACTCAAAGAGATAGCTTCTTACCTATTTTTTCTAGTTTGATCAACAGAATAGATCTGCTTCCTCAGCCAGCTTGTGGAAAAGAGGGAAAAAAGAAAAAAAAAGGTTTAGTCTAAGAATTATACAGAAAATACAGCCAATGAAATATCAAAATCCATAGATGAAATTCAATAGAAATATTTAGAAGTCATAAGATACATCTCTTTTAATAACGCAAAAAGATTTCCAGTGCAGCATCTAATTATAACCATATTTGTAAATATACACTTTTCTGCTGCTTAATACTGCATTTTAAAGCCACATAAACAACACAGGAAGGGGAAGGGTGGGCAGGACAGAAAAGAATGAGCAAACAGAAGCTGTAAAAATACAAGTGGATAAAGCGAGCCAAAACTTTAGCTAATCTAAACTAGAGTAACTCCATCAAGTCAACAACTTATGCCAGCTGAGGCTGCTGGCTCAAAGATCTGTTAGATGCATAAAAATTTAAAATTAGGGGGGAGGGAGAGGAGTTTAGAGAATTTTAAAGAAAATCTTCATTAAGGTGCATGTCAGTTTTAGGTGCACAGCAAAATACTATTAGCAGCATTAATAGTAAACACACACGCACAATTTTGATCTAAAGGATGAACACAGCACATCACTATTAAGCTTATCCTCAGTCTCTACGGGAATCACTCTGCTGCAAAAACATAGCCTGGAACCCAGCAGTACTTTGCATAACAGCTCACTGCAATACCATACAATAGATAAGAATACTTTCTCCCCAACTGGAATGGCAAGTAGATAAAGACAACATCAATGTCAAAGCCACAATTTGGTCAGGTAGCAAGCGAGGACAGGGTACATCCTCACAACAGGTAACAGCAACGACCACAAACAAAAACATCAGTGGTGCTGAAAAGCAATCAGGTACCGAGACAGCATTAAAAGCTTGACAACTGGCATTCTGAGCATGAGTAGTTTCGCATGCAACATCCTCAGAAGCATTAAGAGCACAGTTTCACCATCATATGGCTGGCTGCTAAAAAGTAATTCTTAACGATGTTCATTTTCAGCCTGGCTCTCTGAGTCAGCTGATCACATTACCATACAATGCAATGGGTCCAATAAAGAGGAGAAACCGCAAAAGCGCGCCTCGGAATTATGGGGACACAGGACACATGGACATCTACTAGAGCAAGCCTACTGTGATTGCATAAGACATTTGAATTTTGCAAGAAGTCAATACGTACTTACACCAGATGTTCTTGTGATCTCATTAACAGATTTGCTGGGGGGACAGGGAGTGTTTTGGTTCTGGTACACAGAACAAGGTAAACTGCAAGTCCACAGTAGTGGATGCAGCAGAGTGCGATTCTAGAATACATATATAGCAAAATAGACATGGAGAATTTCCATATGAGCTTTCTGTATCACACACTAACTGGAGAGTAGCTGTTCTTAAGGTAGCTGGCAGGCACCACTTGTTGCACCTTAAAAGTTTCTTTCAGATTTTCCACTTTCAATTCCAAAGAAATGTCAGGTATCACAAAGTGAAAATACGTCCACATACCTCTCTGTGATCGCAGGTGTGGGAGCACTCATGACCTCTTGATACAAGATATTCAAGCCACACAACCATTTATCAGCATCATCTTTAGAGTCAGCTGAAAAAAATAATATGCTATGAGAAACACCAAAACAAAAATCAACACAAAACCAAGACATAATTGTGATGTTTAGATACAACCTAGTATACAAAGCTGCTGATTAACCTTTTTCTTTGATAAATCTCTTTGCATAGCTTAATGTTGCTAATAATAACACTAATAAAAAACAGCATAAATTTGGGGGTAGGAGGGTTAATTCTGGAAGCTCTGTCAAAAAATACCTCCTTTTAGAAGTCTGCTTATCAGGGTAGGCAAGTTTCAGTATCTCAGCAGAAAGACTATGAAACTACTGCTGAGCTCTTGTAGTAACACAATCAAAATTCATTTTCTTATCTTCTATCTCCAAAGTGGCAAAAGCCAGGGACCTAGATCTGGAGCAACTTGAAGCGCACAGACAAAAGAACTCCATGTGTTATAGCATAAAGGTAGTTCATTATGTTCCAAGCAACCTACAAAAAATTGTAAAGTACTGGCTTTTGATGGACATAACCACCTCCCGTCTGTCTTAACCATGGCTCTAAACACAGATTGTTCCAGACTAGACTTAGGGAAGAGGAACAGGAAGGGAGCAATGTACAAAACTGGTGTAGCTTATATAGAACACATTTTAATACAAGCTAAGTTAAAAAAAGGTCTAAAATTCCCTACATGGCTTAACACTAGAAGCCAGGTACATGTTCCTCCCAACCTTACAAATTGGTTTATCACTGTCTTGTTTTAAATGTAGTTTGCCTTTCCATTTCCCAAACCAGAAGAGTCCTCCACATCATTTAACATGATCGCATTTGGTAATGCTTCAACCCAACAGAAGCAAGATGATGAACTGTGTGCTGGGTATAGCCTTCCCTAGGGAATACCAGTTAAGCTGAAACCAATTTTTTCGGCCTTGGATGAGATGCTATCATTACAGCCTTCAGCTGGAAAACCTCCATTTGCTTTAGCATGCTGGTTCTGAAATTTCATTACGGCATTATTCAATTAAACTGGTTCTGAAAAATTATTTTCACACAGGAGCTCTAATCTGTGCAAATTCTTTTAACTACCTTCAAAGCAAAACAGTTTTTCAAAAGATGAAGATTACGTTTTATTTAAACATACTTTCAAACAATGCTTTATCCCCCAAGGATGAAGCTAGAGCCCAGCCTCAGCTCCCCATGGAAATGTTTTTCAATTAGTTACAATTTCGGAAAGAACGCCTACTACCACTGCCAAACCAATTCTTCTCCCAAGACAATTCTGCCCTTTATGACAGCTACCATTCCCTTTAAGTAACAATTATTTTATGTTGTTTTAAGAAACCACGACAAAGAGCTTTAACAAGGAAAAGGATTTCCCCCTGAATTGAAAGTTATATCACGTTGTTCTGCAGTTCAGCATTACGGCAAAAGATCTCATGGTACTGAGTGTTTTCAAAGTATTGGCAGAGACCTGGTTTTGAGAACTGCCCTGGAGAAGGGATGGGGTTTTGTTAGAGGAAATCAATCTGAAGTACCTGGCACAGCTGCACTTAAGCACAGCCACTTACTCAAAACTTTCACAGACTTCATCCAACAATGGTAAAACGTATCTAAAATTAAAAGCCTATAACAATGGATTAGTCACGAGCAGTCTTTAATTCCCACTGCATCAGACTGCAAAAAAAACAGTCTTCTAGTACTGCAATCTATAAGCAATTAATTCCACTAAAAAAAAAAAAAGCTACTGTTAGCATTAAAATGCTTACAAAGCACTCCTCTTTTCTCCCATTAAGATTTTGCAATTAATTCAATGATTTAAATGGACAAGTGTTCCTGCACGGGACAGAGAGAACTACCACACCAAACAGTCTGTATGATTCTAAAGCAAGGATCCATCACAAACTTTTTAGAAGAGAAATCTCTTTGTAAACTCCACTAGTTAGAAACTGTATTCAACCTGCACTGTAAGAATTTATATCCCTTTTCTTTTCAAAATCATTGGTTTTGCAACCCTGGATAATCTCACCTGAAATAAGAAGTGCCCCAAACCTTTCCACAGATACAGGATACAACTTCCCTCTGTTTCACACAGATCTCTTCATTTTCAATTTATCACCTTCCAATTTTATTTATGGTCCCCTTGTACTTCTTTAGAAGAGGTTTAGGATTATCAAGTGATACGCACACACATAACTAGAACTTCGTTTTTCCAAATTAGTCTGCAATTGCTCAAAGGTGATAGGAAAGTTCCCGTGATACAGCTGTAGTCTAACTCTTTATGGCTACTGTTTCCAGAATCATTTTGGCCAGACTAAAAGTGCCAGGGCAATATTCTGGCCACACTGAAGACTATAGCAAATCCTTTGCTGACTTTAAAGAGGACAATGTCACCTCTGCTCTTCAGTGTTGAAAACCTTACTAGAGATATTTAACGAGCAAAAGTTTACCTTGCTAGAAATGATTGAGCAAATTGGAAACTAGACTCACACAATACCCTATTTGAAAGCAAAACATTACAAATGCAGCAGTTCACAGACATGAAGGGCTGAGTAAAAGGTCTATCTCCAGATTTTAAACATCTGGTGCACTCCTGAACTGCAGAAGTCAAAACCACAGTATTCTTTGCATTACTGTTCCATCAATGTATTTGATTTGTTCAATTGGTAGGTTTAAAGAAGAAACAAAGAAGAAAAAAGTACCTGCTAAGCTTAAGGTGTTGAGGACAAACTGGGTACCATAAAAAATAGTAAAGCAGTATTCTTCTCTTTGCTTTGCTTTGCAACGCTCAAAGTCCTTTGAATTCTTTCCTGGGCGAATTTCTTTTATTTCCATCAGATCCACTGAAAGGAAAAAACATTCAGTCAGTACAACTGTACTTGCATTCCAGCAGAGCCTGAAACAATAAGATGAACAACTCAAGGCATGCATATATGTATAAAATATCTATATATATAAACTTACAGATGTTTATTGGACAAGAAATGCAAATTGCACCAGCTTGCAATCCACAAATCTGCAACTAAATATATTACTGACTAACAGACAACAGTAGAGAAGGTTCAAAAGAAGAAGAAAAATAGCTTTTCATATTTTTATCATTTCACTATCACTGATTATCCATAGACAAAGTGTATACACATAGCCCCTTTGGGTTACAGAAGACATGATTTCACAAGTGGCATTTACTCTAAGCAAGAAATTTCCGATTGCTATGACAACTGTTCAGAGACAAAAAAAGAAAAGATACAACTTCTAACTTACCCACCTAAAAAATTATGCATCAGATCTTGAATAGTCAGCTAACCTTGACAGCTAGTCAGCTAGTATAGTCACTGGCACTTGTAAGAAAAATATTTAAAGTAGGAATATAAAGAGAAAATCCAGCCTAATAACTAAAACATTTGTGAGCTTTTTCCTGGTCAACTCCAAAGAGATCTCTGTCATAACATAACCTGTCGTATCACTTTTAACTTGCTGCTTTCTACACAACACAGGTACATATTAGAGCATAGTGGAACAGGAACACTGCACAAGCACACATTTTCTAAAGTCATTTTCTCCCTTTTTATCCAGCCCTTGCTACACGGTCTGCATAACAGTAGTGAGACAGCAGTGAAATAGAAATATGTGCACTCTCAAGATAAGATACTTATTTTAAAACTGAGGAAGTGGTTTTGTTCTGCCTGTGGACCAGACAAATAGACAGCTCTTCCCACTTCTGGACAGTCTACAGGATGAATAGTGAAGAAAAACATTTCATGGTTGTTCTTGAAATGTGTTTATCAGACCCAGCAAGATCCAAGGAAAATAGTTAAGGGCTTCTGTCCATGCATTTAAGAACGCCGCAATATAAAACCCCTGTTTTAAATGAGCACCTCATCACTAACAGAAGACAGTTAATAACATAACAAAAAAAGCAACTCTGCTGCCAACAGAGGGGGAGCTGAACACTGGTTAAAGCTTTGACCTGTGCAACACTGGGTTTCTATGATGCCAACATGGAAAGGAGAGAGAGACAAGCAAGGAAGTGCATAAATAAAATCCTGACAATGAAACATTAATTCATCTTGGAATTTCTTATTCTTTGCAAAGTACTCCAGGCCAAACTTGCCACCACCACTCCTTTCTCCCACTCATTAAACAACTCACCTTGGGAAAATGGGACCTCAAAGGTTAACCTGAACTAATCGCGAGACACAAGCATCTTTCTTAAACTTATTTTTCCAAGCATAATTATCTTCAAGATAGAGCTTTTAATGTCTTGACCTCTGTGTTAGCCACCCTCTCAAACCATAAAAACATCTCCCAAGATCTGCATATCTGATTGGCCAAGGCTGCTAAATTTGGATGCAAACTTCTAAAAGAAATTAATGACATGAACATAAATGACCAGCAACCAAAAGCTCCTACTGATGACTCTGATCCCCTTACCATCCAGAGTGTCACTTAGATCCCTAGTGGTGTATCCAAATATCCATCTGAAAAAGATGATCTAAGCCCACCAAAGCACGTTAATATCAGCAGAGAAGAATCAGGATGCAGAGATACAAAGTACCCAAATGGAAAGGGAAGGAGGTTGCATGGCTGCAATAAATGGCATGGGACTGTACACCACGCTGGCTCACCCTAATCATGGGCAAGAGCAACCCCAGTCACCTCTTCTGCTTTCCCTTCACCCAACAAATCCTGGCTGAAAAACGCAGTTTTAACTTCAAAGTGAAGTACAGTGTTCATTTCAGACCCCCATAAATCCACACATATGAAACATCACACCACGAAGACCCCCTCAAAGTACAAACTATAAGCAGTGATAAAACAGATTTCACAACATTGCTGTTGTCATTTCAAGTGGCTCTTACCTCATACTGACCTCTGAAACAAACACACAAACTTACTCAATGTCTCCCCTCAGTTACATATACTCACTACACTACTTTTTCTTGCATTACCACCTTTCAACCCTACCATCCCATTCTCTTGTGTGAACACGTGTGTGTGTGTATATAAATACAGGCATAAGGATTTTTGCTTGCAAAGGCTTCGCACTGGTAACCATATTATTGTTTCTCTGACTGGTCTTTGAAAAAGAGATTACTATACCCTAATTGCTAAACATTCAGTAAACAAAGGAACGGTTCAGTAAGAGAACAAAATTGGGGGGGGGGGGGGGGGGGGGGGGCAGTTTTTATATCTATCTCCCTCCCTCAAATTCAGAATTTTACATTCCTCTACTTTTCAGGCAACATATTATATATGTCCTACAAAATTCTGGCAAGATATCACTACATTTACTTAAATAATGTATGAAACAGATGTACAAACCACAAGTTTGAATAAACATTCTTTAGATTTTTACAGAAAGACATAATACATGTTATAGCTTCAGAAAATGAAAAGAAACTACGTGCATATATTTTAATGACATTTTATAGTGTGGTTTAGGATGTGTTATTCTGTATTATTGAAAGAAAATCCAAGGCAGAAAATCGGAGGGGGAAAAAGAGAGACATGCACAGCAAGCATAAATTTTGGGCTCGTGCTAGGCTCTGCTGTCTCCCCAGGTGGGCTGGAGGCGCCCGGCACCCTCCACACGATGCCCACTAAGTCCAGAATGGCTTATCCCAACCGAATCAAGAAAGGAACAGGCCAGGAAAAGCTGCAACATGTTTCAGACTCAGATTAGTACATCAGCTGTACCAATTTAGCTGTTACGCAGTTACTGTGAACTTTTTATAGCACAATCTGTCACTGAACAATTAAAATGTAACTCCATGCATGTGCCAGAATTACAAGCACAGCACCTCGGACACTCCATCTTCCTACTGCCTTAAGTACTGGAACCTTCCTCCTTTACAATCCCACATGCAAATTGCAGAGCCATATTCTAACCCGGCTTCACAGACAGATATTCCTGGGGCCCGATACACCTGAAAAAGCACAGATCTGGACATATGCTGCTTGCAGTGTCAGATCAAATCCAATACGCTTGCAGGAGCAATTTCCATAAAATACTGCAAGAAGATTAATCCATTTCCCAAGGAAACATAAATCAAAGTATGCCCTGTAGAGAAGTTGACTCACACCCAGCAAGACAAGGAGGACACTCCCAACACGTCTGGTTCCTAGCCAAACAGTTCAGAAGTCTAGTGCCACTCCAAAAACCCTACAACACTAGTTTACATTTCATCCATTCTTTTATGTGGTTATTTCCACAGGTTAAAAGGATCTCCTTGGCAGCCTCATCAGTCACCTATTGATTCTGACAACTCCCTCAAGTGGTTCTTTAACAAGACCAGACCCCAAGGCACCTTCAATTACCATCCTGTCTCAGGCTCTGATCTGGACGTGCAGTATTCGTGGCAGTTCAGAGCCTGCACATGGTGAACTTCAGCTCCTGCTGTTGCGTGTTGTTCGGCAGATCAGTTAACTCAATGGATCATTACACTACTACATAGCTACTTTCCAAAGACTGCACAGATTAATTGTTCAGTGCCTCCCAGAGCACCTGCTAGAGCTCTTTACTGCCATAAACTTAACAATAAACTTTTGATCCTCAGCATCTCCACTGATCTCCATCCAAATAACCTTGCAGTAGCAATCACATGCAGCCACACACTTACACGTATGAATCGCTGTTACCTTTCCTTCGGCTACACTTAGAGGCAGATGGTAAAACAGACCTTGGATTCCACTACAGTAGGTGATGTGCAAGCCGAGCAGAACAGACGTAAGGTAAGCACAGGTAAAGAACGATGTGAACAGGAGAACTGAAAAAAGCATTACATTGTTGTACGCAACACCACTGTGCCCCTCATTCCAGAAGAAGAGAACCAGCGCTGTATTCAAAGGGAGCAGTTCTGCCTCTGTCCGCCCCCGTGCTCACACAACACCCACCTCTGTTTGGGAGCCCAACTGTTCAGCACCCAAACAGACAAGCGGATTAGGGAAGGGACCCTGCTTAAAACCAACCAATGCCAACAGCAGAACCCTTATGGTAGCTGGAAGTGCCCATGTAAGTTCACTGTAGGAAGGCATATTTGCATAGATCAGCTTCAGTCAAGTCAGGCAATTTTAGGCTGGAAAGTCAGGCAGATTGTATATAAATGGGATAAGTCGGAAAACTTCAGAGCCTGTCAATCTAGCAAGGTATCCTTGACAGAAAAGTCTTGATAGTGTAAAAGTTCAACTGAGACTGGCATCATGGACTACAGATTCTTGTAAGATAAGGCTCCTGATTCTAAGTCCAACATCCCCAGGAGACTTTCTGTGTCTGTGGCCACAAATTATGCTTGCATCAGAGCTCAGAGTTATGTACTTAATGGAGAAGAAAAAGCCTCCAGAGAGATTCAAAGGAGGCTTACAGACTCAAAAATCAGCCCATGAACATTATTCACTTCAGCAGTTATTTTCAATAAGTCTCAAGAAGGCTAAAGGGAAACTACTGGTAATCATAGACTGACAGAACATAGGGCTTGGAAGGGACCTCTGGAGATCATCTAGTCCAACCCCCCTGCTAGAGCAGGGTCACCCAGAGCAGGTTGCATGGGACCACATCCAGGCAGGTTTTGAGTATCTCCAAAGAAGGAGACTCCACAACCTCTCTGGGCAGCCTGTTCCAGTGCTCTGTCACCCTCACAGTGAAGAAGTTTTTCCTCATGTTCAGGCGGAACTTATCGTGTTCCAGTTTGTGCCCGTTGCCCCTTGTCCTGTCACTGGGCACTACTGAAAAGAGTCTGGCCCCATCCTCTTGACACCCGCCCTTGAGATATTGATAAGCATTGATGACGTCCCCTCTCAGTCTTCTCTCCCTCAGGCTCAACAGCCCCAGCTCCCTCAGCCTTTCCCCACAGGAGAGATGCTCCAGCCCCCTCACCATCTTTGTACCCTCCGCTGGACTCTCTCCAGTAGCTCCTCGTCTCTCTTGAACTGGGGAGCCCAGAACTGGACACAGGACTCCAGATGGGGCCTCACCAGGGCAGAGTAGAGGGGGAGGAGAACCTCCCTCGACCTGCTGGCCACACTCTTCCTAATGCAGCCCAGGATGCCATTGGCCTTCCTGGCTGCAAGGGCACATTGCTGGCTCATGGTGAATTTGTTGTCCACCAGGACTCCCAGGTCCTTCTCTGCAGAGCTGCTTTCCAGGAGGTCACCCCTAACCTGTACCGCTGCATGGGGTTATTCTTCCCCAGGTGCAGGGCCCTACACTTGCCCTTGTTGAACCTCATGAGGTTCCTCTCTGCCCAACGCTCCAGCCTGTCCAGGTCTCACTGAATGGCAGCACAGCCTTCCAGTGTTTCAGCCAGTCCTTGCAGTTTCGTATCATCAGCAAACTTGCTGACGGTGAACTCTGCCCCTTCATCCAGGTCACTGATGAATGTTTCCGAGAGGAAAATAAGGTACTCTGATCACCTAAGTGCTGCAGAACAAGACACAGCGTGGGCATTCTCTATATAAATATATTTGCATTTTCGTGTGTGTGCGTATATATATCTCTCTCAACATTCTGCACTTAAGAACCAGTTTTCAGAATCCACTTTTTTTTTTTTTAAACAATTTGCATTACAAAAATATTCCAAAGAAGGTTTCATTTCGGAAAGGCAGATACTGCCCCCTGCAACATAGGCAACGTGCAAATGAGCACGCAGTGAATGAAGAAAGCCTTTAGTATTGTTTTGCAAATGTACTTCACAGTCGTTAGTGAGGACAATAGCTTTGCTGTCACCTCTGCAGAATTAAGGATTAACTATACAAGGTGTGTTTTAACAGCCTGTTTTATTCAGAGCACCAATGAAACAGATCTTGTGCAACTCTAAAGGGAACAAGGTGAGGCTTCTCTCAGAGAAGGACAAAGTCACATGAAAGCAGAAACCTCCAGCAGCATGACAGTACAGATGTGGCACGGAAAGTAATTCAGCTCATACAAACACAGAAATTTAGTGAGACATTCAGTGGCCCAAAGAGGTCGTTACAGGTAAGCCACAAAATAATCTGAAAACACAAGGATGGAACATGAGAAACGGTGTGGTGCATCTTGAGAAAGCACACATGACTACCTTTTAAGGGGTCCTCTGGGGATTTAGCTGTGTGACTGACACAAGCTTTAGAGAAGTGCACCTTTTAAACCCACAGGTTTCCAAGTAATCAGGTCATACAGAGCTGTCATGTACAAAAACAACAAATTACCATTAAATTAATCACTTCTCACTGGACTGCTCAGCAGAGCAACAACATACTACAGCCCTTCCCAGTTTGAGCTCTGAATTCAAGGGGCCATACATCTCAACTGGCTATTGGTTTCATATTAAAAATTAAAAGGCACCTTCACAAAATGAGATAAGAATAGGGTAAAATTTTACATATGTGCCCATAGAATTGTACATTCTACTCCATGCAACAAAACAAAACAAAAATGTTCCCATGTAAAACTTTGACTTCGGGGAAAGTGTACCGGAGTACCTACATCTCACCCTTACTTTGATCAACCACATTAGGGGTGCTCAGGTCTATGAAGTTCACTCCATCCCCATTTCGCTGGCTGGCCATGACAGGAAGTCTGGTCGTTGTAAGTTAGCATTAAGCATTGCAGAACTGAGCTGCTAAAGGGAAGAAATGATTTGAAAACAGCTAAAGGCTACACACGTTCATTTTTTCATTTGACCACAAAACCAAGCCCTAAATACTCAGCTGAAGACTTACACAAAGATACTCTGGGTAACAACTGAAACACAGCAATTTCAAAACAGAAAAAAAGGTGAATTTTAATGCTCCTTTGAAAAGATACTCCACAAAGAACAAGAAGGGGATTCACTTTTGCAATGACATACTGTTTTTAACAGTATTCAGAATACAAAACAGAAAGAAAATCACAGAATATGGACTTGGGGTTTTCAATGCGAGTTAAGTTTATTGCTTTGTGTCTGAAAAAGCAAGGAAATTCAGACCAAAAGAAATTCTGATAGCAGTAAAAAAAAAAAAAAGTCATTACTAGAAACTAGCAAGTTCAAGTCTAACATTCAAGCCAAAAGAAGCACTCATTTCACACTCCTCAGCAGAATATGTAGATACTCCTCACTTCTCCCACAAAAGTACCGATGCTGTAAATGTTTATACCATCTTCTCCAAAGGGAAAGAAATAAGTTTTCCACCACAGAGGAAGTTCACATTGGCATGAACAAGTCTACTAATTCAATGACTTAGCTGTTTAACCGGGGGGGGGGGACGGGACACGGGGGGGGGGGACACGGGACGGGACGGGACACCGCAAAAACAGCCCACATCCATGTTTAAGAATGTAAACCATTTGCATAACTAGTCTCTTAGGTGTCAGTTTTTTAAGTTTCCCAACATATCTGACAGCCAAATAGATGCACGGAACCAAAATTTGTTCTCTTTGGCAGGTCATTTTAGCAAAGATTTTAAAAGCAAAATTAGCAAAATTTAATTTCAGGGAAAACATGCTGCAGCATAAAATTCACAAAATACAACAATAAAGATTAAAAAAAAAAGCAACCACTTTTTAGCTAGAACAGCACCACCTGTGGCAACATACATAAGATTGCCATTACAGTAAATTATACATCCCTGCATTTCACCTCACCCCATAAACTGTATGTGGCCTGATGTGGTCCTGTTATCTACATGACTATATTATAGATGCATTGCTTCTCAATAAACTTTGATCATTAAACATCCAGGTGCAACATTTTGCAGAAACTAGTGATTTCTGCTTGGCAATGTAAGACAATCCACAAACACAGTGCAATCTTGCAGATCGAGAAAAAAAGAGAGCAGCTCCCACAGGTTCTAATTCTACATATAACATGAATTTACTAAGTTAGTTCTTTGTTTCCATTCACTCTCTCTCTTATATACCTGCGAAACTTGAAAATTCAACTTGTTTTTATGTTTTTTTAAAAAAATCATATTCTAGAGGACAAATTCTGTAAAATCTCTTGAGCAGGAAGAAAATCTCAAGTGATCTTAACGATCTTTAATAATTCTTCCTCACAGGTTAGATGAAAGATCAGTAACACTAAATGAATTTGAGATGGCAAATGTATTAAAAAAGGGGGCCACAGTTATTTTGTTCTACAAACTCTGGAGAAATATTACAGAAAAAACAGGAGAAGAGAGAATGTGAAATTAGCCCATGTTAATCCTAAAATAAAACGTTATGCATTGTCAGTCATACCTTTCTATTAAAAATTAAAATAGGTATAAGACAGTCCTACTGCATTAATAGAAGCCTGGACTGAAAAAAATAAATAGTTCCTATGTGTTATACTGAGGCATATCATTATCATCAAAAGCCTCAATTTAAGTAGCCTTTATTCCTCTGCTTCGTAATCTTGCAATTACATTGACAAGAGGTCTGCATCTCTGCCATTCCCAAACACAGCTTTTTCATCCTCTGAAAACCAAAGTTTTCAGAATAAAATAATACTAACACATCTATTCCCTTTTCTCTTTCAACCTTACCTATACCCTAACCTCTTGGTCTACATACAGAAAGAGCATTTTAACAGCTGATATATTATATGACCTTTTTCTAAACATGGTCCTCCAATGCTTTAAACCTACTTCTTGTTGTGTGCTTGCACAACTAAATGGTCACTAGATTTTTTTTTTCCTTGAGTATTTTGCAATAAATCAAGAACATCAAAAAAGACAGGTGATCTTTCTTTTCCAAAGATTAAGGGATTAAAATATGGTTTAAATCATTTTACAAAAGAAGGTCACCTCTTTAACATGAAAAAAAAAATTCCTAGGTAATCAAAAAAAAAGAGAAATCATCTTATGTCCTCAGCAGAATCTTCCTTGAAACATGCATGCTTGTATTATACACACTTGCACATTCAAGGAAGGCACCACAGATTTCTCAGAGCATAAATTCTCCTGGCTGTGAATCATCACTTAACACAACGATTCATGGAAGAGTATGCGGAAACTCACATATTTTCCAGTGACTAATCAAACTCTAGTCACCACAAACTTTCCCTTAATAATTGTCCTTAAAGCACTTCGCATCTGTTGAAGAATGAACTATCCATTATGGATCAGCTTCCTGGAGATTTACACCTTGCCACCTACTTGCTTGACAAGCTTAAATACCATAACCTCTTTGGGCCCTAATTTATTCATGTGCATATAAATGCGTACACCGCAACACAAGGCAATTTGGGAGGCCTTATTTGTAGCATTGAAATGTACTCTCAGTCAGCAAACCCCAGGTGCCAGTTGCACAGACACGTCTCTAGCAGAGTACTGACAAGCACTTCTCACTCTTGGCCACCCCTTCCTTCCCCTCTGCCTTTCACTGCTGTCCACTAGTTCCCTCCACCGCTATCTCAGCGATGACAGTACAGTTGTTTGTGGGCCATTTGGTATCCTAGCAAAGAAACAGCACAGCAGAGTAGCTGACGTGGAGGCAGAAGTGACCCCCAGATACCATGGGGATGTACAACACACATCCATTGTGTGTCCAGCCTGGGACAGTTAAAGTGGGGAGAAACAACACAGCATGTGTGTGACCCAAGGGCCACCACGCGGACCCACGCACAGTTGTAAAGGGTAAACATACAATGAAAATACACAGCAGAACCATAAGGAAGTGACACACTGAGCAACACACTGCAATAAATCATGCTGGTAAGTCACAGCTTCACAGTCATGTATCTAGTATGCATAAATTAGTTTCTGCAAGAAAAGGGCCCGTTACAAATTAAACAAGCAAATCAATTCCCTTTGTACAAGGAAACTGAAGCTTCTCTCTCTCTGAAGCAAAAGTTAGTTTAGCTCTACTATAGTTACCAAGATCTGTAGTTCTTAAATTGCAAACCCATGAACGTACAATGGTCAATAAAACCTGTGGGTAAATGATCCATAGCCAAGTCATACTGGGTCCCACTTGCACTAGGATATCACTTGATGAAAAACACATTCCCCCACCACACACTTTCCCCTGCTACCTAATCAAAGTTGCCAAATGCCTCCCCTAGCACCAGGCAGCTTCTAAGTTAGGCTGTGCCACAGCAAGGAAAAGTGGGGGTGGAAGACTGCGGTCCATCCTAGACTTTTAAGAGACTTGCTTATTTTTCCTGGCAACGGTATCTGATACCAGCTGCAGAACTAGTGCCATGGGGTTTACACCTATGGCCCTGCGAAAAGCGCTCCTTTATTTCCGCGCTTTTACACTCAAAATTCCTCTCAACGTTCAAATTACATTTTTACACTTACAATGCTTTGCAACAGAACTCCCATACTTAAGCCAACTGCATAGATGAAAGAAACAAAGCACAAAAAAACCACACTGCCTCAGAGTTAGGAAGCTGGTGTTATTATGCTTTTTATATATTCAATGGCCAGAGCAAGAGACTCCAGCAGACAGTAATTCAGAGCAGGAACTAAACTTTACTCTGGAGGAGCCTTTCATTCTCCCAACTGACTATCTGGGCAGACAGGTGAGACTAGCCTTGTAAATTATCTGCTTAATATTAGACTGTGAAAATATCATCTCAAAGTTATTTCACACACAGTCAGAAATACCATTCCTATTTATAACCCTCACTCCCCAAGACCCCGTGCATTCTGCATCAGAGTCACTAACTTTTTGCCAGGTCAGGCTATCCATGGGGCAGTACTTCTGCAATGCTCACCAAAACTTACTTCTCATCCAAGAAACAGAACAAATTTCTCCCACTGAAATCAATGAGAGGGGCTCCACTGAAACCAGAGTTAGTGTGCATACCAAGAAATACAAATTGGGGAGGGGGGGATGCACACCCACAAGGACTTCAAAGCATGGGTGATCTGATGAAGGATTAATACCACACTGCAACATACAAAGCACAACAAGGTGGGGGGACCCAAAAAACAAGCAACTCCTCAAGGGAAGAACATTTGTCATCAGAAGTTAAAGCAATCTTTTGGCACTGATGACCTAGGTAACTTAGGAACAACAGGGCTGAGATTCTGAGCCCCACGAGCAGTCCCATAGCCCACCTAGCAAACTTTAGGTTATCTTTAACAGTTTAAAATGAGGACAATGCAGAATAAAAAGAAATGCCGTTAATAAGTAGGAGGCAGAAGAAAAAGCTCCGACATTTTGTAGCCATTGTCTACAAGTATTTCCCTCAGATGATCTTAGAGCTATTAGGGCATCTAAAATGTCTCTATGTATAGAACAATAGCAAGATGACTAAAAGAAGCCCAAGCATGGGTGAACACAGTCACATCTCGCTCAGACCTGCTTCCTTCAGCTATTTGCATAGCTCTCTGCAGGCCCACATAAGGAAGCACATGTTGCTGGTATTCATTTTAATACACTAATGAAATCCTGCATGCTAAACATCCGCGATAAAAACATTTCTCAAAGGTGCATTGCTCCCTTCTATCCATTTCAGTTTTGACAATGGGTTGTGTTGGACCCAGCTGATGTAGGAAAGGCATACGTAAGGTACTCTGCAGTCTTAGCAGGTGACTAGAAGAGCAGGAGCACTAAAAACCTTCCTGGCCTCCACTAAACCTGGAAAACACTCCAGGACGGGCAGCCCCTCTCTTTCCATTGCTAATCTTTCCCCTTTCAGCTAGAAGGAAACTTGGAGCTCCCACAAAATGGAAAACATAGACAAATTTTATTTAACTTTTCTTGAGAGGTTCTCATTTACTGGTCTCTCCTAACTTTACAGGCTAAAAATAAAGGAAAGACACTCCACAGTCACTTAAGTTAATCTTTGTTTGGGCCTACAAAGCATTACATTTTACAAGAGCAGAATCACAGTAAACCCAAGAAACACAGATGGTACAAGAGGATCAGAGTTTCCTTACACACAGCAAAATCTACTGTCTTCAGCAAGTCTGTTTAGCTTGGACAAGCTCAATAGCTAGCTTGACCTCATGAAAATTGAAATACCATCCAAGAACTCACTTGACTTGAACAACTCTTGGCGGCACAGCTCTACAGGAAAGAAAGACTGTTCATGCACAGGTTACCAACACCATTAGGACAACTCAGGAAGGGTGTGAGCAGACGCTGATGGGTTGCTCCTTCCCCTCTCTTGCAAGGGGGCAGGGAGGACTAGCACTAGTAGAAGAGCTGGTACATAATGCTCCCTTTCCGATTTGTAAAGCTAGAACTTACCAGAAGCTAAAATAAGACCCTGTATTTGAAGAATTAAGAAATTGTGTAGCACCATTCTCAGCACCGCAGTAACTTCCAAGCTAAAAAAAAGTAACCAAGAACCTCAGTTGCTCTGTTAAAGTGAGGGGACTTATTTGATAGGCATCAGCTTAAAATTTGGCCTTTCGATCTACTGTTGAAATAGCATATCCTTCCCTAAAGGACACAACCAACCTGTATTCTTTCATTCAGAGGAAACTACAGAGATTTCTCGCCAGTTCGTTTTTGTTAAAAAAATCCCTTTTGTATATGGCAACTCAAGTCTTTCAGAAGGTCAATGTAAAATCTCCAGTACTTAGACAGTGTGTGGTCTGAGCTGCACAATGAAGACAGAGACTGTTTAAACTAGATTTCCTAGCCTTTGTATATCCTCACTTGTTACCACACCAAAGGCCTGGGTCTAGAACGAGTTTTCTAAAGAAAGGTATCCCCATTTTACTTACTCATCCAGAGAAACACATCTGCACCGAGCAGGAAACAGCCATAATTTTAGCAACTCTTTCGCTCTATTCTAAACAGAAATGCTGACAGGTTTTTAACAAAAGGGACCCTTTCAAGAGTAACGCAGTTTAAACTACACAGTGCTGCCACTTTTGGGCCATGGGGTTGTCTCAACATTTATATCAGTAAAAACTTGAAAAAGGCCCTTGTAATAACTATGAGCAACTCTAGCTTAAAGGAATTTGAGTGTCCTTCACACATTTACAGTTCACCAGCAAGAAAATCAGTGCTATGACATCCAAAATTCCCAACATTATACAGGGCAGTTAGAGAAAAAACACTTTTTTTCTTAATTTCCAAAGGCAGAGTATGAAAGTATAGAAGTTGGTCTCCATCCTCTCTATCTATTAGCAGTCTATTTTTGTGTCCCAAAGCTTAAGAGCTCTCCTCACTATCTGATTTAGAAACACAAACCCCATAGTAGATGCCAACATTCAGTTTTCAGCTTCTGTAAAGAGCAGTTGCCACATTTGAGTTAAAAGGCACACACACAACAGGAAGCCATCTTAATTTTCCCACCCATAGTCAATATTAATTCTTATTGGACTGTACAACGTGCAAATAACAACCATTGAGACCACATCACGAATATTATTTCTTGTACAGCACAAGCATATTAAACTGTGGAATACTTGAGATAATTCTATGCCCTCAGCCACTAAAAAAAGAAAAACAAACAAAAATGTGTTTTTTATTTTCACAAAGTCAACACAATCCACCAGTGGATACTTGGAGTCATTCATATATACAAGCCAAAACAACTTTTATCCTGTCACAAAGTTGGTATCATCTCCTCAGTATAGCTCCAGAAAAATAAAAACTTTAAATTCCCCTCTCATTGGTATTCAGGAAGCCCATCCATCTAATTATCAAATACAAAAGCTTCAAATCCATAACTTTTTCACTTTTCGAGCAAAAAGGAAGCCTATGTCTCAGTCAAAAGAAGCACTAGCAAAATTTAAATAACTAATTAAATAAATAAATAAAATATTTCCTTCCTCTTCAGCAAAAACACTGTCAGCAAGTTAAAGCTGCAGAGACTTTCATTTCAAGTAGATCAGATGCAGTCCAACGTAAATTGTAACAACTGTTCCTATCATATTCTGAAACAATGCCTGCAAAATACGTCTTGGGTTTGGGCAGATTTGTTGCTTTTTAAGACAACAAAACAATATTTTGCATATCCGTGCTTTAGAGTATGACATATTCTCAGACCTAAAGTTTCCATTGGTATAAAGGTCACTTAAATGTTGCTCAATTTAAAACACTGCTACAGTACTACAATTTTCGGGGAAAGAGGCAGATGGCCTTTGGGTAAATCACAGGTCTATAGCTATATTCCCTGTTCTAGCAATGACTGCCAATGTAACTGGAAGCAAGACATTACCCTGCTGGATTATCCAGGTGTAAATGTCAAATTACAATATTCACCTTCTTTTAAAAGTGCTAAAATCTATGGCTAGAGCAAACTATTTAATTATCAGGACGAATTATCACACACACCATCCCCAGGAAGCTTTGATAAATAGAAGATTACAAGTCAAGCACTAAAAAAGTTGACCCCAAGATCTGGAATGCACAGTCTATACAGCTTTAAATTTGGCCCCTCTGTGCAGATGGCTACAATGAGTCTTCAACTACACGGTCACATACTGGTTTTGCCAGAGGACTCTAATGCCTCATTCATTCTAATGCCTCTAATGCCTCATTTTCTACTTTGTTTTAATCTTACTGCTCTGTGCATAACCCCAGGCTTTATTTACTAAGCATACTCAAGCCATGCTCTCATAACTGAATTATCTCCTCTCAGGACTTCTTTTTTTTCAGCACATCTCACTTTAGGATCTGAGCATATCAGAACGAGTAACATACTTGCATTCACACGACTTATTATAGGAAGGGATAATTACCCTCATTTTCCACATGAGAAACTGGAGCACTGCAAGATTAAGATCCAGAGTACCTGTTAATTAGGGTGTTCACACCTGTTTGCTTTTTCCCAGAACACTGCATATGACTACGTTTTCACCACCAATGATAGAAACATCCTCCAGACAACCAGTCTTTCATTCCATTACATTATATTTCCAGTTGTAGGTCCAGTCTGCACAAGCAATGAGACAGGAACCAATGGAAACAGTAGCAAACAGAGATTTAATACTTGTAAGTAAGAAGCATGAAGGGAAGCTGCACAGACAATCCAAAAACATGCAACTTCTCAGTGCCCGTCTTTGCAACCTTACAGATCGATGCATTTTTAACTTACTCTGTATTGACCAAAAAAAACGCTTCTAAAAATCCATAAAAACTCAACAGACAAACTCCATTCTCCTCCTTCCCGGTTTCTCTCACATTAGTGTGTACTCACATCCAGGGAGAACACCAGGAGCGCGGCTCCTGTCTGTTGCACTACTGGAGTAACTGGTGCCAGTCACTCTGTGTATGGGATAGCACTGAAACAGTACGATATATACCTGCTCAGCCTCCCCAGCTCTACAACTCCAAACTCCAACTTCTTATTACAATTTCTTTTCCCAAATAGCCCCAGTTCCTCAAATCCAATCTTCTCGTATTAGCTGAGGCTGACCAATAAATGATTCTGGCAATTGAGGCAAACAATTCAATTCCTTTATTGAAGGCAAACACCATTTAGCAGTTGCAGAGTAAAATCATGACCATAATAAATAAAAAAACCTTACCATATAGTCATATGCAAGAACTGTAATTACATTATACTAACAGGAGCTATACAAATCCCAAAAAGCACAGGCTGAGCTTGGTTGACATCAGCTGTGTTCAGTAAGAACTGAAGATTAGTCTCACTTTATTCTTCTACCATAGCTTTTGCAGTCCTATGTAGCTTTACACTCTCCTTCTATTTCCCAGCCTTGTTCTAAATAGTGAGTTTGGTCAGTTCAAATATCAACTAAAAGACAGTATCAACTCAAGACCTTGAAACCGTCTCTTACATCTCACAGCTTAATCCTCCTAAGTCCTTGGTACTTTCCAATAATGGTCCTAAATAATGATTTCTATCCTGAAACAGCAAATTCCCTCAGAAAACAGATATCTGAATTCATTTTCCTTGTATTTGGAGGGTTTTTTTCTTTTTGGAGAGAGAAGGGGTAAAGAAGTACTAATTGCTTGAATTTACAAGACACCTTGATGCTTAATGATGGAAAACAGTTGTTCACTCAGTAACTCAACTCAGAGAACACAAGCACCATCATATTCAACGATTAAAACTCTGAGAACAGGACTTAGGGTAAAAGCACGTTAATCATATTTAAGTAGTCTAAGATACCTAAATAATGAGCTGCAAAAGATTCTTCACCTACATTACAACAATTCAGAATATTCTCAGCAAATTACCAAACTCTTTTCAGCCAAAAACGTCATTATAACGGTTAACAAAGGCTCATTAAATCAATATTTGACAAATACGTCCATTTATTAGTAACTCCAAGTTCAGGTACACTTTGCAAATACTCACAGAAACCTTCGATCTTGTCAGCTGTCTTGCTCCATGCTACCTGCCTGGTTTCCATTATGACCTGAATAGTCCTCCTTTCTGGACTACTCTTCTTAAGACTGAATACTGTCATAACAGTTCCCAACTCCAAGGTCCTTTTGATCTGGCTTTTCTCATACTCCGGCAGCACTCCATAGTCTATACTCTTTCTGAGCATTTTTTTTGTTTTAAATCAAACTTTTATGGTTTTCAGTGTCCTGAAAAGAAAAAAGAAAGAAAAGGGAGAAAACTCAGTATTTAAAAGAGCATTTTAATTTTTTTTTAAAAATCACATTTGTGTAAGTTAAAACCACCTAATAGAGACTCCTGCCCATCCAAATACAAGGCAGCTACAGGGCTAACATTAACAGGATTCTTGCCGTTTTATCCTGAAAGAAAGTATGAACAGTCTTCACAGAGGGCAGTACCAGTGACACTTTGGTAGACGCACTGCTGCAAAATCCATTAAAAATGAAGAGCTGGGTGAAGCAGGTACTGCGTGGAATGAATTGTGATCTAAATTTCTCAGCAAGACCAATGCCTCTTCCAGCTGCACCATAGCACTAACTGCTTCCTCAGTCTTCTAACACAGAAGTACACAGCGTTCCAAACCAAAATAAAGTAAGCCAAGGTCTGTTTAGCCCAAATACATAAAAAAATCACATTAAGGGGCATAACTCCCCATATGCTTTTATGCATGCACATCTTCAACTGCATGTATATTCCCATCACTACAAATATAGATTTATATCTGTAAAGTCTCAGCATTATGACAAAAAAAAAAAAGCAGGAAAAAAAAACAAGAAAAGAGACCTGGAAGAAATACCGAATGTAAGTATACCTGAGTACTAAGGACAAAAGAGCAAAAACTACAAAGACTGCAAAGCATTGAAATGCTAGAGAAAATAATACCTAGGTCATAACAAAGAAAGCATTTAAGTCTAAATAAAAAATAAATCAGAAACATGAAAAAAAAATGTGTTCAAACTAAAGCAGAACTATGTTAAAAACCTCTTCTAAAGGAGCAATATTTGGTATCTCTGTAGCATTTTCTGCCACATTTTCTATACCCTTTCCTAACCAAAAAATAGTGTAAATGCAATTATACTGCACAAAATGCTTTGACCAAAATGCTTTGGCCGTTTATTTTACTTACCAAACCTCCAACTTTTTCGCCAGTATAACCAGCAGCCAAGGAAGTATTACTGCCTGGGATGCTTACACAAGCAACTCTTGAAAAGTTAGCCAAAAATGGTACCTAGTACAATTATGAATAGACTCCTCTTCTGTAATATCTAGCAGGTTTTCTGTAGTAAGTATATTATTTATAAATTATACATGCACATCAAATGTAAATGCAAGCATAACACACCACACATTCTGTCCAAATGCACTTTTACCAAAACAGCACCTCATAGCACTAAGAAGTAAGAATGCATCTCTGAAGCCTTCAAAAACCAATACAGGCTTTTCCCCAGAAAAGGGCAACCGTTACTGCTAGGTCCAAAGCAAGATAGACTTCCTTAAACAAAGTTCAAACCCTGGCTATATTTACCTTGATTTGATGACTTCAGGAGTCTCCTAAGACATCAAAAAACTTGCACTTTGACCCTACCAAATTCCTTTCAAGCATGAGATCTGCTTTTATTTATTTTATACAGAGTGAGATACTGTTGCTCACACAGATTTTCTCTGGCATAAAGACAGAAGTAGCTCTTAACAGAAACGACCATTCCTATAGGAATTTCGTTATTGTTTCAGGGTATTTGTAGAATTATGTTCCATAAAAACCTCATGAGTTCTATGCAAGCTGGAAGTTAAACTTTTCATTCTTGAAATCGAGGATAATTTAACTTCCACTACTGTAAGAAATATCCGGAAATCCATTTTGCCCTAAATATCGACAATATAGGTACCAACACAAGAGATATTTGCAAGAGATTTTAATCACACTCAAAACCTTTCTACTCTCCTAGGTTTTTGTTGTGGGGTTTGTTTCTTTTTTTTCATATTCCCAATGCTACCTTCAGATAACCAAAATGCTGTCCCAATGGCGAACGGCAGCAGGCTTGTTCTTCTTGCCCTGTGTTACTAAAGAAGCATCCATTTGCCGCCAGAAGACGACTCTTGAAATCTGAGAAGCCTCAAAGGCTCTGCAGACAGTGTTGCTGTCTTCTTGCTATTACATCAGGAGGAGCAAAGAAGTGCTGATGATTGAAGTCTAGCAATCCAATGACAAGATAACACAAGAAATAATGACATCAGCTTGTGTAAACTCTTACACTCTGACCTATATGAGAATTTAAACCAGATAATTGTCTTTCTGAGAACTGCAAAGAAAATAAGGGGAAAATATGAGTAAATACCAATACTGAAACAAATGTTGGCCATGTCTAAAAGTCTTTAAAACTTCATGACTGTGTTTCTCTTACACAGTCTACTTTTCCTTACGCACATGCCAGGTGGCAGGTATTTGTGCGCGTACACTCGGGACACATCTTGTCACAAAATAGCCAAAAAAAGAGATGCATACACAGCAGCTCTCATAAATATTAGCAAATTTCTGTGCTTTGGTCTCCCACACACCATTGCATCGAACAGCTAATTACAAGCTTGATTACTCCTCAGCAAGATTATTTACAAACAGGATGCCCTGGAACCTGCTCTTTCATCCATGCACAAAGAAGGAAGTGTACTAGTGTCACACAAGTAGCAGGAGCTGCCACCACACAGTTCCCAACCATCCCGCTTAACCACATCCCTGAGCAGGACAGGCTTAAAGAATCTCTGGGTACATGCAGCCACCAGCCACAGCATCTACTCTGGTTCTCTTCCTCTCTCCTCAGTCCACTACTCTCCATCACAAGCAGTTTCAGTTTCCGTGCTGATAGCTAATTCGACCATGCCACTTCTCGCTTCCCCTTCGTAACTTCTTCCAACCCTCCCCCCCCTCTCCCCATGTCACTATCTCCTGACCTGCTCTTCACTGAAGAGCGCTCTTTTGTGCTCTCTCTCATTAATACCACAAAACTGTATTTCAACATCATGTCACTAACTGCTTTCAGTGCAATTTGTCTGGCTTTGAAGCTGTCCGGTGCAATCTTTCCAATCACTTTTTAAATTCTACCACCTCAATAAACACTTTTTTTTGTAAGCTAACAGAGAAGCAAACAACAGTCCCTTCTTACCTGCACGGTGGCCTCCTCTGCATTGCCCACAGTGAACCTGAAGTGCTCTAGAGCAGGAACCATGTCTCACTCCATGTTTTGCAAAGTATTATACAGGTTATTTGGTGTTTAATATCTATAAGCTTGTTATTGTAATAAGAAAATAGAGTACCCTTTCCTTATAATACTGAAAAAATATATATACCCCAATCCTACAACTGAGAGGGAGCGGACAACTTTTAAGGGTAGTAAGCAACAACAGATTTTAGCCAGAACATAACCGATCCTTTTTGACTCCCTGGAACTGATCAGATAATCATTTAAATTATCATGGGCTTGCAACTAACAAGACAGCCATAGTCGTCTTGTCTTACTACAATGACTTGTAATAACAGAAATGAAAGGAGAGGAAAATAAAAAAATAAATTAAAACTTTTGTATAGTGTCTGGTTTTCCTACAAAAAAAGAAACCCTATCTTCTCACTTTCCTCTTTTCATTAAGAATTGTAATAAAACAAATATGCTGTGACTTGGAACAAGGTTTAACCATTTTAGTAACACTTCACTGCAACAATAAAAACTCATTTTTTAAATAAGTATAGTTTTTCAGGAGACTATTGACAAAATATACATCTGTTCTGCCTTTTACAGTACAAGGCGTAGCTGTAAAATGAAACATGACTTAGAACAACATGAAAAGAAGTTTCTAAATATAACTAATAAAAGGCAACGCAACAGGTTTTTTTGAGAGATTAGTCCCTTAGTACAAAGGAACTGCCTCTCAGAGGTGGCTTCTTAAACAGTTTCCACTGAATATAATATAATGGACTTCCCCTTTTAAAGTAGCTCTTTCTTCCAAAAACAGAGTGAATGACATTTTTAGTCTAACTTAAGTCATAAGCTAAGTTTTTAACTTACCCTCAGCTACAGTACTGTTTCATAGTATCTACTTCATCAGAAAAGGTGGAAAGAATAGCATGATATTTGATCAGTCTAACTGACCACTTCTATACTGTTTTGGCTACCTGCTCCAGTTTAAGAATAACATCACAGAGAGCTTCCTGACAGTAAAACACATTAGACCTCCCTGAAGAACTAATGGAAGCCCTTGATATTAGACCTAACCTTTTAAATATTAAGAGTCTTCTTGCACTCACCGACAGGCACCCTTCAGCCTTCTTACACCCATCATTGCACAACTATTTGAATCAACAATATTTCTACCCATTCATGCAGCAGAACTCCGTAATGACCTCCACCACCCCATTATCTGGATACCTCTAAATCAGTGGGGCATGAACAACAAGACACCCTTACATGCAATAGAAGCATTACTGCTCTTCTACCAAAGAGGTCCACTTACACGAGTCAACACGAGCTAATAATCACAGAAACATATCATAAGCTCTAGTTTAGACACAGACACCAATACATGACTCTTTCCCTTTGATTGTAGGCACTATAGGAGCAAAACTTCGATGGTGTCCTGTACCACATGCAGAATTGGGACCATTTGTTACTGTTTGTGTAATAGGTTCGATATTGGTTTTTATTGAAAAGCCTGACTGATTGGACTAAAAAGTCGGAAAGACTCACTGCAAGTAACCAAGTGAACACAGACATGGAAAAAAAACCTACGTAGTCTATCCAAAAACCTGTATATTTAGTTTTACTTCATTACAGTACTTCAGAGTTTCAGAAACAAATCCTTCGTATCTGAAGATCAGTCTACAAGTCTTAACTCTCTTTGTGATAAAACAAAGAAAGAGAGGAAGAACTGTTGTAAAGGCAAATTCTGAATGTACAGGCTAGCAAAGAACATCTCAGATAAGCACCGCTGAACCTGTAGTCTGTTATAACTTCACTCATATGACACACCTGGTGCTTTCCAGGCACACAAGGTCAAACAAGAAGTTCAATCCAAAGTTTGACTCCAGTCAATTTCTAAGTTTTCCCATGTGCTCTGGGCACTGCAAAAGGGTTGTTGCATTCTCTGTCCCTAGCTCTGCCTTTGGATGCATTTAAGACGTCACCTCATCCGAGCAGGCACTGCCTCAGCGCAGCACCGCCAGTACGGATATCCACCAGCAAGACCAGTTCAGTACCACAGCGCTAATAATTAATAACAATCAACGCACGGCTCTTTGCACAGAGCTTTGCGACACAGCTGCTGCCCTTGGAGTTCTGCGGTCTGACGAAAAGCAGGGGAGGGGAACCGCAGCAAGACGGTTACCCACCTGCCGCAGCCTGGTGGGGACCGCGGCCCTGGGCCCAGGCTGGGGCCCTCACCCCTGGGCAAAGCCGTGCACGGCGCGGGGCAGCTCTCAGGCACACACCGACACTGTGAAGGTTTCCTTCCTTCTTCTTCGGCAGGCTGGCCTGCGGCGGAGAACGGCCAGCCACAACGTGCGGGACGTCAGGGTCCGCTCAGGGAGCCCCCAGACGCCCTCGTCCAGGCCAGGCCAGGCGCCCTCCACCCCACGGCACGGCACGGCACGGCCCTCCCTCACGCCAGCGCCCTGCAGCCCCTCGCCTGCTGCCCAGCGCTCTCACCGAGCCCGCTCATGCCGACAGCCCTCGCCTCCCCTCACAAGACCCTCCCTCACGCCCGCCGCCGCCGCCAGGTTAAACCCGCGCAGGACACGGCTGCCCCGCCCCCGCCCTGCCGCACCTGCTGCCGCTGGGGCCCGAGCGGAGCCGGCGGGCCGGGGCCGCGGCCGCCCGTCACCACTGCCGCGGCGAGCGTCCCGCCGCCGGGCCACCCCGTGCCCCCGGGGAGACCCTCACCTGCGCAGCGGCGGGGAGCTGCCTCCCGCGGCGACGTCGTGCCGGCGGCTGCGGATGCCGGTGGCGGCGCCTCAGCTCCCCGCGCCCCGCCGCGCCTCTCCGGGGCTCCCACTTCTGCTTCTGCCGTAACCGGGAAGGGGCGGGGTCACGTGACCCCCCGCGGCCACCTACTGGCGCGCGGGGCCGGACGGGCCGGGGCGGCGGTTGGGGCTGTGATCGCCCCTCAGCCCGCGGCCGGGCGCCCTTCCCGAGGGCTCTGCCCTGCCCTGCCCTGCCGCCCTGAGCGGGGAAGCTGGGCCGGGACTCCTCGGCACTCCTCGCCCCCGTCCCTCCACCTCCCCCGGGGCTAGTTCGAGGCGAGCTCCCTGCTGCCACTGTCCCCTCAGGGCCCCGGGCGCGGCCCCGTTCCCCCGTCCCCCTCAGCCATCCCCTGAGGCGGGAAGGAGGGGAGCAGCGTCTCCCCTCTTGCCCGGGCGGGCGGTTCGGCTGCTGTCCAGCCATTTGAAGTTTGTATGTTCTGCTGCTCATCTGAAGAGGAAATTTCACTAGTTCGGCTGAGGATCGCTAAATGATTGAACGGTACCTTGAGAGACTGACCTTAGGAAAAGGCTTTAAAACTTACTGTTACTGGAGTTGCGTTTTCAAGTTCAAATTGACTCACTTTAAGTGATCCACTACAAAGTGCATTATATTACAACCACCTCAGCTTACGATCAGCAATACTGAAACTATTTCCCAGTTTGGGATTCAGAAGAGTAGCGACAGGATATGCCATGCTCTTTTCAGGTCAAGCCCAGATACTGCCATGAAATTTGAGGTATTGGTCTTGTCCCAGACCTACTTGATAAAGCTGCAGAAAATTCCTACATCCATAGGCAGAATATCAAAGTCATCACAGGGAGCAAGACATGCCAATTCAGAAGACTACAAAACAAATGCCTAGAAACCAAGGCTACGGATGGTACAGTGTTTGCAAGGAACAGATTTCCCTGTGCAGAGAAAGCTCTTGGCCATTTCTGCAAGAGCTGCTCCACGTTACAACAGCAGAACCCATGTTCCAAATGCTGGTTCCCAAACACTGAGGTTAACTCTGGCAGGCATAGCTCTTCATCTCCCCTCCTTTCAACACTGGTAGCTGGCACAAAGGAGTGAAAAGGACGTGTCTTTTAACAGACTAGAATCTAATCTAATCTATTGACAGGAAAAAAAGTTTTCCATCATTTCAGTCAGCTTTATAAATGGTTGAACAGTAGTCAAACATTATTTTTTATTAATACTTTCACTCTATACATGCAGAAACTACTGAAACAAAATGATATCTGGAATGAAGTAGTGACAACAAGTTCTGCAACAAACGCCAACAGCAAGACTACCTAGAAAGAGAATAACATGTCTATTGTATCCAGCAAAAGCTGTAGCAGCAATTTGGGAAATTCTTCCCAAAAGCAAACTAACAAGCCTTTATCATAGATAAAAGCACCAAAGGGTTTCAAATGAGTATGACTTATCAGGAATAGAACTGAAGAGTGCATTCAAAATACACCACCACAAAAGGAAAAAAGCCTAAAACCCCAGTACCTGTGAAAGGCGTGGATCATTTTAAATGCAAAGTAAAAAGATGACCATTACAGTCTTGTCATTGTTCACTATTTCGTGAACCATCTTGCTAAAGACTCTTCACATTTTTCCAGATGCTAAACCTGGGAAAAGTTTCCCTCTTTATAATATGTGACACAGTTACAAATTCACAAAACAACATCTTACAGGAGACATCATAGTAAAAGAATGAGAATAGCAGAACATGTATCAATCAATCACACCAAAATGTCTCTCTCATACTTTATTTTTAGCTCTTCATCATTAAAACCTTCAATGTTTCATGTTGAAGCAGCCTTTGAAATTGTATGAACGGTGACAGTATGCTAGCGGCAAGTGGCCGACATCCCCAGCAGCAAAAGCTGAATACCAGAATATTCCTATGGTCAACACCACAAGGCACACACCATACACCGCAGAGAGCTGAAGGGTGCAGGTGATCCCGGGCATTTTACAAGCAGGAGATAACAGTATGCTCTGAACCCCAGCTGTCAGAGCCAGGATTCATCTGGATATGTTGATGATGAATCTAAGTTCCAGCAAATACCAGCTGCAGCAGCCCCTCCTGGTTCTGCTTGACTAGGCCAGGTACCAACAGCCTCCTCACCAGTCATATGGTATAGCTTCAGCACAGGAACCACCCTTGAACAACCTGCAAGCCGCACAGGCACGGAGTTGACCATCTTTACAATATTCAGAGACTTTGCTGCAGAAGTTAAGCACTGCTGCAAAGCATACCAGACTTTGGTCTAGACATACTTTAGTGTGGTTGTGCCTCAGTGGTGTCCTGGGAGGAAGACCAAAACCTACCAACTCCCAATGTTTCTTGCACAACCTTAGACTTACCTGATAAAACTCTGTCTCTTAAAGCTGAAGAGTCATTATATAGTCAAAGAAAATATGTATGTGGAAGAAAATCATAGCTGCAGTGGGGATCATAACATGGAATTCTGTAAATTGCTGGATGTAACAAAATCTCAGCCATATAGATGGAGTAAGCAACCCTTAAAAACAAACCAATAAAATAGTAACTTTGAGAAACACCAGCTATTACTCAGCACATCCACTACACCAGAAGTAAGAGTACTCAGACATCCTCTCAATCATAACAGAAGATTCAAGTTACTGTCAGAATCAGCAACTCCTGCCTTCCAACTTTCAAATGTCGAAAGGGGGACCTTCCAGGCAGCCAACAGAATTTCCTGTAAAGAGTATGGATGTCACAGATAATTATCAGGTGACATGTTCAGTCCTTCTTTTTTGTAGCAAAAAAGACTGTATACATGTGCAGAGGAGAGGTGTGGGAAAATTAGTTCTCTGAGTTGGAGAACCTGGCCTCAGCAAAGCCTGTGTGTTTAAAGAGGAGAGGAAGGTTAGCCACTAGAATAAAATCTTCCTTCCTTTTTTCTTTTTTTTCTTTTTTTTTTTTTTAGTTTAACTTTCTTCCTATAATTTTAAAAGGCTCTTTGAATTGTTAAAAAATATAATCACAATTCATACTATAAGATCTGAAAAGAGTTTTTCAGCTGGGAGTACATTTTTGCATTTCAGTCATAAATCCCTCAAAAAGGGAATTTATAGTATTGATACTGATACTTTCTTAACTACAGCATTGGAAACTTCAACCCTGTCTTGTTGTTGTATTTGGTAATGAAGTGTTGATTACTTCCCCTGAAGAATAAAGCAAGGCATAAAAGAGAATCACAGGACCGGGTAGGCAGCCTCATGGATATAATAAATAGTGGTCACAAAACTGGTGCCACTTCCTCACAGGAGCTACAAAGAAAATAGAGCTTCTGTGTAGAAGATAGAAGTTGAATAGCTTTATCCCATCAATTGTGAGAAATGTTAAAAAGTCATTGGGCAGGAGGAACAAATATTTTAGAGACTGTCACTGACAGACTATCTAGCCTAAGTATTTACTCACCATCATAGCATTTGCACTCCTTAGCAGGATGTACATTAGCTGAGCTAGATGTTCTGTCTAGAGCTGAAAAACCTGTAAGTAGAAGTTCCGTAGAGAAAACTTCATTTTCAGGATTTTCTACTATGAACTTTTCATCTGCAGGACTCTGAAGCAGATTTTACACTCGTCGTCAAGAGAACTTGCATACCACCGTCTCAGGCTTAGGTGTCAATCCAGTTTCCTATCAAGCAAGTGCCAATTTGTGAGGGAGAAGTCTGTGATCGTTCAGGACTAACTGAAGACAGTTCCTGTAAGTGAAGTGGTATTACCTTTGCAGAATTGTTTACTGCTTCTTGGATGGGTTTATGAGCAGGCACTCGCACACACATCCACATGAACTGTTTGGCTGCTGGGATTCTTGGGGCCAGTGAACGTAAAGGACATTACTTTTTGATAGCTTTTATTCAAAAAATTGTTTATTTTGTCAAAGTTTTTCCCTTGCCAAAGAAAATGGAATTGCTTATGTACAGGACGTAGTAATCAAGGCTAGTCCTAGCCTTGAGGTTGCTTGTGGTGGCCCAGCAGCCATTGCCCAGCTGCCCTATTCCAGAGTTGAGATGGCAGCAACTGCTGCAGTCTGGAGGGAGACGGAGAAGGACATCCCTTCCAGTGACTGTTGTCACTGGCAGAGCAGTTCTGTACCATCCTGGCTCCTCATGGCAATAGCTTCAGCTACGCTGGGAAGCCTTGATCGGGTTTTAATGATCACCTTTAGTGTCTCAAAGGGCCTTTGTAACATGAAGCTGACCTTTGAGAATATTGTCCAGCTGTAGCAGCACAACCCAATGAACGAACTTTACAGGGGACCCACCTTCAAACATGGTCATACCGTGTGACGGGTCCAACACACTCAGTACGTCTTCCCAGCATAACGGAGTTCGGGCTCCTTGCAAAGTGTATTTCTTGTAAAAAGCGTTCTAGTGTGTACTTGGCTCCATTCTTATCAGAGTTTCATTTTAATTTTGGTAAATTATTGTCACTTAATCATAATACTTAAAGTAAATATTGATTTAAAGTAAACTACTTAGGTCATTAGCTGAAAAGCTGACATGAAGGAAGGGAGGTTGTACTTTTAAGTGGCTGGCCTGTTGCCTACTGCAATGTTTGTCTGAGTCCTAAAACATTCCGCTGCTTCTCATTTCAATTGCCCTGTCCCTTGTTATTTGCAAGCACTATGTTTAAAAAAACTTTTGAGGAGTTACTGCCCTCTGTCCTCATACACACAATACAGTACTATCCCTTAGCATTTCTGTAACAATTTTCATTTGTAGATGTCAAAACAATTTTTAAAAAGAATGGAAATCATTATTTCACATTTTCAAAGGAATCAAGGCCCAGAGAGTGAGGAGGTTTGCCAGAGATCTTGCAGCAGCAGCACACCTTGGGCAGAACATGTCTTCCAGGTTTTATACTAGTGTCCTGACTTAGGAATGGTATTTCCTCATAGCAAAGCTAGCTATGCCAGAAGAAAACATTTCATTTGTCAGAATTATTTTTTTTAAATGTTTGATTGAGCAGAAACTCTGCCACGTGATTTGGGATGATCAATAAAAACCTAAAACTACACGTGAGAACATTTGAACTAAGTGCTAAAATGTGGGGGGTTTATACACATACTAACTAGCTAGCTATTTACTCAGTGTCTTGGGCCAATTTTGCTGGCTGCACAGAACACCAGTATATTTAAAAGGCCTGCAATCGCGCTTCAGAAGAAATATAAAATACCACAGCCACTGCATCCACAGCAGTAAAATGCCAGCAGCTCATTACCAGTACCATCAACAGTGAGAAATTCAATGTTACCCAGGCCTCAGCAGAACAGGAAAACTGCAGGAAGCTCTGCAGTAACCAGGTAAACTTTTCTCCTGTGCTTTTTAAGACAATAAAATTAATTTTTTTCATAAAAACAATGATGTGATTGCAGGTAGGCAGCACTGATTAAAAAAAAAAAGGCATTTGACAATAGTTTTGAATGAAGTGAGTTGCAACTCAGCAAGCAAAAGTCCTGATCTTCCCCCTAGTTACCTTTCAGCCTTTCATTTCTTTCCCACTACAGAGCAGCACCACGGGTGAGTTTAGGAGAGAAAAGTGCTCTGTTGTCATCTGCTTTAGCCTCTCGCTCTCACTCATTATCCCTGTAAGCCCTGAGAGGCATAGAGAAGGATAACTTAGGGCAGGCTGGGCACAGTGATGAGCGAGGCTGGACTGGAGCGTTTAGCCACTGCTCTGAACTCGTCACGGGGAGCCATGGTGGGATCTTACGGTGTGCTGCACTGACAGGAAGAACACACATCAAGCGCTGCTGCAACGTGCTCTCTCGCTGGTCATTTCCCATTTTCCTCCTGTTCTGCCAAACTCTTCTTAACATTGACTTTGCTGCTGCTGGTGGAAGATCTCCTGGGACCATTAAACAGACATAGCCCAGGTCTTTCTCTACTTTATACATTGCTGATTGCAGGGATTTATTATTGTCTAAGGCCTTCCCTCAGGGCACACAGGAAGGGAGGAGAAGGTCTTTGCATCTGTGCTCACTCATGCAAAGATCAGCTTTAATCCGTCACATGCTACATCAGAAAAGTTTAGAAAAGCCCTCTAGCTAATCAGAGCACTAGAGTTAGCTGGGGATGGAGAGAGCACACTGGTCCTAATACAGATAAGCATGTAATCATGTAAAAACACATGTCAAAATCTTACTAAAATCAAAATATGATTGAAAAATTAATTATGTACTTGAGTGATAATTTCTGAATAGGGATAGAATGAGAGATACTCTTCTGGGATACACATTGCAGACGCCTGTGCCTTGGAAGAGCGTCCATCTGGTGTATCTCTAGGATCAGCATATTTGTATAGAATGCAAATCGTATTGCAACTGCTGTTATCTTTATGCACTGTAGTCATAACTGAATGAGTCACATAAAAGGGTCAAAACCTTCTGTTCTACTTTTTAAGATAAGCATCTTTTTAACATACAGTGTTAGGGACCCTGTGCGTCAACGGATCGAGGTAGGAGTTGGTATTGGGTGAGGTATGACAGACCCTGGCATAGGGGCCCAATCTTATTAACATATTTGTTAACATTTTAAAAGAGGGAATAAAATGAAGGGGGAGAAAATTTAGATAATATATCTACTAACAACTAAAGTCCTGAATAAATTAGATATTTGAGATAGGCTGCTTAAGTTTTTTAGTCTCTCAAACTGCTTTCTAGCTCGCAGAACAAATCAGAGCAGCTGTGTTAGAGGTTGCTGTGTACTCTGCTCTGGGGCTGGTGGGTGGAGAAGGCGTGATACTGCGACCTGTGCAAACTCGCTGAGGCCCATGGTCTGCAATAACGGTCTTCTGAGTACCGTGCAGAGCACATGTAACTTTGCAGCTTCAGAAGAACCTCTGTGGGCAAAGGACCATTTTTCAGAAATTCAGACAGATATCAACCACCATATGACACGCTCTATTCCTCAAATACATGTTTTCATATACAGGTAGAGTCATATTGTTTCACTTACCGTATTAAAAACCATATATAAAAAGCCTTTCACATCTCCCAACAGATTTTATTTCTGCTACAAAATTCAGAAACTTTGCAATATGTTTGTAAGTACCAGCTACTAACACCTTCTGAATCAGTAACATTTGACTGAAAATCTGAACTTATACCCTGTATGAGCTGTTTTAAAAACAAACATTAAACCTGAACTATTCCAACAGAGAGAAAAACATGAAAAAACAAACCTTCTTTCAAAGGAAAATTTCCAACACGTCTCTCATTTAACGATGTCTAGAATAAAGAAAGAACCTAACAATGTGAATTTGCAAATGCTTATTTAGCCTGATCTCCAAATTGGAATGAATTAAAAATAGCTCAGTTATTTTCAGCTGAGCATCCAGGCCTTATTGGAGTGTGTTTGTAATGACATTAAAGATTTCATGCACACACACAAAAATTGTTTCCTCCACTTTTTTTCTTAGACTGGACTAGTAATTTTAAGATACTGTTCCCTCTTTCAAAGAAAATGCTTTTTACATTTCCTTTATAATTATGAAAGTTCTTTTATTCTGGAGCTAAACTACAGCATACTTTATTTCACAGGAGAGAAGGCAGAAGCTAGAACACAGAAGGCTCTGACGGGTAATTTAAACCCAACTGTCTTCTCTCCAGAACCTTTCTGCCACACATCAGGAATTACTTAACCCCATTTCTGCAAAGGATAGCTGCCCTGCTGAGTCTCAAAGGCAGCAATACAGAGCTTACCTTTAATCCTGTGCAGAATAATGTATGATATACTGCTGAGATTAGCGAGGCAGTGTCAAACGGAGGTTTCTTCCCCTTTGTACTCTGATTCCACCTGGGTAAAAGCACACTGTTAAGACCCCTTAAGCATACAAAATCTCTAATCAAGTTTTAGCAGCCTGGGCCTTTTAGTTAATTTAAAAGTTAAAAAAAAGCTGTCACCTTTGATGACACTCTCTTCTTCACAAGGACAGATTTTGTTATGGCTGTTGCTAACAGGGGAAAAAAAAAAATAAAAAGGAAGTCATAAGAAAGAAAGTGGAACACTAATTCTGAAATATGTCATTTGCAGCCAGCAAGACTCTCTCTTCTACCATCTGCATGGACTGAGCTCTTTTCATGCTGTGTCACTTACATCACACATTAATAATGCAGTAATGCATTAATAATGCCCCACCTGAGATCAATGCAACAATTTTTACAGTTTCTGCTTTGTCTTAGGCAAATTTTGAATTCTTTGCTTTCTGATTTCTAAACCGCTGGGATGTCCTCTCTTCCTGATTTTAAGTTTTCTCTGTAACCAAGGGAGTTCATAATTTACGTTTCTCACAAACACTGAGAGTCTCATGGACTCTGCTGATTCCAGCAGCTGGCCTTTAAGGAAAACATCTAATATCTTTAGTCTTGGGGGGGGGGGGGGGGGAAGAAAACAAACCATGAGAATTGAAAGCACTCATTTCTGTTTCAAGATATGCATTTGTAATATATATATGTAACCTGTGTTCAGCCACGTGCTGTCTGGACACAAATGGCTTACATGTGGAACCTAGGATTTAAAAGTTAGACCAGAAGACAACTCCTGGTTTATTACCCTAGAGGGAAATAGATCAAAAGAAGGACTCCTTTGTCAACAACTGTTAATTTGCACCAATTTTATTTTTTATTTCAAAAATAATGAAAAAGTTGAAGCTGGATAATACCAGTTTTCTATTGATTTATACTCAAATAATAATCATCATCTATAAATGGATCTAAAGATAAATCTATTTGTAAATAAATATAATTTTAACAGATCAAAAGAAAATTCAAATATTTCTATCAAATCAGTGTTCAAATATGGCAAAACAGAGTTCATCTTTCGAGGTATTTTATGAAAACAAAACAAAACAAAACATGACACCATTTGACCAAAAAGAAAACATACAAAACTCAAAAAAAAAAAAGTCCATGCAGAAATATAACTGGAGACATGGTTCCTTATAGCACCTCTAAAGAAAAGTAAGAAAAACCTGCTCCCTGTACGTGACAGACACCAGCTTCCACTGCTCTGGCAGCACAGATGGAGGTAGCACACAGACCTGCTGACTTGGTGACAGAAGTCTTCAGCGGGACAAGGAGACCTTGGCTACTCCTGTGGAAGGAAAGCCTCAGTTACAAAGCAAAGGCAGGAGCTAAAGTTGCTTTTTGATGGTTTCTGTAGTCTAACAATAGCCAGACTTTAGCACTTGGCATTGCAATGGCAGCATTGTTGCAGAAAGGATATATTTCGCTAAAAAAATAGCCCAACGAAAAAAGCAGCAAAATAAAATCCTTACTAATACAGAAAGAGAAAAACAGAAGGTTTTTGGCCTCCTCCTACAGCGGACATCAGCGAGGAACTTTGATGTCAGGGAGGAGACCAGTCAACAGAATCGGAAAAGACCAGGGCTGAAGAAGCGGATGTCTCAACCTTTTCTCACCATGCATCGTGCATATGCTCTGCTCTCTTTAGCTTACCTTCTTGTGAAGAGCAACTACCCCCAGAAGATGAGAGATAAGGTCAATAGGAAAGCAAGGTATTGCCAGACTGTGGCTAATTTTTTTAATTTTTGGTTTTTGTCAAAGAGAGGAAATAATGCGTGTAGAGCAGCAGTGGTTCATACTGGGTCAGTCAGGAAGTGTGGGGCTGGGTATTTAAAAGACAGATACTTTGTTTCATGTTGTTCTCTCAGAGAAGAAAAGCATACAAGGAAACTTTTTTAGCTAAAAAATGCAAAGTTCGAGTTCACCTGTAGTTAGCTAAGTTATCAGTGGACTTCATGTTTCACACTGAAGAATGCCACTTCAAGTAGAATACTTCTGCAGTTGCAGCTGCAATTACTATAGAAATGCAATCATTATACCTAAAGCCAGTGCTCCTTTGGATCATAGCACAGATAATAGCAGAAGACAGGATGGGAAAACAATGAGAGATTATTAACTCTATCCCCACAGGTGAAGAGCCGAGGCATAATTGGTTTAAATCTGAAGTTTCATGTAGATCTTCATCCAGCACTTATAATGAAAAAAGGCCGTCCCTCCTCCTGCTGTCCTTGTCTGCCTCTTGCCGTCTCTGCCCCGACTGGTCCCTGGTGCTGACACAAGTGTTCGTGCAGCTGCCCCGTGAGCTCCGTCAGAGAACGAACCCATATTAATCTGCCAAAACAAAAGCAAGAAACAGAAAAGGAAGCAATTCAGGGTTGGCCCATGTAGATAAGAAGAGGGCTAAGGTGTGTGAAAACACAAATCCAAAACTGACATTGTGAATATTGCAAGTAATGGAAAAGAGAGAACCAGCTGGAGGTATATCTCTTTATATTACAGAACAGCTTTTAATTTGGCCTTCCATGATCATTACCTGTTAACAATAAACTAGCTGACAATCTTTACCGATGTAAATGTTCATGAAAAATTAATGCAACAAAACCACTCAGAAGCTCACAACAATAGTCCTTGAACAGCATAGTTGGCTAAAATACCTGGAATTTGATCTGCATGTTACACAGTTGGTTACATCTGCCTTCTGATGAGGAAGCTGAAAAAAAGTGACTCTGTAATTAAGCAAAGCATTATCTGTTTTGAAATTAGTTAATGAAAAATCCACCTGGACAGCAAATGACTGATTCATGTGATGACAAAGAGAAAAGGAAAACTCTATTGTGCCAAGACATCTATGAGTACCTTAAAATACATTAAGACATATCACAGTTGATTTGAAAAAGAAAAAAAAAAGGAAAATAGAGTAAGCAATTTGTCAATAATACACAGGGAAAAAAAGGAGCATTTTGCAAACAGAAAAAGAATCACCAAGTTTTGTGAAAACCTCCATGATGATAAAACACAATCCACACTAATAATTTCTGTTGAAATATTCAAGCAGAAAAGTTGAGAGTAGAGCTGCCTTGGAAATGATATTTCTTGCTGATACACCTTTTACAAATTTTTTTAGACTTTCAAACATTATGACTTTATTTATGTGTGTGCTGAGAACAAATTCACTGCCTTCCCAGGCCTGTTCAAAAATGGTGTTTAATCATTCTATCACAAATCAGGCTCTGCAGAAAAATTTGGATCAGCTGAAGATAAAACAAGCTGCAATTGCTCCTCAGTGTGCGTGGAGCTCCTGCGTCCCGCTGGTTTAACCGTATCTTCTTTTTATTTTTACTGTTCAAAGCAAAGATGAAAGTCTTGGGGATAGGCTGGTTCTACCAGCATAATGAGGATGTTTTCTAATTAGTCTTCCCTCAAAGTGGAGAAGACCGGCAGTCTTTCTGACATGTTTTAGTTGAGAATAAACAAGGAAAAAATGGCCAAACTTCTTGTACAGAAGCGTTGGGTTACTGCAGGAGGAGAAGAAAGCCCAGGCAGGGTGACAATCCTAGTTGATTTTACATGAAATGTGTTTTTTTAAGAAATTACAGGCACATTTTTAGCAGCTGATTTGCAACAATGTGTTCAAAAAAATACCCTAAAATCCCAAACACAGGCAGTCTTTATTTCTGTAGGGTTGGCTACAGGCCCTTGAGAACAAAGAGCGTAATAAAAAAACAGAGGACATAACTAAGGCTGTGCTGTGGTTTTGTAGCATCAGGTCACATTTCAGACACCACCACCTGATGTGCTGCCGTTGTGTGACCACTGTCGGGCCATTTATATTCACACGAGAACGGTGGTGGCTCATTTGCTTGTTCATACCACTACGGGCGGAAGTCAGAGTAGGACTAAACAAAACTCTTGCAAAGCATCCAGGAGAAACCGGTGAACCCTATGGAAAGCAGCTGGCAGTTCCTTTTCTTTCCTCATTTGACCTCAAATTGTTTGGACAGCAAATATGAAGGAGGTCAATATGGCAAAGGGGACAGGGACAACTTTCTGGGGAAAGCACTGCATAGGCATCCTGAGACAATAGCAGCACTCAAAAAGACTGTGAGCCTTTTTCAAGGGTCTCAAAACATCTCACTGCGTGGTCTTTGCACTCCCCCCACCCCCCTGGAGCCCCTACATGGGTGCAGACAGTCTGCACAGCACGGGTTTTGCATGTCGGGGCAGACTTCCTCCTGGGATCGCAGCCGCAGCTGCACTCTTCTCTCCCCAGCGCTACAGCTGCTCCTCAGTGACTTTGGGCCACTTCGTGCCTAGTTTCCCCAACTGTAAAATGGAGAAGGGGATACTTCTCTTTGCTGAGATCTTCTTGCCTCAGGAATACAGGAGGCAGTATTTGTGAATACAGTATTTACCAGCGAGACAACACCACTAATGCTAGCATTATCATTACAATTAACATTGCCATTATTTTACTATTGAAATGGAATCTACACTAACAAATATTATGTTGCTGTTTTTAGAAACTAAATCTGTGTGAGTGTAGCACTGAAAAAACAATTTGTAATTTTGAGGCCAATATGCCAGCTATACTTATCTATATTTCTGTTTTCTCAGCCACCGTATGATGGAATCATGTTGGCAAAAAAAGAAATATATTTTAAAACATCTTTTTTTTAATGACAACTTTGCCATCTTTCATACTGGTTTCCTGAAGGCAAAGGATTATGTAATAAAAAGAAAGTCAATATTACAGCACTGAGGTTTGAAATTAGCGTGATAAATTGAATTTTAAAACAATACTGGCCCTATCATGTACTTACAGATAATAAAACATAACAGAGCAGATGATTTATAGGTGCCACCACTGAAAATATAACACAGGAGGAGACTGCCAAAGTAATATTCCTATTTATATATGTCACATTACATTTATATGTCCCTTCTGTTGCTTTTCCTCAAGCTGGAAGGCTATGGTGTGCAGACTGAAAGCCTCAGTCAGCAAACTTGCTGCAGCTCCAGTTCCACTCGTCCTGGCCAGAGCTCTCAGATATGACAAATCAGCAAGCCTTCCATGAGCGCCTGACTGCCGTGATTTCAAGCCAGTGACCGAGAAACACCAGTGAGCATCTTTGTTGTTATTCAGATCCCTAAAGTTCTCCTCTCCTAGGAGGTTAAAATATCATCTATGCTATTTGTGAGCTCTCTGACACTTGTTTTGTTACACTTGCCAGGATTCATGCCCTTTCTTTTAGTACCGTCTATGTCATCCTCCCTTTTAATGATAAACTGGTAATGGCTCAGTGAGTCCAAACGTACCAGGTGTTTCCATCATTGCAATCTATTATTTGTGCTGTGCATTTCTACAAGCCATGAAGAAGGCACATCAGTTCATAGGGGAAGAGGCGAGACTTGACTGCTTTTCTTATCACTGGGTTCTGCAGGACAAAGGATGGAGCAACACAAGCTCCACTGGCCAATGACTTTATTTCCATAAGCTGTGGTGTATACAGCTTATCATGCTTGGGCATACGAACAGGACACTGAAATACAGGTAGGATCCCTATCCTGAGAATAACCCCTCCTCAGCCTGTCATCTGTCTCTCTGCTGTGTCTAATCATCTCGGTTTTTTGCTCTGCTGCTTCTTCTGTGATACCATGATGCCACTCACTGCCTGCATCCAGTATTAGCAGACTTGCTGCTCAGGATTCATAGTAGAAATGTTGCTACCTCAGCAGAAGCGTACAAGTTTCTGGCTTGGCTCCTAAGCACCTTTCTTCATGCTGCACACCCACTGGATCCTTTTGGCTGGTCTCTTTCAAAGGGGAAAAATAATTTAGAAGGCAAATCTAAATGCTTTGGCAAAGTCCCCTCCAGACACCCCAACAGGCACCAGCACAAGGTCTGCTCCAGCCCTCTGACAGCTATATAACCTTACAACAACCAAAAAAGATGCTCTCTTTCTGTCTGTGCCACAGCCCTTCATCCATCCATAGAAATGAAATTGCACAGCACAACCAAATGTTTTCATCCCATCTTCATCAGTTACATCTGCTCTTCCCAAGGGCGCTGCCTTTGCATGGCCACACGGTGAACCAGATCAAGGCACCAAGAAAAGAAGGTTGCCTTTCTTTTGCCTTGTACTTTATACAATTATGCCCTTGCAGTAGTTTTTAGGCTTCAAAATCTTGACTTTCTCAGTTTCCCAGTGATTTTCTCGGTTTTTAATCATTTAACTCATCCACGGAGGCTTAGTGCCTAGTGATCTCTTTCTAGATAGCTTACAACAAAGGTGGATTAAAGATCAACTTAGCTATTAGCTCAGCTGTCTGAGTCTGCCAGCTTGACTTTCTCCCAGAGATAGGCCAGTTTAGCAGCTTATCTTCTCAAATCTGCTCTTGCACACATGACCTATATTTGAGTATGGCACATGTATCCCGTGATACAGCACTTTAGTCCATTGCATGCTATACGTTACTAGCCATTGTACAACAAGCTTGCTCTGGTTTTAGTAATTGCTACGAGAGCACACACACAATCATGCATCACATTGCAAATACTATCTTGGGATTTAACAGCAGGGAGGTGAACAGTAAGAACAACCTTGTACTAAAATTAAGCTTAAATAAAATGAAAGCAAAGGTGTACTAAGTTACAACTAGAAATGGATGTGGGATACCGCACTGACTACATTCAGAGTTTCTCATAGCTGAGAAGCAGCCTGAATTCAGACTTTCTTGATAGTTAGATCTATAATTCGGTATTTTTATAAAATACAATGTTTATTAGTAACAGCAGGAAGAAGACCCTAATGCAAACAAAATTTTTATTATTACCATCAGGTTGGAACATCCTTCTTTTATATCTATTCAAAACAGGGCTCAAGGCTGTGTTTGGTCTTCAGGATGAGTAATATTTTCCTAGGTAATGTACTCTCGGGAGGCCTAGTGATTAGCATTCTGATAACCTTGGATAGAGAGCGCTAGTGAAGAGCAAAATGACATTATAAAGAAAAAAAACGCTTACCAAAGAGCAGACAAGGACTCCATGCCTGGACAAGTGCAGATTGATAGGTTGGTTTGTTAGGTATGTATTTCAAGACCTTTCTCTTAGAAGCTCGGATTTATTGCTGAACACGGCTTTGAACGTGATGAAGTCAGTATTATTACTGCAGAAAGGGTTACATCAGCACTTGCAAAACTGCCTGCGAGCCTGTGTTAACATTGCCAAATGAAAGGTGTCACGTTCAAAACATGCCTTTGAATTTGCCCAAAACAGGCTCATTTTCTTTCCTAGACGTGCCACGAGAGGGCAGCAGAGATTGTGAAACGGGGAGCTGCCGTGCCCGGCTCTGCGGGGCCGGGTGGCGCGCACCGGGAGGGTGTCCCCGGCCACCCCCGCTCCTGCCTCGGCTGCCTTCGCGGCTCCTGGGGACAAGCTGTTGCAGGGACTCCTGCTATCTGTGCTGGCCATCTCACGGGATGCAGAGGCCGTGAGGAACCGGAGCCAGCGTCCAGAGAATCAGACGATAAATAAGTCTCTACTGAGGCCACGGCATTTTAAACTTTTAATGGTTTTCATTTAGTTCTGATGAGAACTGCAAGAAGCACGCACAAAGTGCAGCTCTGCCTCAAGCCGGCAACTGTCACATTCCCGAGCTGAAACAGTAGCACCAAAGCGATTGAAAGGGAAAATGATAAAGTTTGAAAGCCTGTTTTAGGTCAGATGCATGTTTGCCTCCCTCTCATCATGTTTCCACAACTGCTTTAACTTGGCAGCAAGTTTCTCCAAAGCAGACACTGGGCCTGCAAATTTTCAGCCTCCCAAAAATTTGTAAACAAGTGTCTATGAATACATGAAAACAGAGCAGGATAATGGGAAGCATTGGGTAGCCTTTACGGTAGGCAGCACTACTCACCCCACCTGAATAGCAGAGAGGGGAAACGATACTGAGCAGCCACAGCCTGCGGCAACTTTCATGCCTTGAGCAGAAAAAGCTCAACACCAAGATTTCGGCTGCGCCTGACCCCGATTTCCAGAGTCCCAGTTAAGTCTTACTTGGTGGCACTCGGCGATTATTTTATGAAGAAGGAAATGGTGTCGTTCATCACTCCATGAGGCCAAACCACAGCTCTAATTCTTTACTTGCATATTTGTGCAGTTGCCATGAGGTGGAGCTGTGCACCAAATCCCAACTGCGAGTAAACGGCTACCAAGAGCTTTTAGCTCTTTTCTTTTTTCCACTTCAGCCAGGTTGATCCTAAGCCTCCATCCAGAGTCAGCTGATGGCTTACAAGCACCGATAAATGAAGCAGAAAGCACTGATGGTAATGCTGCTCGTTATTGATCGGGTGCTATAGGTGCTATTCAGGAGAGGGTTAGCCGTTCCCACCAGTCACTAGGTAACGGGGTTGCCTCGGGATGCAGTCAGCCACCGAGAACGGAGCTGATGAGATAATGTTTTGGGTTTCTCAGTCAGTGGCTGTGTTGTGCTGTCCTGATTGCCCTTGGAAAGGCCACTTTATTGAGGCTTAAAGAGGGCCGTACAAGTCTGAGTGGATAAACCCCTACATGGAGAAGCAGCTACAGGTGCTTTTCTCTAAGCTGCCTCTCGACCCTGTAATTGTCTTTTTCCCCTATAAACTGAAATCTTCAGCTTTTCCGACAAGGCTGCAGTGTGCTTCCTTTTCCCTCTGTGCCCGAGGGACGCTGTGTTTGCTGGCTGCCAGGCTGGATTGCATTGCTCCGCTCAGAAGATGACTGCAGGTGCCTTGGGAAGCCAAGTCTGTTTGCAGAAACTGGTGAGACAAGGCATCTGAACATAAAGCCCATACATCTGATGGCAGCACAGGCAAGGATGGGTTGGCGTTTGAAACTGCTCCAAGCCAAGCACTGTGATTTGGTTTCGTTTGGACCACTCCACCTTGTAATAGTTATTCTATTCCTGGCATAATTTTCTTGAAGGAAAATTGAAAACCTGATTTTAATTTTGCAGGAACAATATTTTCCACTTAAACTTCTTGGAAAAATTCCCAAGAAGGTCTGAATAATAAGGGTGTAATACTGACAGGTGTAAACCCTGTGATTTTATGTCTTTCAATGCTTGGGGTCTGTTTAAGCTGTAAATCCCGTCTGTTATGCACAAGGATGGCTGTTGAACATCCTGATAAGAGAGGTGAGATTTGTCTGGAAATACATCATACAATAATGTTTTCTAATATTTAGTGTCATAAAGGAAATATTGTCGTCAGTTCCCTCACTGATATGTAACTTTCTGTTGGCAAATCTTTCACAGTAAGGTTATAATAACATCACTCTTTGGCATCTCTGCCAGATACTCAACTCTTTATTTTCTGTTCTGTCATATAAGCCGAGTAATTTATATGCCTGTTCAATACAAAAGGTGGTTATTATATGTTTGAAGAAAGAGATTTGACAATACCTGCCTTGTAAGAAATACCAACTGAGTCGTAGAGAGGAAAGGCAAAGGAAAATGCTGTAAATCAAAAGGTGACAAGGCAGTTTTCAGATGGAAGATTAGAACATTGTTCAGGGTTCCACAAACAAATATGTTGAATTATAGACAAAAAGCCACTTTCTAGCATTTGTCCCTTGTTGCTGCAGTCCTTTTAGGGACATAAATCCCACTGAAGTCAGATCATGTCTATAAACTAAATTCCAAAATTAATCCATAAGTAGAGTCTGTCATGGAAATGCTTATTATTAGTTTGATTTGTGCAAGATGTATAGATATGATTTCAAATAAAAGCAACATTATGGAAAAAATTACGTCAATTGCAGTTTTGTCTGAATAAGGACTGCACAGTATGAATGCTCTCCCAAAATAACACATCTGCAGTGATCTAACCGAAGCTTAGCTAACATTCCCTGCACTGTATTTTTACACAGGTAATTTTGTGTGACTGCTTTACCACAGCTCTAAAATGACATCGATCCCCAAGCTCTGACAAATGTATAGCGGGAGAGCACCTTGCTCTACCCAGCGAGAAAGAGCAGTGATGGACGCTGGCCTGATGCCAGCACTGCTCTTCAATCCATGTAAAGATGCAAGTAGGTGTATTGTAGCCAAGGGAGTAAAAACACTTTGCTGTCTGCAATTGCACCGAAACGTGCCATCACAGGTCTGCCTCCTGCCGTACAGGCCAGCAGCCGGGCACGCAACTTGGAGAGCTTAAATAAGGCAAGAGCAGAAGGTTACAGAAAGCCCATTTGGGTGTGGGACTGGATGGCAACGTAGCTGTGAGGGAGCTGTGGAAAGCCCCTGCCTGGGTCTGCTTTCCTGCCGGTGAGCAGGCTAGTTAACCCCATCCCAGCAGACAGGACTCCGAGCACAAAATATCAGAGCTGCTCGGTTGGGTGCCAAGAACTGAACTTGTGAACTGCCTTAATCCCCCTGAGCAGGGCAAAGGAGAATGCCTGAGCACCGTGGGAAAGAGCAGCTTCTTGTGGACAAACATCCAACATTGTCAATCTAATGCTGAACTCATCTTAACAGGCTCACAGGACAAGCCTGCCCGGCTTTCCAGGGCAGTGCTGTTCTACCAAGCAGCCAGCTCCTGGGCCATCTCCACGGGGACTACCTTGTTGTCCCTGGGCCCTGGACACCACCGTGCACCTTGGTGGCCCTCAACAGCCGCAGGGAGCAGGGCCTGTCATGGGCAGCACCAGGCTTTCACGACATCGCAGAGGAACGGCAGACCAAGGCATAGGAGGAGAAATTCATCCTCCATTGAGCTTGCCCTCCCAGCAGAGACGTCGTTTCCCACTCTGAGACTGGAAATCCAGACCATGATTCAGAGAGCAAGGTGAGCTTATCATTAGCGCTCAATTAAAACAGGAAGATCATAGCCACTGAAGATGGAAGGGGACAGTCCCTCTCTCAGAGCAGTCCACTTGGAAAAGGAAAAGCACCCTCACATTGCACCAGGAGAAGAACGCGGATCGCTGCTCTTTTGAAGAGGCAGCTTGGGTAGGAGCCGGGTGGCGATGGAGGTCATCCCTCCTCTACAGGAGCTGCTGAACTGTGAACATGCAGAAGTGGATTTCCAAGCTGAGCAATACCTGCTGTCCTGAGCGACCTACTTTTTTTGCACGCTATGTGAATAGAGTTAGGCAATAGTTAATTCGGTGCGAAAAACAAAACTGTTGGGCAGCAACAATTATCACGTCTGGTGAACCCCATGGGAAACCTTACTGCCCCGTGACAGTGGTTACTGGATGATACCCCATTTCAGACATATGTTTTGGGTACATATCTAGCAGGAACACAGCCATTTTCTAGATGGAGCATAATCATTCAAATTTGCTTATCAGATCTAACAGGAGTTTTTCTGATTACTATGCATGGTAATTTACCAAATGTAGAGTTTTTAATACTATCTCATAAATCACAAAAAAATGAAAGGCATTTTCATGCTGAGGATCCAAGCAGGTCTGTGCGTCTGGATGAGCAAGGCTGAGCGAGTGAGGCTCTCAGCAGGATGAGCACACCAGCAAATTCAGCTTTTCCAACGGCCTTGCCGCATACCACAAATCACACTGGCTATAAAATCCCACTGTACGTCACGTATCACTCTCTGCCTGGCCCTGTGCTAGCAGGTCTCTCACAGCTCTTCCCTGCCATTATTTCATCTCATCTGGGCCAGGGAATGCTCAGCTAAGTCTATACTGAACCATCGCTAGTTGGATTTTCACTGAGATTTTAAATGTTTGTCACCTATACGGGGAGGAGAAATAAATTAACAAGTTAGTCTTTTGGATTTTGAATTAGTTTCTAATGTCTGTGCTAAATGACTAACAACTGTTTCAGAAGTTGGGATTTAGTACCGTATTTGCTGATACTTTGACTCTATACAGGTTTGTTGGGGTTTTTTTTTGAACAAAACCTGATTTCTTGATGCATTGGCCAATTAAATTAAACAGCTCTCATCAAAATGACCCCCAGTTACCAGCAAGAGACTTAACCCTGATGGTTGCAGCTGGAAAGCCCTGTGTGTTTTATCTCCCTTTTTCTTCCAGAATGAGATCCTGGCACCCTAATTCAAAGGCACTGGAGCTGATCTCCACAGAGAGTCGCAATCAAGTCAACTCTTTCTTTGCAGCACAAAGGAAATCACATTTCTTTGAAACGCTGAGGAAATCTGAATGTGTGTTCCTGTTTAGCATGATTAAGGTGTCACATAGCACTCCCACGCACCCCGACACAGAGAACTTCTTGCCGGCTGCTGATGTCAAAGCAAATCAGCTGAAAACACGGAGGGGTTCTGAGAAACACAACTAGGACACGCCAGGCAGGCTGCCAACGAGCCACCCAGCGTCGTACAGACCGGGCAACCTTGAGGGCCACCTCCACACAGGGGATGGGGACAACACAGTAACGTCCCCTGCCCCACCCCGGCAGGTTTTTTAATACAGGCATGGGGCACACGTCTTTTGCCATGTAGGAATTTCTGCATGTGAGCTGCTTGTTGCTGGCCATTAAACCCTGATAGGTAACAGCACATGTACCCGTAGCATTTGGGAACATCTCCAAAGGGTGCACTTTGCTTTTGGATTTTCCCAAAACCTTCTTTGCTTGTGCTCTGCCTCGGTCCCAGTCACCTGGGACATCTCTATCCCAGTTCTGTCTCTCATCTCCCTGATGGTTCTGGCCTCCATCCTCTTGCTTTTCTTCAGCTCTTTCTTCTGTATATTTTCGCTTGTGTCCTGTGGTTTGTCCACTATTAACATTAATAATTTAGGGAATTGTCTGTTTCTGCTGAAATCAATTCCTGTGCTACTGCTGCTAAGTGCTGGGCCTGGGCCCAAGAACTGCTATGATGGGGCCCAAACAAAGCAAAGGAAATGAAATGAAAGCAGAGGAAAACAGGCACTCTATCCTTCACCACCCTGTGATGCCTGAAGCCTAAGAAACACAAGCCTCAAATTCCAGTTGAAATCCCTTCCTTTTCAAAGCTCTCCCACATATGAGTTATGGCCCTGGTGCTGGAAAAAGTCAGCCTCAGTGCAGGAGCCCCTCAAGGTCCATGTTACCCCCCAAGGCAAAGCTACTTAAATACAGCAGATGGGACTGACTCAGTGGAAAATACATCACTCTGTGCCTCTGCAGGTGTTCGCCCGATGAAAACTGTAAAGGACTGAAGTGCTTGTGCAAAGCTATGGATCCAAGTGACTCTTTCTAAGCCCCCTGTCACAACTCCATCCCACTGCTAGGGACTGTCTCCAAGAGCTACACCAACCTCATGCAGATGACCTTATTTTTAGGCTGGTTGCCATCTTGATGGCAACCCATTTCCTTGTGAGTGGCAGAGGAAGAAAAGCACCTTGTGTCTCAAGGCTTAAGCCAGTGGCGACCAAGTTCTTCTTACTTCCTTCTTTGGCATCACACACCTACACTGCTGAGGGCCGCACGTGGGGAAACTGTCAACAGCAGAGGGCATGGACTCTGTCTTAGAGAAACATTTTATGTTCTTAAGATCAGGGCTTTAATAGCTCTGTGAGTGAGACAGAATAAATAACAGGACAATGTAGACAATGATTTAGGGACCAGGTATGCAGACAGTTTGACTAAGGCTGAGAGGATAAATTCATCTGATATAACATCACTGAAGCACAACTCTCACGTCATTGAGCCATACAGCTGGGCTTCTCTGTCCTTCCTTGACCAGCATTTTAGCAGAAGAAGGTGGGGTTTTTTTTAAGCGGCCGGATTAAGATGCCGCCCCCAAACACACGCAGGCTGCAGCTCTCCCCTGACGGCAGCAGACGCTGGCTGGCCAGGGCAGGACTTGTGCAAGGTCTGGAGCTCAGCTCGCACCAGGAGCTGCCAGCGCCCTGCAAAGGGACCCAGCCCCAGCGCGCCACATGCCCTGGCTCTTCCCGCTCCCCGAGCCCAGGAGGATTACCAGGAGCACAGGATGCCAGCGTGCAAATCCCAGCTTGCACAGCCGGGGAGCGGGCATGCCGAGGAGGGTGTGGGCACCCAATGCCTCCGCCTGCCTCCTCCTCAAGGGCTTGGCTGAAGTCCTCCTGGAGCCACAGGCCTGGGTGCCAGGCACCCAGCACTTCGCTCACCAAGCCGTCAGCTGGGTTCAAGTCTTATCCTTACTCCAGCCTTGGCTAGTCACTCACAGCACCCGCTAGGCAGGGATGCGAGGACACGCTTCCCTTACCCACCGGTGTTTGAAGTACTTGGAGGCTGAGCAGGAATGCGGTGCCAGTTGTGATGGGATATGGACAGAAGCCAGAGCAGCGTACCATAGTCACGTAATTAAATAACAAGAACAGATTAGGCAATCTCTGTTCTTCATGTTGACAAGCCTGAAGGAAAGAACAGAACATGTAATCAAATGAGGGGGGTTTCTTTTTTTTCTTTATTTTGAAAGAAAGACAATATTACAGCAATATAAGAGGTGGCATAGCATGCGCTAATTATGCTGCCATGGATATTTCTCTCTTGCAGGTTTGAGGATAAGACTGAAATCTTTATTGAAGTCCAAGGGAGGAAACAACCGAGGGAGCTGGCGTTCGCTGGGGATTAAGCACACAATTCATTTAATGCTTATTCAGTAATTTTTGCCCCTCCATTTGGCTAACCTGCATCAGAACATGTACAGCTCTCTCACATCAGCAACCTGCAATCCGAAAAATCACCTGTAATCCCACTTCCTCCAGGAACAGAGCGGTACCTACAGGGTCTGCTTAACAACAGATCAGGCTAAATAAAAAGCACAAATTCACAATCTGCTATCAGGAAATGTCTAAGGCTTCCTTCTTCTGGTTATTTCTGCAGAGATATTCCTGCTGAGTCACTGGGTTTGCAGTGTCATGTGCCAGTGGGAGCTGCGAGAGCTAACCCGGGGCAGGGGCTGCCCCGCTGCTGCCTGTGATCACCGGACGCAGAGGCTGAACGGGAGATGCAAGGAGCACCCGGGTGCTTTCCTCGGGTTTTCTTGGCCAAAGGCGCAAGCCAGGATTGGAGTGAAATTGTACCGAAGAAATCATCTGACCTGCACACGAGGCTTTTTAGCTAAATTGCTTCACTGGCTTAACAGGCAACTAGACCTCTAGTTATCTGGCTACCCATTTCCCAACCCAAGGATGTAATGTGGTTACTCACCACCATTCAGGTACCAGTAATGACAGCTGGGGTTTTTCCCCAAACAACTGATTTCAGATATGTAATTCGTTTAGATCCCGTTAAAAAATCTGCTCCTGATTTTTGTCTCTATGGTGCTGAACACATCAATATCAAGTAACGCCTGCTGCAGCAGTGACCTGGCTTACCCTGCTTTTGGGAATCATCCAGACAAACAAAGCTTTTTGCTTTTTTCAGTCACCCTTCCGAAGTGATCTGCAGACATAGCCTGAAAAGTGACAACCACAGATTGCTAATAATTGTCCCCAGGCTTTAGCAAACCTGCTACAAAGCTCGCTGAAATTAGCCCAGCGTCTTTCGTTTAGTAAAGACCTCCTGCAACGTGCAAGACTGCAGGTATCCTGGGCTGCAGCGAGACTCCTGGCATATGTGCAAAGAGACATTTTGCCCTATTTAGGAAATTGCTGGCTAAGTTATAGGTGACACTATCCACTGGCAGTGTCATTTGCCCCAACACCTTTTCAGTGGGAAGGCAACTCGTCACAGCCACGATGTTTGTGGAGTTGCCTTATTTACTCTCCTGGGGTGGCATGAATCAGAGTTGAAAAGTGCAGTATGTTGAAGCCAGCCCATATTCCCATGATGTGCGAGCGTGAGTCACTCAGCGGGGAGATTCTGCCAGGGTCCCTCCTGGGCGACCCGGCTCTGCTAAACGCGCCGGAAAATCCGCAGATAAAAACAGCCCCAGTGACGCACGGGAGCCAAGCAGCCTCCGTGCCTTTTTGGGGAAGCTTCTGAAACGCGGACGTTTCCTCTTGATCAATAATCTGGCTGGCAGGGCAGGGCTTTGAAGCAGTCCAGAAAACACAGCTTTCTTCTTGCACAGCCACTGCTGTTTCTCTCCGGGAAGGTGACAGGCTGGGTAACTCTAGGTGCAGGCAGGGGAAGGGTTTCTCTTCCACGTATATTTAAAGCCGGGCTCTCCTGTAAGAGCGCTTGCTTACGGAAAAGATAATGCAGGACATGAAAGGGCTTTCTGTGGCATGTGCAAAAAAAATCTTAAAAAAAAGTCCCATCCCAAGGTCCCACAGCTGATTTCTTTTGCCCTCATCATCTCTTTTCTCCCTTCTCTCCCCAATAAATAGATAGACTAGATATAGTCTGGATTGACTAGACATAAGGAAGAAGTTTTTCACAATGAGGGTGGTGAGGCACTGGCACAGATTGGCAGAGAGGTGGTAGATGCCCCATCCCTGGAAACATTCAAGGTCAGGCTGGACGGGGCTCTGAGCAACCTGATCTAGTTGAGGATGTCCCTGCTCGTTGCAGGGGGGTTGGACTAGATGGCCTTTAAGGTCCCTTCCAACCCAAACTATTCTATGATTCTAGAAGTACCTCTTGTGGGGTTATCATGGGAAATAGGGAGCAAAATGGGGCTGCGTTCTGCAGCAAGTCCACCTGAATGTTCAGAATGGGGTTTTTTTGGCCTTAAGCCCCATCACTCAGCTGATCCTACGCTTACCAGAGCTGATCCTCCAGTCCCTGCAACCATCACAGCAAGGGCACTGCTGTCCTCAGCGATGATTTCCATGCTATCATCCCAACTCAGACTAAAAAGAAAACCCACTGACAGGAATATTTCCAGATAAATATCTCATTAATTTCAAAAACAGGCAGCCGTGAGTCACTTCCCCTTGACTGCACTCCTCTCTTGTGACCAGAAATCGGGTAGTGGAGATCTGGTACTGTGTAAAATTCATAATTATTTTGAAAGAATATCAATAATTCGATAATTAGTCTCAAAAATTCAGGCCTACAAAACCCCTTCATTTTCTCCAGAGATTTGCTATTAGTTAATTGCCTTTGCTCCTACCACAGCTGTAAAATAAAACTGAATAATTTTACTGCAGAACTGCTAGATTTTTTTAAAGCATCTTTTAGGATTCAAGCAGCAGGTCGGTCTTTCCTTGAACCATAGTTCTGCCTGCCGGTACATTATCTTTTCCCCCCAACATAAAAACTGTGTGAGGCGATGCTCACCCTCGGGCACCCGCTCTGCAGCCGCCGCAGCGCACCCTTGGTGGGGATTACTCCTCGCTGGCAGGCCGGCTCCTGCCTGCCGTGTGGGAATTGGCGGCTCTGCCGTGCCGTGCCGCTGCCGAGCTTTTCCTTTCCCTTCCAGCAACCGGCAGTGGCACAACTCGGAGTGTGATTAATCGCAGACCCTGAAGCCTGAAAGCCAGCAGTGTCTTGCATGCCAGCAGATGTTTCTCTTTTAGACAGATCGGTTCTTCTGTTTTGTTGGGTTTTTTTTTTTCTTTTTCTGAAATAACAACATCTTGACCAAGATCCAAACCCCCAAATTCTAAACTAAAAGCGAGAGCAGCACCTCAGTGTGCACACAGGCAACCAGAGGGTCTCGGCTGGGGTCACACAGGGCTGGCCGCTGCCCCGTTTGAGGTGATGCAGTGGCATCATTTGCCACAATAAATCACTGGAACTTTTAAGCCTATACTCAATATCCGCTTAAAAACCAAAATCAAACAAAAATCCCTAGACTGCTTAATAACCACTCAGATCTGCTTTAAAATATGCTAAAAAGGAACCTTTTCCATCAACTTTAGTAGGATTTGGATTATACTTTTTCATTGGAGGTGATTTCATGTCAGGACAGACCCCCCGGCCAGCAGCCACCACACGCTGATGCTGGAGAGGCCTTTGGGCTGGCAAAGCTGCTGTGGGAGCTCTGGTCAGGATGCTCACGCTTGGCCAGGCTACGGCACGGCTTCAGCTGAGCACAGCACTGAAACTGGGGCTTTATTCAGACCCAAACCTTTTGTCAAATATTCTTCCTCATTTCGATCACTGCTCGTTAGCTCATGGGTTCACCCTGGTGACTGATGACTGCTCTTGCCTGAAATCAGTGGATTATGAGGGAATAACCAAATTTTAGGGGGAGTTTCTCATTTGTACTGATGAAGGCGGGGAAGCAGAGAGGGGGAGGATAAAACTGTTTCTTCATCCCATGAATTCCCCTAATTCTCCTTCAGGAAGCAGTCCCCGATGCTGAGAGCACTCACAGGCTTTTAACCTGAATCACAGGAAAAAAAAATGACACAGAACCAGCCCCTGCTGTGCTGGCACGGCCTCCCAGCAAAGAAACACCTGCAGACGAGTTTGCTTTGTGCTGTGTCTCAAGCCATGGGGGAATGCGAAACATTCCACTCGCCAGCTCCTCCATGGGTCATCCCTCCAGACGCTCACTGCCCCGGGGACAGGGCCGTGCCACACCGTGCCTTGTGGCTGGCACTCGCCTGGGAAAGGAAGGGGCCCCGCACCAGGCTGGGCTCCCCATGGTACCAAAGTAACTTTACTCATGAGCGGGTGGAGGCCAATAGCTTTGTCTGGGCCTCCATGAAGACATTGGAGTCCATCAATGGACGGGAGGTGACTCGTGGTGCCGGCCATGGCCGGGCACAGAGTCGCCGTGTCCCCAAGTCCCCGCTGACAGCAGTTATCCCTCATTATTCTTGGGATGCGCCGGAGCTGCCGGGACAGCGGCAGGGACGAAAAGTGGAAGATTTCACCAAGTAACTTCCACAAGGGACGGAGAGCAGAGTGCAGCCCAGACCCCCGCCGGCGGCAGGGCAGGGCGAGGAGGAGGAGGAGGCGGCGGAAGGCCCCAGGGCCGCCGCCGCGATGGCTGTGTGCCGGAGCTCGGGCGGGTTTCCTTGGCAGCCACAAGCTCAGGGCGCTCACCATACCTAAGTGAAGATTTTGTTGCCATGGCAACATTGATGTCATCAGCTCTGCAGTGGAGAGCGGCGTTAACCTCAAGTGCAACTTTTTTTTCTTTTTTTTTTTCCCCTCCTTAGTTTGGGGTTTTTGTTTATTTATTTGTTCATTTCTCTCAGGAGGTGACCCTGCAGCAGCATCCGTGTTTGTCCACCAGCCCCAGACCCCTCCTCACATCATGTGGGGGTGGCAGGGAGCCCCATCACTGGTAGTGGTGGGACAGGGCTGTATTTCAGAAATCGAGCCGTCAGGACCGTGCTCTGCCCCGCACACGCCGACCCTGTTTCCCTGTCCTTGTAAACCAATGGTAGTTCCAAGGAAGATGATTTGGAAGCTCCTGAAACGTGAAGGAGGTGACCAGGGGAGAGCCTTCACCCCCGAGGAGATGCCTCACGCCGGCAGACCTGCTCTGGATGGTGCTTGCAGCTCTCACCACGCAGGAACACAACAGGTTCGTTGTCACACCATGTTACGGCAGAGCCGCCGCCGCTCACTTTCCCATCAGGAGGAGTCAGATGAAACCCACAGAGGCAAAAATCCCGCGGCTCGGCGAGGGGTGTAACGCCTGACGTGAGCATCCGATGGACATGCGCGACTCCCGCTGCATGGTGGAGGCCGAGATCTGCCCTTGGTGCTCGGGCGAGCTCCGCGCCAGCGCTAGCGCGGCGTCCCCCCGCACTAAAACAAAAATCCCTCTTCAAATGACACCCAGCGCCTTTGTCGAAGGAAAGATTTGTGAGGGAGTGGAACCTGGTTTCTTCACCAGGCTTGAGCAAGGAGACTCAGACCTCTACCAACCCCAGTTCCAGGGCTGGATATAATCCTGTTTGACAAATCCTTGATTCCCCTGGAGCCTCCATTAACTTCCACGTGTCAGGGATACTGCCATTAGTAGGGGACCATTGCAGAAGTCCGGGTCAGGCTGTGCCAGCCAAAAATATTCTACATGTTACCCAGCTCACTGCAATGTTAAAACAAGCATTTCACCTAATGGACAGGGCAGGAGTAACGTTACAGCTGGGCTTGGCTTTCCTGGCTGCCCCTCTCGTACGCAGCCCTTCTCCCTCAGTCACGGGGAATTTTTGGTTTAGCTGTGGCTGGGATTCTTATAAAGGTTTGATTTATTTTTTTTGTTACACTGGACAAATCCTGCTTCTACACCAGCTCATCATGCAGACAGAGCGGGATCTGCTCTTTTCCTTACGGGGAAGGAGACCTTGGTGAGCCTCATCCACCTGGCTCCAGGCACGCGGGCATGGGGGTGCTCACCCAGCCCCGCACCGCTCATCCCGTCCATCAGGGCTGGAGAAGAGCCACGGGGAAGGGAGACAGCTGGTAAAATGGGATCAGAGAACGACATAAAATCCTGGTCAATAGACTAGTCTTACAATACTTCTTCTCTTTTATAAACAACAATCAACCAAAACTTGCGCCTTCTAGCATTATGATGCTTAAACGGAAATTCAAAGCATTCCTGATAAATGTGTTTCTGCAGCCTTCCAGGTTCACAACCCTGCCTGTCAGTGCAGCAATAAATAACAAAACCGAGCTCCAGGATCTCAAAGCACCTGGCAAATGAGTCAGTAACATTAGTTATCCTTAATGTCATCATAACTGGTAAAATATGGACAGAAAAGTATCCCCAAGCCAAGGTTTCTGTATTTTAAATATAATGAGGTATACTGCATACCAAAGACACTGCACCACTTTAATAAAAAAGTGAGACAGTTGACAGGTCTCTGACCCCATATTCAAAGCGAACTTTTTGAAAGATCTTCATGTAATTTAATACAAAGGCACTGATTTTACAGTAAAGCCATATGTAAGAATGGAAGATTCTGGGTGGGGGAGGCTCTGCTAAGATTTAAAAGTATCTCAGTTAGCTACGGTGAGCAATTCAACTTCAAATGTATGCTGCGTTAAAACTAAAGGATTAATGTTTGATATTATATCCCAGCTGGAACAAAAATTAACAAGAAACTGGTTACTATATCAACTGCCAGATCTGTGAAGCAAACTGGCTAATTTAGGTGTTGAGACCAACTCAATGCTCGTAATGAACTGAACACGAGCTGTGAGCTATATTCTGCTACACAGACCTTTGTTTTGATCTTTGTGGGGACCGGTAAGAAGAGGACACGTATTTGCATGGGCTGTATCAGCAAGGTTTGTTCATGGCCAGTGGATCTCTGTGGGGTTTGTGTACGTATATATTTAAAATTTGATAGGGCCTATTTTAAAATCACAAATATATTACAGTACTTGTTCTAGCTGGTTGGTGAAAAGCATGACAGTGAGATTGCCAAAAAAAAAAAAAAAAAAAAAAGCAGCAGGTACCAGGCTAGCAGGAGAAATACCTGTGTGTTTAGTATTACTGGCAAAAAGGATATTCCAAGATCTGTTATTAATAAAAATGGCTTATCTCAAATATTTACTTAAGATGTTCCCCAGTCAATAGAAAATAAAATGGAAAAAACTAGATGGTAACATCCACTTAAAACAAATATTTTGATACATGTACTCTAGTTGGAAAAAATCATTAAAAATTCAAGACACAGCAATCCACTTGACTGATGTGTTCTAAGAGGTGCAGCTGGTTGGCTTTGCAGAGGCTGGGAGAGGTCAGCATTGCCTTTAGCGTGAGAATGATGGTAGCACTATGGCCTGATTGCTTATAAACGTGTAGAAAGTTTCAGGGAGCTCTTTTCCGGATTAGAAATCCTTGTACATATGAGACAGGAGGTTACTGCTGCTCCCAGCCGTCAGGGGAGCGGAAATCCCCGAGACGGGAACAGCCCCAGCTCCTGCTGTTGTCTGGAAGACATCAGTCTCGGCAGAGGTGGCATCCCCGCTTCGCTTTTGAGCCCGTCATTACTATTTCACACCTTGACTGCATTCAGAGACTGCTAGCCCAGGGTCCAGGCCCTACAGCGATCTACCAACAAGGTCTTTCTGCTCACTCCAAAGACCTTCCCGCTACGTTTCCAAGAGGACTTTCACCCTAATGGAAGCGTGATGCTCTCTGGGAAGCGTAAGGGGGGAGGAATATCAGAAACACTTTCTGTGCTCAGTGCTGAGGCCCAGAGATGGAGCCTCTCCCCTGCTTGGCAGGGGTGGCCCTGACATGGGGACAAGGCCTGCTCAAAGCCCGCTGACAAGACTCACCTCCTCCGGGGACACGCAGCCGGCTCTCGGATCAGGACACCCACGGACCTCAGGAGGGCACTGAGCAACCTGCAGATCTGCCCTGAGGACAGTCCAGGTGCTTCACACCCACCCTGATGCCGCCGTCTACCCCATCTGCCCATGAGGTCCCACCACCAGCGTCAGGCAGACAGCCTCAGGGCCTCACGGACAGGACTGGCCGAGAGCCCAGACCCCACGCGTGTGAGAGGACCGCATGAACACACCATACCAAGCTCTTACCTCGTAAAAATAGGATGAGACAACTCTCCAGGTCAGCAGCTGTTTCAGCACTCCCCTCCAAGCAAATCCACGCTTAATTGTTGGGATTTTAGTATATATTTTACTCTCTGAGCAATGAACAAGCTGTACCCGCCCAGGTGGGAACCGGAGGCAACCGGTACTTTGTGAGATTCATCTCTGCGTTTGGTCTTCTGAAACTCAAAACATAGCTGTGAGCAGTGGAAGAAGCAATAGGAAGGTAGGACAACCGCAGGGTTTTAACAAGAACGTGAGAAAATTGCCCCTGAAACAAGGCAGTGCTGCAGCTTTGTGCTCTTTGGACTTGCATCAAAGCTATCGCAGTAGTTCGGGTTGAAAGCCGAAAGCCGTAGGTTAGACAAACCCCTGGTATTCACAGTCCCTGGGAGGCTGGGCTGCAGTAACCTCCCAAACGAAATCGGGCAGCTTTTTAATGGCTCCTATTATCAGCAAGCAGCAGCTGAAAGGCAGCAGAAAGGCATCATTATCCAGGTGAAACCACCAGCGCCCTCTACAAGCCCCAGTGCTGTAGCAGAGAAAACTCAGAAAACCCTTTCCGAGCGCAAGCCGAGACACAGCATCTCTTATTAGGCCACGTCTAATCCTCCCCTTTTGTAACCAAGAATCCCTGGTCCGACGCAATCCTTAGAAATGTCTAACAGTGCCGCTCTGTGATTGCCGCGGGCTGGACGCCGAAGGCACCTGCCCTGGCACAGAGAGGACTCCTGCAAGGTGAGCAGACCACAGGGACTGTTGCATTTAACACCACATCGATCATCGTCGAGCTCGCCCCGGTTTTGTTTAGCCTGCTGGCACCGCAGGGACGAATGTTCGGGAGAGGGACCACGAAGCACAGAGGCGCGATTGGCTGGAGGTCGTCGCAGAAGGCAGGGTCGGGGCGATGTTGAAGGGGGATCTCACGCAAGCCCTGTCCCTGCTCGCTCCAAGTCACCCGCATGGCATTAGAGCGAAACCAGCGCACCGTGGAGGTTCAAGCTTCTTCCACCGCCGATGAGCCAGCTGAGGTTGCAGAAACCCAACCACCGTCGCCGGTTGCCCGAAAGGCAGAGCCTGGGGAGCAGCAGGGGAGGGGGTCATTGCCCACGGGAGGAAGAGGAGCCGTGTCCAACGCGTGCCTGCGTTTCACCAAGGCCTAAAGCTCTCCTTCCTTGGGCCATTTCTCAGTCCCTCATGCAACATCACGGGAGTATTTCTGGCTATTCAGGGTCCAGAAAGGCTTTGTGAAGTCCCAGCCGCTGCCGGGGTGGGACAGCCCATACGCAGCAGTGACTGCTCCAGGGGAAAAGACTCAAAAAGCCTGACAGCCTCAGCTACAGCTGTCCTGTTTCAGTGGGGAAAAAAATAAAGGCACGGTTTATTCTCTGTATCAAGGGCCATCCTGCGAGCACTTCTTAGCTTGGCTGGAAGCACAGTACAAACGCTTCTGTTTCTCCATGTCCTAACGTCTGTGTTGTGGAATAGGACAAAAATACAGATAAAAAAAGAGAGTATAGGAGCCAGGTAACATAGGTGATGAAGGTGACTCTCAGAACATCTGCAGGAATTGGCTTCAAGTGGGGCCCATTTGTTTAAAAGCTAAAGAAGTTTAGTAATTGTCTAGACAATTGAAGCAGAGTTGTGAAGCTACAGCTGGTTTTTCTGCTGGCCTCCAGCCCACAAACCAGCGTGCTTCATCAAGGACAGTGAGCAGGACGCAAACGCAGCAGATCCCTCCATTTGGATGCTGCCCTGAAATGCACCTTGATATACAGAAACCCCTCTGGAGCCTGGAAATGCCGCAGCGTCTCCAGTACTGCCTACTTCAGGCAACCAGTGCAAAAAAAACCCCACCAATGCAACTCTTCTGATGGCCAGTGCAAGAACTCCTTGAGCTGTGAAGGATTAGGAACGGTGCAGAGATAAACGGTCTTGGGGAGGGAGGCAAGAACCAGATGTGCAGAGACTCAGCTGTCCTCCTCCTCCTCCTCTTCGTCCCTTCTAGGCGACAGTGCCTCGAAACCGACTGGTGGAAAACACCCACGACGGCTGCGTGCCGGTCCCCCCGCTTTGCACGCAGAGGATGGGGCAGCGCCGAGGCACCGGTGCGCGGAGCGGAGCGGCACGGAGCGAGCTGCGAGAGCGCGGCTCTTTGAGGCACCGTCCTCGGTAAGCCGTCGTCCTCCGGCTCCGCCGTCTCTGCACCTCCCACAGCATCCCTGCGTCATCGGGCCAGCGAAAGCCTCCTTCAAAGAAAACACAAAGCACGCAGCTAAAAGATATTCACTTACAGTTTATTTTTGCCTGAAATTATTTCACATCTCTTTGTACACAGCTACAGAACAGTAGTAGTAAACCATTGGTAAAAGCAACAGTGCTAAGGAAAATGTTGGCATTTTTTTTCTTCTTCTTGTTTTTTTTTTCTTCTTCTTTCTTCCCATACTGCATCCGCATACAGTTTGGGATTTGAAGGGGAAAAAAAACCTGGCACACTACATGAGTTAAGACTCAATTTCTGTTTCATTTATTTAAAAAAAAAAAAAAAAAGAAAAAAAGAACAAAAAAAGAATGTGATTTGGGTAGGGGTGGTCTACGTAGCAACAAAGTTAAAAAAAAAAACCAACAAAAAACAAAAGCTTGGCTTCCATTGAATAAGATTAAATATATATATATTTATATATAAAAAATTACATTGGCTGTATGTGAAACCTTGAGGTGCTGAAGAATAAAATAAAGGTGTTAAACAGAGGAAAAACCTTTTTTTTTGTTTTGTTTTGTTTTTTTAAATAAGCAGCTCTGTACAATGAAGGCTCATTATGAAAAAAAAAAGTCAACAGCATAGTTATAAAAGAAACCACAATTTTTAAAAAATCATCTTCTAAGCAATTGTGGAATTTGAAAAATGTAGCAGTCACATTTACAGACAGGTCAGAGCTATCGGATCAGCAACAACGCTATTTTTCAGTCTCCCCAGAGGAACATGCAGAACAATGCGTGCACAGAACAGGTAGGGGGAGGGAGGGGAGGGCGGAGGAGAGGAGGGGGGGGAATGGAAAAAGCTGATGCACAAAATGGAGGGAGAGCTTTTTTTTCTCTTTTTGAAATATCGGACGTAAACAGAAAACAACCGAGGCAACTTGTAAAATCTACAGAGTTTTGCGAACACCCCATTGGCAAAATAAATGACATCTTTTCCCCATCTGCCATGTTTAAACCTGACATGGTTTGAAAGACTAAAGAGAGTTTTCAGACTTCGGAAGGAAATGTGACTTTTATTAATCCCTGCACCCCCTCCCCCACAACCATACCCCCCTTGATAGATATTTTCCTTCCTATTTGATAACGTTTGAGGCATTTTGAAATCAAAAAGACGACGCGATGAATGTTGTGACAGAGAGGGAGTATAATACAGTATGCGTTACTAAAAGGCAATTCTTCAAGGAGGACATTTCCTTTTAAAAAAAATAATAATAACAACAAGACAGCAAACTAGTTTATACAGTACTATACGCAAAAAAGGGTAAAAGAATTAACAATTCATAAATAAAAGACAGGTCCCAGACCTGTTATTTGTGAACCATTTTCTTAAATAGGTGCATTATGTAAATCTTATGTACAACAAAATTACTTTGCATAACAACTGCAAGGACACAGGGGGAGGTGAAAATCATATTGGTTTTGGTTTTCTTCTCTTGAGATTTTTGTAAGTTTGATTTTCTGGAGCAAAACTGGTGAAAGAGGAGTTCTGACTGGATGGGTGCCAGCCAAGGAAACCCAGGTAAATAATGACAAATGAATATATTTTTTGTTTCTCCACACGGCATAAAACACAAAGGCAAATAAAATCCACAAAGGTGTTTTTTTCCTCTTTATAATCCTCTTGCTGCTACAAAGTCCTTTTTTTTTTGTTTTTTGTTTTCCTTTTCAATTTAAATTATGTTGATTCCGAAATCACAAAGCTGAAAGAATCCGGCCGGGTCCAGGCTTGCCCCGTCCCCCCCGACACACACAATGACACTCCTCTACCCCACAACCACGACTCCTACCACCAAGTCCCAGGACTCACTGCTCTACAGGTATTAGCCAAAAGTTATTTTCTGGTTTGTTTTTCTCTGTTTGTTTTAAAAATCTTTTCCTTCTCGCGAGAAGCAAAAGAGAAGAGTCGGAGGCAGGGAGAGTTCACCATGCTTCGGTGTAGCGGACGTCCACTTCTTTCAGATTGGGTAGTTTAGCCTGTGCGGGAGGGTAGGAAAAGGTCAGAATTAATGACACACGTTCAGGACTCAGGGAAAAAGTTCCTGGCAAATCCGCACCGTCAGCAAACGGGGAGGACCGATCTCTCGGCCCCAAGCTGCAGGACGATACGCAAGGACCCCAGCCCTGCAGGGTCAGTGCTGAGCTCGGCAGGGAGCTGAGCCATTCAGGTGTTAACGGAGGAACAAGATGCTGAGCCTTTACCGACACACAAGACTAAGTCACACCTGCGGCAACAACGAGGGGCTCTAGTAAAACCCACGCACCAGCGATCCGGTCCAGACCAGACCCCGATCTTTATTTTTTATACACATGCTTAGCAAAATTTGTTTGTCCAACTCCAGCCACGAAGGCAGTGGACTCAAACGGCAGCAGCCAACCACACGTTCCTTCTTCAGCCTCCACACTAAGTCATTGCTTGATTTTTCCCTCCATGCATTAAAAAAATTCGGAGAGTACTAGCAACTTTTGGTGTCTTTGTGGTCTCCTTTCCATAACTCCACTGCATTTGGACGTATTGTTCCTGAATTACCCTGCGTGAGGCAGATGGGAATCGGCTGTTTGCACTGTTCCTACTTGTCGATCCTGTTTCCATGCTCTCTGACCATAATTGTATGGCTAATTCTCTCAAAACAAATAAACACGTTTAATTAGGCTAGGGCATAATTGAGGAGTTGGAAGTTTCTAGGAGTCATTATTACCTCACTTCTTGATTTATGTGCACGCATATTTTGATAAGAGCTAGTCATAATCCTACAGACACTGCCAGCAAATAATTTTTCAGTTAGGCAATAATGACTTCAGTAGTGGGTGTTTATTTATTGTCTGGTTCAGCCTGCCTGGTACATATGTGGGTGTCTGTGTGTGTGCAAGCGTGTTTAGTGGGGTGGGGGATGGAGTGGAGAGGAAATGTCATCACTGGCTTGCGCCCCAAATGCTCTCGCAGACCAAGGGGAGAAGAAGGAAAGATTTGTATCAAAAATACGTTCTTTGAAGTCTGAGCTGTTCTCAACAGACCTACAACCATGTGCCCCAGGGAAAGAAACTATTACCCTCCCTTTGAACACACACAGAGCTCTAAAAAAATGGCCACTAAGATAAATCTCAATGAAAGAGGTGAGAGAGGAAAAAGTGACGCACGCCTGTTTTCTCAGCTTTTTTAATTCTCCGCAATCATCGGGACTTTGCTCACAGCCAGTTTTGCTGTTTGCCCTGGCAAGTCACTTTCTTGTGTTGCTGCTAAGGACTGTTAATGCAATACCCGAGCAGAGGGAACCGCTTAGGAAAATATGAGTTTCGGTCTGAAGTTAGTGGCAAAGGGGCTCAGAAGCAGGGGTAGGACTGGAGGAGCCTTTCAATAGACTCGATTTCAGAGCCCCGGGCCAAATACAGCATTGACCTTGATTGTCTGTAAGCGCTTGGGGCCTGATACAAGCTCCATTGTGTGAACCCATCTGCAAGCCAGCTGTTAATTCCAAGGATGACTTCTTTGCATATACAATTGTGACGAGTTTTGAAAACTTGCATGCTAGCAGCGCTGCAACTGAGTCCCTGGGGGAGCCCTGGCTCCACGGCCAGAACTGAAGATACACGTTTGCAGTGAAATTTGAAAGCAGAGCAGTTTCAGGACTTGCCTCAAGTTCGAAACTCAACCCAAGGTTGTGACCTTTTTGAGTAAACCTGGCACAATCTAAGGTTTCAACTCACAAGACAACATAATGTGGAGTTTCATCTCGAGCTCTTGGGTTTATAAGGTAAGACTTTGGGAGATGTGACTCACGCAGAGTGAAGACAAAGTCCATGTGAAATGAAAGCCAACGCGTCTCAGGCAGTCTTTGTCTGAAACCAGCTGGGGCCGTTCCCCTCTCACAGCTACATTCTAGTTCTTTACACCATTTTGCCGAAGCGGTTGTAAATTCACGGTACAAATGGTAACACCAGACATCTTACGTGTCAAACTCGGGAACTGGGCATTTGTGCAGGTGTTTCTGTTTAAAGCCCAGTTCCAGTCCAAGAGGTGTCAAGATAAACTTGCGCCTTCCTCAAGGCGTTTAATTCTCCCTTTGCATTCTGAATCAAAGCTCCATAAAGCCGTTCACGCACGTTACTTTTGGTCCTGTTCACAGTACAGGCCATGGCTTTGGAGGTGTGCACTAGATTTTACCTGTGTAGCCTCATCGGAAACAACCAGGATGTTCCTATTTACGAAACCTTTACTGTTGATAGCGCTGGCAAAAAGATTCAGCTTCTGATTCCATCTCATACTCATCCATTCAGCATATTAAATGTTTCCTGAGTCCATCAAAGCCAGTAACCTCAGAATGCTATTTTCTGTCATTATCTCCCCAAAATAATCCCTTCACCCTCTTCAGATGACTTCCATGCTACCACGGGGCCAGTTCTCTCTGCACTAGGCACTACCACCGTGCACTTGCTAAATCTGCAAGTCTTCCTGGCCCAGCTACTTCTCATCTTTAGTGGATGCAATTCAGAAATACCTTGAGATCTTCGTAGGTATCTGCTGAAAGTTTGGTGCTGTTCATATTTAAACTACACAGGCTCTTCATGGCTAGAAGAGAAAACACACAGATATTTAAGATCATGCTGCATTGTCTTAAAATATCAGGCTTATAGTAGGGCAAAGCATAAACAAGACATGACTATGTGCAGCACTCTCAGGAAAAAGCTGAATAGTGTAAAATATAGAAGTACGAATGGATAAACAGCTGTTTGGGCCCTCATCCAGGAAAAAGTCCCTATTTAGGAAGGGCTATTAAGCATATGCTGAAGTCCGCTGACTTCAAAGGAGTTCAGGCAACTTCTCATAGTCATTTCCCTGCACGTTATTCTGAATAGTGCCTGTTCTCAGTGCTCCGCATGGTGCACGCAGGGGCCGTGCTGATCTAGCAGTCCTCCCTCTCTCCTCCCCCCACCATTTCCATTTTGGGCTCCAGTACTTAGCAGAATAGTTTCCTAAGATGAGCCATAACTACTGGCCTGTCTGGCACGTCTGTGTAGGATCAAGCCTATTAAAGGAACCCTTTAAACCTAACAGGCGAGGTTGATAATACACTGTTGGACATAGGAAAGGGTCTCATTCTGGCACGTCGAGCAGCTCTCAGTGCACAGGGGAATCCTGAATGCTGCTTAGATGGCCCCACTCTGCCTTGCCCTATTTAAATAAGAACAGCAAGAGTTTCACCTCCTCAAAAAAGAAGGAACAAAAAATGCCAGAGAGAGTATGAAAACTGCTGCGCACGGTTGCTAAACTCACTAATAAGTTGCTACATGGCTTTGCAATCTTCCCCTCCTGCACCACAAAAGGTCAGACTCCCACCCAGAGGGGACACGCACAGGAGGGTGCGTGAAAAAAGCTGGGAAGTCCCAGGACAAGAGGTCCCCACGTGAGACCGAGACAAGTGCCATCAGTAAAGCCAGAGGCAAGAGCCAGCGTACGGCCTGGGACAACAAAGCCCGCACGAGGCCACTAAGCGTCAGCAGGCTCAGATCACCATCCCACTCCCCCGGCCTGCGGCGGAACGGCCACTGGAGTGGGCAGGGAGGAGGGAAGCTTAAACCCAAACACGACCACGGCCTGTCCTAAATCCCTGCGGAAGCAGCGCTGTGGCAGCCAAGAAATCAATCTTCTGTCTGAACCCACGTGAATTCCTCCGAACCCACATAATTTTCCTCCGTAGCTTATTTTGGTCACTTACAACTAAGTGCCAGCAGCCCAGCATCTGTGACAGGAGTCTCGCACAGGTTGAGCACTTGCAGCATCGTGAGGTGTTCAGACAGAAGCCGCAACCCTGCGTCTCCGAACTGTGGGGTGCAAGCAAAGTTGTTTTCAAACAATGCATGAACATCATGTGCAAGTACCTCAGTGCAAGCAGGGCCTACTAAAACGAGGTTTGCAGATGAGCCCTCAAAGCCACACTCACATTGTTTACTGCAATCTCAAATGACAGGAGAGAAAGCAAATAGTTTTATCCCTGTTTTGCAGACAGGGAACAGAAAAATTAAGTGACCTGTGCGCACTTAACCGCAGGCCATCATTTAATTAGCATGGTGCCTTTGAAGTCTGGACTTTGTATGAGAGAGCTCCCACCCAGGCTATACAAGATGGTTATGGCAGCCTCAGCCAGTTCCCAACCACATCACAAAAAAAAGCATAATGCAAGTGGTATTAATTAGCTATTTTGGTCTCAAGAACAATGTACTATTGATTGGTAATTGTTCTATTGACCCACTTGGTTTCTGCTGTTTCTAAATTCTAGATTAATGGAAACCAGGATATCGCAAAATAAAATGGAATCTAAACTCTTCTTTTTTTTTTTTTTTAAATTAAAAAAAAAAAACCATACAAAAAGCAGGCTCTTTGTCCGTGAAATCAAACTCATTTTGAGCAAGAAGCATCAAAGTTTTCAAATTCAAAAGTTACATTGTTAGGACAAATCTGGAGGAGATACAAGGCAGTCCTGAAACAAGCAAGCAATCAGTTTCTACTTCATATTCTCCACACAAAAAGAGGAAATTTCGGGGATACAAAAGTAGTTAGGAAAACAAAACAAGATATTTACATGACATTGCAGTCAAAAAAAAAAATGCTGCTTTTTGTGGCTGCACTGAGAATAATCATATTTTCAGTGAGCACTACAAATAGGTGCTAACAGAAAACAGGGAAAACCTATTCAGTGGAGAACCTCCGAGACCAAAACCAGCAGGGAAATGTAGAAGAAAAATTTAATTCTAAAAGCTCTTTCAATTAACAGCTGAATAATTTATTCAGTTAACTTGGCCTCTTTTTGCTTACAAAATAACCACATTCTCATTATAGTTTCCTTCTATTTATTCATTATTTGAGCTGTTGTTTTTAAAGAAATTCTGGTTGATCAGCGTTCAGGGCAATTCACAGCCTACACTGCATAGACTCTGTGTTTTGCTTGACCAGATGAGCTGCACAGCATCACTTTTTTCGTCCTAATGGGTGAAAGCATAAGCACTTCTCAGCTGAACAGCAGCACATGTACTTTAAAGTACACAGTATCAACAACACCTAACTGGAACATTCAATCCAAGATAAGAGCAACCCTTTTATAATGAAAAATAAAATAAAATTACAAAAAAAAAAAAAAAAAGAAAAAAGAAAAATCAGCCTCCAAGATGAGCTAGACCATAGAAAGGCCCTGTAAAAATAGTATGAGGACAAACTCAAGCAAGCCTCTTCACACACTCTTCTTGTGCTGATGGTAATGTGAAATTTCAGAATTAGTCAGCACTGGTTCCTGCTCTGAGTTTCAGTCTGCAAAGCACTTACCTGAGTTGACCACAGGTTCAGCTGCTTGAGTGAAGGCAGTTTAATGAGGTGCTCAGCACAAGCACTTGTCACATTGGTAAAGGCCAGGCTGAGGTTTTCCAAATTTCCAAAAGATCCCGAGCTTAGCAAGCGGGCCAGGTCTGCATCCTGAAAGCAAACAGATTGATAAGCAAGATTATTGACTCCTCAGCCTGCAATCATCTGCAGTGGTGTCACTGATACTGTTAACCAGCAAGAGTTGCACAATTATACCACTTGTTTACAGTAACAGAGAACCACATAGAGAAGTTTCTGTTTGTTTGGCAAGCGGCTGGGCTCTTGTGGCAGCGTTGCTTCACACACCCTGGGAAAAATGTATCCAGACATTAGGACAAAAATTTGCTTTGCGTGTGTATCCTTATGAGACACGAAGGCCTCAGTGTCAGAACAAACGTCAAAGATGGGTCTTCTAACTCAGTGAAGATTTCACTACAAGCTCTAGATCCAAACTGTGCTCAGGACCGCTACCTGGCCTCAGTGAAGTTACTCTGGGTTTACACCAGGCTTAACTGCAACAGTGATGAGTCTCTTTCAGACTTTCACGTCTAAGATCCAGAACTGGACATTGTGAAGCCTGCTTTTTTAACGCAAAATTCTGTCCCCAAATCTACCATTAGATCCTACTGTACATTCCAAATCTGCGCACCGGTATAAATCTGACAGTCTGATGCTTGTACTGGCGTTGGAAACTGCTGCACAGGCCCAAGAGCAGAAATGTGCCCTTACTTGTGTAAACTCCAGTTGTGTTGACAGAGCAAGCGGAATGGCTCCCCTCTCGACTGACCAAAACCACTGTGCCACATGGCAAACATAAATCAAATGTTTAAATATGGAAAGAGAAAGCTTGTTTTTCTATTGACATGATTAACTTACTGTGGACTTGGATGGCAGTGTTAACCTTGTGGGACCACCTTTTCTTTGCTGTAAGAGAGAAGATATTTTGGTCAAACAAGTTGCCATTCTACATTTCAGACCAACTGAAGTACAGCAAGCTCTTCACTACAGCAAACCCTGCTCCGATTTCAAAGCTCCCTGCCAGCCCTTCCACCTCTTCCCTGCTTTTTCTGCACTGACAGATTTTTTTCTGAGTGTGCTAGATGCAGGCCTGTTGCTACCCAGGGGACATCCACTAACCGCAGCTAGTGGTCTTCGTGCCATGGGTCAGCGTTTCGTCTGATTCAGCCTGCCATCATTTGGTTACTTTCACTTTAAAGTAAACAGCCTTAAAGTGCTGGACTAGGATAGCAAAGGGGGTGACACTGCGCAGCTGATAAAATCATTTGTTTGCCTTCAAAAAAAGCATATGCTTTTCAGGCTGGTAGCAGGGGTTAAGGAAAATAAATGTAAATGTGAAAGAGGAAGATTGTGGGTCTGTTTGCATAGGAGAAAAAGTGCTAATAAGAGCAGATCTACCTTCAATTTGTAGATCCTGTCTTTAAAATCAGAAAAAAAATCTTTTTCTCATAGGCTCTAGCTCTGAGAACTAGACCTACAGACCATCTCAGTGAAATGTTGTGAATGTCAAAGCATTAAGAAATGCTGGCCAGCACTAGAACCATTTGCTCCTCATATGTCAAAAGGTGGCAGAGTTTGACAAGCTGACTTGTAAGATCTTAAGACAGCAGGATTTCACCTTTATTCTTTCACACAGATTCTAAGCAGGTTATTGAATATCATTCATAAACATAGTATGGGATTAGACACATCAGTAAATATCACACAGTATATATATTCACAGTAAAATCCTCCAAATACTGCTCCCATCCTGTTGTTAACTGGGAATTTCACACCCTGCTTGTCTTTCTTTTGTACCTCCATTTCTGGAGAGTACAGACCACAATGTGCTATGGCAATACTGCATGCAGGGCGACATACCAGCTCTTTTAACTCCCTCTGCCTGTCACACAGCTGTTCATACATTCTCTTTCCCACGTCTGTGCTTTCCAGGGTAGAGATGATCTGGAGCTGGGTGTCGTTATTGTCGATGATGTTGTATTCCAGCATCAAACACAAAATCTAGCAGCAGAATGAAAGAAGAGTGGTCACTGCAGTGCTTACATTCAATTTCTTCCAAATATCCTAATTACACTGGGCATGCTAGTTTAAATTACTGGGTAAGTTTTTAGAGCATGCATTATGCAGGCTAGATTAGAGGACCTTAGCAACATTTACTGACCTTCCAACACAAGAAACCAATTTTTTATTTGTAAAGAATGACCTCTAATCTCTGAAAGTCAGCCTATCTAGCCTGTCTTCCACTAGCGCTCATCCCTTCTGACTGAGAGGTGCAATTACTTTGCATCAGTCCTGGAAGATGGCTTCACGCCACAGCCCTCTTCCGAACAGGTACAATCGATCCAGTATTTCCCAGGTACACCAGCTAGACTGCAGATTGGCAGGCGTGGGACATTACACGTGAGCAGCGGAGCCAAGCAGTTCCCTACGTGCTGGATTTTCTGTCCCGAAGTGCTGGGGTTTCTGTGCAAGCAGAATGCGTGTGAAGGTATCCAGTTTATGAGGCAGGATGGGGAAAGGCCAGAGAGGCTCGGGCAGAAGGTGACACTGGGAGCTTGCAGCTGAGGCCAGGACACCCTCCATCTCATTGGGAACACGCCTGACTCCCCCCTGGGCGAGGGGCTGCCAGGAGCAAGTTAGACACCGGGGGATGATTCCAGGGGGTCATCTGGGCTTAGGACACAAGCTGCCCCCTCCATGCTGCCTTTCCTTTTCAGCTACATATCATGCCATTGCAATTAAAATGCAAAGTTTTTACTCCTTCCATAATTTTAATTATTTTTAATGAAAAAAAAATCAAGCACTATTATATTCAAATTCATGCGGCACACTCTTTTATTTACTGGATTAAATTAGCATGCACAGATCTAAGTCAATGAAAAATTGTAACTCCTTCCACCTATTTAACCACCCTCTATTTCCATTTAAAATATATGATGACATTTCTCAAGGAACTTCTCTAAAGAAACCCAGAAAAATATGTACAAACTATTAGGGCAACAAAAATAACCAATCATAAGCACAAAAAAATGTGTATTAATGCAAGTAAATAAGGTTTTGTAAACGCACTTTTTGTGCATCAGGCATTTAGTAATGGAAAAGCCTTGTGGTTCTGAATTCTGACCCCTTGCCACAGCCTATACCATCATGGCCATTTATTTCCCATCTTAGCCTCTCCAACTGAACTACAGCAAACAATCTCTCTCTCCAAAAATTCTTGCACCCGTTTTTCATGTAATTCACAGTCGTATCTGCAGAACAATATTCCGTTCCACTTAATCAAGAGAAACACAACTGCCCACACCCACAACTGCTGGTGTTTGATGCAACACAAACCTGAACTCAGCTTCTCTAGTACCACTAGATCTAATTCTGGGAAAGGCAGCGTGAAAGGGAATCTGAATACCGCTCGTAAACCTGTATCACTACATATGTTTAGGGCTTACCTCTACCATCGTCTGGTTACCCCTCAAAGCCAGTAGCATGCAAGGTCCTAATTTATTTTCAGCCAGTGAAAGCAGGAACTTCTTTGTTTTATAGCAGGATCCCATTAAAATATGAACCTATTTGAGAAACAGAGCTAAAATTAGAGGTGTAAGCCCAAGAAACACATATGCCTCGGGAAGGGACATTGTTACGCAGTCAAACAAATGCAGGTATTTGCAACAAACCTAAAGAAAAGGAGGCCCTCATTACGATTATGGCTGCAGTCTCTCAACAGCTTCATTGCTGACTGGAGGTGACTTTTTGAAAAAGGTGATGCCTAGTGAGATCTGAGGGAGCGGGCAGTTTTCCTCCATAAAGGAGCTCAGCTGACAGCCCAGAGGCCTGATACAGGCTCCCCAGGAAACATCAGAGCAGCTGTGCAATTGCCCCCATCCCTAGTAACATGATGAACCCAGCCCCAGGGGAACCACAGGAGATTTTGCTTTCGCATCTGTTTGCGGTTCAGTTTCTCTAGAAATGCCAGCTGGTGAGCAAGGGTTGTGTGGGACGGATGTCTAGGTAAAAGGCAGTGGTACTGGCAGTCTGCTGGCTGAACACTAGCCTTGGTTAAGGGGTGGTGACAGACAAAATCACCTGTTCAGAATGAACAGACAGGAGCTGACTGGGAAAAGGAGGAGTGCCTTAAGAAAATACAGCAGTCCTGAGCCCTAAGTCAGAGACGATTTCATGTGCTTTCATGCTCTTGGGTTATTATCTTGCTTTCCCTTTTGCTCAGTTTTCCCTGAAAGGAAAGAAATGCTGAGTACACCGCCTGAGTAAGACTCCTTCGAGTCCACTAGCTGACAAAAGTGTCCTGCAGACTCTCTCCTAGCTCCAGAAAGCATCGGATGATATCATAGTAACACCTACAGCAGAAATGTAAAGCCACTTGTACAAATCAAATATAAGAGTCTCTTCTCACAAAAGAGGTTGGCAATATTCTTTCCCATTTAAAAGCCCTAGAGATTAGCCGCAGAATTTTGGGTTCCTAGCTGAAAGTCCTATTTTATGGCCCAGACGGCTGATTCACCAGCTTGCTGGCAGAGCACTATGTGACAATTTGTAGTTTCCAATGACCTGGGAAGTAAGAGCTCCATTATGTAGACTCAACAGCAGTACTACTCCACAGTAAACTTGTAAATATGTTCTGTGGTCCCCCTGGTTCATGGTATTGCCTGGACTACATTCAATACTGCTGAAAATATCACAACCATGCCATGATAGCGTCAATTCTATGTGGATCATGTGCTATCACGCAATTCTTCTTCCTCATGGCTTCATTACCAGCAAGGCCTTTAGAAAAACACAAAATCTGTTTTTCTTAAGTATCCATCAGCTCAGATGGCCTTTAAAAACAGTAAGCTTCAAGCCAAAAAGGATTTCATTTCATGCAGTTATCATTAAGCTTTTTTGGAGGTTTTCTTGAGCGATGGAAAATACTGACACTAACACTAATGTAAGGTCCATCTCAGAACAGGATGTTTTTCAAACTTTATGGTTAGTCATTAGCAGCTCTTTAAGTATTTATCAACATCCTTGCAAAGGGCACAGAGTACTGCATATTAATGTGTGTTAGCATTGTGCTTTCTCATGCATGCCATCTCCTGATGCTCATAAATATCTTGGACCACAAAAGCTCTCAGGAGAAATGATAGAGTTCTGAAGAAATTTTCTTTTCAAACATAAAAAGACATAGAATCACTGAAAAGGGATGAAACCTTTTGTGAACAGTCTTTGTCCATTATCTGTTTCAGAGGTATCTGATCCGTCTGAATGTAAGTTAAGAGTATAGACAGACATGCATGTTCTTTATGTCCCAAAACGTTCAGCACGTGGGAGATGCACAAAGCGTAGATCCCCCTGACTGTCACTTCACTGTATACCCAACAGCCAACTTCAACAAATGTTTTTCCCCTTACCAGGGAAAGGAAGTAATATCATTTCCATCTTACTTGCTATACGGAGAATTAAGACACAGTGAGACTTACGTGACTTGACCCAGGTTGCACAGGAAAACAGTGCCAGCATCAGTGATTAAAACCTGTTATTTTCTGTCTAGTCCCTCTAAGAGTTACAAAAGAAATAACTGTGGGAAATGGAATGCTGGTTTCTAATTATACCTCCCCACAACAATGCAATTGGGCAGAGAAACTGCTAACACATTTTTATATCTATCTATCCATCCTTTGATTAATTCAATGTTACTGTTGTTTTTAAATTCCAGGGTAGCCTATAGATGAAAAGTATAGATGTGGACGTGTAGAACAGTCTGTCTCCCGTGTCTGCCAGTATTCCATATTCTCTGGGGGAGTTTTTTATACAGACACACAAACACACATATTTTTAAATACAAAAATACATACATACATATGCACACACATACACACATGCATGGTTTTGTGCATTATGTCACCAGTGAAAAAACACACCAAAGTTCAAAAAGAGAAAGCTAACACGTTAACCAAATTGTGACTGCAAGGAAATTCAACGGATTTGGTGATACAAAGATTTAGATTTCCTGGTCAACACTTCTGGTTAACAGAACCATGATGTTGATAATTTTTTGACAAAAGCAAGTGAATCTTGTTACTGCTAACTACGCATTAGCTACTTACTGCAAAGAAGTTACTAAACTCACATTATTGCAGACACGTACCATACTGGCAAACAGTTCTCCATCATCATCACATGCCACTCCTCCGGGGCTGTAGAGCTGGAACCAGCCGTCTTTGCCAGCCCGCACACTCAGCAAACATGAGTGGACCTGCCAAAAAAATGAAGACGTTGGGAAGGTTACAGTTCCTGCCAATAATCACCAGCGTCTCCCGCACTGGGCCAAAGGAAGCAACTCTGCAAATTCGGGGACCGCTGGAAATTTCATGGTTAATATTCCAATCTACAAAGCTGCAGGCAAGTCTGCACTCACAGAATCCATTTTTTCAGTATAAACAAGGAGGGAAGCTGTATCATCGCTAATTGCATGGCCCTTTTCATTCCCTTTACACAAATCAAACACAAAATGGCTCTAATCTAGAACAGCTCCTTTCACTTGGAAAAAAATACCAACCAAAAAAAAAACAAAACAAAAAAAGACTCAAATTTCTGAGCTTCTGCCATTTTCCCCCCATCCTCCCAGCATGTGTGTCTATACTTCTGATGTGATCTGCATACCAAATGCAGTGGCTGATGGCTTGCTCATTCCAATCATTAAAAATTCCTATTACTCCTGCTGTAATAAAACTTGACCAGAGTCGGGGTGAAGGAAGTCCACAAGGAAAATTCAACAGGGATACGTAAGACAGAAGTTGCACAGAAGAACTGGCACCAGTGAGCAACCATTAGTCTAAATTTGGCCCACTGTAGAGATTACTATATCTAGTCCCACAGTTTAACAGAGGAGTCATAATTAAGCTTTTTTTTTTTTTTTCCTTTTTCTTTTTTCCCTTGAAGAGATAGACATTCTATTTCAATTTTTGAGGCGTGTAGGGGGTAGGTAAAGTCCATGCTCTTTCCTCTGGGCACATAACACTAGTGACAGACAAAATCCTGGTGCCATTCTAAGACAAGAAGGTCTCTCTTATCCGACACAGATGACTACCGCTCATAAAGGCTAAAACCATGAAAATCAGGAGCTCTGGGCAATGATGATGACGACACAGCCTCCCCACCCACAGTTTGGGGGAGCTTTCCTCCCTTTACGCCAACACCAAAAATTAATGAGGATGAGAGGTTCCCTCTGACTCAGCCGAAGCTGATGATGTTGAACAAGCTACACGTGCAGCTGTGAAGCAGTCAGCCACCACGAGGCTACAGCTACACACTCATTCCAGTAACACACCTCCCACCCCCTTTCTCCTGCTAATTCGGGAGAATTATGGTCATTTGCACACAACGTAACTCAAACACAGCTAAATAAAACCTGTTATTTTGTAAGCTGTACGAACCCATGGATTTTGCTTCCATTTTTTTTGTACGGAAGATGAAAAGCTGGGAGAGATTCAACATACTGGGAAAATCTTGCTGATTGCAGTTTACTGCGGAGCAAGGACATCAACTGATGCCCAGCAAGGAGGTCACAACACATGTTTATACATAAGGCAAGAAACCATCCATACTAAGACTGTGTGCCCTGAGTGGCTGTTACTCCCTAAGAGACTTAAGCGCAGCAAAACTACACCATGTTTTGAAACAAACTACTTAAAGAGAGATCTTCTGAACAAGTATACTTGCAATCCCTCCAATTAATACTCTGTGTAAACTGGCAATAAACTCACTTCTTGCCTCGGGTCTTCTGCAAATCTCTGAATCACGTATTTCAGCTCCCTGAAAAAAAAGTTGAAAGGACAAGAATAAGTAGTTGCTAGTTGCAGTATTCACACAAGTGTCACATTTCTCTTGGATTACACTTTAAACGATATATATTCATGCACTTTAGAGAGAAACAAGTTGAACTGCTTCCACAGGAAGCAAATATGAGGTCTAAAAGTGATTGCCAAGGACAGTGTCTATTCACAATAGTCTAGAAAAGCTTTCAGAGATGTGCAGTGACGAACTGGTTTGTAAATTCTATCAGCATCCAGTGTCTTTAGTCCTTGGGGTCCTGCCATCACAGTAAATTACAAAGAAAACTACATCTTTTTATTGCTAACAGAACATGCTCACAGCCCCTCACAGACAGAAAACATTAGAGGCACAATATTGAATAATGCATCATTGTTATTATTGAGTAGTACAAGTATTTTAAGTAATTACCCCCTTTAATAAAACAAACAAGCCCCACAAACTTACTTTGTGAATTTCTCATGTGCAAGAGCCCTGAAATTTAAAACAGAAGAATATGAGGATTTGGGAAGGGGGGGTGGGAACCAAACCAACCCAGTTCTTTCCAGATAATAAAAGGATTTGCTAAGCAACTGCAGCACACAAGACAAAAAGAACAATCTTTCCAAAAAAGACCAGGCAAGGTCTCCTTCATTAATCTAGGGGAGGGGTGGGAAATGGGGGGGGGGAGAGAATCACTTGGAACAAATCTTGTAGCTCTGAGTCCTGTCTTAGACAAGGCTCTGACTAACGTCAGTGGGAGCTTTGGGGCAGAAGAAAGTAAGACAGACTTACAATACAGCTATATAATTAAAACCAGAATTTTGGCTACCTCCAAGAGCCAGGTGAATTCTTTAATTGCAATGCAATTAAGGTGCGGTCACAACTAATTAACACCATACATCAGCAAAGCAATTAATGGTCATTTTGTGAAGAGCCTTGCATCATGGTATGGTTTACACCTCCCCCAGGACTCACGTTTGACTTAGGTAAGTGATGTCTCTGTTGCCTATCTCAAAGCTCTTGCTGTAGCCCAGGTAACCTGGCACGGAGGATTAGACCTCTCTGATTCAAGACATCAGGTCATTAGGGGATGTGATAAGCTAGCAAATTGTACAATTACAGGTTGTAATGTTTGTCCGTGGAGGTCTGCATTTTATAAACACTACTGCTCATTAATAGGTTTCCGAGGGAGCTTGGCTGATCCGTAGGGTAGCTTCTTCATTTAATGCAAAATACAAATGATACGAGTCTCTGTGACGCCAGTAAAGCATCCTCCTCCACTAAATCTCTTACTTTACTCTCCTCCTCACCAGCTTTCCTTCCTTTCTTGTCTGCCTGTCTCTAGTTAACCATTTTTCTTTTCAGCATCATCTTGGAGAAATGGGGAAGAAAGATGAAGATGGGGAAGTCTTTGCATCCCTCTGCATCAGCCAAAATCAACTCTAGATTCTAAATCAATACCAGAAGCACAAAGCTCCTGTTACCATCAGTTTTTAGCTGACATTACATTTCCCCATAAAACAACATGAACAAGAATAACCCAGTAAATACTAAGACAGTGCAAACTTACTCCTTGGGAAATGGGATAGGTTGAAGCAAGCTGGCCAGTGCTGGTCTCCAGTCATCATAGTCTGACCTGAAAAACGAACATTTTATTAATAAGATACCAAGTATTGAATATGGTTTGTCAACAGGTAGTTTAAGGAGTCAAAAGCTTTTTACTGCAGGCACCAACAACCCTTCTGTTTTACTGAGACATTCTAAAGATCTATGGTGACATTTCCCTTTCCATTTTCAACACATTCTCCACTGAGGCACAATAAATCTGGTATTTACAATGACCTACAGAGAGGTCTTCTTTGTGTCAACTTAAAGACATTTGCTATTTATGAAACCTGTTGACATTTAATCACTAAGTAATACTTTCATCTAAGTTGGTACAGCAATTACCAGGCCATCGCTATTTACAGCTCTGCTCTGCATTTAATTGGAATTCCTTTTTATTTCTATAAGACATAAGCTCATTTGTAAAAACAGACACCCCTTTCCCCTCCCCTGAATTTTTGACTGTGGCACAAAAGAATGGGTCAGTTTAAACCCTACAGAGCTCTTAGCTTATGAGGAAAGAGACTACAGAAGGAAGCACTGTCAAAATTATTAAGAGTGAAGGAGGACAGATGAGGATAATCACAGCTGAGAGCTCAGGCCAGTGGACCCTGTAAGAAGTGTCTCCTCTCTGTTGTCTGAGCACCACAGATCCCAGCTGATGCATTTTGTTTTCATCTCTGCAGTCAATATGCAGAACTGTCCTTCTATGAGGAGCCATCCATAAGGGGATACTCACGTGAACGAGAATAAAGAGAACGTTTTGCTTTACAGCATGCACTGGTCAGTGCAAACTAATCTGCAGCGTATCATCTCAATCTACCTGCAAAATGCCAGCTGCTTGAGCACACGTGGTGAAGCAGGTACGGCTTCTCATGTAGGAATGGCACTTTGCACGCTGCCGCCCCTCTCCTTCAAATGATCTCAAACATTTAGTGACTCGTTAGCGCTAACTAACTGCTGTACCAATGCACTGCGCAGAGGGTACAATCATTGCAACATGGATGAAGGGAAGAACACAGAGGATAAGCGCATTTGGCAAATTATCACCAGAACAGGGCACCGAACCCACTAGCCAAAGCCCAGATCCCGGCGCTGCCTGCTAGGCCACTCCTACTCCAATTAATACCAATGAGTAGACACAGAAGTAAACATACTAAACCTCATATAGGGTGAAACACCTTGGGATGTCTGCAGAAGACAGTGTAGAAGAGCCTACAATCTCCCCTTACTGCTGTTACCCTTTGGATTTGAGTTTTAAAAGCCAGATTATTGGCTGCAGCTTACTGCAAACTTGGCACAGAAGTATGGTGTTTCTTTAGGAAGGAACGAAGTGTAATGTTCTCAAATGGACAGTATCTACTGATAGCATTAGAAACAGACAACATATGCACAGGAAGCGTTCCAAAATAATGCAATTTTTGCAAAGCGAAGGTTCTAGCCCAGAAAAATTGAAAATGCATGCATTTCCAAAAGTCTCATCCATTTTTTTGAACCACATAAACCAGAGATTTCCATAAACTAATTAATACAAATGACAGTCCACAAAGGCATGTTTATGGACACAAAGAAAACATACGTGCGTGAGCAGGGTATTCTTAAGAAGCAACATGCAGAGAAATTCTAATTGGAGGGACAATCATGATGTAGAAATCCACCAGGGAGGCAGTCATCACTTGCCCAAGAGTAGTATGAGTTCAGGTTACAAACATATATAATACCTCACGCAAGTAACCAATCCACAAGAACAACTGTGATCTGATAGTAGCTTAACATATTAAAAAACAGATGACTGTCGTACAAAAGCACTGTGGGATGGGTTACTAGCTCTTCTTCCATACTGCTGTGCAAAACTTCCAAGTTCAATACGGACACTTTTCTTTCCCATGACAGGTGCAACCTAGCACAAACCTGAATGCCTGTAATTTCGGTAGGCAACCTCAGCAAGCAGTCCTGCCCTTTTCATGGGTACATTACCAGATAATCTTAGCACGTACTTTCCAGTCATTTCTTGAAATCCCTCTACCAAGAGGCCAAGAACCACAACGTCAGGTTTTGTTCAAGGAGATGTCTCCTCCCCCACTTGCAGTTGTTACACAACCATAAAAGCACTCAGGTACAAAGCTGGGGCTTAAAGGCAGGCAGTTCAGCAACTGAGGTGACACTGACCAGGCAAAAATCTCAGTGCTGGTTCTCTTCAAAACACCAAACAAATAACATTTGAGAGTGTTGGCTATGTCCCCTAATAGATACAATTTGTTTATTTTCCTCGTTATCTTTAGCGTTTGAGGCATGAAGCATAGTGCATGTGAAGCTACAGTAATCCAAAAAACGAAACCTCATGTCCACGCCAGTAGCGCTAGAAGCCATTGAGCCTAACTTTCTCCTCCATCAAGAATTCTGTTCTCTGGTCTAAATTAGGGGCGACTCTGAGATAAGGGGTGTTACACTAACCTAAAGCGAGCATGAGTCCATTGCAGATAGAGCACTTTGTGATCACCCATTCACAAGGTTCTTTCCAGAAACAAAAACCCCTTATGTGCTTAGACACTAAACAAGTAAGAGAGGTGGGCCTGGACAAACCTCATGAGGTTCAACAAGGACAAATGCAAGGTCCTGCACCCAGGTTGGAGCAACCCCCAGTGTCAATACAGGCTGGGGGATGTAGGGATCGAGAGCAGCCCTGAGGGGAAGGACTTGGGGGTACTGGTGGATGAAAAGCTGAACATGAGCCGGCAATGTGCACTCACAGCCCAGAAGGCCAACCGTATCCTGGGCTGCATCCAAAGAAGCATGGCCAGCAGGTCGAGGGAGGTGATTCTGCCCCTCTGCTCCGCTCTGGTGAGATCCCACCTGCAGTGCTGCCTCCAGCTCTGGGGCCCCCAACACAAGAAGGACATGGACCTGCTGGAGCAGGTCCAGAGGAGGGCTACAAAAATGGTCAAAGGGCTGGAGCAGCTCTCCTATGAAGACAGGCTGAGAGAGTTGGGCTTGTTCAGCCTGGAGAAGAGAAGGCTCTGGGGAGACCTTATTGCAGACTTCCAGTACTTAAAAAGAGCTTATAAGAAAGATGGGGACAAACTTTTTAGCAGGGCCTGTTGCAATGGGACAAGGGATAATGGTTTTAAACTAGAAGAGGGGAGATACAGACTAGACATAAGGAAGAAGTTTTTCACAATGAGGGTGGTGAGGCACTGGCACAGGTTGCCCAGAGAGGTGGCAGATGCCCCATCCCTGGAAACATTCCAGGTCAGGCTGGACGGGGCTCTGGGCAACCTGATCTAGTTGAAGATGTCCCTGCTCACTGCAGGGGGGTTGGACTAGATACCTTTAAAGGTGCCTTCTAACCCAAACTGTTCTATGATTCTATGACAAACTTTGTTTAGTGCCTCAGAACAGCAAGACGCAAGGCAGGACTTCATTACAAGGAGTTGTTTTTCCACTTTGTCTGTGTAAAGTGAATATTGTGAAACACCTGAGGATGAGGCTTGTCATGTAAATGGCACCTCGAAGATGAGCTCTCTGGGTTCTTTTAACAAAGCTTTGATTAATTAAGGCTCTCTACAAGACTATTTGTTGTTTCTGACCTACGGACAAATTGAATAGATCAGTGACGCAGAACTCTGACCTGTGTTCAGATTCATCGGAAAGTCTCTTGTTTACCTACCAGGCCTCTGCAGGAGACAGACGATGCAATGTATCTATAGCTGCAGCCATGAGAAGTGCCAGAGGTCTCTGATCCACACAACCTGGGTTTCACCATGTTTGTTAGGTGTGAGAACATAGTCCAGACCACAAGAAGCAGTCTGACTTGGAGCTGGCACCATACTTCCACTGAAACATCCATCTCTCTACTCAGGATGTTGTGTGCTCCTCCTGTTACCATTTACATCCCCAGAAGCAGTCAGTCCTGCAGTGCTGTCCTCTTGGGATCACTGCTTTGCCCAAGCCTCCACTCACCCTCCACATCACAGCCCCACTTCTCGCAAGCGACCTCTGGGTGCAGCCTGAACACTGGCCCTGGAGAGCTCATGCATGGACCTCAGCGCCTGCGCTTGCGTCCTCAAAGAACTGACAAGTCTAATGAGCAGTCTTTTTTCTTTCTTTCTCTCTCTCTCTTTTTTTTTTTTTTTTTTTTTTTTTAAATATACATACCCTTTGGAAATTCCTACTAAACCAGTACCTGATTTTACTCTAAAAATGACACGTTTTTATTGGTAGATGCAAACAACTTTAAGAGCAGATTTTTAGCAGGAGAGACCCGAAAGTCAAAAGGCCGAGTTAGGAAATTCAAAGGTGTTAAAGGTGTTTCACATCACATGAGATACAGCACCTACAAATCTTTCCTAACAGAAGCTTAAAAGCTGAGACCCACTTGGAGGCTTAGTTCCCGTGGTATCTCGGGTTAACTGTTACACCACTAAAATTCCTCCTTGAGCAATCTGGAGAGTTGTGATTAGTAATAATGTGAACCAATCAATTTTTCATGGGTGATCTTCAAAGGAAATTGCAAGAGGAAGAAAAAAAGCTGCTTTGTAATAGACTAAGACCGAGTGAAACACTGCACACAGAATTGGACAGTATCACTCTCTGACTTTTCTTGAAGCTGGGAGTTACGTATGGCATTCATTCGCAGAGCAGGTCTGTGAGTGAAAATAAACCATAGCCTGTTTTCCTAGGAGGAGAAGAAAGAAAGAAAACCGTCTCCTATGAAATATAGAGAGTTTGGTCACATGAGTGGGACCTGAACATAAAATCTACACAACCTGTAATCCCTTCAATCTGAGCTACGAAACATGAAACAAACATAGCACAAGAATAAAACTAAACTACTTATTAAAAGCCTACGGTGTTTCTCCTCCTCCCACCTATTCCCTTTTCAAAAACATTTTCCTTCTGTCTGTGCTCATCTCATCTGCACTCTTCTTTCCTTTCAGACAGTTGCTTTTTTCTTTTTTTTTCTTTTTTTTCTTTTTTTTTTTTTTTAGTCTATTCAAAGCTCTAACACAAGACAGAAGTGTTTGAAGCAGGGAAAGAAAGGGAGATAGATTAGCTCTGGCTGCAGTTAACAACCACCACGATGAGCCAGACAAAGAGGCCGTGCCAGGAGGAGGAGGGAGCACAGAGCCACGGGAGAACTCGGGAGAGCGCCTATGACCAACTCCCTTTGGAGCTCTTCAAAGGCCGCTGGGCTGAACGCTCATGCTCATCACACAGCTTAAATCCCAGGACTGGCCTTATAAAAGCAGAGGGGGAGAAAGACCCTCTGACGTACTCACTGGCTCTGATTTTTGCAGGATTTGCAATTTTAGGTGAGTAGCACAGCGGTCACCTGCAGCCCGATGTGTGGGCTCCTGGGCAGTGTGTGCCAGGCTGGAGGTCAGGGTGCCACGCGGGCGAAGGCTGTCAGAGCAGTCACCTGCTACCGCACACAGCTTTACTTACCCACAAACCTTTTTTATGGGATTGGCCAGAACATTGGCCAACCATAATAATTAAATAATCCCCGACTGCAGTGACTTTGCCTTTGGGCCATCGTCGCTATTGGCCTGCCAACATAATGCATTTTCCTTCCCTGGGATCACCTTTCACCAAAATGAAAACCTGCCCATATGTCATGTGCGGCACAAACAATCCAAAACATATTAGCAGCCCAGGGCAACCCTGATAAACATGATATAAGAGAATCCACTTGGGATATTCAGAGCATGCCACTGACCTATTGGGGAATGCACAGAAGGCAGGGGAAGCTCCAGTGGGTGCTTGCATTTGGAAAGCTGTCGGTCTTATCACCAAGAGACTGCAAGCCCCGAGTCCTCTGTTTTTAGAGGATACTGAAGAGACAAGGAGCAACTACTTGGAAGTAGCTTGTTTCTCCAGGCTGAGCAGCCTGACAAGATTAAAAATCTTTTAGGTAACTCTTCTGTTATCAGATAATAATAAGATGACCAGGCCCCCCAGACATGTACCTTATCCCTTCTTTCCCTGGCTCTAGGTCCAACTCCTCTGCTTTGTATGACACAAGGTTTAGCTCAGGGCTCCAGGGCAGGCTGAGAAAAAGCCCCATCAGATCCCCTGTCATATAAGGCACAAGCTTGCTATCTGCAAAACAGTAAGGTGCCTTTTCATGTTCAGCCTTCTTTTCAGCTGGGCTTGTTTGTCTTTTCAAAAGAAGAAAATTTAGCACCACTGAAAGGCCCTAGAAAGGTCTGCCCTGGCTGCTGAGAACAGAAAAGGCCTCCACTGCTCACAGCTGGCATGGAAGCATCAGGAAACAGCAATGCAAGTTTGCCCAAAGGAGCCGACTCTACGCTGGTCACACAAGCCCCAGAGAGGGGTACAAGTGTTTGGGCATCTGGAAGGACCCTTGCCACTACAGGCAGCCATGGAAACAAAAAAATAACACGGATGAAGGCCGACAGCTTACGATACAACATCATGACAGCCACAGCCTCCCTAAGAGGTGTCTATTCTTGCAGCCAGTTTGGTTTGCTATTTGTTGATCTGGATTTCACTACAGACACAGTTTAAGTGTTCCCCCATACGCTGGGTGTTGCCAGAGGAATCAGTGGGGTCCTTCAGGTGACACACAGACTTTGAAGTTATCCAGTCCAAGGAAGAGGACACACAGCCCCTTTTACTGCAAATTCCTCTAACCACAGTTGTGCTGTTCAAGCACTAGTTTGGCTGTACAAGAAATTCTCTAATGCATGGAAACATTAACATGCAAGTAGGAGCTGGACAACGCTAAGCAGCTCTCAGAGCCTCTAATTTAATATGATGAACAGAAAGATTTCAATTAATTTAGTGCATTTTCTACGCACCAGTTTAAGACTTGCAGCATTCAGGAGGCACTGACTGGCATCAATAACACTATCAGAGTCCAGAATGAGTTGGAGAATATTGACACAGAAGTTTGATCCACTTTTGAGTGCAGGATAAAAATACCTCATGTTCCACTAGAGACTGTGTCTCCTTTTAAATCTGCCCAGACTTTGGGTCATCTGCCAACATCTTTAAAACCATGATTTTCTGTTTTCCTTTAGTATGCAATAGTTGTGTTCTGTTACTCAATTACATTAGAAAAGGGGTCAAAGATGTTCTTGGTGCTATGATGACAGCCACACAGATGAACTTTCTAATCTGCACATTTAGCATTCTGTGCAAAAAGTGAGGTATTACAGTGATTATTAAATAATTCCTGTTACATTTTTATCAATATTAGAAGTGCATTTTTCTCCAAAAAAAGTAAGTATTGTGTAGGAGTTAGGTGAACAATAAAATGTCCTCTGCTGAAGATATTGTTAAGAATCCTTATTTGCTAGACTTTCAATAATTAAAATCTGCCCAAATAAATTACTCCCTGCTGCCCTAAGTTAATTATGTAAAAAAGATATCATTGTTGGTGACTCTCTTGTTTTGATGATGATATTGAGTCAGACACCTAAAAGAACAATTAAATTCAATGCTAAGCAACTTATTTATGTTTGGCTTACCACTGTTATTAATAAGAACATTATTTTAGTGACTGCCCGCTGAGAGCTCAGCTCCTGGATGGCAGTTGGTTTATAATTAATGTCTTCTTCCTACTGGCATGTTCTTCAACTCTCTTTCTTCATATTCATGGTTTTTCCAAGTACAGTAATAGCATTTAGTGCATCAGAAAGCCTTTGTTCAAGAAGAGTTTGAGCATGCAAGGAATCAGCATCACAACAGCACTATCTTTCATTTTTGTTAATAACTACTAGCCCTTCTACAGTGCATTTCCATCACTGGTTTCAGAGTTTAAAAAACAACATTCAAAATCTTTATCTATGTTTTATGGATAAGGAAACTCTGGCACAAAAAGAAGCAACTTATCTAAAACCTCCTAGTAAGCCAGTGGCAGAATCAGGAACAGAACTCATCTCTGCATTAATGCTTTCAGGTCCGAAAAAAATCAAGGGGTTAACAGGAACTGAAGGGAACCCAAATCAGTGGAGCTACAATATATACCAGCCATGGCTCTGCCTTAGAAACCGTCCTATATTCTCACAGGTTGTGATTTCTCAAGCAGGGCGTGGACTCTGACAAGGCAATCTGAGGAGAGTTGCACCAATTTTGTAGTATCGCTGGTTCTTCGCTATACACATCCTGTGGGTTTCACCCTTCAGAACTACCATTGTACAAGCTGAAAAAGCGCCCAAAGCTGTTCCACACCTACAACCTGTGCGATAACAATAACAAATACCCATTTTCACAGTTGCTATTGAAGAGCTTGATTTTTAAAAAGACAGCAAACACATAAAAAAAATACGTTATTTTAAGGTATGGAGTGGAATGAGAGTGCTTTGTGCAGGAAATTATATGGGAATTGAGACCTGGCATATCAAATGTTTAAAACATGGAGAGACTGGGAGGAAGAACATGCCCATTCGTGAATTTGTTTTTAAGTGTGTGTCAGCTGCATGATGAAACCAAAACCGTCAATGCTTAGTGAGTCAGCATCCGAGCCAGCATCAGGACTGAGAGAGTTCGTAGTGTTTATGGAAAACATCTAGAGTCAAGGGGACGGGAATAAATACACGATGTGTTTAATGTAGCATCTGGGTGCGTGAAGACTTAGAAGCCATGAGATGAAGCAAAGTCAGATGCTGTGTTTTTTTTAATGCAAACATTTTTAAATGCAGAAAAGGCTTGGCCAGGAGGGGGGGGAAAAATAAAATTAGACTTCAGCAACTTCCTGCTCAAGAATCTAATGGGAACAGTATCTCGGATTCACCTGTCCTGTCTCCAGTTCCGAGTGTGCACTTATGTATTTGTAAGCCAGCTCTGCAGTGAGGGAAAGAATTATGTTGAAAGTTGGTACTATGTATTTTGAAAAAAATGAAAATGTGGGACAAAACTTTTACAAAATCCTCCATCACAGCAGCTGGACTTCATTTAATTCCTCGAGAGCATACACCCAGATTTGCATTTGACTTCAGTGTAGCCACATGCTCATGGTTTACAGCAGAGTCCAAATTTCACCCATTGTTTCTTGTATTCTAAAAAACTCATCTATAACTTCATTAAGCCTTACATTGTTTAAAAATAATTAATGTAGAAATATAGCAGTTTGCCCAAAGACATACTGTAACTCAGTAGCAGAGCTGGCTGTCAAAGTCAACAAAGTTGTTTTGGGTTGTTTTACTGTACTTCTATTATAAGCTTCCATTCTGCAGTCCACCTTTTGTGTTACTCCTTTTCATTTATTTACCCAGGAGAAAAACAAGCTTTTCCCAAAGAACTTTTTATTTTATATTCCTCTTGAAGATATTCAGAGGACTTGCCTCCCAGGAAACAACAGGGCCATCATTTTGTAAGGCTATTGGAGCGTTCGTTCACTAATGCAGGTCCACTGTACCAAAGCAACTGGTTGACAAATAGAGGCTCCACTCTAATGCAAGTAAAACTTCTACAAGCATGTGAAGGGAGAATACCTAAGTGAAAGACACTGACCTCATCCAACTCCTGCTGAAGCCAGGGGAGCAGCACTGCCTATCAACGCACACGCACTGAGCCTAGCACAGACCTGTCTTTTCTAGCTCTGTCTCGGGCAATCCCAAGAGCCCTGGAGGAGACAAATGGATTTTTTTTTTTTTTTTTTGGTGGGTAAGAACAAAACAGAAACCACTGGCAACAACATCTCATCTTCTGTAATATGCCTCAGGCTCACTGTACAAATAAGCTTTCCGTTTTCATCTTCCTAATGCTATTTTTAGAACATATTGGCAGTGCCAGATGTCTCTTTCAGAGGCTGGACTCTAGAGCTGGAGTTAGATTTATAACCATGTGCTTGCTGGCCACAGATGTTGAAGATGACAAGCCTGTGGGAAAAGCCCCCCATTGCTAAGATGACATTGTTCAAAAAGCTGTTTAAAATAGTTACTCACAGCATCTTGAGTATTTCAACATAACAGCCAAGGATCCTGTCTGCCTGGGCACTCAGCTCAATGCTCATGGTGCTGCAGGTAGGACTGACCATCAAGCAGTCAATCAGGTTGGGCTCGCTGTCATTGCCAACATTGGCTGTCATCTTCTGATTAGCTGTGTTGTTGCGCTCCACTTCCACGTGGATCTCACTTGAAGTGACAATAACTGGTTTGAGACGGGATTCAGTCAAGGTGGCCTCTTGAGAGACCAGGTCAGGACTTGTGTGAAGAAGGCGGAGAGGGAGATTAGGCTTTCGGTCACACTGCTGCTGGCAGCCATTCCGAATTTCCTTCAGGCTTGGCGAATTGTCTCGACTGAATTTTAAAAATAAACAAATAATTTCAATAGACAGACATAACAGCAGAGAGCAGGAGAGAGAGGGCAACACTGAGAAGCCAAGATCTTTTGCAATTTCCCACTGCGTTTCACCCCAGCCCACCGGATTGCTTACTCCTCTGTAATCGGATTACTGAAATCAATTAAAAACATTAAAAGGCTCCGATAGGACTGTTCTGCAGCCCCTATTCTACAAAGACTCAAGCTTTTCATTACTCTAATTGACACACCAGTGTAGTATAAAGGTGAACTTTCCCATCCAAGTTGTGCAAAGCTGTAACAGAATCCATGCCCAAGTATGTATCTGGCTACAGTACATGCCCAGACATTTGTCTGCAGCCTTCGCGTCTGGAATTTTTGTTGGACGCTAAGCAGCCCCTGTCCGTGCTCTACCATGAGGAAAATCAGATAGGCATAAACAAACAGGAAACATAGCAGAGGGGAACCCTCAGTGTCTACTGGAAACTGGCTCATGTGTCAAGAACTGCGGCATCTATTTTACAGTAAGTCAGGAATCAAAACTTTCCACAATAATGGAGACAGCGTTGTGAAACCAGCTCAGGTTCAAAGCTGTAGATACATAGGTATTTACACAAAACCCCTTCTTCAAGATCTCACCCTTCCCTTTGCTTTAGGTGTAACACACACTTCACGTGCCAGAAAGGGAGCAAAACAAGCACTGCTCCAGGTAGTGCTTAATTCCCAGAGACTCTTGTGGAGCACTCTCGTCTTCTGCTGGCCTATAAAAGCTGGTTAGGGCTGCAGTCTGCCTTAGAGGAATATCTCAACAGTGGCCAAGATCAGCACGCAACTGGCTGTTGAGCTTCATCCTGGAAGTTACTGCAGCTTACAGTACTTCTGTACTGGGAACTGCCGAGCTCCTTGCATCGCCAGCACTGCCCCCATTTTCAAGCACGGGAGCCAAAGATGTGCAATAACAGATTGCCACGCTCGCTGCCTCAAAGCATGCCACAGTGAGCATAAGTGAATGAAGGTTCAGCATCTTTCAGGTTTTCAAGCACACAAAGTGTAACAAATATAGTCACGTATTTACAAAAACACGCACGTGATTGACCAGAACTCCCACATGTAACGCTAGCAATGAGCAGAGTGAGAACGAAGACACGCTCTCACATACCCACATCCATGCTCACACTGATCTTGTTTACAGATGCCATGGATCTGGAAGTGAGTAACATGCGGTCAGCTGGGAATTCATACTGACCTGTTGATAAATTCCTCATAACACGAATAAATGGCTGCTAAGCAGACAGCTACAAGATTTGGCAGGACCCTGGGATGGGGGCATTGTCCAGTTGGACCATGCATGCTGAAAAACAAAAACGAAGATGACATCATTGTGAGGAAGATTTCTGTGGGCAAAAACAGTCAGATAGAATGGGATGCCAGAACTGGATAGACAGCCTTGGGGAATCTTCAGAAGGGCCATAACAGAGTTATTTCAACCCTGTAAATCCCTGCCCAATGGCCCTATTTATGAATACGGCTAAGCTGCATCCTTAGTTTATTTGATGTGGTATCTCTACAGTCCCCCCAAAATCTCACACATGACTGAGCATTATGTGGTCTAAAGTTAATGGGAATCTCTCTGTAGAGGTTCTGAGTCTAAATGTATAAAAAGAATGCACACACAGAAAAGTCCACGTGCTTCCAGTGTGTAACCAGGCAGAAAACCCCAACCATATTTGAGAATTAGTTAAAAAAAAAAAAAAAAAAAAAAAAAAAGACTTCAGTAACATTGCCTCATGGACTCTTCTAATTTATTTGCTCTTTGCCAGTACCAAAAAGCACCAGCTACTCGTAACAGCCAGTAAAGGGATGAGCAGGGCTGGGAGAAGTAACACAGAAGCATGTAGACAGGACTGGAAATACGCCACAAATTAAATGTAACTAACCTATGAATGAACTTCTTCACCACCTCCATTCCAGCATTCAGCTCATTCAAAGCCAGAATATACTCCTGAGTAAACAGCCGCAACCGAGGGCACTTCCCAAAATCCTGTCCAAAAAGGAGAGACTCAGTGAAGACGGTGAAACATGCCTGCAATGTACATCAAAACTGAGTTTTCAAAAGAAATCAACTCAAACACAAATGACTTTGTCATTATGCTGACAGCTTCAAGAGCACAGTATCACTGCATGCTGAAGTAATGTCCTTCCCTCTGATAATGACATGCTTTCCAATTCTCCTCTTTTCCCCATACCCACCTTGAAGCAAAAGGCACGTTTAATTAAAAAAAAAAAATTGTACTTGCACTTACATTTCGTTTGTGCACTTCACTTTATACCTTTATTTTGAAATGTATTTTTTGATGTTTTGCATTTTTGCTTCCACTCATAACTGCAGTTTTTTAGAAATGCAACTCAAAAATAAATTTTTACTTGCATGTTTGACATCATATCTATTCTGGTTTTAGAGAAAATCTTTTTGACATGCAATCAATAAGTGATCAAGTATAAAACCAGAGATCAGTTCTTTTTCCGGCGATTTTACTCCAGCTACAATGTGAATTTGACAGGTGAGTTCAACAGTCACTTTCTTTAAATCCTGCAGTCGGAAAGGCACCTGCTAACTGAAATCCTGCATTTCCTCACATCACCTGCTATTTTTAGCTGTGAAAGGAGTCAAATCTGCTGTCTGGTGAGTGTTACTCCACAGCACATTTCTTCACATTTACACAGGTGTAACCTTATTACACAGGTGTTACAGAACTACAAAGCTAAATTTCCAAGTGGTGAACAAGGCCCACCGAGGACAAACAAGCTCTCCCAGCTATCCCTCAAGCAGCTGGCTGTGGAAGAAGAGTAATCCTGGAAAAATAAATGGCAACTGAAATTTTAAAGAAATGCCACAAGTGGTAATGAACTGGTGGTCTGTAAAAGGGAAGATAAAATCCCAAAGCACTGAAACCTTCTGTTACTTATTTTTGTTTCAGGCACTTATATAGCACAACCTATATTAACATCTCATAGGTTTTACAGCTAAAGAATATTACCAAAAATGTGAGTACAAGCCTAGGCAGAACAATGTCTCCTTCCAGTCTAAGTGTCACTCTTTACTAGTACTGAATGGCTACCTGGTAACTTCCCCCAGCAAAGGGACTGTGGGTGATTCCACAGTTGCTATTACAATTAAAATCATTAAACTTCGAACTCCTCCTTCTGGGAGGTGCAAATACACTTGGTTCAAGGGCATGAGGCCGTGTGCGCTTCGTATATCATTTGGTGCCATTTAATTTCATGAACACTTCTTGCAAGATAGCTTTTGCAGTTGCAATTTGTTTATGAAATTTTTCAACCTGTGTAGGTGTCCTAACTGAAGTTAGAACAAAAGTCCAAGAGATCATAAAGAGGATGTCATTGTTGACCACTCTAAAATAAAATATCTCTCTAAATGTAATACAATGCCCTAGCACCATACCAGGTACAGAACAATACGCACTATCAATATTGTTTGCTCCCCCCCCAAAATAAATAGTGCTTTTATTCAAACATTTGGGCTGAACCTACAAACAGCTGAAATCCAAAGGTACTGCGAGGTTGCTGAGCACTCCCCAAACAACTCAGCGTAACAGTAGTCTCCAGTCCTGCACTAACCGGTAGTATCAGCAACAAAAAGCTACCCTTGTTCTTTTGAGATTTCAAAATGATAGATAAATGAAACACTCTTTCCCCATTTTACAGGTGGGAAACTGCGGAACAAAACTTGTCGTGAACTTATCAAAGACCACAGAGCAAATTAGCGGCAAAGGCGGGAACAGACAGCTACGTCTCCTGCTGTAAGCACACTGAATTGCATGGGGCCTCCTAAGGTTATGAAGTTTACTGCCAACAACACTGCCCCCCTAAAGGATAACTTTATTTACAGGCACACACACACACATTCTCTAAAAGACTATTCAGTACAGAAGTCCCTGGAGAGCAGTAAAGTGCCCAAATCCACTCCAATTAATATATGACACCGTAAATTCTCTCACTACACACTGCGGTACAGACATGTTGATTTTCAATCTGCAAATGTTAAGTATGGTAAATATACCCAATTCTCTGAAGCTAACCAAATACAAGCATTACACTATGCATTTAGATTTTATTTGAGACCCCTCAAGAGCTCTGGATGCTTTAAAAAAATCAGTCCAGAATCCAAGAATAACATTTACAGAATCTTTCATTGAACACTACAGAATATTCAAAAATGTTTACATGTCTGCAGAGTGCAGGCACAGAGCCAGGAATACGACCTTTTTGCCATCTTGGGCTTTCTACCTAGTTCTGTAAGCTCAAGGAGTTAAATAATAATACTGTTGTAAAAATAAGAAATATGAACTGTTTTCTACTGGGTTCATGCTATACACAGCAGGACAGTGGATGGTCTCTAAAATTATATCAGTTAGTGAAAAGAAGTTGATTGTGGAGTTACAGAGGTATGAGACCTATCCTTGAGAACACAGCCAAGTCAACTGCCTTAAATATTTTATTTTATTTATTTGTTACTCTTTGCCACAGCATTGTGAAGTAATTTTTTTTTATGTAACTTAAAAGCCATGGCAGGAAACTTAATATGCCAGAAAGGATGGAGGGCTGGTAAACACCCAGACCACTCTAAGGAAAGGAGTATTGATCATGTAAGAATATCTTCAGAGTTAGGGGGGGGAATCTGGTATACGGGGTGGAGAGAACAAAGCTGGCAGGGCAGTCTCCTAGCATTTATTTCAATCACTAGCAAGGAATTGATCGGCAACAAGAAGAGAGAAAGCCTGGGAGGGAACAATCATAAAATGACAGAGTACACGATTCCTGGAACGAGAAGGAAGAAGAACAGCAGAAAAGCATAAGGAAATTTGGGAAACCTAGGTAAGAACTCATTGGACATGAGTCTGAAGAAAAATGGAAATCCAGAGAGCTAGGGGTGTCTTAAAGAAAAAATGTTGAGGGCCTCAGCTCACAATCAACAAAGTCCCTATTCTGATTTTGTTACTTAATTGATTTTAAACCATTACAACTACAAGGATGGCATGCGGGGAGTAAATAAGGAGCCAAGAGCCAGGTGGGAGAGAGCTGAAGCTGCATATGCTGGCACTGCTGCCAAAAGAAACGTTCCTCAAATCATGGCTTTGCTTAGCTGCCTTTGAAAGTCCCACTGAATGCTTGTTAGTTCTGCATTTATAAAGCAACACACAATTACATGCAGCATTCATAGTTTGGGGGGTTAGATTTACATATCACAGTGCTTTGGTCATTACAGGCAATAGAGCAGCTGCTAATTACAAAAGGTATCACAGTAAAAGTTCTCCAAACTGACCAAGTTCCCGTAACACGTACACTCACCATGTTGTGTTTGAGAATCCTCTGTACCACTGGTGTGAACACTTCTATCACAACCATGGACCGCGGGCGCTCTCGGCAGTGCTGTAATGAGCAACATGTCAGTTTGTGAGCTGCAGAAATTATGAAGATGAGTCTCCTCTGGCTTCATACTCCATGCATGGATTACCCCACGGGCTACATTAATCTTTCCTGGGATTAGGGTACTCGTAACACTGCTCTCTCCTATGGACTTGCTGGCATCCAATAGACGATTACCATGGGAGCCATGAACTGCATGAGTTCCTTTCCCTACTGCCTATTCTTCACAAAACTCACTTTTGGGACTTCTACCTCTTTTGTCAAATTTGGTTGAAATTTGCCAACACTTTTACAAGTAAAGGGGTTGGGGACAAAAAGATATGTGGATGCAGGCAGTTTAATGACACAAACCTCCTTTCCTTGGGATCCAGGCTAAAAACCTGTGGTGCATCTTGGAAAGTACCAACAAGCCACTCTCCCATCACAGGCTAAAACATACAATCATAATCTATCAGTCAGAGTAATTTAGGTTGGGAAGGACCTTTGGAGGTCAGCTGGTCCAACCCCCTACTCAAGGCAGGGCCAATTTTGAAGATGCGTTAGCCATCTCATTAGCCTTGTCCATTTCAGTTCTGAGTATCTCTGAGGAGGAAAGTCCGTAACCTGTTTCCCTTCCTGCAACTCTACACAGCCCATCCCACACATTTAAAGATAATTAGGTGCCCACCTCTGATGGAGACCAAAGACACAAAAAAACAGGAATAAAAGCGCCTTGCATCTGAGGCTAGATATGACCCTAAGACTGGCTTATAAAAATGCAACAGTCAGAGGAGTTTCTGAAACTTGACTTAATTTCCGTCGGAAGAAGCTGCTGATAGAATCATAGAATCATAGAATTGTTCTGGTTGGAAGAGACCTCCAAGATCATCGGGTCCAACCATTAACCTAGCATTACCAAGTCCCCCACTAAATCCTATCCCTAACTCATCATCCCTGATGAATAACTCTGGGTGAGAGTTATAAGCTGCATCCAGAATGTTTGACAAATGTATACCCAGTCATCAGTAAGCAAATTTAAGCAGACTTGAAATGGAAACACAAACAGGCATAGAGGAAAAGTAGTATTTTCAAATCCAGAAGCTCTGCAATTCCAAGTACTCTGAAGTTCATGGAAAAGATGCAAAATGCAGCACAAGCACGGATTTACCAGGAAAGAGGATGGATCCTTATGATCTTCCCACTGCCATTACCCAATGACATAATACTAAGAGGGCTGAGTTATGCATCACATTACCCACTCATCTGAACACAGTGACTCCAACGATTTTTGCATTAGCTAAATAGAACATGGAGTGGGACATCTCTTGTACCCAAACTGGGGTGTGGGAGTCTAAAGATTTTACGTCCCACAGAGTATCAGGACTATGCAGTCTGATGTACTAAGGATATGGATCTATTTATCATAATGGTGCTGTTAACTATTCCAGTATCATTGGTTGTTGACCAAAAACTGAAATCAATTTGGGCATGAGGTAAGGAGTTAAAGAAGAAAACAACCAACCCTCAAAGAACTACACTCATACACAACTATGAGACTTCAGAAAGCAAAGATGTTCTGATACCTTGCAGAAGAATTCACAGAGGTCAGGAGGAGGATGGTTGTTTTCCAGCAAAGGTGCAATTGCCTTTAAAAAGAAAGAGAGAAAGAGAGAAAAAGATTTAATTAGAGGACTGGAACTGGAGTAAGCATTTTGCAGAGAAATCTTTTTCTTGGGGGGGAAAAAAAAGCTCACTTAAAAAAGGACAAAAGCATCAATAGAGAAATTAGAGGTGGGCTGTGTGTATATTTTATGAGTGAGCTCAAGCACACCTCTGCTATGAATCCTCTGGAAAACTTTGCTCTTAACTACATCAGTGTAAATACATAAAACACAGCAAAGGAGTACAATTTTTGTAATGGTTTAAATAAAAACAGGAGCAGACCAATTGTTTTAGGATTTAATACAGCAAGGATGAATCTGGCTCACGGTTTCAGTTACAATATCTCCCTAGAAGAAAAAATTGAACACGCACACCCCCCACATCCCCACCCTTTATAGAAGAGTTTGAGCTCTTTTTGTGAGAAATAACTCACTAGAAGTAATATAGCACTGTTCTTACCTTGGAGGACCCTATTCATCAAAATCAAGCATCTAACTTTGTGAAAGTTGAGATCAACCATTCCTTCTCTGTTGCTACGCAAACCAATGTGCTTATGCTTGGTAAATACATTAGAGGTCATACCTGCCACTGAGGGTGTAATGAACTTACGTTGTTGTTACTTCCTTTGTAAATTAGAAAATGGTACTAGAACAATGTATTCTCTCTATGTGATGGTGCCTTCGGGCTTTTCCAGTCTTGAGCTAAAGGGATTCCCAGTACCCATTTAAAAGTAAGACTCTAAACACAGCAGCTAGGACATTTTGTATTAAGCAACTGAACACCAGATATTTTATCTGGATGGCATCTGGAGTTTTACTAAGGCAGCCTGCTTTGTTTTTTGCTCTCCCTCTTGTCTCTTTATGGATTTCAGCCCCGGTGAGTCTGCTTGCAATTACTGTGTTTCACAGTAGCTACTTTCACACACAAACAGGTCAAGATTAATGTGAATTTTAACAATGAAACCCAAGCACATCTGCAAAGATCTGTTTTGGTTACACATAACATTTGTGAAGTTTCTGTTCATTACCGTGTGCCACCCTTCTGCAACTGTTCACTCTTCCTCTGGTGGTGGTCCAGCAACAGTGGACTGATGGAGAATGCGACACTATTCAGTGATACTAGCATATCCTCGCTACCCATCCAACAGCTGATCTAAAGATCTTCCTTGAATCCATCTTTTGGAGTGCTAGCTATAGGACCTGGCAAACCACAGGAGCCATGTACTGCAAAATCACCAAGTGTTTATACCTGTCTGGTAACTGTCAGAGGATCACTGCACCAGAGATGTAACTGGCTGGTTGTCAGCCTAAGAAAAATGAGCTTTATTGTTTCAGCCCCATCCTTACTGAATGTAGGGAATAATCACAACAGACGCTATCAAGTGGGCCACAGCTCCGCCTGTATGGTCAGTATGGAAGAGTGACAGCATGAAAGCAGCCTGTATTTTCCTTATGAGCGCTGTGGTTAAAAGCAGAAACGTGCTATCTCGCGTTGCCCAGTTATGGCAACACGTGCTTCCCCTTCCTTACTGGGAAGGGATCAGTTGTAATATTGATCTGTTCCAGCACCATCTAGAGAAGGAAAGCTGGTTCCATCTGCACGGCAAATCACTGTGTACTTTTAAGATACTACTTAAATACACAGTATTAGCAAGACTTCCTAAGAACAGCACAGGTTAGCTGTGTAACGGCAGTGAGCTCTGAATGCCCAGAAACTGCCATCTCCTTAATGGTTCGGGCACAAGCTACAGAAGGGCAGGACTTGAACTGAAGAAGCCATCACCCAGAATTGCTGAATAACATAGGCTGTAAGGACCTTTGGAGGCCACCTGGTCCAACTTCCCTGCTCACAGCCAGGCCACCTTACATCTTTTATCAAAAAATCCTTCCCCCAAAACAACCAGTTGTAACTGGAGGCCTGAATTACCCTTGGCACTACAGTAAAATGAAACCTATAGCAGATATCAAAGAAAAGTAAATGCCACTTCAGAAACTTATCTCAGTAACGGATTCCAGCTAAAATGGAATCATCATCAGCAGTTAAACACAATTCACACCTACTGGCAGCTACATGCCACCTTGTCATTTTGCAGAAAGAGTCACAGAGGAGATGTGATACGATCAGGTGGTGGTGAGGTTCTAGATTAGATTACTGAGAAAATCTCCTGGAAATTACCAGTGACTGAAATTAAATTACAGTAATGGGGAACCAAGTTTCACCTCTCTGATAAATTGTTGAGATTTTATATTTTGTTGCACAAGGAAGGAAGCTGCCATTTGATTCACTTATTTCTATGTCTAAATAAATGCAACCTACAGAAAAGAAAAAAGTTGGAGAGGATACTTTCATACATCAAGTAAGCAGGGGGTTAAACTGCAGTGACACATACCCACATCCACGCTTGCTCACATACCATCAGCAACGGAGACATTCTGTATATGGTAGCATTAGCCCCTCAGGAAACTACTAAGCCTAAGGGTTTTATAGGGCACATCTGGAAATGATGGGTTTTGACTATTTAAAGTACATATGTAGATATAAACATTGCTCTGTGTAGCCTAGTGTGGAGGCCATTTTGGGAGATGATTAACCCTCAACATGCTGTGCTGTTTCATATAAGTGGATGAGGAAACTTCATTGTTACTGATCTATGAAACAAGAAAAGAGGAATGACAAAACCACACAAAAACCAGTAGAACAAATGGGTTTGATCCTGCCTAAGTTCACCAGCATTGGAGGAAATGCTTTCATATTTGCCCTACTTCACTGGGGTAGAGGCAAGCATTAACAGAAGTGTTATCAAACAATATAGGTTTGTCCTCAGATTTTGACAGAAAGATACTCACCACAATAATGCTCTCATGGTCTTGAGTGGTTAAGTTGTTGTTCTGAAAGAGTTGAATAGAAGAAATGAATGAGCAAAGAGTACTCTGAGTTGGCACATCAGCATACACAGTCCTCTTAGCTACCACCAGACACAAGCAGAAAGGCTCAAGACTGCAATTGCTTATTTTCAGAATAAAATTAATCAAATTAAAATCATTCTCTTAAAGAAGGTGGTATACTATCTGCTATGAGGAGTTGTGCAAGCTTCCATTTCTCTCTCAGCACCTTCAGATTCAAGCCATCCCAGCCATGAAAGCTAAGCGTACAAAAACCAGGATGCCAGAGTAGGTCTCAATCAGTTGGAAAATTAAAGCCAGCGATACGTGTCTTAAAACTGTTTTCTTAAGACAGGCTGTATGTTTCTATGAAAATTAATAAAAGTATTGTTGAGGTGCTGTATACCATTTGTTGGTAGTAAACTAACTGCTGCAGTTTTCCTCAAATTCCTTCTTCAAACATGGAACCAGTAAAAGCCAACAAATTTACTGGAAGTCACCTATGCTACCACCTATGCCACAGAGTTTGCTTTTGGCTTTCTCAGCAGCATGATCCATTCAGAGGTTACAAAGTTGTGAGTTGCCAAGATCTTTGCCTACTGCAAGAAAAATAGCTAGCAACTTTTTTGCTTATCACAAATCTTTGCACATCAGAACTAAGACATGAAAAACCTGCTTGGCATTACATTTCATGTCCATGAAAAGTTAACTACTTGAAATAGATGCTATAAAAGGAGGATAGATACCTCTGAAGAAGCAAAATATTTTTCTTTGACAGAACTGGTAATAATAAAATAGTTGCACAATGAATTTATTGATATATACATATTGCTACAAGAATTATCAGTCATGCAAACAAAGCCAATGAAATAGAAGTCAAGGGGAGTTTTACCACTGACTTGAAATAAAACATGAATCAGACCCATAATAAATTTACTGTAAATAATCAACCACAACAAAAAAAAGCCTCAAGAGAAATGTGTTTTGTTTTTTTTTCTAGAAATCTACCTAACATGGGTCAAATTCTCCTTCTCCCCAGCAAGTACAAATTCCACTCAAGTCAGCAGAAGTCACGAGCAGACTCAAAGGCAGAATTTTGACAGTCCAAGTTAAAATAAAACCCACCCACAAACTTTTAACTGTTTGTCTCTCGTCTAAATGTGACAGTGTCTTGCAGGAGCACTGCTGAGGTCATACCTCTGAGAGCAGTTTTGAGACGATCTCCAGTGGTGCTTGGTGAATAGAGTCATCCTGAAGTGGAGACGTCAGCGCCATGTCCACCAGCGTCCTGATCTCCTTCAACACCACCTCCCAGCGGCTGGGGTTACTGAGCACCTTCTTGTACTTGTAAATCTTTTTCTGCAAGAAAAATGAAAGGGTCACACTGACGCCACCATAAACTCCTTGAAAAAATTGACTGGATATGTGCTTCCTACATGAAACTGTCAAGTGGGCTGCTTTGTATTTTGAGTTTTGCCTTTTCTGTTTGCTGAAAAGCTGTACTTAAAACATTTAAATGGAAAAGAAAATCTCGTATGTCTAAATCAATTTGTTCTGTGGAAGCAATGAAAAACTGTGACTCCCTTTTTTTATTTTAAAGTAAGTTTTTAAACTCCAGAGCATCTTTCTTTCCATCGTCTCCTCTTGTAAACACCTTATTCTTCAGGCTAATAACAGATACCTGCTATTACACTGTTTCCAAAGCTGCAGGTCCTTTTAAAGGGAGTTAGTCATTAAGAAAGGGGACGAGAGAGAGGCCATCAAAACATCATTCTACAGATACTTTATTCTACACTGATAATTGCTGCATTCACATTCAGAATGAACTGAAATCAATTTCAAAGTGAAAAATTCCAGTAGACCCACAGGCTTTTTTTTCTGTCTTGAAGGATCCTGAAAAGTCATGTTGTCACTCTCCAGTCATAACAGAAACTAACTTGTAAAGTCTCCAAGTCTTCCGCGTAACAGCACTTCAACTCTCAAGAAAAGCATTCCTGACTGCCTAATCCCATCTGTCATGGCCCTGCATTACTTCTGGCCGTGCGCAAGCTATTTCACCGATTGTCCCATCCACAGACCAGCTGGATAAGCAAAAGACAATTCTTACCTCCTCAGCAGCCATGTTGCCACAAATGACTGGAACAGAGGCTGCTTTGTATTATAAATAGTATTCTTTAGAGAAAACTCACCCTCCCAAACTCCCAGAGGTGGCTTGATGAAACTCTAGAAGTTCAAGGAAACGATGACGAGCGTTAAAACGCCACTCCCGACGACAACACGAGTGCGCACTAGAACCAGGAGAGGCTTGCCAAAGCGGGCAGCGCCGGAGGCAGCGCTGGAGGCACCGCATGGCCACGGAGCTGGCAGGGAAGGAGCTCTGCTGGCTAATGGAGAGCAACTGCCAGGACCGCAGCGTTTTGTTCAGTTCACATGCCCTTCCGCTCCTCTCTGTGTGTGAGTCTGGTCCTCTGGTCAAAGGGATGTCAAGAAGTCTGGATACATCCTCAAGTTTACTATATGACACAGGCTAGGCACTTCTCTGTTTACGTGAAAACATCAGTGATTTGCACTAAAAATGGATCTCACATTCCTCGGCAGCATTTCCAGGGAAATCACAAAAACTACCCGTGTTGTGCAGCTTGCAGATTCAGCTGCACATTTTGGGCTACATATTGTCAGCGTAATAAAGGCAGAGGATTTTGCAAAGGGTTGGTCTGCTTTGTTTTGGAGCTTTGCTGCTACACGGCATTTCCCCCTCCACTCGCACAGGGCAGCCCCTGTGGGAACCGTCTGAACAGGCTGGCTCTCTGCTTATCAGCCGCTTCCTTCCCACCGTGGCAGCAGATCTAATGCTCAACAGAAAACAGTCACCTCTGTACCCTATCCGAAACACGACAGAAGAGAACAATACAGAAAAACACAGATTTCAGATGCCTTGGGTTTGTCAACGTTGTTAGAGGGGAGAGAAGAGGGTGGCACTGGGCTGACAGGCAAAGGCTGATAAAGCAATCCAATTATCTTTTTAATTAAATTCATGCAAGTACAAAAGGACGCTGGCAGTAGTTCACACTTTCAGTGCATTTTAAGCCACTGAAAAGCTAAAGGAACATAAAAGCACACGCTGCGGACGCTATCAAATGTGTTTGGGAATTCAGAACTGACAAAAAAATCTTTGTACTTCTGAGGTCCTTGGGGCAGAGAGGGTCCAACAGCGTTTTTAAGCTACCAGCACTACTTCTACCATCATCACAGATTTCTTGGACTCTTTAGGAAACTTGAATCACAGAGCTTAATTTGTCTTATTCATGTAGTGCCTTTTTTTAGGGTCTTTTTGTTAGACCCACTCCAGCCCTAAAAAAAAATCTAAATTTCAAAGCCAACCAGACAGCTTTGTAACTTGAAGCAACTCCTTTTTGACTAATTGAGCTAGTTTTGTTTAGTGTCCTCAACAGATACATTTTACATGCTGAAATTTATTCCTTGATCCTGTACTGTGAAGAAATCAAATTCAAAGCAGAATTCAAAGCTGGATAAAAAGTAGGGGCAGGGGGAGGGCGAGAGCTAGACCACTGGCTTATTGTAACCCTGCCTGCTCTGGGCTGCCCCTTACTCAGGCGAGTTACAACGTGATTTCGGAGAGCTGCTCCTTCAGCCTAAGGGACAGCTGCTGAAGAAAACCCTCTTGCCCGACAGGACGCTGCTCAGACAACCCTACCACAAATATCTTTCTTCCGCTGTCAAATCCACTCTTGCTTGGGGGGAGGGAGGAGTAAGGGAGGTTTCCTTTTCCTTTTAGAGATGTCCATTAAAAATTAAAATTCTGATGATGCTGACGTACATAAGAGAAAAGACAGCAGGAGCTGTACTCCCTGCTGTGCAAGGGAGACCTACAAAAGCTGCTGCTCAGACCGGGCAGACAGTGACTCAAAGGGAGCATCGGGGGACAGCCACCTTTGCAGGCACGCTGAGCCTGCCGCAAGCAGCAAATCCAAACTTATCAGTCTCTGCTTCATATTTTCAGCACAAAGGGTTGCGCCGCACTGATATACTGAGCTGTAATCTGCAAGCGACATTACAGAAGTCTTGAATGATGGTGGGAAAGCAGCAGAAAATAAATAAATAAATAGAGGAGCCATCCCCAAGAGGGTTGAACTCTGCTATCCTGAACCTTTGCCCATGGTTACGCTGCTGTTTTTCTCAGCAGAATGCTTTTCACTGTTGAGCGCCTTGCTGAAAGCCTCAATTAAAGCTTGAAACCTATCAGTCGGTTACAGAAGCAATTTGCTGTGTATCAGCAAGCACTTAGCCAACGTTGAGCCATCTGCTCTATTCTACCTGTGCTGACTCTGGAGCAAGGAGAAACAATCACTCATGAGCTTAAAAGCAAAGCTGCCTGGTGAAGACCCATATCGGAGAAGAGGCATGTCAACATGTGCGAGGAGTTCGTTCCCCCTGGATATAGGTGTAAAAGATGCCTTCAGTTGCTGAAAATACTCGCACAACATTCATCATTAATAGCATGTACGAGAAAAACACTGGGGTGGGAATCCAATTTCACTGAGATTTCACTAAAAGCAGCAGCTCCTGCGACAATTTATGTGAGTGAAAATAACACATGCCAACTTGGAATTTGACCCTCCTAGTTACTAACCAGCCAGAACCACACGGCTAGTGTCATTCCAAAATCTTGCTATGCTGACTTTAAAAGCAAAACCACTGAATTTAATAAGTTCCCAGAAGAAGCAGCATGAGGAAGAAGTGACACTGACAGGGCATCCTTCATTCTCAAATCACTCTAATTAATTAAGTTCTTGCAGAAACCCAAAGACCTAAGTCTCAATCCTCTTTCAGAGGAGAAGGAATTGAAGTCCACATGTGAAAAATTACTTTTCCACTGTTATTAAGCAAGCAAATGTGACAGAAATCTGTAAGGAGTGGTTTTTGCCATCAGTGCTTAAAAGCTCCTGAACACTGCTGTGAACAGAAAGTTCAGGAGAGCCTAGGAAATTTTCAGCTTTTTTAAGTAACATCTTCATATGTTTTTCTATCCCATAACGGCCTCTTCCTGTAGCCCTTGCTCTTACACCTATTCCTTGGACAAGAATGATAATACTGATGTAGTTGACATCTAAAAAAAATGGACTCTAATGCACAAAATCGGAAGGCATGGAACAATGCCTTTTTCAGCCCTAGCAAGACCTTTCATGTTATGAACATCTTCAAGCAGCTGGCACACCTGATCCAAAAAGGGCAAGATGAAGTTAGCCTTCTTGATGACCAAATTTCATCCCTGCTTTGCTACTGGTGGCCAGGAAACGTTCTGTACTCTTGGGAACCTGTCTTCCCATCAGCAAAGACTACCTTCATTACATTAAAAAAATTAATTGCCAACCCTAATCCAGAATAGCCTGTTAAATTCTAGCTCTCTGCTCGTCAGTCCTTTACGGCGCAACAGCACGTAACTAATCGCTTCTTTATTGGAGAAGCTAGAGCTACTGCAGGAACGTACGCTGACTTTGAGGGTTGTGTGTGCCAGCAATTGTTTATTTCTTGCTGAGCAACGAGGGCAGTTCCAGCAAAAGGGAAAAGGTCAACCTCCCGCACAGAGGTCCTCCCCAGCTCATGGCGGGGATGGCTGAGCCAAGCTAGTGTTACACTTTAACGTTGATGGCGCTTATGTAAAATGGAGGTGCCTCTTGCTAGATGCAAATGTACAGAGGAAAAAAACACAGAGAGCAGACACCGGAAAGGTTTTCTCCACTGCAGCAGAACATTTTGTTAAAACGCTGCATAACAAGAAACAGGAAGAGTTGCTTGCAATGTTCAACACACAAGATTGGCTTGTCCTACAAAGCCCAGGAGCTGTACCATGTATTCTTGAGCACCACCTGCTGGCATTTTGTCTATTAACTCATTACCTTCATACAAACAAAGATGGCATGGCATCCCCAGAACTCAGCTAGATCCATATTCTGCTTTTAGCACTAGCAGGCATCACTTACTTCACAGTGTTCTGAAAAATACGTAAGAATAACTTGTTGCTAACAGAAGTTTCCCTGATAGCCAGAGACAGGCTTAAATGACCAGGTGCATGCACTGAGAGCCTTCTGAACTAAGTTCCTACCTGCAGCATTTACCAACATGAAGAAAAAAAGCAACTTACCTGAAAAGACTAAGTTTATAAAAAGTCCTATTCCAGGCAAAGGGCTGGGGTTGGGATGAGATTATAGAAACTTTTCCAAATTGGGGACTTCAGACTGCTCATGCTGCAGTAATCAAACTCTTCATGACCTTCCGAAGGTTTGCATGGAAAGACTAATGTGCTGCTCTCTAAAATAGCTGCAAACAGCAGCAGCAAACTTTTGCACTCTCCCATGTTTTCAGGTCAAGGCATTTTCTGCATTTTTCATTTTACGCAGTGCTAAATGCTGAAGTACATCAACTTCTCTGCTTCAGTTGCTTCTCTGAATGCAACCGCCTTGGTCGAGGCTCACTTGCCCACAAGCTCCTTGCCGCAGGCCAGAGAACTGGAGGGAAATGTTATAAGCTAGACACTTCCTGATTCCCACTCAGTTAAGGTCTAAATAACACTTCATTTTTTGCCAATTCATATAAAAAAAGATCCTGACAAAATTGCCATTATTTACTGCACTAAGATTGGCACCCATGAATCTATGCCCTGAATAAATATATGGAATGACAGTCTCTGCCCTGAGCAGCTCATAGTCTTGATGATTAAAGGCAAGAAGGAGAAACAGAGCAAGAAAACTGAAGTGATTTCCTTGAGGTCATATGGCAAGTCAGGACCAGAGCAGAACTGAGGTCTTCTGATCCTCAGGCCTCCGTGCTAAATGCCAGATCATGGCACCCCCAAGTAAAAGCACCACCGACACGCACTGGGGCAGTAGCAAGCAAGCTGAATGTTGACACCTTGTCACTGTGCTTCCCCATCACAACATCTTCCCCCACCCCCTTTTTCAGTCTACATTGGTTCATTTATTTTTTTTCCCCACCAGTGACTACCACCTTGCTCCAGATCTCAGCTAATCCAGGCAAGAACCCCCAAACACTCAGATCAGTGCCATTTCAAAGCCGACAGAGTTCAATGGGTTCAGCAAGTGGTGACACGGGTTCAGCTGTTACTAACGCACGAGCTGGAACAACCACACAGATACTTCCCACGGGCACAGAGTTCGTCCTTTGCTCAGATACCACCGGGACAGTACCACTGCAAAGTAAAAGAATGCTGAAATAAACAACATTTTAAAAGGACAAAACACGTGTCTGCTTGGACCAAGAGAAGTGCAAAGTGGAAGTGGGACCAGGGGGCTCACAGGGCAGCCTCCTCACTCACCTCCCAGCATGACACTGGGCAGCTGCAACATTAATGCACTTAAGAACTTGCTCCCGAAGCGTATTATATATCTATCTCTATATATATAGATATATATCTCTCTCCACCTCCTTTGCACACAGCTGTCACCTGACTGACCATCCTTCCGGGCTTCTGCTCTCCGATGTGCTCAAGACTACTGCAAAGATATCCTTCAGCAACAAGGGAGGAAGAGAGGATGGGAAGGGAAGGATATTCTATCCAAGGGAAAAAAAGACAACTAAAAACACTGGGCAAGCAGATCTTAAATTTACGGGCTCCACTGAAGACAAACCTGCATGTAAACACAGTGTGTGTGCCTCCGAAAATTGTGGCTCAAAAATTGTGGCTTCCTTCTAGCCCCCTAAGCGGGGAGGGAAGAGGTCGTCTTTGGTAGACCTTCCCACTACCAAGCAGGGAAACACGGCTTTGTTTTTGCTGGTGTCTTGTCTTTCTCTCAAATGCCTGCACACAGCCCTGCGGTCACTGAGATGCAGGAACACAGCTGGCTGATCCAAACCCAGCTCTTCCTTAGCCGTGCCTTTGAGATGCCATTTCCCCAGCTAGAAAACGCAAAAGGCCAACTGTGGCTCCAGCTGCACTTTGCATGGGCTAATGCGGTTACTATCGTAATCAGACCTGTCCACAGGGGAGACGTTTTTTGGCACGGCCGACATTGATGCATTCCCCGAAACCCTCCATCCCTGCTTCCATTTCCTTTTGGCAAACACTCCCATTCTTCAGGCCCCAGTTCCAGCACCAGCTTTACACTTCAGGTTGGCAAAACATCAGCTTTCATCCTGCACACAGCAACTGCTGTTCCGTATTTTTCGTATCGGAGCCAAGCTGGGGTTTGTTTTTAATGTTGCTTTGGCTATGCGGAATTTCACTATGACTGCAGATATGTTTCTAGCAGAAGCACAAGCCACTCCCTACTTGCAAAAAGCATTGGTAGAGACACAGCTGCGATCTTGAGTTGCAAATCGCATGTAACATCTCCCCAAAAGAAGAAATATTTTAAAATATGTTGTCCATGGGCGTTTGGGTGTTTCGTTTCGGGTTTTTTTAAGCAAAAGTCATGTAACACCTTTTCCTCTTGATCTTGGACAGGAGGAAAAACTTCAACAACTTCAATACAGTTGAACAACACAGTTGTCCCGCATGTACAGGAAAGACTTGCTCTAACTGCAGAGTGGGGGGGGGGGGGGTTACAAACCCTCCTGAGTTGCTTTAACTCTTACACAGAATGAGTGAGAAAAACCTTCACATAGAGGTTGCTGGACTCACACAATTAGAGCAGGAGCCAGACACCCTGCTTGATCTACAGCGCTTTAACAGCCTCTGACTCATCATCAGAGGGAAGGTTTCAAACATGTTTAGGCACAACTACCTCCTCCTCTTGCAGGACCTCGCTGCTGCCTGCTGCAGCATTTTTGGCCCTTTTCTCCAGAGCAGCAAATGCTCAACACGAACACTGTACGGATGTCGGGATCTCAGTGTTCTGGCACAATGCGCAGTTTCCAGAGGGGTGCGAGTCTGACATGCTCCTGCATTTGAGATTATGCAGTATGAGCTGGAGTCAGCAAAACCATGTTCCATTTAAAAAAAAAAAAAAAAAAGAAAAAAAAAAAGAGGAGACTACTAGATGACAAGCAGGAATGTGTGTACCATATACACTCCACACTTTCCAAAACCTTCAGTGGACTAACTGTATTGCAGTGCATGGGGGGGAGGAAAAATAGTATTAAATAAATAAACTATAGCAGGCACTGTATGACTGTGGAGTTTAGCATGCATCAAACAAAAAGCAGAGACACAAAGCACTGTGGCATTAACTGCCACCTAGGTGCAGACCTTGCTGTGTGCTTCTCTGTGCAGAGACCTACCATCGCTGACCGCATTACAGAATGCCTCTGACACCAAGCTGAACTGATCCAGGTTCCTAATACCTTTACATTCACGCACTTTATATTCCACACATGATGGCTGTGTCTGTGGAGCCTAGTCCTTGACATCCACCAGCTCTCAGCCTGCGGTGGGAATAAATGACTTCGCTACTGCAGAGAAGAGATAGTGTGTAGGAAAAAAAGAACACGCACAATCTTATCATCATTGCACTTTGACCAGGTCTGCCAAAGAAAAAGCTGTGCTCAAGGCCACCGTGGAGAATAGCCAGGCAGCATACCTGCTGTGCAGAAAACCCCCCACTCTGACACGACACCCTTCAGATCCCACTCGGGCATGAGAGAGCTGGTCATCACCGGGAAAACAGGACACTGCCTCATCTGCAAGGCTGCAAAACATATGCCAGTAATTTCAGGCACATAAGAACTCTGATCAGAAGAACTTGCCACCTGAAAAACCACCTCAAATTGGGATTAAGCAGCTACTAAAGCTACACATTGTAGTAACTCCTAACAAAAAATAGTCTCTGAAAGATAATCCATCCCCCTTCTATTTGCCGGGAAATGCCAGTAAGCTTAGGTAGCACCGAGTAGCACACAAAGCAATTATTTCTTCCCAGATATGCAAACCGGATTAAAAAGCCACGTCATCCCTTTTCCTTATTACTCTCCACTGCTAGCAGTGGGCACCCTCGGCTTTTCCTGCCCTCCTCCCCTCTCACCAGTCAGCAAAACCTTCCAAATGGACGTTTACCCACCTGTTTCACTTTCTCCTCCTTGGCAAACGTATTATTTTGCTGAGTTTCTAGCACTTCAACACCATAAATGGCTTTGAAATTGGCTTCTCTCTCTTGTGCACCTGCATCATCAATGTCGTCAGCAAGAGAGATGTGCACGGCTCGAGGAACGTGTTTGTGTCAGAAAGCTGCTGCAGAGCCTTAGGGAAAGCACAGATACTGGATACTGATGTGATGCTTGCAAGCATCTTAAAAGGGACTTTGGAAAAGCAGGGTATTTCTGTCTTCAGATCACTGGGCTTTGGAGCTCTGAATTTCCCAGTTTCTCACAGGGAGATACCAGATTTCAGAGCAGCATTTGCACCTGAAACAGCCTCATCACTTTGTTCCACATTTTATATCGTATCTTATTGCGCCACATCAGCACAAAACCCCAAACCTCCTGCAACTCTTTAGCCTACCAAAATGCCACTAAATCTCTCCAATTTGCTTGTTTTCTTTCTCGTTTGTACAACTGCTGCGTGACGTGCAAGACTGAACCAAGTCTCGCAGCGTTCAGTTTTCTGACCCCAAGGCTAGCTTCCTTGCAGAGGATCAGACATCGCTGGGGTGCTACCGAAACTGCTGCTCACCTCACTTTCAGAGACAAATGCAAATAAGTTGCTCACAACAACCCAGTTGTCCTTGATGGATCTTGCCTCTGGTCACACAGCCTAATCTAGTATTCCCATCTTAAATACTACAGTAAAGAGCACCAGAGAGCAAGCTGTGGTAAATAGCTGTCATGCAATGGCTTCTGAATGAAGACAGGGGAATGAAGGGTGTACTTTTACTAGCATTGTTTTCTGATACCTTTTTCCTAATTTTGAAACAATCACTATTCTGGGAAAAAGAAGACAAAGAGGTGTGCCAGACAAGCTGAACACGTGACTTATAGCAAAAGCTAGGGCAGATGATACAGGCTGTGACACTTGCAACATACTGTTTCAGGTTTTTTGTGGATATTAGCAGCAGTTTTATAATCCTCTAATACATTATGTATACTATGATACACTCACACTAATTATATTGAAAGAAATAAATGTAAGGACAAAACTGTGCAAGAAAGGAAAGAGAAATTTAAAACAACACCTAGATCCCTTTTGCTCCTTCAGGCTCTTGTAGGTCTTCTGACACCGAGAGTCCTCATAACATCCATAATGCAGAATCGGGTCCCAAGACAGCAGCTTAACAAGGCACTTAGCATGTGTCAACTCCCAGAGTTAGGCTTTCACACCCAATGCATTGTGCGAGGAGGATAATTACACTCCTGGGAAAGACTACCAGTCTTGTCCTATCTTCGTAAGAAGTCTCCTAAAAACAGATTTTGCTACAGCTAGGAATCTGAACGAGAGACTAATTTTGGTGCAGCTCTAGATTATGTCAGCTATAGAGGAGAAGTTGTAATTTGGTGAAAGTAGTGGTCGCCATGACCTGGAAGTCCTGAATTGCAAAGAATTAGTCATAAGGTCAGCCCTGGAATAATGTGGAGGAGCAATTTGCCAGGACAAAAACCGAGGATCCCTCTTGGCCAGCAGCTCAGCATTCCTGAGAAGCAACATACTCCAGCAATTGTATTTATTCCTCTTCAGAACCAAGACCTAAGTACACAATAACTAGCTGACCTGTTTATTCAGCTGGTTTTGACACCCCTCTATCTTCAGACCTAATATTAGTTTAAATAGGATAGCATCCAAGTCTAGAGGGGAAAATTTAGAGCTGGTCTTGACTTAGCTAAAGCAAGATAGAAAATGACTATCTAGTTTCTACTCGGATTTCACCACTAGGCCATTAATTGGCTTGAGTTCTGTCTTCTTAAAAAAGCCTGTTTTGGCAATGCAGGAAGCAGCTACGGGTATACAAACCATGCGTGCGTATGGCTGGATGAGGGCAGAGCAACTCAGAGCAGCAGCTCAGATCCAGTCTGGCATCTCAGCATGTTGCCGAGAGCCTCTTTCAGTTGGACCAAGTGCTGCGCTGACACAGATATGCAGCTCCCAGGTTTAAACTGATTCACGTTAAGCCAATGCAGAGCACAGACAGCAATCAGCTGCCGCTGTTGCAGACACACCTTGTGGGAGGAACCTGCTTCAATGTCCCCCAGAAAGAGTGAGGTATTTTCCTAATGCAAAGGCAGTGAAAGCTTAAAAACACTAACCACTCTACCTATTCCAGTTCTTAAAACATCACCAGTGATTCATAAAAAAATAAAAGAAAAAACTTTCTGTCTAGATCCAGTTCTGTCAACATCTTGTCTGGTTTTCATCTATTCATTTCCACTTCCCAAAGTGAGATCAATGCCTTTCTGCTGTGACAGAACAGTTACCTCTAACAAACTGACATCTCAGAAACAGAAAACAAGGCCAAGATTTTTCAAGTTACTTCTGATAACAGATGGCCTAAGACTGCCAAACTCACGCAGGAAAATGAGGGAGCCAATGGACTTCACAGGCTCATGAAGATGTCTTAAGCAAAAAAACCAACCAAACAAAAGAAACCCACAACCAAAAAAACCTCTTAACTACAAAAAAATAAACATTATGGAAATAAAAGTCTGTAAGTATGACAAGATTTCCATGATGTAGCTCCTGAATTTGCCATGAGGTTGTTCAGACTATAGACCGGGCGGTATTATCAATCACCTCTTGAAGAGCAAGGGAATGCCACCGGAGAGCCCCATGCAGGCAGATGCAGCTGCATTTCATGCTACCTTTCAAATACAAAAGAAGAACAAATCTTGGCAGTAAACATCAACCTAAACCATGACAGGGGGCATCAGGAACTGAAAAATGCCAAGACAGATTTTTAGTCCCACTGTGTTCACCAGAAAGCTCTAACTGCTACCAGCTTCTCTTCTTGACAACACAGATCCATTAACACGCCACCTGGACCCTGCATCTGTTCCCTATGGAGTATAAAGTCCAATCTGAAACTCCATCAGGATGCTCAAAGACCTGCAGGGAAGAGGCTTTGGCTATCCTAAAAACCAGTTCATAGTCTCCCACAACTGGTACCCGTGCATTCCGCGGGAAGAGTAAAACCACCGGCCAAAAACTTGTGGTCTACCTTTTATCCGTCAAAGCAAGAAACTTGCTCCTCTAAAACTCGTGTGTCGTCAAAGCCCACACACAATGCTTTCAAAGCCCTGAGGCTTTGAAAGGCAAAACTTAATTCCACAACTTAGGTTCCCATCAATATACTATTGACTCGTATACAGACACAAAAGGAAAAAGAAAAAATACAAAGAAAACAAAAGCCATCGTTGGCCTAATTGTATGATAATTATTTATTGTTTCACCTCAAAATAACAGAAAATGGGAGCTTCTGTGTTCTGTGAAAATACCTCAGGTTTTCAGCTAAAGAAAGCAAAGAAACAGCCAAGACAATTAGTTGCGTGTGCTGTGTAACCACCAAAGAGTGGGTCTGAAGTCGAGGAACCACCACTCCAAGAACTGCTGAGCTCTTTGAATAGTATTTTCACTATGCAGTACAGCACAGGGCTATTGAGTTGTCACAGGGTATCAAAGCTTCCTCTCTCAGATCATAAATTAGGTGATTAAATACAAATGACAGACATGGGCCTTTTTAACTGTAACCAATGTGATATTTTTTTTTGTGATCTCATAGTTTTAAAGCATGATTTACCAAGATTTAAGGATATAAATTTCTTTAATGTCATCATTTAAATTCTATATAAACCCCACTCCTGGATCAGCACTATTTTTAATCATTACCATGGTCACAAAACCATAAAGGTGCTTTACACAAGGAAGGCTTTACCACACTTTGGAGAACAGCTTCTCTCAACTCAATTTTTTGCAGTTTTAAAGCACAGAAAAATAACTCCCTCTGAACTTTCACCATTAGGTACAAAAGCTGATACTCACCCACAGCTATTGTACAAAAAATATTCGGTACTAATGGGTAAGGAACTCATAACCTGGACACAGTGAAGACCAGAGAGTGTATCGTCATTCAGGTCAAGTCTGACTTTACATGACAGTCAATCCCTTTGCAATTAATAGGGCTGCTTGTGCATGGAAGTATCTATTTCCTGAAGACACAGATACAACAATCCCTATGAGAACCAGGGAAGCATTAATCCAAAACTAAAGTTTTTGAATGAAGGCCAGCATTGCTTGTTTTAGCATTCAATGCAAAATGTTCACAAATCCCAAATGACAGCATTGTTCCAGTTTCCTAATTCATGGGAATTGAAACATGGTGTCTGTGTAGAAAATGGATTTTAAAACAAAGGTAATGTGATTGTCGACTGCAAGTCAGGGGTGTGTACACATGCTGGGCTGCACGAGCAGGAGCACAGACAGCAGGGAGGTGACTGCTCCCCTCCACTCAGCACTTGTGAGACCACATGTGAATACCGTGCCTGGTTTGGGGCTTCACATCTTGGCTGTACAGGCTCTCAGCAACCTTGTACAACTTCAAAGTATACTCTGCATTGAGTGAGGAAAAGGGTGGCGTGGGTGGGGAAAGGACCAGATGATGTTCAAAGGCCCCTTCTAACCTAAACAATTCTACAATTAACACATTCGCGCTGTCCATGCTAACAGATGGGTAAAACCTCTAACCAAGAAGCTCTACTCATTAGGGGACAGTCAAGGACTGGTTAATAGCATCAGTAGGAAAGACAAGGTATAGGTAAGCCTTTCTACGAGATCCAGGTCAGAGGCGCACAAAGCTCAGCTTGAGTCACGCTTCACGCTTTACTGCAGACTTAGGGCTGTTCTTTCTGTATTGTGTCAATTCAGGACATTCCCCCAAAGGCCGTCAACTGACATGTTTCATTGCTGCGTCATTCAGCTAACTAGAAAACACAAGCAACCCATATCCCACAACGAGAGCGGTGTTCAGAGTTCACTATCAAGCATGCTAAAAAATGCAACATGCCTTGTGTAACCTTTAGGTGTACTCCCCTCAACAAATGTAAATCTGTACCTGTACTCCATATCACAAGAGAAGACCTAACGACCCCAGGAGAAGACCTTGCTGTCTTTTTTAATTCAATTGCAACATGACACTAAATTAGTCAAGCAGGTCTTTTAACGACTAACACTTTAAGCATGTGGTGTAGTAAGGCTCAATGTTTTCTACACAGGATGGTACCTCTACGTGCTAGGCACTATACAAATACACAGAAAGTCCGTAGCCCAGAGACAGCAAGATATAAACAAGCAACCAAGCAGATGGATACTGTCTGGGGAAAATCCCAAGGGTACGCATTTGCTTATTTGTGTGTGTCCCCAAATTACTAGTCACAAGCCAAGCTTAGCTGTATTCACCCCCTACACAAGTGGTTGGTTACCACTGTAGCCAGACTAGATCCAGAAAGGGAGATGAATTGCATGTGTTATTCTCTTTTGTATAGCCACAGAAAGTGTTGTTATCTTTATTGATACACTGTTACAACTTATCAGCTTCCAAATACTAAAGATTATGTATAGTGGTTTCAATCCAACCTCCCTGGTTGAAAGGGACTTTTCTTACACAACAGATTAATGATTTGTTTATGTTTGAGGATCCAGACAGTTGTTAACATGTTCTGTTTATTCTCTGGACAAAGACAGTTTGGCTTAGCTATAACCCGAAGGAAATCAGGATTTCTAAAAATCGGCTGAGGTGGCCAATAATCCTTTAGGAGTTGTGATACACATTGATATCCAGATTAAATGAGGAATTATGAGTAACCCTTAATGGGAGGGTTTGAAATGGAAAACCCAAAGAGAAAATTACTACATATGGAACAGTCTGTCCCTACATCCACGCTCTCTTCAATGAGCACAGTATTCAAGGAGAAAGTCGCATCTAAAAAGCTGTGTAAGCATCTTGACAGCTAGTTAGTTGGATGACACATAAAACCTCTTGGAGCTGGATCTAAAACATGGATAATTATGTGTTTGGTTTTCTTTTATTTCTGTTTATCTGTAGCATCTCTTTTATTAGTCTCTGGGCTGCACAAAGAAATTATTCTTGATTTTTATTTCAATGTTTGTCTCTAGAACAAAAATTATTTCCAGGGTGCTGGCTGGCAAATTGAATTCCCACAGTGTGTTAATCCTTAAAACTGCACCACATAAAAGCTCCCTCGCCAACCTTAGCACCTTCATGCAAGACCAAAGGACAACCAGTATGTGCCTGAACCTAAAGAGCTTCCCCAAATATTTAACAACACAGCTATTCACTGGACCTATCCATTTTCCAGGTAGCTCAGATTACACGCAGCATCTGACTCCCAAGGCTTGAAGCGCAGGAAAAGGAGTCAGAAGGACACTGACAGAGTATGAATCTGCTCCCACAGGTGCAATTTAAGTATTCCTGTTTTAAGATCAAAGGGGGCAATCCCCACTGCTGGCAAGTCTCAGAATATCAGTTTGTCATCTCTAAAATGGGTTCCTCCAGCCTTGTTTGGCCAGAGCAGGGGAAGTGAAGGTCTCATGCTCCAGCTACATCTAGCGCTCCGTACAGTGGGGCTCTGAGTTCAGCTGGACTCCCTAAATGCTTCCACCACACAAGCACGAACAATAGCAAGCTCATCTCTGTTGAATGTTTTCCCTCGAATAGCTGCTTCAGCTATCTGCACCAGTTTGCCCCTGTGTTCCACATGCCCGCAGAAATGTTTTGACCTATTATTTGTAAGACCACTGGACAAATATATCATTCATCAGCACAACCACCCAATTATAATACAGCTGCGGCGGTCTCCCTGCCAGCTGGTGCTTTGTGTAAATGACCCATTCCAGAACAGGCTTCCTGGTTTTTTGTGGCTTCCCTCACTACCTGCTTAATCATCAAACCATACAAATTAGGGAGTGAGATGAATCTTGGCACCTGGCTCTTAAAGTCATAGGCTATGGTGTTAGTAAAGTGATAAACGTCACTAAGATAGACCACATAACTGCACTCCTCCGTTCTCCTTCTAGATACACCGCTTGTCTTGCCTCTTAGTTCTGTTGTGATTTCACTTAAACCTGTCAAATATCAGCCAAAGTAAAGAGTAGAAAGTTAGCAGGTGCTCTTCTTCTGAACTCTCAAGCAACAAAACCCATCAAAACTATGTCCATTTTAGCAAAGAAGAATTTCTTAGTGTAAAGTACCTGGGCAGTGACTAAAGCCTGACACTGTTCTTATGGGAAAAAGCTACTTGCTATTCTTGGTAAAGGGAAGGTCTTTCAAATCAAGATAATGTTTCACTTGTTTTTCAGAAACGAACTTAATGGGGGTGGGGAGGGAAGCAAGGAAGCAAAAATAAATTCTACTTTGCAACAAGTTAAATTACTCAGAGTTTCCCAAAATGAGAGGCTTGGTCAGAAGCATTGGAAAGTTTAAGAAATACTCCTTTAAAAACAACTCCCACAGAGCACAGCTCCCTCTCCATGACCAAAAGGCATATGAGCAAGCCAGGTCATTCTGTCTAGGCTTTTTTTTTTTCTTTTTTTCATAATTTAATTGATGGGGTGTGTGGTGGTGGGGCCAGGTTGCATTTTTACCACACCTTACTTTTTTTTCAGAGTTGCACCTCCAACCCTGATTTTCCCCTCGCTGCAGGAGCGAAGCGGGCACACACCACCAGCACATTAGTACCACAGCCATCCTGGTTGGGGGTGAGGCAGAAAAAGAAATTCCACCATCATTTCTGTCCATGCTTCCTCTGATCATCCTTGCCTGCCAAAGCAGGAAGGAAAATAACAGCCACATGGAGATACTGTCTCTGCATGCTTTAAGCTCTTTGTTATCCTCAGGAGCTGCAAAGAAAGCAAGACTGGCTAGGCATTGTGTTAATGATACTGTCAAGAGGCCAAAATAAAGTGCCACACCACAGCCCAGCCTTCTGCTATCAGCACTACTGTCCCATGCTCATTTAGGCTATCAGGGTAACAGGCTGGAGAATATGGCAGTGGTCTGGAAAAAGAGATCTCGACACTTGGCTCTTACTGATAAGAACCTGGATCTGCTCAGAATATGATTCTGCCAGACGCTGATGGCTATACAAAGCACACCAGTACTGTAGTTTTGCCACACAACAATTTTGCAACTATCAAACACATCTACAACAAAACCAGTTTGGTGGGAGGGACTTCCTTATATTTTCACATGTGGTTGCTGTCAGCAGGCTGAAATCTTGATAAGCTACACAGCCAACCTGGCTGACTTCACTGAAAGCCTGACGAAGACAAGTCCTGAGCTGAAAAGCTACTGCTTGTGTTTCCCACCGCAAGACAAGAGAGGACAACCATATTCAGCATCTGGCCAAAACTTGTTTCCAGCTGCATCAAAGATCCATACAGATTCCATCCAAAGGTCAGCAGCTACAGTTTTCGAGAAGGAATGTGCTGCTTTTGAGAGACAATGTTGTCACTGTGATCCACTTCCCCTACTTAGGGCAATCAGTCCATTGTTCCCACTGAAAATGAGAAAGGGCTTGAGATCTCTGAAATCGAAACTGCCTTTAAATCCAAATCATCCTAAAGCATAAACACAGACTGATGCATAACAGATTGATGCTACTTACAATAAGTAATTCTAAAAGACATCCTTTCTCCCTAGTTTCTCAGAAAAAGAAAAAAAAAACCAAACAAAAAACTCAAGTATCCCAAGAGTCCAGAGCATATGATTAGGCTGTAGTCATTCTGTAACATATTACACTTCATAGTACAAAACCAAAACCATCCAATCTCTATACTGTTTAAATGTGAATTTACTGGCTATCTACTTTTTGAAGCCAATCACATGTTGATAAAGCTGGGCTATGTAACGAGTTAATTTGTCCACTTCATTCACAGTATGAACAAGTTGAAACTGCACACATGTTCTGATTTAGGGTTTCTGTAAGAAAAAGACTTTATCCATTCAGGGCTCTTACAATGAAGGAATAGGGAATGCTAAAAAGTATTCATAGAGGCAGACAAGGAAGACAGTGAAGTGCAGAACTTACCTTCCACTGCAAAGAATGGAACCACTGATCCCTCAGGTAACTGTTTGCAGCCTGCAATAAACAAAAGTTACAAACAGAATCATTAGTTTCTACCAGTGTTTCAGATCACCCAGACAAAACTAAGCAAATCACCCACGTGTGCCCTAAAACCAACAAGGCTGTGCTCACTGTATTCTTCTGAACTTTATGACCCTGGCTAACTTCACTCTCAGCCTCATCAGAGCGAGGGAAACTCTGCTCAAAGCTACAACTTCACACTGTGACAAGTTTATTTTCACAGAAAGCAGTGACATGAAGACTTTGCTGCAAATGTAAAATACTGAATCAAAACCTTGCAAAACATTAACCTCCTATGAAACGGTGTCCAGTCCAAAGACTGTGAAAAATCCTCCCCCATTTCAACCAGGTTTTGGTCAGATATTTAATGTCTGTAGGACTTTTGCCTTTGCTATTAATCATCCGGAGCAGAGTAAGAAGATGGGTTGTCATTTTACTAGGAGGGGGTGTTTTTTCCATACTCCAGTTTCCCTTCTTGTCCTCTTCCTCAGCTGGCCCCAAAGCAATTCAAATAACGTCTTAGCTGTTTCAGCAATATTAAAACAGAGTGAAAAGCATAACACACAGACGTGCAGATACATGCACAGACTGTTTGCAGCAATGGCAGAAATGTTGCAATAATCACTCCCAGCGATCACTCGGTTTTGCCTGTATTAAGCAGAGCTGCCAGAAATTCTCAGTGTGAAGCCAGGTTCGTAGCCAATGAAGGAATAGTTCAACACTCCCAAAGGTCAAAAGGCTCGGTATCAAAAAATATAAAAGCATCTACAGTGACGTAAATATGCATGCCTTAACAAGGTGACATAAGTTTGAAATATTTGAGTGGGTAGAGATGCCCTTTGGCTTTTCCAACTCTACCTCATCACTGCCAATGGGCAATTTTTACTTACGATTCAAAATGTTTTACACAATCAGTGAAAATTACAGGATAGCCTATAAATCCATGTTAAAAAAAAAAAAAAGAAAAAAAAAAGGTGAGGTTCTTCACCAGCTAAAAACCACATACTTCTTGCAAATTAAAGCATCATTCAACAAATTTCACTCCCCAACACCTTTTCAGGTAAGTATTCAAAATCCACACCACAGAATGAATTTCATTTCCTGACACTGGTTCAGTTCACTGACAATGGTAAGAATACTGCAAGTAAAAAGATGGCATGGTTACCAAAACCATGTTTAATCTCAAGGTCAGATACTGATGTCTCAGTGACATAACTTTGGACTGATTTCTCTGAATTAAATGGAGTAATGCTCTTTTATATATGTGCTACATATTATTTAGTCATATATTAATGAGAATCAATAGTTCCTAGGCAATTGATCTCTAGGCAATAAAACAGAATAAATCTATCATAAATAATCTTGGCTGACCACAGAATTTATCAAAAACAAACTTTCCATTTCATGAAGAATGCTGACATATCAGAATATGAATTTGCTACAAATGGAAACAAAAAGCATAACTTCCTTTTCTTTTTCTTCTTTTTTTTTTTCTTTGCATGCAATGAAAAATTGTAAAAACATTTAGAGTGCAGACCTTCAGGATATTTTGGTTTGCCAATAATTAACTATTTTCTTTCTGTTATTTACACAGAATTTGATGTACATGTGTGCATTATAACATATGATAACATAGATCGTTTACCTACATATGTTATAGAATTGAATTTCAATTCAATATACTTTATACTATAGTTTATATAACAAAAAGGTCAAAAATAATTTGCCACAAAAAGCCTGAAGAACATTTTTAACATAATTAAAAAGGCATGAAGTAAGCATGCTCTAGATATTTCTTATCTTTGTCCACACAAAATGCTTTAAAAACCTACGAGATTTCTTTGAAAGATTCAATTTCAAATTGAACCTTTTTCCTTTTTTTTTTTTTTTTTTTTTTTTTTTTTTTAAGGAGAAAACTGTTTCATAGAGGGGAACAAAAAACCTTCATTTCAAATGCTAGCATCAAAGCCCTTTAAAGAATAAGTAAAACTGAAAGTTTCTGTAGGCTTCAGCATGTATGCTAAGCAATAGCACCAATAATATTGCAAGTTACATATTCATTATCTCCTTAAAAAAACATATGCAGACTAAGTATGTAGGAGCTATGCAAACTAAGATACTGTTATTTAAATTGATAAAATCCAAAATATTCTAGGGAGATGAAGTACTTCTCTCAAATAGGCAAAATATCAACCTGATTTAGTCCCTGGTCTGACCATTACATGACTAGAACCAAAAATGCACTGAAGTCTAAAGTAAGAGCAAATGCTAAAGCCTTAAATGGGAACTGCTGAGAACTGTTAATTATTCTCCTACTTTTGGGATGTCAGTAGCTACAGATCATAGGACCACTACAAATAATTAGAAAATACTATGTGTAGATAGATTGTGCAACTGACTGGAGCCTTACATAAAGTGGATGAGAGAAACTATTAATGAGGACAACAGCATCAGGCAGAGGCAGAGACACAAGTGGACTGCACATACTGGAGGAGAGAACAAACAAAGAATGCTATAAAAGGCAAAACCAAAACCAGCAGAGGAAAGACTTGTTTAGCTTGACAGCAGCAATATACGAAAGGCACTTAAAAAGCAAAATTAGCAAAGTGACCAGGCTCCAAGTGTGGGACCAAGCACTGTCTACACATAGTGTTAGCTATTGTAGAGAAGTGATCAAGAAAACTTGCATCTGGATCTAGGTTAAGACTTTGAACCACTCTAAAACTAGATGATCTCAGAACTCGGGTTATTGTTCAAGACCACTTCCAAGGAAAACGAAGACAAAGAAGACAAAGTGAACACAAAAGCGGAAAAACAAACCTTTAGGGAATCTCCACACTTCTATTAATGATCAGGACTGGACGGTAAGAGGAACTTGGAATGTCAATGGTCATTTCACCAGCGCTCTTTCCACAGCGTTCAACACAGATAGACTGAACGCATTTAACCCAGACACTGTTATCTGGATGGAGCTGTCTCACACCAGCATTCCCCACTTCTCCCAGGCAGCAGAGACTAATCCTTCCAGTGCACCCTTCCGCCTGCCTGACTCCAGCAAGCTGCAAAACCACAGCAATGTGCAGGAAATGCTGGACCTTTTGCAGAGGACAATGAAGAGCTTCCTCTTGCGCAGCATCCCTTGTTCCTCCCTCCTCTTTTTCAGGCTTACACTGAGAAAGGGACTACAGGGAATATTTCTTTCTTACGAGAAGAACTGGGAGCTTCGTAACATGCCAGGATGGCATGTCCAGTCGATGCCCACCTCTGCACACACTGATTTACTCAAGCATACAGGTTATTGTGCATAAAATTTCTGAAGTTTGGAGCAATGAACACCAAAGTGTAAGGCAGTGGAGGGAACTACAATTCATTTACAGGGGCTGCACATGCACATTTACAGTTTTATCTGATGTGCACTCCTGGAGCCCACCAATTCTGCACTGAAGTCATCATTTCCCGGGAACTGACACCTGCACTTTTTACTCCAGCTGAGGGCATAACCTACTATATTTATTCAGCTCTAGGGTACAATAAAGAGGAGAAAATGAGACACACAAGACTTTAAAACAGGCTTTCCTTAGGCATTCTGACCGCACAGGGAAAGTTCTTCTTACCCTCAGCCTTGCCCACACGGTGGGTCCGGTTCTACACCACTGATCTTACACTGATCTTACTTTCCAACTTAAAGAAATGATTCAAGCTGGAAATGTTTTGCCTGCTGTTGTTACAAATAGTCAATGAGATAGGAATGAAGTACAATGGAGATTTTATAACCTATCTATGTAAAATAATAGTTTGGGCTCCCTGTGTGTTTGCTATGTTTAGGCTCCAATTCTGCTAAAAATTTTGTTCTCAAATGCAATGGCTTTAGCAGGGTTGCGGGTGGCACGTAGTCCAACTGATTAGAGCTTCTTGCACAATCACGGCCTCCTGTTACTTTTTGCACAACCACAGCATAGTAGAAAAGCACCTTAGAAAACAGGAAAATGTGGCAGTAAAACTCTTAGAAGGTGCAAGATTCAAACTACTTGTAGCTTATTTATTTATTACTATTCCAATGAGGAGGAAAAATATCTACTTTAAGAATGCCTACTGTAGGCAGCACTTTTTTTTTAAGATGAGTTAATCCTGGAACTGTGTTCCAAAGGATTTTATATTCTAATTTTTGGGGTGTAAATGTTCAGTCAGAGAGGAAAAGCCACCTAGGGTCAGCTGCGGTACCAACTTTATTCATAGGATTAATTTCATCAGCTTCAAAGAGACTGCACACAGGAGGAAAACTGTGCAAAAGATTAAATCCCTGCATATACAGAGCTTTGGTCAACATGATGGAGCACCTCTCCTATGGAGACAGGCTGAGAGTGTCGCGGTTGTTCAGCCTGGAGAAGAGAAGGCTCTGGGGAGACCTTATCGCAGCTTTTCAATACTTAAAGAGGGCCTATAAGAAAGATGGGGACAAACTTTTTAGCAGGGCCTGCTGTGATAGGACAAGGGATAATGGTTTTAAACCAAAAGATGGGAGATTTAGACTAGACATAAGGAAGAAGTTTTTTACAATGAGGGTGGTGAGGCACTGGCACAGGTTGCCCAGAGAGGTGGCAGATGCCCCATCCCTGGAAACTTTCCAGGTCAGGCTGGACGGGGCTCTGGGCAACCTGATGTAGTTGAAGATGTCCCTGCTCATGGCAGGGCGGGTGGACTAGATGGCCTTTAAAGGTCCCTTCCAACCCAAACTATTCTATGATTCTATGAGTGAATTTATATCTCTGCTTAAAAAGAGAAAAATTTTTCTCTGCCCTCAAACTATTTATTTCTTAGCCAATGAGTAGGAATACACTTTTTCATTAAAAAGCCGTGAGCTTTTTAAAAGCAGATTTTCTTTTTGCTCACAAAAATAGGAAACTGAACACTTGTTTCATGCCAGCATTACAGCTCCTGCAGTAATTTCCACCCAGGCGAGGAGGAGACAAAATAGGAACCTGCGTGCTGCTGAGAAACAGAACACCTGAAACTCTGCAAGAAACCAACCACTCCAGAAATGATGGTGAAGACCTTTAGCTAATATAAACACTCACAGCTCCACTGATACCAATATGTCTACAGCAACAAGCATCAGCAGAAAATTTGTCACTTCCACCACACCACACATGCCATGCCACCAAGTTCCTTTAACGGTAAGTTAGCACTATGGCATCCCCTTTTACTGGCATGTGTGTTACTCACAATAATACAAGAACAGGCTTGTCCACATAGCAAAAAGTTCCCAGATTTTGCCTTACAACAGCATCCTTCACACATACCCTCCTAAGGGATTTTGCCATCTGAAAAGATGTGGCAATAAGTGGGATTTGACAATCCAGGTTCTGTTTTTAACTCTTCCTGGGTTTATTCTATGTTTCTCTCCCTCGCTTGCTCTCTGGTCAGCAGGATGGGGTTTTGTTATGCTTTGCTCCAGCTGATATTCACTACTGGGACTTGTAAAATATTGCAGGCGAGTCTGCACCAATTTATTATCAGCCACAGGAACAGCGGAGCAGAGCAGCTCAGGGCTGCAGGAAGTCAAACCCCCACGGCACACACACTGCTGCCTCATGCAGACTGTACAAAACCTTTATACTGCTGATGCACATCCCAGCGTTGCACCTCTGCGACACGGGCAGGCCTGCAAGCGAAATCTGCCACTCTTCTGGCTTAACTCAAGGTACAGACAGAGTTGCTGGTAATTGCTAGAAATGCTGTTTTCCTCCTGAAAATAATCCCCGTCTCTGCTGGATTCTGGTCCTTGCATGACCTCTCCACACCAGCAACATCTGCCGGACTCACACTTACAACAAAAGCCAGGTTCTCCAAGGAGACTAAAATAAAATGTTACTAAAAAGTCCAGTGGAAACATTTACTGTGGGGACTCCCTGGCAAAAACAGTGTGCTCAAGCACCGAGCTGAACGTGTGACTGTTGTGCTTGTCAAGGCTTCCTGTTCTGTTTGTTTTTCCTTCTGACTACACTTGATTGCCAAGAAATGAATAAAACAACACTAGTGGCAGGGATGGAAGTGGCAGCTTTAAGGCACTTAGGATCTATCCGAAAGAAAGGACACCACGGGAAAGCAGGCAGTACTGTCATGGCTGAAATACCAAAGCCTTTTTCCTGGGACCCTTTCTACATTTGGTGATAAGCAGCTTGTGAAATTATACTCTAAGTTTTTTCAATCTCTTTCAAATGGTTATTCCAGTTACTTCACTATCAATAGCAGCATCCTCTTCATAATCATCTACACAACACCATAATTGCACATTGCGCTTTACGAACGGAAAGCGGAAGAGCAGAAGTTTAGCCCAGCACAAGGAGGCCCTGCTACTATTGATACTAAAGAGCTCACACTTCTTCAAAGGCTAAATTTAGCTCCTATTTCCTGGCCTAAAGAGCTTGTGGCCTACGAGCCAGCTTCAGCAACACCTTTTTTCACACCTGCTCTCCCAGTTGTAGGAAAGAAAAAAAATCTGCGAGAGTTGATTGCTGCTCATCAGAAGGACCAGGGACCACATCATTTGGCAGGAGAAAAGAAAACACAAGCCCCCAGCACATCTACAAAACTGACTGTCCATGACTCCCAGAAAACTGACCGCCCATGACTCCCGGAAGGGACGATTAGAACCCCCAAACGCCGGGCGGTGAAACACGGCTGTGCTCAGACAGCTGTGCTTATACAACAAACACTGAGTGGGAAGCACACGCACGAAAATGACTTTTTGATGCAATCCCAGCCCAGATTAAGCTGTTTGCTGCCTGAGAACCAAATCCTCGTCTGAAACCCAAGTAGACACGTCCTGTTATCGTGACCCAATTTCCTAAGAGGAGCTTCATCACCTCCGGCGCTGCTTGTCACATTTCATGTGTTAAAATAGCTTGGGATGGGTCAGTATTGCTATGGGAGGACATCAGGATGATGTAAGGAAAGGTAATGGCACTCTTCCTTCTCTGACTCATTACAGTGCAGTAATAAGCCAGAAATAGATCTTGGTGACAGCAGACAGGGGGGATGAGACCTTGAACATGGACTCGGACTCTCTTGTGGCATTTGTCATGCCTAACACAGACAAATACACGAAGGATGCTCTGACACTACATGCTGACATCCTCCCACAAGGATTGCTGGAAATGACTTTCCATCTGAGGGAAATGCCAGTTGTCCAAAAATTGCTTCTGCTTCAAATCAGTGAAGCAGAAGCTGGAACTTAAAATCAGGATAGCCTGTGATTCAGAACTACTAAAATGCTTCATTTTATGTCAAACCATGTCAATAGTATCCCACAGTCTGAAGAATTTACAATACAGCATGTGCAAAAACAGATATCAAAATATAAAATTGAAATTAAGCAGAAATATTAAATAAACTGGGGAGGGTAGTCAAAACAGTTCATTTAAACATTTTTCTATATATAAACCTAATTTACATCAAGTCTTTGAAAAAAAAAACCAACCAGATTTCACAAAAAGTGCACTTCAGAAGAAACCGTACTGGGAACATGTTTTGGACTAGTTTCACTTGTTGCATTATCATACACTTCCTGATACCAGAGTTGGACACTACATCAGCACATGCTGCTGCTCTGACTAGCCGGGCAGAATGATTTTATAAAAGATCGGAAGTCCCAATTTCCCATAAACGTACTGAAGTCTCTCAGAAATCTGGAAATAACTGAAGTATGCAAGGGCTAATTTCTCAGCATCTCCGTTTCCCAGCACGTCAGTGAACATGTGTTTTGGCTACTTAGACTCTTTGTCACATATACCAGAGAATTTCTGCTGAACTTGACTACTAGATAAATCCAGTTTTTGCATCTTGATTTTTTAGGTATACTAAACATAACTTTTAATATTGTTTTGGATTTGTGAATACACATTACAACTGTATAAGGGAAATCTATTTTTATACTCCCTCCGATCTGGCCACATGTGATGACTCAAGACACTACCAAAATCCAAGTCATATTAAAAACATTTTTAAAGTTTGTATTTTCAATTATGTTGACATTCCCATAGAGTTATAATGTAACCTGATCCAGTCTACTCAGCCAGTCAGCAATAAACATAACAGAAGCTCAGCTCACTCCACTTCTTTATCAGTTCCTATGAGGTTACATAAAGACACCGATCTTTTTGAAGAAAATACCAAAGCATCCACGCTAAGATGTTACTTTCTCACAAACGTAATTATTTGCGTGTTTGGTTTGTTGGGGTTTTTTTAAAGAAATAAATGGCAGACTGCTCCAGATTAAAGTCTGCACACCCTACCAATTTCCTTTAAACTCAGCAGGGAGCTGTGGGTTTAAACTTTATCTTGTTTCTTATTAAGCAGGCCCATAAAGGCAGCTACCATAAACTACAGAATAAAAGAGTTAGAAACGGAATTTGGAAAGGCAGATGTAACTATTCTAGCTGTTGAAACAGATATAAACATAAATGCTAGCACCACTAAGGAACTTTATGGAAAAAACTGAGTCAAAATTATCACAAGAAAAAATCAAAATCATCCAACTTGACAAATGAGTTTCTTTCTAATTAATTCCATTAACAGATTAGACAAGGAAGATTTCGTCAATAATGAGGACCCTAATCTAGCTGTTGGGAAACCGTGGCTCATCTTCCGGCCTTCCCCAATGTCACGCACAGTAGAGGCTTTTCAAACCACAGAATCACGACTTAAGTGGACTTGCAGCAGCCTGTCTGAAATGCAGACTCCCCACACTCCCCGGTAACGCCTAAAATCAGTAAGGCATTTTGAGCCACAGAAATTCGCTAGGCACCGAGCAGAGGCACGTACGTATGCGTTGTGTGCAAGGGGACACATGCCTGCGCTTCAAGGACACGTGAAAAGACACATCATTTTCAGCTTAAAATGGGGGAATGGCTGCAGCCCCCTTTTACAGGGCTGCAAAACCCCAGGATTACACCAGTGAAGTAAATGAAAGGGAGCTCCAGAAATATACTCCACAAAGGATGTGGCATGAATGTTTCCATGTACACCTCTAACCATTTCAGAGGAAAGCGTATTTGCTATGTTGAAAATCATCAAAACCTCATCATATTTTTATGACCTTCCAAAACCATCCCAAACCCCAAGCACAGGAACCAAGGAACCACGTGAAGGGCTGACGTCAGGTACTGTGTTCTCTGAGCTGCTGGTAAACAGCTCTGCATATGGACAGACCCATCAGCCTGTCTGAAATGAAGGCAAAGGAGAGCTGGACCTAGCTGGAGACCTAATATTAGCACGACCTAGCGTTATTCATATTGGCTTCCCAACTCAGAGTCAACTTTGCTGTTCCACTTCTCTACAGAGGTCTATAGTATGGAAAACGTGGGCCAGCTTGGCACCTAGCCTTAGGTTACTGAATGATACCACTTGGGTTATTTTTCTCATGATCTGCAGGCAGAGCCATTTCAGAAGAGCTTTGACTAAACCCTCCCTGGATACAGATGGTGCCACATACTCTGTGGTCCTACAAGGGCTTCAGCAAACAATTCACCACCAAGAAATAATTAAATGCTGGACTGCGCACCATGGATCAGCACACTGTGTACCAAGATTCTCATGGACAAACGATCCAGCAGACATAGTCATCAGTCATTAATGTATCATTCCCATCGTTTTATCTATTGGACTACATTTTGTGCAAAAGTGGTGCAGTTAAAGTGTGTGTTATTATGATTATTATTAAGCTCTATTATGATTATTATTAAACTCTATTATGATCAATCCTTTGAAGTTGTTCATACTTTTTAAAGAAAAAAGTCCTTTTCAATTTTTCTTTTTTTTTTTTTTTTTAATTTTTCATGAGTTATCCAAAGTTTAAACTGCACATTTTCTGCAGAAATTGCTCACTCAGTCTGTTTACAGTCCTACCTGCATGAAATACATATACACAATAGTCATGGCTGTATATTCAACTGAAAAAGCAAATTCCCAAAGGGTAACAGGTAACAAATTGAAACTATGTTGAGAAGTATGGTAAGAGTTAAGTTGGAGTTAATTCAGTCTCTTTCAAGTTATGACTGTTCAAAGTTCCTTGGGGGCCAAGCAGCTGGGTTTTCAGTTGCTTTTCTTTTCCTACTTTAAAGTAGTTCCAAAGCCCAGTGCTATGGAGTGCTTTTCTGTCACTAAACCTGGGAATGAACTATGGAGTCCTACAAAGCCTCACAAGTGGATGAAGAAATCTGGAATAAAGTTAATGCAGTGTCTTCTGTTTGAAAACACTTAAGAGAACTAACATATGTAGATATCCACACAAATACACTGAAATCTTCCAGTGAAGATCAAATATTTTTAAAAAAAGATACCTGTAAGTTCCAGTGCAAGTTATAGGTTTCCTCTGTGAATTCAAGGATGACTTTTTTTACTTGTTTCATGCAGGAAGAGGACTATATGTAAAAATGCAATTATTCCAAGCCTGCATCCATGCGCCTGTCCACAGAGAACTATTTCGATGCACGAAATCAACAAGAAGATTTAATCAATGTGGCCCAAAATTTCCATTCTGTCAAACAACATGAAGAGTTTTAGAACTATCATCCTGAGCAAATTTTCTGGTGGTTAGATAATTTGACAGCACTGAGTTCTCTGCCTCTTCTGAGTCCATCTAATTAAGATTTCATGCATAGCAAATGGAAGTTAAAGGAGATTCATAGTAAGAGAGAAAGAAAATTGTACTTCTGTGTTTACTGTACCTGCAATAAGACAGTACCCCCCGGGATTGTGAGCTGTAAACAGTACTTAGGGGCATTCTCCCAGGAGAGCAGTTGAACGTCTTCAATAGCACTGTAGGAAATGGAGTTTTCCATGTACCCAGTTGGCTGCAAGAAAACAAAGGAGAGGAAAAAAAAATGTTTACTTAGTCATCAGAAGTTTCACAATTTCAAAGGAAGAACAGCATTATCAAAATTATTCTTGGTGTTAAAAATATCTGCAAAATATCTAACTGGAAAGCAAAATTCCTATACAGGCCATTCAACAGAGAGATCCATCCAGCCACCTTCGTCCAACTTGTTAAAGTGTTAAGATCACCCACATAAAAAAAAAAACAAGTGCCTGAAATACAAAAATACCAAACTACGTTTGTTCTGGACTCAAAATCAATGGAACCTAATCTCAAGTTGAACTGAGGGATGAAGGGGTCTGGCCGTGCATGTGCTATCAATGTATGAAGAAGCATCTCAATCATACAGGCTGAGCAGCAATGTACTATATTAAGGTAGTTTTATTCCACACATTCTTGTTCTTCTCCCTGGCTGCAAGGTTGATCAAGCACATCACCAAAATCTAGACTGCTACATTTGACAGTGGCTCTTGGGGCTCCAAAGACTCAGAACTCAGCTTTTAGACTGAAGCAAAAGCAGAGCAACCAACATACTCATCTCGGCCTATACGTAAGTACTGGTTTCCTGCACAGACTGCTGATGCCCAGTTTAAAGTGAAAGTCACAATTAAAACATAAATAAGTAACTGTGCTTTGCAATTACACGTACAACATAAATTGATAGCAGCAAGGAAACAAAGTTAAACATGAAACTCCTTATTAGTATCCCCATTCTTAGAATCATAGAACAGTTTGGGTTAGAAGGGACCTTTAAGGGTCATCTAGTCCAACCCCCCTGCAATAAGCAGAGACATCTTCGACTACATCAGGTTGCCCAGAGCCCCGTCCAGCCTGACCTGGAATGTTTCCAGGGATGGGGCATCTGCCACCTCTCTGGGCAACCTGTGCCAGTGCCTCACCACCCTCATTGTGAAAAACTTCTTCCTTGTATCTAGTCTAAATCTCCCCTCTTTTAGTTTAAAACCATTATCCCTTGTCCTATCACAGCAGGCCCTGCTAAAAAGTTTGTCCCCATCTTTCTTATAAGCCCCCTTTAAATACTGAAAGGCTGCTAGAAGGTCTCCCCAGAGCCTTCTCTTCTCCAGGCTGAACAACCCCAACTCTCTCAGCCTGTCTTCATAGGAGAGCTGCTCCAGCCCTTTGACCATTTTTGTAGCCCTCCTCTGGACCTGCTCCACCAGGTCAATGTCTTTCCTGTGATGAGGGCCCCAGAGCTGGACGCAGTACTCCAGGTGGGGTCTCACCAGAGCGGAGTAGAGGGGCAGAATCACCTCCCTCGACCTGCTGGCCACGCTTCTTTTGATGCAGCCCAGGGTACGGTTGGCTTTCTGGGCTGCGAGTACACATTGCTGGCTCATGTTCAGCTTTTCATCCACCAGTACCCTCAAGTCCTTCCCCTCAGGGCTGCTCCCAATCTCTTCATCTCCCAGTCTGGACCCTGCACTTGGCCTTGCTGAACCTCATGAGGTTCACACGGGCCCACTTCTCAAGCTTGTCCAGGTCCCTCTGGATGGCACCCCATCCCTCACGCATGTCAACTGCACCAGTCAGCTTGGTGTCATCTGCAAACTTGCTGAGGGTGCACTCCATCCCACTGTCTATGTCATTGATGAAGATATTAAACAGTACTGATCCCAATACAGACCCCTGAGGGACACCATTTGTCACCAATCTCCATCTGGACATTGAGCCGTTGATCACCACCCTCTGGATGTGACCATCCAACCAATTCCTCCTCCACTGAACAGTCCACCCATCAAATCCATATCTCTCCAATTTAGGAAGAAGGATGTTGTGGGGGACCATGTCAAAGGCCTTACAGAAGTCCAGATAGATAACATCTGTAGCTCTTCCCTTGTCCACTGAGGTAGTCACTCCATCATAGAAGGCCACTAGGTTGGTCAGGCAGGACTTGCCCTTCGTGAAACCACGCTAACTGTCTCGAATCACCTCCCTGTGCTCCATGTGCCTCAGCATAGCTTTTAGGAGGATCTGTTCCATGATCTTCCCAGGCACAGAGGTGAGGCTGACAGGTTGGTAGTTCCCAGGGTCCTCCTTCCTACCCTTTTTAAAAATAGGTACAACGTTTCCCTTTTTGCAGTCCCCAGGGACTTCACCTGACTGCCATGGCTTTTCAAATATCATGGAGAGCGGCTTGGCAACTACATCAGCCAATTCCCTCAGGACTCTGGGATGCATCTCGTCAGGTCCCATAGACTTATGTATGTTCAAGTTCCTCAGGTGGTCACGAACCTGATCTTCTCTTACAGTGGGAGGGACTTTGCTCCCCCAGTCCCTGTCTTGCAGTCCATCCACTCGAGAGGTGTGGGAAGAGAGATTGCCAGTGAAGATTGAGGCAAAAAAGTCGCTGAGTACCTCGGCCTTCTCCTCGTCTGTTGTTACCAGTTTGCCAGTCCCGCTCATCGGGGGGGGTACACTTTCCTTGACCTTCCTTTTCTGGCTGACATACCTATAGAAGCCCTTCTTATCACTCTTTGCATCCCTTGCCAAGTTCAGCTCTAGCCGTGGCTTGGCCCTCCTGACCCCATCCCTACACAACTAGGCAGCGTCCCTATACTCTTCCCATGATACTTGGCCCTGCTTCCACTGCCTGTGCATTTCCTTCTTGCCCTTTAGTTTGACCAGCAGGTCTCAACTCAGCCATTCCGGTTTCTTGCCTTCCTTGCCTGATTTCTTGCACCTGGACATCAAGAGCTCCTGCGCTCTATGGAAAGCCTCCTTAAAGATCTGCCAGCTCTGCTCTGCTCCCTTGTCCCTGAGGGCAGTTTCCCAGGGGCTCCTACTGACTAACTCTGTGAAGAGCTGGAAGTTTGCTTTCCTAAAATTCAGGGTCCTGACTTTACTCTTTGCCTGACCCATATCCCTCAGGACTGCAAACTCCGCCCAGGCTGCCTCCAATCTTGACGTCACCAACTAGCTCACTTGCGTTGGTGACTAACAGGTCTAGTATTGCATCCCCTCTGGTAGTGTTGTCTACTACCTGGCTTAAGAAGTTCTCCTCCATGCATTCCAGGAGTCTCCTGGATCACCTATAGCTCACCATGCTACTTTTCCAGCAGATGCTGGGGTGGCTGAAGTCCCCCAGCAGGAAAAGAGCCTGCGAGCACGATGCCTCCTGTAGCTGGAGTCAGAAGGCTTCGTCAATAGGCTCCCCTTGATCGGGCGGCCTGTAGTAGACACCAACCACAGGGTTCCCTTTGTTGCCTTGGTCTCTGATTCTTACCCATAGGCTTTCAACCTGCTCATGGCTATTCTTCAAAGACAGTTCTTCACACTCTATCCACTTCTTGATGTAGAAGGCAACCCCTCCACCCCTCCTTCCTTGCCTGTCCCTTCTGAACAGCCTGTAGCCATTGATAGCCGCACTCCAGTCATGGGTTTCATCCCACCAAGTTTCAGTAATGGCAACTAGGTCGTAGCTTTCTAGCAGCACGGTGGCTTCCAGCTCCTCCTGTTTGTTGCCCATGCTGCGTGCATTGGTGTAGAGGCACTTCAGCTTGGGCTGTCGGCCACGTCACCTTCTTAGAGGAACACCCCTTAATTCCTTTGAGATATTTCACTGATATTTCCCTGTTGGATCCTATTACCTCAGGAGCCCCTGGCTCCTCTCCATAAGATTTCAAGTGTGCTGCAGTGTAACCAGCATGTCTTGCAGCAACAGGCTGAGGGCCCCCGCTAGTATCCCATCCCTCTAACCTTGGCGTGTCATCCCACAGATTGTCATGGGCAAGCCTGATATTATCCCCTTCCCCCTTCAAGTCTAGTTTAAAGCTCTGGCAATGAGCCCCGCTAGCTCGCGAGCAAAGACCCTCTTCCCCTTTGAGAAAGGTGAATCCCACCTGACGCCAGCAAGCCCGGTGCCGTGTAGGCCACCCCATTGTCGAAGAACCCAAAATTGTGGCAGTGACGCCAGCCATGGAGCCATGTATTAATAGGCATGACATACCTACATAATTAGGCATTACAGAAGTACAATTACCTCTGAGATAAGCCGAAATATAAATCTGCATAGGCAAGCACACGTAAAATTATGTCCTAAACATAAGCAAATACACAGATATAGATGTGTATCTATTGAGTATGTGTACATACACTGTACGTTATGCAAGTCTTCATGTTGTTTAAGTAATTTGAGTATTTAACAGAGGTCCTCAAAGACGTCATTTATTTTGCTTTGCTATAGTGTAAGCAAACCGATCAGTATTGCTATGGCAGAGAAACTAGTTTCATACAAAAATGCTGATTAATCCCACCACGTGGATAAACCCTTGGGTTACCCGTGTCTTGCAAGATAATAGAGCTCATTATGTTTATGAATTATTTTCCTCACTATTACTGGTTTACATATAACTTGAACTTCTCAAACTTACTCCCACTGTGCCCAATACATAAGTTATTTTTAACTGACAGTCTTGAAATAAAGAAGGCAAGGGAGAAACCACATCCATTTCAGGGTCAAACAGGGCCAACTCTTAAAATCACAACACAGGATTCCTGGGGGCGAGTGTGAAATAAGCAAATTGCATTTGGAACGTCTCTACTTCTTATTGGTACAACTTTCTTCCATAAGTTAAGTAGGTGGTGCATCTGGAAATCGTACTTTGAAGTTATACACTTCATACATGTTCATAAGGCCATAAACGTCATCTGCCAAAATGCAATGATGGCCCTGTCATCCACCTTTGCTGCTACAAAGAGTCAGCTGCCTTTTCAGCAAGAAAAACTCAGCAAGCCAGGGAACTGAACTTTAATATATTTTTCAGTAACATTTGTTGCGGCAGCATTCATTTTACACTAGCCCTCGCTAAAAACAATTTTCGCTGTCTCTTTAACGACAACTTTGTTATGCAGGAAGTATGATAAACTTCTGCTTATTCATTTACCCACAATATTGTTCTACACTAGTGACTGGAATCCCAGTGGCTTAACGCTGATACTGTACGTCATGTGTTGCCTACTGGAGAGTAATTATCTCGTTCTCACAGGAAGCCAAAGGCCCAAGATCCTTCAGTAATCAGCATTACAACACTTAGGGAAAAATATGAAAACAGCCAGCATAAAATCTAGTATGCTCAGGAGGCAAAGTTATCAAAAACATGCTCTGAAAGATTGGAGAAGGGAGAAATCCAGAACCAGCCGATGCAAATATAAAATGAAATGAATCAAAGCAATTTAAATTTCTTTTAAGAAGGTGCTGACTGCCCTTAATACCCTCCATTAACTTCAAAGAGGATTTGAAAAATTCTCACAGAATCTGTTCCCAAGAGAAGCCTCTTCTATACCTTAAACCATCCACTTAAACAGCATTAGAGACAACTGATCCAGTTCAATCACAGCTCTGTGGCCATACACAAGCGATTTCATCCCAGGCATAAACCTCTTCTCATAGGACAGTCCTTTTCGTGAAGGAGAATGGAGGAACACAGAGTTCTGTGGCCTGCAAAGGATGGGAAGACTACCTAAATCATAACATGGAATTACACACATGGTTAATCTCTCCAAATGAAAGCGTTATGCCAATGAGGTAGTTTATATAGCACTCTTATGATCCCACTTCCACACCTTCTATCTAGCCACACCACACACAAAGCTTTACTACAGTTGTTTGCTATCTTACTCAAAAAAATGAATCGCCCAAATCTACTTTAATCCCTATAAGCAACATCATACGCATTGTTTCAGTTTTCATTAAAAACACCATGTTCTAGGAAGTGAAATATTTTCAGTTCTGTAAACACCAGCCATAGGCAGCTTCGCCTCTGTTTTGCAATAGAAAGAGTCTAAAGCAAAGTGATTTATCACTGTGTAGAGCTCCTTGAAATTGTGCTTGTAGATGCTGTCAAACACTGAAGACCACACTCCCACATCAGGGCTGTGCAGAAATGCTCTGAAGAAGCACTGAAACAGAGCTGTCCTCGGACCCGAGGCTTCCCGGACCTCACAAGGCTATGGTGCTTCTCAGAGAGACCATGGCACTAATGAGGTGAAGGTCAGCCCCACACAAAGGGGTCCTTTCCCTAATCCCTACACACACACGTGTGAGGACAGAGCGGTGTTCCCCGCTTGTGTTTTCACAAGACCAAGCACAGTTCAGCCGTTTATCAGGAAATGGCCTGAGGTAAAACCACAGCCTGAGTCACTGGTTCCTCTTAAAACACAGGCTATTTTGACATTCAGGTACGCGAACGTTGATCACGGTGAATCAGTGTGGTCGATAAATAAGTAGTGCAAGTGTTGCACGTCCTCAAGTTCCAGCTGGTCTTGTTTGCACACACCCCCAGAAGCTGCATCCTGACCCCCAGGTCACTCCATGGGAAATTCAAATTAGAACAACAGGCAAGACCAGAAATGTGGATTCAGAGATTTGAAAAATACCTAAAATGACACTGATCCTCAGTGGGTCACCACAAAGCATCTGGCGTCAACACTAGTCTTAAGCAGCATTCCCACCTCCATCCACCCACTTTGCCTCTGCTCATACAAATATTTGTCTGGCAGTGGCGTCAGGCAGATCAGGGAATCCATCCAGCTTTTGCCAGATGACTTTTTAGCTCCTTCAGCACCATTTGTAATATGAAACAGAAACTAGTATGTTAACATAACTTAGGGGGCAGCGTATCATGGGGAAGGGAGTGAGCAGTGAGGAGCTGAATATTTCAGTCTAATTATTGGTATGAGATAGTCTAAAGCCACAGCATCTTTGAGCAGTAATACATCAAGTTCAGTTGAAAATGTCTTTATTTAAGAAAATAATAATTCTTATTTTTATAGCTGTCATTTTTGAAAGGAGATTTGTATTTCTTGGCAAAGTCTGAAATCTACCAAACAAAGCAAGATAATGCACTTTTCTCATTCACTCTACAAAATTAATTCTGACTCAGGAAACTTTGGCCAGAGAATCTACATATGTCAGCTTACAGATTTACAGTTACAGTTTTAACTTCTGGTTGTTTGCTCTTGAACATGTTCTGAAAAACTGCAAGAGATTCATAAATGGAAATGAAATTTATTACAACAAACAAAAAACGTAAGGCAAGGAAACATGTTTCTCTTCACATTAGCCTTTAGCCTCCTAACGAAACATGCAACTTCTCCGTTGGGAAATCAGGTATGTTTTAACCTCAGTGAGAACTTTGTCTTTTTTCAGTTCCATAAAGATTTATTAATCATACAGCTTTGAAACAACTTTGTACCAGAATAGCCACACTCCAAAACCTACTATAAATCAAATCTTAGGGGAATCTAGTGCTCCCAAAACTGGAAGAACATGTTAAGCTCACGCATAAGGCTAGTTTTCTCTTAGCGCTTCTGGGAAAAGTCAGCAGCAGCAGACTACTCAATAATGCAAAAATCTGCCCACTTGTTTCCATGGGAAATTCTAAAAGGGAAAGAATAAACATGACGTCCATTGTTAATATGAAGCTTGTATGCACTTACTCATATAATAATGTACTAAATCTTCAGCTGCATATTTTCCAAAGAAAGCATCTAGAAAAGATGAATTCTACAAATAGAGATGGTTATTTACATGTAAACATATTTAGACTGACAACTCCCACCAACACAGCAACAACGAAGAATGATTTTCCCAATTAAATACTCCAGATGGTGGGGGGAAACTGGGCTATTCCAGACCCTTGCTCTTCTACTGTCAGGTGCTTATTTCTCTCTTGGCTGCTTTTAAGAATGAGCCATGCTGCTATAGCCTAGGATGATGAGCATACTGTATTACATATAAGTTTTTCATACCCAAATAAGAGTCAGTCCTGCTGAATAACATGTAGGAAAAGTGATTGCTCTCAAAACTTTGATGGGGGTGGAGACTATTCAGTCGGCACACTGAAGGGTAATGGACTCTGAAACTGCTGAAAACAATGGATGATTTGAAATAAATCTCTGTTAGGAGACATCCATGGCTCCAGAGAACGCCCCTGCAAATGTAGCTATTTCAGATAAGAGCAATTAACATCTTTGTTCATTAACTATATAACCTATCAGAAGACATTTATCAAGTTAAGCAATTAGTAGTACTACGCCACAATATGCAGCGCAGTACAATTTGTCTCACTCTTGATATGGAAGAATTTACTGCCATGCTCACTTGTCATAATGACTTTTTCTTTTGAGTTTAAAGTCAATGTTAATCTCACAGAGATTAACGTGATAAGAAAACAGACAAAAAGACTAACAGCAGGGAGACACCCAGCTCTGCCCCAAAGCTGCACAAAGGAATTTCTGAGCGTCCTTGGAACAACATTCTCATCTAATCCATCACACTTCCAGAACCCCCAGCCTGCCCATCATCACCATTCCCCTCCCACTCCTCCTGATAAGTAGGAGGTTTCATGTGTTGGACCGTAAGAAGAGACCTCACTAGCTCCGTGCATCGGCAGTAGGACTACATCGGGTGAAATGGGTGCTTAACCCAGGGACCTGTGGGGAAGGGATCTCTCCATAGGGAAAATCTAAATTATTTCTGCTTGGAGCTGCTTTGTTCCCAACTGTCTCCAAGTTTGGTAGCAATGCTTGGTGGGGTTTTGTTTGGTTGGTTTTGTAGCTTTTTGATACATGGAAACAAATCTGGACACAGCGGGCCAAACCTTCAGTGAGGCTCTACCCATCCATGCCCGTTGAAGCTTAGAGTGTACTAGTGCATAATGAATGACAGGAAAAACAGGGAGGGGTTTTCCTACCACATTTATTTGTGTGTGGGTGACTGTGTGTATAAACATCCGTGTGCGTGTGTGTGTATAAGCGTACACACACACCTGTCTTTCTTTATAGCTACACAGAGATGAAAGATAGTAGAAATATATCCCGTATTTCTCTACAGAAAAATACAGCAGCAACTGTCATATGCTTAGCGCAAAGTCGCTCACCTTCAGTAAGTAACATGATTTAACTGAGAAAGGCCAGACCTGATCATCCAAAAGACTTCAGTGGAACTTCACTGATTCATACCAGATGGGAATCTAACTCAGAAATTCAACAGAAATTCAACCAAATCTAGCTTGGCAGCAAAAACATGCATAAATCTCTTTCTTTCCTCTAAATATTTAAGACAACTAAGACTGGAAGCTGTTGCATTAACTAGCCTTACAAAACTGATAAAAATGTAAGAGCTGCCGGATGCTGGTGCCCAAAAAGCTCTCTCTGAGGTCAAGCCTATATAAGAAACCTTGTCTCCTGCTTTCAAACCTCTGCTAACAGGGATGAGAATGTGCTACACGGTGCACCCGCCCCACTGCAGAGCTGGAGGCTGACCACAGCTTACCACCAAGATGGTGGCCAAATCAGCCAGACCACTGCCCACGGGCAGGAAGGCTGCTCCCAGGCCAGTGATCAGGAGCAGGAAGGGGAGGGAGCTGTGTTTGACACAACCTGCCAGGCACAGCGAGACTTTCACAGACACTGGTCTGACTCGCCTGCCAGGTGGAGCATCTCTGGAGCAGCAATTCTCCAAGCATGCGCTGCAGCCTTCAACCCCTCCCAATGAACGCAGGGAACTTGAACAGAAGAATTACTATCCTCCACTTACCAACCTAGAAGAAGAAAATCTCAGTTAAGATTGTATCTGCATTATGCTCTTGATCATGCCTTAGGTGACATGAGAAGCCTGAAAGATGTGGAAAAAGAGCTCAGACTTCCTGACCCCAACCATGTGACTCAGCTCCAAGTGCATCCTCTTCCTCCTCCAAAACTGCATAACCAATTCATAAGAAGGACCATTCCTTAGCAGGGTTCACGTTCTCCATCCCTTTGCATTTGTCACTGTACTCCACGACATCCCTCCTGGGGAGGAAATACTCGATAACGTTGACGAGATGGGTAGGTTGTTTAACCACCTTCCTTGAAATTACTTCAGGAAGGAAAGGACACCACCAGCCAAAATACAGCTTCTCACAGAAGCAGCAGTAAGTAACAAGAGTAGCAGGGACTTATTGCAGAAGACTATACACACACATACTTCCGTAAAATAACTGTTAGAGGAATATCGGAAAATCCCTAACTTTTGCCCACAACGTGAAATACCTAGTGAGTGCTAAACAGATCTTTGCTAAGTCACCATAGCAACAATGATGTGACAGAAAACAAAACCACATCCACAAACCGTTCTTGAGTCAAGGCTGCTCTCTATTTTCAATTCCCTTCAATAAATCAGCCATGTCACACACCATGAAATGTATCAAATGCTGATAACCCAGAGAGAGGAGAAAGGGTTGGGTGTAAGGATTTCAGACCAAGCCAGACACAATGTGTGCTAAACTAAAATGCCACCCTTTAATGACTACGTTAACCCAGGGCAGCCCTGGAAATGAAAGATCATTAGCTGATTTCAAATACAAAGTTGGCACCTGGAAAATAATCAGCCTGTTAAATAACTGGAAACGTGGCCAAACTGACATGTACTACAAACAGAAGATCTCTGTTCAGTTGTGTGTTTCAGAACTGGTTTAGGTAATGGCAATAGCGTGTTTCTATTGCATATTGTCCTTGCACTTACAGTGGTTTTTACTTCTGGTTTACAGATCTCCAAAGGCCTATCGTTCATTATCTCTAGTAGGTCAACAAAAGGTGAAGAAGGAAACCGCATTTGTTATCAGTAGGGTCACATCCGCTGTGCAAGGATCTGCACCTCCCATGGAAAATTTTAGGGTTTTACAAACCAAAAAGGCTGGAGGCAGCTGCAAGGGAAGCAATACATTCAACTCTATCGCCTGTGCGTGTGAAGTCTAACCTGAAAGGTGATCCAAGTATGAAACACTGAATTGGTGAGAAGCTGAGCTATCCAGGATCCCATGTCCCATTAGAAATGTAGAATTTGACTCATGGACTTTGCAATCCTGACAGTTTTCACCACCTTCCTAATGCACATCCCAGCTCATTTCTTACTACATTTTATTTACAAGATCTAGAAATTAAATTGTTGCAAAACTAAACATAGCATAAATATCCTAATAGATTACGTTCTTGTTCTTTGTTTACACAAGCATTCTCCAACACTACTTATCATGTCCATGCCTTTCATCTGCAGAGCCACGAAACCCTTAGACGCTGTAATAGTCAAATGGTTTCCAGTAACAATTTTTTTCCTTTTCTTTTTAATGCACCTTTAACCCTGCAGTTCCCAGGATACCACATCCAATCTCAATCTGATGAACAAATCCAGGACAGGGAGTGCAGTAACCCAACTACACTTCTGAATTACCAACAGGGAACGCCCTATTCTGATCTTTTTTGGAAAAAAAATTATTGGGTCTCGAGCTACCAGCAAAATATTAACACAGCTCTCTGCTGTACACTACATAAGAGAAAGGACACGTAGTAGACTCTTCAAAAAAGCTACAGATACTCTGTTAAGGATAGCCTCACTAAACTCTTGCTGTTAGTAGGCGAAAAAAACAGGGACCTCCTGAGGATGAGTCACAGACACTTGGAATCACCTTCTGCTACAGGAGGAGGTGGGAAAACATGGTTAAAGTGCCAGTGTTTTGTTTCACATGTCTTACCTTCAACAATAATTTGGACGGCTCTACACAATTTTAAGTGAGATCCAGCTCTCGTGTCTGCAGCAGTGATTTCCTCTTGATTTTGTGTCTCTCTCAGCACTACAGAATGACACCCTGACACTAACGGAAAGTGTCCTTTTCTTCTCTTCAGCAGGAAGTCTTCTGCAAAACTGTGCTTGCACACTCCTGGCCCCACCCATAACCTCCTCCACTGTTGGTCTTCCTCATTGTTTAATGACTGACTGACTGTTTGTACTGGAAGGGAGTGTTGCTATTTAAATAGAGGGTAACTGAAATATGTGCGATACCTCCATGGAAGGGAGATGGTGAGGGAATGGAGAAGGAGAGGGCAACTGCAGTGAAATATCAGAGTAAATATTTGAGAAAAGTGTCAGTTGACTGGTGAATGCATAATGGAGAGGACACAGAGCACCAGTTAGAACCTAAATTACCTTCATAAACTCCCTTACTATGTAAAAGGAAACACTGAAGTATTTAAAGTGACACTTTCTCTTTAGTTTTTTTTAAAAAAAAAAAAAAAAAAAAAAGCTAAAATCATAAAGGCATTGTGCTCACAGAGAATGAAGTGGTATGAAACTGGCATGCCCAACCAGCAAACTTTTTGTTTCAATACAACATTTATTAGCCTAGCAAGTTATTTTTTCAAGACAGCCAAATAAGAGTGCCTAAAGTGAAGCATGGGCACCTGCTTCTGAAAGGTGTCGTTATCATCATCTCAACAGGCACACTTTGAAAAGCAGAACAAAGAGCAACCCTACAATCAGGCACTGTGAAACTGGCAAACCCTCTTATCTGGGCGGCTCCTGAAAGGCTGGAGAAGAATTCCAAGGAATTGCAATAGTTCCCCCAGGGACTGCGATGCATGTGGCTCCAAAGAGATGCATTTCCAGAGAAGCCTTGTTTATCTGAAGCTAATGCATCATGCATTGCTCTCTCGCACTGTTTTTTGGAAAACTAAACTGCCTTAGCCCTCCAATAGTATTTTCTGTTCCAACTGGATGATTCAGCCCTCAACAAGACATGCTCACTTATTTCCTCTGCATCCTCTGATACAGGGCTCACACATGGATGAAGAAACAGAGGTACATGCCCTCCCTGCTACTGTTTCAAGAGACCAGGCAGAGGCTCACACACCACACCACACCACACCACGCAAATGTGTCTCTAGGTGATGCAATTTTGGAAAAAAACCAGCTACTTATCCAGCCAGTAGCTAGTGATGCCCATCTGAAGGCGAGAAGCAACACAAGTGCTTCCCAGGCTGTGGGAAAAATCAGACGGCTTTCTGGATTTCCTCTGCCTATTTACTTGGCCTTACTTATATTCTCTGACCATAAAGATGGCCACAATGCTACTGCTTAAAGGGAAAAATTATGTGCCACACTACCTATCAACACAGAGATGGCTTATACGATATCACTTGAGAGTTACATGTTCAATGAAAAAACACCCTCCCAACAAAGCAGCTTTGCATACTAGACTAGGTTGACTCACCACCCCCACCCCCCCTTCCAGTTTCATATCAAAATCTGCTTTAAAATAATTCCAGCCTTTTTTTAGACAAGCTAGACCTTCAGGTTGTGTCAGCGCAATGGCTGCAGGTTTCACTCCCACCCTTGGCAATTATGTTTTGGTTTTCAAGTTCAATTACATTGTCAAGTCAGCTTTCCTGTGCACAATTCTGCAGCAACATCCTTGCCCTCTCTCAAGATTATTTTATTAATTTATTTACTGTCTCTAAAGGAAATAGCTCATTTTTATAAAACCTCAAATACTGCAAACACAACTTTGTAGACTGAGTTTTCCACCCAGGGAGGAAAGGGCGAGAGAAGTGTACCATTTCAGAGCTTTGACCTCAACAACCACACAGTTGTTACTATTAGACCAAGAAATTTCTACCAAGGAAATCTGAATGGTCTTTACTGAGCTGTTTGCCCAAAGTTGATCTAGCCACAGGTTTTCCAACAGAAAGCTATCAGAAAGCCAATACTACCAAAGTACATTAACATTTAATGGTAAATCTGAATCCAAACCACCACGGACTTAGAACTACCACTGAGTGTTATGACGAAGACTCCAAACACTGATGAAAACGACTTACTTCCCCTCTATGGCATTTTGGTTTTAGCAGAATACAAAAGCTTCCAAATTAGAGGTATGTTTGAACTGTATACCTGAACAAACACCATGGGTTTTGCCCACTGCTGCTTGCATCAGCTTTACCCAAGGCAGGAATGGAAAAAAGGATAACCGTTCCTGCCTTTCTCTATGTAATTAAGATCCACAAATACCACCACGTCACTGTATGACACCGTTGCTGCACAGCACACACTCATAACAGTCATGGAGGAAAAGTCCTGCTCCCTCCAATCCACAAGTCAGGCCCCCTCCCGCTATGGACAGCTTTGCCTTACACACCTATCCTGCTTCCTTGAACGGCAGAGGATTAATGACACAACAGGCCAGTCCTAAAGTACAACCAGCCCATTGCACTGGACTGTGCACAGATTTGTTTCTCAGCTTTCAGTTTCTTAGCACTAAATATGGCTGTACAAAAGGTATATATTAACTTAGTGTTGATACCAGCTTTCTTCCTTCTAATTGCTTTGGCTACATGTTACTACAGCATTAACAGAATCTCGTGGCACTACTATGTTTGCAACTACAGCGAAAAATGTGGCTTATCAGAAAAACAACCAGAGCAGAATGAGTAGGAAGGGTTGAGCATCAAGAATACATCTTCATTTTCCTACCTACATCTTGATGTCTTTAAATGTTATCACATTTAAAGAAGAATACTTAATATAGACATTGTTTATCAATCATTTCCCCAGAGACAAAGAAACAGGTTAAATATAAAGCATCTTAAAATAAGGCATAGCATCCATGTTAACCTCTGAAAAAGGCCCAAGTGATCAGTAAGCTTCAACTAAACATTATCACGGCATTTTAGGGAAGTATTATTATTGGAAAGGAAATATAAAGCTTGCATAATAATGTAACCTCTGCCTTTTTCTCTAGCCTGTACCCTGCTGAGAAAGACCTTTTTGCTTCTCTTTCTGAAAAATATATAATTTAAAAATATATATCTTTGAATTCCAAATCAGATTCTGTTCTTATTTCTTGCAACAAATTACCAGCTCTTACTGGAAATGAATAAAACAGAAACCAAAACAAAATTCAACACTGTAAACACTGTAGCAGATTATTTCCAAATACTCCAACGTTTTGCAAGATTTTGGATCACTAAATCCACTCAAAAGTTCAAGGAACAACCGAGGAATACACTTCTCTGCTTCAGATTTAAGTTCCGAACCTTAACCTCAAACCCTGTTCATTGCAAAATAAAAAAATCAGACTCAGATCCAAAGTACTGATATAAAGTTTCAGTTTGACCCACATCCTTACACCTCCGGAGCCAATCCTAATAAGTTTCTGCCAATACCTCTCTCAAAGTACAGATCAAAGGCTTTGCTGTACATTCAGAGCCATTCCCGTGATGCAAGGATTAGGCATGAAGAAAGAGCATCATATTTTCAAAGGTGCAACTGCCTATAAGCCTATCTTGTGCGTATCAGAGTATTACAAGCACAGCCACAAATGCCAGTGCCAGACAAACCACACCTCTGAAATTCTTGTCTTGCCTCCCATTTCCTTTTTTATCTCATCTAAGCACACTGTCTCTACACGTCCAGTTACAAGGAAGATATACCTAGTCATCAGCCCCTCTATTCTTTTATTTTTATTAATATTTTCATCAATATTTTCAGTTACTTTCCAGTATATCACTCATTCGGGAGGTTATTACACAGAGCTGGAAACACAATGTTCCACTCCGCTGCTGTGACCCCTGCAAGAGGCAGCGATGCAGCAGTAATGCCTCAATGGCAGCAGATGTACTGTAGATGTCACTGAATTCTAACAGCACTTCTTAAAACACGTCCCGCACATGTAATCCTGGCAGTACTCTAGCGTTAGACTAAATGTATTGTTGTCAGTCTGGAAGTATTATATCCGACTCTAAATATACAGCTGCAGATGCACACAAGATTCAACGACATTGCATAGAGTACTGTCTTCAGGATGAACACAAGTCTGGGTACTTTCAAGAACAAAGGCTGCATCATGAAGCACTAGTTATTTCAGTGGCTGCACTAGGCTTTACTCATGCGAAGAAAGTGAGACATAACTCTGTCCTTCAGTAACTAAGAGCAGCTTGAGCAAGTCATTAGAAAACCGTTGGTGCACTTCATTTACAAGTCCAGATCCCACAGATGCGTTTTCAGACACGCAACCAGTGGTTGCAACAACCTTCATTACGTGAGTAAAGAACTGAGATTCAACCCCTAAACTTGTCATCTATTCCCTCACACTTTCACAAACAGAATGAAAAGCTAGTGAACTGCAAATTACAACTCAACACAAAACTCACTAGATGAGGTTTTGAAGACATCAGGCTAGACAATCACAATGTTTCTTCTCAGGCGTTAAAAACTACAGTCCTTGACTAATGCTGCACTCATTCTGTTTTCCTAGCAGGAAAAAAAATCGTACTAGGACAAAGAAGAATGGCAACTATATTGTCCTTCCCGGGAACTAAGTACCACAGGCTCTCAACACTGCCATGACAAATACACAGAGCTATTGACAAGGCACGTTGTAAGAACTGTCCATCAGCCTTACCAGACACAAAAGCATAAATAGCCATGTCACACCATTAAAATGTTGGATGAGAACAGCTGAAGATGACACTTTTACTGCCAAAAACCCCAGTGTTTAAGGCATACACACACACAAAAATCATACATTTCACTAGTCACTGCAGGATGAATGCTACCCTTGACTTTGTTGGTCCTCTTAACAGCATTCAAACTTGTTCTGAGTATCCTGATCAGTTCACAGTTGCTGAAGGTCTAGGGGAAAAAAGAAAACCTCCAGTGACTGAAGCTTTATGGAATTTATTTTCTCCCTAATAATCTACATCACACAATTGCTCTCCACAACACCTAATTAAAATGCCTTTGAAATGACAATTCTACAAGAATCTTGGATGCAAGTTATCAGATCATTCCCAGAGATGACTCCGGCTGCTACCCAAGTCAGACACAGATGATTAGCAGTTTCTACACCATCATACTTGAAGTTTGGACTCCTCGAGATCTTAGTCGTCTCATGAACCATTTTAATCAATTAATGACTTTCATTAATAGACACTGACATTATTTGGAGACAGAAATCAGCAGCTCAGCCATCAGCACAGCTTTAAGAAGGCTAAGACTGAACCAGGCTGAGGATGGAGATGACTCAGGTGATGCTCTATGTGACTCATCAGAGGCTGACACTTTTGTCTTGAGCTGTAATGAAGTCTAATGCTCTGCACAAAGGAAAGCATCAAAGATGTGAATTCAGACTACAGACAGAATTCAAGTGGCTAAAAGATGTCCCTCTGAGTGGTGTAAATACAAAAGTAGAGTAAATTTAGTATAGCCACATGCGACTGCATTATGTAAAATAAGAAGTACACACTCCCGCATCTTCCTTTTTCTCCTGAATGGCCCAAAAATGCTCTAGGGATATCACTTAAAACATACATGAAACCCGAGAATGTAGTAAGGTGACATGAGTCTTCATTTCCCCAATTCCCATGAGCGATCCAATCAAGCCCAAGAAAATCCAGCCCCCAGTGAATCAGATGCTAAGACCCAAAATCAGGTGCCCTGGTTTCTGCACTGTGTTCCACTCCTGGCATCTCACCCTGTCGCCAGAACCAAGCCCAGCCAGATCACTGCTCAGAAAACAGACATTCATGTGGCAAAAGCTGCACTTCTGATCTAACTTGCTCAGCTGGCCAGGCTTATGCACATCCTGCTAATGTCCAGTGCTACCCACGTACAGAATCCTCTGTGCTCATGTTTTGATCCTAACAGAAAAATCTTGTAGAATGCAGGATCTCAGAGTTTTGAGATCAAGTGGGTTTTAGCAGAATTTAAACTGGGATTTACAGAATTGGCAAACAGCGGCTGTCATAGTCATCTCTCACAGTGTTAACAGAAGTCCTGCCCTCTCCCTAGAACCCAGATTCACTGGGGTGCCCGAGACAAAACTAACTCCATGCTAAATAAGTCTATACTTTATAAAATTCTTAGAAATACCCTATGAAATGTTACAGATTTTTCTTATAAGTTTTTTTTGCATGGTTTTTTTTTTGTTGTTGTTGTGTTTTAGTATTAATTAATGCTGTATAATGCACTGGAGACCCAAAGCTAATGGCAATCAACAGCTGAGGACACATAGTCACTCTGGTGCTCTCACTAAGATTATGCAGTTCACAAAATACGAAACCTTACCAAGTGAACCTGTCGGTTTTTACAAGTCTCTTCTTTCACTACATTTATCTAAAAAAATATTTAGAGATGAGTTGAGCACCATCCATCAGAAACAGTAAAAGCAGAGACTGAAAAAAGCACAAAACCCCCAATCAAATACAAATTTTGCCCTGTTGTTCTTTTTTTCTAGCAATATACCTCTCCAGCAAACGGAACAGTAAATTTGCAAATCTGGTGGGACTGATCAGAAATTACGCCTTCTCAGATGTTGGCAAGAATTCATCAAAAACATGTAACAATCTCTCTTCTATCAGAAGAAGGTAATCTAGGACAACTTTCTACAGCCACTGTTCAAATATAAGCCTTAAATTCCTGAACAGGGCAAGAACATTAAAAAACTGAAACCACTGATCTGGCAAACATAATGGCAGGTCTTTTGTGCTCTCATTCTACAACGCTGCACTTCATAACTTCTGCATAACTCATATTCACAGAAAACTGTAGAGTAAAACCACCCTATGGTGACAAGGAGCAGAACTGAAAATAGTCCCTTGCTAGACGTTTTAATCCTCTTCTGTTAAAACAGTGTGTTTGTATTATGCTAAATAACAAATTATGTGTCTGCAGAATTAGGCTCCCTTTTCAATTATGAGCTAATTATTTCAATACTGCAAAATAGAAAACCCAAGTCATCTTTCCTGCTCCACTCAACTTCTTTATAAATTATTCTCAAAGAACAAATGAGATTTCTCATTTCAGTTGTATTCCAACATGATCAAGACTTACTCCTTCCAGCTCAGAACCTGTAACACTCTTTCATTTTAGGGACTATTAGAAATAAAAGGATGCCAATATTTTAGCTGGCAGTCAAGCAAGCCTTTGAAGTTTGATGTCTACAATGTCAAAAGACAAGTAACTACAGAACTTAATTTGTGCAGATGAACAACCGCTTAAAAATCAGCAAGGAAAATTTCAGCAACACCCAGTCAGGATGTGGGCTCTCTGAACGTACTCCAGTAAACGCTTCCACTTCTAACTAGAATGTGCCTGTACACAAGGGTGTGGGGTTGAGATAGTGACCCTAAAGACACACGAGGGGAGTTCAACATCCACTCTCTACACGCTTAAAAAGATGAGGGAAAAAAGCACAGCATACTTTTCAGATTTCACTGTACATTTTTGGACAGTCTTTCTGAATGCTCGCTTCTTAAGCTCGGGTTTGCTGTGCTTGGCAGTCTCTTTTGTGTCTTTTGCAACACTGCGCACACACAAATGGCCTGTGGTTTCATGCCTTGCTTCCCATTTAAAACTAACACTTAAACAGTAGCTTTATTTTTGTTAAATAAAAGCTTTTTTTTTTCCTGAATTCTGATACCTATTTCTCTTTTTCAACATGAGGGAAAAATTATTTTTTACAACTGACACCAATCATTCTTAGGAGTAGTATTTTGTCTTTACCACTTTGATTCACTACCTCTCATTCATGTTATTCCTCAACTTTTTGTGCTGTGTTCCACAAAAGCAATGACAGCAGGTAGCATAATGTTGATTTTTGGACAGTCAGCTCTGATGACACATATATTTTGTTTCCGAGTCTCCGAACTGTAAAGAAAAAAGCTTCGGTAAAGAATACGTAACACAAAAAGAACCACTTTTTCACAAATACTTATGCTGAGGAAAAAAAAAAATAAGTTAGATAATTTCTGTATATGGCTGCCATCCATCTCCTCCTGAAGGCAAGGTGGATTTTTTTCATTATTCACTTAATACCAGATGAAGCCTGTCTGGCTGACAATCTGGTTCGGGACAAGAGACTCCTCGTGTTTCCTTTGGGGTGTTAACAGCAGCTGGCTCTGTGCATTCAGCTTTTGACTTCCTCGGCATGCTCAGGCGCCAGCGAGCCCCCGGCCACCAGGTACCACAGCACGTCGGAGCAGAGACAGCCTCAGCGACACGCAGGTGACTCCGTCCAGCACCCAGCCCCAGAGGGAAGTCCCCCTCTGGGGAGAGGTCCTAGACATTTTACACACCCACCAAGTCTCCACATTCCAGCAATATCGGCTCCTCACGTCAATAAAGCGGCCGAGGGTGGAGGAAGACTTTGTATTTACTACTCCCTATCAGTGTTGTGATGTGCAACTTTTGAAGACGTTTCTTTGCAGTGACGTGGTCTGCCTTCCCACCGAAGATTATGAAACCACTTTCAACCAAAGAGCTTCCTCCCTCACACGGCCTCCCAGGACCAGGGAGGGGAGAGCTGAACCCTGCAGCTAGCACTCCCTAATTGCTTCAGCAGAAGCTGAAAGACATCAGCAACTGAACTTTATGCTCCTTATTTCCTGAGAAAGCAGAGAGAAATCTGCAGAGATTCAGCCCCCGATTTCGGGTTTAGTGTTAAAAGCACCCTGATCTTTGGCCAGCCGTGCAAATAAGATAAAGACTGACCTTGCGTGCAGCAAGCTGTGCTGCCTGACCAGGGCTCTGCAAGGGTTACTCCAGCAAGCGCAATGTCAGTGAATGTACTGAGAGTGCTACTGTAATCTCACAAACATCTGCAGCTAAACACGGCCCGGGAGCAGAGACAGACCTTTTAAACAACCAAACCTGAAAAATCAGATGCTTTTTAACTGCATGACAATGGTGAGGAGCCGATCAGCTGCTAAGTTTGACCAGCATGTTACTGCATTTCTGGCAGCCTTGCCCTGGCTTCCAGCAATCTATCCTGCTGATTTTAACAGGTTGCTTTGACCTTTAAGGCTCTTGAGGGTTTCTAGGTTTCATACGCCTTCCTTTAGGCCGTGCCTTAGACTGTATCACTGGCTACCTGCAGACTTTCTTGCTTAGCTCATTTTGAAACATCTCAGACACAGAATCTGCCTTCTCTCTTCAGAGTTACTTTTATTCTCGGCCAAAGGAAACGGAGTATGACAAATACAAAAAATAAATGACCCAAACCCATCTGCCGTCACAGAGAGATAGTCACTTCGTCTTTATTTTGTGTAAAATAGTGAAAAAGGCACAGCCCCAAACTTGAAGGATCTGTCAAAATAAAATCATTTCACACATAAGATGCCTTATCGCAAAGTAGCACGCAACAGCTGAGCTTAGTTTGTTTTCTTAAATTGCCTAAATTAACTTGGCAAAAGTAAGGACAGCACCACTCATAACGTGGTACCGTACAAGCTTACACTACATGCCATTTTTACAAAGCAACCACCCAGCCTGCAAGTTCCACATCCTGACAGGCACAGCTAACCCTAATCTTCTCGACTAGCATTGTCCACTTACCAGCAAAGAGAACGTTTCCTTAAAAATAATTACAAGGGCTGCTGGGATCGGCTCTCCACAAGAGTGGCACGCTATCAGAGCACAGTCTGGACATTAAAGGGCAGATATCAGCAATATCCTGAACGTAAGGCACCCATCTCATCCCCCCCTCATGCTGCTACTGCTAGTATTCCTGTAGGTCACTTACTACCTCATGCCAGCAAACAGAACCTCTTGTTTTGACCAAGTAGTCAACAGACTTAAGTGCAAGTGAGTTCAAACAGTGTTAATAGTTCATTTAATTCAACAGGAATCAGTCCATAAATTGTACTGGTGTCAGCTTTTGATGAAGCACAGGCTATTACATCCTTGGACCACAGAAGATGTACATCCCAATCACCAACATGCGCAGCAGTACTGACTGTGGGTGCTTCACACAGCGAGAGCACGAAGGACGTTTCACTGTGAATTACATAAAGTGTTGGAGAAATAAGGGAGAAACATACCCCCTAGGACAGGGGACAGCATTCGCATTCCTGCTTTTGATCTGAAAGCTCTTGTTACGAATGCAACACTGGGGGCTTTGCAAAGTGACAGCTGGCTATCAATGAACAGAAGGAAAGCAACGTCATTCAGCCTCGAAATCTCTTTGTCTATCCCACTTAATTTCTTTGTGCTAATACCTTGGAACACAGCAAATACAAAGCCACCGCATATTTGCCTCTGTAGGAAAGAGACTGGTAATAACCACTAGCACAACTGCACTTGGCGTGGACTGTCAGTGACGAGCAAAGTCAGAATGAAGGCCAAAGGAAAAATTGGGTCAGGAGTGTTAAAGCACCTCCGACCTTGCATGCTGTCCCCAGCGAGCAAGGGATGGGATGTGCAGTAGTGGGAGACTGTATTGTTGATACTCCAGCTCTGTAGATAAACAGAAAGATTTGATTCTGGAAGCAGATAAACAAACATCTTTCATCAGGACTAAAACAGATACATTTCAGAGCAATGTGCAACTGCCACTGATCCCTATCAGAACGTCCCCTTTTGATTTCAATTTCAGAAAAAGATCAGCTTACACACTGCAAAACAGCGTTGCAGCTAAAAACCGCTCTCCGCTTAGACAAGCAAAGCCTTGGCTAACCATATGTGGGATTATTTACCTACGTCACATATCTGTAAGTCAGTGAAACCACTATTTCACCAGCCACTTTCTGAAAAAAGGCATCAGAAAGAAGCTACTGCTGCAGAAAATTAAATGCAACATGACTCTCCTTGCTCCCCTACTGTCCTACTGCCAGATCTAGAGAGGGGAGGTGTCACCAGCATCAAAGGAAATATACAACCCAACAGAAAATACACACCTAACTTACATGCAACAGCAACCTCCAGAACCACAAACTGTAACAAAATCTGAAAGGTTTAGAAGGAAATTACATATGACATTCATTCAGTTAGGAGAAGAAATGCAAGACAAATCTTCTAGAAGAAGATGAGCCTGCAGTTACACGGCATGTAGCGCAAGGCTATGTAAGCAGTCAGTAACAGTGGGCGCTTGTATAAAGAGTAAGCGCCACTTAGTCTACCGGGACTCAGAAGACCTTGCTTCCCCTTGGGGTTCAGCCACTGTCAGGCTGGATATTCGCTTTGCTTCTCTGTGCCTCAGGTTCCTCATCTTCTAATATGAAGGAATTTTCTTTGTAAGGCACTTGGAGATCCACAGATGAAAGGCACAGCAGCAGAACTAGGTCAGACAATGCTGATGTATACAATTATCTCTGCAATTTACGTGGCTGGAAAGTGTAATTAAAACTCTAGATCACTTTTCTCAAAGGTTCAAAATAAGAAAGGGTGGTTTTGATTCCAAAATACAAGACATAAATTTGCACTTTGGTTTGCATAGTTGCATAACAACATTTTAAAGTAAATGCTGCAGTTTAGAAGAAAGCAGAGGACAAATCTAGGGATTAGCTAGCAGCTGCGTCATTTCCTATGACCTATCTATTACTTTACCAAAACCTTTAAAAAAAAAAAAAAAAACACACCACCACATACACACCAACACAAACTTCCTGTACTCTAACCACTGAATGAGCAAGCACAGTTACACTTCAAGAGATCCTCTGAGTAGCTGCACTATTGCACAAGCCACTGCACACAACACCCAAAACCCAAATCCCAAGTTGTCAGTTTCTTCCAGTGCTACCTCACCGTAAATCTAAAAATACGGTTGCACGTACTACTTAGACTGCGCCAAATGGTTTCTCTTGAAAGACATACACAAGCTATTGGCTTTACAGTGGCATGAGTGATAATGCAAGATACACATTTCTTCCTTTCTCTTCTTATAGAACCAAATCCCACAGGTTTCCCTGATTTCAATTACTAGTAGACACAGCACAAAAACCACCATCACATTTGGCAGCAGCTGGCACCTTTTCAAAGAGCATCTGTGGAGAAGCCCAGAAATGACTGGCACGGGATCTCTTAGAGGTGGTCTCGCCACAAGGGCGGAGCACTGCAAGGAAACTTTTTTTCCAGCCCTCTGCCCTCACTACACGCAGATGACATCACTCGGTGAGGCTGCCTGCAAAGCGCCTTCACCAGCAGTAATTTCAGCCGTAGGAACATACCAACCACTCATAACCAAAATTATCAGGCTCCATCTCCAACGCAGCAGCCAACACCGCCTTTGAAGTGGAAACTGAAGCCCAGGGCTTTTTCACTGTGTGAGGAGAGTGCAGATAAACAGAGGCAGCCTTGGTTCCTGGAAGAGGGGACAGGAGTGAGGGAAGCAATGCACGGCTGGAGAGGTCTGACGTTTGATTCAGCTCAGCACTCAGCCTCCTCTACTTGCATACCTTTGCCCAAAGTATGTTTACAAAGGGCTCTGGTTGCTTGCTGGAGGTATGAAGGGGACTGGCAGCTTCTGCTCAGGAAGTGACCAAGAAATGCAGCCGCTTGCAGAGGCAACTGCTGCTTCACCCACGCTTCTGTAGAAGAGATGCTCCCCCCATCTGTTCCTCCTTCCCAGCTCCCCAAATTGCAGAAGGACAAGACAGAACAAATGGAGCAGAGGCTGATGTTACTAACTTTCTTTTTTTAAACCTGGTCTTAGCACTGGTGGCATGGTACAAACTATGTTTCTAGACAACAATTTAAACCACAAAGAAAGTAAGTAAATCTCAGTGAATCCTCCCACAAGTAACCCATTTCAGTGGGCTGAATTTACGGGGCGGGGGAGGACCCAAACAAACAAACTGTGAAGCAACATTCACCCAGAGCTCTTTTTCTTGTCTGTTATACAGACAAAACCATAGGTAAGGTCATTTTACAGGTTAGCGATATGGTGAAAATGTAGGAAAATGGACACAGATAACTGCATAATCTTTTATACTACCCAAAGGGTTAATGCTGGTCTGGATGATCTCCAATTGCATCAAGATGATATACTCAAAATGAAAAGGCTATGTAGAAGTCTCTGTTGAAGCCCGAAATGTTGAGGGGTTTTTTTCTCCTCTATCTCAAATACGTCAGCTGTTACTGGAATTTATTGGTTAAATGGCAGCAGAAGACCATTTAAGTAAAAAGAAGCAACATAACCACAAGGGAATTTATTTTATGATTTGCAACGAGGTGCAAATCCTGCCAATCACTTTAAACAATCAGAGCAAACCTAATTTCCCCTCACTGGAAGGGTAGAGAGTATATAAATCCAGAACAAACAGAAAAAGGTCTGTCTCACTTCTGACCCACACGAACTTTCCTGGTAGCAACTCTGATGAGTTATGGTATCACCCCTGCTTTTTTGACAGGAAAACTAAGGCACAAAACAAACAGTCATCTCTTCTTACACAGCAAATCAGTAAGAAGGCTAAAAAAGGATGCCTTGCCCACAGGTGCCCAAGACGCCGCAAGAACTTTTCCCAAAACTTTTTATCCCAACAGCCCAGATGTCTAGTGCCATTTGGGACACAGCAGGATCAGTGCCCTCTGCAGAAGGGCGCAGGTCTACTGCAGGTTGTCGCATCTGCCAGCCTGTGTATGTCCTAGATATCTTTAAGTATATAAATGGCCCCTCGCTCTTATGTACAGGTAACTGAATCACATCCTTTGTAACTACTGTTCCACAAAAAGTTATATAACTGTGTAAGACTGCACTTCCCTCTTTTCTCCGCCCTGTTTCAACACCATTAAAGTCTAAAGAACATTAAACCAAAATGAAGGTGACGGAACAAGGCTTTCCTCAAAGGGCTGGCACTGGGGAAATGAAAAATAACCTGTTAGAGATGCAGTGGTATACACCAGCTGCACAAACCACCATTGAAATCCTCCTTTTGTACATTTGGCATCTGTCAGAGAACAAAACAGGGAAAATAAAAAAGCAGAGTCTTTAAAAGACAGAGCACTCTCCCAACGCTGTTTATGGCTTGCCTCTTGTTAAAATGTTTATTTGTGTTGATATATTCAGATGGGTTTTAAATGCAAATGCTCCTTTCCTCATGCCGATCTTTCACGGAGTCCACTGGTTACATCTGTTAGTCTTTATACAAGAAACAACAACAAAAAATTTGCAGCTCTTGCAAACATGGGTAACCAACGCATTATCGTGTGTGTGATTGTGGTGCAGTTACACATTCCTTGTGGAGGAGATGAAAAGGCACCAGGCTGCAATCTGAAAGCACCACGCAAGACCAGCTGCTCCAAAGAGCTCCAACATCAAGAAGTCTCTGCTGTCCCACGGGAGCTCAGCAGCTTCCCTCAGTGTGCTGGAGCCTGCGGTGCAGCCCACTGCAGCTTGGTCTCAGGAGTCTGCAGGCAATAAAGGTGGTGCTCTGCTTCGTATGCAGCCAAATGAGCACTCTCTTAATATCCCCTTCCGACTCAGGGCAGGACACATTGATCTGCTGCCATTTACGCCAGTGATTAGCTGACCCGGACAGAGGTACGGCATCAGTACAGTGTCAGGGAAGTTTGCAGGAACACTGTGGTCACACCCTGATTAATTACTTAAGAAAGCTACCTGATGTCATGAACATTGATTTTAATTCAAGGAAAAGGATACATCAAAAAGGGCTTCTTGTATTCACGCAAAACCTCACAGCAGAGCCTACACCCAGGAGTCCTATCTCTGCTAGACCTTTACTTCTGTACCAAAAAGGCACCTGAGCCTAGAGCTACAGCGAGGAACCAACTCTGACCATCCTCACGCACGTCTGAACTAGCAGATTCGATGGTGCACACCACAAGGATGGGGCGCTTCCCCACCATCCAATTCCAGTCTACAAAGATAGGTCACCAACAGAGAAAGGAGAAAAGTAGTAAAACAGAGGGCAGAAACCTGTCCTCCTTCACCCATGGCCAGGAAGCCTGAGCCAGAAAGGCAGAGGTGGGCCTGCAAGCAGAACTGAAAAGCGGACCTCCCGTTCCAGGGCTGGTTGCTGACGAACATGGGAATCATTCATAAACGCGGCTGTTCCAACAAAGGGCCTCAAAAGTGTGGTCACTGTATATTTACACAGTTGCTTTATCTACTGTAGCTAACACAGCGTGTTTGCTTCAGTTTTTAAAAGTACAAAGTACCCATAGGCAGGAGTACCACAGCGAAGATAAACTAAATAAATAGATAGAAACCTAAACAAAGACTCACCAAGGTGTCTTCCCCACCTCACCTATGAAAACAGGCACTGTGGTGTGCGCAGAGCAGAGGTCCGCAGGTCAACGGTCAAATCCCACTGATCATCCTAAGAAATGATCCCTTCTCCCAGAAAAGATCTGGGCCTGAAACATGGGCGATACACTTTTATGTCTAGCTCTACATTTTTGGGATGCTTGTATCATGAATCGCTGTCATCCTAAGAGGTCAGCATCAAGAGGAGAGAAATTATCTGAAGGTCAGCACTGCCCGTAAGTAAACAAAGGAAGAGAGACCCATACCAGGGAGCAGAGACACATATTAGGGTTCCCACTTGCGCACAGCTGCTGCCTCTAACAAAAATGGATTCCTGCATGATTGGAAATGGCTGCGTACCTGGTCTGAGGGCTAGCCAGTAAATGCACAGCATGGGTGTTGCTTCCTGCCCAACTTGTTGTAAAAGTTGTTGATTGGAGATTATTTTTGTTGTTATCCTTGCTGTCAGCTTCTAGGAAAATGTTAACTAAGTTTTCTGTGCAAAAGATAAACAGGTTCAAATTCCATGTGTCAAAAATCCCAGTAGGAACTGCAAGGCGTTGATGAAGAACAATTAAATGAGCAACAAGTGTGACACAGACAGAGCAGACATCTCGGGACATCAGCTTTCTAGGCCTGGAATTAACCAAAACCTCATCACAACTCCTAAACTAATTTTGGTCAGAAAAACTACTGTTAGCCTGTAATAGAAGAACAGGGGGATAAAAGGGAAATAGAGTGTGTATGCATATGAAGAATAAAGAAAATACCTCAGGGCAAACAGCTAGTTAAATTGATTACCTTGTTCATTCAATCTTCTAAAACAAAGATTAAAAACTCAAACAGAAAGCAGAAAGACTTATTTGTATTTAACACATAGAGCCGTGTTCCACTCTCTGATCTATCAAATACTTGAGATATGACCAAGTTTCTTGCAATCAAACATTTTTGGAATTTCCCATTAATTGCTGGTGACTAAACATCCGTGCTCATTTCAGTCAACAGGACCGAGCCATCTAGAATCCAGACTCCTGAAATCCCCATCACAATCAGTTTTAGCAGCAGATATGTAGCTCCTCTGAAAACGGCTCACAAGTATCTTAACCCAGTCACCCAAAACTGGAGTCACCCAACCGGCCAGTCGCTTTCAGAGCTTATCTTCCAGCGTATCAGTTTCCCCTCAATTAAACTAGGCTATGAATACTTAACTGTAAAAGGAGCTATTCATTAAAGTTTTGTCACATCCTTGGATGAAAATGCCCAAAGCAGCTGTGAAGAGTTACAAGAGAGTTGCACTCACACCCGAACCAAAAATGAACATAAACAATTATGGTACATTTGCACACAGCATGGGAGATTCCCCCTCCTCCCATCTCCCTTCATGCTCCAGTGCTCCCTTTTGAGAGGATGGCAGCTGTTAGCAAAACAATGAAGGAAGCGAGAGTACAAGAATATTTACACCAAGAATATAAGATGAGATCTCAGCAAGCAATTTTCTCTCCTACTTACACAGGCCAAGTATTCATGCATATATACATACACATGCACAAAGGATTCCGGAAGAAGAGAGGATCTTCAGCACAATTTCCATCCTTACAATCATAGAAGCACAGATCACTCTTAGTCAAATATTGTTAGAAATTACTAGACGTTCAAGTTCTATTTGTAATTACTATTTATACACTAAACATTAAAATTATGATAGTTTCCACCCAACTCCTGTATTGGTAACGCACATCATAATAAAGGCCACACATCCCAGGTGTATGTGAAATAGTGGATAATTCTTCCCAAATTTATTTCTGACGTATTTCATCCAGAGTCAATGTTCAGAACCAGATAAAAGTTACTGGAAATGGTATAAATATGGACATTCTTTTGAATCAGAAGTGTACTTTACAAAGTATAATTTACAAAAATCACCACCGGACAGTTATGTGAAAATAAAATATTAAATAGATCTAATTTTGTAAAAAACATCTCATGACAATTTGTTGTACATCAAAGGACTGAATTCAGTATGTTCCCAACTATCATAAAAGTACTTTTTCTCCCACAGCAAATATACTTTACCATCTTATTTGCTCGAAAATATGCCCACTTCTAAAACGCTAACACTTTCTTGTAACAACCAACAAAAATTACAATCACTAAATTTCCTGACAAACTTGAGCAAACGTTGTCTTCGGCAACCATAGAGAACACCATGCGTTTCTGTTCATGCTCTTCCATCTTCTCTAGTCTTTGCTTGGTACTTGGCAGATTGTTCACATTAGTATTAGCTGGAGTCGAACATAATCCGTATGCTAAAACAGACGTACCATTCCCGAAAAAAGTGTAACTTCTTGTTCATGTGCAATCTTTGTGCAAATCCAAGAACCTTCCCTAAACATGGGCAGACCCACAGTGCAATGGCTGAATTCATCTCCACCTGCCCTGAACTGGTTAATGGCGTGTGACATGAAGAAAGCAGAGCAGGAGGAAGGCACCGGATTGAAAGCAATGCAGAGTGGTATTTTGAACGTAGCTGATGGAGGAGTTTAATAGCCCTGGTACATGAGTTTGCTGGGAGATCTGTTACGCAGGTTGTGACCTTCCTCAGCCCAGACTTTTATCAAAAGCCATTTTATGAGAATGCCACACCACATTGCAGCATTCACATCAAGCCCGGTCTCTGCCTCTCTCACTCTCTTGAAAACTGAAAACTTCATACAGTGCTGAAAAGATTGTGAATACATCTATAGTCCAGCAGATACTGGAATACAGAAAACAAATTTTCTGCTCATATTTCAAGGGAAAGGTTCCCCAGAGTTCCCAGGAGATGAATCAGACATATGTGTTAGTGTGTCAAAAAAAGCCTGAAAAGTTTGTTCACGTGCCTAGATAGGGTCAAAGACACAGTAAAATACTGCCTGCCCAAGCATATCTTTACTAGTGTGCTTAGGCCACGGGTGGTCCTTCAGAAGTCGATTTGTCTATCTGCAGTAATTAACAACTCTTCTGTGCTCCTTTGGTTTTCCACTCATCAGAGAGCCCTACCCAGTGAGGCAGCAGTTCCTGGCAGCTGATGCTGGCACTGAAAGCAAAAAATACAGATGCCAATTTCCCAGCTCAGTGAAAGACGGTGTGAGTAAAGCCAGATAAATTGAGCTGTCTTTCTCTGAATGTTCCCGTGCGAGGTCTCTTCCCATCACAGGTCCACTGCCACCAGGCAAACCATTTCACCTTAGCAGAGCACTTTTCGAAAATAAGTAAAATCACTTCTCTGTGGACTAAACTTTACAACGTTGCCTCATCACAGACACTAGACTAAGGAGAGATCCACCACACATTCTCTTTTCACACAACTGCAGATATTTATACTGGCTGATGAAGAATATGGGTCGGTTTGGGGCCCAAACTCCATAGATATCTGCAGATCCTTCCCAACTGGCTCAGAACAACCATTTAGGGAAAGGCAACAAGAAAAATCTCCCTTCTTAACATGCTTTTACTGGCCAACCATTTACCTATTTATGGTAAAAACTTCCAAACCCTTGTGTGCTACATCACACAAGGCTTGGAAAGGTAATACAGCATCCATGTTAGCAAGTCAACGAGCTCCAATACGATATTATTTGTGTCAGACTTACATATTAGTGAAACTTTGCTGGTCTCAGTGTAGGTACTCTCAATGGAGCTTGCAACAATGAACAATTAGTTTCCAAATAACGAATGGTGGAAAGCAACTCCTCCCAATGAAGTTAGTTCTGTAACAGCTACCATCACTCCAGAAAGTGGAAGTACATTCCTCTTTTGAAAAAGAAATAGACCTAGTTAGCAGTGTCTGGCAATACTCTTGTTAAGGAAATCTGAGATTTTAAAACCAAATTTTAGCTTTTTAGCTAAAAGGCTAGTACAACATGCCTGCTGGTCTTGGGCATTGTGTAGGGTATTTTAGGATTAATCTACAACTGATGCTATGATTTGTAGCTACAGAGGCAGGTAGAATCTGCTATTCTCCTCTGTAGTCCAGAGAGGAATCCTTAGCTTGACATGAGCTCAGGGAGATGTTCCCTGGGATACAAGGTCATTGACCCACCTTTACATTTTACTTTCATAACTCAAGGCTTGACAAAACAGCTACCCTGAAAGCCGATCTGACATCAAGAAGTTAATCCTCTGTAATTGCAGTGTTGCCTCCAAAATTTAATATATTACCCACTGAAAAAAAAAAAAAAACACCTTCTCACGCACACAGATTGCACCACACCTTTCCCAGCAGTATGGTGCTGGGAGGAGACGTGCATTTTAATGTACCTGGCGTTTCAGCATGCGATTGAAGAGTCATGCCTTTCCGGAGCACACTGGTAGGTGGCTTGCCAGTTCCACGTCTTTCATTGCTATTTGGGTCCCAATGGCAAGTGGCTGAAGAAGTGCCAGAGCGAAGAGCAGAAACCCCCTGTTACAGTTTTCAGTCATCCCTGGTTAGACTTGTTGTTCTTTTTTTTTTTCTTTTTTTTCTTTAAGCAAGAATTCAAGTAAAGTTTTAGTTCTAAAAATTCCCAATAATAAAACCGTAGTTATCACAGAACTCTAGTTAATCTATAATCTTTACAGGAACAGTGTGGCAAGAACATATACCTATACTGAAGTTCATAAGGTTGAATCTGTCCTAACGCAGCCAGAACTGGATGAATGCTAGGTAGCCAAAGCCCTGTCCCTGCTGAAAAGCTTAGCACTGAAATTCACCGCGCTGATCAAATCAGTTTTATTTTTAAAGAGAATTTGGTGCTCGGAAAATGAATGTGATAGAGCTGCTTCTCTAGATTCCATGAGCCAGCACGACATAAAATAAACCTCTGGCTGAGAAGCCAACCTTGAAGTTCTTTATTTAACCTACAATCAGTGAAAATGGACTATTTCTCTCAGGCAGAATCGTGATCTAATCCTTTCCCTCCCCCTGCATCCCATTTCTGCTTTACCATTGCCCCCTCAACAGGGCTAGTTCAACCATTTGCAGGCCTGGAAGGTAAATGGGATCAGGGAACTGATCCAGGCCAAAAATAATCCCCTCTCCTTTTTTTCAGCTCTGATGAATTTCTTGACCTCACTCACCAGGCTGCCTGTAAACAGCTGGACCACCCAAGCAAAGGATGGCGTGGGGGTGGGAATGACCGGACAGGAGGCCTGAGGAGCTTCAGCCAGCACTTACACAGAGACAACTTTTCAGCTGACAGCTTTTGTCAGTGCAGCGATGGCCTTTTCTACCAGCTCAGAAACACCTCATTCCTATCACAGTACCTTCCTCTAGAGACGAGGAGACCACCAAGATTCACGCATTTCCTTTTCTAAAACTTGATTCTGCTTTACTTTTAAACTCAATCTCATTTCTTTGCACAGACTTATACTATAGAGGATTTGCTTCTATTTACAGTCTAGTATTTTTTTATAAAGCACTTGATTTTCAAGCATTTGATTTGGATTCACAAGACATAATCAACTGGTTAGTCAAGAAAGCTGAAGGGCTGTGACCTGCAGCATCCATCCTTGCACTGTGTTAAGAACGACCAGGGGTATTTTCCCCTGAGCACAGATTTAGAGAAGAATGAACAGCCAAATACATGGATTTCTACATGTGCAGGATTAGGTATCAAAACTGCTGAGCAGTTACCAACTCCTGATGGCAACAATGCTAGTGGCAGCACTGCAGACCCTACTGAAAAGGCAGCCACCTACTTCAGAGAGATGCATGTACTGGTTTCCACTAATTGCTCAGCAGCTCTGAAAAGGCACAAATCAAAACAAGTACTTTGGGCAACATTTATTACAACCAACTTCATATTTTACAGCTTCCATTGAAAGCTGGTTGAAAGTTAACTAGAATTTTTCACCACTTACCCAAACTGAACAATCCCGTGCAGTCAATGAGTAATTTCAGCTTCACATTCACACTATGCAAAATATTGAATAACTCCCCAATTCTACAGTATTTTGCTTTTTCTAAAGAATCCCAAGCAAAGATCAGGAAGAAATGCAAACGCAGCAAGCTCAGCTACATGCAGAAGCACAGACAGGAATTAGCATCAGGGTCTCCCACGCCACTCAGCGCTGGCAGCCTGCTACTTCTCACAGCTTCAGAGAGCTTTGCTTAGGTAAATGACGAAAAGCAAGCCAAAGCCGAAACCAGAGCACAGAGTCCACACAAAATGTGGAAAAGCAGTTGTTTTCCTCTACGGTCAGGCCTAGCTGTGAAAGAATTTCAAGCAGCAATGACCTATTTCTGTGTTTTATCCTTTCCAAGCCCAACAACAGCTGAGAACACAGGACCTGTGCTACTCAAGTGATAAAGATGAGTAAACTCCCTATCCAAGTATCACTGGGTTAGTCAACACAGTTCAAACCTCAAGCAGTGTGATGAGATCTAAGAGTCCGCTTTAAACTGCTGTTGGAGCAGGTTATTATAAAAATAAAAATCCCTGCGGAATCTAAGCCTGTATCTGCCCACTTTTTAGAGACAGTGCTGCTCTGGCTCCCACCAGTCAGGTACCTGTGTACAAAACAGACACACTAGCTGGAATTTCATAAAGACCATTTAGACACTGTTTCAAGTGTAGCAAAGGAAACTGCTCTCCTCACGCTGCCGATGCTTATCTCTGTCCAAACCAAAAACACGGTGTTAAATTTGACTGTTGTTCGAAAGCACATTTTAGCATCCAAACAGGAAACTGGAACAGTTTTAAAACCCTTGTCTTACTTCGAACTATTTTAACAGAGAGCAGTTCTCAACCTCTAGTAGCACAAGTAACATTTTCATAAAAGTTGAATGTTCTCACAGATACATACATATACACGCTCCTCTACTCACAACTACACAGCCAACTTTAAAAAGTGCAAAAGCAAAGCACATCCAGCAATTGTTTCCACTCAAAATGCCTTTTGTAATCCAAACTTGGGGGGTGGTGCGCATGGAGGAGATGGGGTTTCCAAATAAGGATGTCGAACTAGAGACCAGATTTGAGAAACATTGAGCATTCTGCAGCATTCTTAATCAGCATCTCCAAAGGGCTCCACTCGCCTGAAAAACTGGGCATTTGTATAAGAGACTAACTTCAGACTTTGGCCAAGGAGATTAATCAGCTTTAGGGACGCTCGAACCATGAACTAGGACACTTCATCTGCCATTCGGTATTAGCACATCGAGGCACATTCAGTTTCAAAAGTCTCTGCACTTGTCTATTTGTATTAAAGTCTTTGCATTATTTAATAGAGAACCCTGAATGCGTATACGCAACTGCTGCCTGCCGACCTACAATGAACTTGTAGACATGTTGATTTTATCTGTTTAACAGATTAGGTTTGCACTGACAGATGGACAATGCTACTGTTAAATTAATTAAAAATGAATACCATTAATGTTGGATGAGCATGAAACAAATTACCTTTGAGGTAAGACACTTCCAAATAGGGGGAAAAGGAAAGCAGTTAATGAGGTTAGAAGATAATAGCTCCTAGTACCTTTAAAGATATCTACTTCCAATTTTTCCTTTTTCTTCTGCTTTTCCTTTTGGCAATGCTTTTACTAGCCTATACTCTTGTATTATCTACGTTATTTGTGTTAGCTAACTGCTAGTGTACTTACTCAAATTTATAGAATGTAATGGCAAGCCAAATCATTTCAAATGTCCCTTTCATAGAATATAATGTACTGGTCAAGACTTAGAGAACTATTAAAAATACATCCAATCACTCCATTTTCTACCATTAGCTTTCTGTTAGCAAAAAAATCAAATTAGTATCTCCTTCAGTTTCTCCTAACTGGCATTTTTACAAAGCCCATAGATCACTTCAGTTCTCATTCCCATTCTCCTTACATTTCTGAGGCAGAAGATTCAGGCTTCTGGGTAACATGCAGCCGGTAAATTTTTCTGACATTACTACCCACACAATTTTGTGAGTGCGCCCATTGAACCATTGTTTTCAAGCAAGTCTTCAAAATTACTAACCAGGGTAAAAATTCTGCAGTGCCAAGAAGTCAAGCTGAGCTACTCATTTCTTAGTATCCACAATTCAATTAGCTGCAAATACCACACCAGCAGCAAACCAGTGTTTCAATTGCTGCTGGCGCATAACTCTATAAACTCGTTTTAGTGTTTGGATTTAAAACAAGTAACCTCTCCACTGCATAAATCAGATACTGATACTTAGAAGTATCTTTCCAAAAGGAAGATAAACGGGGGCAGGGGGGAGATTAGGAGTATTTTAAGATCTGTTATTTTAAATCTGAACTATAAGATCAATTGCTACTGCAATTACCAGTTTTGCATTTTTATATCCAACAATGGAAGATTAAACACGTGGTAACAGAAGAAAACTATCTCCACAATGATACCCAAATATTAGAAATCTGATATGCACTGCAAGCCTACAATGTAAAGGAACTAAAGAATAAAACTTTCCAGCGGTCATGCTGGGCAAATCAACCCAAAGACATGAGGACCTAAGGTATTAAAAAGGATGTTCTTCTTGACTTCAGTGGCAGCACTTATATGCATAAACTTTGGTCATGTGTATAAAGGGCTGTCAGAGGGCACAATCTGCACGCATTTTACTGTTTATGATGATCAAGATAAACTGGCAATGGATGCAGAGTTCTGTGTATTTTGGCCCCAGCTGTAAAATTAGCTCAAATATAATGTTTCAAGTTCAAGGTGGTAAAAGACCTTGTAGCCCACAAGCTGCAAGGGTAGGTTACTGGAAGGCAGAGAATAGCAAGCAGAATATGGGTAACAGCATGAAGTGTAGCAGTTTTGATAGCTCAATCCTCATAAAACTTTATGTCTCAGGACGTTCAATGAAATTTAAAGGAACTTTTGCAATCAACTTCAATGGTAGGCACAAGTGACAGACTGCCAGGGTCTGGCATCACCTGAATATCTAAAACACAACCAGCTTTTTCATAGGTCCATTTATGATTCTGGTATTCTGTGTTTCAGGATAAAATGCCTTGATTTCAGCACATTACTCAGCACAGCATTTAATTAAATACATTTAAAATTACCGACAGGTTTTTTTAACTGTCTTTTCATGCAACTACTTTGCCCTAAGGTTGTATAAAACCCTTCTTTTACATTTCTGCTGTGAGGGACGGGAAGGGGGAGGAAAGGAGAGAGGTCTGAGATTAGCTCAGTTTCTGGAATAATTCTTTTCCTAACTACTGCTTTTCATTCACTTTCTTTGGCTTACACTGCTACGTCCCCACCTTTTAGACACAGTCCCAGAGCATTAGCAGCTCTTGGCCCAACTGTTCACCCCTGCAGTCCAAGGCAAAATGTTGGTACCCTCTGCATGGGACAAGCTCCACTGGTTAACACTGGACAGGGAGGGCATCCAAAACACTTGTCACATAGGCTCTTCCTCTGGCCTCTTCAGCTGCTGAACTATTTATGAACTTTGCTCCGTTTGACTTGTGCCACACTTTGAAAAAGTAAGAGAGAAGCTGTTAAACAATCACTATAGACATAAAAGAGCTGCCTGGCATCCCTATTGAACACAGATTAACAAAGCCTGTTTGCACTTCAGTTGTCACAACAGAATTTACACTAGTGACTTGGTTTCAAAGGTGAACTTGAACAACAGATATGAGCTGATGAAAGGCGTCACGATGAGGTCACCACCCTATTTCACCACAGAGCAGACCCAACACACATAGCAATACAGCTCCTGTCCTTCAGTCACATCTGGACTGAGTCTTGCATCCAAGAAGCAGTGATATTTGAACCTCCACCACTAGTTTGTTCTTTGGCCTCTGATCTAAGTCCTCCAACAAGAATATTGATAGTTGCTGTGGAACCATGGTTATCTGATTTTGTTTGAATGTTTAGATGGCACAAATACTTGGGGACAGATTCACAAAGGGACAGAGGTGATAAAACTCTGCAGCATTTAACTTCCAGGTGCACAGCCTCCCCACATAATGCGCACCGCTCCAGTCCAGGACCTTGTCGCCTAGTCACAGCACAGCCATCTCTCACCAAAAGGCGCCTGTGTGCAGAAGAGGCACTCCTAGAGAGAAGAAAACCTGCACCAGATGTGACCTGAGGTACACAGATGCAAGAATACGCTGGTAGTTTTCCTGTGAAATCAGTTAATTCACTTACACCCTTGACACTTTTAACGTCTTCTGGGTAGTTACAGGGAGAGAGTATAAATAAAAAGAAAAAAAATCCAAAAGATGCAATTCAGTTGTCAAAAATAACAACCAACTTTGCTGGATCTTGAGATGCACTAGAAGCCAGACAGGCAGTATCAATGCCAGTAGAGATCAATACTCCCACAAAATAGTGTTATGCTATGCCTAGAAAGCAGAGGGAGCAGTAATAGATATCTAACACAAAAACACCCAACTCTCTTCAAGAATAGCTGTGTGAGTAGTAGCAATGATTGTACCATACGTACAAGTAATTACTGTCAGGACTCCATCTGGATCAAAAGTTTGGCGACTGTTTTACTAGCAGAAGAATCTCCAAGTTAAAACCGAATTTCGAGTTATGAGCCAGTACCTCCCTCTAATGCTCCTTTCTCCTTCCTGTACAACCACAGCACTTATCTAAGGATATTTTTTTTTTGTTTCTTTCTTGTTCTTATCCTGCAGAATTTTGATTCACCCAAGAATTTTTTATTCAGAGGTACAAGCAGTATTATTTTCACCACAAACAATCCCACTTTTGATTTTCAAACCATTCTGTGGCAACCTTTTCGTGTTCATAATAAATGTAAATAAAATAAGATAAAAAGAAAAGCAAACAAACATGCAATCTAGGTTTCCCTCTCTCAGACCCTGATGAAAAGAACAGAAGCAAGCTCTGCACAGCTGTAAAGCCAGGGTTTTCAGGTGAAAACATGGAGATTCAGGTTCAAGCTTTGTTCTGTCCAATTTCCTGCCTTTTATAAAGGTCTTATCAGTGCACAAATGAGATCATGCAGGAGGAGCTAATTATCTGTACTTTCTCACTGCTGCTTACCTTACAGTAACTTATCTAAGTAGAAATGTCCTCAGAGCAGAGGCTCAAAACCCAGTCTCCCTCAGTCCATAAGAATACCCTGACCAAACTAAATACTCTTTTTTAGATGACATCTTTCCTATCATCCAGTGCTAGAATTGCCCCCCATTACTCCCTGCCAGAGAGGGAACATAAGAAAGCCCTACTGATGAGCTCAGACGTCCATCTCGTCCTCTTCCTCCAGGACTGTCCATCAATGTACCTCTAGTGAAGAATCTAAGAATAGGGAAACACAGTGATTTCCCCTGTAATATTTTTCCAGCCTCCAGCAACTCACCGCTCCTCTGGAAAGAAAGAAATACTACGTAGATCAGTTCCACTACAAAATCCCTTCAACTACATTAAAATAAAAATAAAATTAAAAAAAAAAAAAGTAGGCAATAAAAATCAAGGTCAAAAAAGTACATTTTCAGGTTTGAACAGACTTTTATGATACTCCAGTTGTAATGTCCTTATTCCTCTTTAAAAAAACCACCTTCAAGGCCAGAACTGCAATAACCCTGGCACAACCTGGAAACTGTGTACCATGCAGTCAAAGGAACAGGCCACAGCTATTGAAAGAGTTTAGACAGCACATGGAAAGTGACCATTTTGCTTTAATATTTCCACTCCCAGCATGGGCTTCTTGTTTGGAGTGACAGGTTTCAAACAAGTATGTCAATAGTGATCAAGAGAAGCTGGTTTTAATACAAATTATTATTAATTGCTGCTGCTTTTTTTTTTTTTTTAATTGCCTTTTCCTCCTTGAAATTAACTCAGGAACAGCTGAGTGCATTATTACATTTCAGGTTAGGCTGGACTCTGTTTTTTAACAGAGGGACAAGCCAAGTTCTGGGGAGTAAAAATAAATAATTCTACAGTTCCACCTGTGAAGACTTTTCTTTATCATACTCGCAAGCTCAAACTGTAACTCAAGTTTCATCTTCACTCTGTAATGCTAGTAACTCATCAACCACTTCCTGCTGAGCCAGCCTCTCTGCTCGGCCAGTTCCCTCACATGGCTCCTGATGTCTCACACCGCAGTCACTCCTTTCTCCATCCGAGTACTACGACATGAGAGTACGCATTTAAGTGACTACTGCACTGAAGACAAGCCCAAAAGGGCACTGTAAGAACATTAGATGATTAATACTTTCATAACCTATTGTGCAAAGAGTTAAAGATTAATACTGTTTTACAGGGAAAGAAACTAACGTGGAAAGAGAAAATAAATACCATGCTGAAGACGACACACAGGGTCAGCTGCAAATCACAAATTCCTAGTGTATCACTCAGCTAAACACAAAGTTATTATCATAAGACATGAGAACATTACTTATGTCCTAAGACATCAACTGCAAGTGACCAAAAGTAAACACCCACTCAAAGGTTTCATGTTCAAACAGACTTAATAACTGATTAACCTAAAATTGATCAATTAGAAAGGTGAAGAGTCACTGCCTATTTTTGAGGAACTATGACTAATTCTTCTTACATATTGAGGACTTGATACAACATTGTTTTTCCTCATGCATCTCAACAACTCTTTTTTCACCCCTCTGGTATTGTTTTTCATTGAAATCGTACCCCATTTCTGGTTCATCTAAAATTAAATCAAACAGGAAACAATGAACATGTGTGTCTGTTATAGACCCTTCAGCGCCTGAGGAGTATAAGCTGAAGTTAAAAGCAATCACCAAGGTTGGAGCTTTTCAGGACCCAATTCCACTCTGTGTGAACATCGCTTGTACAAAAGCCTAATTTAAGAGGAGACCACACTGCTCAGTGAGCACCAGCCCCAAGAAGAAGTCAGGATTTGGATGGCAGAGGGACAAACCTGAGACAGTAAGGGTGGGGGCCCAGGCAATGTTGTTCGTTTGTTTTTCAACCACCTGCCAAGTTCCCGTGCAGGTCAATATTTATGAATAACATTCTGAGACGTCAGGTAAAACCTGGTTAGTAATCAATACTCTACAGGAATACGATATGCCTGAAAAGGTTTTAGCAGTCTTGTGTTTACCCCTCATACAAAAAAATTACTCTGTTTTCATTTCACAGCCTGTTTACTACCTATAACCGTATCCTACAGTGATGTAAGTTGGTGTGGCTTTTCCAGTAAAATAGGAATAATCTGGACTATCTTCTGTTCTGATCAGAGAATTACCCAAGAAGTTGAAACGCTTGGTTATTTATGTGTCACAAACAACCTTATCCAAGGACACGTATTCTTCCAGAAGGAAACAACCAACCTCAAAACACAAGTGGCAAAATGCAATGTCAGCATCATATTGTTTCCTGCACTGTTCTATATTAGGTAATGCACTATTTTCATCTAGGATACACCTAAATTGTGTAATTACCACAATACCTCACCTAAAAATGGCAAGACGCCCACCCAAGGTCTATTGCTGTTCCAAGATGAAGGGAAGAAAAGGGCAGGCATATTCTTCCAACAGCACGACCATCTCCAAGGTTTTTTCATGTCTTACCATAAATATAACACCTGAAACAAACGGTGAGCATTCAGACTAGACCCTGGAAGTGAGCGTGAGTAGCTGGAGAAAAGCTGCATTCAGTGGTGTCTAAGTGTAGTGAGAAGGAGAAGCAAGATTAAAACAATAGTGAAAATACAACAAGGCCGTTGTATCAGACTGATCCATTACAAGGGATTAGGGAAGAAACCTCCCAGTGACCCTTGGCCCGACCTGACCACGGTATCGCTTACCCCTCTGACTGCAAAGCTCCTGACAGAGGCTATCCCTGCGCTCGGCATCTGTACAGCCACCAGCCCCAAGGCTGGGGCTCACAGCCACACCAGGATACAGGGAATACAAATAGAAACTGAGGAAACATTCTCGTTTACAGTACTGCACGGAAGACAAGTGAGCCTATCCCAGAAGTGTATGAAAATCTCAAAGGCTCCAGAGACAACTAAATTAGTTATTTCTAGCACGCAGGTCTGCCTCACATTAATCTACTGTTGCATGAGTTGAACAACAAAAGCGCTACTGTGCTGCCAAACCTGAAAACCATACATTAGAGAAAGCCAAAGTTTTAGCAAAATTATTTTGTGGGAGGCTGAGGGATTATGAAACAACTCCAGTTTTGAGATCTTCCCAACAGTCAAAAAAACCCATTTAATGAGTAAGTTAGATTTTTAACGGTCTGTAAAATAGATTGCTCAACGTACAGAACATACATAAATGGATTATGTATGTAGATCATTTATGTAAACAAAAACACATATCATTTACAAACAAGGAAGAGCAGCTGAAAAAAGGTTTTTATTTTAAAAAGTCCTGTCTCCCTGTCATTGCAACTTGTACTCCAGAAATCCCATTTGCATGGCTTCCATGGTAACTCTGCAGTACTGCTCATTTTTACAAATAACGATCCAGCCACAAAAAGAGCAGCCACTCGAGTCTTATTCTAAGGCCAGTCTCAAAAGCCACAAAGGAAAAGAAAGAAAAAAATTAAAAAAAAAAAAAAAAGTCTAGAACCAGGCAACTTCATATTGTTCAGCATCATCAGTGAAAACTGTAAGGCTCCTTCAAAACAGAACAATAGAGTTAATAATCTCTTCCCACGGTCAATACACACAAATACAGCCTCCTGCTAAGGTCCTTGGACATCTGCTATGCATCTGAGAACAGCGGCAGGAGAAGAGTCATATCCCGTAACAGGCAGGACCTCATCCTTTCGCTGGTCAGATTCAAACCCTACCTTAACGAAGGCTGTAAACCAGCTGATAAAAGTCTGGGGGTTTGGAATGGGCTTTTAAAGATTGGTAGAGACTGGGAGAACCCTGTGCAAGTTCCATGATACCTCATTTATGGCATGCAGAAAGGGGAAAAGGCCTTTGGCCACAGGTGAACTACAGGGAAAGTTATGCTTCTGCTGCCTTTTATGTCTCCCCATTTAAAACACATAATTGTTTTAAATGGTCTCTTGGTTGCACGTTGGGTTCAAACTTTGGTCATTATGCTCAGGTAATGAATCAAATTCCTCAACCATGTTATTCTTAGCATGTGTTTTTGCATAATTATTTCTTTTGTAAAGACTACACTACCACAGAGAGCCCTTCTGGCCATAACACAAACACTGCTTGCCTCTTTTTTCCAAAGAGGTGTTTCATCTTTGACAGTTTTCACCGCAGGATCATCTCAATGAAGAAGTATGCTTTAAAAGCAAGGTCACTTGAAATTACTGAAAGCACCCCATCGTTTAACGACACTAAGTTAAGGGAGCAGCACTATTCACTATACTAAATCACCTCCCAGCCTTTTGACTAAGTTTAGCATAGAACTGGATTTATAATTCTTCTGTTAACAAAAACATAGCCAAGACTCCCAAGACATCGCTCCAAAACAGCAACGTCTAATAATTTATGCTCCCCCAACAGTCAGCCTTCAAGTGTTTGCTTAAGAGAAATTCTATAGGATGTTTTAGGTATTATTAATTTGAACTCAGAAAAACAACACTCAAAAAAGAGTCCAACCAGCAGCTATGGGGAGAAACACCTGCCAAAGGGCTGTCGTCATCTCACAGTGTCCCTGTTAACATTTCTGAGGTCTGCCCAGGAGAAAATTCATCAGGCCAGTTACCAGCCTACTGAGGAGCTCAGTGAAAGGCAATACTTTTGCGGCATCTTTATAATCAAAATATCAAAAATGGGAAAAAGACTCCCAAACAACAGCGTTGGCAACAGCTGAGAAGTCTTTACATACTGAAAGCTTCTGGTCACTATAAAAGTAGGCCAGACTCAAAATGGAATACAGTCTAAAAGTTTTGTTAACTAGTGACTTCCTCATCTCTGGAGGTTTTCATAGAGTTTCAAACTGCCTCTTTAAATACTTTTAAAGTATACTTGCCTTACAAAGAACGGTCCTGCATATTTTTAAAACCTTAGTTCTGTCAGTTGGTCTCCCTAAGATGTTTGGAGTTCAGTATGGCATGCAAGCAACTACTGAGCACACCAGCTGCAGGTGCTGCCTGCTACCCCCAAGCATCTATAGACAGTCAGGTGATTTCAAACCTGTAACTACACGTGTGATGTGCATGCATTGGGGACAAAGAGAACTCAACATACAGGTCCAATTAAAAAAGCCCTGTAACACCTAAATCTATAGGTTACGTACACTCAGGACTATCACCAAGACTCTACGAAATGGTTACAGAAAGGTAGCCTCACTGTAACCTGTGCTGCCTGAGAGTATCCATGCTCCATAAACGCCTGATTTGAGTCCTGACTAGATGACTGCCCTTTGGACACTAAACAACTAAATCTGCAGAGTATGAATTACTCTCGGCAGCCACTCAATTCAGCTGACAACAAAAGGATTTTAGCAGACTGGTTTAATTGGACACCTTTAGAACAAGCTTTATGCTGTTGAAGTCAAGTAAGCTGAATTCCATCCCAAGTCTTTCATCTTTGGTCAGCGGTCTAGCTAAAGTAAACCTGTCCACAGCCCAAGGAAAGAGTGAATGGAAGGAGAGACCAAATATTCTTCTAGTGGAGATATCAAGAAAATACTCAGAGATTTTTAATTTTTAAACTGTAGGCTATTTCCTTGCATTGCTCCACAGCATCCACTAACAGGGCACTGAAGGCAGTAAATCTTGATTTCCATAGACTTTCCTTCGTTTTTTTTTTTAATATTCGCAATTTGCACTTGGGGAAAAAAAAAAACCACACACACAAAAAAAAAAAAAACGTGTAGAAGAGTTGCTGTCAGGGAAGAGAAGCTGAAGTGATTAACCGCTCAAAAACCATTGTCCTTGATGAGAAACTTGCTTGGGACAAAATAAGCAAGTCTTCAAAGGGCAGTTGGGCAATGGGTAGAAGTTTCCAAAGCCTGAACCAAGGGGGCTGCAAGGCTGTAAAGAAGTTTGATTTCTAGGGTGACAATGGTAGAAAACATTGCGTAGTCCAGAAAAGCAACCGATTCTGCTGCAAGTTTCTGAACTCATGATTAGCAGAGCTAGTGCTGAAAGTAAAACGAAGCCACATGAGCAGGACCTGCAGGTCTGTACAACAGCCAGAAAGGGGAGAAGGGAGGGAGGGAAGGGGCGGGGATCACATTTCAGCCCTTAAGCATCTCAACTCTTTGACCCTCTGCATCTGATTCCAAGCTCAAATACAGTTCTGACGTCCAAGGTGTCACCCTATCTCCAATTAATCAAAGGAGAGTCCTGTTAAAGTAGCCCCTTCTCAGGAATCCCATGGCCTGGCTTGGAATTTGATCTCTGTCATAGCTGTCAACAGATCCACTTCTTGCTTCTCCCTTGCTTTGGTTTTTATCAAAGGCAGTTCAGTAAGTCTCAAATGAAACATGCACAGACAAAGCAGAGGGATACTGGGCTTTTTAGCAGGAACAAAGCATCATATTTTTGCTATGGTGAGTAGTGACTAGCTCATGCAGCTGCTAAGGACAGAACTGCTAATGTTAAAATGCTCTTAAGTTACCACTTAAGACCATGCATTATTCGTAAAAATTGAGGGAACACAAAGCTTAATTAAACCTGACAGTCAAAATAAATACCTACCAGGCTCTATTTCATGAAGCCTAGTGTTTTCTGATCTTGGGATTTTAATTGTTTACCAATCCATCAACAAACCTTCTCGCAGTGCCCCCATGAGCGTAAAGGATCTGATCTTTAAACAAACAGCCTGGAGAGACCAGTTTGATAAGCGGTGAAGAAATAATTATGCCATTCAGAAATCAATTTATTCTCAGGCAGAAATGTATTGCAGCAATTATCTTAAATACGGGGTGAAGTCCATGCAAAATCACTGAGCCAGACTTTAACACAACACTTTATTTCAGATTTCAGTGAAGTATGAGAAAGCTGACAGTATTATCATCTCTGCGTAAGAGATTAAGAGTGAGATTGACATATCTTTTTCAGTGACTTTTGATCAAAATATGCCTAATTGTGTAGACGGAGGTTTCTGCTCCCTGATAGATATAGCTTTCAAAAAACATCTTTAGAAAATCAATGCCCAGCCTTTTCAACACACACCTAACCTTTGTCCTGTCATTCATTGCCGTGCATCTGAGATAAACACCATTTCTTTCCTCACAGGATACGCCTATCACATGCAAACTGCTAAAACAAAACCTTCACAGCCTGGAGTTATGAGAAATTATATGAATTTTTTCTGTACCAGAAAAGCAGGAACTCCCCCACTTTTCCCCAAATAATCTTCGACCCAAAATATCTCAGGCTGATCTAAATACGTACACTGTGCAAATCACTACAGCACTTTGTGGTCTAATCCTGCAAAACACTGAGGGCTTCCCGTAAGGGCTGAGTACCCTCAACTCCTACTCACTCACAAGGAAATTTGAGAGACATAAATTTTACAGTTTAAACTGAGAACTGAGGGCTAAAAATTAACCCTACAATAAACAAAATAATAAAAAAATCTGCAGGTTTGTCACATCCTTAATCCAACTATGCAGTTGCACGAGTCAAGCAGGTGTAGAACAGGGATGGGACTGCATGGCAATTTTGGGGGAGATAACCCTGTTGTTTACAGTACGGATTAAGTCAGGCTTAAACCAAACCATGAAATTGCATCCTCAGGAACTTCTACAGTTCGAGCCCAAACAATGCGTGAGAGAAACCTAGCATCGACAGGAGCCTTAGCTGTAAATGCTCGGCTCAGTACCAGTAACTCTCCTTTTGACGTTTTTGGTTATATTTATTTGTCTATTGAATCAGAATCATCACAACAGAACAGAATAAGATAGAAAAGGATAAAAAGGCAGCATTGATCCTAGAAACAATACATTTGGGGCTGGTTACAATCAACTACTGAAATGAATAAATGAGAGAAAATTCACCCCTCTGTCTCCAAGCTCATCATAGTCCCAATGTGAATCTGGGAGATGAGTCCTCCTAATTGAAGGCTCAAGCAACATCAGAGCTCCAGCTGAGAGAAAAAGCAAAACAAAATGGAGCTGCCTACTGCAGTTCATTCTAGCTAAGACTAAGGAGCATGTTTGGTTGTTGGGGGTTTTTCCTTTTTTTTTTTTTTTTTTTAAAGTCCGTGAAAAAGAGATGGCTGTGAATAAAGTTAGAGTTAGTCTCTCAATTTGAATCTACTTCCTGAATCTTTTGACTAATAAACCTTTCACCTTGCATATCTCTCACAATAGTTCACAAAGCAGAAAGTTGAGACCTACAAAATGAGAATTATATGAAAGGACTAACCCACTTCCTCTCTCCTGACATCTCTCACTTGCAAGCATGCGCTTATTCAAACGTACATTCAACTGGCAACCAGTCTTGTTTTCTTAGTTGTCCGCAGAGAACATCATAATCCCACACTTTCAAACAGATTTTAACTAAATTAGAATATTTCCGTTCTCTCTTCTAGTGCTGTATTTTTATTTGCAATATTTTCACTAATTTTCCCTACGGAAACACTTTCTGTTTTATAAAAGACAAAGGAAAATATTGACAAAAAAAAGAATTTCTAACCAGTTCATACCTAAGAAAAAGCTTAATAGCTTCTCCAACTTCACTTTGCTCTACTATTCTTTTGGGGGCTGGTTTTGCTTTTGTTTTTCCATTACCTGATCACTATTATTAGGTGATTAAGCATGGAGAAATTGCCTCCATTTTACAGATGGCAAATCCAAGATATTAAAAGTTTATATCAAGTAACTTTTATAGCCAAGAACTCCTCCGATCTTGTGGCTGCCCCCTCTCCCATTTTTCCCTTTCACCTTGCAGAATGTTAATGCACATGTAGTCTCACTCTTCTCATCTCAAGGAGGCACAATGCATATCGCACAGGGAGGTCCTGAAGCCAAAAATACCTCTTCTGTGGTATCTGTCATGGTGAAAACTGTGAACCCCTAGTAAAGCTGTCTGAATGTATCCCACCAGTCTCTCCTTGTTCCTGATCTCTCAAAGGATACTTGGTACAGTAGCATCAACCCATCGGGAAATACAGAGTTAAATTTTGCTAAAACAGTGCATTCCCCTCCATAAAGCTGATTAATGTGCTGAAAACCCAAAGCCAACACACTGGGAATAGGAAGTAGAATTACCGAACGTGCGTCACTGACTCTAGGTTCCCCTTTTTTCCTGTTGCTGAATTACTGTAGCTTGCATGTTCTCAGGGCGCAAACTTGAGTAACAGCAAGAAAGCCATTCTCCAAATCCACTGAGCTGAAGAAATGCCACCATTTTTGGTGGAATTTCACTAATCAGTTGGTTCAATGAAAAGAAAAAAGGCTACTGTGGCCAGTAAGGAACAACACACTCTGCAGTGTTTTAATAAGTTAAGCCATTATAACTTGCTCAGCAGAAACGTCAAGAGGTTTTGTTTGCTTAAAAGGAAACAGTTAAAGTAGCTGTTACAGTATTTGCAGTGACTCTTTCCCCAGACTCAGAGCTATTAATGACTGTAATTCTGACTAGAGTGTGATTTAGCAATAGTCACGTTGACCCCGTACAGCGTATCATGGGACCATACAGCTTCAAAGCACTCAGCAAATATTAACCTGGTTATTCCTCAGGACGCAGAATTGTTATTTCTGTTTTTCAGGTGAGGAAACCGAGACTGAAAGAGAAATGGTACCACAACAAAGCATCAAAAGATGGAAAGAGAGAACTAGTTCTGGGAAATAGTGGTGCTCTCGCTGATGAAGCATCTGTTCAGTAATAGAAATGTCATATTTTGATTGCAGCACAGCAACTTGCTTAAATCAGCCATGGTATTTCAGAGGTACTCACATTGTGCATGGCTTGTGCAAACCGATACTAAAGGTCAGTGTATTTAACAGCTACGTAAAGTTAACATTGTTTATTGAATGCTACTGGCCTAATGCAGTAAAAAAAACACACAAATAAAGACACAAGGATTTGCTCAGGATGACCGCAAGTACAGCAAAACTCTGCTTAGGGTGAAAGAGAATGAATGCTCTCAATTCTTTAAATAATACAGTGTCATTGAATGTCTGCAATTCTGGTCAGAGTAAGCTTCCCACATGCAGTAAAATTCTTCCTGAGGAAAAAATGGCTTCGTTTTCGGAAGGTTCCAGTCCCAGTGTTTATCATTCCTCTGCTGCTGTTTGAAAGACCCAGACAAACAGAACAAAAATCTGACTCACTAAAATGGAGAAAACATCATGCCTGACATCATGTTCATCCTGTGAGTTAAAGCAACTTTTCCAACCAGAATTACTCTCTTCGCTTTCATTACTTGCAGCGGTCCCTCCTAACTAGGTAATTTCAGGTAAATCTGCAACACTTCCTTTCTTACTCTCCTTTCAACATTGGGAAGGTATACTATTAATTTCCCCTTAGCTGTTACTAGGGGGGTTTCCAATTCATTCCCCAAGGGACAGAAATGTAGACATACCAGTACAACTCTTCAGAAAACAGTCAACGACGATACTAATGAAATGGAAGAAACACTTGTCTGGGACCATATGGAAATTAATAATAACATATTCGTCAGGCAAGCTGAATACCTGCTTTCTAAAATTCATCTCTGACCTCAAGAGATAAAGAAACAATGAACAAGCAGCAACAAGAAAGTTATACAATGTAGGAACTGACAAGTGAGACGTTTTAGCAGTACTGGAAATAGAGATACTGACTGATGCTGACCTATTTTCCTGGTCTTTATTATGCATTCATATGTATGACTGGGAAAACAAATTAATAATGCCTCATAAGACACAGACAGAGGATCAGAAAACACCTTCACCACCGTAGAACAAGTCACCCATGACTAAGAAGTATCCTTTTATTTGAAATTCTTTGGTCAACGAAACTGGGATGAGAGAAGCCTGAATGAGGCACTACAGTTCAACACTGAACCTTATTTTCCAGTAGCACGTAGTTAAATGCTTTATTTCATGTTTGTACAAGGATTTGAAGATATAAACCTGTCACCAAGTATTAGAAACATCATTTCTCAAAAAACCTTCATGATGGGGGGGATGTTGGAACAATTCGGTAAAGTTTCTTGAGCATTTCCAGGACGGAATATTCTTTTAAGAACAGTTCATCAGCTTTTTTTTTTTTGATCTTTGTACAACTCAAACACAACTTGACTTGAAAAACCTCAATCACCAAAGGTGTCTGCAATAACGACAACTGGCTTGCCATGTTAAGAGAAGGTTGTATCAGGGTTAGAAATACCTGTATACACGACAATCTTTTTTTTCAATACTCATTCAGTTCAGCTATTTAACTTGGACTTCTGAAGTTCATCTTCCCCTTCTTACTCTGACACAGACTTTGGATTTGGTTTTGGACAAGAGTATATGGCTCCACTTCCCTGCCAACGATAGGCAGATAATACTACCCAATTATAAAGCATATCATGAAAAACCACATTGTGATTTATCAGATTCACTGGGGTAACAGTCCACAATGGGTATCTTAAGAAGTGGCAGAACTACACCAGACAATCTTAATGAGTACTAATAAACACCCCTTTGTAGGACACCACACCAATAAGCAGTTTGCCACTTGACATGTACTATACACAAAACTTCTAAAATATTTTAGAAATATTCTTCCTTGTAAATTACACTTCCCAGCAGAAAAACAAAGAACTCTCCAATAATAACTGTTAGAAATCATGCCCTTTAGTGTATATGTTACTTACACACTAAGTAAAAGTCTTCTTCGTAACTAAAGTCTCAAGATTTAATCCAAAGGCCAGTGTAGCCAATTCAAACATCCCTCAATTTAATTAGGCTTTGAATCAGGCTTCTATACTGCAGTTGTGCGTGGCTGTAGCTCAGGACCAAGGCATAAGGATCCTGTAAGCATTTACCATCACAAATAGCTCTGTCATGATGAAATGAGTGTTTGCCAAATCACTTCCTAGTGCACGTCTACCTGGCTTGATAGCTTCTTGGCTCCAATTCTGCACATTGCAGAGCACTCAATTTCCAACAGGATTTCAGAGTATGCAGTATTTTGCAGTATCAAGACCTGCGAGTCCTAGCTGTTGATTCCTCAGGATCTTAAATTCATTTTTAGCGTGCTTGACACCTACAGTTTCACTTCCACTTGGGACTGCCGCAAAGCGAAGTCTGAAATTAGCTCACATCTCCAGCAAGCTGATTTTCTAAACACATACCCCAAATAGAAACAAAGAAAATACAAACATTAAAATTCAAATAAAATAAAACCATTTTCTCATAATTTCAGAAGAGTCTTTTGTCTCCAGTACAAACTCATCGCCTTCATATTTTCAGTCTACATTTCTATAATTCAAAACATTTTGCTTTTGTTTGGCAGGCTTTACAAATTCAATTCGGTAAGCCATCAGTCGCATATACAGACTGGGGCTTCCTAGCAGGTAGCTGTTCTTACTTGTATTATTTAAATTCCCTTCCATTGACCTGAACATCATGCAAAATGATACTAAAGCAATTTTACAAATGTAAAATTGTAAGAGGAACCCTCCAAAATTCATGGGGGTTTTTTTTGTATATATCTGCTGCAAGTCATTCAAATGGTTGTAGCACAGCTTTTTAAACACCTAAGCAAATTCTCTTTATATTTTGCACACAAACTGGCCACATTAAGTACAGTCAAAATGGATTAATCTATGAAAACTGCTGCTAGCATATAGTGGAGGCTTTCTGTTTGCACATTAACAGTTGCTGTAAAAGTCGCAACAGAGTAAATTAATGTGCATTAGGTTGGCAGTTTACAACAAACATCTACAGTTTCTCAAAAAAATTCAAACCAAAAAAACCCCAAATTAATTTCATTTCTAGTTTCCCTTTTGCACTCAAAACCTAAAGCAGACTTCTTGTTATCCTGTCGGTGACCCCCACGTACCGTGGCAATGGCTCTGCAGTCAGAGGTAGGCTAAACAGGGTATCAGTGTTACAGTTTACTATCACCGAGATGACTGCATGTGTAAGAAGCACATTCTTCCCATCACTGCACTTACTCCATAAGGAAACCAGAAAGGGCACCAGGCCAAAGTCTGGTAGTTAAGCAGACACACTATCGGGTTTCCCACATTCAAAAATCTTGCTGCCAGGGAAGCATGAAAACTGCTTCCTACAGCCTGGGTGGCAGAAGGAAAATTAAGCGAACCCTAGGCAAGGCCATTATTCTGCTGATCTGCACAGGGCTTTTAAGATTTTTATCTAGCTGAAGTCCAGCTCTCAAAACACAGGAGCTTCCTCTTATCACCCAACAGCTCTTTCATTTTCAGCCTCAGTTCTTTTATCATTGTCCCCTGACAGAGCTTTATCTCCAACCATCCCTTTTTTGAAGCCCGTAAGATCTCCTGAGCAGTTTTTATCTATCTGCAAACACACACACGAAGGTTGTGCCCGCTGCGGCCTTTCTCCAAGCATCTCTGCTAAGCTGTTTCCAGCAAGATGCTCTGAGCAGCACTGAAGGGAAGAAAACCTCCCGTGACTCTAATATATACCTCCTGCTCTGGCAGGCTGATTCCCAGTTCCTCCAGGGCAGAGCACAAAATCCACCTTTACCTTTATGTCCTTCCTGATGTGACAAAGAATGGAATCTAGTTTCACATATCCAGGTAATTTCTTAAGTGGGGTACATCATGCAGATCACAGTGTTTACGCTGAGGGTGCTACAACAATTTACCAGAAGCAGAAGACCGGACTGTCAGGAATCGGTTTCCTGATCCCATGCCAGCGAGCTCAGCGGGTCGGCCCTGACAGAAAGGTCACTCTTCAAAACAACCAGGTCCAGCCCCTGTGCAAGGAGCCAACAGACAGAGCAGACAGGCTCTGACATGGAGTTCAGATGAGGTCCGCACTCAGGGGGAAAAATCCCTGCACAGCGCACAAGCAAAGGAAGCTTAGGGTGACTGGTCAGTCCATGCCTGATGTTCCACATAGAAAACAAAACAGTCCTGAACGTCCAAGAGATGAGCACCAAACACGACATCTCACAGGAAAGAGTCATGTGTATACAAAAGCTCTGCTAAGTGATGAAAGAATTACAAGACATACCAGGGCTGAAATCTTTCTTTTCTATGGCATTTCTCCATAAAAGAACTCATTTACTGCTGTCCCTGGTATTCGTTGTTGCGTAACAACTTCATAATTGTATGTCCAACTGGCATGTGAACGTGCCGGTGAACATTTAGCTCAAGTTAGAGAATTCATCATGAAAATCATTAATTATTTTTATGCACGTGGCTGTTCTGGCTACTTCTGAAAGCTAAATTTTGTGCTCTCTGGCCCCAAGGCATGATCCATTAGTTACTCATTTCACGTTTATATGGAATCCAGTCAGAAAGACACATACTGGCTTGAAGACCAGAGGGAACAAAACTGATTAATAAAAATAAAGTAATCCTACTGGCCCAGATAATATGTAATACAGTCAGGCAAGTAAACCTTGCTAGCTACATTTCTACCAAATAGGGTCATTGCTACTCCCTTGTTAAAAAAGGAGCTTTCTTTTACTCTACAGAAAAGCTTTATATTAGTATTCCCTGAGCAGCCAAATATGCATATACAATTGTAGCGGGGATCCCAAAAACATGAGCTGAGGCCAATACAAAGCATGATGGAAGCTCTCGTTCCCCACTGCAAGACAGCACTGAGTGAAATGCCTCCAGACTCCTGCATCCTACCTTTTTTGACAGCTGTCTGTACCAAGGACGACCAGCTACACCAAAATGCACATTTGAGGACCCAGTGCAAAGCCTGCTAAGCCAAAGGAAAGCTTCACATCCATTTCAGTGGAAGCTGGGTCTAACAAAGGGCTGGACAACAGATATGGTTTAATTAAACTTATCTGAACCTGGCCAATCAGAAGATAAAAGCAACGAATTAAACCAGCAGATCTCAAATCTGTTGATGTTCTGCAAAGAATTTGTGTATCATACTGTTAAGTCTCCTTCGGTCCAGCAACTATACTGTTGTTAAAAATAACACTACCTTCCCAATACTTTTTTCCCCACATAAGCTGCTGTGCTGTCACTAGAATGTTAAACAACAATAGGTGGCCCGTTCAGTCACAGTTTATTTGCATGCTAGGCCAACTTCAACGGAGTGCTTAAATACAATGGAAAGAAGTGCTTGCATAACGAAAGACAAACAACCAGTTTATCCTAGAACTTAGTTCTGATGGTTTGGGGGTTACTGGGTCTTTCCTATCGATAATTTCTAAGACATCCAGGCAGAAACATTTGCAAAAGAACACTACAGAATATTTCCTTTGGTTGCTATCTAACTGTTGACACGACGCATGCCTCCAAATAAATCCTTTTCCAGTGTGGTCGTAACGTGCATCCTGACCCAACAATAGGAATCACTATGAAGAATCACAGCGCTGGCAAACATCACTGGTGTTTTAACAGGCACCAGGTCCCAAGTAACGTAGTTGCTTCAGCTGCACGGATGTCGCACAAGCCTCTGTTTAAATACTGCAAAGTGGTAATCTCCTGCTTTTGCTACTTTGAAACTGAGGAGGCAAAGGAAAATATTTGAATGTGCAGTCCTGAGGTCAGAGCTAAAGTTTGATTTGGGTTGGTTTGGATTAAGGAGAAACGTCCAAGAACAACTCACTGATTTACTTTATTTCAGGACTTGGCACACAGCTTGGATCAAGTTCAAGATCCAACGACACTGCGCCAGAAAATGCTACAGAAAGAGCAGAGATAGGAGACATCTGGACTGTGTTAGGAACTTAGAGCCATAAAGTCCTTTAAAAATATTCTCTGCTCATGTTGGGACTTCTCTTGTTTTTGTTTCAAACAATCCAAATGTTAAAACTGTGTTTCAAATTAAAAGTAAAAAAAACAAAACCAACAAAACCCCCAAAGCCTCCCTGCCCCGAAAAAGGGCAACCTAAGCCAATTACAAAAGTAAAAACAAGATGATTTTAATGATCTCGGATGAAAAGTGAACGCTTCTACAGTGAAAGTGGTAATTTCCAGTAGCACTGCATCAATGCTCCTACAGTGAAAGTGATAATTTTCAATATTACTGCATCACTGCAAACTTCTCACGCAAGTGGGACAGCAAATGTGTCCCATAAAAACATGGCCTCTGATCATTTAGTATTCCTGCTTTGACACACCATTTTAACCTAACCAGGGAGTACTGAAAACAGTGGCATTATCCCCAAAAAATTCTTTCTGTCTAAAATACTGTGGTCTGAGTTCTAGGATATAACTGAAAAAAAAAATTTAAAACGGTCATTTAATTGTTTCCATCTTAATTCCACACATTTGGCAGCAGTCATGCTGATCGCTTTATAGTTCGTTAAATACAATGTAATCAGTTGTATGCTCCCTTTTCGGGAAGGCCCTTACAAAAATGAATGAAGGAGATGAATTTGGGAAAAGAAAAAGCTATTGTCAATTTTGGTATTTATTACAAAGCTAGAAGAAATACAGTATGAATTATTCAGAGAGCTCTATCAGAAAACCAAGTAGTTTTCTAAATGAATTTGTCTCAAAAATTCCAGTTGATGATGCCTAATTGATTAACCCTTACAACAAATACATACAGTAAGAAAGCCTATTAACACCATCTCTCGAACGGGAAAGCACGCAGGGCTCCCAAGCACTTTGCCCAGTGGGCTGCGAGTCAGTGGCAGAGCTGGAGGAGCACAGGAGCTCCTGGCCCCACGGTCCCTGCCGAGCTCACCATCCCCTTGGTGAGAAGCAGGAAACAGACACCGTAACTCTGGCATTTTACTCACCTGGGGTAAATCAACCGTTTTGTTTTTATTCAAGACTTTCCTCATCTGCAGCTTTCCTAACTGGTTGGAGTTGCATGCCAGCTAATGCCAGCGAAGAGCTGAGATCCGCAGCACACGACACACACGTAGTCTCCTCATCTGCATGAGATTGCGCCTCCACTAACTGCAATGAATGAGTCCCTCTTCCCCCTCCAAGGATGAGATCAGTTGACAGAGCAAGGTCTTTAACAGAGTGCTGGGACCTTTTAAGATCCCCCAAAACATGGGTCAGCCTAGCAGAAGAAGAATTTCTCTGCACAGAAACTGTGCTTCCCGAAGCTTGTTGCATGTGAAGAATTCATTTTACCTTAAAATAAATATTTTTCATTAAAAGGCAAGGCAATTCTAGCCCAACCTGTCTTCCAATGCAAGTTCAAGCAGGACACCTAAGAGCAACTAACAGGCAAAAACAGAGTATCAAGAGAAGAGCCCACACAGCTGTATTCAACACTATGACCAAAGTCAAGGCTCAAATGTACTCAAACAGGTTTGAGTGGAAAGTTCTTAAAGTATTCTCCAATAGTGAAAACTTCTGGTAAGAGTGTATTTCATTTTAAAAGATGCTACATTCCACCCTTCCACTTGTTGGGAATATCTTCTTAACACACACACAAAAAAAAAAAACCACAAAAACAAAAACACACACACAAAAAAACCCAAAACAAAAAAAAAACCAGCTAGTATTTCATTTATTCCGTATTCTTGATCATTTATACCAATTAATAGGACAGAGTATCCCATACTTCCAAGTACATGCCTTGGCACAGCAAGGACTATTCTGCATTCAGCAATATGCATCATTTCCGGTAGTCCAGCTCCAGGAATAGAAAACCAAGGAAAGCAAGACAGACAGATAAACAAATCATTCAGATACCTGAAAACCCTGGAGATACTGTAGCTATTGTCATCTTACACCTAAGCTCCTTCAAGGCATTCTGACAGTGCCAAATGTACATGAAAATAAATAAATACAAAGAAATAATAAAGAATTAATGCGCTTCTTGGAAGTAAAAAGAATTCACAGAATTATGCTCATAAGCAAACAATCCAGAGACTAAATCCTGCAAAGGACATTTCTGCCCGCACTGAACACCACCCCGTTCAACGTAGTACACTGTGTTCGTTGACTGCACTACATTTGTTCAACGCTCAATGAAACACCTCATTGAAGATTATTAGTTGTGTCATCTGCAAATTCTTCAGTATTTCATAGGTCTGATGCTGCTTCTACATTTGCAGTCATTTGCACCAGCAAAATTTAAGTGTAAACTTCTACCAAACCTATATCACAGCATTTTACATGCAGCGCGGGAGATAAGATTGTCAGCTCTCATTCAAAACACTTTATTTCAAAAGACAGAGTAACAGAAGTACAGAAATGACAGAAGAATTACCTGCTAAAAGACTGCACATTAGAGTAACATCTCTGCAACCAATTAACCTCAGCTGTGACGGTCCTGCAGAGAAATCTAGGCAGGAAAGTTCTTCCGACCCAACAGAGTTGGGCCAAATACAAAATCATCCTCCCCCCCAAAGTCCAAGAACAAACCAACCCTCTTTACTACAGATAATATTCCTCTCCCACTTTCCCATAGTAACTCAGAAAGCCAAATCAAGGAGGACAGATGCAGGCCTGAGCTATAAAATCCAGATTTCATTTCCTATCACTCCCCTCCCCCAGGAGCTCAGGGGTGTTTAGATTCTGGGCTGTGGTTTAAGTCCATCTGTGTTCTTCAAGTATAAACATCTTCATTGAAACCAGACTCATCCTGCACAGCCATTCATTTAGTGAGCTCATCTGTGAGAGACACGGACTGGCACATTTCTATGACAACCAAAAAAAAAAAAAAGTAGCAGCTTGGCACAAATTAAACAGCTTTTTAAAGCTTCCCTATTGTTCCTGAGGCTGCTTTCTCTTCCTCTAGCATCTATAGTTACCTCGGATATACTGCCCAGAACATCAACTCTCCCTAAAATGGTCCTCTTTCCGTAAGGAAACAGAGGCATTTTGTAAGATTTGAATGTGGGGAGGAATGCTCAAAAAAATAAAAGAATCAAAGCAAAGGGAGTACTGTCCTATCTAGTTCTCAACTGAATGAGACATACATATACATCCTAAAGAGACAGGCCAAAGAGGGAAGATAAAAGTCTGAACCATTAAAGTGTTCCCCAAAAAATCCTCTCTTTAAAAATGAGTCCAAGTAGCTTGTTTTGCTTTATTTAATTATCTTGCCATGGATTAACTCTAGAAAAGAAAAAGTAAAAGTACCATTTTCTCTCCATCAAGAACAACAAAACTCAAAAACAGGTGCCACCATTTGAAAACCATCGTTCTTTCACTTGCTGGATCTCAATCTGGCTTTTTTTGTTTTTACACTAACCCATCCTAATTTAAAAAACAACAACAACAACAAAACAAACAAACAAAAAACAACCAAACAAACAAAAAAAACACCACAACAACACAACAGGGCACAGGAAGGTTATTTCAGTATAACCAGTTCACATCAATGGTTTATTTTCCCACCTAGTAAAACCAGATAGATACAACAGGGAAAACATGACAGCATCTTCTCTTCACAAGGATTTCATGTCACAATGCACATGATAGTACAAAATCATGCCATTTTTTCAGCCAAGATATAGGCTGCAGCTCAAGCAAATGATACACTTTCTTAAAGCACTGCTTATTTAAAAGTCCACACTAAAGCAATTCAGCACCAGATAAATAAAGCGGCTCTTTCTCTGACATACATTGCCAGTCAATGCAGAATTCACATTGTCCGTATGTTTGTTATTCCATCCCCTCAACTCAGTGATTGCCGGCTTACACAATTCATTAATTATAAGTAGTTGAGATTGTTTTTACTAGTATGGTACAGATGCCAAATCACTCTTAGTGATTCCCAACAAGAAAGAAAGATGCTATGAGTAAAAACAATGGAATGGACTCCCAGGATCTAGACGTGCCAAGCCACAAATATAATGCCAGAAGAATAATTTTATTTTTTTAACTCCCATTCTCTCCACCTTAATTTTTTGAGATTTAGTCTCAAGACAGACTTTGTTGAAACTGACAACCTGTTGGATCTTCCGTTAAGACTCCTTGTGTTCGCAATAGCTCATGTCATGTGACCACAGAAATAATAAATCACAGGAATAAAGAGATTATTTTTTTTAAGTCACAGAATCCTCACGTGCAACTTTGTCTATGGTCAATTTTTCCTCCTGGCATCTTTAAAGGTTTCCCAGTCACATATAGACTGCACCCATCAACTCAATGATTTTCATCTCGACAGTGTTTTGACTTGATCTTTTACTCACAAGTCATTTTGTTTAATTTGCTTCAGACATTTTTCCACACACGATTCAGAGTAGTGATACACTGCCAGGCAAAGTACTGAAATGTTCCCAAAGGCATAGATGAAGGAAAACTCAGTTATTAGTGGATCTAAAAGGTACTTCTTATTACTTAACCAGCTTGCCACAGACAAAGAGCGTAGCTAGCGCTTTATGGCTGTTTGTGGAAGACGCGAGCTTGAGTCATGCAACTGAAACCGCTCTGACCTCCTGGTGGAATTAGATGCTAGAAAGACAAAACGTGTCCAAGTCCAGCCCTAAGGCCTCATCAATTCTCCCAAAACTCCAGATAGCAGTGGCACAGAAAGCCACAGGAAAGGGCATCTCCTCTCACTGACCAGCTCTCCTTGGTCAAGGATCAGATCAAAAGCTGTAAGATACAATCACCTTCAGAAATGCTTTACACTTAGAAATTCAATCAAGATGCAGGAATCTTGATTTTGACTAATTTCTAATCGAAAAAATAAGAAAAGTGCACCCCTTTTTTTTTTTAAAAAAAGTAGCTATTAAAGCGTTAAACTGTATTTTTCTGTGCAATGTTTCCCATGTCATAAAACTAATACAGGGATAAAAACGCAAGCTGAAGCAGTGTCATCAGAGGCCATGTGATAAACTATGGCAAATGCCACAGGACTCATTCTGTACTAGCTTTCACCTGGACCTGCAACAGGCAAGAGAGTCAGAAATACAGGCACTTGGGGAAAATCAGAATTAGGGTACACCTGATTCTGAAAACTGAGGTATCACACATGGCAAGGCTGATTTCCATAAGTGCAGCACGCTCCCTTTTCCAGTTTAAATCTGCAAACAGTGGGCTGCACTGTTTATTTTCTGCTGCCTACACAATGCATTCGATCTGCCTACTAGGAACACACTACTATCTGCGGGAGTATGTTCCCCAGAGATACGTATGCTCCCATCCACTCCGGAACAGGCAAAGACCACACAGTATCAGGTTGTATTTCCAGCTCTCTGCAGGGGTACCCTATGCCACATCCTGTCTCTCGAATATAAAGATATGCAACTTCTTCTGAGACCAATGTAATCATCACAGATAGAGACCAGTTACAAACAGGAAGCATCCATCCTTCTGCTGCACTTCACTGAAGAAACTGGCAGCAAACAGTTCCCTCCTCATCTCCACTGCTCACTTCTGTGCACTCGGAAATGCATGTCTTTACACTGTTGTCTCTGTCCCCACAGCTGATAGGTTGACAAGAAAAAATTCAAGTTACATGGCAACAGGTTCAATACAGGACAAGATGCTGGGCAATATATACCTCTTTTTACAAAGGTTAAGATTTACTCAAAACCAGAAAGCTCCTGTTTTTTCCTATACAGATGAGTCTTCCAGTTCTCTGATGAGGAAATGAAGTGATGTGACATTAAGTAGCTCATGAATCTCTTCAATTAATGCATTCTGCACAACAGAGACTTCCAGGGAATTATCTGCAACCACAGCAGTGCCTCATTCCCACTGCCATGTCCCTGAGAATGAGTCACTTCAATTCCCATATTCTTGCTGCAGGCAGAGAGCTAAGGACTATTCCCCGTCTTCATTAGTCAGGCAAATGGTTGGAATCAAATGCTGAAACTACTTGCCCAAAACTTTAATTAGTGTTACCTTATTTTCTGCAACTATTCGAGCATAGTTACCATCATCTCTCTACTCTTCATGTTGATTAGGGCTTATGCTACAGGAAATAACATTTCCACCCCACCATCTTCAGGGAACAACCGAAGAGCGTGCCATACAACCATGCAGAGGATGGCAAAGAGAATAAAAAACAGTACCAAGACAGCCTGAACTGCAGGGGCTTGCCAGCAGCACATCTCCAATGCTGAGCTATATTACAAATCAACTGCAAAGCTATCCTGGCACAGGACCCTAAGTTGCAGGAGGGAAACAGGACAGCAAAGGCTGAAGAAGTCAACACTGGCAGATCACTCTGGGACCCAGATGTATGACCAAGCTCAGCACCATCCCACAGTGAGATCCAGGGCCACCATTGCCATTTCTGAGTACATCAGCCCTTTCCAGAAAGTCAGGGGGAAGTAGAAGGGGGAAGAAGAGAGTTTTGAGATAGGTGGTATGCATCTTACTACTCTCCATCACATGAAGAGATTTACACATTTAGGGATATTGCAATTTTCATTAAGAAAAAAATTTCCCAGAAGAGACACAAAATCTGTTACAAGCGTTCTCAAACTTGAGAAGGCCTTTGCTGAATACAGCTAGTAGTCTGTATGTGCTTCATGTGATTTGCAAACTAGAAACACTGGAATTTTAGGCCAGGAGGGTGTCATTGACTAATGGGGATTCTCCCTTCCCTCTGGAGTATAGGTTTATAGAGGAATAAGATCATGTTCTCCAGGCAAGTTTATACAAAATGATTCATCTCTAGCCAGCTGCAGTCAAGACATCTGCTTGTTTTCATTTCACTACAGGGAGATTCGTCCCCCATCCCCCCTCCCCCCTTTACCTCCAAAGGCAGCCAAGATTATATCCAATCGTAAAAAGAAAACTTCAACAATTTCAAAACTAAAACTTAAGAAGTCGGGTAAATTACAGAGAGGCCACAGATGCACCTCTGCCCCACCTAAAACACTCCTAAGAAACATGAAGTGAATACTAGGCTGAGGAAGTCCTATTTAATCAACAGTCTACTGACTTAACGCAAAGACATCACCTCTGTATCCCTGTGGTTTACATGCAGATCTGCCCAAATACATGAAGATATTTCTTTGTTTTGAGAATCCTTCACACATTCCACATGGGATCATGCAGACGGTCCTCGTGTGGTCAAATAAAGTTTGTGAACCCGCGCCTTTATAGCTTTTCCATATTAATCTGCACTCTGGGCATATATCCAATTAAAGCCTCATGTATAGATCACTAGGTTACTAACTGGCTTGCATACTTGGGGGGAGGGGAAATAACAAGCTCATGACTGCATAATTTAACACTGTCTGTGCTTTCACTTTTACATGCACAAGTCTTTTTTAACCTAGTCTTACCATAAATAAAGACTAATAACACTTGCTGAAGAGAAACTCAGGCCCCTACGTGCTGGAACACACAGTAGCTAATGCTGAATGCATTTACATTAACGCTAACTCCAGTGCAAAGAAGACAAGGTCTTTTCACAAACACGCTACAAAAACAGGAAGCAAAGGGGAAAACTTCACAGTGTTTGGAAACAGCAGAGCATTGTTTGTACAGGCTTTTCTTACAAATGCAAGAGGGAAAAAAACAATTGGGTAACGTGAAATCCAAGCACAGCAAGAGTCTTACATCAGACACAAGGGTCTCAAGACAGCAGCTCTCAGAAGATCTCCAGGTACAGACTGTGCAGGCAAGAAGATGCACGGGGTAGGTTTTTTCTTCTATTTCTGCTGAGAAAATCCGACAAGTAAAGAGACACAATCTCCCAAACCCTTGACGTTAAAGCCAGATAATGTAACACAGCACTGCATCTTTATCTCAATTAAAGTGGGTATGATAAGTGGAGAGGCATTAGGAAACACATAATCCACCAAATTTAAAAATTTCCATTATTTTTAAACTGCATTCAAAAGGGAAGATACAATGGCATAGGCCTTGCACACTGCGGGCCGCTCCAGAAGGCCATCTTCACCTCGTATTAAGAAGCTGCACTGTGGACTACATCCCTTCAAGATGAGTCAAAAAGCTCCAGTCACAAGCACGCTGCAGTCACTAACTCGGAGACTTCCCCTTTCAGAAAGATTTCTAACTTGAAGCTGCTTTGTTTAAATTTTTCATATCATCACCTCCTTCCTTTCCCTTTCCCCTTCAAGTCCACCTCAGCCATGCTGTAGTACCATAAACGCATACAGCCTGCACAATATATAGATAATGCATGTAATTAGTGCTGCCTCAATCCCGACTCACCCCAGGCTTAAAACCAACCAACCTGCACACCAGTCCACAGATTTAAAGCCACAGAGGATTGGTCCTATATTTGGGCAAGCACCAAGCAGGGCTCAGTACTTTCCCATGTCTTCTGTCTCCATGAGGGAGCAGCTTTATACACGGTCAACTCCCATGACAGATTTGATTTCACCAGATTTAAAGTACATTAGTCAACCCAAGTCACTGGGGAGATTTGAAATAACTTACAATAAATCAGAGAAGATTAATTTCAAGAGAGGCAGTGACGTAGCACCAAAAGAAGCATAAGTTAGTGTTAGGAGAGAAGCCATTAGCAATGTTTCTCAATGTCAATAATTTTTTCACCATAAACACAAGAGCAAGAAGACGTTACAGTCTTCAGGCAAATGCTGGGCTCCAAAGGCAAAGTGGTTACCTAGAAGGGGTATGTCAATATTTAATACCAAAGTGCATGTCTGGTCCTGCACATTTCATTTAACTTCAAGCTTTTCCAGCTTTATTTCCTGTTTCATTCACAGCAATCACAGAAGAGGAACTATCTAACCTTAGAAAATGTGTTTTCAGTCAGACGAGACATGTTAACTGTGTCCGTACTTTCACCTTCAGCAGGAAAGCTCTGTGCCAGCACAAGTTTTATGTTTTTTTCAATGTCCACATTATTTGGTTGCAAAGTAGACAGGATTTTCAGTGCTAGGACTCCAGTCAAGCCGTTTGCTCCTCTGGGAGAGGAAGAAAAGCCTGTTCTGTGCCTCTGGATGTCAGGCTACTTTTTAGTTAAAAATTAAAAACTTTCCTCAAAAGTCACCATAATAGCAGTGACCAAAAAAAAAAAAAAAAAAAACCAAAACACGAAGGATCTGAAAGAACCATGAAGAGTTGAAAGAAAAACTAAACAAAGTAATGACTAATAATTTGCGCTTGCATAATATCTTTCATCAATACTCCTCACTTCCATGTACCAGGAAAGAAAATTGGCTGCATTTCATAACAAAAAGGTTCGGGAATACTACTTCGAGCCCTTACTACACAGCTGGAGTTGTTATTCCTTTTGTAAGGAACATGTGAAGAAGTGTCAGTCTTCCTGCACTGAAAGAATAAGCTGAGGCTCCTTTTCCAATCCCATAATCATGCTACTATAACCTCTTCACTAAAGGCAGTAGTTTACAGCAATTGCATAGACTTTCTTCTGGTTTAAACAATGACTGAACGACATCTGCAACATGATGTTGTTTTCTCTTTCACCAGACATCCAAATAAACCTCTCTGTTCTACATTACTGTTGGATAAGGAACACGATTGCTTCATTGAACATGATTCATCTTCCACAAGGAATCAACAGGTACTCAAACTATGGGCATTTGGCTACTGAGCAGTAAGACAAGGACACAGATGGATCTCATTCAACACAGTCCATCGAAGCAGTTGGAAATCTTCTCGTAAAGTAAATGCTGTTCTTCAGAGAATCACTGGGCCTTTCACAGTTTTGGTCCCCTCCTCCCACTTTCTTTCTCAGCGACAAGATAATAAGCAAACTGTTCAGATGACAGAACACCTTAGCTGTAGTCAGAGCGACATGGAGCCAGAGCATCCAAGGAAGGCACGCGCTCACAACTCTCCGTTACCGACACCCAGTGCCCTGCCTGGCATTGTAACAGCCAGGGCAAAGAAATCTCTCGTTGTGCAACTACCTTTTCAAGCTGCCAGAAACAACTCAACACTCAGATCACCCACTAGAATAACTGCATAGCTACCGGAAAAAAATCTGCAGAATTGCATTAGCTTACACCAATGTCTCAGAGATCCCCTATTTAAAAGTCCACATAGCTTTTTACTTTCAGTTTCCTACCTTTTCACAGCTTACATTGTAGTAGAGAGAAATGTGGTGTTTTGAGATGCCTCTGCAATCATATTCTTCTCAAGTGATTCCTAAATTTAAGAGCTCAACATCAAAAAGTTTGTACAGTAAATCCAAGGTATGAGAAGGGAGAGAGAACTGCTGATCTTTTTTCAAAAACGGATCGCAACATCCTGCTTCTATAGTAATTTTGCAAGATCACTCTCATCCTGAAAATTTCAGTGCAGTCAAGGTTTCTCTGACTTACTCTCTACTTCTGAATTCAATCTTAACAGCCTCTAAAGCAACAGCAAAGCAGCAGGTTGTCAGAAGGGACTATCAGGAGAATATACAAAGTATGCACGCTGCAGAAAGCAAGAGACTTGAACTGATGGGCTCCTGGTTCCCCGACAGGTATTTTCTTTGCAGGAAGATTGAAGGGTAGTAAGAAGAGCACAACACCCTGGGCCACATTCTGCTGTCAGTCACTCTCCCACACTTCCACTGATTTTTAATGAGATTTACAACCATTACAAAAAAGAACAGCCATCGAAATCAGAAAAGATGCGGCCTGGTGACCAAAGCAAAGAAACTTCCTTTCTGCTCCAACTACTACCAGTGATTTATCATGAACATTAGGGCAAGGCACTTCAGTTAATACTATCAGGACATGCAACTGATTCTTGGTGTCCAACCTAAAACACTCCAGAGTGAAGCATAGATGCATACACCAATTGAGAAGAAACTGCAATTTCAGCAAGAACCAACAGTAGCAGACATGTCTGAAAAGTCTCATCTGCATTTATTTGCTTCTTTGTTTTCCCCATGTATAAAAACAGACTATAAAGCACTTTGAGATAGTTGAGGCACTGTGAAGTTGAAACTCAAGGACTTGTAGAATGAAGTCAGTATACTGTCATCCAAAACTCCTTTTTTTCTGATTGTTTTAAAGGCCAAAAATAATCCCTCTTTTTTTTGTTCACAGAAGGTCAAACATTCATTCATATTTATGGAAAAAACGTACACACCCTTAGTATTTTGATTAAAAAGTAGGATTCCACTTGGCAAGTTTCAGAAACTTTTTTTTTTAAAAGCAGTTTCTGCTTTACTCTTAATAATGCCCATCTCTGAAAATGGATAACAAAGTCATTCAGTCTTATTTTAGGTGCTTGCACAGATAGAGCAAAAACATAGCCTGCTCACAATGCGCACTAATTGTATTACAGTAGCAAACAAAAAACTCTGTGGTACAACAGAACCCCATTACAAAGGGAACCAGACATGGTAAGAGACACCTGCCGATCCCAAAAGCTTATATTCAAAGGGCCAAAACAAAGACTAGGAGGAAAGGGCCACTGCCATGTAAAAATCAGAAATATCACAGTTTTACCATTGAGAAATATCTGCTTCATATTGTTTGAAACACACTGTTGGGAACACACCATGAGTATCTTCGGGAAGTTTGGGGGGGGAAGAGTTTTCTTTTAAAAATTATCCAAACTGTCTACCTGTACATGCAATTACCTAATTTTGCTCAGTTAGATGTTAATTGTCTATACACAAATAAAGAATGAGGTGACTTTTTTATTTACAAAATTCTTGCCTTACCTTTGGGTTAACATCACCAGAAATCTCATCCATAAAATATGCAGAGACATTTTTACATTTCAAAAATAAGTACAACTTATTTATAAGAGAAAAAATATTATTTCTGATTATCACTTGTAAACACAGTTTTTCTCTGGGCCTAAGAAAAATATTATATTAAATATAACTACAAAATGATTATATTTGGGAATACAATTATGTATTCTCAAAAAAGCCCTCTGATTTAACTTAATCTCAGATTTCTTCAGGCAACATTTATTGTACCACATGTGGCATCTCTGTAAACAAAATCTTACAAAACCTAAATCCATTTCTGTGTGCTTTAAGATTTGAGTTTTAAATTTTTCAAAAGGAGAAAAAGATTTTATTTTATTCAGCATTTCTTTAAGCACTGGAAATCCAAGAAGCAAAAGCCCTTTAGTGATAGTTCCAAGCATTTGACATTCCTATTCTTAATATCATGAAATTAGAGATAGGGAGTTTGAGAAGCATTGGATATTCATTTTTTATTCATCTTTTTTGAATCTCTGGTTATTACTCTTCTCCTCAATGACAGTGAAATCTATTTTTCCTTCTTAACTTTTCATCCAATGAGAAAATCATGCAATCTCTTAGCCACAGGAACAAGAACTTTAGGGAAACTGCAACATACTTTGAGACAAGTGCAAGAGCTCTTACCCCTGAAACAAGTGGTAATTCTGAGCAGACAAGGGAAAGACACTTCAAGGGCCCATAAAAGGTTTACGCCATTTTAAACCTTACACTTTGCCACTGCCTCCAAAGTGAAAATGGTTACAGATGCGAATATCAAGCAAGACAACAGCAGAATCAGCAGCATCGCCTTCTTATGCCTCCAAGAAATTGGGGGCAGCTGCCCCTGTAGAAGATTCACCCTCATGCAAGCTTCAGCCAGGACCACGTACGACAGCAGTATTTCAGCAAATTTCAAGACCAAATGGGGGAAAAGAGATCAATTTGCAGAGTAGCATTTTTTTCTTAATAAACCTCTATTGTCTGGGGAAGAGAGGCAGGAGAGAGCTGGCGCATGCCCCGCAGAGCAGCGGCGGCAGCTGGCAGGACCTTTCTGGGAATCCTGAATGAGAAGGGCATTCACCCCGGTGCAGCCTGACCCAGGGACGCTCAGCAAGCCAGATCACGTTTCCCTGCATCACCGACATCAACTCGCTCTCCTCCCATGGTACCTTGACTTTTCAGTTACAGGGATGTAAATTAAAAGGAAAAAAAAAAAAAAAACAACCACCACAAACTCGCCCTGTCAGTAATTACAACTGCGAATAATTAAACATTAATACACTGCAGCAAATCGCATGCATTTTCCCCAGCTTCGCAGGATATGGAGGTGCAGAGGAAGCACTTGGTCCCATGGTCTGTCGTGTCTTGAAGATGTTCATTGTTGTCCTTGCCAGGGCTTTCAGACTGCGGTGAGCAGTCCTCATTAGTTTCTCTGTCCTCAGCCCCGGTTTTCCCCATAGAAAAAAGTTATGTCACAAACTAACTTCCCACCAGGACAGTGCCGTCTAAATGTTGGCATAAAATGGGTGAAATAGCAACAGCTTCTATACCGGTTCTGTCTAACAGGGAAATTTCCAGCAAGACTCTCACTCATAAAAGAGCCACTCCTCCCAGTACAAGCTGCTCAACACCTCAAGATCTGCCAACCAAAGAAAAAAAGTGGGGCTCTATTTTGTAGAGAGCTGTACAAGCCTAACAGCAGAGTCAGCCATCTACCCCAACCAGCAGCCAACCTGAAAGCTGCACGGTGATCTTTCGCTGAACCTTTCTGGCTTTCTGAACAGCACATCCTGCCATTCACGTTACAGGCAATGAATGGTAATCCCCCTCCTCAAATTACCCTACTGATTTCAACAGAGCGAGACCAAGAATGTACGTGACTGAGTGTACTTCCAGTTCAGATTTTAGTCATTGCAACTTGACGAGTTTCTTGAGCTCAATTAGTAACAGGCACACATCTAGCAGACACGCTCAAATTCAGAAAAAACAGATGCCTTTTTTCCTAAGTTTCTAAAAAAAAAGGAAAAATATTTAAAATTATTTTAAAACATACTGAAAACTCAGATTAAAGTAGAAAGAAATAGCCTTCACCATCAGCTCATGCCCTAGACACCACAGTCTGCAACCTGGCATGTTACCTGCTTTTGTATTTCCCACTCTGTTGGCCCTGTCCCGTCAGTCATGGGACAGCCCAAGGAGCAAAGTTAAGAAATCACTAAGTACTGGAAATGCCAGTACTGGTAACATCATATGTCCACAAACCCTGAAACAAGACCCCCTCCTCCAAAACCTAGAGAGTACTGTTAAACTCTCCTAATTTTTAAGCCTATGAAGTGAAGGCCTTTTAATTTAGCATCTGGTTCTGACGACTTCATGTTTTCCTCCACAACCACAAGAGCTAAAACTTCACTCACTATTGACGTGTTCGGTTATAATGTATGCTTTTCAATTGTCTTTTCCCTTTCCTGGTATTGCCCCTGCATTCTTAAATATTGTGCAAAACAGGAAAATTTTACGCAATGATTTAATAATACATTGTTTTTGGCAGCAATTCCAGCCTACCACGTTTCCCTCTCTCTTCTTCCTCAACAGTCTGGCGGACTATACCCTGAAACAGATCAGTTCCCTGATGCACTTAAAAGACAACAAATCTGCAAAAGGTTCAAACAGATAAAGTGTTCCCCAGCCAGTTCACACTGATTTTCTCAACTTGACCCTGCAAACTGTTAAGCATGTACAAAAGACAGATTGAAGCGGTATGGCACAGGTGCATAAATGAACAGCACCAGCACACTGCCTAAGACAGCACTACTGCTAATGACACTGCATCATCAGACTGGGCGAAAAAGTTATTTTGTTGAGTGCACATACATGCACAAGCGCTCTATATGGATTATATATACTAAAGTATCAATCATCATCTTCAAACACACAATTGTTTAAGGAATTAAGCACTACATATCTATAAACACATGCAGACACAGAACGAAACTAATGCAACTAGCACTGCTCAAAACACTAATAAACAAGCCACAATCTACCCATGCAACCCACAATCTAATTACTTCTAAAGACTCCAAAAGGCTTGAACTATTTGAGGTAGGTCTCTTCTTTCATAAATCCTATGTGGGGAGATGAATAAAACCCTATTAATCCAGCCATGCTTACTAACATAGAAGGAAATGAAAGAAGCCATTTTATTGTATCATGTTAAAACTCATCTATTATTTAGGAACTTCAAAAGTATGAACAAATTATACACAATAAATTAAACAGTTCCAAAAAAAAAATCACTCCTCTCTATGTACTAAACCTACCACCTTTTTCCTCCCCAAAATGTCCCTCAGTGTACACGGTTCTGTCAAGGATTTTGGTGGGACCAAGGCATCAGACTCTGTTCTCCTACTCTTCCTAACAACACAAACCTAAGCTTGCAAACTGGAACGTCGATGCAGATGGGACTCTCAACCCAGCCTTTCACCTCTGAAAAACTAAGCGTCATTTTTTGTGTTTCTCAGAATCATAAAATTGTGAAATGGTTTGTATCGGATCATCTAGTCCAACCCCCCTGCCACGGGCAGGGACATCTTTCACTAGATGAGGTTGCTCAAAGTCATGTCCAACCTGACCTTGAACACTCCCAACGATAGGCTTTCCCCAACTTCTCTGGGCACTACATCCTTTCCTAGGACCATACCCCAACTTCGATGATCTAGCAGACTCTTCCCAACACTAGTTACAATGGTCCACTACAAAAAAAGTAAAGATGATCTCACAGCTCCACGCAGGCCCAGCCCGTGAGGGATGCTGAGCTCCTCCAGTCCGTGCTCTGCTGCAGCATCAGGTGCCCACGGAGGACCAGAGGCAATTTACAGGATTCCTCCGGGGGACTATTACCACCATGTAGTGGCTAGCACCGCATCTTTACTCTCCAGCCAAAACGAAAAATGAGGCAGAAGTATTTCTGAGTATCCTTTTTATTTATGCTCCTAAACATGTAAAATTTACTGGCTGGGTGTTAACACCAATAGCCTTAAGAGCTCTCACTCCATCAATGAATATAGCTTCTGTTTTCATACTTTATATAAGCTCTGTGACATATAAACACGTACCTTAACACTACTGACTTATAAATATGCTTTTCAACCACTGTAGGAACTATATATTCAAAGGTATGTTTGATAGGCATTAAACAACTTTAAAGAATATAATTTTAGGTTTTCTTATGCCAAGCTACAAACTAATACAGCAATAAAATAAGCTTCTCACAACAGAGTAATATTCCATTAAGTCACCGACTCTTCAGAAAAACTTGGGTTTCGTTAATGCAGGCGCATGCCTGCCTTCACTTCTGAAACAGAATCTCAATTTCAACAGCATAGATAACATGGAGCAATTTGTTCTCAATTTGCAGAGATTTCTAAATTATCAGGGGTTGTATGGAAATTAGGAGATTCAATGCTCTTTCTGATGTGCCTGAAGAAAATACCTGATAGACAGCAACAGCGTAACCCACAATAGGCAAAAACATGTACACCCAAACCCCATAGGTACCACTTCTTGTCAAATGAAAACAATCATTTGCAATAGTAAACAATGAGAAATATTATTTTTAAATAGTAATTTAGCATTCCGTTGTTATAAAGGACCAAAAAAAAAAAATCTTAAATTGCTTTGTTATTTATGTGTTCATACGTATTTACACACGTAATGATGGTAGGCCCATCAAGCTCGTTTTAAGTCACATTCGTAGAGCCCCATCAATAGCACAGGACTTAAGCAGAGCACTTGGTTTACTGAACAGACTGTTTACTTTGCTGTATATTATTATTATTATAGCTAATTCATAATCATTCTGTTTGGAATCTTGGATAATGCTACAATATTCCTTTTCCAGGAAAGCTTTAAAAAAATTCTTCTTATAAGATTGTTTTGAAACTTCTGAGCTCTGCATAATACTTCCCCCTTGAGCTAATTGTTTTTCAAGGGAAATTTAATTTTAAAAAGTGTGTTTTTCTAACTAATGGGAACCTCTGCTAAAGTAAACAATGAGTCCAGCTTGATAGGAATTTTTGATCTATCTTTACCAAAAGAAGGAAGGAAAGACAGGTAATAGCATGCTGAAACACATGCAGTAGCAGAATTGTTGAATTTTAAAAAACAATTAGAAGACAATTTTCTACTCCACTTCTCCTATTTGAGATGGATCATCCTGCCCTGCCTCATTTAATATTAATTGAGTATGTTCTTGTCTCTAGAAGAAAATATAAACGCAGTTCCCTAATCCACTTACATTCTTGTTTCAAATATATTTCTGATTAGCTACCTTGTCAATAAACTATTGTCCTCATACATCACTGTTGTACAGAAAAAAGTTTAAAAGACACGCAAATCTTTTCAGGATTGCCACCAGCTTTGAATATAACATTACACGCAACTTACCTGCCAAGGTGAAACCAAGAAAAGTGAAATGGGCATGAAAAGCCAAAGTTTCCATCTCCTTGAGGGATATTAATGAGTAACTTCATGGTTTCAATTATGTCTTACCTTCCCAGATGGGAATTAGAGAGGTCATCCTAGCCAGCAAAAATGAATCGCTTATTTATTCTTTCCTTCTGTGCTGCACATACAGATGTATCACAAGTCTTTCTTGCAAACCAGTACTTTAAAACTCATTGTCCTAAACATCTACTCCCAACTGGTGCAAGAAAAAGAATGAGGGAGAAAAGTAGGGCAGAGACATGAAAGGGACAAGGCAGAAGAATATTAAAGGCAGGGAAGTTCAGTTATGACGGCTACCTTTCAACTACTGAAAATTAAATTTTAACATTTCTGCTGAAGATAGTCACAGGTTTATTCTTCACACATGCCCAAAAAAAAAAAAAAAAAAAAATCACACAAGGAATATTAAATTGGATTTTATTTCTGTCTTTGTTTTTACTATCACTGCCCTTCAAGCTGTGCAAGGACAGATCTCACTGGAAAAAAAATTAGTAAGGGCGCTACATTTGAGTTTGTTAGGTGTTTGTAAAATAAACATTATTCCTCCCATGGGGGAGAAAGTCAGATTTATCCCCAGGCAAGCTGTTGTCCGGCAAACAAAGTTTGTAAGTATCAAAATTTCCTACTGGGACTTTAGCATTTACATTTGGAAAAAAAAAAAAGTTACAGAACTGTACTTACTTTCACCAAAAAAACCCAGAATGAAAGCCTAGACAAGATGCAAGTGAAACTGTAATGGTGAAACCGTACTATGTTTAACCCATTCTTTGAGAAATCAAAAACATGAAGCACACAATGGAAACAACACGTCAATCAGATAAAGTCCCAGCACCTACAGTTATGGGTCTCTCCACTCCACAAGCTTTCCATTTGTTAACTGAGCACATATACCAATTCAGAATATTATTATTATTATTATTCTCTTTTGATGAATACAGACTTATTTTAATTGAAACAGTCGCTTGTGATAATGTCAGAAAAAGTGCTTTGTAGAGAACATTTTTTTTTCCTCCCTAAATTTTTCTAAAATAAGATGGCCTAACACTTGTTCCATTGCATTCTTGCATAGTGCCTCAGCTACGGAAAGCTATCTTGTCAGCGCAAAACATGTAACTGCCTAATTAAACAACGGAAGTAGTTACCCCTTGCAAAAAACCTGTAGGTAGGGTCTCATTATTTGGACTTATATGTGGGCACATACAGTGTCTACCCATGGAAAAAACTGCAGATGAATAATCCACACACAAACTAATGCTAACTCCTATATTGCAGCCCAGGCATTGACAAGTAAGAGCTTGTGGGGAGACGACTTTAATTCAAATCTATGTCTCAAGTGACAATAAAAAGGATAGAAAGTGCCTAGAATCAACAAATAACTTATCCACTGTACTCAGGGATATAATTTGCCAGATCTAGATTTAGCTGTCATTACAACTTTTGCTTTCAAATGCAAAACAAAGTGATGTTATTTTCCTGTTCAATTTTATTCATGTTATACAGAATGCAGTAAAACTCGTCACGCCAGAGGATTTGCAAAGGGATGATATGAAGATTAATTAGTGGCTGCTCATAAAGCACCCTGCCTGTGGAAAGCCCTATGTGTAAAAATGACCTTGTTATCAAAGTTGTTGAGTGCTCCCAATGCTCACTTTCAATGGACAGTATGGATATTTTTCTATAGCTCTTGAAAACCAAACTAGTTGCACTTAAATATCTACCTACAGTTTCAGAGGTTTTGGCATTGTGCCTGCACCCCACTTCCCTAAAGGGGTGGGGGTTAAACTACCACGTATTTTGCTTAAATCACACCTTTTCAGCTCCAAAAAAGAGAGTAAAATCTAGATATCATAGAACCAACGTCTGAAAGATACCTGCTAAACGTACATTCAGGCAACAAGTGAACACGGATCTTATCCTAGTGCCCTAATTACTCCCTGGAAACCAAAGACACTACTTGAAATAATAAACCACAGATATTTCTGCGAACAACGGTATTTACTTGGTGAGTTAGCACTGGAAAAAAATGGTAAGGCGCAAGACCAAGCACGAAGAGCACTGCTTAACAAAATGGAGCCTGCAATAGTACGTACAATGTTTTAGTATCTTCTTGCTATTTATATACATAAAATAATTAGGAATGAGAACATCTCAATGTTAATTAAAGCATGACCCCATAGGACTTCAGAAATTTTTTCAGAGATGCTGTCTTTGGTGACAGCTTTGCCAGCGAGCAGAGTCTGATGTCTCCTGTACAAATACAACTTCATGCCTAGTATTGCCACATTGCAGAGATTAACGTCTGAAGCATGATCATGCCTCTCTCTACCGGTATCCTTCTCCCCTGCTCAGAAATAATCGGCTATGGATACTGCCAGGAAAATGCCTCATCTCTGCTGATATTCAACTTCCCCTCTACGCTGATGGTATCGTAATGAAATGAAGAACTGCAAAAACTCCTTGTGCTCGTGTCTTTCGGGGGGTTTCTCCAGCAATGCTCAACCAAGTCTTCCTTCTCCCTTTACACAGTAGTTCTATCAAAGAAAGAAAAATATTCCCTTGGAAACATCCTCAACAGCCCAGTGGAAACGGTAAGCAGAGATGTCACTGTGGCACAAAAAAAGAGCTCCGTGAGAACAGGCAGCTGGCCTACCTGAAGGTTAAAGTAGCTCCCACTGAAAACCTGCTTTGAATACTCCACAGCAGAGCATGATGCAGGAGAGACATTTACACACACTGTGTGTCTGCGTACCAAAGTGTGAAAAAATCCAACCTCCGAGCACAGCACAGACTGGATGAAACCCATTTAAATACACCATTAACAGAAATCTACACAAAAGCCAATCCACTCTCTCATATTACGATTGTCCTATAGGAAGGCCAGAATGAAGCCATTGAGAAAAATGAGACATTTATATATAAATCAAAAAAGGACACGATCGAAGGACTGAGTGATTAAAAATCAGTGTAAAGCATGTTTTGTGAGCTGCGTTAATCGCTATTAGACAAAATTTGGGTGTAGTCACATCACATACTACACGAATGTTCAAGTAACACTGGCCATGAAATTTTAAATTGTACGTGTAAATACAAAACATATTTTTAAATATTGTATCCATCTATTGTACATCTTTTGTATTGTTGATACCACCGCCTTGCATTTTTCTCTTGCATCATTTTCCATTAGGAAGAAAACCCTGAAGGAATCTCCATATTTTACGATCACATTGCCAGTGTCTGGGCAGGGTATGTGACCGCCAAATCAGAGCCCCAAAACTAGGCCTAAAACAAAGAAGAGCAAAGACCATGCAAACCCTGAGCCTTCGCTCTCGAATTAAAAGCATCCTCCACCTCCCTCACCTCCAACTTGGCCAACGTGCCAGCAGATATCTGCCGACTTCGGTTTTGGGTAGAAATGGCTCAGTGTGGCGATTTCATGTCAGTGTCGTGTTGAGAAAGGAGGAATTAAAAAAAAATATGGGAAAAAGGCTAATAATAATAATGATGATTATGATTATGATGATGGAGAAAAACTAGACTTGCTCGCAAAAAAAACACTGAAACTGCAAAATTAAATATCCCTAGGATTACAAAGAAGGAAGGAAAAATCCCCGCAGGCACTCCGGGATTCACTCAAGCCGAGCCCCCCCCTCACACACACCGACCCCCCTGGGGGGACCCGGCACGGGCCGGCAGCCCGGCGACCGCGGCACAAAGGCGCAGGCATTTCCCCCCACGCCGCCCCGGCCCCGCAGAGCGGCGGCTCCGTCCCCGCGGATGCCCCGCGGGGCGGGGAAGCCGCCGGGGCCGCGGCCGCGCCGTGGCCGCCCCCCGCGGCGGTGGCGGCGGGCCCGGCCGGGCTCTTACCGTGGCCGAGGCGACGCTGTTGTCCGCCAGGGTCAAGTGGTGCGGCTCCCACCGCCGCAGGAACTTGGAGGTGAGGATCTTGCTGAGAAACGTCCGGGGGTGCCGGATGACACACACCTGGATGTCCCCCTCCTGCAGCAGCTTGTACCTCATGCCGTTGCAGTGGAGCAGGGCTCTCCGGCACGGCGCGGCACCCATTTTATTCCCCTCGGGAGCGGACATCTCGCCCAGCAGTGGCTTGCTCTCCTCCGTCTGCCTGCGGTCGCTGCCCCCGCCGGAGCCGCCGGTGCGATCCATGGCAGCCCCGCGGGTCGGGGGTGGCGCTCGGCGGCGGCCGCCCGGGGAGACCGGTCTCTACGGGCGGTAGAGACGGGTATACCAAATAAAATCAAAAATAAGAAGAAAAAAAAAAAATCCAACCCCACGCGGCAGATTAAAAAAAAAAAAAAAAAAAAAGACGCTGAAGGAAAAAAAAAAAAAAAACCTGTCAGGGAAGATGGGGGAAGGGATCGAACCGCACCGGAGGGGGCAGAGGGGGGAAGGGGGAAAGGGAAGCGATAAAAATCCTTATTCAAACTTCAAAATCCGCCCCCGGCGGGTCCCCCTCGCGGCTCTCAGAGCGCCGCGTCCATGCTCCCGGGCGGGCGCCGGCCGAGCGGAGGGTCGGCTCCCGGCGGGGGCGGCAGACAAAAGCCGGCGGCGGCGGCGGTGGTGGTGGGGGCTCCTGACGGCGGCGGGGGCTGCGGGGCGTCCGGCCGCGGTTCCTTCCTTCCCCCCGGGGCGTGTGCGCGAGAGCGTGCGGCGGCGGGCGCGCGTGTGCATGTATGTGGGTGCGTGTGTGCGTCCGTGGGTGCGGGTGTGTGTGGGGGTGTGTGTGTGTATGTGTGTGTGTGTCCACGCGCGCCGCCGCCGCGGGAGGAGGCGGCGAGAGGAGCGAGCGCTGCCGACAGCCTCTCGCCGGAGCGGCTCCGGGCGCAGCCGATTGGTTCCGACGGGGTCATGTGCCGCCCTCCCTGACGTCAATGGCCGCCGAGCTGCTGAGGGCAGCGGCGGCGGTGGCCGCGCGAGGTGCGCGGGAAGCGCCGCGCGCGCGGCTGTTGCGCCCCTCCCCCTCTCCTTTTCGCTTCGTCTCCTCAGAGAAGCCGCGTCGTCCCCGTTCCCCTTCAGCCTCGTCTACTGCCCCGCCGAGGGACGAGGCTGAAGGGGAACGGGAACGGGGACGAGGGTGGCACCGCCCGGGAAGGGCTGGAGGTGTGCGGGCACACCTGCGCGCCCGCGGGGACAGCCCGGCTGCCGTCAGGCGCCGCGTACTCTCCGCCATGAGGGGAACCCCCAGCGCCGCGGGGGAGAACGTGAGGAAGAGGGGGGGTTTAGTGCTGTAAATCTCCCTCTCTTTCGGCCCCCGGGCTGACAAGAGCCCGGGGCAGCGCGGAGGGTGGGTAGCCGCCTCTCCCGTGGGGAGGAGGTAGAAGGGAAGCAGTGAGGTGACAGCGCGTTACAGGTTGAGTTTGGAGCGTCTTCACTCCGGCATTAAGCTCTTGTGCAACCACTGCAGAAAACGGTGAGGGAAACCCCATGCCTGGTCGCTGTCGCTTCACCAGTGGCTCCCACTGGTGTTCTTTTCCTCTGGCTTTGTGGGGGGACTGGGAAATGCTGCGCTCCCCTGAAACACCAGCCTGGGAATGGCAGGGGTCGGTGTGCAAGCCCAGGAAGAGTGGCACCTCGCTAGTACCGTGCTGGCCAGGACGTTGAGTACCCTCTGATTATCCACAAAGCAGAACAATTGTTTACCAAAAAAAAAAAACACCTAATGAAAAAATGAACTCCCTTCTAAGACCTCTAAACCGCTTAATGGCCCAGTAATGCTCTGTGCAACATGGATGCCATGTCAAGAGAAATGGTATCATTTATACTTGCTTTTTTCTCAGCCATTTAAAAGGTAGTGGTAGAACTCAGATCTCGTTTCTATTTCCTCATTTGAACAACCAGGTTAGGACCAACAAAAAAATTACATTTTATATAAACCTTCATGCTTAAAAGTTTAAGCTCATCTCTAATTGAGGGAGGTTGGGAAAGGGATGATCTGCTCTGTGACGAGCCCATTACTTCAGTGTGTACCTGGGTTTCTGGCGGTATCTCCTAATGCAGTAGTTCTTAAATGAGAGGTCACCATGCCAAGTGAGGTGCCAGCAGTTAACGAACGGAGTCGTGAGCCCGCCCAAGAGAAAGCTCTTTCATCTGATATGTTCACATCACGAGTCGCACAGATTATCTGTTGGAGAGGCGAGCTGCAACTGGAAGGGTTTGGGAGCCTTTGCCATAAAGCCTTTTGTAGTGGCTGCTGTCAAAGACCATACATGACTGGCTGGACCACAATCCTGTGAGCATGTCCATCACGTGTGTTATTATAGAGCTGTTGTGTTGAAATAGGCTTGCATTTGACAGAAGAATTGCTGTTTAAACACTTTCAGGAGGGGAGGGGTTTGTAACCTATCAATTACTAGCAAATTCGAGGGATACTTTTGTTGCATGTTAGCATCAAAATTATTTATAAAAAGCTAGGAAGTCGCTGGAGTGCTCCTAAGTACCAGTTGATAGAACGATGTGCAGAATTACGCAATTTGGCAAAGGTTAGAAGAAAGACACTCGATTAATGACATGAATAATACAACCAGCAGGAAGACAAAAATCTCTTTTATAGACATTCAAATTGTCAGTATCTCATAGCCCTGGTAATTACTTACCTCCTGAACTTAAACAAACTGACTGGTCATTATGCACTAAACATTACAGGCGGTTCCCACACAGCTTTGTATACCATATACTGCTAGGGGTGAATGACGCATGCATTTACACTGAAATAAAACCAGATCTACTCAGACCTGTAAATATGTGTGGATCTGCAATAAAAATAAAATAATAATAAAAAAAAAAAAGACAGACTTGCAAACCAAATTTTAAAGGGACAGCTTTGTTTAGACGTCAGCTTTTTCCTGCAGGAACTGTCTGTTTCTAGGAGTTCCTAGGGTGCCTGGTACAAGGGAGACATGTTCTTGTTTGACCCAAGGCACTGTTCTGGTACAAACAATAATAGTGTCAATAGTAGGACTATTCGCATACGCTCACCTGCACCAACACTTCACTCAGCAAGAGCTGCAACCAGTGTGACTATTTTGGTGAAAGTTTGTGCAAACTAGCCACCTGCTGAAACCACTGCTTTAAATCTACCGTAATTGTCGTCTCTGAGAGCTGCTCACCAATGGGAGGACGATATGTAAAGAGTCTGGTGTTCTTAAGTGGATTTCCTGGCAAATTAGAGCAGATGTTTTCCACTTGTGTTCCACAGAAGGCAGCAAAAAAAGCAAGGCTGGTCTATAGCGGTCAACCCACCAGTTACCTGAAAGGATCCAAGCCTCCCCCGGAAATCCACCGTTCCAAAGTGTCGAAATCCATTGAGATATTGCAAAAGCAGAGCGCATCAGGCAACGCCGCTACTAGCAACCCCCGTCAAGGACAGAGGTCCAAATCCTCAGAGGCGCTCTGCATTTGCAGCTCCTGCTGAATCCACGCGCCTAGGCTGCAGGTGTTCTCTCTGAAGTAAACTCAGCACAGCACGATAAGATCAAGGTATGAAATCTCACATTGCCTGCCAGAACGGGGCAACCAAAAACCCTGTCTAGACAAGTGAAATTGAAACACACGGCTTGCTGCACAGCTTGCTGAAATACACGTTAGCCATCTGACCTGCAGTAAATGGCTGCTGTGTGACCCAAGGCTGAACACATTAAAGCTAACACCCCCTCTCATGTCCCTTATAAATTATACCAAGCAGAAGTTGGACGAATTGCATTCCTGGCTTTGTGTTTTTCCAGACTTCCTTTTCTGGCTCCATGCAGACCAATAGACATCTCAGGTATACATGGTTGGCAGCATTTCAAGGTGGCATTTAGGGATTGCTGTACATTTTGGTTTTCTCCCTAGAATCTAATTTTTATGAGCAAATCCAACCAGGAGTTTATCAGAAAAGTGAGACATAATCATTCATTCATATAATAAACACTGAGCAAATAATTCATAATAAATAGCACATCAGTGAAAATGTACCTCTAGCTACTCACAAGGTGCTTATGGGCATGCTATCAGTTTTGAATAATTCAAGAATTTGTGAGGTTTTCTATGCAATACTTCATTTCTGTGCTGGAACAGAAATACAGGCTTTGGAAATGAAAATCGAGTAGTTTATTTATTACCATTGATACTACTACCAAGTAGAAGCTCCTTTAAGTCAGGGCCTGTAGGTACAGGTCAAATTTGAAGGGGGAAAGAGAGACTCAGAGAGAGACTCGTCCTACTCTGCAGAAGTATCGGTGCAATTGGCCCAAAACGAGAGTGGGGCTGGCAGGGAAGCAGGCAGAGGTGAAGGTGTTTCCTCCAGAAGAGAGGTCAGTGGCAGGAGGACAATTCAGATCCACCTGCCAGTCCTGTGCCCTGCTCCCGAGCTCTGCCCTTTCATTTGCACTTCTTTGCATCTTGCTCTTTTTTATTATTCACCACCATTTCATAATAGGCTTTGTAAAGGGAAGCATCACTTCTGGAAAGACACCGTAGCCTGGAAAACTGGGATGTCCCCAATGTACAGCTTAAGGCCAATAGACTTCCGGGTCAGCAACAGAGGAATAGATTTAGACTTTTTTTTCCCCCTCCTCAAAACTCATTCGGTTGTGATCTGTATTATTCAGAATATTCATCTGCTCAGTTATATGCCCGTAAAACCAGGAAGTCCCATAAACACAATCATTTGCAAATACCAGCTGGGACTCCAGTCTTAAGAAAAAACACTTTTCACGCATTTCCAGCATTTGGTCTCTTGCCTGTCTACACTCAAGTCCTCGAGGTGTTCTGCGGAGGTCATTCCTGGGTGCCAAAACAGAAGCGCTGTCCTGACATACCTTCTGAAGCTTGGTAACACCCACTTATAACCATGTGTTAAAACAAAAACAATGTGATATTCTGAAGGAAAAGAAGACGGCAATTTGTGAGTAGTGCTCAGTGCCAATAACACAGGTTGCATAGCAGTGGGGGGCTTGGAAAACCCATGAGAAAACACTTGAGATGCCAAAACCTAGGCAGGAAAAAAATACTGCCTAAAGGCACCTTGCTTGAGAGTAAATCCATGCAGTGGCGTTACGTGACAAGCTGTATGAGGGGAGTAACGGAGCAGCTGTGGCAAGGGCCAGATATAAACAGAGATGCCTCAACAGGGGATGCGCTTAGCAGGGGAGAGAGCCCTGTCCCCACAGGGGCTTTGCTGGATTTGTAGTACACTTTCAAAGGGAAAACAAGAAAAAGGAATAAAATAAGCCCGTACTACACCTGTTAATTATTCCTGATTTATTTTACAGAATGTTATGGTATTAACAGATGTTTTGGGAAACTCTTTCCCCAGTCAAAGAGGGAAGGAAAAAAAAAGAAATCTCCTTTCATTGTCCCTCACTTAAATTTTCTGTCAGAGGCTGTAAGGGCCTACTACATTCATGTTTTCTGTAAAAAAGCCACTGCTCTTGTCTGCTCAGCATGTCCCTGAGAGTTGTCTGTACAGAGATGTGAGATACAGTTTTTCCAAGCAGAGAAGCAAGCACCAGGAATTCCCAACTTGTATTCAATATCCGTTTAGACTCTTACACAGCAGCTGTCCCTCTCCTGTTTGAATCCTCGATGCATATTAGAGATAATGGAGCTTGCTTCCCTTATTCAGAGGTGCTGCGTGGATTATGGAATTCATTAGTCAATGCTTGCAAATTGCCACTGTTGACTCAGAGCAAATTCCTGCTATCACACTCACTAGTCAGCTCATTTTCATAACAATGCTGTATTGTTAAGAAATACTTTAAAACCATTCTTTAGTGAAACTGGGGAATACAACACATTCAAGGAAACATACAAAACATAAAAGAGGTGCTGTATCAGTAATGCTAAAAGTCCTGCATTTGAAGTTTGTTTAAATTCATCAGCATGGTGGTGTTAAGATGATTCAGCAAGTCATAAAACTTTGGGAAACAGAATTGTTTCCCAAAAGGAGTGATGGACATTTAAAGCCTAACTAGATAAAGATTAAAGAAACCCACCCTGCAAGGAGCAGTTCTGTAGCTGCCCCGAAGGGAAGGAAGGGCTTGATTAGGGCACCATTGATCACAGAGGCATAAAATAAAGATTGCATTTGCAAGCATCTCTTTCTTTTCCCCAAATTTCTCATCATCCACTTCTGAGTCTAACACTAATTTTGGAGGACACCTCACAGGTGGAGTAGAAAGCGGGAAATCAGACTCTGGTGTGAACTTGTAATTCTCTGACATCTCTGACATTCAGATTTCTAGTGTTCTCGGGTTTACTCAGTCTCTGCGTTCTTATTTTCCCAGCTGATGCACGTTACACTACGGGGCTAAATGTGTGCCACGCAGTCTCTGGTGACAAATATATCTTTGATTCCTTACTGACATAATGCACAGTTTTGAGTGCACGATGCAGAAATCAGACTTTTTTCTGCCTGTCATCGTCAGATGTTCTGATATAGGGGGATGTAGGATGAAGCTGGTGGTATCAATTGCTAGAAGGAGTCTGCCATCTGCTGATCTGAACAGCGCTCCAGTCTGACTTTTACCTGATCGGATATTAGGATGGAGCACTCTACAGAGTAGGTAAAATGTGTCTGAACAGAACCAGCATTAACAGACTTGCTGTGGTGAAGGTATTTATTTAAGTGGAAAGAGGAAGTCTCAAGCCTATAATCTCAGGTCTAAGTCTGAATTGGACAAACAGAAACAAAGAGGCAACTGAAATAAATGAATTAATAGATAGGAAGGAAATAAGCAGAAGATACAAAGAAGAGAGGGAAGAGCCTGAAATTTCTTTTCTGCTTGCTGCACCCCATCAGATAGTGCAGCTAAAGTATCGTCTGTCCTTCCCTCGCATTCACCCTTCTACATGTCAGCAGCCCTAAGTGGTAAACTTCTTCCCTAGGAGCCTCTACCTTCTTCCAGGGCCACCCACAGGCCCAGGCATGGAAAAAGCCCTGGAAAAAGAAGAGCTCCCAGCAAAATTCATCAGGCTGCCATCTCTTTTTCCTTTAGCGCTTACTGCCATCAAGACGTATGTAAAAAACCGTCATTTGGCAGGATGCAGTGAAAAGTCACCATTTCCGTTAGACTGTCTGCATTATTGTTCCCACCCCCAGCTAATATTTCCTATTTCATCAATAGGTCACATCCTACCAGTCATTCCAAGTTGTGAGTGCTCGTCAGTCCAAAATGCTCTATTAGCTCTTAACGTGTATAAAACACCACCGTAACACAAATAAGCATTAAAAGTCAAAGGGAAATGGGATGTGATGCAGAGCTGTGAGCTTGTCACAGTAAGGTGAAGTTTCCCCAAAACAGAGGAAGAACAACTAAGAAAGAAAAAGGTAGTCCGCGGATTAGGGAAGTACGTCTTCGCTCACTGAGCCAACACACTGGGGAAGTGAAATTAGAAGTGGATGAAATGCTGAAAGACCTGGATTATTTTTTTGAAAGACCAGGGGGAGAAAAACAGCAGAATGGGAAAGAGCATCAAGTATTAGCAGGATTAGTAGCCAGAGATTCTCTGGTGAAGAGGTGTCATAGAGGAAGAAAGAGAAGATAAAATAACATCGTTAATTATTGTTTTTATTTTTAAATTCCTATGTTATAATCATTTCAAAACAACATTGCACAAAAGGCAGATGAACCTCTCCCACTTGTCCTCAGTCCTTTCCTTACCTTAATACAAGCAAAGTTATGAAGAAAGTATAAACTCTCATCCGATGATAGTGCACATCACCCAGTGCTTGCGGCTTTGTTGTGCTACGCACCTTGTAAATATATCTAACGCAGTCCTTGGCCTAAGAAGTCTAAGAAAACAAATACAAAGGACAGAGAGAAGCATCAATTTGACATAGTTATCTTTCATGATTTGTAGAGTCCCAGATACAACTAAAGGAATCGGCTGTTTGGGTATGCTTTGGTAATTATACACCTTGTAATTTTTACCTGTCCATCAGCTGAGCATAGCTGATTTCTTGAAAGTATAATAACCTTGGAGGCTTTACAATCCAAGGGGAAATGGAAAATAAGAGAATGGCAGTGATTTGCTTAGGACAGTCCTCAGCTGATGTGCAACAGAGCAAGATGATGACAAATCCAGAGACTTCTCTGAAAAGAACAGATGGTCAGTAATGGTAGATTTCACTGGCATGGACAGACTGTACCATATACGTAGAAGAAATGCATCACACATCATAACCAGGAAAAAAAAAGAAAAAAAAATCATGCATATAGCTTTAATAGTGCCCAACTCTGTGGCTGACCACAGAAATCAGAGTTTCTGAGCTACCACAATATTGCAAAATTGAGGCGTTTTCTTTGATATATAAATTTGGCTTCCAGTATATAAGGCTATTTTTCCATAATATGAAAAAGAACTAAGAAGAATACATCTTGATTGAGCTTTTCTTTGATGCTCTGGAAAGCTTTAAGATACAAATGCAGAACAAGACATTGTAGGAAAGAACCACCTATCTAGCATCAGCTCTTGAAGTCTTTAGTAAGACCTTGAGAGTATTAGGGATGGTACAGCTGTTACTGCAAAACAACTTGTGAATTGGTTAACTCCATCAGCAAATTGCACCAACTAGATATCAATTTACATTTGTTTACCACATCCACACAGGTGATGGGAGGAAAGGGAGGAGCTGCAATGGGCAGCGTGGAGCTGGGCTAGGTTATCATTATCAACAGTCGCAGAACGAAGGCATTCTGTGTGTACCAGGTCTTGTTTGCGAGTACAGACAGCCGGGGTTTGGCCTCTTGTTTGTCCTGCAGTCAAGAGCAAAGAAGATCATTACAGTGCTAAACGCTATCCAAATTTTAACAGTGAAACAAGAAATAAAGAAAATGTTGGGTGAAGTAAGCAGGACTGTGGCACTGGGTAGAAAGGTGCAAGTAGGGATCATGGGGCTGGTTTAACATGTTTAGAGGCCACATACTATGTAACTTATAACTCAGTAGAAGCACATTAAAGATACAAGTGAATCCCATGGTTCAGGGACATCTAAGGAGCTTACAGTTAGCTTAGCGGTAGTTTTTAATGAGAAAAACCTGCATGTGGGCCAGGAAAGAAAGACATTCAGCTGGTTTACTTCATGCAGCTGTTTCAGTTAACTTATATCTGTGGGTAAAATGCCTCCTGAAATGGGTGTGGGGGTAACCAAGTACCAGGCATTAATAACCTACAGTATTTCCTAATGCGCCACACGCTGAGGACAATGGGCATTCCAGAAAAAGTCTATTTAATACATTAGGAGCTGCGTAGCTGGGTTCTGGGAATAATTCTTCCCGTGATTGTACGCAGGGAATTCAGTTTGCTTTCATATCTTTTAGAAAAAAAAAAAAAAAAAAAGGAAGACAGAGCTGCCCAGAGCAATCAAAAGAGGGAGTTTAGGGATACAAGTTCCGGGAATCAAGTTCCAAGGAAACATTCCTTGCCTGGGAACAGGGGATGATTTTAGGAAAGACTGCTATGCTATTTTCACACTGATTTTGATTAGGAAAGCGTATGGGTTCACACTTGCTATGCAGCAGTAGTTGCCATTTCCTAGGATAAGCCAATTAGTCTGAAAGAGTGAATAAAGAGATGTTATCACCTTTAATATCTGGTGCTGCTACTGCCACCGCTTTTCCAAAATACTCTCCTGTGGGCATTAAAGTGATTTATCCACCAGTAAAAATGCAGCCTTAACCCATCTGCCTGTCCCTCTGTGTATATATCTGGGTAATTTAATAAATGCTTCTGGGTGTTGATTTACGTCATTGTATCTCTATATAAGCATGCCTCTGTGAGCATGCTGTTGGTTGTCTGTGAGCGCTCATTGTTCGCGTTTTGTGTGTGTATGTCTGTGTGCCTGAATGTGGTTTTGTTTAAAATTTTTCCCTAGAAAAACCAAGGAGTGGAAACCAAGTTTCATGAGGTGGTTAGTTAAAACCAAGGAAAGGAAGGAGGAGACAGTAAGGGATAATTTACAGAGAAAAAGGGGTAGATTTGGCTACAGTTAATCATCTGCCTCAGTGTTCACCGGAGAAGATGGGGGAGTTCATTCCAGACATTAAAATGTCTCAGGGAAGGATCATATAGATCATGCTGGAAGAGAGATGGAAACAGTAAATTATCTAAAGGCTGACAAAGCGATGGAGCCAGATGCCATCTCGTCCCAAAGCAAAGGTAAAAACAGGGAGCCAGAACCTTCCTGAGGTATGCACAGGATTCCCTTGGAAACTGTAGGTAGAGATAGGGAAAATGATTTCTAACCTCCATCAGTGAGGTAAATCTCTGGGATACCAGATTAATTTTGAACCTATAACCTGGTTCCAGCTGTAACTCCGGCTCACAGGGAAAGATATTATTCTGAGTCAGAAGGCAGAACAAAAGAACATTAAAATCGAAGTAAATGCAAAGTTTCCCAACATGCCAGCATCCCTTAAAAAATAAGCCTTCATAATGGCCCAGGAACACTTTCATAACTTGAGTCTTCTCAATCCAACAGCAAAAGGGTTCGGACAGATTTTCCAGCTCCGGTGCCCAGATCACTTTGCACACACAGCCTGTTTTCCTGCACTGAAACAATCGTGGGCCTGACTCACCGCCCCTTCGCTGCACTATTTGGCCAGTTCAACTGTAGCGTAAACAACTGAACCCAGTGGCACCTCAGCAGGGTAAACATGGGGAAGCAGCAGTGGCCCTGTATACAAGATGGTGACATTCTCCATTTCAAACAAGAGAAAGGTAATTCCTATTTCGGAAGCTGGTACACGTCCTAAGACCACCGACACAGTCACTGAATGTGTCTTGATATACCAGAATCAGAAATTTTCGGCTTTGGTGGCCAGGTATTCAGAGGACAGCAAATCTGCGCAAACCAGCTTGTATTGGCCTTTGTTAGCCAGACACCGAACACAAAAATGTTCGTACGTGGAAGTGCTGGCTATGTTACCTACCATGACATTTTGGCTGTGATCCAGTATAGTTCCTGAGAAATACCTGGGACGTTTTCTATATATCCTCTGTTTGCAGAGGGACTCCTACGCAGCACAACTCTTCCCAATAGTGCTATTAAACACAAACAACATCAGCTCTGATTGTTGCATGTGTTTCCTAGAAGACATAAAAGAAACTGAAGAAATTAGTTCTTATATCCCCACGTACAATCCTTGAAATGAAAAGCAGCTAATGAAAATATTTTCTGCAACAAAATAGTATCTTCTTTCTTACAGAGAAAAGCATTGCTCAGATTTTGAGACAGTTGGACACTTACAAACTAGCTTCCCTATAGAAATTCCCACTAAATTCATAAGCCTTTGATGATCCTGTCCATGTTTGTTCTTTTCAGGAAGTTTTCCGCATGTTCCCAGATACGTTTCCCCTAATTAACATCCTCCATAAAGTCATTTCTTTCCACAGCACACTATCAGCAGACCCTACATTTTTACCCAGCCTCCTACATTTTTCCCCAGCCTGCTGCCTGTCTGGGGTGCAGGCAGTGACCCCTCTGCAGGGACCACCAGTGCCAGCAGCCCCAGCCGTGGGGCCCAGCTGCCCGTAAAACCCACCCAGCCGTTCCCCGGCACTTTGCTTCGTGCATTACGAGGCGATGTGTCAGCCAGGGCTATTGTTTTTAACAGGAAGCAAGTTTGGCCGCCTCTGTAATTTAGATTGTGGGCAATAAGCAGGGGTGTGGTGTGCAAAGCAAACAAGGCAGGATTAACAGCTCTTTTCACTTCTGGAGAAGGAATCGGAATGGCGGTGGCCCACAGGATCCTGTCCCATATTGGCTACGGCTTCTCCTCGTGACCACAGCCAGGAGTGAAAAACCAGAGTGTCCTCCAGGTTTTCAATTGGAGAGTGAAGATAAAAGTCCAGGCCCCATGTTCTGACAGACCTTTATGAGCTACACATCTTGAAATGAGATTATGAGAGAAAATTAAGAACAGTCTTCTCCTTTCAATAAGTCTTTGAAAACAATAACCAGGCTTTACTGTAAATTCATTTATTTACCCTCAGTGTGCCAATTCCCAAGCTGGTATCTCCTCTGTGTACCAGGGATATATATAGATCTAAATGTGGCAAGAAGACAGAAAGATTTTATTTATTTTGCGTAAGGACAGCAATGTGGGGAATTCTTTTTTCCAGGAAGAACTAACTTCAGAGAGCTTGTTAAAGAAATACTATGAGGTAAATAAAATCCAAATTATATTTAGCTCACAGGAGGTGACAAATACTAGTCAGGTTGACAATTGCCTTGCTGGAAGTCAGTCAGAAACCACTGTCAAATACAGCACAAAAATAGAGAAAATAGTAGAGGATGTATTCAAGATGGGTCTTGCATTTGCTGAAGTGAGCAACATTTTGCTGTTTATTGCCAGCATTTTTTAAAACTAGTTGTGAATACAAGGAAAGGTACCTAAAGTCAAGTCCTGGCCTGCATTCTGCTGAAATCACCTGAACTGCCTGGTTTGGATCTCTAGAACAGTCCGACAAACCCTCACACTACACATAGGCCTGTTAGTGGCAAACACAAAACCTGTGTCCCTTGTCCTGCTGGATCACCACATCTGAGGTGCCACAGGTCCTTCTGTACCTTACCACGGCCAAGCGTGGACGTCACTCCCCACCGCAGCAGCTACGGAGAGGGCAGGTTGGATGGAGCACGGGCTAAGAGAGGAAACTTGGAGGGAACTTTCCTTGCAAAAACCCAAGCCTGTGACAAAATTGGCCTAGGCGTCAGTGTGGCGGTGTGTATTAGCCAGCAGTAAACTCAAAGCGAGGATGAGGCAGCCATAAGCATTCAGATCCCTGGATCCAGGCATTCATTTAATCTGTAAGGCTTCATATGCAGGGCTGAGCTTTGTGGGGATGCCCTAGATCCATCCAGTGATCAAACACGCTTTAATTTGCTCACAAGGCAGAGGTGCCTCCTCTCACCAAGTTCTCCCTACCCTCTTCACAGCTCCCTTCTGGGTCATCGCGCCTCATGGGGTGAGTGGGTGCTGCAGGAGGATCATCATTCTTTCCTGGCACAGCAGCTAATCCGCCCAGCCCGACTGCAGAGAGATAGTTGCTGTTTGGGAGGGAGCAGCCGTGAGGGGGGAGATTTTTTTAACCTATTTTTGCCTTTTTCTGTGTAAAGAAGCCACCAAATCTCTCTCACTGAGGCAGCTGATAAAATAGCCTCCTTTGTTCAGCAGTAGAGCAGAAAGGACATCTAACCAGAGCAACTGGAATGTAACTTCAAGAGTTATTAAAATTTGCAACCACTTGCAGTCATTTATGTGTACTCTATCAAATGAACATATAATTATCAAATTATTCCCCCACCTCTTCTTGGTTGTTGGGGTTGTTAAGTGAAAGCAAAGGATTATACCGCTTACCTGAGATAAAAAAGCCTGTAGAAAGCGTCCTGCATTACTCTAGACTTTGCTATGCTAACAGTGCTGTCTGCAGTCAGCGTTCTGTCTCTAAGCACTTGAGCACTGTAAAGTGCTTGAGGGGACACCGCCTTTGCCTAGAGATAGATTTTGGGTGAGATTTTGGAAGAAAGCTTTGCATACAAGAAGCGTGTGATCACCACTGGAATGCCGGTTTCCTGCTAGACACGCACAGAGATTTCATGACCCTGTGTTCTTTCACAAAAGAAAAGTGACCTGCAAAACCCCAGCGCTTCATATCTCAAAGTGGTGGGGCAATACAACCTCCATAACAATAATGAGTCATTGGGAAACAGAAGGATCAAGCTCCAGGGATCTCCTCCTCAGCACAGACCTGCAAATACACTGGAATAATTTGCATTCCACAGCTTGCCTTGCAGAATCCACAGATAAAAATCAGGCTTGGCATTGCCAGGATAACTGAGCAATATTTAGCAGCAGAACAATGAACCAGCTGGGAAAGCGCGTACTTATCCAAATTCAAGTGGGCAAGTCACTTTGGGCAAGATGGTTACTTGGGGATTGCCTGCACAGGGAGGTTGGTACAGAATAAACTAAGGTTTGAATGCACGGTATGTAAATCCACTCCAGACAAAGGCGGTGTGAACAGTCCGGTTGTTCTCAGAGCAGTGGTTGAGGATTGCCTTTTCTGTGGCTTTTCTGGCTGCGTGAGTGCGGAGGCCCCAATAGCTGGGGATCTGGCACAGCCGCTTCCTACTTCTGCCCATGGCCTGACACCTTGGCTTGAGCAGCGGTGTAGACATTGCCTGTCCTCTCACCCCTTTGCAGAAGTTACAGGAGCTGGAGAAGCAAACCTTCCTTGGCTCTTCAAGCTCTTCAGCCTTTCTTTGCTGGCGTGATTACATGAAGCAATGTGAAAGCTACACCAAATTTGGGATGAAAAAGCAAAACAAAAGTAGCCTGCACAGAACTCTCAGTGTAAGCCACCAGGCTGGGAACTGGCACAAACGAAGTGTGGATTCAGGTCCTATTATTTAGGGCTTAGGCTACAAATTGCAACCAACTGCTCTTTATTCCCAAAAGTCACGGGTCTGGGTGACACTGCAGTCTCCTTCTCCAGCATGGCAACCCAAACAGTGATGATCTTAGGGGAAGCAAAGAGAGAGGCAGTCCCAGGGGGTGCTTACCGATGGCAATTCGGAGGTACAGCTTTGCTGAGCCCTTTTAAGGGAGAAAAAAAAATAAAAGAAAGGAAGAAGAAACTAGAATAGGGCCCAGGAGGAGTGACAGAAAGGGAACAGACCCTAGCCAGATGCGCACAAAGCTAAAGGCTCTGATCAGACTTCCCTGTCCCTGCACCCATCAGACATATGACCTGGCGTGGTAATACTGAAAGAGCATCAGAGGAAGTGGGATTTGGCACCGTGTGCAAGCGGCGGGGAGCCGGATGCGCTCGGTCCGTGGTAACATGACCAAGGCCATGTGTGTTTGCAACACCGCAGTGTCCCCAGGAACCTCTGGCCCCGGCTGTGTTAGCTCTGGTGTGCAGGTTGGGGCTCGGACAGCACCACCTGCCAGCACCAGAGAGAAAGGACGCGTGGGGCTATCCTGCACTGCCCACCCAGGCAGCTCTCCACCCCCAGTTTTGGGAGTGAGGCCGTCTCTGCCTGCGACAGCGGCCACATACAGAGTTTTTCCCACTGAGCGGCTGCTGTGGGTTTCCCTGTGGCCTGGGTGAGGGCGGCTCCTTTCTGGACAGAGCCACAATGATGCTGATGTGGCAGAACAACCCCGCTGCCATGTAGGAGGGCTGCATGCTGCAGCAGGAGGGCTCTCAGTGTAAGCTTGAGCCCAGGAAGTGTTGGGAGCCACCAGTGCTCCTAAATACTCTACCCCTTGGGCATGCTCCAGGTTTGGACCGTGCCTCAGGGCGACCCCTGGCAGGACACGGCACTCAGCCCCAGGACATCCATCAACAAAAATGGCATTCAGGCATGACTTATTTCACATGGTGAGAGTAAGTTTACATACAATTTGCATAATACTTTGAGTGAGAAGTCACTTGTCACCAACTAGTCTTGTGAAAGCAAACTGAAATGTGTGAATCTACTGAAGAGGCTTGGTTAAATTTCTAAGGGAAGGGACTTGGCCTTCCGGCCTTCCTCTAACCATCGGAAGTGCAGGGGTATGCACCCGAGGCTTGTCTCCCTGGAGAATATTGCACAATGTTTCTGCTGAGCAGTAAAGAGGATTAAGATGACCGAAAAAGCAAAGAGAGTGAGCAGGGAGGGCTAAAGGTGCTGGAGCAGTTTCATCTTGTTCATACTTCCTCCTTCCAGCAGCATCGCTGTGCACTGAAGCATTAAAGGCTTTGCATCTTGCTGGGCCCTATGGCAAAAGGAGACATCCATCTGCCCCTACAGCTACGAGAGAGTTTCAGAGCAGGAGTACTGCAAAAAATTACGCTTATCTCACTGAGGAAGTCAGCTGACAGCAGGCTTTTCTACGTGCCAGAAGCTCTAAACAAAGTCCTTCCAATCGTGATGGTAGCTGTATCGGTAGCCTTTCCTCCCTTCCTCTAGCCTACACCCCGTAGTGGTGGCTCCGCCCCCCAAACAATGTCTGGAGCTATTGCAGGTGCTCAAACAGCCCCTTTTAAGGAGGGGTGAGAGTCTCTCGGTCACCGCGAATTAGCGCCGCAGACCAGTCAGTTCTGTTTTCTCCTGTCTAGAGACAGGGAACAAGACAGAAGCATCTCCTCTAAGGTATGACTTTGAAGTCAAGAGATCAGAGGATGATCTTGAACGACTTTCTGGCACCTTCAAAGATCTGCCTCTCCCTAGCCTGCCAGTCACACAAATGGTGCAAAGAAGGGCAAGGACCAGAACTGAAGCCACCAGGGACCAATTCTCCATCCTCATTGCTGAACCATTTGTCTTCATCTCTGCTGAGTTTCTTGTAATAGTTCACCAGCATTAGTGCTCCTAACTGCTGCCTGCAGTTCACTCACTGGTAACTGGCAAGGAGATTACTTGCAGTTGGCCAAAGTAAAAACAACAATTAACTGAGGGAAGCAGGTAATATTTTAGATGCTTTTCTGGCATCTAAAATATATTGTCCAAACAGAACTACTACCTTTGTGACTTTTTTTGGCACAGAGAAAATTTAAACTACCAGCATTTCAAATTTCTAGGAGCTTTTTGTTTATAGGAAAAAATAAATGGTTAAGGTTTGAGGTCCACAGTATAAATAAAAACAGATCGTATTTATGAGATTAGATTTTCATGTTTTTAGGTAATATTTCTGAATTTGGTGACATTCATGATTTACTAGGACTGCAGTGCAGAAACACTAAATCTGCTTTGTGCTTTGGACAAATCACTTAATCATTCTGATTCATGGCATCCAGCACTAATGAGAAGAGTCTCTTACGCTAAACTTATCACACATGCAAACTTTGTTTTGCCAATCAGGACTGTGCCAAGGAAGCGCAAATACCAAAAGATTATAGGCAATGGTAGCGGGTGTAGCAATAAGGATGATCTTGATAATTATGTACCTTCAAGAGAGAGGAGAAACTTGTTTTGACTTGCAAATGGAATAAACCTGTCATAGCTGTGATAGGAGTCACCCAGGCTGGCAAGAACTAGGGTTTTTTTCAGGTCTCTTTAATAAACTGGTGCAGTGGGGGAGTGGTGGAAGAATCTGCAAGAAGCTCTGCTGAGAACACATTCCCTTGGTCCTCCAAATTTTCAGATTTCCCGATCTGTTCTGCTTTTGACCCTGTGTCATTCTAGGTCCAAGCAACACTTCCCTGTCTAGCAGTCTGCTGCGTTCACAGGGGCCTCGCAAAGTCAGACCAAAGAGTTTGCAAATACAAAACTAAGCATATTTCTAAGTATTTGTTGGATTGGAGCCTCACTTTGCAATCTGAATGCTGCTTATAACTCAGGGTCAACCCCAAGAGCAACACTGACATCGCATGTTGGAAACAGGGTGTTGATTCAGCCCAAGAAATTTTATGAAAGATTCCTTCCTTCCAGTTTTCTCTAAAAACAGCACAGGGTTATAGATGCCTGTGGCTGCGATGATGGCTATTTCCGCTATTAAACTACATTATTCTAGTGTTCCCCGACTCAGTTAACTGTCTTTTCCAAATGGTTAAATGCAATCATAAAAAAAGAGAGGACATTTCTATATTTACTTAACCACAAATACGAAGCATATCCACAGATCTGAACATCCCAGAGAAATCCTGTAGGAAGATGCTCTCTCACCACACTGCCAAGTGGAAACAGAGAACTTCTAGTTCAAATTCACTTCTACAGATAGAAAAACATTTGGAATAATATTATACCTTCCTTTTCAAACTCAAGGATAAAGTAGGCAACAGCTATGCTATCCCTAAATTATTCTCGGCATCTATTTAGGCAAGAAAACGTTCATCTTTAGGACCTTTATAACACTGTGTTTGTACAATGAAGAGCAAATCCAAGGAGCATCTGTCATCTCAGAGCAGGGGCTGAAGGCGGTGCCATTTTAGTTACATCAGCTCCAAGGAACGGGTTAGGTTAAGGAAAAAAAGAAGCCCAGAAAGCTGGAGTGGGCAGGCAATAGCAGGTAGCAGGAAATTATTAGATTTTGGTTTATGTCAATCACCAGACTAGTATCTGGAGGATATAAAATGCCATTCAGCGTGGAGAAAAAAGTTGGGAAACGCTGCAAACATTGAACTGAGTAGTGGTGCCCTTGGCTCTGATGCTGACACTACATCTCTGAATGGAGACAAATTGAACGTGCCTGCGTTTAAAGCCACTTTTCCAACTTAGGAAAATACTGCGATGGCATAATGTTATTCCCATACCAAGTAGCGAGTCCAGCACATTTCTCTGAGCAGGGACTGTTTAACCTTAGCCACTGCCCCACACCTAAGGGTTTGTTTCAGAATGTTCTTCCTCAGCCCTTTCCTCGTCTCATTTCTTAACATGTGGGTTACACAATTATTCAGCTGTAAACCAGTTTTGTTTTCATTTTAGCTTGCACAACCTTCCTGTTCTCTTTAAACAAGTACAAGGTAGTGATGGGTTTTCTTTTCCAACTTCCATTGAAATATTAGTAATATGATGAAAAATTCCAGTGAGCAGTTATAAAAATGAGGTGGCTAGATTACTGTTCATCACAGGGAAGCAGCATTTGCTAACTCCTTCATTTTACGGGCGTGTGATTCACAAACTGCTTTATGAAAATGGAAAAATGATTGAGGAATCGCTCAGGTCCTGACAAAAAATAAACTAATAGTAACAATGTAATTTCCATGAAAATGGGCTGGTCTCCAAAGCAACTGCCAAGACCAGACAACGTGGTGCTTGCAGCTTTCCTTTGTTTGCTCTTCAAAGCAGGTAGAGCCAGGAACGTTCCCGTGCCTCATGGCAAGCTCTAAGATGTGGTATGTGACTTTCAGATGAGGGAATTTCACATTTCTCCCTGAATATTTCACACTACGACAGCAAGGAGAACAGCACAGACGCAGTGACGCAGCTGGGATGAGGAGACAAATTCAAAAACTGAAAATGGATTCTTCAGCATTACTCTGTAGCATGGGGAACTGAGAGGGCAATTAAAACCAACATGAAAGAAGATTTAATTGCAAATCACCAAGGCTTGCTGAAGTGCAGATAGCAAGAAGCAAAGAATCACCCCACCTGGTGTCCAAGCCCTCCACAGAGGAGAGCTTTGCCCTCAAGTCCCCGGGCAGCTGATGGGAACAGATAGGCCCATCCCAAGGAGAGATTCAGATCTCAGACTGAGCATTCCCCAGGGGGAGTGTCTCCCTCTCCCAGCGCTGGTGACTCACCCTCAGACACAAGCGTATCAAGGAGAAGAAATCTAGGACAAACCCACTCAGCTGGGATGAGCAGCACAGCCCTCCCCGTCCCTGCGAGGTCACCAATGAAAGAAAAACCAGGAGAACTGTAAGCGGGCATTGATGGCAGGCCACGGGGTCATGCCTAACCCGCTGCCCGGCCATCTCATCGCGCCGAGACCGCAGCCAGTGCTACAGTGCTGTGCAGTTATTTCAGCGTATGGGCTACAGCTTTTGAACCTGAGACTGCAAAAAAGAGCGTGAGCAGGAGCAGTATGGACTCAACCACACTTAGAGAAGGGGGCACTGGGGAAGGGCAGGGGGGAGCCTGGAGAAGGGGGGAAGAGGGGGATCTTGCAGCTGATAAGGACACTGGCGGGAGGACAGGCGAGACTGGATTTGAGGTGGGCAGCAGCGCTGCTTGCTGGAAATGGTACAAGGCACCGTGGTAACACCCTCAGCCTGTCGCTTTGGTCAGGCAGCTTTTAGCATTTCAAAGCATTTCTTTTCTTTGTGACTCCTACCACTGACTAAAACAGGCAAGCGGGTATTTACGGGATCAGCAAAACCCCTCCTGCCTAGCTGCCCTGAAAGGCATCGTTAAGGTCTGTCCTGCAAGCAAATTGCAATGATGTGTCTCATTTAAAGGCTTTTCTAGTCCCGGGGCAGGATTAAGGCACGGGAGAGCAGTGCAGGCTGTGCAAAATGTCAGGGCCTCGCTGCTGCCGGTAAGGTGAACCCTGCGCTTGCTTCGGGAGCCGAGGGTGGGCGTCCCTGGGTGCTCTCTCAGGGTGCCAGTGTTCAAACGGGCACCGCGGCAAGCGCGGGGACGTATCCAGCCCCTTTCTGAGCAAAGCACCCAGGCCAAAAAGCAGCCCATGATTGCAGGCACCTGATGTGCTGCTTGTTCCAGAGGCAGCAGGGTGAAGCAGAGGACCGCAGGGGGAATCTGCTTTCCTCTTCAAGACAGAAAACATCAAAGTTGCCCTGAAAAATTAAAAGCTTCTGGACAGGCTCTTAGTATATTTTAAAAAGCAAAACAGACTCGTTTCAAAGCACTCTTTCCAAAGGTCTTTCCTGAACGTACATCACATGCAATGGAAAAACACTGCATGCCTGGCATTTAATATTTTTCACCTGTGACCCAGGATTGATGTCTATTTAACTCTCTGATTTAATCCAACGACATGTCTCAGCAAGAAAAAAAACCTTTTAGAGTTTGGAAAGGAGTTGGAAAAAACTAAAGTCACGCTCAACACTTCCCCTTCCCTGGAGAGATAGGAGTGCTGCTTGCCCTTTCCTGACGATAAGCATATCCTGGTGGTTAAAAATACATTTTGCTCTTACCGTAAATTCCCCATTAGCCAACTCCTTCAGCCCAGCCCACGGTGTTGGGGTTCATGATTCCTTAGAGGCCACACATGACAGAGCTTGGCCTGCGCGCGTCCAAATACACTGGAGAAAAAGCAAAAATAATAGGTCTGATCCTGCTGCCGTCGGCTTCACCTGGAGCAGCAGTCAAAATCTGTTGAGTGGCCACAACGTTCATCTCAAATGACCCGCACCTTTCCCAGGACCCTGCAGACTCTGCATTAATTTTTGACTCTGACTTTACAGCACCTTCCAGAGAAAAAGTAAAAGGTTGTATTGAATTCTGAACAGCAATTAATTCTTCAGCTAATTCTACTGTTTCCAGTGATCATTGTGCCAAAGGGCTGACTTAGCAACATGGAGCTTAGCGAAAAGCAGGGCTCGCTGCTCGAGTTGAGATTCTGGAGGCCAGGAGCCAGTTACCTGCGCTGCAAAGCTTCTTGTCCTTCCCACATCACCTCCTTTCTTTTCTTCACCTGGAAAACCCAGGCTGATGAAAGCCTGCTCAGACACTTGGGCTCTGCAAAGAACACAGATGCTGCCTCTTACCAACAAGGCACCAGCCCTGGGAAGAGCCTGGCTCAGCCAGCCTGGGGCTGCTCGCACAGCCTCCACAGCAGCTCCAACCTGTAGGGAGCTTTGGCCGGCTGCATCGCCTCTCCTAGCACATTCCTGCCGGGAAAAAGCCAGTGCGACACTCTTCTCTCAGACTGGGGTAGAAGCTCGTGGACAACTGTGATTTCCTGCGGCACAGACATCATGAGAGTCCAAGTCCTGTAGTGTAAACTCAGTATGTAGCCTTCTTGGCAAGTACCTTGCAATTAAGGAGGCAGAGGGAGGCCTTGCTCCCTGGCGTTAAGAGCCTCAGCTGAAAATCCTGTTTAAGGAACCATTTCTGGATTTCTTCTGCAATATTTTAGGAAGAAATTAAGGTGGTAAAAAGAGGAAGAAAGGGAAACTTCAACTTGTATCTCCTCTGTGCACAAAAGGTAAAGGAAACCAGGCAGCAGCCCTCTTCCCTTTCTGTTAGGATTCCAGGCTGTGGAATAAAGATAAATCCAAGTTCACCCTCCTGTCTTTGTTTCCAAGACTCAGTAAGACAGGGGAGATACGGCAGAGCCCATCTTACGCAGCCATAACCATGGGAACACCAGCAACAAGGGTAAATCAACACGAGGTTCCCTATCGTCAGCCCGTGTTTACACTGGAGGCCTCAGGCTCTCTGCACCCAACTGGCTGGCAGTTCAGGACCTGTGCTTCGCTTGGTATGGCTGTTGAACTAAGCAATAAAAGGTTTTTATTGCGCAAATATCCACCTTTCTGTCCTAATACCCAGCGTCTCTCTTAGAATATGTGTACAGCAGCCAGGTTTGTACTCTGTTTCGAAGCTGTGGCCCTGCCTTCCCCCTTTGCTCCCCTTGCCCAAGCCACCCCAAACCTCAGCTTTTCCTTGACTCCTACCTCGCGTTTGGCCTTGCCTCCATGTCCTTTTATTTAAGAAAAGGTAGACAGAGCTCTGGGTGAAATTATGTATTTTCCTGAAGATCAGAAGGTATAGGACTACCGCAGTGGCCGACTTTATTGCTGCCATTGCACTCCCACCTGTACTCACCGACAACAGTATAGTCCAGAGCCCTTGCTCTGGCTCTTTGGGCTCAGCGGAGGCAGCACTAGCAGAAGCAATGGCCGGTACATCAGGAAAGGGAGCAGCGCAGCACGAAGGAAGCATGTTGCTTAATTTGAGTTGCAGCTGCTTGGCATCTTAAAAAAGTCCAGATCTCTGAACTTGAAGAGGTTACGTATGCACGCCATGGCGCAACCGAGGGTCGCCAAATATCTGGCAGCCCTGGAATGAGCTGTTTGTACCTGCCCTTGGGAACAGTTATGCTTCACATATTTTTCTCCTCTGCTTTTAAAGGTCACATGAGAGCAGCAGTATTTGTGAGGAGGACGAGTGAAGGTGACTGCAGGGAAGAGCGGAGACCTTCAAACAACGGTGTGAGCTTTTACAGGTGAGCAGAAGCTCCTTCCCAGCCCGATTCCTCCTGGAGTGGCCATCGCCACCATCCATGGCCAGCAGCTGTGAGCGTTTACTGCCCGGACAGAGCCGGAGAGGGACTGCTCCCGCCTCCCCTTATTTCCTGAGCCTTTCCTCCTCCATTTATTCCCCTTGGGTTTTCCCCTTTGATTAAACTTCTGGCATGTAGGAATGTTTAATAATAAAACAGATAACTCATGGGAGATGATATTTATAAAATCTACTACTTTTTTTTTTTTCTTCTTCGTAAGACCTTGAGAGAAAAATCATGAACTGCGTTCTTCCTTTCTTTTAAAAATAGAAAGAAAAAGCATAAGGAGCAGTTAACAAGTTTTCAAACCATCAATGTTTTATTTGGTTAGTTTATTAAACACCTTTAAGACAATTAATTTTGGTCTGCACCCTTCTATAAAATAATTCAAGTTCTGAACAAACCTCCGATACATAAAGCAAAGTTACTTTTACCATACGCAAATTTCAGATCAAAATACAACACTCTGTTTTCTTACATTTATAAAACCCGGTCAAATACAAACGACATTAAAAAAGATAAAACACTTTCACTGATCCTTGGTACAATATTACAGCACAATTTGCACAGTGGCAACTAAGTCCCCAAAGCACAAGTCAAATACTTTAAAAAGGGAACCTCCCTTTAATCACCCAACATTATACTGAACACGTAAATGAAGCGAGTGCTACTTAATCCAGGAAAATTCTCGTGTCCCTTTTCGTATCGTGTGTGAGCCACAAAGCCGTTCTGCAAGGGAGGTTACTGGTCAGTAACCAAACAGCTCTCCTGCTTTGCTGGTACAATTTCATGTGCGACTACTCCATGAAAATTAATGGATGGAGGTGGACCAGACTCTGCACTGGGCAATTTATGGCAACTAAAGTAAACCAAGAAACCTGTATTTTTCTAATAAGAGATCATAAAACTCTTAAAAAAACCAAAAACAAAAACAATACCAAACTATCTGTGGGTACAATTGGAGTAACTGCCTTTTTCTTCACTTTCAAGACATCTAATGTAGACACAGAGTGTTTTCAATTGTTGAGAGTTTGTTCCATTGCAAAACCCAGTGTTTCAGCAATAGGTCAAAGTGCCATTAAAATTGCACATTTTTCTTCAATTATGAGAATACACGGTGGCATGCAATGTTTGTTTGCTACTACGCCTAAAAGCTTGCACTTACACTAACCTATGAACGATGTGGGATCTCTTATGGAACAGAAACAAGAACCAAAATTAAAATACAAACATAAAATGATAAAACTGAAGTGTCAGTTGACAAACACTCCCGGGCAGGTTCTACTTAGTAAGCCTTACAATAACACCTCGAGAAGAGCAAGTAACATCAGAGCAGTAACAGAAGGGTCTGACGGATCGAACTCGGGTTATGCTTTGCATAGGCAGTCAAGGCAATTGCACTGCAGTGCAACTAAAGGGTATTTTTGCCCGCGGTTCTGCAAACCCCTGCTGTGTTTCCCCCCACCCCCAAACCACTAATTTTACTTACAATTCAATTATAATTTCAGTTACTTTAGTCTCAGCTAATGTGAAAATGTGTACATAATTAAATGGAAAAACATACTAATGGATCTAACTTCCCTCTCCTCCCTCCCCCAATCTCGTGTCATAGCCATTAGGATACCACACACTTCCCGACACTTCTCGTATCTGTTAACATTAGTATTATCCCAACGGAATGAAGGAGAATTGCATACTGCACAAATAGTAACTATTTAAATAATGCTCGAGTGTAAACAATACAGGATGGAAACAGATTAAAAAATCCCAGTGAGGTACAGCAGAAACTTAATTTGCTAAATTATTCTTTTAAGTGCAATTGAAACACTGCGTACTGCCGTGCCCCAAAAAGATCTCTCCATCATTAAGCTACGCTACTAGGCTTATTCCCTTAAAGCTACAAACCCATGCTATAACTCATTATATTGACTTAATGCAAATATTTGTGGGGGAAAATTAATTTACAGGGTTAATTAAAATCTTTTTAGTATTCAAAAGGAATGATAGTAAAGGGATCAACCATGGAAAATGTGGTAATACACGTTTTTAAAAATATTTCCAATAATTCTAACACAAAACAGCAAGTATATTTTGAAAAATGCATAGAAACCCTGTCAATACAAAAATCCCCACTAAAATTACACAACTAAGCAATTTTAATCTAAATATTTTATGTGCTTTTCCTATAAAGGCCACTTCGACATACAAATACAAAAAAATTTACATTTTTCCCCAAAATAAATTATTTGTTCCTCAATTAAAAATACTGAATATGGAAGCATAACAACCCTCTCGCATGCCAGCTGCTCATCTGCAGCGGCTACCTCCGAAGAAAATCTCCAAATATTTGCAATTACCAAAAGAAGTAAGAAACACCTTCAGACTTTGTTCTAGCACTAGGAGAAAAACTGGGGTTAGGCATGGAATAGGCTGAACCCCTTACACTGTATGTGCCGGGGAGGGAATATACAGACATCTGCAGAGAGATTTTCTGGTTGTCTCCCGTGTTATGCACTGAAATCCCTTTTTGACATCAGAGAAATAGATCAAGGTTAACCTGAATTAATGACAAAATAGTAAACGGAGTTAGGAGGGAGAAGCAGTACAAGGTACAAGGTGGGTTACGTAAGTGACAAATACAGGTAAACTACTCGGAAGAACGCACGTAAAGGTGAGAAGACATGATCAACTGGTAGAGAAGAGCTACTCACGGGATGCAGAACCAGGGGAAAACAGCGTACGGGTTTTATTAGCATTTAATAAGGGGAAGAAGAGGAACACAAGGCAAACTTCACTGGAAAAACAAAGCAACGGGAGAACAAAGAACCTTTACCAGCAGTCCTGACCACATGGACATTTATCCCTGAATTGCCACGGAAGCAGCAAAATCAAACTCACATACACAAGCACAAGCGGTGGAAGTGAAAACTTACTTGGACTGGATTTGAGACGTCACACGTATTCTTTACTGTAAGCACCAGACCCACAAGCGAACAACACAGGAACATAAAAGCAAGACCTACATCTACCTGGAGGGGCACAGCAAACCCAAAATGCCTGACACGCTCTAGAGCGGCGAGATGCAAACTTTGTGAAGTGGCCCCTATCTTACTCCAGTGGGTAAGCCACACTGGCGGGTTTACAAGACAAGCTCCAACCAACAATACGAGACTGACAGGAGGGATACACTTTCACAGTGCGTAATTCAGAGTCAAAACACCTCATAAACCGACAGGCAAGGCAGGGGGAAGGAGGAAAACCAGTGAACAAGAGCTGATTCGGATGCAAGATTCTTGGGCAGCCATTGAGTACAAGTTCTCCTAACCTTGGACCAAGGACTGGATTTGGAAGGACGCAGGAGCCATGTGTCTTCTGTATCACAAGGAATTTAGCTCTTTGGTGCACTATATTGCATAGTTTGATTGAGGCCAAAGAGCATTTACGTCTTATTTTTCCCTGTTTTTAACAGAAGTAACTCAACATACTCAGGTCGGAGCATTCCAAAGCCTGGCCCCAAGCAACTCATGGATTCATTTCTAAAGCAACACAGGAAGATTTTGGGGTGGGCACACAAATAAAAGCAAAAACTCCACTCCCACACAAAGCACAAAAAGACCCACAGAAAACGTATGCACACAGAAAGCCTGTATCAGTAAACACATCTGTAATACAGAAGTCAAAGCACGACAGCTGGATGATGGGAGTAAACCTTGCTGTCAAGCTGCATGCCAGTGTCGGTAAACAAGACCAGGTGAGTGTTTCTACCACACCATGCTGACGTATTTTTTGTAAAAAAAGCGGCAATATATTCTGACAATATCCTGGTAATTATCAAGATCTTAGATTTGACAGAATGCTGAACCTTTATAAGAGCAGCAGCAATGTGGCATTATGTTCCAACACCCTCCTATTACTTGGCTCATGGAATACAGATATCATAATTGGACTTATCAATGTAGCTGTTATTTCATTCTCTTATGCTAAAATATAATATTTGTACAGTACAAAGTCAGACTAAGTATGTTAGTCATCATTCATATAATATGTATTTCAATTCTTTAGCCCAATCCTACGAGATTCATGGTACTCAATAAACATGGTTTATAGAGGGAAAACTCTGAAGGCAGAGCATCTAACGTGAAGAAATTTTGCTTTTTCCTTTTGCAGGCAAAATTAAAACAATCTCAGCTTGTCCGGCTCCCACTTCAGTAAGCATACAAACTGCTATAAAGCAGTTATACATTTCTGTTTTCTCAAAAAAAAAGTGGAGAGGAAAAGGAGGCAGCCAGGAGCTCCCCAGATATTTAGGCCAATACTTGCTGTTCCACCCTGCACAAGTAGTTCCAGAGCCTCCAATATTTTCAGATTTAAATACAACAAATGCAAAATACTACATCTCCTGTAACACTCAGCCCATAAACCTTTATATCTTACCCTTACATAAGGGTCAGGGTGGACTCATCCTCCCCCACGCTGCCAGGGCGCAGCTTCAAGGCTCAGACTCTGTGCACAGGCCTGGCAATGAATGGTGCTGCTCTTCAGCCTTCCCTAAAACAAGAGGATCGAGGATTTGCAAGCTCAGTAGGGTTCTCTGTGCTCCCTCACGTACTGGCTGTTTTCAGACAGTGCTGCAGGTAACACAGATACTCCCCACGAAGGCCACCAGCCGTGGTTCCTGGACAATGACAGTCTGGACGAGTTAGGATGGTCCAGACAGGTTAGGTCTCCAACGTGAAGGAGAACAACAAGGCAGTCTCTGGACTCTTGTCAAGAGGCTAAAGGGCTCTTAGATTAATGAGACTGAGAAATGCTGCACCACTGGGATTGTGAAGCCTACAAAAAGGCAGTAACCTGATGTCTGGAGATAAATTCACAAAGATCAACCCCGATCCTTCGTGCTGCTTCAGGCAGGGCAGGAGTACAATTTTCTGTGCTATCCACAGAATTGAAAACTTTTAGCAACATTGTTACCAAATCTCTAAAACAAACCGATGATATAATTAAACAAAAATAAAGACAGCACAATAAGGATGACCACAAAGTTCCTACACAGGACTAAAATTCAGCTCTCTACTTCATGGCTTGCATCTACAAGATCCTACTCCTCAGACCTACCAAGCTGATGTCACTCTAGCGATGGCAGCAGCCGGTACCTTCCCTCCTCCTACCTCCTGACCACCTGTGGGACAGGGCAGCTCAGCCCTCCGGGGTGAACAGATCCTGCCAGCCACGCGCGTGCCTCGGAAACAAGGGCTGAATAGATGAGGTTTGAGGCAAACCCCCTACCTGGCCCAACATCCGGATGCTCCGACAGCCACATAGGTCAGCATGTCCCAGATGCACCGGGAACAACACACAGCCGGGTCCTGCGACCGAGCCCGAGGAGATTAATATTTACGGAATAGCCACCGTGATGCCAATAGAAGGCTCTGGAATTAGCAGCTAATTGGCAGAATCTGCAGAGACGTGAATAGCTCCTTGTTTTATCCCTACTATTTGTGCATGGCCAGTCAAATGTTTGCTACATTTAATTCAAAGTTAATTTGAGCTGCTACTTAAAATTTTAGAGGAAAATGTTCCCCGTGAAGCATTTCTTGGTTTTGCCTTTACAAAGACAGAAAAAAGGCAGCATTTTCCCATTACGTTTTGTGTTATTAAGGCCTTTGACAGTTTGGAAGCTGTCTTTATGAAAAGGGATGTTTTTTAAAAAAAGACTGAATACTCAAAAAAAAAAACCCAGAACAAACACGAGCTCATTATCAGCTTACATTGGTACTTCAGGAAGTCAAGCACAGTGTAAGGAATTCAAAAATATGTCAAAATATCACCTTTAGAAGCAGAAGAAAACACACTTTTTTTTTTTTTTTTTTTTAAATTCTTCAAGCTAAGCAAAACCCTGCATACTTGAAGATCCCAAAGAAATGCGCAAATACATAATCTCAGGCATGGAAGGTGGGTATTTATTTGGACAGTTTTTCTCTGTAGGTGAGCAAATGGGGAACTCCATGGAAAAAAAAATCCAGATTCGACATTACAGAAAAATCAGTGAATCTCTCTATTGAGATAATGGATCAAGTTCACAGGCAAAACAGTGCAGAGTAGAGGCAGAGAGAAAACTATCTGATCTGTCCTTAAAAGAGCAGAGACTTCTGTTTTTTAAACAGATTTTTTCCTATTTAAAAATCATCAGGACAGTCTTTCAATTGCTTCTCTCATTTACAAGTATAATAGTTACTTTCAAGTAATATAAATTTTTATTTACTTTTTACAGCAGCTGCAGGTCAACCTTGGTCTTTTTGTACAGAAACATGCATTTAAAATGAAATTAAAGTAAACTGTCCTTGGACAATGGCATCATTCTGCCCCGCTTCTTGTCTGCTTTTAGTTTTTTATTGAAGGACAAAATGCAATTTAAAACAAAACAAAAGATTTGACAAAGTGCAAAGAAAAAAAAATGAGGTAGCTGGGAATAGGGGCTTTTCCCCACGGACAGGGCGGCAGACTTCCAGCCACGAGTAACACGCATACGCGGGAGTGGGCTACGCATGTCCTACCTACAGGATTGCTTACAGATGTTCAGGTGATCTCTCACCTGCTGACATCAGTTTTACAAGCTTGATGAAAAGTCATTTCGTCATGTATTGAGCACCCTCCCCACGTACAGCGAGTGGAGTTAAAGGATGCAGAGATGTGCAAAGAGCCAGCACACAGAAAAATCAAGTTTGTGTGGAACTCCTCCAACCCACAGGAGCTCTTCCTAGTGATCACCAGCAAGAGCAGTGCATTCAGAAGCAAATATGGGGCAAGAGTGAAAGCAAAGCCCGTTAAGAAGAGCAAAAGACAAAATAACTGAGACCAGAAAGCAGTATTACGCACAGGATATGCCCAGGAATCTGCATCTGTTGGTTTGACAGGGCTTTGGGGATCAATTCTCAGCCAGGTACAGCCTCGAGTCCTCTCTGGCACTTGACACGTCTGCAGCTGGGCAACATCCCAGCCATGTTTCCAAACACTGCGGGCAGCAAGGGGTGGTAAATACCCCAGCTCTATGCCAAAAATGGCCTCTTGCCCCATCAGAGGCACACAGCAAGGCCATGTGCAGTATATGGAAACTCTCATTGTTTTACTGGTAATTCCCTCCCCCCTTACGCTGTTATATTAATGCTACCTCCTAGAAGTCCATCAGAACACAGCTTGCTGTTCAAATCGATTAAACTAAGATACGATAGAATACTCACCATACATTGCAAAATGTAGTCTCAGACCCTTAAATATAAAAAAAAGTTTCAATTACAAGAAGTAAATCATTAGGTTTTGGAAGTCAGGGAGAAAAAAAAAATGCTTAAAATTGACTTAGCAGCTGTTTCCCCAAGCAAACAAAAGCTAGAACACATCCCAGTTTCTGTAAGCAATCCAGAAGAGTCCTTTGGACTAGTTTAAGACTAATTCTGAAAGAGTTTGAAAGTACTTCTTAAGAGAATAGTCCTTGGCTCCCCTTCAGAAAGAAACTTTTAACAAGAGCTCTAAAGAACGTCAGCTCTGTTCCACTTGACCACCTTGCCAGATACCCTGGTGTACCGCTTTACTTATTCTAATAATTAAGCAGACCTCGCTTTTTAAGACCTAAAAATAGAGAAACAAGCAACAAGGATGATAATGCTTTCCTGCTATCATGTGTAAATTAATAGAACAGATGCTGCCTAGCCAAAGCTTTAGCATATGAGATCATTAAGGTGAGAACCTCAAGAACAGCCAGGGATAAGGTTTTTGTAGCATGCTGCTTATCGCATACTGAAACTTAGACTTTCCAAAATGGCTCTTGCTTTCACCAGGTGCAATATTGTTCCACAGGTTTCTTCTATTCTGAAATTAGTACAGGTGGCAGCATGCTAACAGAATGCACAGAAATTCTATCTGCAGAAGCAGCCCCCTGTACAGCCTGCTTAAATGGCATCTTTCAGGCTCTGACTGGGTTTAGAACTACAGATGGAAGAAACTTGTCCTTGACAAAAACAGAGGGTGTCTTAGTATTAACTGAAAAGAAAGGAAGGAGGAAAGACAAAGAAAAAAATCAAGGGCATTAGGTGGTGATTTAAAAACACCTAGTATTTAAACAAAACAAAACAAAAATTACATTTTCATGTTTTATCATTAAAATAATGTTACTTACACTGGGGATGCTTCTTTCTATCCTATTATTGTCATCAGATCCATCAGCTTTTACAAGGGCTCAATATAGTCTCATTTCATTATGAAAATTCAAGGGCATAGGTAGGGAACAGCATTGAGCACGTTCATTTACTGATGCGCTCCGGCAGGTGTTCATTATTCACATGAAACCCTGCACAAATACTGGGCAACAAGATCTAGCCTTTTACGTTGAAAAGTTTCAACCTTCCAGCTCACTTTTCAAAAGATTTGAATAGATTATTTCAAATAACCTTCGAATATTATTCTATGCAAATCCTTTATGTATTATAATTATTTTTATAACTAATAAGTAGATACCTAGAATAAGCTGTTTTAAAAAATATCTTCCAAGATTTTGTATCACCAACAAATTTACAACATAATCACCTGTTGGTACCAGTTTATAGTTTAATTCTCCTATTACCCTCAATCCCCTTTAGCAGGTGTTTATCTGGTCAGGCACTTTGCATGGCTTTAATCTATTCTTTTAGCTTACCTGTTAATCAAAAATTTAAGAGAATTGATTACTGGAGTAGAATAGCAGTTAGATTAGAGAGTCACGCAGGGCATGGCTGATCAGAGATGTCACCTTAAAGCCTGGCTGCAATCCTTCCTACAGTAAGGAATTTCTCAGAAATAAAACAACATAGGGATGCTGGAGAGCCCGACCTATCAATGAACTTCAGAGCACACAGAAAACGAGCAGTGCTTCACCCAAATCTTACTGGCTTTACAGCGATCTCTCCAAGTCAGCTTTTACTGGCTCACCTTCCCAGTCTTAAGTGAGCAGACAGATCTCCTTATTTTTCTTTCCCAAGTAGTGTGCCATGGGAACACAGACCCTCCTGATGCAGCTCTCAACGCCGATAACAAACAAGGAAGAGCAACAGAAAATGGCAAATGTCAAAAGGCTGCAGCACTGACGACTGAAACGCAGGCCTGTACTCGTTCCTTAACGGTAGAAGGAAATACTCCAAGTTAAGATGGAAATAGTAGCTTCTAACTGCAAAACAAACATGTAAATCATTAACAGCCCTCCCACCCGCCTGAAGAAGCTGTTTAAGTACTCCAAAGAGTAAAAAGAACACAAACCCCCAAACCTTGATGCTAACATTAGAGGCAGAAAGGATCCATACCTCAAATTAAATATAACTCCTTGGAAAGCATCGCTGTGAGTGGCACCAAAACATACCTTAGTTACAATCTTCAGTATGTCTGTGTCCCTGGGTATTGTCACACTTCCCGAGACACACCCTTCCTTCTGCAGATAAGGTTAATTCAAACGAATTGCACTTTATCTAAATATTTATAATTTTAAATACTAAAACCTGTTGTCAGCTGCCATTTATTATGTACTTGCACGGCACTAGTGCTCTAATAAAGAGCAAAGTGTCCATATGCATCACACAGAGCGATGCCTCAAGGCAGCTGTGAAGAGTAACACAAACCTGCGGAACAGTATTAAAAAAAGTAAAGATTTACAGTGTTTTAAATAGCATTCATTTAAAAAAAAGAACCACTGCTCTTTTTTGGAACACAGTGAATTTTAAGCATCTCTGTATTTTAATAGAACAGTTGAATTATTGTCATATACAGAGGAAACCAACAGTTTGGCACTTGTAACAACTTGCGTTTGTTATTGCATCCTGCACTTTGCATGGCAAATGCGCGTTACCAAAACCCATGCAGGCTGTACAGCCACAGTATTTATGGAACCGAGCCGAGAAACTGCAGTTAAAACAGGGAAAAACGCTCCCTAAACCCCTCACTCCTGTACTTGTGCATTACCGAGTCACGCAGGCACAAGAAATATTGCAAAAAAGAAACTAAGCTGCCTGGTGTTTTCTGGAAGGGGAGTTTATAAAGCAAGCCAGGCGCTTCAGCAGCTTTGATGAAAACACTCCTATTTTCAGCAAGAACTCTGATTCAGAAGGCAGGCTGTGTGACGCGCAAGTTTTGTACAGTCAAAAGCAAAAGGGATACAGCCTGCCCACAGTTATTAGTGAGCTGATTCTGCAAATTCGCCTTTGTTTTCAGATTCACTGCTGTCCTTTTGTGTAATCTCATATTGATTTGCATTCAATTTCAAGATGAGGTACCCTCCAAGCTACGGAAAGTCACTTGACCAGGAATACCTGGGTTGATACAGCTTTTTCACCATAACTAAAACTTAAGGAACAGCTGATAAAATATTTGAGGACGGACAGACCTTGCTGTGGTATAACAAAACAGAAGACTCTTCAGGATGCCTCTTTTTCAGGTTATAAAAACAGAAAGGATGAGAATTTGAAATCCAGCACCGACTCTTTAGGAACATGAGCATCTCACAAGGCCAGGTAAGGAAGGAGACCAGGCCAGGCATGTGCCTCCCTAAGAAACCCAAGAGATTTATTGTATGAGAGCAACAACACTTTATACCTTTGCTTCTGCACTCACTCTTTCTGCTGTGCAGAGCAGCCTCGAGACTACACACGTAAAACGAGCACAGGGGACACTGTTGTGTGCTTATGGTATTATTGCCTTTTTCCCCACTTGTACACTCAAACTTTTGATTTTACCCTTAAATTAGCAATTCTAGAGTTTTTCCAAAAATAACCTGTGGCACATGGAAAAAGGAAGAGGAAGGTTTTGGGGGGCAGTTGTGGTAAGAGGTGGAGTGAGGGGAGAAAAAAGCCACTGCTATTCCCATCTTCCACAACCTCTACCCCGTATTTGGTGATTTTCTGATGACAATGGCTGGGGCTTGTCCAATTCTGTAGCAGGGGGAAGGAAAGGACACAGAGGCCCAACCCAAGCCACTCAAGCCTGCAACGTCACCCAGCCAGTCCTCGTTTGGGATTGTGCTGAGCTTGACTCAAGATGCGACCGCCTGAGACCTGCACCCAAGGATGCAGCCCTGACCTGATGTGTGGTGGGCACCAAGTCAGCGGCACTCTGCAGCAATACAGACGTTGGTCTTGATACCGGCATTTCAATGCTGTGACGAGCTCACGACCCCAACAAGACACCCAGGTCAGTAAATCAAGGAAAGTGCCTAAAAACCTGATCCTTGGAAGCCCACAGACTGCACAGACAGCTGGCTAAGAAAATCATTCAAAAAGTCACCTGTGGGGGACCTGGCTGGATTTAAGAGTGCCGATTCACGAGCTGGAAGGAATTAAGGTGGGATGGCTGTTGAGGCTACAGTGCCAAGCAAGGACAACTTAAAAAAGTTTCTAAACTGCCGAAACCCCTAAAACCCCTGGATTGCAAACTGAGAAAATTCATTAGCTGCTTCCTGTGTGGTTCAGCCATTGTATGCAGGGGTACGCAGCCGCTAGGAAAGCAGGGCTAGCTGGGGTGGTTGCACATACCAGTGAACCCACTTCAGTCTATAGCTGCTCACACGTTCAACACGCTCAGGAAACCGGTGACCTCCCTCCACACAGCACCTCTGGTATCAAAGCCTCTCTCCTCTACCGAAGTCGACCGTCTCTCTCCCCAAAAAAGTCAGAGGTCAGTTATCCCTCTCTCATACACCATCACCTGTGCAATCAGGCTCTCTCTGGAGAACGGAGGGCCTTGGCTTCAAAGCCTTGCTCCAAACTGGGAGGCAACCAAACCTGGTTATTGCGCATCCCAGGAGATACACTCATCACTGTGCTTGCGGATCAGAACTGGACAGACACACATGAGTCAGACCCCAAAAGATACACCCCTTCCCTCCTACACACACATGGAGGCTAGAACATCTCCTGGATCGGCCCCATAGACAAAGCAGATGGGGAATGATCCCCATTCCCTTGAAGCAAGGCCAAGGAAGCCAATTTTGAGATCTCAGGAGTGCCTAAATCTTCAGCTTGAGCATGTGCCTGAGACTCCAGGAGACGATGTCTCTAGAGACTTGGTCCCTCACCGTCACCCATGGAGAAAGCGATCAGGGTCCACACATGCTAAGAAATTAAGTTTGCAACTGTTTCAGGCGAAGAGACTTAAACTTCTTGGTCAAATCTCACTGAGTGCATTCACAACACACTCCAGTTACCACCAGATTTGTTTGTTTTATTTCTGCTTTTTTTTAAAAAAAAGTAAGAATACCTACTGTTAATCCTACTTTAAGTGTAAACATTTGATTCAATAACTTTAACTGCAAAACACTGCTAGAGTATATATGATTTGGATTTATTATGTGCATTTATTACTTAGGTTTTCCGGATGCTGAATGCCCTCAAGTGTACTGGGAAGCTACAGGGACTCAAGAGATAGCAGCCTGCAATATTCTGAATAACATTTTTTAAAGTTTTCTAAGCCACTTAGAAAACCGAGCTCAAAAGTGAAATAGATACTGAGGAACATTCATCACTTTTGAGTATGGGATCTTGGCACTTTGTCTAAGAAAAGAAAATGTAACAATATAAGATTTTTTAAAAAAGGGAAGTTTTACAGATAAACTGACAGCACTTGATTTATTTCACAAGACAGCCAAGGATGGAAATAGTGGTTCACATTTCTGTAGTAAAGCATTATATATAAATTTAAAATCTAAAGACATATATATACACACACATCAAGTTTACTGCAATGCATAAATATATAAATCTTTTAATATGCCAACTAATATAGGTCAGAAAATGGATGTATATAGTTCAAGTTTTGCAGCACTTCAGCATTGTAAAAAATAAAAAAAATAAATAACGGTAAATGAGTTGGCTGCTGCCCTCTTTTCCCCCCCCCCCCACCGCTCTGCTCAGAATCAGAGTAATTCCAACCACACATCAGCACTATGGAAGGACTGAGCAGAATTGAGCTTCAGAATGTCTCTTAAGGAATATTTAGTTAAATGTATCTATCTTACACTAGTTTGGGATTGTATTTCAGCAGATCTAAGATGATTCAATAAAGATGATGAAGGTTTACACTAACACAACTGAGGGCAGAGATGGGCTTGTCTGAGGTCCACAAAGTTGCAGAGTGGAAAGTATTGTATGTAGTTATAATACTGGTTACACAAAGTCTCTTTTTCTGAAGGGCAGGAGGTCTAATTTCTATCTCCATCTCTCATTTTATCCCTTTAAATAAATACAGGTTATGTCCCACCCATCACAACAATAATGAAACAAAAAAAAAATTGAGGTAAAAGTGTTCTACCAGCTGATCTTGACTATGAACAAAAGTCAATTAAATATCGCTACTGATGTGAACAAGACTCAGTAAGAAATAAAATGCAAGATACTAAATTCTTCACTATAACCACACCATAAACCCCAGCTTTCAAAGTCAGACAGCAGTAAACAAGACTCTGTACACCTTAGCACGGAAATCATTAGTAAACCAACTTTTGATCCCAATTTAAAGTCACTGTACAAATCTTCCTTAACTTGTAGTCCAAAAAATCATGTTTTCTGCAAAACAAATATATCCCTGTCATATTTCACCTTTGTTCTAATAGAGAGAAAATGCATCTTTCTATAATCCTCAGTTTAGAAACCATTCTTAGTTTGCAAGCAATCTGAAGTAAAAAGGAACACAACCTATTTTCTTCAATTTGTCAAGTTTTGTTGTCTTTTACCAAAAGCAGCAATCATCACAAACCGTTCCAAACACCGTTTCCCTTTTTACTTCAGGGAAACAGCCACCGAAGCCCGCACAGAAACGCATGCCACCCATCAGTACACCAGTTCGTCAGGCTAGTCCAATGACAGCGTAGAAAAAAGAGTTTACTTCTCTGTAGTATACTGTATCCATTTCAGATTAGTCCATTTTAAATATATTAAAAATATTTGTAGGAATGAAAACATTGCAAATGAATGAAAAACCGTATGTACACATCTCCACCATTTTTAGGCACAGACCTTAACTTTTGAGGAAGGACTAGAAATCAAAGGTGCAACAACCAACATCTCCTACGGCATTAAGGTCAAACAACAGTCTTTGCAGTATACCAGGGAGGTTGGTTATCATATAGCTTCTGTGTATTATAGCTATCCAGTCCCAGATAGCACATTTATTCTTATCAGTTCCCCTCAGGGGAAACGCATCTTATATCTTTTTTGCTTTTCAGTAAACTCCGCCAAAGGAATACCAATTCCCACCAGTTTCAGACACAAAAAACCTCCTTCAATAACATGGTTTAAACTCCTAAAGGTTACGACTGAAGGTGTTTCCTTGATCCCCCCTTTTATTTTCCCCCCTCTCTTCTTTTTAATGTAGACTTAAGTTATTTGTTCCCGAAACAAGAACTGAGACTCAAGCTTTTTAAGCATTTAAAACAAAAACAGTTACCATACCAAAGCACAGCATACAGTGTAAGTTTCAGCTGTAATTTCTCAGCTTTTCCTTTATATAGAGCTAGATTATGGTGGACTGCGCAGAATTCTTCCAGTCTCCTCCACTGCCAGCATACGGATCACGGAGAAGGTACGCGAATGCGGAATAATCCTTGTTGAAGCTGTAGCCGAAAGAGCTTGCAGTTTGCGATCCGCAAAGCTGCACAGCCAGTACGGCGGAGGTCCGATGGAAACAGTGGTTTAGTGCGCTGCCAGGTTCCCGTGCTTCTTTTAAATTCTCTAACATAGTCATAATTTGTACCTGAATTCACACATGCACAAAAAAAGATAAAATGCTTAAAACAGACTGTAGCTATCACCACATTTAACCTCTAATAAGGCAAACACGCGAACAAGAGCATGCACAGAACCTCAAATCGGTTTCTCGATATATGGCTGAAATATCGTCAAAAGGCAACTGTGACATTTCTTATCTACATAAACCCACATTTGGAATTTTGCTCTTTCCTATTTTGTAGAAAGCTCTGTTACACACTCATACACGTACAGCCATGAAAGCACGTAGTCCTCCAAATGTCTTTTACAGTGCGTGGCCAGATGCTGAAAGCCATGCGGCAGTATCGAATACGTTTCTTAGTACACACGTGTACGGTTGGGATTTGAAGCCAAGAGCCACTATCACATCCATGTGACCCAGTGGACAATGTCCCCGAAATGCAGAACCACCCACTTACCGGTGCAAAGATGGGAGAAACAACCTCAGGCACTACTATTTTTTCTTATATTTAGACAAATGCAGTAACATACTTTTAGTCTTGATCTCTTCTGATCTTCAAAGTGCTAATCAACAAAATGCTTATAGTGCTGAATTTGTTTCTAAAGAGGTCAAACGTACAAACCCAACCTGTATTTTTCTGTATGTCCAGCATAATTCCCCTGAAAACAAAAGTAACTTAACATAGTCCCAGCCTTTTATTCTAAAAAAATCGGTCTCATTAGTGCCAAGTATTTAAAAGACTGGAAGAAGACAAGCAACAGAAGGTTATTAGTTCTAATTCTGACCTGTGTCGAGATCTCCAATCACATATATGCTGGCTCCAATGGGCACAGCTCCATACACGAAGGAAGAACTAGTTGGGATACATAGGTTCTGGTCATTTAGATAAATCCACCTGTACAAATAATAATTAAAAAAACTGGTATGTAATTTTTATTGAGCATATTAAAAGAATTCCAGGTTCTTTTTGCAACTGTCATCTTTGAATCAAAAGCAGAATGTACAAGTTAATTTGTTATGTAAAAACTGCTGGGAACGTTGTCTAGTTCAGGACAGTCCTGGCTTTTCCTGGCCAGGAAAAGCAATTGGTACTGCTGTCTGGGAAGCTCAGGATACTTGATCCTGAAGTTACTTTATTTCAGAATTGCTCCACTCATCTGTGTAATCTATTGGGAATAGATTCTTCTTGCAGCCACCCAGTGTGACCTTCTGGAAGAGAGCAGGCATATAAGAGAGCCTTCGCTACAACAGCTATGCCAGTCAATTTTCCCTACAGAGAAAATTTTAGGCAGCTTTGTCTTAAAATCAGTAGAGTCATAAAAGCATGTAAGTCTTAATAGTCCATACTAGGGGAGATAACAAATTGCTATATAGCAAGGCCCCGTTATTAAGCAGTGCCTTCCCCCGTATAATTCCCTAACTTCTTTAATTGCACTTTATCAATGACAAGAAATCCCCAGCCCAGTAAGAAGAATGCAGCACTTGGCAATGCTTAACTTTAAACAAGGGACAGAAGACTGGAAATCAAAGTGGTAAGGGATTTTGGGCAAGAAAAGGAATGTCCATTACCTGGAATTGAAAGAGAACTTCCCGATCATGTATCAGGCTCTTTTCAATCATTTTCTAGCTCCTACTATAATCTTACAAGTCCCCTATGTTCGCTTTAAGCATATTCTCATTTCAACACTGCATCAGCCTGATATTCCTACCAAGTGAAAAGCAGTTTTCCACATCGAAGCCTTTAAGTACATACTCGTCACCCACGTGGGACACTGGCGTATAAAGATGTCCCATTTATCTAGAGTTGTCAGCATCTTCTCTATGGTTCTGAAACAAATTTCTACAAAATGCTGCTGAACTTCTGCAGATGCTGTCACGGTTACTGTTTATAGACCCCGAAGACATACAAATCAATGCTATTTCAGGTGACTGACTGGTCCTAAATCTTTTCTTAAATAATTTACAGAGAACAGGAAAGTCTGAAAAACCTTTGAAAAGCATCCCATGTATTTTCAATGCCATACCTGGTTAATTTGAGGGAAAAGCTAGGAAATATCCTCATGGATACTGCTGACCTTTGAAAATTCTGCATCATCTTAACCCATGATTCAGAAGTAAGCCTCTCTTCTGGCACCGAAGGAGATGCTGCTACATATCAACTATCTTGGAGAGAGAGATCATTTTTTAAAGGCCAAATGAAAGGATTAGCTGTCCATTATCTTGTCTGCGCTATACGCTGAAGGATTAAGATTCTGCAGAAAGCAAGGGAATGGTTTGCAGCTGTCACAGAGGACAACAGATGAACTAAGAACACAGAAAAGGAGAAGTCCTCTGCGCTGATTCAGAAACTGTTACAGAGCAAAACACCTTTCACCGTATTTCATTAGCTTCCTTTCCTCACTGTGGGAAGAGGACACAGTCAGTATTTTTGCTGCTTTTTAGCACCAAGTTACCTAGAATTACGAAAACTGAATAAGTGGCAGAGAAACGCAAGAGGAAGAGGGCAATTTCTTTTTTTTTTTTTTCCCTTAAATAATAAATATAGGACCACGTTAAAGAAGGGAAAAAACCCAAAGTTAGATGAGTTTAGTCTAGCTACTGATCAAGTTTGAGCTTGGGAAACACGTGAACTTCAGGGGTTTGTCTGCACTGGATACTCAAGGTTTTGGAGTTTAAATTAAAAAAACCACAACAGTGTGGGACCCACGCATTTTCCTGCTGCACGTCAAGAAAGGACAATATTAAAGTCATATGTAGCTGCTTGTGAAAATTCATTCTCAACCTTTCTCAAAGTATATACTTTAAAAAACAGGCACAACTTTTCAGGAACGCTTACAGCAGCTTTAGCAGTTAAAACTAGGAAGGAACAAAGACAGGAAGGGCAAGGGGTCACGTTTCATCAGAATTTGACTAAGCTCCAGCTTAATGTGGGTTGTGCCTGCTGTTTGAACAGTATGGAAAAAACACTGAGACAAAAAATTCACAATCTTCGGGAATTTGAAAACACTCCTTGGAACATAACTCTTGCGTACTTCCCTGGGATGGCTCTATTCAAACCGAGTTGCAGGGGAGAAGGCATGTACCTCTGTACCCATAGACAGAAAGGATCGCTCTGAAACTGAAATATGCTTCCACTCAAATTAAAAAAGGGGGAAGGAATCCTGATTTTTTTCAGTCTTAAAGGGATATAAACAAAAACAAATCCATCCATACTGCTGTAATTAATAAGCAGGATGGAAACTGTTTTATTTCCGAGTAGGAAGTAAATAGAGATGCGACACAGAACCAACATATTCCAGACACGTCACCTCAAGCTCACACCAGCTGCGAAAGGATGCCTACAAATGAATGAAAATCTTCTCCGTGTTCCTCTCCTCTGACAGCGCTATCAGTCAGCCAGTTAGTTTTCTCATCACATTTGCATAAGCACTTTCTTTTAATGAAATTCCTGCGCACTGAATGGGAGAAGCTTCCTAATTACACATACTATGTTACAAGATTATTTAGTTTACTACTTACATACTGCTGAAGCATTTCCTTATTTTTTTGATGTTCCAATTGCGAAAAGAGTATTTTTAAGGAGTTTTTACCAAGTATTGCTTCTGAACAAGTATCTCTCACTTTTATCCCCCCTCAATACCCACAAATTTTGATAATACTTTTGAACCAGGAGCTCATGAAAAGGAGGAGAAAAGCCTACCCCACTTACAGACCACCAGGGAAAGGCAGCAGCGGCTACACTCCAGGACAGAGCCCCACCAGCAGCTCTTGCGAAGAATCCTAAAGCCAATTTGTGCTCTATTAAATATTTCCAAATATCCACACTGAAAATAAAAAAAGCCCCTGTGTGTATGGACATCATCCAATTCTCCATACACCTATGTGATGCAAAAAGGCACGTTATAAATGATGAACTTTGGTAGAAGGAAAGAGCCACCAAGGTCTTTAACACGTAGTTAAGATTTCCTGCTTTTTATGGAGTAGACCCACACTGGATCATTGAGTGAAGGGTACCCTTACACCTCCATTTCCCACTTCAAATTTTTTAAAATCTATTTTTAGCTTGATCGATAATTTAAAAACCAGGATGCAATGTACACAAAGCTCAATCTATAGCCTTTGAAAAAAAAATCTACACCCTGAAAAAACCTGCAGTCTGACGTACATATTTTCTATCCTCGGTTCACTTAAATTCACTCATGCACATGACTAAAGACAGGCTGACAAAACATTTATTAATTGAAAAATCTCAGTTACAGAAGTACGTCAAATACGAGAATTATTTTCTACATTATCCTGTCCACATTTCATGTGTATGCTAGTATTCTGTCTCACTTCATTTATTTTATTACTTGTTTATATGGTATAGCTTAACAGGAGTCTCAATGTTTATTTTTTTGCTAGCGTGAAGCTCTCAGCATATCCCTAGTCTTTAGAAAAGTCTGCATTGTGGTTAAGAATAACAATTTTGAAAGACTGTGCACTGTGAGTTATTCTGGAGTAAGTTACTGTCAAAGTAAGCAGTATTAAACAAGTTAAGCTTCAGTCCTTTAGTCCAATTCAAGCCAGAATTATGCTGGTTTATATGTATTAATATGTTTATATACTGACGTAAGTACATACTTAGAGACATACACTAAGTAAAACCCGTAACTCGGATCCTCATGGACCCTGGCTGCCTAGGACGATGCTAGATCCTGTACTCTCAGGTAACGAGAGCTGAGGCACATGTGAAGAGCGATGCAGATCACACGCGTGTGCACTGCCGCCCAGCACTGTAAACCAACAATATCTGATGGCTGAACTCACAGTACAAAAAATTCTTTCCATTCAAAAAGAAAGTGACTATGAGGAAGTTCTGCACTTACTTAAAAACAGCTGGAAAAGTCTGTAGCTCATTATGAAGTATGCAATACCGATATGTAACTACTAAAAAAACAGTAGGAATTTTGGTTTGAGACTGCTGGAATTTATACACTGTGCTTTTGACCCACTGCTGCTAAATGATCTTGCAAACATATTCCTCCTTTCTTAGGAAAGCTTAAGCCAGTACTTTTGGACTTCTGTCAACAATATACACATACACTATCAATGTGATATTTCAGCTTTGACAGTTCCAGTATTATTCCTTCACTGTAACTACAAAAAGAATATGTGCTGTAGAGTCCAAAGGTGCTTATATCCTTCGTGATGACTTCTTGAAGCTGCTGGTTTGAAGGGGACTAATTACCTTTATTTGTTTCAGAAACTATTGCTGAGGAAATAAATGCACTTTTCAATCATACATTAATCACCTTGTAGCAACTGCATAATGTTTAAGATGAAGAATCAGTCTCTGTATATATCACATTAACTATACACTAAGGAACTGAGAGAGATATTGTCCACCTGTGGTAAAATCTATAGCATCACTTATGCTTTACTCTTGAGTAACGATGCACAGCACAGCACATGATACTCGGTGCAAGTGGAATTGCCTAACTCATCAAAGACACACATTGGTATTTAGCATAAGGTTTTCACAGACCTAAGAGAAGCATATTATTTAAGCTTTCATAAATAAATGATTTAGATTTGTTTTCTGCTATTTCCAAATCAGCCCAGGAAATAATACCCTCATGTTTTCCAGAGAGTCAACTTGCCTTCATTTGGTATTCATTTGATATTTGTGAAACACTGTTACAATGAAATTATGATAATTTTCCAGATTCAATCTTACTTCAAAGAAGAGTACCAGACAACAAAGTATTCTGTCTCGGTATTTGGCAGGCAGAAATATTTGCTAACTGCATTTTGAAGGGAAGTCCCTTTATGGCTATTTTCTTTCTTCCCCCCGCAGGTACAACGGCTCAGGCCTCACAGTCGCTGCCACAGCCACCCTGAAGGGCATCCACCCCGCGCAGCACTCCAAGGGTGCGCAACGCGGGGTAGCGTTAGACCCCACGAGCTGGAGTGCCGGAACGTAACGCAGTAACGCTGCACCCTCTTCTGGCCACTGACACCCCTTCTGCCTCCCGGGCTGAAACCGGCGGCCCTCTGAAACCGGAGCAGCACGAGAAGCAGAAGTGGCCATCGTCCCGGGCTTCACTGGCCCTCCTTTCCCAAAGGAATACGCACAACCTGCGAACCTCCTGCAGTGCAAGTGCAAATTTATGCTCAGTTAAGTTTCTGAGCTCAAATTCTGTGCAGCAGCAAAGCAGAAAGGCAAAGCCCGAGTACGTCAGCAGCCCTCAACGCGTGCCTCCTCCAGCAACTGGAGACTCAGATTACCTGCTGCTGCCTCACCTGCCTCCGTACCAGCATGGCCCTCGTGCCACTCGCGCAACATACGAGGGGCTAGAACAAGAGCTGAAACAACTGGATTTTTATTATCACTTCACTTGAATCCTGTAACTCCTCTGGGATGCCACCGAGCAAAGACACAAATAGACGTATCGGAAACACCGCCGGGCAGCGGCTGGGCTGCAGTCAGCAGGTGGCACCAAGGGCTCACCTGCAGCACCCAGGCTGGAACCTCCGAGCTTTTTCCAACTCCAACTTGTGAAAGCTCAGTCTGTATCAACCAGTGGAACAGGTTTACAGTCACTGGTGAGGAATCACGAGCTATATACCACCTTTTGAAAAACAGAATCAGCCTGCGAATATTTCGGGCAAATCAACTCAAAATAGCAAGTAGGAGATAGGGGAGCACTTCTTTCCAGAATTCCTTCCCTTTCAAAGACCTCTTGCCAAAAGGTTAATCAGCTTTTAGCATTTCCTCACAGCCCCACAGGGCTAGAAGACACTAGAGAGCATCAGCAGCAATAGTCTTTCTTATCTGTCTGCTTCCTATAACCACTTTAAAGAGTGTTTTTTCTCCAGCTTCATTTGATTATAGCTAGTTTGGACATCACTTTGAACCACACAGAAGACCTCTTCATACAGAAATTAAAGTCTCTCTACACCCACATCTTGCAAGAAAATTACATCATGAACTTACATCTACTGTTCTATTTTTGTGTGCTTTTATACAGGTCACAGTCATAAATCAGCTTTGATCTTGTAACACAGATGTAGTAATCTCCTCCGCTGTCAGCAAGTCCTTTTTTTCAATTTAGTTTATAAAAAAGAGAATCATCCAATTTATAGTTATATGCAAGAAAAAAACCACTGGAGGTACCAAAGCTTGTCAGTTATGACTGGAGAATAAGGTGACTATACACAAAATTCTGTCTAACATAACCTTTTGCATAGTTACCACATGTAGTAAGGTGTAAGGTGGATTCCAATACCACAGCCAAGAGATAACAAATGAAGTCATCAGAAGGAGATTCAAAACAAACAGAAGGAGATTAGCCAAGCATAGTGTGTCGAGGTGGCTGCGGAATGTATAGCATCCATAGTGTCTTTCCTATGGCAAAAGCCTACCTGGGTTCAAAAAGCAATAAGCTATAAATGCTTGGAACAAAAATGCACGAAATTTCTTATCTCTAGCTTAGGAATTCCCTAAGCTGCAAACCCCTGGAGGTAGGACCGGATCATGGAGAAGTATCCCTGTACGTACTTACACGCGTCCACGAGCGCTCACAAGCAGCCCAGGGCACGAGCACGTGGGGAAACTGCAGAGCGCAGGGCGGGAATCGGGCAAACCACCTGTATGATGGAGGTGTTTCTCCTGTTCAGGGACACTCAAGACTGCCACGGTGGCCCAGGGCTTTAGGCTTGGTATCTTAGAGGGACAAGCCACTGAAGCAGACGACATTTGGTAACAGCCATACTGGATCACAAAAGGCAAAATGAGCAACAGAGATGCACGGCAAAGACGTGATATGCTTTGAAGTGCTGGAGCAAGGCAGGGGGGGACAGACAGGTGAGCGTGTAAGGCACCTATATAGCTGTAGCTAGTTACCTTTTAAACTCATCATGATAAAATTCAGATTTGCACGTCACCATCTCGCTGGCTTGACTGTCATCTCGACTCCTGACCCCGCCAAATACATAAAGCTCAGAGGCAACTCCACAGGCCACTGCCCCAAATCTGAGAATCCAAATAAGAAAAAAAAATAAATGCAACGTATCAAAACCATTTCACTTATCCTTCTGAACTTTCTCCATTTTTTACTTTTTTTTTTTTTTATTTATACACACACACACACACACACTCCCCTTATACGTTCAACAAGATGAAACAAGTCATGAATATGAATTGTAAGCACCTCATCCTGGCCATGTAAAAGAACAAAACAGCAAAGTATTTATCTCTGGAAAAAAATCTGAAGTTCCAATTGAACTACAATTTCTAGTTTTCATTTTGCATCAGGGAAGTGTTCCTCGTAACATCAGGACTGTATTTCTACAAAATTCTTATTTATTGCTTGGATGCTTATCTTTACTCAGCCACATGCTGGCATTATAACTACAGGCCACCACGATTCAGAAAGACAAGGTGAAGGGCACAGGGCTCTCTAACAGCCATCTTCAGCGATTCATCAGAGAAAGGACAGCTTCCTCCCATCAGAGTGTTAAAAAAGGCTGTACGCCGCAATCTGCTTCCCCCCGTCCATTTTCACTCACCGTCTCTCTTTCAGAGGACAGATTGCTGTCCACTGCTGAGTCCTAGGGTCGTAACACTCAACAGATTCAAAGAGTTTTCCATAGGAGCCTCCACCCATTGCATAGATTTTCTTCTTCATAGCTGCATAGCAGCCAATCTTGTGGAAAAAAGAAAAAGTACATCTAAAATTACACAGAAATGCACAGTATCAAGAGCTCAAAACTAACTATATACACATACACACATGTATATATTTGGGTTGCCTGTACCGTGTGTCAAAAAATTCTCAGCCAGAGTTTTGTTTCGGTATGTAAATAAAGCAGCTGCTCTCCCTCCTTGCACTTGGAGACTATTTGTTACAGCTTCTACTTGAAGCAAAAGGTTGAAGCATATATGTATACGTTGGCATTAACTATTTAACAGTAAGTAATGCAATAACATACGATGTAGTTCTTACCTTTCTAACCATGGTCAAGTCTGGCTGCTTGGTCCAGGTCCGGCTATAAATATCGTAGCTCTCCATAGAGATTAGCTCCCTTTCACCGTCCTCACCTCCCAGAATATACAGAATTCCATCAATCTCTACCACACCAAAATTATGTCGTGCCTAAGGAATATCAATAAAGTCAACACTGTAAAACACAACTAACATTGTGAATAAATCAATACAATCTTTTTTTTTCAGCATACCTGTCTACAAAGTGATATTATGTCTGGCGTTTGTTTTGGTTTTTTTTTTTTAAAATGGTAAAGTCTTAAACTCCAGAATAAGATTATTAATTTCTTCAACTACACAAAACAAAGGGTATTCAAAAAAGATAGAGCAGCAAAAGCAACCCCACAGAAATCTAAGACGAGAGCTAGGCTGTATTTCAGTTTGCCTAGTAGTGGTCTCCACAATGATGCTGTTGCTTTCAGGTCTCTACAGTAGCAAAACTTGGACCCATGCTCTGTGAAAAGGCAGCTCTTCTATTTGGTATGTAGGAGCACAGCTACCCTCAGTCTTACTCAGAGTAAGCAAGAAACTTAATGCATTGTAACTACAAGCGTGGCCAAAACTGCGGGCCTTTGCCAACCGGAGACTGTAATGAGGAAAATCCTGTGGCAAACAATTCCTTAATAAACGCCCTATGCTGATTTAAGAAGATAAAAACACAAGCAAACAACAATTTCTTAATAAACACCCTATGCTGATTGAAGAAGATAAAAACACAGGTGTATTAAGGCTGTATGTTTACAAATAATAAACTGTTACTTTTTGATGGAATGCAAATATGAAGGAGGAAACATTAACTCAAACCAAACTTAAATATAAATATGTCTCTGCAAGCCAAGTTGTGTATGTTGGCCAGTCCTCTGTCCATCTTTTCTGCACAGTGCAACCCCTTTGTCCATGTAAGAGTTGTCTTGTGTACAACACAAAGGAAACGTGCACATTTTTAGAAGGCCACTATATGCAGAATATTAAGTATATTATATGACTGATTCCACGTGGAATTGCTGACATTTTGTAGTTCGGGTTGTTTACAGGTAGCTCTTCACCAATAGTTTCGTTTTTCCAGATTCAGAAGTCATTATCAGACCACAAGTATAACCAGAGGATATAAACAGCAGGCAGTCTGTAGCACGATTTTGAATGTGTAAGATGCAAGTGGCTGGAGATTCAGAATACAATTTTGCAGAACAAAAGGAACATTTTGCCAAAGTAAAAAAATCAAATCCCAACAGTTAGATAGGGATCTTGCCTCATTCATTGGTGGTAAGGAACTCCATGAATTGGTATCTGGATCGTATTTCTCTCCAGAGCTTAGCGTTCCCTTGTTTTCGTCCTGACCACCAAGCACAAATAAAAATCCTTCTGTAAAACAAAATGTAACATGATCTTAAAAACAGGACTCACACTTGTACACTGAGCAAGACAACGTAACTGGTGAGCTATATCCTGGAATTCACCAAGAGATTCAGACCAGTCACAGGTCAAACTCTGGACTGGAGAAGGTAAAGCACATATTTATACCTGGACTCAAGTCTACCCCTGCAGATACTCTTCAACATATTCAGTGATGCAGCAACTAGAATTTACTTAAAACATTAAATACTCCTGGAGAGACAGATGTAGCAGATTCCTGCAAAATATTGCAGGAATAGTGATTTTAAGACACTCAGATGACAGGGATTTTCACAGAATAAAGTAATGTTTTGGGCAGACAAAGGGGAAGCATGAAATAACCCCAGTGCAGTCAATCTTTAAGAAAAAAAAAATATTATTATAAACCGTATCTCAGATTTTGAGGCACTGGTAAGTTTTCATAATATTGACTTTACAAATACAAAGTTCCCCTTTACCTGCTGACAATACTCCATGATTGATCCTTGGAATACTCATAGGAGCAAGTTCAATCCAGAGCTGTCTATTGGGATCATAAAGAGGACACATACACCGCATCACTGAGGTTGGTTTCCGTGATCTGAACACAGGGTGGGGAGGGAACAAACAAAAACAGAAAGACAAGACAGAGTTTTACGAGTTCGCTGTTAACAACCTGTGTCCGAAACTTGTTTGTTCATGATTTAGTACGTATTCAGAAAGTGTGGCATTTCCCTGATAAGGAGAAGACCCCCAAACCAAATGTGTGTTGATTTATTTTTGTACAGACTGGAGACATAAAAAGCAGATGCACTTCATTTGTACTGTACCTGCCTGTAACATTTTTTATGAAGGAACTTTGAACAAACTAAAAAGAACTGATAGAGAGTATTAGTAATGTCTGAGTAAAGCCATCCACAAACTGACATGGCAAAATGTTATTTGAGTATTTTATTACACTTCTATAAAAAGCAAACATCTACGTGCTAAACTTATTTCAACAGGAAAAAACCCTCCCCTCTACTGCAAGGGGTACTCAAGAAAAGAACGGGATTATTGTGTGGAACAGAAATTTTCACCTGGCATTTCAGATGCACCAATAATGACTTTTGTTTGGTACCACAGCTACTACAAACCAAACAGTTAAAGCACACATTCATTAAAGATTTATTATAGATGCTTTTCAGATCATTAGAAAAGTGTTTCTCCAACGTTCTGTGCTTATTTTGAGTAAAGTCTGTTCAGTTTAAGGAAAACAAACAAAAAACCCCCCAAAACAGCCAACACATACTGAACAAACAACATGCCCTACTCTAAGTCTACTACACGTTGAATGTTAAAAAATTATCACAAAATAACTATTTATTGCTGAATCATTCACAAAGGTATTTTAGGTGTGTATGACCAACTTAAAAACAAACTCAAATGATGCAGTAGTAAGCACATTGGGTGCACATATTCTCTCCACACCGTGTTTTCCGACGTGCCACGAATGCTTGACGCTTGTATTTTACTAACTGAGGTGACGTGCAACGCCACTTCATACTTACACTCGTTCTTCTCCACCAACAGTCACTATACACTCCGAGTAACCCCGGGGCTTGAAGGAGGCCAGCATCGCCTCTCCCTGCTGGGGCGGCGTGAGGGGAATATTGTTGCATTCTTTGACGATCTCCCGGACCAGCGGTTCGCTCATCATCTGCTCGCGTAAATAGGCTGCGTCTAAGCCCGACACCCACACTGCTGACATGACATCCTTCATGTGAACCTACAGAAAGAGACAAATGCCAGAAAATCCCCCAAACTTCACAGAACAGCACTAAGGCACTCCTTCATACAGATGCTTCTATATTTATCAAATTAAGAGGTTTTGGTATTTGGAAGCAATAACAAAATCTACAACAAAATGTTATTAAGAAAATGCATCAAACCTTCAAAGTTTCACTACAAACCTGCTACTTGCTTTCTCTCCACAAAAACAAGATAATATCATCAAATGCCAAAAAGGTACTTTTTTCCTTAATGCCCACTAAATAATAAAGGCAGCAGATGATATAATCATCCACACAGCTTTCACCCTTTTACTGCAATCCCGCTGTCTGCATTTCAGGCAAAATTCTATAAGTGCAAGATTAGCCCTGAGAGAAATGTATCTATTTTAAGTTCCTACCGATTAGAATAAACACTCTGATTTGAGCTTCATTCAAAATACAAACATTTGGATGTCCTGACCTTTCTCGATTCTGTATCATGAGAAATCCACCTAATCACCGCTTCAAAGACGTATCTTTCGTTTCCAACATTGAGCTTTTCCATCGACAGCACTTCTTTCAGTTTTTGAGGAGTCAGTTCCAAGAATTCCTCTGTGCTGCTGACATCTCGAAAGTGAGTTTCCAGATACTCTGAGGCAAGGTAGTGAACATGATGCAAACAATAGTGCAGTGCAAAGTCCCGAATACCAATACAGTTCTCAGCAGCTATGCAACCTTCTAAAAACTCACAGCAGAGAGTTTTTAAGTCTGTAAGCAGCAGGAGATCAGCTGCCTGTACCACATCTTGGATAGTTTCTTCATTTAGCCTGATCTGCAAGAATTAATTTAGAAGTTATAGCTACTATCACTCATTTGTTTCATGACATGTCCGCATTCATTACACTCATTCTCAGTGGCTGAAAAATGGAGTATTGATGCCAGTGTAAAAATTACGAGAAATTGATATGACTACTACACGTTTATAAATTAACACAGGGATGGAAAAGCATTTGCTTGACAGAAGGTGTCAAGCAGAATTTTGCGCCTGAAGGAACCATGAAATTGCTCATCTAATCTGACAACCTAAAATTAATTTTGCTGCAATTCTGAATAATTTTTTTAAAATGCATGTTCAGAAAAGAATTTCAAGCCACATCTGCCTTTTCTTTTTCTGCTGAAAGTTAAACTCGTTCAGCAATCTCCATCTGGTTCCAAATAAACTGGACACACCAACTTGAATTCCTGCTAAGGAATTAGAGAGGCACAAAGATCCGAAGGGGCATGCGGGCAGCACCACGAGGCTGGAGAGCCGGGCACGAGGGTCAGCGAGGGAGGATGCCCGAGACGCTGTTATGTTCAGTGATGGAGCCTCAATCTCTATTGCTATCAGTCCAGTTCTCTTTTACAGCTGTAAAAGACTGCGTGTTTTAAAGCGGGTTACTGAAGGTAGCCACAGATTTTAATTCAAACATTTGATATGACTCTTTTAGAGTCCTCCCCCATGGCATGAGAAGAGCAGAGAGAACCCCTGCCGAGCCTACGGCCTCTGCTTCACGTGCACAGCCCCAGTGCGATATACCACTTTGTGGAAGTTTTACCACAAAGCTTTAAACCTTGGTAAGTTTATCTTTCAGGATAGCACTGTTAAAACCCAGGTTATTTTGCCAAATAATTCAATTTCCGTCTAGTTTTTTTTAATACCATACCTGCCCACTGAAGATGTAATCTAGTATCTCTTTCATGATATCAACGGATATCCCTTCAAGTTCAATCTTGTACGTTGAGCCATCATCCTTTGGAGGATTATAATTCAATTTCGTTCTAAGAGAGGAGAAAAGAGGGGGGAAAAAAAAGCTCATGACCTGGGCATTGCTTGCTCTTAGTTTTCTGAAGAAACAAATGCTAGCTATGGATCGCTTTAGCTCTAACAGAGATGTTAAACTCTTGCAGTATGATTTGAAAATGGTCTCTCTTGAATTAGCGCAAAAAGAGTGCATGTAAGGTCTCTAATATTGCTCATCACATTTCCAAACTGAACAAATACGTTAGCCTTGCAAACGACCCATGGCATCAAAGAGCCAAAGTAATTTTTTCCCAGTTCATTCATCACAAACCTTCAAAAACTTCACTCAGAACTTCAAACGGAACAGCAGCTCTGCTGACAGACGAAACGTAAGAGTTTGCTTTGATAAAGGTGGCAAAGAAAAAAACCAAACCAAAACAAAATCACTTTACCAAGAAAAAAATAACTACAGTGAGCAGATGTGATCAGAATATACCCTGGCAGCATAAATATTTGGATTGCATTCCCATCTTGTGTAGTGTATGATGTGATCAGCCTAATGCTATGCCTGGCTATAACCGAACTGTGTGCTCACAGTTGTAGGACACAGCCCATGTGCTGCTCAGCCGAGCTTTAAATATTCATCTACCTCAGTGGACGCTTCACTTATGAGCAATTTCTTTAAAAATACCAGCAACAGTTTGATGTGCCTTTGAACAGAATGGAGAGGGACTGGGGGGAAAGATGAGGAAATAATAACAATACAGCAGACAGCTTTGCTTTCCATCATCTGTTAGTGCAAGCACTTTTTTCGGGAAAGACAATTTCAAGGGTTCAAAAGGGAGCAGTGTCCACCAGTCTAGTGAAAACAGCCACAAGAGCTAATAAAAGATCATTCTGAACATCTCTTCTCCACGCTTTAGGCAATAAAGAATACATTATACAAAGACCAGAAAACTTGTTTCACTACCTCTGTGTATGTATAGATATCTACATCTATATAACAGCACATTAAAATAAAAGCCTTGAAAACATTTTTATATTCCTTTGAATATATTCTTAGATAGAATTAGTTTCTTAATGTGAAAAGCTGTGGCTTTGCTAAGTTGAAAGTGTCCAGTTTGTCGCAGTCTTCCTCTATCCACACTCATACGAAGTAAATACATAAATAGGACTTAGCTAAGGGCAGATTCTGCTTCACTTACTCATATCAGAATAAATTCGTTTCTCACAAAATAAGATATAACTCGCAACAAATAAAATCCTGATCTAGAAGGAGCTATTTTTAAGTATGAATAAGGATGGTAATTTTAGCCCTGAAGTTCATCATATTTGTGGTCTTGTTTTCACATCGCTTTTCTACGCTGCAAGAGACCCATTGCCAGCGAGCAGAACGCCCTGGGAGAGAACGCTACTCTGACGCGTACGTACGAGTGCACGAGGTCTGACGCTAAGCTGCTTCACTCTGTGTTTGTACAGCACCTAGCACAAGTTATAATACAAATAACAACAACAACGGTGTAATAGAGATTAGGAAATTGTTTCTTTCCTAACACTTGGAAGGAGATTACAAAAACGAAGCCTGTTCTCTAAACAGGCTACGTGACCTCCAATAAAGTGCATGCTGCAATAGCGGACACGGATTTGCAACTTGTCAGCTGAAAACTTCTAAACTGAATATACATCCCAAGCAATACCGTCCAATATGTATCTCAACTCGTGCCATCCTTGCCCAGATGGAACGTGCATTTTTCATGCCTACAAGCTCCAAACCAATGAAAGAGCATATACACACAGAGTGACACGCATTTGCAACTCTAACACAGTGCCAAGGCTTATTTACACACATTTTCAAATCTATCCAAACTACCTCAATTTTAATTATGCCAACTATGGCATAACCTGATGTAGTTGAGGATGTCCCTGCTCATTGCAGGGGGGTTGGACTAGATGACCTTTAAAAGGTCCCTTCCAACCCAAACTATCCTATGATTCTATGCTTGAGTTTTGGGTTTTCTTGGTTTGTAATGAAAGCTGCATCTTGCTTCCCGAGATGAAACTGTGTTTTCTTTTAATTTCACATAAAATGTATCAAGGTTTGCAGTGTCTGGCTTCCTTCACCAGAAAAGAGAGTCAGTCAGATGGTATCTGGACCTCATACACATCAGGTACCTATGAGCAGCTGGTATGGCCAAATACACAGCGGTATCTTCACAGAAGCCGCATAGTCCAACACATTGTGGGACTTAAAACAGATGCAAGGCATGTAATAAACACGTTGCATGCCAGCACTAATGGAGAGATTAGGGAAAGGACTAGTGCTACTTATCACTAACTTTCATCTGAGCATCACCTGTACACACCCAAGCTAAATCACCTCTTGCGTGGACTTTACACTGACGCCTCCTAGTAACAAGGAGTGTTGTTCAGAGGTTTTGGGTCTTACCAGGCTAGATGCTCTAATTACTGTGTACTTTTTAAGGCATCAACAGTTGTTAACCTGAAAAGAAACAAACCAGCCACTGATGCAAGCCCAAAACACAAACTCAAAGCAGAAAAACAACCTTGAACACAAATGGATTGATTTCAAAGTTATAGATACTCGTATGTGGGCAAATATTCACCTTACGCAAATGCGTCCCAGTTCAGACTAAGCTTTGTTCCTGTCACCTGTTCTGAGAAGCAGTAGTTATCCATCTGTCACATAACTTTAATTTGTTAGTTAATACACTACTAGGTTATTTATTTTGGTACAAAGATTCCTGAGCTATGATGCGAGAACCATTCCCAAACGGCAGCTGGAGGTACTCCTTGTCGCTCACGTCAAGTACTGCAGGACAGCTACTGGCTGTTGGGAAAGGGAGAGGAAAAAAAGTCATGCAAGGGTGTATTATAACCAGGTTTGGGGCTGGAAAAGTTTAAGATAGAAAATTGTGAGTCTAATGTGGAAAGAAAGCTGAAGGAGGAGAAAAAAGTAGGAGGTACGTAGCGGAGGCCAAGGAGCCATGCCTCCTCTTGCATCAACCAGCATCAGCTGTTACCTGCAGCCACCCCTCGCCAGCAAACTGAGGTCTGGGCACCCTTGTCAGAACACATGCAACAGACAGAGTGGGGAAGTTTCCAAACACGTTGGTTCCCAGCTCAGAAAGACCGAGTGGACAGGACCTTGTGAAATACTTAACCCTGGTCCTCTATCAAATTCCACTTTAGAAAAAACATTTCTAGCTACACTTAAGCAGAGGTCTTCCAACCTGTCAGCACCCCAGGAAGGAGGATGTTTTCTTTCCACCATGCTCTTCCCCATGGTGATTTATTCAGCCTACGATTTGTGTGGCAGAAAGCTGGAAGTGGCAATCAGCAACCAAGGTGCAGAGATGGGCCCAGCTGCAGCACGGCTGCTTCCAACACATGCATCTGAGAGCCTCCTACTCCAGACAACAGTTCTAATTACTTTAAAAGCACTCTAAGTTGCCAAACCACAGCAGAAAAGGCTGCCTCGGTCTTCCTTAATTCAGGTGAAAGACCAGAACATCAAGATTTAGAAGGAAATACAACCCCCAAGCCACCCAGAAAACCCATTAGCTGGGAGCAGAGCACAGCTGAGACGCCTGCAGAGCTGGGGGAAACAGAACAAGGCAACTTCGTCGTCCTGTTTTCTTAAGTAATTTAATTTTGAGCAGCGTGACTCCATACATGTTTTAAAAGGATGTTTTCCATTTTTTTTATTAAGATCATCATCATTGTAAGCTGAACTTGCTTCCAGTAACATAAATAGTGTTCTATAAATGCATAACATCCACTCCAACCTCTTGTACCTTGTCAGGAAAACTGCTTGGCACACACTACACCTTGAGCAAGTGGCAGAAGAACAACTGGGCTTATGTTGTGTTTTGATGTTGTGTGTCTGTGTGACAAATTTAGAATCCGCTCTTCCACATCACTTAAGGAATACAATCCTAATGACTCATCTCGAATGACACTACGTAAGGCAGAATGAGGAAAAAAATTCCAATACCTCTTCTGTATAAGTAAGCAACAATGTAAGCAAGGTACATCGTTAAAATGAAAACAAGGGCTTAAGAACAAATGTTGATATTGCTACGAGTCACAATTCACATCTAATGGCATAAAATGGATTCAAGTAATTAAAAAAAACCCCAAAACCAACAGAAAAATTTAAGACTGTCCATAGTTCTTGTTAAAATTAAGATGGATCTTCCAACATCTCTCTCATTTTAAAAGAGCAAAACAAACACATAGTCGTACTTCCCACCTTAGAGCCCAGTCCCTGTGAGAGCACTGTTGTGGGACAGTTAAGATGCATGAGAAGCACATTGAGAAAGGGGCCATGCGTCTTACAACTTGTTTTTCCTACGTTTTACAGTTGACAGTTTACAGGAGAGGGAATAATAATTTAAAAACACCCAACCAAACGAAACAACAAACAAAATGAAAACCAAAACGAGTAATTCAGCCGCCACCAATAAAGCTTGCTTTCCTGAGGCAGACACAATTCTGTGGGAACATTTTTATCTTTAAAACCTCTGCCTTATTTGTGAACTGTTATGAAAAGATAACCCGTGTATTTCTACAATGGTGACAAAAGTTATAAAGAGAACAACAGTATAGCTCTTGGAATGCTTTAATCCTTAGAGCGCTGGTATATTGGTACCTAAACAGGTAAAGAAAACATCTGTCTGCAAAGAATGCGCCTTTGTAAACGGGAATGCTCTAGACCACATTCACCTCAAGCAGGTTTACAGTGAACAACAATGAAAAACTCTGGGAAACAAAAGACAGAGGCTTCATTTTTGATGCTTTGCAACACAAAACTTTTGCCTGCTCTCACGTCACCGCGCCGCAAACAGCGCAGTTCGCTGACTTACTTCCAGAGCTGTGCAGGGTGTCAGGAACAAAACCGCAGGAGGCAGGAGGGAACACTTCTTTTTCGAAGGAGCTGCCTTTGCAACTTAATGATTTTGCTCCCGATTAACCATAAGGGCTAGTCTACACAAGCTTTGCCAATATTGCCACACTAGCAAACCTTAGTATTAGAGTAGCAAAGGCATCCTTCCAAGCTAAAGAGTAATAAAATTGGGTTTTGATGATACATCCTTTCCCTGCACCAGTGTTTTGGCCTTCTCCAGAGAGCATTAGCATTTTAGAATGGAGTTACTCCTCCAACAATGTTTCCAGCAAAGACATGCACCAAACCTAAAACACGCTCACAAGGATGACTCAGTCCCAAAAATGACAAGCGAGTACTTTGAGATTTTGCATCAGTAAGGAGAAAACTTAAAAATTCTGCTTTTGATGCAAACTTAAGGTCAATTTAGTCTCCTCCTGATCTGGGCTTCCTTAAGTAGGTTTGAGTCTTTCAAGTATAAGCTTTCCATGTTAAATCTAATTAAGTCCTACTTAGGATTGACCATTTTAATGGTGAAGTTTTTCATTCATCTGCCTTTATCCCTGCAACACTTTCTCCCATGAAGGCTGGTCTTTCTGCGTGCAAAAAACCTTAATAATCACATTATTAAACAGGTCAGACACAAAAACATGATGCAGCAGTTCACTCCACCCACCACCATCCTCCAAAAAGATATTTTACAACCAAATCAGAAGGTTTTCTTTGAGGTCGCACCCTGGCCTTTAGCAGCACACATAAAAGACAGACTTCACCACACCCTGCAAAGGGTGCCAGCTCTCAGAGGATTTTGGCTATGCCTCTTGTACGTCTCTCTTCTTAAGATTATCTGTAACTGCAACTTCAGGTCTCAAGGCAACGTAGTCCACCTAACAGCTCAGCACAAAAACCTGCAGAAGTTGCTTTGCTTGGTTTAAGAGAAACAACAACAGGGAATAACTTAATTTTTTCATATGTTGGAAAGTTTAAATCAGGCAAAAATGTAAGGCTTGTTTCCACCCTTAAAAAGAGAACAAAGCAATTCCTTCATCAGCACAGGGGACATGTACGGGGCTCATGGGCTTCGCTCGGTGAAGAGCTTGTTTACCCTGAAAATCTGAAGTTACTCTGACTACACTGAGCTCATCCAGAGCTAGATCGTAATCTAAATTGGAAATCTACCCTCAACCAGCACATCTTGCCTAAACATGCGAGTTAGGGCTAAGTAGACAGAACACACACTTGACGAACACAGTCCCCAAGAATGGACTCTTGGAGCTTCTCAGCACCAGCAAGTACCTGCCATTTCATTTTACTTTGGGTTTTTTTAGCCAACTTGGAAACCAAACAACTGGCTGTACCCGCTGAGCTTACAAACAAGTCCATCACAAGCAACGCAGATGAGCTGGCTGTCGGGCACCGATGGTTCGTGCCACGCACCTCACACGCGGCACGAAGCGCAGCTCGGCCTCCTACGCGTGTAGCCAAGCAGACCTGGTTGCCTGTTCAGCTCTTCTCACATGAAGCACAGATTTATTATCTACCTTCCTGTATTAGAAATACCTGCTACTGGGTTTAAAAAGGTGGGTTTGGGGTTTTTTCTTTCTTTGTTTTTAAAAGGTGAGGGAAAAAATATCTAATCCCTGTTCCTCTACAGGCAGCAGGCTAGCTTGCATGGAACACTCATCAAAACATCTCCTCAAGTAACTAAATCTGTATCATATTTATGCTATTTTTGTGCTACACGAGACACAAGTTCACTCATTAAATAGACAATTCATGAGATTTCCAGTCCATATCAGTTGAAAATTTAGCTTTTTACTAAACAGCACTGTTACACCTATTAGATAGCAAGTTGGAACTAGGACTTCCTTGGAAAAGCAAAGGAAGACATTTCTGGAATACAGTTTTAAACCAAGAAATGAACTGTATCTTACTTGAAAATATGTCTTCTTTCAAATTAACTCTGCTTTTAAACTTGTTTAAAATGCTTTTTTAGAAGGAACAAGTACAGTACCATACCCATGCTGTTAACATTAAATGTATTTAAGAAATGCAATGCTGTGTAGTGTGTCTCTAATAATCCAAACATTCCCATGACTTACTAAAATCATATTTGGAAGACACCAGTGAACCTGCTGAGAAAACTTGGTTTAATCAGGTTTTTATACCTCACTTATCCTTATAGCACATGGGAGAAATAAGCATCAGAGTCTAAGAAAGATTTTCATAATCGCTGGTAAATACAAAGTTGAATGGACAAAATCACAAGTGCATGAACAGTATCGTGGGACAGCTGGATGATGCCACAAGTGCTGTGTTTCTTTGGGAATCCAACTGAGGGAGGCACCAGAACTCTGGACGTGCCGGGAGCTGGAAAACGGAGGTCTGCAAGACTATCGCAGAAAGTGATGACACAGCCAAGAGGAAAAAGGAACCGGGACTGTGGATTTCACTAGCACAAGAAGGAAGAGCCAGGAGTCTGCAACTCAAGAGTACTAACCGTGTCCATAAACAATAACAAGAGCTGTACTAGGCAGCTTAAAGTCGTTCAGGAGATGTAAACCAACCTGCCTGAGGACATAAACCAGCCACTAACTACACGGCATTAAGAACGTATTTCCTTGATAGGCAACAAGCAATTTCAGAGCTGTCCATAACAGTGATATTTTTGTTTGTTTCCTTGGAAATATTAAGCAGTGGCATAGATATAACACAGGAGACAAACAGGAGACTGGAGACTCCCCTATGTACAGGTTACGCTCTGCTAGTACTCAGTACCAGGACAGAGAGAAAGCTGTGTACAATATATGAAATAAGAGCTCTGAACAGAGAGTGAAGAAACAAATTCTTTAGAACCATTAGTTACTTTTCATATTTGTCAGTCCACACAAGGAAGAAGTTCCTTTTGTAACTGCAGCTGAGACCAATGCAAACAGGACAGGTTAAAAGAAAAAAAACGAAAACCAAAACACAAATCAAGAAGTCCAGACTCATCAACTCCAGATCCTTCTCCAGACACATAAGCACCTTCAGAACAGCCCTGCTCCAGCCACAAAATACACTTTAAAGCACCCAAGAAAAAGTATTAATAAAAAAGGTTCTTTTAATAATAAAAGTTCTGCCAAACAAGTCAATTAATGCAGGTGTAAAGGCAACCCACAGAGTATGAATTACCCAGCCATCCCAAGCAGCTCCATCCTGCCACACCTCCTTCCACCCCAACTCGCCTCTTACATCAGGCACGCAGATGAACTGCGCATCTTTGGATACAAAGAAAGGCCAAGAACTTTCATCTCAAGTTCTCCTGCGTAAACACAGTGCTCTGATTTCCAGTTCTCCCTTTGCCTGACATGTAGGAGCAGCCCAACTGTATTTTCTTACTATTTCGAGCTGGGTAAGAGCCTTATTGCTTCCTCCCTTCAGGCCATCTTTAGGGGCTTGTTGGAGCAAGAATATAATTAGCAACTCCCCATTCAAGCCTGGTACAGTGATTTTTAAATCCCTTTTTAAACCATAAGCTTTTAACATACCTTTATCACTGTTGCCCCTCAACTACTTAGCCAAACATAACACGTGTTTAGGCACTTTTCCCGAGTTATGGCAGGTAGAAAGTTTCTGGACAAGGCAACTATTTTGATTTATTGCTTCTCAAAGTTACAGAGACTTTACAACTCAGTTATCACTAAAACATCACAGGTGACTTTTTAGTTTCATTTAAAAAACCAAACCAAACCTACGTCTAATTTAAAAAACAGCTTTAGAAGTCTGGAAGCAAATTCTGGCCTGATTTGTTCCTGACTTCCTACTGCCAGGGCAGCCTGTAAAGTTCCAAGGAGACTGCCAGAAACAAACCTCTCATAAGAAACCTTGAAGATGACACGGCTTTAGATCCCTCCTTGACAGAGCAGTTACCATAACGCTGCTCTGCACACCCAGTGAAGCAGGAACAAGCCCTGGCACAAGTACATCGTGATTCAGCTAAACTAGAACTTGAGAGCACAGGGTCCTGACAACCAAATACCTCCCAGCTTCAGTAATGGTTTGTATTTGTGACTTCAGTACTAGTTCTAAATAGAAAAAAGTTTTAAAGCACTATAAAAGGTCTCTATAAATGTCAATAAAAACCAACCAGGTATCAGGAAATAAGCAGCAGAAGCTACTGGCACGCACTGGCTTCCACCTGCCTTGCACTACAATATTTATTGTCTAATAAGTGTAACAAAAACTGCCAAGTCGCACCTTTTGGGCACGCTGCAGAACGGATGTCCCACCCCACTTCTCACACTGGCACCTAGGGATGCTCACAGACACACGAGGACAGGGTCTCAGCAGGCTGCCTTCTCACGGGTTTCACGACAACTCAAACGCTCCCAGCGCCAGCACGCAGAGGAAATGTCAGGAGCGCAGTGATGGGGGAGAGGTCCCACCACATCTCCTCGGAAGTCTATTTTGGCACTGGCAGAGAGGTTACGGTTTTGTGGCTGTGCAAGGGTCTTACGAGGCCTGCAATGTTTTAGGGATATCAGAAGGTTGAACAGCACAAGTGAGAAGATGCAAACGCTGTCACATTATTTCTGACCAAAATCAATTTAAAGAAGTACAGCTATTTACAAGTAAATGGAAAATAATGTGAGCTTAATCTTACATTTTATTTTGGTGTGACTACATTATCCTCATATGGAAGAAGATGAAAATATGGTTACTGGTCCATTACAAAGTTAGAAGAGCCTTGGGGAACAGCAGAGCATACATACACCCATCTGTAATCTGTTCACGCAGATGTGCGAAAATCAAAGACAAAACTTGCTGAGATAACAAAATGTCTTAATTTAATTTCAAATACAGCAGGACAATCCCTGTGCAACAACAGTAAATTCATCTAAGAATTGGAGCTTAAATATCCCCTTTGTTATGGCAGTTCCCACATGCTCCCTGTGATACAGCTACATAGCAAAATATTAAGAGCTGCAAGTTTCAGCTGGCCGGGAACGACTCATGCCAGGCAGTGACAGATCTGTTCGGAGGAGAACATCTGCTGCTACTGTTGAGGATACCAGGAATACTTGGAACAAATCTATCCTATAAAAGGTTTGTGGATATATGCTATAACTTACGTCAAACTTACTAGTGCAAGCATGGTTTATTCTGGCAAACACACTCTTATGCCACCATAATTTACACTAGGCTCACAAACTAAATAAATTAAACCAGCGCAATAGAATTGTATCTACATTAAGGCAACTGCCAGGACAAAAAGTGCTAAAAAAAAGTGCAGACTTCTGGCTCATTTGTTATAGAAGAGAAAATCAAGGGCTAGCCTGGCTCGAATTTAACTTCTCTGGGATGCACAGCAACATGACTTTGAGCCAAACCCAGCTTAGTCCTATGGCAGTCTCTTCCTGAGGAATCCTCCTTTTGTCAGGCTCAGGAACATACCTCAAGATGTTAGAGATAGGCAGGAAGTTCTGTGTTTTGTAAATGACAGGATTTGCTCCAAGGGCACACAGAGGGATTAGATAAACCTGTACATATAAGGCAATTCTGTAGGAATTCACACAACCACCCCTCACTGCCCTCAGAGAGCTACAAGCAACTTCCATTAAGCAGTTGAGGCAAGACCTCAAGAATCAAACTACCACAAAAATTAAGTGTCTTACTGGTCCCACAGACTGAAAATTTATTCATGAAGCAGGCATTTATTTTTTTCCTGCACTTGCAGAAGCTAGCCTACAGGCAGGAAAGGCAGGTGGGACCCACGACACCAGTAACGCTTCCGCGTGTTTCTGCATCCCCTTCAGGTCTTTCGACCTCTCCCCGCTGAAGCTGCCATTTTTGAGCTGCATGGATAATCCAGTTGCCAAATAACTAGAGGGAAGCCACATCACTATAATTTACAAGTGTCGTACTCATAACCAGTCTGCCAAACAGCTTCCATGCAAAACTAGAAAACAGGTAACGCTCCTCTCTCTGTGGCTGCACAAATCCTTCAGCACACACAGACTCTGCTCACACCCAACCACCCCCTCAGAAAGTCCATGCCTACTTATTTTCCTACTCACACCCTAAACTAAGCGTTCATGCAAACCCTACACAGCTCCTGAACTCGCCCACCAACTTGCCCACAGCCACAATACATAATGACACAGCCAGATACAGAAAACACCACGCCAACTCGTACTTCCACTGCTTCACTGCTGAGTATAAATTCTACATATCTACTCATTTTTCTTCCAAGTTTTACTTCTGAAATTAGTTAATGGATTTTTTCTGAGCTTTATAATGGAATTTTTCAAATGAGAGCAACCCAAATCAATTGGCATTTGGAGAGTGTAACAGTCTCTGGTACCAGAGCACGCTTTGGAATCATCTACCCTTAAAATACAAGGACATAAAATTCTTGAGCCTCCTGCAATAACTCTTTATATAGAAACCTAGACAGATCATTTTATTTGAAAAACCAACGCTCAAAATAAACAGGACTTGCATAGACTAGGTATAGGCTGGTGATTAATTTTTTCTCCAAACAGAGCCACTGAAACATTACTTTTGGCTGGAAAGGTAATGCTGCAACATTGGCAACCTACCTGACCCATTCTACCCCATGTGAAGACGAGCTGGACTAAGAGAGAGATCCTGGAGTGATAAAAAGAAGAGAGACAGGCAGCAGGGAAAAATTGGGCTCTGCAAAAGTAGGCAATACAAATGCGTTTCTTAATGTGCCATACAAGAACTAGGTACGTGTATTTTTGGTTCTTTACATCTTGCAAGCCCGAGGAGAAAAGATGAGTAAGCTTAAAAAAAAAAAAACAAAAACAAACCAACAAAAAACCAACCAACCAACCCACCCCACACTAAACTTAATCATATTTATATATTAATGCACGTAACCTACTTTCCCACATAGTTAATGAGTTCCTTCATGGGATTTGAGCCTGAACAATTTTGAGTTTAAAAAACCCACAACTCTAATGACTACAAGTTTTGTTGCTAATGTAGCTATGTCTGGCGCTCTTACTCCTCACACATGCTTAACTCATGCTTCCCCAGGACATTTTTCAGCGATGAACAAAATGCAATACGTAAAGATGAAGTTCTGTGAACAGGTACTTCTCCATAGAATAATTTACAATATCTTTTAATTAAGCAGTCTTTTTCACAGTAAAAAAATGCACATTTCCTGTAAACTCATCTTGCTGTTGCAGTAGAACAGCAGTTTTTCCAAGAATATGACCTCTTTCCACCTAGAGTAACCCTTCTGAACCTTCATTTCAGATATGGCATACGCTCCTCTAAAGTATGATGACCAACAACCTAAAAGGCATTGAGGCGTTTTGAAGAGTATTGGATCAATGGCTCACTTCAATGTCACGTCTTTGATTTGTCTTTCACCACAGTCTTCCAAAACTGCTTCTCAAAACAAGCAGTGAAAAACATTATTTGTAGTGCATAGGCTCCATGGTGGCTTTTTTGCAAATTCTTGCTGATCTTCCTTCTCTGTGAATTTTATTTCATTTTATATCTCAGCTCTGCTAGCTCAACCGGTGCAGAGAACTCTTTAAGTCTGTCCACGATCAACACCCATTTAGAAGTGAATCATGAACTTCATATTCTATTTATTTTTAGTTTATTTTTGTCCTTGAGAATGTCAAAGTTGTACTACAATGGTCACCCAAAATACCTTATTGCCTAAAAGCAGATGATAATACGACACTGAAGCAGGCTGCATTTTTTTGGAGAGTAGCATATAGACTCCCCATCCCCACCTAGCGCAAATACGCGGATTTTATGACAACTTCACAAGAAGCTACAACTGGAAGGAATGCCCAACCTTTACAAAAACTCTGCTACAGACCTACGATAATCCTGTGTTTAAGTGATACTGCAAGGTCTGCTCCTGCTTTACAGACTAAGACAAAATTAATGTCTTTACTACCTGCAAATGATAGGACCTGAAAATAAAACCCCATCAGAATTAATTGCTTGTACATTTCATTTAGCCTCTCTGACACACAGATATGTACTATAAAAATCTTATGACAGGTATATTATTTTTACTTGATGTCACTGGACTCGCCACCACTGAGTGTGATGGAGAAGCTCAAACTGCTGTCAATGGCTGCAGCATGACCTTTCATGAAGCGGGTTTCACTGAAAACACAATGGAGGATAAACCGTTTGCCGGGCCACCTCAGAAGCCATGACTGTGCTAATACAGCGTGTCCTGCCCAGCACTCGCTGTCCAACGGCACAGCTCCGACTGCACATGCCGCTGCCACCCGCTGCCAAGCGCAGCCGGCTCTCCTGGCGTGGCCGGGCTGCGATGCCTCCGGCAATTTCCGAGTTATGTTCTCAGAGATTGTACAGGCACAAGGGAACAAGAGATGGGGAGACAAACCAATATCTCTTTTTAATTTAAAAGCTGATGTCCTTCAGAATCCATAACCACCACCTGGAGCCCTGTCTTGCTAAAAGACATTAAGAAGAAAAAAAATGATCCTGAAGTGCTGACTCGGTGCAGCCGACGGTGGCAAACCCCAGCATCCACAAAGCCAGCAGCAGGTACACTGCATCAGCGCGCGGCTCCAAAAGCGCCGCGCAGGGCCACGGGCCCACGCGGGATGCTGCCCTTGGCCGAACGCCTCCCCTGCAGCCTTAAAAGTTTATTTTTTCTGGGTCGCTTGTTTACACCAGGCACTTGGTAGCTCTTAAGTTGTTCGGGGCATTTTTTCCAGTGGGTAACCGGCCTTTTCAAACCTGGAAAAAGCAGCAGTTTAATGCAGGGAACACGACCGCTCCTCCGGAGGGACTCGGGCCCGCGGGGGCAGCGCACGGCGGCACCGGCCGGAGGGCGGGAGGGGGCCGGGCCGCTGCGTTCACCGGGGCGCTCGGGCGAACCCCGGGGCCGGGCGGGCAGCCCCGGGGAGGGCAGGCCCGCTCCGCCCCGGCCCGGCGCCGCCGCTGTGGGACGCCCCTGACTCTTTCGTCCTTAAAAGCAGCCAAGCCCGCTCCTTACGTAACCGTAACGGCCCGCAACGGCCACCCCCGGCCGCCCCCCAGGGGACGGCGGCCTCCCGCCGAGTTGCCGCCCGAGGGGCTCCGGGCCCGGCCTCGGCCCCGGCGGCCTCCCCGGGGGGCTGCGGGCCGCGCCGCCGCCCGGCCGTACCTGATGTAGGGGCTGGCGGCCGCCAGGATGTTCTTCTGCACCGGGATCTCCTCCCCCTCCAGCACCAGGTGCGCGTCGCAGAAGCGGCTCTCCTCGCGGAAGGAGCTGAGGGCCCGCAACAGCCGCGCCGGGTGCTGGGGGTCGGACACGGCGCTCGGCCCCGACATGCTGCCGAGCCGAGCCGAGTCGCGCCGCGCCGGGCCGGCCGCCTCAACCACTGCCCTCACACCATGGCTGCCAGCCCGCCGCTGACATCATCTCCCTGCGCCGCCCCGCCCGGCCGCCGGCCTCCCCCTGCGGGGCGGGGGCGGGGGCGGCCCCGGGCGGCCCCGGGCACCCCCGGGCACCGCGGGCGCACTGACACACCCGCCCGGCCCGGCCCGGCCCTTCTCCCGGGCGGCCGCCGGGGCGGGAGGGGGGCGGCGGGGCAGGGCGGGGCGGCACGGCGCGGGTGTCCGCTGTGGCTGCAGGTCGGGGACCCCGAACTCAGCATCGCCTGCGAAACTGTCTCGTGGGGTTTTTTTTTTTCCCTTCTTGGCTTTAAAATGTGACTAAAAACAGCCTTTACTTATTCCCTCACATGAGCTGGAGGTGAAAATGATAGGAATTAGCATGAGAGAAAGTCAGAGAACGAGAATTCAATACAGTGAGATTCATTTCGATCATGCCGCTTTCCATAGCTGCCAGCTGGAAAAACACCCTTTTCAGGCAAAAAGATTTTCTTCAGGACTGTTCACAAGATTTTAGGCCATATATTTAACGTGCTTAATTGCACATTAGGAGATGACTTGATTCCATCTGCTGCTGCTTTCTTTAACAGCATCCAGTATTTAAGTACTGAAACTCGATTTGCACCGAGTGAAAGTGTTTCAAAAGCTGTGATCTGTTCAGTCGGTGCTGCCAGGAGGGGCAAACACGGCGGCTCACCGTGGCCCTCTGCTCTGACAGTCAAAAGTACTCGTGGATTTCTTAGGCTGAGAAACACCCAAAAGGACATCACGCTTTCTGTTTCTCCATTGGGAGAATAGAATTTTCAGAGGGCCTGATCTAGTAAAGCTGTGGTGGGTCACTTGCTTCTATTATTTGCATTTCTTTAAATCAGTGATGTCAAAAATAGTATCTTTGAAATGTGGACAACTTAAAATTTTATTTTATAATTCATCCTAATCCAGTTTGATGATGTCTCCAAATCATTTTACCACTAGGAAAAAGAATAAAGGTATCTGGAAATGTCCCCACAGGAAAGAGAAATTAATGACTTTACAGAGGTAAGACTGTCCTTTCCGAGCGAGACACAATGCTGCTTTGCTTTCCAGATGGAGATTTCAGCTGGGACATCTGCACACATAGACCCCAGCAGCCAAAACTGCCCCAAGTGCCTGCTCTGAAGAGTGTGAACAGCCCCATTTCAGCCCGTGTTTACAGTTCAGCCCTTGCTTACGTGCCTTCTGACTGGAGAGGGGTCACAGAGAGGAGTACCGTGCTCGAGGTTTGCTGTGCAGCTTTGAACAAGAGTTTTAGAAGCAGAGGATGTGTTTCACATTCTGGTACAATGGAAGGCCTAAAAACATACCAATCTGCATGAAACACCAGCAATTTTGCATCACTTATTGTTGTAACATACCCATTTAAAAATATTAGAAGGCCACTTCTTCTGGCTGGGGTATAATGATCCAGGATGTCAAGTGTAGAATGAGGAAGAGCACAACAGATCCAGAGGACACATCCCCAGTCTCTGTGAGGGTAATGAAAGCAGAGAGCGCACTGCATCTTGCACTGCTGGCGAAAGATGTATTTGGCCTGTTATTAATACTTTGGTAATTGCATACCCAAGGGAACAGTGGTTTAAATTATTGCGAAAGCTGTCATTGAGTGGCCTGGTTATTTAAAAAGAAAAACACTGGTTTGTTTCTGTGCCTCCTGCATGGATTGTTATGTAGGAAAACACAGTTGTATTTCTGGTTTTTAAGTCGTCCTAGTAAACAGTGTTTCTGCTTCCTTCTGCTGCGTATGTGGGGCAATGGGACAAGGTGCAACAGATAATATCCACCTCCAGAGAACAAATGAATTATTATGCTTTGTTATTTGTTCCATTTAATGAAACCCGTTGATAAAAAAACCCCAAACCAGACCACTCTACCAACTAGAGGGCCATTTGTAGTATCTTTGAAGTCATTATATGTATGCATACCTATGGCCTGATTCTCTTGCTCAACCATGTTTTGTTCCTTTAATGGAACTATCTATCCTTACTATTTTTATCTGCAGTCACTGAATCTAGATTCTTTTTTATGCCATTACAATAACTTTACTAGTTTTACTGGGTTAAGTTATGACATAAATTGGTGCAAAAGAAGAATCAAACCTTTCTGCCCCTCAAGATTTCATGCACAGCAAAGGGTGTCAGAGAAGCAAACCAAATGACAGACTCATTGCCATGTGCCATGTTACCACAACAAAAAACCCCACAAGCCTTGCAGCCACTTGGCAAAGTGTATATGCATTCCCCCTCGCTATTGTCAGCCTCGAAACAATACAGTGTATTGCCACGTTCAGGGTAAATGTTTCATCAGATTACTATTGCAACTGCTGAAAACATTCCTGAACAAATTTGTGATTAGCCGTATGGTTCTACCCATATTGCCTCTGCCACAGGAGGATACTGGGATTGGCAAATCCAGATTTACATCACTGTTTTTCTCTTCAGGTTGGCTACAAACTTGATGCTAATCAAATCCTGTGAGATACTGACCAAGTGAATACAGCACACTTTGTTTAAAAAATCATACCCAAGACAAGTTCTTATAATTTATTTCCTGCAGTATTTCTACATGAACATAAACAACACATTTGCTTTCTTAAACTGCAGATTGTTTTTATGATGAATATTCCCCTACCATGTCATCTCTGCCAGTAAGAATTAGCTCCTCAGAAGTCAAGTAACTTCTGTATCCAAACTCATGATCACCTGAAAACATAACACTATGGGTTCTACAGAAGAAATTCTGGGGACAAACTCTTATCTATAATAATGGTTAGACTTTTGATTCATTACTACCTTATAATTCTAGAAATATATGTGGAGACTTGTTAAATCCAAAATTTTTCAGATTAAAAGAAACAACCCCACAGCTGGTGTCCTTTGCCAACACCAGAAGTCAGTCTTCCATTCCAGTACTGGTTCCATATTACTTACAAAAATGGAATTCAACTTCTTCTTTAGAAGATGATAAAGTTCTTTTAAATAGTAGTGGTAATATGCCTTGAAAATGCTAAAGAGAACTATTTCTGCAGACACACCTTACTGAAGTGTTTATTTCTATTTTGTGGAATATATAAACATTTGAATGCCCCAAACTGCATATTTTAACACTAGATCTGACCACAGGGACTTTTTTTATATTAAAGGTAGCCTGTATATTCTTTATACTTACAAAGACTTAAGCAGAGAAAGGGAGGTACAGTTGTTACAGAGCAAACAAGCACTGTGGATGATGGTTCAATTCCCGCTCTGCTGTAAACATCTTACGTAATCACGAACAAGCCACCAAAGCCCAGATTCTCATGTGATGGGGAGATAGTAAATGACAGCAATTTCATTCTGTTTCCTACCTGTAAAACACAGTGAGCGGCAGAGACACTATGAGAGTGCGTATATAAAAGTGAGAGATACCCGAGTCGTGTGGTGATACATACAGACCAGGTGAACACCTAAAATGGATGTATACCTAGTTTTCTCCATCAGTAAAGATGCCTCCAACAGTAAAGGTAGCTACAATAGGAAAATACAATTCAAAGAAAAAAGCTCTCATTTAAAGAAAAATCAATGTCCCGAATCAGAAAACAGAAATACACGCAGGGGATTAGGAAATGCCATTCCTGTAACAAAAACCAGTCATGGTATACTTGGCATTTGAACTCTGTGTTGAAATGCGCGTTTTAATTGTGACTATGAGTGAGAGTTGCGTACTTTTATTGGGAAGTATCTGTTACAGACAATGATAAACCCATGTCAGAACACGGATGGTCCGAAGCAGACAATAAAGCAAATGCTTAGCTATAGCAACAACAGCTTGCAGTTTCAGCTACTTTGTAGTTCAGATGAGGTCTAAATTACATCTTTCACTCTTTTACTTAAAAAATTGGTTGTACATGTGTATCTGAGTTCTGCTAGAAATATACTGCACTCATTCATATACATACATTATTAACAGAGACTATTAGTAATATTAATAAATACTACATTTCTGTTTATCTTTTACACAGTGTAATCATCTAATTACATGAAATGTCATATCAGATATTCTCCTCAAGGAAAACTGATTTAAATACGAAGTGTTTAAGATTGAATAGCACTAAAGTATAACTGAATGCTACATAAAACCATATATTCTATTTCAAGTTACTTGTTTTTGTCAACATAAAAGGGAAAAGTACACCAGGAAATTATTAGCAAAACAGGGGGTTTTAGGTTCTAAATTAGAAAGTTTTAGCACCTCCGTGTAATACTTTGGTTATAGTGCAGTTTAAGAAATCAAGCACCAAGAGAATGCATTGCCATGAATTATTAGTATCATAGCAGATAGTTTAACGTGAGGTTTTCTGTCAGGAGACAACTTTCATTGTGAGCTTCAGTCTTGAAACAGTCCATGAAAGTTACATGAGCTGCAGACTTATGTGACTCACGCCGTACATCACCCTATAAATACAGTACTTCATTTGCTCAGAAAGCTATATTCTACTCAAATAAAACATTTCTTGTTACCTTTGTCTCCTATTCCCTGCCCCATGAGTTGTATACAACATTAGCACTGATGATTCTTTTGGAGTAGTTATGTACCAGTTGTGCATATAATTGTTTGTAATAAAAGTTATTGCTGTCTCTTATAAGATATTATATATAGTTATTGAAGAGATTATATTTAGTCATTTCGTGTCATAAGATAAGGTTTTTCCTGAATGATATCATCCCACATTCAGTAGAAGGTTGTCTCAGGCTGTGTAATAGGATAAATAGCATTTTACTCAGTTTCAGTCTCAGTCTTCAAATCTTTCTCCGGTATAAACATTCCATGCAGGTCCAGATGCATTTCTGCATCTACTGTGGCTCGGCCCAATTCTTTGAATGTTTTGCCATCCAAGGCAAGTAGGAAGGGTGCTTCCTTTGGATCAGACTTCACAACACAGGTCAAAACAATGCCTGTGACATACAAATGAAGAATTAGAAGCACATACTAGTTACACCAAGCCAAAGAGATAACACTAACAAGAAACAATTCTTGTTTCCTAAGAATTTTAGGACACAAACTGAAAGTGCTTACTAGATCAAGAAGTCTGACTAAAGTCGGACTAGTCAAGAAGTCTGAGAGTGCTAAAGAACTAATGAATGCTTCTCTTCTGTGCTTTTTTCTGGTCTGCCTGCAGTTCATTGGGAAGGAGAAAAGCAAACCGACACTGAATTGTGTGCCTGGCAGTCTTGGGACTCATCCTTTCAGCTATTTGCCATTTGCCTTTGCAAGGAGTCACCTGAGAACAGAACTGGATTGAGATTACAGGGATACTTGCCGCTTCATGTTCTCATCTGTAACAACACTGACTTCCCACAGCTTCAGCTGCTCCAAACTATTGATAAATCCAGCTCCAAGTGGCTCTCTGGCAAGTCCTAAGCATTGGGTGTATTGTTTATGGCTACCTTGGGACATTACACAAGCTGATTTTGGTCTATTGTTGCTTTGTTTTTTTGTCTGCAGGAGTAAAATGGCTGGTGCTAATTTTAATCTCACAGTGGAAGCATCAACCCAGCTTTCTTGTTATGACTAAGAACAATGAAACTTGTAAGATTTAATGCAAAACTCATGTAACCCCAGCTTTCAGAATGTTGTCATTATTTTACCATCATCCTCTTCTCTTGCATCAGGGCTGGGAACAAAAATGGGCTCAGATGGCCAGCAGTGGTCCTCTCCCCAGTAGAGCATTTCCTTTGTCTGGACATTAAATTTTGCAATCTAAATTGTTGTGACCAGAAAAGAAAAATGTCAGTGACACAGACAGTGGTTTATTCCAAAGGTGCAACATGAACAGGCTGCTGGCATGGGGGACCAACACTAAGAGTTAAGGAGCAACAAGGCATGTGTCATAACAAGAAGGATACACCTGGAAAATGTTAAACTTTGGAGTCACATTTAGTGGCTGCATAATCACACAATGTTCTTTTAATTTCGTTTCATTAGATTACAATTGCATCTTTCATGTATGGGCTTTAAGTATTTTACAAATACTAACAGATCATGAGAGAACCCTCACCATAAGTAATGCCCTCACTATATAGAGGAAGAATCCGAGGCCCAGAACATTTAAGTGACTTGTGCCAAATCATTGCAATTCTGTAGTAAAGCAAGAAACAGGATTTAAACTTTACATTTTCTAATCCTGTGAATTATTTTCCTTTTTTTGTGACCTCAATATTTCTCAAGGCCTTCTATTGTTAAGTAGAATATATATGCCAGAATAACGTTAATAGTGATGTGTAAAGATTAAACCAACGGGGCGAGAATTCCACACAGATACTGCTATTAGCTGAAGGAACAGAGTACAGATTTTCATCTCATTAATGGGTCCAGTGCCCGACCAAACCAATCGCCAGTGGGGATGCATGGCATTTTCAGCTCAATTCCATTAAGGCCTTTTCTCTACCTATACAGATTCAGTTATATTCTTTTCCCTTTTGACGTTTAGTCAAAAAATATGTTTACACAAAAATGAAAGTATTCAAATTACTGGAGGAAGAATTTGGAAGAATTCTCCCTTCTAACCAAGATGACAGCAATTTCGCTGACAGACTTTACCTAAGGATTATACATGGTGGTTGTTGTACCTGCATTCATTAAAGAGCAACTGATGCGAAAAAAGAATCTTCTAACAGCATTTTTTATTATATTTTAGTCAAGCAGGGATTATCTACACGGGAAATCACAAACTTGCAGATTTGTTTGAGCTACCGTCAGATGTGCTGCAATAAATTTTCTTGCATCATGCAGAAATCCAGCTTTATTTTGTAATCAGTTGTGGTAATTATATACAAGAACCAACAGTAAACTCAATTTGCGCCGCCTTATAGTCACAGAACAAGAATTACGAAGAGTGGATTTGTCTGTACTCTTACTCTTACTCTTTTAATACTTTTCATCTTAATCTATTTGTACTCTAGGCTGTCTCCTAAAAAGTTGGCATCATGCATACACGAGTGAAGTATTTGCTACCCTCTAATACACAACTAGCTAGCAAAACATAAAGCTTTCTGAAAAATTAGACAGTTTTAATATTTTTAATTTATTAGATACTGTTGCAATAACTTATTTTTTTAGTTAGGTTTCCTAAAGGGAAAAAAAATATTACAGATGTATGTCTGTCTAGTACTTCTTTTGCCTACTCTCTCCTTTGTAGCTCTGGGCACATTACAGAAGTTCAGCCTAATTTAGCAGAAAAGTGAGGGTCTCAGTAACTATTGTGTTCAAGAGACTTTGTGGAAAAATAAAGCTGGATAAAGAAGCCCGAGTTTATTAACATTTTATGAGGAAATGGTACAACATGAGCTTACCCTCATAAGAATTTAGGCATTTCATGTTTCTTTGCATGTGAATGACCCACCAATGGGAAAGGCTTTGACAGAAACACATACACTATTGAATACTCGAGGATCCAATCTCAAGTTGCATCTTTAAGAAGTGTTTATGTTCTACTGCCTATGGAACTAAATGTTTTTAACAGCTGATAATAATGTTCCAGATTTTCAACTAGTAAAATGAAGATCTGTTGTTTCCATAGTTTGGCCCAGTGAGGCTGTTTTGATCGTACAAGTAAGCTGGCATGTACTTCCAACTTCTCACCTCCTTGCTTTCAAGTGCTGAAGTTTATGGACATAGTGCCCAGCTGCAGTGTCGTCATCTAGAAGCTTTAACTTGACATTGAGAAAAGAGTTCAGTTTCTAGCCTCAGAGCCACACACTTTGAATTTGCATGTATGAATGCAGATTAGGCTATATTTGGGGCCAAACTAGTAAAGGATGGTCTACTTATAACTGCTTATATTTGATTAGTGTTCTATAAATACCTTTTCTGACTTTGTAAATGTTAATTATACCTTTGTAGGAACCGGACTCCACCGGACTTCTGTTGCAAAGACATACTTGTATTTTTTGCCGTTATAGTCGTAGTTGATGCGAGGCAGTTCTATCCCTGGGTAAAATAAAGTTCAAGACTTAGGAACAAGAGAAGAAAAACAATTCAAATGTACATTTACATATGCCAATCTTCAGGAAGTTTTGCCCTGTGAAAAATGTTGACAGTACTTAAAACAGGTGTTGCATAGATTTTGTATGTCTAAATTTCTAAAAATCTGAAGATGGATATTAACACAACATAATTAAGCCAAGGTTGTTAGTTCAAAAATGACAATTTTTCATTCTTAGCATTTCATTATACTGGAAATTATAAGGTTTTTTTTTTTCTTTTTTTTTTCTTTCTTCATAAATATGTGAGATGTGAGATATAATTGGAGGCTACCATTCTAAGAAATTACTTTCACTTTAGGTAAATATACACTCTTTACATATTCCTGTTATTACCCCCTGAAAAAAGTTTAAAAATCCACTTTCAAAGGCAATCTTTATAAAATACAGCGATAACTGGACTTACGATTTATAACAGACCTATTTAACTAAAATTACTGTTGTAACAGGTAGATTTGCAAGCCGTATTAATAGTTGTAAAATCAGACTTGGGATCCTATATTAATATAAAACTGATATAACTTCAGACATTTAAAGGATTTCACTCCTGATAAATATATATCTGAGAGGTTCAGGGTCCTAGATTACTGGATAGACTCAGAGGAGGGAAGTAAGGAAGAGAAAGATATTGCCAATATCTGCACTAAACATATTAATTAAACATTTTGTTTTTCTTAGCTTTATAAAGATCTTACATATATGAACAGCTATTAGGCATTATTAGAATGCACCTATGTGTGTGTAAAAGAACATATTTGAGATTTGTATAATGGTATGTCTCACCTTCACATAGTATTTCAGGTTGGCAGTAGATGCTGTCATCTTTCTCTTTTACAGCAGTTGCAGTAGATGGAAGTGTGACTAAATTAGAACCTACTTCTGCATCCTGAAAGAGACATATGCTGAAAAAGTAATGTGTCTCTAAGAATATGCTTCTAAATTAGATCTTTCATCAGGTTTGATATTAATATAGACAAGATTGATAAACAAATAATCCAGCTTCAAGAAGTTCCTTCTTACAGCATGTATCTTGTAACATTAGATTCTGACCTCTTCATTAGAAATCTTGTTATACTCAGAGGATTTTAATATATTATAGTGTAATCATTTTGAATCACACCGAGCTTTTAGAAAGGTTTAGATAGACATGGCTATGTTCCAGAAGCACAATAAATGGATTACATAGTTTGAGAATTTAATTAATGAAGATGGGTTTCAAGGAATTAGGTATCAAATTCCCACTAAAAGTCACCAAGGTTACTTTTTTTGCACCTGCTATAAATCAAGTGCAAAAATAGGCGTAATGCACTCTTGTTTTTAATACGCTACTGCTGAATTCTTAAGATTGCAGGGTAGTTCGGATAGCTGGTGTGATCCAACGCATCCTTTGACATTGCTGCATAACTGTTTTTGAAACCTGAACAAAGCAGCAAGATACTAGGATGAAGGAAGAAGAAATATTATCCATTCCAAATGTATCGGGCAGAAACTTGCCCAAGTTGCTGGGCAGTACAAAATCTTCCCTGCAAACAATGATGTAAAATGATGTTTTAAATCAAACTGAAAGATAAAATCTTTCCTATTCCTGGTAAATCTCACACTTAAATGAAATCTTCTAATTTTAATAAAACCATTGCAGCAGTTGAGAGCATGCGTGTAATATATATAGGCTTCCAGTAAAGTGGAACAAACAGATTGTGCAAAACCTCATGCATGCCCTTCCAGTCAACAGCCAAATTAATATATCTGCTTGTATTTGATAGCATCTTACAAATAATCTCACTGCTAAGGAAATTACATATGCTCAATAGCCCTGTTCTCCATAACGGATGGTATCAGAACCTAGATCCACGTAACTGTATGTCCAGCTGCTTATTGCCATTTCTCACACTACATACACAAAACAAAACTCCTGCACACTTTGTGTAGATGTTATTTTTAAAGAACCAGAATTTTTCACATAAGGGCTGGCAACGAATAATTCACCCATTATTCACACTGATGTATTTTAAATTACTGATCAAAGAACAGATTAAAAAGCCATTTTCTTTCTACCTTGTCATACTGCAGAGGAACAACAAATCGTTTGCTGGTTGGTACGGAGGTAAGCTTGTTGTTGTCTTCAAAGTTTTCACACAGGTTTTTTAAATAGAACATATCATATAAGCTATTGTCTGCATAGGCAATAATATCAAAAATAATGTGGCCATCCTCTTCATAAGCATTTATATGGTGAAAAAGCACCATAGCATCAGTATAAAACTTGGTGGATACTTCTTTTTTAGTCTTCCTGTCTATAAAGTGAAACCAAGTCTGAAAGATAGGAAACATTATTTAAAACGGTTAATGATCAGCAAATAGTTATTTAGGAAACTGTTTTCTAATGATAGCCATCAACATTCTAATGCATTGTCTGTTTCTACGGAAGCATATTAAGAACTCAGGATTTGCTGCTAGGAGACAAGAGGTTCCAACCTGAAGACCGAAAGATGCAGGAGTAAAATGAGTGTGAAAGTGCTTTAAACTCATTTTACTGTTGCAAATTACTATTTGGGCTAGGCTGAGGATTGAAGTTTTCCGGTAAAACCTGGAAAATCCTCTGCTCTATTTTTAAGTTAAATAAATCTGCCTTAGTCCAGAGTCTCTGTAGTGCTCTGTGCTGGTGCCCTCTACCCCAGCGTGCCCCCCTTAGTGATGGCCAGAGCATGTGGAAATAAGGTCCTCCGAAAACAGGTTTTTCCCTCAGCTGCCACAGTGAAAGACTCTCCTTTTGTTGGATGCAGGCTTTTCCACCAGTCTGGCTCTCCTATCTGATGCAATGGACCTAGAGCAGATCCCATCCACAACATACAGCATTTTGTTTGGACCAGGAGCAACTGTATGAGTCTGGAATGCTAGTGCGGTTTTGAATTTCTCTGCTAGCACACAATATTTCTAACAATGCCAAACTATCCTCTTTCTCAAGCACTTCAGCATCAGATATTTATTTGTAAGATTTCTGGAGATGGGAGATAGTATTCAAAAAATACAACTTCTAAAAAAAATGTGCAACACGAAAGTCAAGAGTTGAACAGAAATGAGGGATTACTGAAATTAATGAACCAGATAAAAAACAATAGTGTGGAAGAGGTCACTGGCCTGGCTGATTCCATGGCTCAGCATTAGGAAAAATACCTTATCTTCCTTATGATAGGCAAGGCAGGAAGCCCAGTTCACACCTCGGATGTAAGCAGTTGCCATTTTGACAATATCCAGTTTGAATGGCTGCTCTATGAAGACAATGTAATTTTCCGTGATTCCAAAGCTATGGTAGTAGCTTGGGTGGAGCAGAGAGCGAGAAGGGATGGAGCATACCACTTCCATATGTTTAAAAACAGATTTCTTCTTTTCTTTTTCTGAACATAAATGATAAAAAATAAAATTATATTTATAATAAATGCTAATCCAGTCTTGTGCTTGGATTTTTCCCTTGTATGAAGTAGGAAAGAATAGGTTCCTCTCAGTTTTATTTGCATTTTCTTGTTAAGAAAGTGGATTGTTTCCTCCTGCAGAATTAACATAGAAGTGTGCATCTGAGTGAAGCAATGCAGTAATACCACCATGCTGGATCCATTTAGACAGAACCCCTCGTCTTAGTGTTTGATTCCCCTGGTTACTGTCTTCAGAAGTTCCAGCATAGAGGAGAAAGATGTTCAATTAAATCGGCAGCTTTACAAGGGGGTTCAAATGCCCCCATGTTTTTGAACTTCTAAGGAGATGTTCCTGTTTGATCTATACTGACTTTGTTTGAGCCCCAGCTAGAAATTACAAACTTATCTTTCAGCTGTGGAAGGCTTCTTGATTGTTCAACCAAGAGGACAGACATCACATTAGCAGCTGATTTTAAACACCACCACAAAAAAAAAGATTGTTTTGAAAGAAAAAGAGCAAGTGATTTGCTCTGTGAACAAAGGACAGTAGTTCAGCAAGGCCTAGTGTAGGCCAGGTTAGAGAGGAATTAACTCTATATTTGGTATTATTTGGTATTATGCTTCCCTATAATCACAGTATGGGCATTTTAAGAGCATCTTCATTTATGAAGAAAATTAAAATTTACAACTTCAGGTTACATATACTGCCCTATAAATAAAATTGTTTCTGTTCATCCTCCCTCTACACATCACAATACAATGGAAATTCTTCTGAAAGAGTTAGTTAACTCTAGTAATATTCAAAGTAGAATTCTTCTAAAAGCAAGGTTCTTGATACTGAAATACCCTGTTTACACAGTATTCAAGATGAATCTTTGTAATGGCACATGCCCAGACAGACTAAGCAGTTAACATCAAGTTCACAATAAGTTAAAATTAAGAAAATGAATGCCATCGGTTTCTAGAAGAGCTGTATCACCACCCCTTAACCTCAGAAGAAAAGAAATTGCTAACAAGTTTCTAGAAAATACCGATAAAAGACCTATCTTTTACCTGGCACAGAGGGCGGAATCTTAAATAGAATGTATTTTGTCTTCCCTTTATCAACTATTGAAGTACCCATGTTGAGAACATTTCCAGCACTGTCATAGTGCGGGTGAGAAGTTGTCACATTTACAGCTATGTATTTGCTGTAGTCAACCTGGAAAATGATATAATAGGAGATCTTAGAGATGTGTAAAAGAATTAAAATTGATCTCAGCTAACACCACAAATCCACCAGCTTTTTAGCACTGGCAGCCTTTTATTGGTACCACGTTTTCAGAAAGCCTTGAAATTTAAACAATTAAGCCAAATGACTTATGTAGGTACTCAAATGATTTCCTAATTCAAGGCTAAAACAAGTTACAGAATCTGAATTACATTCACCTCTCCCTTGCAGCCACGTAACACAACGGGAGGATTGGCTAAAGAAGTTACTCTGTAAATGCCCATTTCATCCTGAAAGCAGTTTATTTAATGGGGCTATGAGTCTAGCAATCTTCTAGAGCAAAAAGATTTCTATTTAATTTAAAGCTTGAAAATTGTACACAAACTGTACTGCATGCTAGAAAAACCTCATTGTATATTTCAATATGTCAAGATTTCATTTTAATAATTAAATAATAGCTTGCATAAGGTACTTGAAAAGTACTCATATAACTGACCTACTGAATTATTAATTATGTAAATCACTTGATAACTACAGATGTATAATGGAAATCATTCAAAATAATATCATAAGCATGATATATGGTATATTCCTGCAACATTGCTAGATTATGTACAAGTGCAATTGCTCAACGCCCAGCTTTTCCCAAACTACCTGGGATTTAATTTTGAACTCAGGAGTTCTTAAAGGAGCTGGTATCTATCTTCACTATTTCACTTTACCATGATTTCAAAAGTAAGGGAATAGTAGATGAAGAAAATTATCTTTCCAGTTTTGTGTCCTGCACATGTTAAAGGATCCTTATGAGTCAGCCTGAAACTTTATTCATTAGCAAATGAGGAACTAGAATGACAGACAGTTGTTTATACCTTCTCTAATGTCTCCAGAGTCTGCGGATTAATTTTCCTGATGAAGTTAGTCTCACTGGTAGCATAAAAATCATCCCCAGTTTTCATAACGTTGATCAGGCAGTTGTCTGTGAACTCAGGAATGGTGTGAGACAAATACGAGAATGCCCTGTACAGAGGGAAATTTCCTATCAGTTCATTAGAGCAGCAGAAGCCGGACTGGCTTTGCCCCCGTGCGAAGCAGAGCTCACGGAGCAGTGCGGGCTGCGCACGGCAGCGGGGCCGCGGAGCTGGGCCTGTCTCCCCTCTGTGCCCTCTCCTGGCCGCTCCTACACTGCCTGGGTGGAAGGGGAGGAAAAGCAGAGGAGATGGACTTCCTTCAGCACCTCGGCCTGGGCGAGGGTTAAGGGCTTTTTCCACACACAAATGGGCATGCAGGTGCAGCCCTGCTGTCGGCTGTAACATAGGCGCTGGTTTATCAGGATGGGCTAATTAGACACTCTCCTGTGCATAGCTTGTGAGAATTTGGCCTAACAGTTTCTACCTAAAAGCTGGTAGGTTTTTCAGGGCATGCCTTCATAAAATAGATGGATTCATATACTCCCTGATGGAATATTTTTGTTCCCGGTGTTATCCTGTATCACAATTATGTCTTAAAAGAAGATCCAACTTCACATGTGGGCTTGACAGTTTTTCTTATTAGTGCAAGATTTTATCATATTCACTTGAAGCCAAGGCAAATTTGCTTATGTCCCTTTCAAACTTACAACGGCAGTATTACCCTATGTGCTAGAAGAGGGAAGAAAAGCATCTTCCCTCAGGGTAACAACTTACAACATATGCAATAACTATCCATGCATGTGTTTCTACCAAATATCAAATTCAAGGTCATTAGAGGTAGTTCAGACAGAAAGAAGAGATGGGTAAGCTACTTGCATTTGTGAGGGAACATCCACAGCCAGTTCTACAGGACAGGTGATAAGATGATGGCTTACACCTTGCCTCTCGTATACAGCCTATCATCCTTTCTAAGGCTATGAAAGCAGCTATTGCAGTGATCCCAAGTGGTTCTGATTTGAACATAAGATTAGCTCAGGCCTATGGGTGCAGTCCTTCAAAGCACTGCACGTGACTTAAGAAACAATGGAAATTTTGCATCACTTTCTTTTTTTTTATAAAAGTCATCTTTAACCCAGTTGTTTTTCTGATTTTTTTTGAAGTGATGGATGCTTTTCGTCTTTTTGTTGAATAAACTTTGCATTAATTCCTTCTCCATCTCTTCATCTTTTCCTTTCTTGCTGCTTCTCCCCTTAGAGTATCATTTTTATAAACTTCTGCAAAATGCTTGAAAAAGAAATTTTTTTTTTTTCAAAATTACAACAAAATCTACTTGCAATAGTGAATAAACCAGGCAATATTGCTGATAAAATGAATTTAAAATATTTGCTTTAGAATAACCCACAGAGAGAACAGTGCTGGGTATTTCTCCTGGCCTTTTCAATATTTAGCAATTGTAAATTTTCAAAACAAATTTTGTATTTGTAAATATGTGTCAAGGGTAAACAGAAAGACATCTGTGCTGGAGAGAGAAGTAGATAGAAGAACCTTGTTGGAAAAAGCATTGCTTACTTGGCAAATATGTTTTTGCATGGATCCGGATAAGCCATAGTTCCAAACTCAGACACCACGATTCGGTTTGCTTCTACATTGTAGTTGTATGTGTCACTTCGGAGATATTTACTTCTGTAGTAAACTTCACCTGACAAAGGCCGAACAGGTTTCAGTCACATTTCATACTGAGTTCTTTAGAAGATTAGCATACATAAAGTCAGAGAAAGAGTTTCTCAAGCAGGTGTCCTTTAGCTAAGAAAAGTTTGCAGTGAAACCGACAATGCCCCTAAATGCCTGTTTTGGAATGCTTTTTCAGGTCTCTAGGGAACCCAGGACTGTTCTCACAGCTGCTGGGATTGGTAACAATTTGTCTAGCTTCCTTGATTCCCAACACATTTGGACAATACTGGGGGACAAGAGAGAGTAAAGAAGGGATTTGGATAAACTCTTCCAGTAAACCAAACCAATCTGTGTAAAAATTATTAATTACGCATCAATGTGTGGGTGGTGATAAATCTCCTGTATTGGCAAAATTTAATTATGAGAGAGTAACAAATTGTTTGAAGGAATCAATGTCTATCCTAACCAATTTAATGGACCACTATCCTTGAACTAACTGAGCTCTGTTTGCTTTAGGTAAGTAAAATATACACTGGCAATTTAAAAAACACTGGTCATTTCTTTATAGGTTATTTTGTTAAGGATGTAGAGCTGGACAGGCAAGGAGATCCTGCAGTTTCATTAAATGCCTCCAATCACAGAAACGGAAACTAAAAGGTAAACACTAGGAATGGAGGATGACAGGAGTAAACCCCAGTTCTTTTACAGATACGTACATTTTGCAGCAAGAATCTCGATGTAAAACATCCTGCCTCACACTGTAAAACAGCTGAACTGATAAAAAATGCTTTAACTGAAAACAAACAATTAAATTGTTTTGGATAGAGGAGCTGCCTGTTTTCCCTCCATAAGGATGACAAGTAGGAGGACTGCTTGTAGGAGCGTCAAGTATATGTAAGCGAGGTTTGATATATGAACTGACACAGTGGCCCAGTTTCTCTCCTGGCAGCTGTTACAGCTGCAACCAAATCCCCAAAGGGGAATGTTAGCCTTCCCTGAAACTAGGTTGTTCATCCACTACAGAAAAACCTCCGGATATTACGGTACTTTCAGTTGATCCAGTTTGAAACAATAGAGGTTTTCTTGCTCTGGGTGGCAGACAAAGGCTGCCCTGCAGTGACCTGCTCAGAGCTGGTTGCAAGCTATCCTGCAGTGCAGACAACATGGAACTTCGGTGCTCCAGAAAACAAGACAACATAATCTATCTCTAACAGCCCTGCAGAGCTACTCCTGCGGCTGCTGTGGAGAGTGAGGAGTGAGCGTGTGTTTGGAGAGGCTTTCCCCAGAGCACTTACCACCTCACCACATCTGCCACTCTGCAAACCAAACCTGCAACATTCTAACGCTAATCAAACTCAAAACAGAATTAGCAACATAAGGCACCAAGATTTGGGTTGTTGAGCTTTTTTTAATCTGCAACAACTTACCGTTTTTAAATGTAAAGCTATGCAGCAGAGCCAAGCCATCAAACCAGTGGTTATACTTAGTGTCCCCTATTGTGTGCATCCCTGGGCCATTTCGGAGAAGTACCCCTTGCAACCAAGTGGGAAACTCACCTAGAAACGACAAGGAGATAGCAGTATGCATTCACTGAGGTGAGGGGCATGTTACAGGACAATTTTCCTTAGGGCATAGGCTTCGTAGAGGCAGACAGACTATATGGGTGTAAGTCAAGATTTGTAATAGCGTATTATTATGTTGGAGTTTTGGTTAACAAAAACATGACCTGCTGGAACATGTGGCACTAGTAATATTCTGCATGACTATTGCTATATGAGATTACTATAAGAAGATGAGATTGCTGGAATGTAATTTGCTAAATATCAGGAATTAAATAAAGTTGAACCTTTCTTTCCTGCACTCAGATTTTGAAGTGATACATTTAAACCCTTTTACTCATGCCAGGAAAAGCCAGAGCTTATGAGAAATAAACATATTTTATAGGTTATATGACTTGCATTGGCCTTCAGTACATCAATTTAAACTTCAGGCTAAATGAATTCCAGTAAAAATGCCCTTAATTAAATTACACAACATAATGTAGTGTCATTTTGGGAGTGTTTCTGTGACACTAGTCAGAATGTTGGTGTTTTGAACACAAATAAAGAGTAGGAATATCATACTGAAAATATATAAATACTGTTGAGGTTTGAATACGAAATGTTCCTCATCAAATCCCTGCAAGAAATACATTACCTATCATTTGACACACAGAATAACAACAATTAAAGAATGTCATTATGGTTAAAGAGCTGAACAAAAGCATACCAGATATTAAATTAAAAGCTTCACTTGCTTCTTTGTGTATGCCTCCTGAGGGAATAGTTAAGATCACATACTACTTTTCCACACAGTTCCTGCACTGAACATTGTCTCTGCATAAAAAGCTATTCAAAACTGTTAATTCTCCTTATCATTTAGTTTGTGACCTCATGTCGAATATGTTGCCACACTTTCTTATTAATACTCCCTTTACATCAGATAGAAATGTCCTCCCATGGAAATATTCAATTTCGTCAAAGCTGATGCAGTTGCACAGAAGTAACAGTTGTTTTGCTGTAAGACTTTCTGAGATCCTAAAGGGACTTTGGCCACTTTCTAAGAGAATATTTCCTGAATTTTGACCTTTTTAGGTAAGGGAGACAAGGATGTTTGCCATTTCTTCAAACAAATGACATTAAGGACACAAGGAAAAATCATCAAATGCAAAGGAAGGATATGGAATAAATGTCAGCTTTACCTAAAGTATATTCTCAGTCAGGCTAACCGACTAATATTGTATGCCACAATACTCACACAACTTCATTAGGGTTACAGTTCTGGAATACATGAGGAAGACAAAAAATTGTTGACACAATGGATGGACTTTCATTATTATTATTACTATTATTACATTCTAGAAGCAGCTTGAAAACCAAACCTTACTTGCCTTTCTAATACAAGAAGTTCCAATGTAATAATTATAGTACTTTTTTTGTGTAAGATGAACAAGGTTTAACCGTTAATACAGATAATTGCACAAAACTTGAGTAACTAAAAATAGTTGGTGACAAGACAGTGAGCAAATCACAAGCTAGCAAAGGAAAAGAATCCTTCAGAGAGAATAGGATTATGATCTTAAGAGAGTATATATTCAAAATAGATACATAATTTTTGTTTGGCTGACTACTGAACATTAATTGCTGAACAAGTTTAGTATGCTTGTATGGCTAAAATACAAGCGTTTCTCTTCTTGTCCCTTCCCTTTCTACAGTTTCCTGTTATTTAGCAATAGAAGATTGTAGGCTCTGCTGTTTCTCCAGGACTATGGGCAACTGCACTGTAGTGAGTGTGGTCTTTTGCACTCCTGCCCTCCTACCAATGCCATTTATGACTGTAAATGTGTGCAATGAGCATGGGCTGCTGGTCATGCCCCAACATACCTTTTGCTAGCACTAAGTTAGGGCTGACTGCATGTGGTCTTGCTGCAACCAGTCCTTTCCCTGCGGTGAAAATGTAATACTTCTGCTGCATATGAGGTCTTGTGGGGTTTTGACCCAGTAAAACTATCTTCTGCTTTGGAGCCCATCATTCAAGAAAAGCAGATAGATATTTCTGCAATTCAGTGAACATCTTGCAGCTCCTAGGGCTAAAAATTTTGTTTAGAGATTATTTCTCTATATCAGAATAATGATGATCAAAAAAGTTCCAGGACAGGCCAAAAAAATAATTTGGCTGGAAGAGATAAACAGGGAAAAAATGAGATCTTCTTTTTAAGGCACTGTGGCCTTGATGCAGCTTCTGAAACTTCTGGTATAATTCAGTGTCATTTCTGGCATAATTCCAGTATGAAAAGCATGGGGCAAAAGGGTCATCTAGTGAGGTTTTCAGATGAAAATTCTTCTTAGTGGCAATTAAGAATTTCTGTAAATTACACTGGGTGCCAATCAGCATCCTAAAGTGCTTAAATAGCTTTAAAAATTTGGACCTTGTATCTTTTTTGCTTCAGACTTTTATCTGAAGTGGAAATAATGATACTTTTCTGTATCATGTGAGGACACAAAAGTGACACAGTAAAATCTCCAAATATTTGAAGTTTATAAACTATCATAGCAACGGAGGCTCATACATTCACATGGCTGTACAGCATTTAGGAGAGCGTGGGTTAAATTACATCTGACATTAGAAGTATGGGGTCATATTTACAGTGCACCTATTGAGTAACAAGGACCCAAAATACAGGCAGAAGTCGAAGCTAGCAAAATATTTAAAGAGGTCAAGGTTCTCTTTAGTTTTCATAATTGGTAAATACTGAATCAACATTATCAATGAAGGAACATTTTATATATAATTCTATTTACTGAAATATGCAGTCTGTTCAAATAAACCATTCCATAATATAGATCAGGTCTGATAAATGGTTTGTTTGCAAGCGACTTCCAATGTTTCAATAATAAGTTTTTATCTTGAGAAAAAAAAAAATTGAAAGGCATAAAACCACTGCAAATTACAACAAAGCACTTTGTCTGACTTGAAACAACATCTTTGCCAATTCAGCCACCAAACTGAACAACAACAAAGTCATGCAAGTTTTAATTGTCGTCTTTTTAAAAGTGTCGTACTTGGGAAGTGACTTTAAAATTGGTATTAGATGCCCACCATTTCTTGGACTACGTATTACAAAAAATGCAGCATATATTTACTAAATAGGGGTTCTCAGTAACAAACCTCTCCTGTAGTTGTAGCAAAAAACTTCTGTAAAGTAAAAAAAAGCAGTAAAAGTAATAGGTAGATTAAACATTCATCCCTAGGGAGCCACTTTAAACTCTCTCTCTCTGAAGGATACTCCACAGTTTTTACTAGATTAATTTCTGAACCCTCTTTTTAACGGTACACGGTGGCATGCATTACTGCTGCTTTTCTATTTGGAAATGCCATTGTTGAAGAGTGCCAATTTTAGTGACCCTCTCCAGGAAGCAAGGAGGAGTGTGCGCAGGCAGAGGAGTGTAGGAAAGGGTTACAGAGAGAAACCGAAAGCCCGAGCAGAGCCATGGGGGAGGGGGTGTCACCAGATTAAATCCCGAGATTTCAGTGAATCCTGTTCAAACAGATTTTTTGGAAAAGTACACAGAAATGCTCATAAAGTGAGAAAATTCCCAGAGCCAGGGCACAAATTTTATCTGAGATCAGTCCTTTAAACAAAATTCACTTACGTTTCTCACTTTCTCAGTTTTGCTTTTCAGCGTTGCCGTGGGTGAAGAAGTGTTTCAGTGTTTACACATTTGAAAATACCGAAGTAACTGCACGTATTAGATTTTCTTTCACTTACCTTGCATCTCAGCTTTTATGGGCTCTGGATGTTCTTCTTTATTTCTACCAAATATCGTATCCATCTCTCACGTAACGAACAGTTTCTGTGGCCTCTACCCAGCTGGTCTTGCAGCCGTAGCGGTCCCCTTCTGTCTGGGCTGAGAACAGCTCTTTCCTGTTACATATAAAGATAAGGTCAAAGTGCAATGCAAACTAGTGGCTGGTGGCTTATAGATGGACAATTTATAACAGCTGATTTTTAATCTCTAGCACATACACTATAATTCTTGCATATACTCATTAAAATTAACTCTTTCACTGATTCAAAGGAGAAGTAAGAAAAACGTAACTCGCCTGTTTGCTCTGTACGAACCTATCTGAAGCAGCCAGGCACACCCAGCAGTCAGGCAGAATGACTCTGAAACATCACCTTCAGCATTTCAGATACAATTTTAGACACTGTGTAGGGGTGCCTGACCCATTTGGCAGGCAGGGAGAGAAAAAGAAAAGAAATCTCTACCCACTGTTCTGAATTTGGCTCTTCCAGAGTGACAAAAATTTCAGAGCAGGGTGTCATCCTTTTCTTTCCATTCTGTGAAATTTAAACTGGGCTATTCTATTAATTAACGAAATATCATCACTGAACAGTCATGTGCTGTATTCCTTTATATACAAGCTGTTCCAGAGTGAACTGAGTGGCACATCTTTGAATTAAACATCTTTTCACAAATAATCAATACAACATATTCTCCCATATGTGACCTGAATCCACTCTGTGAAAGTATGGCAGGAATCATTAAAAATAAGGGGGATTTTTAACTTCACACTTTGTTTCTACATAAGGTACTTAACTGAGTTCAATGTTGTTAATTTTAAAATCCGCTGGGAAAAGAATTATTTCAATATAAAGCACGTGACTGCAGAGCAAATCATAGGCTCCATTGAACACGAAGGATAAAAGATTCTTTGCACAATTATATATCATGCAATTTCGTATGAGGTTACCCTAAAATCCAATTTTTTCAGCTAAATCACCATTGTTCCCAAAATGTTTTAACATCATTTCTTAAGGCTGACTGATCTTTTATAATATATATATTTATTTAATTTAAAACACAATTTGTGCTATGGACTGCTCTGACACACTTGTTATACATTGCTCCTCTCTTCCTAACCTATTGTCTGTTCGATGGCTTACCTTCACGTTGGGAGACCATCAAGACAGCATGCCTTTGTCTCTGTTTGGAAAGCACTGACAGAAGTGGGCGATAATAAAAAAAGAAGCCAGATTTAAAAAGAAAATATATGGGCTTTGTTGGAATTAGTAGTATTAATAAACAGCAGGATTGAACCAGAAGGCTGTAGGAGATGAAGGGTATCAAAGTCCAGATACATACACATATGCAGATACATATACATAAACATACACATACACTATATATGCATGTATATATATGTATGCATATATGTGAGAGAGAGAGAGAGAGCGTGTCTTGAGATGTAGACTTACTTGTATATACAAAGCCAAGTAAGGGATTTTTCAGCAATGTTAGAGACTGAAAAGGGTCTGGCAGAAAACCAAAGCCATCTAACTCTACTTCCACTAAGCCATGGGGACATTTTCTCTGTCCATGATGTTCTGCTTTGCGTTAATACGTTCTCTTCAGCGTATCGTCATCCATTTACATGGCCACAGCTCTTAATGCTGCAGTTTTAATTATGTGACCTGTGAGTAGTCTAATCTGTAGCAGTACTAAGAAGATTTCCATAGAGCAAGCAAGTAATAAAAAGATTAATTCAAACCACTTTTGCCCTGCTCCACCATGACTGTTCATGTAGTTTAAGGTTCAGCCAAGATAAGGTAATTGGAAACCTTGTTAAGGGTTGTTTGAATGGAAGAACAAGGAGCTGCGGATATCCAACAACTTTTGAAATCCACCTAAACGTGTTTTGGTGGCTAATTTCAGGTGTCTGTGCCTGAAAGTTTTGTCCCATATTTTGTACAACTTAAATAAGGAGGCCTTGAAAAGTTCGTTTTTCCTGTTTGTCAGTGAAAAATACTTCATTTACCAGTAAAACACTTTTTTTTGTTGTTGTTTTCATCTTGCTAATGACAGATAAGCAGTTTAGTAAGGTATGAATTTTCTTGCTAACTGTGTAATTTTCCCCTTTTTACATTGAAATGGAGAAATATCAAAGTATTGATTTACAATTATAATGTGTCATTATCAGTGGAGGTAGAGGTGGATTAAGTGACTTTTCTAATTTTATCATTTCACAATGTTTCTTCTCCCTTTGTAAAAACATGTGTTTGATGGGAGAGAATGGGGAAGGTTATAGAACTCCATGTTCTAGAGAACATAGAGGAAATACAACACTCTCTGGAGAGACTACCAGCGGCTCTTTGATCTTGGGTTTACCAGACACATTGTAACTCATATATATAATGTTTACCAAAACATTATAAACTCAGGGAGACTGTGCTGACTTACTCTTTCCAGTAAGGAATATTGAAAACAATCCTTAATGCAAATGTTCCACTCCCAAGCCTGATGCTTGACCTTATTTACAAACACTATCCAGTTGCAGAATCCTTCAAATATAAGTCTTCCCCCAGCCAAATCTAGCATTTCTCCCCCCAGCTTCCTCTCTCTATTCACCCCTCATGACAACATTTTTGAAGTTACCACCTCCCCACCACAGGCAGGTTTTCTTCACTTTTCTGCTTTAAGCAATTGTGGTGAAGGCTACAAGCTGTTTCCTCTTGGGTTCTTTCTAGCTTTCACTTCCCTCCAGTCTCCGAGTGCCTTGAGCTTCTCTCCCAAGCTTAACAAGGGTCATGAAGACATCTTTGGAGCAAAGCATTACCCTGCCCAGCAGTGGTCTGGTTGTACCCTGTGGCCATGCAAGGCTGGGGATGACATTTAGGGTGTGATCTCTGTGGCCACTGGAAACAAAATTTCCCAAGGCAGAGGATCTGGTTAACTAAATTTCTAGTGGAACAGTAATGTCGTTCCATGTGTCTACCTTTGTACTTTTGGTTCACTTACACAAGAAGCAAATCATAGCCTTATAAATCTGAGAGAGACCAAGTTATTCCTTATCTCTGTATTGAAAGATAAGTACTTAATGTATTTTAATCTCAACCTTTCTCTCATAAAATTCTACTTCTAATTAAAGCCCATTAACAAAGGTCAAATTACCTGAATATGACTTTAAGCTGCGCTAAGAATTTTCAACTATCAACTGTTATCTATTATTACCAAATAAAGACTCCAATAACAAAACTGATATGAACTTAAGAGTCGTTCTTGCTGAATTCACAGTAATTGCAATCTCACTGTGCCAGAAGAAAACATCTTATCTTTGTTAAATATTGCCTTATTGGCATGATCTCATTTCCAAAAAATACCACCAGCACTGGCTAGGAATACTTCTCTTGCACTATCCAAGTATAATTGCAAACACAAACTACTAATATCGTTTGTTCAAATTTAAGTAACAATAGTTTCCATGTATTATTCTGACCAGATTTTGTTTGGATCAAACCAGTTTTGATCAAATACTGTTTTGATCAGTATTGTTTGGCTCAAAATAACTATTTTTGTGAGATTTTAATTTTCTTGATGAGATTTTAATTTTTTGTGAGATTTTTGTGAGATTTCACTATTTTTTGTGATAAACAAAAATTATTTTCTTTTATACAGTCATATTTTTAATACATCTCACCAGAAAACCTGATTTGTTCATTTAAATAAAAATACAATGTAACTCAGTATTAAAACTCTTCAAGTGCTGAGGCACAGAACTGCTAGCCTACCCATACTAGTATCCAACCAGACTGAGCCTGCCCAGTGATCATAGATACTGCCCAAGCATTTAACTGCCCAAACATTTAAACACTAGACATTCAAACAAGTAAACAGCCACAGTACTCACATAAACTTCCCCACCGTAAGACTTTTATAACCTTATCTGCATCTTTCAACATCCCAAGACTATTTACATGTTTTAATATTTAATATGCTATACAGTTCAGTAATGTGTTTTCCAGTGGGCAGAATGACAACATGAAGGGTGGCATTCACTTCCTTGACTGAAGGTGTAGAAACGGTGTTACAGACATTTACAGTGACAGAAGTTAATGCTGCTACACATTGTCCTACCTTTTAGCCTACTGTACACCTTTGGGAAAACATAAAAGAAAAACTAAAAAGAACTGTTTTCTGGTTTTAGTCAGGTGGCATCTGAGTGTAGAGTGGTTAACACAAAAGCAGTGCTCCTGAACAGAGAGACTGCTGGACCTCCAGTCTTCTCATTATGGGCATTGTGAAGCCAATCTCTTGTAAAAAGTGTTGGATATCTACTGATGAGAGACATTATTAATGAAAACAACTTGTAACACAGCTTTTTTCTTTCTGTTTTCATGTCCTGTAAGTTCAGAAATAGCTCATAACAAGCAGAAGAAAAAATGTGTGACAAAATTAAGTAAAACAAACACGAGGTGGAAGCTGGACTGCCTTAGAAATCTGGCCAGTCTTATGCTTATGGAAATCTGCAGTGACTGCAGAGACACCAGTGGAGTTGTGATGGCTGTAGATTCAGATACAAGCATTTTTTTTTGCCTCTGCATGTGTGCTAGGAAAAGTTCAGTCCATTTGTATCTACCAGTTAATGCTTTACCCAAAGGGAGCACCTTTAATCCTTAGAATAGTTCTCTTATTAAGATACTAAGGTAATGGCACACCTAAATTGTGCCACTTAGTCAGTCATGATCACATGAACACATAAGGTGTGAGCAGATGCTTCAGATAGTTCTGCTGCTTTCTACGTGAATTCAAGGCTAACCTTAGCCATCAATAACCCTAGCTCAATTGATATGTTCTTACTGGACATACTTATCCTCTTCTTCCCAATAGTTCAAGTTCTGCTGTGGAAGGCAATAAAACATAGGAACTAGCTGGGAAAGAGGGAGGTATTGAGGCATCAACTGTATGGCAGGTGAGGAAAGTCAAGCTACAAGCCCAAAGGCAATAGTAGATGCTTCCGAAGGGACAGTTCCTAGGAGAAGATCCCCAGGGACTTATCCAGGCAACATTCGTGCCAGAAGGTAACCATACACATCCTATAAACAGAAATTATGGCCAACCCAGCAACTCCTGAATGTAGTCCTACTTATCTTTATCCTGACCCCATCATGCCAGGCATGAATATCTAATTTAATTTTTGCACCCTGTAAAGATAAGAATTGATTTCCTTGTTTTTCTAAGCAAGATAACATCAAAATTGCAACTTGGCAGCACTCACTGGTAAGTTCACTGTGTTGCCACATGGAAAATTAGATAGTAGAGCAATAAAAAAACAAACCCTTTTCAGTCAGCAAATAACTGGGTCTCACTATCAGGACAAGCAGCCCAGGAGAGCTGCAAGGAAGGAAGCGTGATTGTGACCCACCTTCTTAAACGAATTGGCAGATGGGCTTTTTTAAAGCCAGCTGGAGAGATGGAAGATGTAGGTGTACCTAGGGGCTTTTCTCCGTCCCTTTCCGGTCAGTCTGCTCAGTACTCAGTACTTCCTACCTATTTGGGTAATAATGAAACAGATCTTTTCAAGAGGCAGTTCTGCACACTGTGGAAGTGTACGTGACACACTAAAATGGACCACTCACGATCTTGTCTCAAGTTAATGATACCTGAAAATAATCTTTTTTCTACCTCAAAGCCAAAGTAATATAAATCAATTTTCCATTTACATGATTATTCAAGTCATAGAACAGAGATAGATACATTTCTATTCCTGATAAAATCTATACATTACCTTCAGTAATATTCAGGAATGTAAAGATGGTAATATCCTCCTATAGAGAGCAAATTTACTTGCTCTTCCTCAAGGCAAATGAACAACAGCCAAAATGAACAGAGGTGTGATTTATTCCTTCCCATTGGCAGCTCTTCACTTCCTTAACTCTTCAAATCTAGTACTTTCTGGCCTCTAGTAAGGATTGTCAAGCTATTCTGCTGTGCTGCAATGCCCTTTTGAATCACAGCATGTTCTTAGGCTGTCATGAGACAGCTGTAATCCGCACTAGGGTACAAATCAGGACCACGCTGAAGTTAGTGGTGGCTCCTTGTCTGCGCACCCAGCTCTCCAATAGCCCAGTGAAACTCTGGAACTGATTTTTCTCAGGGCTGGGACACCAAAGTTCAGAAATAGGAAAGTCTTATGAATGAGCTGTGTTCTCCTAATAGCAGCAGTTGACCATGGAGAAATTTGCAGTTGGTTTCAGGGTGCCCTGACCTATAGAGCTCTTAATTACATTGAACAAGAATTCAGGCTTGTATTTTTCAAAAATTGCAATCCAGTGCTTGGTGCCTAATTTGGGGCATGAAAGGCTGATTTGCAAAGGTGTCAAGGTAAGCCTACCACACCTACATATGTTAGATAAGCATTGTGTGTGCTCATCTCCTGTTCTATAAGGATCTAGGCATATAAAGCTGAACTTTCCAAATGGCACATAATTTACACATATAAGCTTAGCTTAAAAAAAAAAATCAATTAGTGATTATGAGTACTTTGAGATTTGGCTACCAAAACTGAGTGCATTTTAAGGGGTTCAATTTTCAGGAGCGGTGAACACCACCTAGAAGGTTCCCTTACAGAATCTCAGTGTAGGCCACCATTGTTTTTTTAACACCTATTAACTTTTTCAGCATTGTAAACAAAATATACTTCAGATTTCTTTCACCTCAACAGCTTCTACTTCCAACAACAACTAAAAAAAAAAAAAAAAACCAAAACCTTGACGGATCCATTTGAAAACCAGGAATAAATCATTCATCATTGTTTTTTGTGATGTTTTATATAGCACAATGCTTTTCTGAAGAAGCTTTCTGCTGATGGCCACCATCTGGTGTAACTCATAAGGGCAAGTTAGGACTCTGTAAGAGATCTGCAGGACACCCTAAAACATTTCTGAGAAAAATGGAAAACCTTTATTCCAACAGATGCAAGAGAGTTCACAAACAAAGGAGTTGTTATTCATAGCTTTATCGCAGCTTGGAGTGAGGGTGTGAAAATATTGAGAAAGCTTTGTCACTAATTTCTAATCAAAGCTTGCAAAACACAATTGCTTTGCAAGCCTTATTTTAGCTGGTGAATATGTTTCAGTTTAAGTCACTGGTACATAACATGTGCTGTAAGGGTGGTTGCTACATCAGCCTTTCAGGCAGCCAGCTATAACTGAACAAGGATTAGCAAGTCTTGGCTATATGCAAAGGGCTCCTAGTTCCTTAAAACAATGCTTATGTACAGACTTTTCTTTTGTGAGTCTGCCCCAGTTCTTCAGAACTGTGCAAAAGGCAAACAAAAAACAGCAAGTGAATGGTTTTGGTGTATCCAAAATCTATATAGCTGACATTATGCTTGACACTTCCCTGAAGTTACTGGAGTGGCTTTACAATACCTGTTAGGGGTCAGTTACACTCCCATGGGCAGCCAGAAGAGGAGAACTTACTGTAATTGCCAGCCACTCCCTTGAGACAATGAGAGCGCTTTAATTAAGCACTTCCATGACTACCTTTTGAAACATGCAAGATGAGATTATACAGCAAGGTCCACCATTTTGTCTCTTGCACACTAGCACATGTGACTATTTAAGTAACTTCTTAAACGATTTAAATTATTTAAATTCAGCAAGCTATACAAAGACAAATAGCAAAAACCCCACAAAAACCAAAAAACAACGACAAAAAAACCCCAAACCACCATTATACTGTGAAGCTTCTATGTGGAGTTCTGGCACAAGAAAACTATTTAAAAAAAAGTCTTTCTGTTGAGGAAGAATGCAAAAGGCATGTTTCCTACAAAACGGTAAATTCAGGGAGCACTGTTTATTTGAAATCAAGCCATTTTTCACTTATGAATGAAAAGGGCTTTCAGGAATTTTCTCTCTTCCTGAGGACCCTAGTTGCTAATTTTGATGCTTTTAAAGCAGTATTTTCTTTTTTGTAAATGCTTTTCTCTTCCTTGTGGTAAACAGAATAAACTGACAGACTGCTATACTGGCACTAAAATATATGAAGTCAACAAACTGCAAAAGAAGGAAACTGTCTTTCTTCCGTTCCCCATCTGCTGCAGGCAGCTGAAGAGTTACTTATAGCAACCGTAGATTAGGAAAAAAATTCACACTGCTGTAGAAGTTGCCAACAGTAGACTCACTTGGAGAGCTTGGCCTTATTTGTAGACATTTCCAAACATTATTTGTTCTTTTTTAGGGCCTGTTTCAAAATCCGTCAAAGCCAGAGACAAGACTTCCATTAATTTCAATGGCTTTGGAGCAGATTCACAGAGGATAGCTTGTGGCACCTCCAGCTCTGGCATTTTTAGCAGTAAATTCATGTAGTCAAATTTCCAGTTGCAGAGAGAGAACAGAATCCATTCATCACAAATGTGAGTCAATGGCACCTACTGGAAATGCATAGCCTGTATCACTGAGCCAGACACATTTAAGTACAGTCTCCTCCGTCACACCTATGTTTTCAGAAACAGGCTGTGTTTCTCATATCTAAAAGGACAAAATGGGAGGGCTGGCTGCCAGCTTCTGTAAAGCCTGGCAAGTCAGCACGGTCCAAGAAGAAGCAAAGACTCTGAAGGAAATGTCATGAAAATATACAGTGGCCAGCTAACTGAACAGCAGCTGCCCTCAGCTCTGACTTTTGCAATAGCTTGAATATAAAACAGTTGGGTTGGGGGTTCCCAAACTGAAGCCTATGAAGTTTTGTCCCCAAAAGGGACTCCTAATTTGCAGACATCCTCAACAGAACTCGCTGATAATCATAGTTATATGGTCTCTTCCAGGAAGGGGATGGGTGTCTGGGCACTGACCGGGCCAGATCCATCAGCTAATTAGAGTATGGATTGGCCTCTTCCACAGCTGGGAAACCCAGTCCGAATATTCACATCTCAGCTGCTCCATAAGCCCTCCCTATTAATCAGTCAGAGATTAATGTGGGATCCGCTCCAAGGGTTCCATAGCTGAGGTAAGTCTTGATTTTCAAGTGCAGTGGAAAAGGAGACAACCAGCATAGTGTCTATCCCTCCATCACAGTGCATTTTCTTTCCCTTTCCTCTCCTCCCCCACAATTGTCCTACCCATTAAACACTTTCCTATGAACTTTATCTTGAAAACCCTGATCATAGTCCTGCTTTATCCAGCTGAGCAAGTTGACTATGAACCGGAGGTCGAGAAAGGTCTTGGGATTGAAGATCACTCTTAAATGCTTACTGGATGCAGTACACATACTTTACTTTGCAAGAAAGCTTTAGAGTTAGAGCTGGACTGGCATGCTGTGCGCTGTGTGCATTACCTTCAGCTGAGTAGTGCAATGCAGGTGGCATTTCTGCAATGCGGGAATTCAACCCAACATCACCGGTTCCTGCATCTCTGTGATGCAGTAGCTGGCTCACTGATTCACGTCTAAATATAAGTGCATGTTCTTTCAGTGTCAGGTTATGGTGGTATAAATTAATAATACTTGCATCAAATTCAATGGAGTTAATGCCAAGGACAAGAGGATGGCAATAGCTAAAGATCCTTATTTGTACTGTATTTCTGCTAATCCAGTGGCCTTGTAAGCCTGATGGGTATCTTTTGTAAGGAAGTTCAGAAGCACTTAGGGATTTCAGCTCCTAAATGTTGCTGGGCTGGCTTCCCAAAGTCCATCAGCAGCCTTTGGAATGTGCACACAGGGCTCCCAAGTAGTTCTGATGATTAAGGCAATACTTTCATTTTTTCTAAATCACTGTTTTAACTTCTGGCCTTCTCTTCTACCTCCTAGCAGGTATAAATACTGTAGCTCTATATAGTTAAGCAGCTTAGCTTTTAAGGGATGATGGGAGCATTTCACTTGGGGTGTGGAACTCTAAACAGACACAACACTTCAAAATGAAGCTTACTTGGGACAGCTGAGATTAACCTGCGTATGTGTAAACAGGTGGGCAGGATGAATATGATACAATAATTATAGACATTGCATTAGCATCCAAAAGAAACACCTCAAATAATAATTATTAAAAATAAAGCAATCCAAAACAATTAAATGTATCTAGAGGAGCACTGTGTGTTTTCCCATCTCACAAATCCTTGTGTTTCACATTTTCCTCATTCTCCTCTCACTCTTACTATTGTATCTCTTTGTTGTTGTAAAGACCTCCAGCTTTAATGTTCGCACAATGATGCCTTTGATGTGGGAGCTTTATCTCACTTTCCCATGTGTCCAACAGCAGCATATATCAACTTTATCTTCTCTGCTCATGAGAAAAGCAATACTCTAATGTCTTCTCTTCAAACTGACTTCACAGGGAATGAGACATTTATATAATAGGCCTCACAATGGCCATTGCAGTGACTTAGCATCAACACTTGCTGTGCGTATCCTCAGACGCAATCACCATTATATATTAGAAGCAATCTGTTCCATGTTCTATTGCTGCTGTTGTTGCAAGCAGCAAAGAGAAAGGAGAAATGCGGATGATATGACAAGGATGGCATCTCAAGCTTTTGAAGAAGGCAGCAAAAAGAGTGGTGATGTGATAAGCAAGACGAGTGCCACACAGGGCACTGAGCTGAGAATGTGGCTTGGGATCGCAGTTCTTATTTCTCTTGCTGTATGTTTGGCTGTGGAGGAAGCAACTGTTGATGAAGGAATCCCTTGCTCAAAGTACCAGCTAGCTTTCAACGATTCATGCTATGAGTTTGTTAGACTCCAGCGTACCTTCACAAGTGCCCAGAGCTGGTGTGAGAGAGGAGGAGGGCACCTTGTCTTTATTGAAAATGAGGAAACTCAAGAGTTCTTGCAAAAACATATTGCTGAGGATCAGGAATGGTGGATAGGACTGATCTCAAACTCCTTGCTGAATGAAACTACTGACGGTAGGTGGTTTTGAAATCATGTCTTCTTTAAAACTGTATCAGCCCAAGATGCTTACTTAGCACGGTAACAAATGCAATTAGTCCCTCTGTAGACATCTGCTGAAAAGCCCCTGTCTTTTGTTGCTGTAACTTCAGATTTATATTAAGATGTTTTAATTGCCTGCTTCACTTCCCAGTTGCATGTTGTCATCCTTTCCAATGGATCTTGTGGTTGTGTGAACACATGGTGAATTAGATCAGCTTGCTGACCCAGTGAAAAAAATGTGCTGGGTTAGGTCTCAAGTGGAAGAGCAAGCTGAGCCAATTCCTCGCAGTAGGAAGTGCTGCAAGATCTGATGCAAGGGAAACGGTGGAATCTTGAGGCTGGGAGCGCAGGGGGAAGGGGTGGTGTCTCTTTTAATGATTATATCAGGATAAATATAAAATGTAATTGAAGATCCCTACGCAGACTAAACCATCTCTGCTTCAGTAGGAGCAGGGCTAGAGTCCTGCTCTGCAGGCTCTGACTCTGTAATTGTGTTACTGTGGAAAATAAACATTTGGGACACAATTACTTTGTTCACAGGGTCAATGATTTGGCTGGACACTTCAAATATAAGCTACAGTAACTGGTACAAGGATCAGCCATCTCCCTTCTCATCCACATGCGGATACATCCTGAAGAATGCCAAGTATCAGTGGGGTGTGACTGAAAATTGCAGCCAGGAATTTGACTTCATTTGCGAGTTTGGTAAGATACACAACAGCTGGAACTGAGAAGTGAGCATGCCGTGTTCACAACTGTGCATAATTTGCCTTGTTGCTTTCGAAGTGGCTGCGCAATAACTTAATCAAACTTATTAAAAGTGAACAAGCAAAAAGCCATTTAACCCCAGCAGGTGCTCTTTTCCAGTGCGCTGATGTAAGATCTGATCCAAAGAAAGGAAGAACCCTGAAATCACTGGGAGATGTAGGTGCTCGGCAACTAGCCATTAGGCCCAGGTTTCCAATAGAGGGCTAGTAAAGTAGGAATGAACCTAAGAGTGAATCTAAATGTGTAGCAGTCCATGTCTAGAGTGGACATAAGCTAGCTAGTTTAAAGGCAATTTGAGTAGTGCATAATAGCATGGTTGCAAGAATAAACTCCCACAACACCATAGTACCTGAGCTAGGTGGGACCTGTATGACTGCCCTGTAAAAATACTCTTAATCACAAATATGTGCCAAAATAATTTCCATTTGTAACTGAAGCAAAAATACAGCCAGGCTTCCAGAGACACCACTTCTAGCAGCCTGCGGTAAGCAAAAGTAAGAGCAAGTTTTTCTTGTTTCTTCTGAGACCGTTCCATGAGGTGAAGTTCGAGGGCTTTCCCAGGATAAGGAAGCAGAGAGGAACCTGTACTTCCTGGTGGCATTTTAGTGCTCAGACAGCAAATCTACAGATATTGTGTCCCTTAAATTGTGACTTCAAACAAACAGTCCTGGAAAGGAATGCTGACAATATCGTCCCATTCAACATATAGATATGAGGGGAATTTGTGTTCCTCACACTTTGCATGTAAGCCAAGCATTTTAAACTGTAACTAGAACTAAGGTCATAAGCACTGGAAGGACAGTCTGGCTGCAGGCTCACTAATATAAGAAGTCTTTGAATCTAGTATCCAAGTACAGATTTCCACAAGCCCTAGAATTGCTACTGCCCTGGTCCAGTACTGTACTACTTCTGACATAATGAACAAGTCATTCCACAATCAGCAAAACTAATCAAGTTTTGTTTCCTGTCCTGATTTCTGTTCCACATCCCCTCCCTACCCTCCTCCTCAGCACTCCCAGTTCACTCCCATATCCCCAGCATGTCCCACCTCTGCAAATACTTTTCATTCCCTCAGCTCCCTCCCCTGCAGTTCTGCAGCTGCTCCAGCTGTAGGTGCTGGCCAGTTGAATCCCACATTGTGGAATGGATAAACATCAGGTTATAATCCCTGCTCCTAATAGAGGCACTGATGTAGCTTTTTCTCTTCTACCTAGCTATTGATTTTCATGAAATTTCAGGGTGTTTTGAGGTTTATATCTATACATCAAATTTGGCTGAAGATGACTAACATTAAAAATGATTGGGGGAGAGGAAATTGGCAGACAGCACAATCCCTTAAGCTTATTTTCTTTGCAAAAACAGACTAAAATTATTTTTCCATTACAACCACGGTAGACAACTGTCTGTTTGTAGGGAAACTATCATCTGTTACCATAGGATCTGATTTAAAGCCCATTAAATTCAAAGAGTGTTTGCATTATTGAGCAACGATGTCCTACACTACATCCATCATTCCATTACCCAGGTAACCGAGAACAGATTGAGGCAATTATAGCCTTGTTTTCAGTATCTACAGCCCATGTCCATTAATACACATACATATTTCAGGAACAGAGTAGACTCCTCTTTTACCAGCTTTGCATGCAGGAATTAGATCCAATATCCCAAAGAAACAGGGACGATATTTTCATTAGTTTCTCTGGGTGTTGAATGTTTGGAAGTTCCCGCAACCTGACAGTGCTTCAGTTTGTCTCTGTAAAACTGGCACAGTGATACTTAACACCTTCACACACAGCTGCTGTGAGGCTTGGTTCACCTTAACATGGAGTTTGAAACTTAAAATGAAATGTATAGGTAGCTCCAAATGGTACCACTATTTGAATTTAATATCTCTGATTCCTGATAACTTGTCTACTTGATCATCTGAGCTAGGTATATGTGTACAAACAACTAACCAGACAGTGTTCTGTCTTCATCTTTTCTTTGGCCATCTATCCTAGCATTATTTGTGTTTCTCAATGCAAGTACAAACTGTCCTTATTATTATTTCTTATTATTTCTATTCTACCATTTGGTGCTCTGTAGGTTAGCAATTTGTTGTAGTGAAAATACGCATACTGAACCAGGGTTTGTACATAGGAACAGAAACCAGGTTCTGTACGTTCTTCCATGTAAAACTTGCTGAGACAGCAAATACTATGGGAACTCTCTATACAAAGTAAAGAACAAAAAAATGCATGAGACGATAGTCCGTATTAGAATTTAACAGCAAATTATTTTTCAAGCTTATTTAGAGAGCTCTAATTTGTAAACTGATCATGTTGCTATAGTTACAGCCAGGCTTAGATTTAGCCTTTAAATAACAATAGCACACAATTGCTGCAGTGTGCACACATTGGCACCGTTAACCGAGGTGCTTAAGGGGAATGACCAAAACAGCAACCGGAGGACAACTATTTAAACCCGGGACAGCTGAAACAAAAACATTCTTTTGCAACACTGCCGTATGAGAGCAGTCTTTCGCATCCTCCTCTTCAGGGTATTCATCCTGATTACTACAGGATACTAAGGATTCTGAAAGATAATTAACTGTCCCAGATTAATCAAAGAATGAGGTGTACGCATTTAGAGATATGACCTTACTCATTTGAGCAGTCCTGCTGAATGAAGTCAGTCGAATATCACACAGGAACAAAGGTGTCTCTGTAGCAGAAATGGGATCAGGTCCCATACTTAATATGCAAACTATTCTCCAGAGCAATTACCTGAATATCATGCAAATCACACACTGCCACAAGGCTCTTTCAGAAGTAAGGAGTAACTTTAAATTTTCCCGTACTGCAGGTCAAACAAATGCTAAGTGTTTTCCACAAAAATATGCTTATTTTTTAAATTAAAATATTTTGGTTTATTAAAAATGTTCTCAAATTTTTGTTTAAGGCAGTAAAAACCATAAGTCTATTACTTTGGATTTTAAAAAAGGAAAAATATTTTATTCTTTGTTCTTTTTTTAAATTTTCTTAATTGTTCAGCTTAAAAGGGAGAAAAGGGAAGAAAGAGAAACACAAAAAAGGGATATCCAGGAGAACTGTAGCAGGATTTTTCAGAAATTCAAAAAGTTAAATCTGTTTTTTTTTTCTCCTATTAGAATCTGGCCAGAGCATTGCTTGTGATAATTACAACGCCACTGTACAGTGTGGATCAGGAAAAGTTATTCAAATTGGAGAGAGCTTCTACGGACGGAAGACCCCTCACTACTGTGTATCGGAGACTCCTCTCCAGTATGACACAGATGAAGACTGTAGCTGGATCAGTGTCAAAGACGAAGTAGCAGGTAGTATCTTAAGGCATTGCTTGTCAGAAGCACAGAGTATGGGCCAAAGTTCTCGGTCCCTAAAATACTTAATCTTGTATTTCAGTAGAGTTAGTAAATGGGAAAGTGGATTATTCCTAAAATGAAGGGAATCACAGAGAACATCTGACATGGAGGAGGTTCCCACAGGAGGCTGGATGGAAAGGAGGGACTTTGCGAAGAGCAAATATTCAGAGGAGAGGGGGAGCAAATGGAGAACAAGGGCATACCTGGTTCGTCTCAGTGTGTGAAGAAAATATGTGGGCACACCGATTCCCTGATGAACTCAATGGGAGACCCTAGGTTTGACAGAGGTGGAAGAGAACACATCCATACAAACCTAACCCCAAAGCAGGAGGGGTGAAAAGGCTGGCACCCATGGGGACAGGAGGGCAGGAGGGCTCTGCTGCTGCCGCCGTGTGCCGAGTACACAGCCTGCTTGGAGCCACAGGGCTCCGTGGCTTGCCAGACTAAACAGTGACTGTGGCTTGTCCCTGTGGTGATTCTTTGGGCTTCCAGCCAAAATGAAACAAAACACATAGCTTCTTTTTGTTTTACCCTCTCTAATTCAGCTTTATTCCAATAAAGTAGAACAGTGCTAAGAAATACCATGCAATAAGCAACGTGGTAAAGTCAAAGTGATGTGGGAGTTTGTCTAGAAATCAGTGACATGATATTGCTCCCCCTCCCCTTTTTGTTTCTGTAATCATCTCTCATCTGAGCTGTTATGACAGTCAAAGACAAAACCCAATAGTTCATATAAAATGGTCCTTCTTTCCAGGCCAGTGCCATGGTCTTCAGGCCTGCCAGGTGGCAGCGGATGGCACTTTCTTTGGAGATCCTTGTCCAGCTTCTGGAAGCTATCTGTCTATTCAATACCACTGCAAGGAAGGTAAGTGGAAGGGGGCTGTCAACACCAAAAGCCTATTCTGCTCTTTGCTGTAACACTGACCATTCATATTTATCTTAAAAAACACTGCTCCATCCTCAGGGAAGAACCTGGAAGAGCGGTGACCACTAAGAATAGGCACAAAAATGTAGCTTCCCTGTCCTAACTGAAGATTTTTGATAGGGTACAAAGCCAGGAAATTCAGACACATAATAGACACTTAAATGAAATTATGTTCTAACAAGAATCTTGACCAGTACGTAAAGAAAAGAATCAGCTCCCTGTCACACCACTAATGCACTCAAATTAGCAGCAGTATCAACTCAGTTTTGGAGAAGGCCTGCTCTCAATACATGAAAATTAATTGAATTATGTAAGAAATGTAGACAAACAACGGCATTGAATTCTGTCATTATGTTTTACAGGTCTGCAGCTGGTTGTAACAGATACATGCTTTGTCTTTGAAAATATCACGGTCAGTTTGAAATGGCTGCTCTCTCCATACTCTGGCAACATTTCCTGTATCATTACCACTGGAGATGGCCACACTATTGATCCTTACTACCCTCCAACGTAAGATATATCCTTCCTGTATCATCAGACAACCAGTAAATTTCACTGCTTGCATTTTATTGAATGCTCCAAGTCTCTTAAATGAGAAGTTAAAAATTAAGTAGATTAATAATAGGCCATACATACAAGACACTTGGATTCTGTAGAAACTTGTTTTGAAATTAAATCAAAATTTTATGTCAAGCTGCCAACCACAATCTTTCTTCTGCTTATTATGACAAGTGATTCCTATTTCTTACTAAGAGAATTTATTCCAGATCCTAAGATACAAAATTACTGAAAACATGTCAGTAATTGCCAAAGAAACAGGCAAGCACTATTTTCTTAAGTTTAAAGTGTATTTTTTTATAATACTTAAAATAATACAATGGCATTCTGGAGTTTTGTTTTAATTGCATAAAAATTGTGTCTTTAAAAGATAAAACATTTTTCTGCTGGATTTAAAAATCAGATTTTGTTGTAGTGCTAGGAATGACAGAGAATGGCTCTAGAAATTGATTTGTCTACTGATGGAATCCTACGTGAGCCAACTAGAAAAATGAGTAGAAGAATTAAAACCAAAAAGTAGTAACGTACTAGAAACAGTAAACATTCTTTCAGAGCTACAGACAGAGGCCTGTAGCTGTAAAGAACTTCAAAAAAAATCTTTGATAGTGAACGTTTAAGTAAAATATATTTGCCAGCTGTAAGCAGAGGCTCGCTGTTTTTATGGGAAGCCCTTTTACTTCATCTACTAAATGGCTCACAGTCATGCTCAACTGTTTTCTGTGTCCAGTTTGATACCCACCCTTACAGGGATTGCCTTTTCTGGTCGGATCTTGTCATTGGTGTGCCTTTGAAGTCCAGTTAGAATGAAATGTTTTTCTTCATTAAAACAGCTAATGATAAATATGCATTATCAAGAATAATACATCCCGATCTTTGTTTGCATTTGCTAGGTGGTACCATGATAAGCATATAAATAGTTCAGAGAGAATAGTGTCAGGAATATTACTTATTTGCCTTCCATGGTGTATGTCATTCAAGAAGGATATCCTTAGATTCTTTTCACCATCTCGCTATGCTTGTTAGTAATAATACCAGCTACCACAGACTTCTTCATATCCATTCATCTCCTATTTCTGTCATGACTGGAGCTGCACCAGACCCAGGAGTGAAGAGGCATTTTTGCTAGCATGGGCATGTATAGAAGCAGTTGCACATTAAAAAAAAAAAAAAAAGGCGCAAAGGAGTGCTCTGACAAAATGCTGAGCAGCCTCAGTTTCCACTGATATATCTAAGAGATGGTAAATCGGGAATAAAATAAAGAATAGAGAATTAAAAGTGCACCGTGACATGTTCTAATGTGCAAAGTCACGTCTGTGCTCAGAGCAAACAAGTCACAAAGCAGATCTAACGCTGCATGTTATTGAACTGCAATCTACCTACTTTACAGCAAAATGTATTCACCCTTACAGACCACCCCTGATATACATCCTTAATGACACCATAGCTGGAACAAAGGAGCAATGTTCAACCTTAAAAATTCTGTGTAAATAAATGAGGGATTACAGTGATTGCAGGAGAGCTGAGTCACCTCAGAAATTTGGGAACTGTGACCACTGTTCTCACGTAAGGCTAAGGACTTGCCAGGACAGTCTTCCACAACAAGCAGCTGTTCTCTTTCTATTCTAGACTGGTCAGCAACGTCACATACAGATATTCATCTCCTGGAGAGTTTACTGTTTTTGTGGAATGCACCACCAGTGAATGGCATGTGACGGCACAGAAGCGGGTGACTGTTCAAGATAAGATGGATCAACTCAGCATTACTGGGTGCTATAGCCAGTATGAATCTGGGAACAGCTCTCACTGCCGTACACTGTACGGGGAGTTGTTGTGGATTCAGGTTGAACTCAATGGAGGTGAGGGTAATTACACTGCATGATTTAAATGGCAGGCTAAATATTATGCTACCCATGGGACAGAGGCAGGATTTTCATTATGCAAAACAATACTCCTTTTTAGTGAATGCTTTCCCTCCAGTTGTTGCATTCCTGCAACTGAATGCTCTTAGCTCCATTGGAGGGGTTCTTTCTCAGAGCTATTACACCACCTCAAACATAAGTATAAAGCCCTTTTCCCTCTACACAAAGCTGACAAAGCATAAGCATAACTTTAGTCACATGAATCCACATGAAGCCAGTTGGAATATTTCCATATTTGAAGTTAGGAATCCACAGAAATGCTTCTCTGATTGAGGGTAAGAGGATTCCATGCCGAGCTGGTCACATTTGCTGTATATTTTGTTCTCAAGTCAAGTTCCCAAAATCCACATATATGGTAAAAAATAAAATTCAGTGGTGTGTGTTTGAATTCTCTTGACTGCCCTAACACTCCCAGCAGAAAACACATGTGATTGATTGATAGACTTCCATAGGGAGCCTAGAGGGGCACAAAAGCACGTGAAGTGACTTTATTAAAAATGACTGCATTGCTGCAGTGTTCTTACGACTCCTTTATAAATACCTGAATGCTGCACAAAGCAGCTAGAATCAGATGGCCTATTATGCAAGCTGTGAGAAATTCTGAACTGTCTTTTTGCAGGCAATGGAGTGACCTACGTTATATTAGCAGATAACACGACACTCACTGAATCCAGTGCAAAGCAAGGAATTGTCCCTCACAATCTGACACTCAACAGTGCCTCTCAAGAGCTGCTAGGCCCAGGGATACATCAACTGGAAATCCGAGCATCCAGCAACACAACCGCATCGGAGATCTCCGAGAGTATTGCTGTTCACTTAATTGAGCCAGTATCTGGTCTTCAGGCTGCATTAGCTTCTCACACTCTGCAGCTGTGGGAGAACTTGGAGATAAATGTCTCCGTGTCTCATGGTGCCCCAGATAAGCTGAAGTTTGAGGTGATTGGATCTAATGAAACTCACTCTCACAAAGAAGACGGCCCTCATGGAGAACCTCGAACATACATCGTTCCCGTGCGCTCTGAAGGTACAGCATGCTGACATCTTCTGTATTTCCAAGATACTCACAGCTGAGTAGAAGAGTTCACATGAACAGTCACAGCACCATGGGGTAGGGGACAATGACATACAGCTGAATTTGGTAGCTTTTCTAGCTGCTCAGACTTGGTCTGCAGAACAATATGAACAGCATGGTCTTATTGACTTGTAAGTGAGCTAAAAAAAATGAATGGGCAAATGGGTCTCCATACAGAGACTGAAAGCAAGGCTTCACCTGATTTTTGCAATAAAAAAGACATAGTGAACCAGGGTTTATTTTTTCATGATACGATCTGATTCAAGTACAAATGATGACATTTTCCTGAATTACAGTGTTTTCCTCCTGTTTCTTCATATGTATAACTTTTCAAGTTTACGCTCCTCTGCATTTTATACTGCAGTAATTAATAATCTGAGAAGTTCTCAGTAGAGACGACAAAGAAAAGGGGAGCTTTTTTGTGCATTGGTCTCCAACATGTAGCTTTTGTTGGACTCACTTATGAATAAGCTTTTTAGTATTTTTTTCTTTTCATTATTAAGAAATCAAAGCCTTTAAAATGTGGAATTAGGGAGATTGTCCTTAAGAGTTAATTCAGTGGCAGAAGATAAAAAAGTTTCCTCCTCTAATGAACTATTCAAATCCCATGCCAAAGCTGGAACACTAGAAGCTAATTATGATTTCATTTTATGGTTTAAAATTATTCAATATTAAAAGTTTTATTGAGTCTCTCTATACCCATTTGAACATTCCTTCCCTTCAGGCAGAAATTTTCAAACAAGACAGCTGCTCTCTCAAGATGCCTAAACTCATTTGGACTCCAGTATTAGCACATATCTAGTTTTCTGTGTGGTAATACCATAGCCAGCTGACAAAGAATAGCATTGCAAGTGCTAGGACAAAGGCAGCTGAGTTATTAAAAAGCTGAGAAGATTCCTTGAAAAGCCTTTCAGCAGTGGAAACTCATCAGAAAAACCCCAAAGCTCTTAACAGAAAAGAATAGGATTTTCTTTACAAATTGGATTTTATATCCCAAACGGGATGGACTGGTCCCACTGCTATTCTTAACTGGCCATTTGTCTTCTCTAGGCACTTTCCTAGTGAAAGTGGTGGCCATGAACGCCTTCTCAAACATGAGTCTGGATCTTGGGTTCATCACTGTGTTGGCAAACGGTTCTCATAAAGAAGGTAATTGCATTAATCTGACAGTGCTGGTTTTGACCACCTAAGTGTCTTTGCAATCAGAGCATTTCACGGAGCGTTTATGGTTTGCATCTAGTGATTGCTTTCTTTCCAGTAACAGTGCTGAAAACTTCTGTGGAGGCTTCTTCCCGATGAAGGCAGATTCCCTGGCTTTGAAGTAGTCATAAATTAGCATCACTCTGTATATGTTACACATTGCACATTTGCTATTTGTCCTAGAAATAATTACTGAAGCTTATGGCTTGGGACATAGCTCTGAAACTAGGAGATATTTGCATCACAGCAGTCTCATAAACTGTTGTCAGTAAATGCTTCTAGATGGCTCATCCTTACATTTACAAAAGCAGATTATACCAGGAATAAAGGGACTTTAGTACTGATCCTATTGAGACTTTTCCAGTGCTTTCCCTCAATTTTTCTTTGTACATCGACGAAACTCCATCACCTACTGTGTATTTATTTTGATTTACACCATTATATTTGAAGAATCAGGATCATCTTCTTTATAGTATGTGACTACCGTGTTGTTACAATTTTACCTATTGTAACTAGATTGTTTATGACAGTTCTAGAGTCTGATTCTTATAGCCCTATCTTTCAGACTGTCTGAGTCAAATCCTGTGTATTTAGGTCATACTCACTGAGGATGTCTGAAAGCTTTACAGGTAGTACTAAAATATTCTGCTCTTTTTTGTATTAAACAGGTTCTGCTAAGGAAGAAGGCAGCTCCAAAACAAACACCCAGAAGACAAATGTAAGTATTATTTAACTGTCTTTCTTTAAAATTGAAATGCTTAGAAATTTTTCTTACCAGTAAAAGTGCTGCATAAGATACTGAAAAGAAGTATTTATAGCATACTAGATTATGGACTAGATTTTCTGTGCCCTATATGGTTTAACATAAAATCTACACCAAAAGTGTCTGAGACAAATGTGTTTACAGGCATCCAATCTACAATTTGTAAAAGCCTGCAAGTAACAATTACAAGATTAGAGAAAATGAACTTTTCACAATGATTCAGTTTTGGAAGTTGAAATGTGCTTAGATGAATTTTTAAATTATCTACTTGACTAATGCAAACCTCTCTTTGAGGGGCTATCCTTCAAGCAGAGTTTGATATATTTTATATTGTTTCTAAGTCTTTTCTGCTTCTGTATTGGAATGTTTAAGTTACTTTGCAAAGAAGAAATTCACAGTTTATGGCAAATGGAGAAACTAATGATACACTGATTGCTAGCAGCTGCACAAATTTAAGTAATAAAATTGCCAGATATAATATTTTGTTATCATCTTAAAGGTCTAGTTTTTAACTAACTATAGCACTAGCAGACAGATGCCTGCTATAAGAGACGTGCTGCTTCACAAGAAGACATCATGCTTTACAGATATTGCTATAAGAATATATTTCATCAGAGGAATGTAAGTCTAATTCAAAACTAAGTTTATCACAGTTTGTGGCACAGAAAGACAAATTCAGCTACCTTCTTCTTCTCTTTATCTATAGCTGTAATGTAGCCAGTTCAGATAAAAAAAGGAATGTACTAGAAGATGTACTAGAAAACAAATGATTGTCCAAGAGTTAAAAGTCTTGGCTCAGGAGTGGAAAATAAATGGGAATTAGTTTACTAAGTACCTGCGTTCGTTAGTTTTGAAAATGGGAGCGGGGCTCCTAAGCCACTTATGAATTTGGGAGTATTTTGCCACACAATTTCTCTGTGCCATCTGCTTCTATTCCCATAGCTTCTACTTCCATACTACCACTGATCAGGGAAAGATCATTTAAACTACAGATCTGCATACAGTGATTTGGGGTCTAAACTTTCAGACCTTTTTCATTGTAAAGAAGCAAGATGTGTTTATACTTGCTCCTGTCCTAACTGATACATTTACTTATTCTTTAGGATCACAAAAGAAAAAACAAAATATATATTAAACCGAGTCGCCACGTGGATCCTTTCACAACTGTTACGCTTAGCTGGCCAGATAACAACAATAATTCCAGTTTTCTCTGGTCCTGTGGTACGTGCATTTCCTGAACTTTTCCACCAACTTCTATGTGACAAGTAACAAACTTACTGTCATGTCAGATCAAGTGGTGAAAATCTGACTAAAGGATGGTTTACTCTCTGGCTTTAGTTTGCCACTCACTGTACGTGAAGAATGTCCTTCTACATTGCCCTGGTTTTAATACCAAACTAATTATGGTATATAATATGGCATACTACTCAGTTTTGTCTTTTCCCAAAGGTGGCTACTCCTACGTTTCAATTTTTCAAGATCTGCCCATCCTAAGCGCTCACCCTTATAGCCAAGAACTAATCCCAAGTGACTTGCATAGTTAGGCATTTGCAAGGTACATGTGTCTCAATAAAACAGCAATAATTAGCATCAAACATGATGCAAAAACATTTATGGCTGAAAACTGGATTGAGATTCAGGACTTCTGTGTTCTGTCCCTATATTTATCCCTGACCTCATACATTACTTTGAAGAAGTCAGTCTGTACTCTGAACTCTGATTACCCACTCTTTAAATTGGGTTCAGGCAATTTGCTCTATAAAGCTCTTTGAAACCTATGGCAGGAAAGTCCTTTATAAGAAACATGGGATGTTATGACTATTCTAATTAAAAAGGAAATGTTTTGCAGGAGCTTGCTGGCCTGAGTGGAACAAATGTGTGCAGCAACAGATAATCCTAACCAACCAAACTGAGGTGCAAATCCCACCTTCTTGCCTTCCTCCTCCAAAGTCAGCAGTGACTGTCAGGGTTACAGTCCGAAACCATGGCAATGAAGAGAGGCAGGACGAGCAATGTCTCTATGTGACTGCAAAACAAGAACTGCAACTAGAAATCAGGTCTAGTTTTAAACCATACTATTCACTGGTTAATATTATCACCACACAAACATAGTGTAAGGCCACAGTTTTCAATAATAATGATAATAAAGTGATAACGTACTTATCATTGCAAATCTATTTATACCTTACCATCATAGGAATTACAGACAAAATGGGCCTTGCTGCATTTTCCAGTCCACGTTTCTGAACATAATCCTTTTATAAACTGGATAACATACTTCCCCAAACCATTTAGGCTTTTTAACCCCACTACATCCTTTCAATGTTGGAGATTTCCATATGCAAACCTCATTGAAACTATGGGAATAAATGCCGTAAGATATGTCTAAAATTTCTACTACTAGACACCCAGATACACATTACTGCCTTAAAAAATCTGTTCTTCAAGACTCTAGTGCCTCATTAAAGAGCAGTGGCATTTCAATCATCTATTAATATAATAATTTCAGGAGCTTAAACAGAGGCAGGCTTCATTTGAGAGCCTGAATTAGTTTTGCAGCATAAATAGTTTGCAGGTTCTGGGCCACAGAAAATGGAGATGAAGGTTCCTAAATCTCTTGCTTTAAAATTAATTTAAAATTAATTTTAAATTTAAAATTAATTAATTTCACTATTTGTGAGTCATGTGTCACCTGTCTCATATTGCAGGGCTTTTGCAGATTTTCATCAAATGAGAGTAAAACAATCAACATCAAGGACTACGACATCTCATACAGTTACTACCTGTAACCATCATTTTACTTCCTTACAGGTGTGAGGCAAACTGCAAGCCAGTGAATGCTAGTGATGAAGTTGTTTTGAGCGTCTCTGGACAGAAGGACTCCCAGGCCATATATTATAACTGGTATTTAGATAACACGTTCCAAACCAAGGTGAGAGCATCAGATTTGTCAGAAATACTGCACACGCAAAAATAAACATCCATCCTGAGGGAAAGTCGTGTGGCATCAGTGACACTTTGTCAAATGGATGTTTTGGAAATAATAGTGAAGACCGAGACAAGGGGGTGCCTGGTTTGGGAGGGGTTATAATGAAGGGCACCAAACTGCCACCTGCTCCTGATAAATCACAACAGAAATCACAGCAAAGAGCCTCTACTGTCATGTTTTCTTTTCTGTCTGATTTTCCAGTCTATGCCCCTCCCTCTAGCCTGTGGCCTGACTGGTTTCCGGCAGAACTCTTTGAATTTGCTTCAAAGCAACACATCCATGTTGAAAATGAACAGCTCCTTCTTGCAGACACAGGGAGAAGCTTTTCAAATTAAAGTAACAGGTAGGGGCAAGCAAGGTGTTTCAGACTCCTTTGAGATAGTCGCTGCCATCGTGACATCACACTGACGTTATACACACATAGCCTTGCTGACAAATATGAAGTTAAATTACTCCACAAGTTGAGAGCTGTTACTTTATATGTGGGCTCTTTAAAATAATTAAAAGCTAAGTTTGTTCTGGGCTGTTGCACAGCAGGACAAGTTCAGTTATCTTACTCCAAGCTGTTAATAACTTTGTTAAGGCTCACCTGGAAATGAGGTTATGCTAAATATTCAATCAAATAATACAGCTTTGCTTTATAATGCAAACACTACCATGTTTTTAATAGTTCTTTTCCTCTTATGACTTATTCAATAGTGGGATTTCATTTCTGATTAGGCCCACCCTGATGTTTCTGGTGCCTGAACAAACAACATCATTGCTAGAGTAGGCAAGATTAATGTCTGAAGATCAGTGCTGCTGGGGCATGATTATTGCTGACGTTCCGCTCCCTCCACTCCCAGCAATGACTCAGCGTGGCTATGGGGAGGAAACGTACCTTGTCAGCACCGTGCCTCCGCCTGAGATCCCCCGTTGTGCCGTGTCTCCCAAGCAGGGATCAGTGCTCACCACGTTCACGGTCTCTTGCAGCGCTCCTTGCTTGGCGGATTCATGCCAATCCAGCCATAACAGGCCGCTCACATACTGCTTCTATCTGAAATCAAGTAAGTCCTGAGGTGAACTGTTTGGCTAACTGCTTCTCCGTGTTTCTAGCAAGCACTGTTACTGTGGCTAACAAGACCAAAGGCACAACCTGCTCTGCTCCCCAGGGAGACTAACAACGAGTTGTCAGGCCTGCACAGAGCAAGCCCAGAGTCCCCTGTTCTTAGAGAATGGGGGTGTCTGTGTGGTGTCTGGTAGGTGACCCCTTCTTTCCTCTTTCAGATTCTCTCCTGCACTGTGGCCCGGATCCTGAACTCTTCCCAGTTTATCTTCCACTTGGAGAAGAGGAAAATAACTTCATTTTACATATGACAATTACTGTTAGCAACAACTTCGGTGATACAGTTCAAACTAATGCTTCAGTGAAGGTACGCAGTAGAATGACTTTATTTCAAGATCTCTTGAGTTGATACCTAACCTGCGATTCACTTTTGGACCTTCTTCCCATTTTATACATATTACTTCCCTCTGAATGTGCCATAATCACCATTTTCTTATCTAACAGAGACTATTCTCTGTGGGCTCAAGGTAGTCAAAATAATCTTCCACTGTCCTTTTTCTAGCATAGAAGTTTAAAAGCTGATCTATTTGGACATTGAGCAGCGTAAGCTGTATTTAGTGAGTCTGGAGTTACTCTATGTAGGCCCCAGAAAACTCCTGCTTCTGCCCCAGTGCCCCAGCAAGGAGATCCTTATCAGGCCACTAAAAAAAAACCATGAAAAACTGGGAACACAAAGTTTTCTGTCCCACTTTAGCTAAGCTGTCAATAAGAAGATGATTGTGGAAGCTGTTCAAAGATAATTGTAACAGTGCTGGCCATGTTAAGAGCATATCTGATTTCTTCATCAGGTTGGACACGCAGATATGATTGACAGGAACCTGACTCTGCAGGCTATTGTATCTGAGAAGGCAAACACCATCCTGAAAGATGGGAACAACAGCATGAGTCTTTTCCAGCTGTATAAGTCGGTAACTTCGGTCCTTAACCAGGAGACTCAAGAGGAAAGCTTTAACATATCTTTACAGATGGACGCACGAAAAGAGGTCTGCCAGACACTTGTTTTCTTGCAGTACAATGCAATATAATGGACTCTTCATATTCTTTGACAGCTCTTAAGTAATAAAAAGCTCATATATCACCAGCTGAAATCAATGGAGTTTTCAAGTTTCTAGCATCTGTCTCAGTGTTTGGCACAGGTTTCAGCTATTTTTCACTATTTGCCCACATAAATAATTTGTTTTATCATCCATCAGTAAAAGAATTCATTCTCAATTGTTATTGCATTAATTTAAACTAATTTGGACAGTGTGTTAAAACTTAAAATCAACCTGATTTTCCACAAACAATTTAAATATTAAGAAAATGGCCTCTCCTGTGGGAGAAATATCCTACCTAATTTTCCCAAAAAGTACTAAATGGCAGGTAATTTTAGTTTGTTCATTTCAGCTACCAGCTTATGTTTCAGTTATAAGCTTGTATTTGTACAGTGCTTTGAGTGCCTCAGATGAAAAGATCTAGAGAAATGCAATGTATCCTTCAATTATGATTCATTATTTGCGTAACATCAATCATACATGGCTCTGCTTTCTATGGAAGTGGCATTTATACAGTAATTCACATACATTAGTACAAATTTTCACAAGTAACTCTGTTTGCTATCAATGGATGTTAAGTGTATAAATTCTCTGTGTTGGGAGGTAACATAAAACTCATGATTATACAGTTACTAAGGCAAGTGGCATCTTGTCAGTAGACCTAATATCAGTTCAAATGATCCTTGTTGTGGAGTCTTACTCTACCACATAATTTACAGCAAGCCTGGCTGTCAATATACAGCACTACTTGTACTGTCCTAATTAGCATCTTATTCCTTTGCCTAATTATCCCTTTTCATCCCAAGCTCCGAGGGCTGATGCTGACAACTCTCTCTGCTGTTAACGTAACATCAATGCAAACTGCTCTTAAGATGTCAGAAGTATTGAAAGAAATCACTTACAGGAGTGAAGAGCTGTCTGTCTCAGCACAGGTAAGAAGCAATTAATCTTATATCTCCTCACACTAACAGTACAGACTCTAATACACCCCACTGACCTTGGAAGAGTTTTGGTGCCTTACAGTTATCTGTTCTTTACTCATTTTTTCAACTGCACCAGCATGTGTTTTTTGACCAGAAGGGAATACATTTTGCTGTTTAGAGTAAGTGAATTTGGACTGCCAGACACTGTCTCAGTAACTACAATCCAGGCTATGACCATCTGGCTAGTTACATTTTATGACACATCTTTAAGATGGAAACCTTAACTTTTAGTCAGAGGCATGTTAGGCTGTATATTTTATCCTGTAAAGCACTCTTAGAATCGTGAAAAGAAAGAGCTCAGGAGGGTTCTTCTAGAATTGCCCAGATCCATCAGTCCCTGATCCGTGCGCTGTCACAAAATGCACGTAGGCAAGCTGTCAGTGAGGCAGGAACATGACAGCACCCAGAGGAACTGGGCACAAATGTTCAGATTGGCCTCACAAAAGTATTTCTTGAATCTTATCTGGCAACATGACATTATTAGAAGATGATGCTATTTATGCATAAGGAGTGAGCACATGGGAGGACAGAACAAACTGTCACTGGGGAAGTTTCCCAAATACACTGGCAATAAAAGGAGTTGTCCTGATTTCTGATGTATTATACAGTTGCAGCCAGACAATGGCTTGGGAGCATTTCAGCAGTATGTGGTTAACTTTGGCAAGACAAGAACATAGCTCAGATTCAGCAGTCACCCTACAGTAAGGCTGCTAAGTGTTTGCAGGCTGTGGGAATGGATGTGCCCGAGCTTGCAATGAATTTGCTTGGCTCCCTCACCACCCTGGGCTAAAACCTGGCCAGTGCTTTCACAATCACAAAGCAATCACTAGCTGCATTTGGGCACAAAATAAAAACTGTAAAACTCATTCTCCTCTGGCATTTATCCCAGCACAAGGCCAAAGGTATTACTTGCTGGTAATCCAACAGGGTTTGTGGAAACTAAGACTGAAATGCACATGCACTTGACAATATGGTGGTATTTTTTGGACACACCACCCAAAGTATAACCTAATTTACTACATTACTGTACATCTAAACTGTATCCTTGCCCAGTGTTTGACAGACAAGCTTCCTGCAGATGTTATTCATCTTTTTAATGGATTAAATCTCTAGAAGCAGGCTGCATTTTTCAGGTCTGTATTACATGTTAGTATACCATCTAGTATATCATCTTTATTGGCGTTTGAGGTATTACCCCAGCACAAATAATTATAGTAAAAAGAGCATTAGCCACAAATAGTCCCATGAGATTACTTATGTTGCAATATTCAATAAATTACACAAGTGTCACTTCAGTCATTTGTAGTACCAACACATATAAACTTTTCCCCTTGTTTCCCATGCAGGTAGAAGCTGGCAACACTCTAAAAGATGTCAGTGCTTCCTTGCTCACTGTAAACACAGAGGACAGCAGAGATGATCAGAAGTTAAAAGATGCAGCCAACTATCTATTTAATGCAGTGAGCAATGTCCTTAAAGCTTCTGTAGAAATCAGAGCTGCGAACACTTCAGTGCCAGAGGCAGAACAGGTAATTTTGATCCAGATTGTAGTGTGTGAACATTTGCTTGCTTTGGAAGGTTTTTAAGAGTTTTGCTGCCTCTCATATTTTTAAATTGGTATTGGGTAGGGCTCATTGTGACACCATGATGGACTTGAATATCAAAGGAATCTTCTCCCCAGTTAGACCTGTTAGACTGAACAGTCTGCTAATGAAGACGATAGAAGACTTTTAGGATTTGTTACATTTAAAGCTGAACAGGACAGAGCACTGGAGAACACAGCATCAGTGTACAACTTCTAATGGATGACAAGCACACAGAGGTTTTTTTCAGATTTGATTCTGTCCCCTCCTTTTGCCCCATAATTCAGGGAAGCCACAGGTATTCAATATTCATGATTGGCTCCACTACTTCAAAGTTGGAATCAGCTCTGGTTGCTGCTTACACTTTTTCAGAAAGCCCACTCTGGTTTTCTATTCAGAATTATGCAACGTGTTTATTTTGTCCTATCCTTTCCTGTCTATATGTGAATTGTCACAGTTGCCTTTGTGTGCTTCCCGGGCTGAACATACTTTAACTTTCATCACTGCAAGGGAGTAGGGCATGAAATAAATCTAACCTGAGAGAAAAGGTTATGAACTGTTCGAACTCCCCCAGGATAACACACTAATAACACACAACTAATGCATAATCAGGTCTTGTTTTTGCAAGTAACTAAACACTAAAGTGTGCAGCTAAATGGCATTAATGTACAGAAGTACAGGAATATATTGCATTAAATTGATGTCAAGTTTGTAGTGCTTCAAATTTCAATGTGTAGAAGTTATAAATAATAGAATATAAGAGTAAAAGCTGTAAGATATATTTATTTGCTGTCTGCAATGTTTTAATGAGAATTACAGAAATTGAATTGCTGAATAACTTTCTCTGAGATTAAGAAGCACATCACCAAGTTTGCCAGCTTTGTAAGACACTGAAAATTAGTATTTGTTCCTAAAAGGATATAAAGGCAAATAATGTGCAACTTGATGATTCTGAGGAGCTTTGTTGCAAGTTTCCTCCTCTAATCCTTTTCCAGAGTTCAGTGTCACACCATCTCCTCAATACAGTTGAAAATCTACAGAGCGCCCTTCTGTTCGGGAAAGAACCAGATGATGAACCAACAGTCCTTACCACTCCTTCTGCCACAATGTATATACACAGGTAACAGTAACAGTGTCTCCCACCTAGGCTCCTGATTGACAGTTAGTCAAATTTGCCCCAAATATTCATTACATTGTCCTTAAATGGAACCACCCAACTAAATATTGTAGCATAATGACAACTTCAACAGTGCAATGGGGCTGTCATTACTAACTGATAGTAAGAACAGCTTGGACTCCTGTTAGCTTCAATAAAACCAACTTAGAAATTCTCATGCTGTGTCTATGTTGACCAACGGAGAATTTACTACTATTTCCTGGATGCGGCTGTAGCTGCTTACCTTTGAAATTATGTGGAAAACTCATGTCATGCCAGTTAAGGGTTTTTTTTCTTTTCCAAGTTGCCAATAATGACATGTTACATAGAATTGTAACCAGCTTGGCAGAAGCAAATATAATCATGAGGAGCCTGACGAGCATTCTCCATTCCCTATAATCATCCCTAAATTGTTCCCTGAGAGCCTGGTTTTCATCCACATTTAACTGTGCATTCAAATCAAGAGCGTGTTCACACAGAAACCACATACGTCTTTCACATAAGTACACCCAGTTGGGTACAACTTCCTATCCAAATACACCAATTCCACTCCTTGTTTGATGATTCTATGGTAGTGTTATGTGGAGTACTATGTCAGGGACAGATAACATACAAAGTATTTACTGGCAGCGTTAGAAATAGTTGTCCAGCTAAGTTACACTCATGAAGTGAGAAAGCTTTTTCTCTAGATATGAAGTCCACGCTATTGATGTTTTTTTCTGTTTTGTGTTTTTTTTGTTCTGTTTCTCTTTTATCCTGTTTCGCTTGTGTCCAACCCTAACTGGACAGATTACAAACAGAAAACATGGATGGCACATCCATTAATATCTCCAATTCCAGCTCTGCCAGTTTTACTCTCCCACCTGCTTCCTCTCTCAGTGTTTCAGGAGTTGATGATGAAACAGTGGATATAAGGGTAAGTAAACAGCTTTTATCTGACTCAATCTGATATACAACTTACATTCTTGGTCTAGCGGTTTTAGAATCTCTTCTCCTTTTACAATGAATACACAAGCACACAAGTCATGCCAAGAAAATAATTTGAAATATTTTTGGTCAAAGAAGCCTTCACTTCTCTTAATTGCATGAGGTTGGTTCAGCAAGCTAAGGAGGACTGAAAGCTTAAATTCCCCATCCCATCAGCCCCTCACATATACTCCTGATTCATACTTGTATGGCTAGAGAAGGCAATGGAATGAATCAATACCTATAAATCTATTTGCTGTTTGTTTACATCTAATGCTCTGAGGAGGATGCAACAGCTCAGAGTCCATATCACCATTAAAACTAACCTGCAGTAGTCCTCTTTCGTCCCAGCTAGAAATACATGAGTTTGAGCCACCCAGATCCTGCAGGAAACAAAAGGCCTGCAAATGTCCTGATGATAACACATCCCTCATCTGAATTAGGATATGGTGGTTTTTCCCTCAGAACAATAGATCGCATATTATTGTCATATTTTTATAATAAATTTTCCTAAAGTCCTCTGGTTGATTTGACACTCTCAGGAAACCCCTACAATACTTGCAAAATATATAGGTTTTCTCATTGTGTCTTTTCCAGCTCTGCTAAAAACATGCCCAGAGCCCACTGAAACCAGTGGAAACACATCCATTGTCTTACCCGAGCATTAGGAGAGGCTCCTGAATCCTCTCATTGGACTGACGACTCTGACATACTCTTCTCTGCGTTGTGATCATAGTAGAAATAGACTGTTGCTCCTAATTCCAAGAGGGGTGCCACAGCCCAGCTTTGGTGGAGTTAACTTTGAAAGAGGCTTATGCAATTGCATTTTGGTATCTGGTGTCTGAAAGGCAAAAGGGTTACAATTAATGGAAAGCAATATACATTGTTGTACACATATCACATTTCAGAATGAAAATCACTTTCAAGGGTTGTTTCTGGCCTAACTTAGAGATAAGGTAGCTTCTTATTTAAATCTGGAGGCAGGCTTCTTTAAAGTCGAGTACTGTTTGGGTCTGGGTTCAAGCTTTCTTTGTTCAGCAATTTAGAGTGTGAACACAATGAAATACTAACAATAGCTCAAAGCTGTTTGTTAATGTCTTGCTAACAGATGGTGAGCTTTGCCGTGAATCCCTTTTCCTCCAGTGACACCAGTTTTGACATCAGTGGAACAGTGGGAGGTCTAAGTCTTACTGGTCTGGATGGCTTGATCATACCAGTCAGCAATCTCAAAGAAAACATAGAGGTAAACCCACTATTTCCTATCCCTCTCCCTCTTTTCCCTTTTTTCCTTTCTGTGTTTACAAACTATCATTTTTGCTGTCTTCTGTGAAGTGACTGCAAATGGTGGTAATGTTCATTACAGCATATAATGGGATCATGGTGTCTGCATTTGTGATGGAGGGATTTGTGTGATTTGAAGAATGAAATAACAAATATTTATGTCTTTTCTTAAAAAAGAACTATCTTATTCTTCATTTAAATGGATGTGAGAATGCTAATGGTTGTGGAAAATGACTCCAGATTACAGTCATCCCGAAATACAGTGCAATGTCTGATTTCATCATCCAACAACTGTCTGTTCATACTACTACTGCTTGGGCTTCCTAGCCCATGTATTAGCTGACATCTAAATCATTCGTATATGCACTTCATGTAGCCAGTGTTTCACTTACAATCTCAGCTCTTCGTTCAGAAATGCACCAAGGGTCATAGACTTTGTGATGAGTCTACATAGGTTTAAAATTAACTTTTCAAAGGTTAGCTGACAGTATCAAGAAAATTACTTTCACATCAGTATTTTCTGCTGGCCATGCTTTCCCTATGTAATGAAAAAAGATTATCTACTGTGCGGCTGTATTGTGCTTATAGATAATAGAAGCAAGATGCTTTCCTGCATTTAAAGCTATGTCTTTCTGTTTAAAAACAGATAATGTTACCAAGGCTTTCAGCAGCTCAGGAAGATAGGATTCTGTTGAATCTGGGCAATTTTAGCACTTTCCAAGTCAATGTTACCTCAGACAACACATCTATAGTGATCTACCTGGAATCTGAACATGACATTCCACTAATACTCTACTTAGGGTATGGTTATCGTCCAAATGAAACTAACTATGACATGAAAAATCATCTGTTCTGTAAGAAAACTACTGGAGGTAAGACAACTTGTTAGTGACCCATGAACCTGTACATTCTGGACTTATGTAACAGAAAGACTTTCACCACCCATAGCAAGTTAAGGGCAGTCAGTGTGGGGAGTGCTCATCCACAACTTTACAGCACATGCATGTATTTGCAGAATGAGCCTTGATCATGAGCTCAGACGTCTAACTGGAAAGAAACCTCTCAAAAGAGTTTCAATCTGTCATGCTTCAGGGTTCCAATCTCTAGTATACAGTGTTCACTAACAGGAGCAAAGTGTGGGATGCTTTGAACGATGAGTCGCTAAGAATTATTTCATACTTGGTTCTTCAGTTTGTTTATTTGATGATATGCAATATAGCTGCACACTTCTGAATTAGCATTTCTATATATACAGCAAAACTAAAATATTTATGTTCAAGGTGAGACAAACACCTGGGTTCTTAGCCCAGAAGAACTCATTTTTGGAGAGGGAACCTACTATTTCATGGTTTTACAAGATATGGGAATGGATTCCACAGTCTATGACAGGCTAACTATAGCTGTCACTTGCTTCGCATCCCGCTGCGTATTTTGGGATGAGCCCCAGGGGAACTGGAACAGCTATGGGTGTCATGTAAGTAGAGCAAAACAAAATAATGTTTACATTATATACTTCAAAGCCAGCCCTTATAACCACCACCTTGTAGTAAAATGATAGCACTAAACTCATACCATAAAACAAGATCATTCTGAGGTGTTTTAACAAACTGAAGAAGTTGACTCATACCAGACTAAGCTTCAAATGACATTTCCATTTCAATTTATTGGGATGGGCTTCTATATAAGAAGAAATGGAACCATTCTGACAAGGCTGCATGATATTATAATGCCTGTTTCTGGCTAGACATTAGAATTAATATTCCTTATTGGAACTTCCACAATTCTTTTCTGCATAGCAGTTCTCCACACTAAATTACCAATCTCAGCACTGTCTTTTAATTTGCTTGGTAAGTTACCTAACACTTTGAAGCCAAATGTTTTATCAGGAAATTTTTCTGGTTTTCAGGTAGGACCAAAAACAAATCCTAGAAGCACACAGTGCCTCTGCAATCATCTGACCTTCTTTGGGAGCTCCTTCTTCATCATACCCAATGCCATAGATGTTAGCAAAACTGCAGAGCTATTTGGTACATTTGTGGACAACCCTGTGGTGGTGACAACTGTAGGATGCATCTTTCTGATATATGTGCTTGTAGTTATTTGGGCTCGAAGGAAAGACATCCAGGATGATGCCAAAGTAAGTCTTCAGTTAATAAAGACTGAACGTATTTGCGCCAATTCCCACTTTGCCTAGCCTGTTTTAATAGGAAGTCTTCAACCAATCCCACTCCCTTCCCTCTAACTCTCTGTTTACTGGTAAGTATATGCATTGTTCACAAGATGACAAATTCCTATCCACAGCTATAAGGAATCCATACTTACAGAACAGCTAACACACTGCTTGTATTGTGTCACTCCACAGGTGAAAATCACAGTACTGGAAGACAATGACCCCTTTGCTCAGTATCGTTATCTTGTGACAGTTTTCACAGGACACCGCCGCGGGGCAGCCACAACCTCCAAGGTATCAATGGCACTGTGTGGTAGGGCAGTTCATGCACTCATTTAGAGAACTGGATAAATAATGGAGCACCTGAGGCTATTAAACAGCTCAAATGCAACGTCTAGGCCAGAAAGTCCTTAGATTTGATGAAAGCAGGAAGAGGATGCCAGAGGAATAATCATACATAGGATCAAGATGTGCAAGTCTTCATTTTACCATCTTATTCTCCAGGTGACTCTCACCCTCTATGGACTGGAAGGAGAGAGTGAGCCACACCATCTAACTGATCCTGACACACCAGTCTTTGAACGTGGAGGAGTGGATGTTTTCCTACTCTGTACCTTCTTCCCTCTTGGGGAACTGCAGAGTATTAGATTGTGGCATGATAATTCAGGGGACAGTCCATCCTGGTAAGTGGAAATCTGGACATCCTGGGAAGTAAAGATCCACCCGTATTTTTTATAATGATAACAGTTTTCCTTTTCTAGCACTTGAAAATTATCCTTTCTACAGTTCTAGAAAGGAAGGGTTAGTTTCTCATTTTTGCAGATGAATAGATCAAATCATACTCTAAACTGCAGGACCAAGAGTGCTTCCTATATCCTCTGTTCAGTACAGGATGGGATGTGTTCTGTGCCTTACAGTTTAGACACAACCTAAGAAGTCAAAGGCCAGAGTTTGTCCTCCATAGTCCTGTTGAGTCTTGAATTTCATACCACTAAGTTACATGTGAATGTGCCCTGTATGTTGTCCCGACAGGTATGTGAATCGAGTATTGGTCCATGATCTGGCATGGGATCAGAAATGGTACTTCCTCTGTAACTCTTGGCTAGCCGTTGATATTGGAGAATGTGTCCTTGATAAAGTGTTCCCAGTAGCTACAGAACAGGACATGAAGCAGTTCAGGTACCTTCTCTTTTATGGACTTTTTTACTCTTGATAGCAATCAGTCTAGAAAAGCAAGTATGCAGAAAAGATCAAACCCCTAGACAAAAATGAAAACAAGGAAGGTCTCTCCATTGCGCTCAAAGGGCTCTGAACAAGGAAAAGAGGAAGGATGTTAAGTAAGTCTAATCATTACTCTAACAGTAATATCACACTGGACATACTGGTGTTAAAGGAGGATAGCCTGACAAGACCTACAGAAACCCAAGCATCTTATCTTCTCGTATGTGTAATTTCCCTAACAGCTTATATAGAAACTGCTTATGATTAGCTTTCCCTCCATGGTGTGGCCAGAAGGAAAGGACATAAGTAGCTATGACCATTCCATGCAAATCAAGCCATGATATTTGGTAATTTCTCATAGTTATTATTTCTTCTGATAGTGCCTAGAAGCATGAACGGGTCAGGACCCTGAACTACAGCTTTATTCTTCCCTCTCCTTTCTAAGTATCCATTTGATTTCCTTCTTCTCCTTCCCAGCAATCTGTTTTTCATGAAGACCTCCAAGGGTTTCCAGGATGGGCACATCTGGTACTCGGTTTTCAGCCGCTCCCCACGAAGCTCCTTCACACGAGCCCAGCGTGTGTCATGTTGCTTCTCACTGCTTCTCTGCACCATGCTGACCAGCATCATGTTCTGGGGAGTGCCAAAGGATCCAGCTGAGCAGAAAATGGATTTGGGTAACAATCCTCATCATTGCTTAGGCAGGGGAACAGAGAGACAGCAGAACCTAGAAGCAGGACAGTTGAACAAATGGGCTTTTTCACAAGAGAGAGATCTGATGGTTCCTGGGGTTATTTTTACTCCTCCCCTCTGTTTGATCTCGACAGGTAAGATCGAGTTCACATGGCAGGAAGTGATGATTGGCTTTGAGAGCTCCCTCCTCATGTTCCCCATCAACCTGCTCATTGTGCAGATCTTCAGGAATATACGATCTCGGCCAGCCACGCAGGGGAGAGAGAAGAAACCGGGAAAGAATGGTCGAGTGTCCCCAAGCCTACCTCCCACCCCACAGGTCACCCAGGCTGTCTCACTCACTCCAGAGGCTGTGATAAAGGCAAGTCCCTGTGGCTGCTCCCCAGTGAGTCCTGCACTGCCCTCTGCCGCCATGCACTACCCGACAGCCCCAGTTCAACAGCAGAAATCTTCCCTGTCAGATGCCCTTCAGCTTGTCTGAAGCGAAAAGCCAATTCCGCACTGGTGCAAAGTACTCAATTACTCATCTACATAGAATCCCCGACTTCATTAAGATCTGCCTATGTACATCCCAGCCCTTGCACAATTATTATGTGCGACCAAAATCACTGTGTTCAGGGGTTAAAGCACATATTAAGCAAGACAGTAAAGACAAGACATATTATAGACCCCGTCTTTCTCAGCTTAGGTCCTCAGGCAGGTAAGCTGTATTTTTGAATCCTGAAAGCTGTCTTGCTGAACTCATTGAAATCTGCCTGTCACGTCCAGCACTGTCGGATGTGCTATCCTTATCCATTCTGGAGATTGTAGCAATTGGTGCAGCTCCCAGCCAGTGGTGCCTTCGGATCACATCAGCTTAAGTCACTGCGGCCAGAGTCACTGCTGTGTTGCTGCTATCTTTTCTAGGATATAAGAAGAATTGCCAACTCACTCTTTAAAGCCCTGAAGATTCCATCTCCCACTTCAGTATCAGATCTTGGGAAATCAACTAACATCAACACACTTTTGGCATTGGTTGAGGACATCATCTGCCAGCAGAACAGAGCTGGGCAAGAGTTTTATGATGAGAGCAAAAAGAAGGATGACCCTATAATTGTCACATTAGGCACTATGGATATACAAGGTAAACACCACAATGTGACATGCCTACTGAAACCTTTGTAGTGAAAATGATGGTAACGCTGGATGTGATGACCCAAGCTCTTCTTACATTCTGGCTCAAAGGCAATTACAGAATCACAGAATAGTTGAGGTTGGAAGGGATCTCTGGAGATTGCCTAGTCCACCACCCTGCTCAGAGCAAGGTCAGCTGGAGCAGGTTGCCCAGGATCACGTCCAGTTGGATGTTGAATATCTCCAAGGATGGAGACTCCACAAATTATCTGAGCAACCTGTTCCAGTGTCCAACCACCCTCACAATACAGAAGTTTTCATTATGTTCAGATAGAATTTCCCATGTTTTAATTTGTGCCCATTGCCTCTTGGCCTTTTACTGTGCACCACTGAGCGCCCAACTGAGTAGACACTGTGAAATTTCTATTTCTTATGCTGTAGAATTAAATGTTAGCTACCAGCCTGGCTTGGGAGCAGAATCAGTATCTAATAGCATAAGGAATCACAAATATCAGTTGTTTCACAGTCTTTTTGTCCTGTTCTTTTTTTCTTCTTGGCCTTGTGCTGCTGTTCCTTTCAGTCTGACTCTTAACTTACGCATTCGTTTATTTTCAATTCAACAGTAACATACGAGTAAACAATCTCACTATCATTAAGACTTGCATTCAGCTTTTCCAATGAGTGTACCAAGCTACTAATTGCATAGGTAAACTATGAACAAATTAGTACTTGATCTTATCTGACTTCTCTAGTAAGGTTTTAAGACCTCTGTCTTACTAAGTTGCCTCCTGGCAACAATTCCAGCCCATTCCAGCAGAAAATCATTAAAGCTCTTGTACTAAAGCTGCTTTTGCACGTCCCTTCAAATGTTACTCTTCACTTTGTCACATTCATAAGCTTGAGCTCCAGTTCTGCTAACCTTTGTACTGAACAGTATTTTAATCTAGGGATAGCTATGCTGATTTTCTTTAAAAAAAATAAATAATTCTTTACATGCAGAAAAAACAAGAAGCCCAACTCCAGAGAAGGGAATGTGTGAGCGACTGAAATACAGTGACTACAACCGCTGCTTGTACATGCAACTCCAGCATGTAGAGATGGAGCTGGAATTACTGGGGCCCCATAGATTTCAGATGCCTCAGAGTTACACACAAGCTGTTCGGCAGGTTCAGCACATGAAGAACCTCCTGGAGAACCGGATCTGCTCATCAGCATCCATCAGTGACAGGTAACCTAGTTCTCATCTCATTTTCAGTATAAGTAAATTCAGGTTGTGAATTCAAAACTGGTCAGGATGACAGAGCCCAAACAATTACTGCTTAATATGTGCTAGATAACCATTATTATAGCTGTAGAAACATGTTTTACTATTATACTATTGTAGGAGCAACAAAGAAATTTCAATGCACTGTGAACTGCACACAAAAGCAATAATGACAGATCATCGCTCTTTGTCATTTTTGCCTCCAAAATTGAATGTTACAATACAATGCCACATGATAGTAAAGGGCTGGGATAATAACTGAGCTCCAAAGTCTCAGATGTCGCTTAAAATTTATGGATAAAGAAAAATTAATAAGCAGACAAAAATATTTCAGTGAAATGTGATAATTAAGTTAGAAGTTTTGAAAACAATACCACTAATTATCTCTCTGACCTTTATGGTGATCACAAGAGATGTATCCAGCAGCTAAAATGGTTTTATTTGTAATCATTTCTACTGGAGGTTCAATTATGCATGAACTGAGCAGTAAATAAGCCCACCATATTTGTTTTTATTTTGGCTGATCTCTGCACGCTTCCTCGTATTTTTGCTCACTGTACTTTTTGCTATCCATGTATTCTATATAACTGCATTAGTTAAAAGAATTTAGGATGTTTTGATTGAGATTTTAAATCATAAGGTGTTGCCTATCCCCACTGAACCTGAAGACTGATGTTGGCTTCTGTTCCACTGCAGACTGATTTTTTCCTCTTCTGGTTGACTCTCCAGGTGGTCCCTTACTCCAAGCTTCTCTGGTGATGGCAAGAAAAGTTATTCTTCCAAAGGGCTGCCCTGGTGGTTTGTGTTCATCGCTTGGTTCCTTGTTGCAGCCACCAGTGGTGTATCTGGGTTCTTTACCATGCTCTATGGGCTGCATTATGGCAAGGAGAACTCCATCAAGTGGCTGATCTCCATGGCCATCTCCTTCTTGGAAAGTCTTTTCATCACACAGCCCTTAAAGGTGAGATCCTCAGAAATACAACCACTGGCCAATATGAACTCATTCTACCATCATTTCAGGAAGACAATGTAATGTGTTCTAAAGAACCACAGGATTTAACATGTAAAATGAGAAGTCTTTGCCCTTAAAACAAGAGCTAGCAGGTTTAGAGAGTTCTGTTGTCTTTTGCTGACATTAACTCCATTAGTTTCATCTCCCTTGTTTTGTCAGAGGTTAATAGGTGATGAGGTTTCTGACCAGGGAAGATGTGTCATATGGCAAAATCAGTTTAGCTGGAGGGACCCCAGCACTGTGCACTGTTCTCTTGTTCATACGCTTCAGCTGCATGAGTTCAACAAAGCCAAAGCACAGTTGTTGTCCCGCAGTGCCTGGATCCAAAGGGATCCAGGTCAAAGCCTGAGCTTCTTTGTATGAAATGGGCGTATGGTGAGTCTAGCTAATTCTTTCCAGGTGCTGGGATTTGCTGCTTTTTTTGCTCTGGTTCTGAAGAAGGTGGAACATGAGGATGAAGAAAACACAGCTATTGATGGGCCTTTGTCTGCACCAGGTAACTGTCTGGAAAGTGAGAAATTATTAAAGAAAAGGTGAAGTATTCTCCAAGCTTTCGGAGTGCTTTATGCACAAATATGTGACTCAGCTCAACTGCAAACTTCACTGGTTATCTTTATATACCTGAATCTTAGCTGACAAGGTTGGCAGAAACCACTAAATCCACAGGTGCTGTGACTATATGCCTATCCATTAGCATTCTTAAGATCAAGGTGGAAGTAGAAACAAACCTAAATAACTGATTTTGTGCCAGAGGAGAAAATGTAAAGACCACTGTATGTTTAGGTTGGAAAAATCTTGCAGAACACTTAATGAAAGAGATCACAAGGTCAAAAAGATAGAAGAGAAGAAGTTCTGGATCAAAAGGATAACACTTCCTTGTTTATCTTTTTCCGTATGTTTTTACCTCTGCAAATATATACACATGCACAATCTCCCCTAGCCCTGTTGTAAGATTGCCCCTGTATTGGAGGACCTACTTGCTGCCAAGATACTGATATTTGACTCCTTCCTTCCCTCCATCCCTGGCTTGCCTATGTCAGGAAAAAAGAAGTATTCTCCCACATTGATTCATACTAGATCAAGAATCGTACAATTGGATAGCCAATCAGTTTTCAGTCTGTCAACATTCAAGGAACACCTAGAAAAGAAAATAATAAAATGTGGCAAACTGACTGAAGCCATTATAATAAAAATGAATGAATCAGTGCTATTAGTATGCAGTAACCATGCTTAAATATTTTAGCTCTCATGTCAGACATAAGAAAAATCAAGACCTACAAGGAGGCTTGTTTTAGTTCTGTGCAGGTATTTCAGTATTCATGGCATGGCTTGCAACAAAACCTGCAACTATTCCACAACCTAGTGAAAATAAACACGTGACCCAGTGCAAAATGCACTCTTCATCTAGATTGGTAGATCTTTATCTGACAAGCATATCTAAACCTCAAGTTTTCTCTCAAGGAAATTTCCCACCTCCTTTAAGTGTTACAATACAAAAGTCCTCCATATACATAGCTTTCCACAACCACAATTACCTGTATTACTCCCATAAACCTAAGAGTGGCTTCTGTAAGCACAATCATGTCTAAAAAAATCTGATAGCAGCAGACAGGAATCCTAGGGCACAGCAAAGAATCCTGATCAACAGCTTCCTCCCTGATCAGTCTCAAGCTCTGAATACATCACCTTCTGAAATGCTCAGCCTAGAGAGAGACTCCTGGACTACACACCTATGCCCAAACCTAACACACGGTGTCGGTGAGCTCCTTCCCTCCCCACTGTCTGCCTTACTATGCTAATTGTTTAAATCATATCCCCTGACTTCCTAAGGGAAAGCATTAAATATAGAAATGTTTCCTTATAATGTCCAAAGAAACGGAAAGCAGGACATAGACAATCTGTTGGCTGATTCCAGGGTTTACTGCTCTCACTCACAGGTGATTCAAATCCTCTCTTTGGAGCCCGAAGGGACAGTAGAAGCGATATTTACCAGCCACCTCCTGCAGCTGATGTGGAGAAAATGAAAATCAGCTGCATGAAGGAGCAGAAAGCATTTGCCCTCATCAGAGAAATCCTGGGTATTATCCATATGTAGATTATCATCTTGTTTTATTCAGTAGTATTCATCAGTATTTTTACCTCAGTGAAAATATTGTTCTCTTGGGTGAAAAAGTTTTGGCTTATCTTTAGCTTTCTGCCACCCATTACTGTGCAGAGACAGGTTGTTCGGTGGCAGTTGGAGCTGAAAGGAGGTGGGAACGTTAGCTGGCTGATGTGTAGCTAAGGCTTGGTTTTATGGTAAAGATACACATTACAGACACATAAGAAGTTAAAGAAAAGTTAGAAAGGGTAGAAGGAGGAGGTCAACAGTTAAATGAAGTTGAAATCAAACGAGCAGATGGACACCATCTTTCTAAAAGCAGATAGTATCTATAGATAATGATTTATACCCCAGTTTTATTTCCTCTAAAAACAATGGAAAAAATTACCTCAACTTCACTTGGAACCAAGTTAGACTACTCATTTTATTTAGAGCTGTCATTACTATTGGTGTTCAGCCACCCTCCCCACTTATTTTCTCGACCACTACTCGTATTCCAAATGTGATATGCTTAAACTGCAGCACGTTGAAGTAGCTTGTGTAAATTCATTAGCACTGGTCAGTCAGAGTCTAGCAAAGCATCTCCTTAACCTAATAAGTGATGACAGCAGTAATCATTCATGCAATCTATTTTGAACAGCAGTGTTAATTCTGAGCTCACATGTGCTGTCTCTTCTTGTTTTTTTGCAGCCTATCTGGGGTTTTTATGGATGCTGTTACTGGTTGCTTACGGGCAGAGAGATCCCAATTCCTACTACTTAAACAAACACATTGAGAACAGCTTTACAGATGGATTCCATGACGTCTACAGTTATCAGGATTTTTTCACGTGGGCAAACACTACCTTAGTCAAAAATCTTTACGGATCATACAAAGGTGCAGAGTCACATTGTTTCACTTCAGCTGGCCAGATTCTGAAACATTATCTTTTGTACATATCCCTAACTTGCACATGCATATTTAACTGGAGAAAGAGACTGTGTGAGTGTATAAGGCTAGTATGGTTTCTTATAATATGAATACTAGTGGATAACAAAAACCCCACAGCTTGACCCCAAGTTTAATGTGCCCAGATATTTTCCTTATATTTAATATAAACCAAAAGGTCTGCCTGTAACGTTACTTTTTTCACATTTTACATTATCTATTCCAGATATTCAGATATATGCCTCAGTTTTACATAAGTTTCTTTCCATAATTCAAAAAAAGAATGGCAGATAGGTGGCACTATAAAGCTTTTCCTCAGGAGAGCTCTGTTTGCATCATGACTTAGGTCAACGTGAAGGCTAATTATGCAATATCACCGTGTTTCTATCTAGCCATATCCAGTAATAAATACAACCCATTTTCCAGCTCACATTTAAGAGTAAATATTGAAATACATTAGCAGAGTTGTTCATTGGACATGACAGGCACTGACCAGCTGCGGCCAAATGAACGCTGCATACAGCTACTCCGCTGCGTGACTTGAAACAAGTCACTTTCCTCCTCCAGGCCTCAGTTTCCTTCTGTATAAAATACAGATAGGTAGTGATACTGAACTGTTATCTATATGGATGTTATTTAAAAACTCAGTTCAAATCAACACAAGTTACAGTGTGTTTTAGAAAAGAACCTATAGCAAAATATTAATGCATCAGTGAATCATAAATGAAATGAAATGAAGAAATATTATTAGTAGTTCTGTCATGTTGCCAGTGCTGCTCTTTTCCATCTCCTGTTTAGGATTCATTACAGATGGCAATTCCAAGCTGGTGGGTAGTGCTCGAATTCGCCAAGTAAGAGTGAAAGGAGACACCTGCCCTATTTCTCCCAGCCTCCAGCGTGTAACTCAGGAATGCCATGCTCCATATTCCCTACAAACAGAAGATACATCAGTTTATGGGGAACACTGGAATACTTCAGTCTTTGACAACTCCTCTGATTTGAGCTCAGCGTGGCAGTATCAGAGTCAGTCCAAACTGAGAGGTTACCCCAGCTGGGGCAAACTTGCCATCTACAGGGGAGGGGGATACGTGATTCACTTGGGAACTGATCCTCAGAATGCCTCCAGGTACCACTTGTATTCTTGTCAATTATTAGTGTATCTGCTGTAGTGTCAATGATACTCTTTCCTCTGCCCTATTTAAGATTAATTTCAGATTGCATCCTGAGTTTTCCTGCTGTGTGTTGTGCTGAATATTGTAGATATTACTGTGGTGCCATCATTGTAGTTTATGTTCCCATCATCTTGCTCCATGCTAGGTAACAACTAGGATCCAAAACCAGAACCTTTTTCTCCTAACCTATATGAGGTAAATGATCAGATACCTGAGGCATCTCAGGTTTAGCACTGGCCAATATCTGGTACCTGCTTCTCCAGAGGAGCCAAAAAGTCTCCAGAGGAGACTAATAGTACAAATATCCCCTATACCCAGACTTGACAGACCAGATGTCCTCTTGAACATCTTACCTCCAGTTTACTCCTTCTCTATGATAATATCCAAACACTCCTATCCTCCATGTGATACTGTCTCTTTCCTGTACGAGTTAGATCACTGGCTATATGTTTTTTGGCAGAATTCTCCAGTACCTTTTCAACAACGTCTGGCTAGACACCTTCACAAGAGCAGTGTTTGTTGAATTTACAGTCTACAATGCCAATGTGAACCTGTTCTGCATTATAAGCCTGATGTTTGAAAGCAATGCTTTAGGTGAGAACCCTTTTAAGTTACACATTTCCGAAGACAGCAAGCAATGCACCTACAGAGGGTAGATTTACATGCTGTCAATGTTTACCTAGTTCTTTATTCAGTAAACAGAATTGTTTTAATAAATCTAATCATGAGAGAATCAATGCAAAATTTATAAACCATTTAGGAAAAATGTAGCATCACAGTAATACAGACCATAATGGAATATCTTACGTTTGCTTATGCTGTGGTCATCTGCTGATGAAGAAAACATGGTACTGAAACTTAATCTCCAGAATTTACACAACAGGAAAAAGAAAAATGATGTTTCCTAATCATTTCAGCTAATCAATACAATATTAAGACAAAAAGTACAAATAACAGTCTGTCTTTTTTGTTCCAGAAGACTTCTAATATATAGCTGTGTAATCATACAATACATAATCTGGATACAACAAAGAAAATAGTGAAACTAGATTCTGGTTTGAAGGCCATAGAAAAACATTTAAGCTGAGCAGTAGCCTCCGTCAGGTCTGTCCTAGTGCTGGAAAATGCCCAAACCAGACCACAAAACTGAGCTCATTTTCCCTTTAGAAGGAGATTCAGATTTACATCTCCAGGTCCTCCTGTTACATTTCTGCATTTGTAGTCCAATCCAAACTCAGCCCTGCCAGGATTAGTATCACTCTGTCATGCAAGACAGCACGAGCACTCTAAAAGCCATCAACTGTCTGAAATTCCTATTTGAGGAAAATTTCAAAGAACGCTTATAAGGCTACTCACATAATCAAATCTAAATCTTAGTTTGATAGTTGGATTCAGTCTCATATTGATGTGAATGCGAGTATGGGAATCTTACTGGTGAACTAAATTGTTTGAATAAAAACAGAAAGATGTAATTAATAGAGCACTGAAGTGAACCCAGTTTGGTTTTTAGGGGCCTTCTTCACAAGCGCAGAGCTGCAAAGTGTCCGGCTTTACCCATACACCAACAGTCTCCACATCTTTGTCGTTGCAGCAGAAGTAATTTATTTCCTCTTTATTGTGTACTACATGATAGTACAGGTAAGTCCCAACGGAAAGTTCGGCTGACAGCATCACCTTGTGTCTGGTTTTGATTTCACTTACAAAAACTTTAGGACTGTACTTGATTTCAGTAGTGCTGCTGCCGACTTACACCAATGGAAGACTGAATCACATACTGTCTCTGTATTAAATAATACAGGTGCAGCCAAATTTTATTTGGCTGGAATGCTTCTTTTGAGAATGATTATAAGAAATTAGTGCAAGATGTAGTTTTACCGATGTGCTTTATTGTGGAGGGGATAGCCCTAATCTTTAGAGGGGTATTGTATGATACGGAGTCACAAGACTGAAACAGTAAAACTCCTCTTTTCACAGGGAAAACGGATGAAGACTCTGAGATGGAGATATTTCCACAGCAAGTGGAATCTCCTGGAGATGGCCATAATACTGATTAGCTGGAGTGCCCTGTCAGTGTTTGTGAAGCGGACAATCCTTGGGACCCGAGACATCAGCTACTACCAGGAACACAGAGAGGAGTAAGTACTAATGCTAGTTGGTGCATCCTTTGTTGGTGCTACTTATGCAGAAACAAATCTATTTTTCCTCTTCCCAGACAGCAGTTTGTCTGTGCTAGATAACGCTGGCCTATATGGCTATATTCATGAACCACAGAAGTATTTCAGGACTTAGATGTGTGTCAGCAATAGGATTTTCTTCTGATATTGCTCCAGTAAAATCCAGCAGACTTGAGCACCAAGTTCCCCAGCCCAGCTGCTAGATCCTTATCTGCATCACCCTCTTCTGAATCAATAAGCCTTTCTGCTACAGGACACCCATCCAGATAGTACATAACCTGCCTCATTCTTTGTTGTAAAAAAGCCATTGGGTAGAGGACAATAATGGCTTATTTTATACAGAATGGAAAATGATAATATCTGTTAAAAAACAGTCACACAGGAAAGAGGTCATAGAATCACAGGATAATTTAGGAAGGAAAGGACCTCTGGAGGTCTCTGCTCCAGCCTCCTGCTTTGGTGTTAGATCAGGTTGCTCTGGGCCTTGTTTGGTTGAATTTTGAGTATCTCCAAGGACAGAGGTTCCACAGCCTCCTTGGACCCCTGTTCCAGTGCTGAACCATTCTTACTGTGGGAAAAAAAAAAAGGGTTTTTTGTGTCCAGCTGGAATTCCTCTTGCTGCAATTTGTGGCTGTTGTCTCTTGTCCTTTCATTGTGCACCTCCAGGAAGTGTCTTACTACATCCTCTCTATAACCACTGACTAGGTAGTTGGAGATGGCAATTAGAGGCCTCCTTAGCTTTCTTTTCTCCAGGCTGAACAAACAGAGCTCCCACATCCTTCTCTCATATGTCCTGTGCCCCGACTCCCAACTATCTCAGTGGCCCTCCACTGGACTCAATGTCCTGCTTGCACTGGGGAGCCCAAAAGTGGACTCAGTATTCCAGATGCAGCCTCGCATCTGCTGAATGAGAGGAAGAACAAACACTTTCTTTAACCTGACAGCTACATTCTTGCTAACGCAGCATGCATATATCGTATAGGTATTTGTCACGTGCCATATTAGCATACACAATTTATAAAAGCTTTTTGTGGTCACCTCTGTTGTAAACAAAATCGGAAGTACAAAACATGTGCTACTTTTATAAATGGTAAATATAAGTATTACCAAGCTTTTTTCCAGCTAACATCGAGATTTGACTTGCCTCAGTCACAGATCACAGTTCTGACCTCCAATCTTGTACTTCATTCCTTACAGTACCTTCTCACACAACCTGTTGGCCATTAGCTAATCCTGTCACAGCCAGTGCATCCTGCTAGCTGCACAGCACCAGTACCCCCATCCTCTCAACTACACATGCACAGAAGAACCTGTCTTCCTTTCTAAGGGTCAGAATTCGATAGGAAGTTTGCATTAGCTGCCTTTAAACTGTGACTTGCTAAAAATGAGCAGCATTTGGGCTACAGCCTAGACCTTCTCTCATCTCTAGCTAACGCTGATAAAAAACTTCTGCCATGTACCACTGAGCTTTTTGTGTGCACACAGCAGGAAGTACGGACAGAAACATTCAAGCAAGAACTCAAGTTAGCTGTCCACTGAAAACAAGGACAGAGTGACTGGCTTTTCCAGCATACTCATTTATGCACTTCAAAAGGCTTCTGTGTGCATGGTCTGTTACATCTTTTCTTTTTTTCTAACAAACAGCTGTGTAAGCTTTAACGAAACAGCAAGAGCTGATGCAGTTCTTGGCTACCTGATTGCATTCCTAGTGCTCCTCTCCACAGTGAAACTGTGGCATCTCCTGAGGCTCAACCCTAAACTCAACATGATCACTTCAACTCTAAGGAGGGCATGGGGTGACATCTCTGGATTCATCACTGTTATTGCAATCATGTTCCTCGCCTATTCCATTGCTGTGAGTACCACTGTGGTTTCTGTTGTCTGCAGTCCGCATCCGGGGACTGTCAGGTTAAATGAATTATTTCTGAATGCTGAAAGCAACACAGCTTTGAAATGTAAAACTGAATAAAGCTGCCTATCTAAATCTTAGGTTAGCAGCTTGGAGCCCAACTCTTCAGTATACGTGAGAGAGAAGTTAAAATATCCACTTCTCTGTTCTTTGCAAACTGAAATTTAGTACAAAAATCAAACACTGAGATGAAAAAAATGGATTCTCTGTGTGTAATAGGTGTGACAAAGAACAAAGTACAGGAAAAATCATTTTCTGGCTAAAGCTCAAATTGGGGAGAGTGCAGCAAGAGCCATTTTCTGTTTGGCTAGTTTTTAAGTGGGAAATAATTATTTTTCTGCCTATTATAGCAATACTTATTATGCAAATAAAATGACATTTTCATTCTAATGAGATTAATGAATTATTGGACTGCAACTATTTATGTATATTTACTGTTTTAGCTGAAACATTTTGTGTAAATCTTCTGGCAGAGTGATGTGGGAAATTCAGCACATTTCAATGGCAAAATCACTGAAAAAGTGGAAACCATCTGAGCCAAATCCAAACTGCCCTGTAAAGGGCAGTCCTGTGACAAACAGGACCTGCTGCAGTCTCACACTGCCTGATTTCACGTTCCTCATCTCTCCCTCCAGCACTGACACTCTAGCAACTGAGTAGCTTTAGGCACTGGTGTGGCCACAAACTTAACCGGTAAAATAAGTGATGAGAACAGTTCCATGACCCAGCCTGTCATCACATCGGGCAAGTGCTAGAGCTGTGAGAGAGAGAGGCCGGAACATGAATGTAGGGATGGAGAAAAAGGTGAGACTGCAGCAGCACCCGTTTAAATCAGACACAGTAGGCCCACAAGATATAAATGAAGAAAATAGCACCTTGGTTACTGAGTGCAGACAAGGAGGTTGCCTATTTGGAAGGATCTGTGCACTGAAAGGCAAGTGTTTGTGACTATAATTAATTTGGTCAATTATGCAGGGATAAATCTGCTACTTAGAGGTGGGCTAAATTACTTTCCCAATTTTGTCATGTATTTGCAGGTTTTTTACATTATCTAGTGGCAAGCTGAGCAGGTATAAGACATTCTCATACCCATGACAAAAGGTCTTACAGCTAAACACATTCAGAAAGCGTGAATACAGTTCTTACCTCTGGCTTAGTCTTCTTCTGTGACCTTGTCTGTTTTTATCCCTGTTTGTAAACCAAAAAACCCCAAAACACAAAGAAAAAGCTTCATGGCTCTGATGACAAACCAGGAGAGCTTTCGCTGAATACAGCAGTCACTAGCTGATTTTGCAGCGAGGACTCTGATCATGACACAAGATATGCCTTCTTTCCTCTGCAGACAAACTTGATATTTGGCTGGAAGCTCTACTCTTACAAAACTCTCTTTGATTCAGCAGAGACCATGGTTAGTCTTCAGCTGGGAATCTTCAACTATGAGGAGGTACCACCTCTGATTTTGAGAAGTTTATCACTGTGTAATTAGCATCTCAGCTATCAAATATGCTTTGAACCAGCAAATAGAAAGACTTTGAATTACTGCTAGGCATTAATCTAATTTTGCAAGCTCCACAGCTTCCTACAGCAGCCACCTTTTCTCATCAAGACAAGAAAAAGACACCAAGTGAATTATACCTTACATGCCATTTTGACCATCAGCAGACTCATCATGAAGCTTTGAGAAAGGGGCTCACATTTTAACTAGATGTGTTACTTATTGATTACAGAAAGTTTTGAGCAATTTCCTTAGAAAGCTACAGGCAGAAATGTGAGCGATGCCCTGCATTTGTTCTGAACGCACATCCATGTATAATATATATAGCATAATTTATTAGCCACAGGGATTTTCAGAGACAAACTCCTTATTGTGTCTTAACTGCTTGTATGCGTGTTGGTTTGGTTTTGGTGGGGTTTTTTTACAATCAAAATATGATGTCTTACCTTATTAATACTACAGGTCTTGGACTACAATCCAATTTTAGGCTCCTTCTTAATTGGATCCTGCATAATTTTCATGACATTCGTGGTACTGAATCTCTTCATTTCGGTGATTCTGGTTGCTTTTAGTGAGGAGCAGAAGCACTACCAGGTGTGTTCTTCTAAGCTCTCCTGCCGTTTTTAACATTTACTGTGCAGTGCTTACTCAGGATTTAGGTATTCTACCATTGAGTGAAACCCATGTAAACTCAGTCCAACTCTTAAGAAGTCAACATTTACTCATAAAGCACACTTCAGATTTTCCAGATTTACGCTGTCCATTCCTGTTCAGACGAGTCCCTGTTCAGATTTAGTACAAGACCTGATTTGTAGCCTTCTGTTCACCTACTAAATCCAGCCAAAAAAGTCTTAGACTTGTGCCCCAGCTCCATTGAAATCAGTGCCAAAACCGCTACTAAAGTCTATGAGGTCTTTACAGCTCCCTTTAAAAATGTCAGTGTGAGTGCCTGACCCATTCAAGCTACTGATAGCACGGTGTGAAATCCAGCTTAGTACTCCAGTACTGTCCAAAATTCTTCTATGTTTTAAATAAAGTCAAGGGAGATGAAAACAAAGGATATGGTCAATAGAAAACACAATGTATTTAGTTTTTCTCATTTACTTCATCCAGAAATAGTGGATGGCTCATTGTATATACCATTAGCTATATGGTAGCTGGCAAGTGAACTCGAGGCTCCTGTAGCAAGATTTCCATGGGCTTTGACAGAGCCAAAACTTCTGTAACGTCCATGCTCACCCATGCTCATCTGGGACTTGTGTCTTGACAAAAATATTGGCATGATGTTTTTGCTTTGGCTCATGCTCTGCTTAGAGTGAAAGTTGGCTTATTTCACCTCCAGTAGAGATTTTCTCTTGCGACTTTCTCTGGCTTCAGCAGAGACTGTATCCACTTCTGGTCTGTGCATTTGAGTAACTTACTTCTCGTTGTTATTTTAGGCTTCAGAAGAAGAGGAGATTGTTGATCTAATGCTAATGAAACTTTGCAGTTTCTTTGGGATTAAATGCAAGAAGGAAGAGAAGCCAGTCACTAACGATCAACTGGAATAACCTGTCAACGATTAAATGATAACCACAATAAAAAGTCACTTTGTAGGTGAAAGATTTACTTTTTAACTATCAGCTGCAGTGGCTAGACTTCGGTTATCATGGCTTCTGACTAAAATGCTGCCGCGTTCAACCAATAAACCGTTGCTGAAGTGATTTTGGAGTAGTAGCTAGGAAATAACGCTAAACCTAAGATAAAGTGTCCCACGTGCATTTCCTGTAGACTCAGCCTCTGTATTTAATAAACACTGAGCGTTTGTTGCACCGTTTGGCTAAAACCACTCGCTTTCCGCCAAGCAAGCGCCATGGAAAGATGGCGACCCCCTCCGAGCGCCTGCCTTCCCCCGGTCCCGCCCCAGACACGGCGGCACAGCGGCCTGCCGGCGAGGCACGGAGCAGCTCCGCTACCCGGCGGCTCTCCAGAGACCGCTAGTCCCTGTCAGGGACCGCGCCGCCCCCTCCCGCGCGCCGTAGCGGCCGCCCCTGACGACGCCCCCGCGAGGCACCGCCCCCCGCCCGCCCGCCCCCGGCAAAGATGGCGTGGCGAGCGCTGCGGCGGGTCGGGCCGGTCCTGGCGCCGCGCTGCCCGCGCCTCTCGCCGCCGCCACTACTGCCGCCGCGGGTGCCCGCGGCCCGGGGGTTGGCCACCAGCTCGCTGGTGCTGTCCGGTGAGTGGCGGCCGGGGGGCGGCGGGAGGGAGGCCCAGTTCTGCGGGGAGCCGTCGCTCCCTCTCTGTCAGGGCTCCCGGGAGGGAGGGAGGGAGGGGAGGGTGGGCTCCTGCCGCCGGGGCGGACCTCGCCGCAGCCCGCGGAGGAGCGGTGCCGGTCTGCCGTGACCTGCCGGCTCTGTGCGCGGAGCGGCCCCCGAGTTTGAGTCTCTGCCCGCCAGACCCCAGCGTGCAGAAGCGCTTCGTAGCGAGCCGTGCCGTGCCGTGCGTGTTCGCTGCCCGTGCGGCTGGGACGCGCGCAGCCGCGGGGAGCGGGATGCTGCGGCTCCCCCGAGCTGCGCGGCTCTCGGACGGGTCCTCTCTGCCCGCTGGGGCGGGGGTGGCCATACGGGCATGGGGGAAGAGCCTCGCAAGATGGCTGAAGCCTTGCAAGGGCTTACAGCTGCGGGGGGCAATTCGTGCCGCCCCGCTCTTGGCAGCGTGGGTTTCACCTGTCCCTTGTCCTGGTGCTGACACTCCCAGGTCCGTCTCCCACGAGGAGCTGGTTCACATTCCTTAATCGGCAGAGAACTTTTAACCTCCTCTCCACGCTGCAGTTCTTTAGCAAAGCGGCCCTGTCCCCTCCTGGCCCCAGCCGGAGGCTTCGCTGAGGGGGCGAGCGTGGAGAGCGCGAACCCGACAAAAGAAGCGGATAGCCTTTCCTGGCGTCGCTGTGCTGAAGCAGCTTGTTGGCAGCTGCAAGGAGCATCAGCAGCAGTCCGAGAAAGGGGCAAAAGTGGGTGGCTGGAGGAGGCAGGCCTGCAGCGGGGAGGCTGGCGTGGGCTGCCAGGAAACCTGAGCCAGGTTTTCAGGGCCTCGGGCCTGTTGGGCCTGAAGAAGTTTGGCTCTGTCTCGCCAGCTCCTGGGCAGTACAGCTACAGACGTGGTAAGGCAGGAGGTGGACGTACGCATCGGTGCTTGGTGTGATTTTGCACTTAATGTAGTTAATTCTGAAAGTATCTGCTGCTGTCGAAGCTCTCTTTGAATGAAAGTTAGCCACAGAAGTCTGAAAAAGAGAGTCTGTGGCACTCTAGAAGACAGAAGTGTTGAAAAGGTAGGAGAGAAGAGCAGCAGAATATGCTATAAAAGTAATAACTGCCACTAAGAAGGGGTCATAAATTTCCTCCCAGATAGTCTTTTAACCTAACTGCCTTCTGCTGCAAGTGAAAAAAATAACATTTCTTAGTCATTATTTGCAAATTGAGTCAAGATCGAAGCTTTTTTCACTATTCTAATTGTTTAATATACCCATTGTTTTTCTATAGATATAACTTGAAGGAATAACTTAAATTATGCTTTTGTTTTAGGCAGAGAGGAAAAATTTTGTATGCCTCTTTGTGGAGGTGTGAGTTTTCCTTCACTCTTCAGGTATATATTTATGAAATATTTAATAGAGGCAGGCTAAACTAAATGAAGGTCTGAATTCGGAGTGTGCTAGTTAAGTTGAAACCAAAGTCATGTTGAAATGAATGAAGCTAGAGTAAATCTAGATGCTCTTCTGAAAAAGAATGCTCACAGAAGAGATTTGGTTTGCTTTGACATTTCATATCCATTTAATTTGATTTATTTAATGGCCTGATCACATACGCTCAAAGTTCAAATTTTGAGATTACTTATTAACTCTTTTTAATTTGACCTTTACTTTATTTGCAGAGTTTTTTGTTACATGGTTAGAAATTTTGATTTTTCCCTTCTTTTTTTTTTTGTCCTACAAGAAGCTTATGTGCTTTTCTAACTGTTGAGAACATTTTACTGCTGTGTTCCAAGCTGATCATGGATGTCTTCTGTTTTTTCTCCTTTTTTATTTTGATCTTGCTTTATAAACAAATGTTGTACAATATTATTATCCTACATAAAAAGATCCTGTTTGGCTTGTGATATGTGTAACATCACCAATGTTCAGCTTGGGTTTGAGATTCTGTGTCATCTTCTGTTCTTACGGTTCATTACTCATTTCCAATGAAATTCTTAAGAGTTTGATGTCTTGATCTAAAATGATTTAAGACATTTGATTTCGTCTGTTCATTAGAACATGTCCTGAGAGATTTTGCTCTCTGCAAATAATGCTAGCTGAAATTCTCTGGGGTTTTTGAGTGATAACTAATGGAAAAATACTTCATATTTGCATTTTACTCAAAATTTTTTTGCATACTGGTAAAAACATGTATTGCTCTACTGAGGCCTATAAAACTTAGGCCATCTTCAAAGACAAACCATTTTGTCTGAGACTTGCTTCTCTTACACGTGTGCAGACATAAATAAGATGATCGCTACAATCGAAACAGCTTAAAATGACTGACATAGCGTGGGAGGATTTTAGCAGGTCTACAGCAAGAACTTCTGTTTTCCTTCATGTACAAGTCTAGAAAATATACAAGGATTTGCAGAAGTGTAGTTTCTCTAGTGGGTATAAGGAGTCCAGCCTAGAGGAAGAGCCTGAGAGGAGAATTTTGAGCTTAAGAGGGAGGTCCAGCTGTACTACTCTGACACCAATCACGTGGGGAGCTCTGTTTAAGAAGTTATCTTCTCCAGCTTCTGGAACATCCCCTGCCTGATTGGATGGGTGCTACAAGTGAAAATTGGAAATAAATTAATTTAAACAAAAAAGAGAGAAGAAGGTATTTATGGGGAAACTATGGAAGTGAGAAAACAGACAAAGCAGGCTGAAAATCCTCAGAGTAAGAGAAGTTCCAGGTAAAATGTTAGCAAGAAAAATGTTGCCTGTTTCAATTACTTCTTTTGAAGTTTCTCCATATGACTTTATAAAAAAAAGAATTGCTTCTAATAAAAACTAGTACAAGCTGCCCTGAATCTTACAGATCTAAAATATATGTAGAATTGTAAGATTCCTGTGAAAAGACTTAACAGGGTTTTAAATATGCTTATTTTAAAACTATACGGAAGTAACAGTATTAACAGAGAGCAAATTCTCTTAAGTAACAGTTGCCTGCATGAGTTGCCTTATTAATTTTATCTGTATTAGTTTACCTTAATTTTACATAGATCTGTGACAACATGAAACAGGGAGAAATAGACTCTATAGCAAATGTCGGGGGAGGGAAGGGAATCAGCCACTCCTGCTAGCTAGGTTGCAACTTTTTTACTTCCACTGACGGCTCTATTGAAGTACTTTGAATGAGATGCTGTAATGCTGACACTGTTTCTAAGACATCAATAGCACTGGCCTGCCCAGGAATAATAAAGTGGTTGTCAGAAGCAAACACTAAATATGCTTGAAAAGCCACTAAGCTATCATAGAAATGTATAACTGAGTAAAGTGCACATATATGCTTTAGATTTATACTTTTGTTTGAAGTAGAACTACTCCTTTTGCCCCTGTACTTTATCAGTCTCTAGATTGCACAGGAACTACTAACACTCTCAGCATGCCATGAGCAGAACAAAATGTTTCTGTAAATTGTATGTGCGGTTTAAGATATTTTCCAAGAAAACCAAACAAAACTAACCTTGGTAAAAAAAAACCCACAGTTTAAGCCTGCAAATGTGTTACTGTATTTAGGTGAGCAACATGTCACTTATTTCTGAAATATCAAGTTTGTTTCATTTTAGCCCGCAAATTCACAGACAAGCATGAGTGGATATCCATTGAAAATGGCATTGGAACAGTAGGAATCAGCAATTTTGCACAGGTATCGATCTCCCCCCTTACCCACGTCTGCAATATTTATTTACGCATACCTGCTCTTGTCCTTGTTCTTTGGACAGTTACTGTTTTTTATCGTTTTCATTGCATATACTATACAATGAGCATGATTTTTAGACTTAGATCTATTGCATTATTTGTGAAATGAATGCTGCTTCAGCATTCTGATAAATTCTTAATCACTTCCGATAGAGCCTATGGAGAGCTGAACTTGATGAGAAACTTCATGGTTCAGCAGAATTTAAAACCTCCTTTATTACTTCAGTTCTTATAGGCCTGAGGAGTTCGTGGCTATGTGAAGAGGATATTGTGTACTTTTTAGGCCAAATTTCCCTTGAACATGAATACGGTGCAAACCCTCTGGCTAAAGAATGATTGTGAATAGAAGTACAACGTGGCGTATATTTCTTACTCCAGGATAGGGATTCCTTTGGATGTTTTGTTGTGTGGGTTTGGTTTTTTTTCTCGTGGAAGTACTTGATTTGGAATAGTCACAGGCAAATTCAGGATACAGATTCATTGTATGTGAAGCTTAGGAAAATCTAATGTGAGAAGCTATCCACGAAGTGGAATTAATGTTCCTTAGGACAAGCAGAATTTCCCATAATCTTGGTTTTCTGTAAATAACACTAATGCTCTGTAAGATCCCTTGTCTTTTGTGACATAGGGTACATTTGTCAGGGAGGAGGCAGAAGCCTATTCTGGCTGAGCCGATTCTTATGGTGATAAGGCTCCTTATTAAGTCAGTAAGGACAAACTGTATGCCAACAGCTCTGGAGTTGTCCATGTCTCTGGGGAGGAATCATTGCGTTTTCTTTCCAATTGCACTGGAAGTAAATCCTCTGTGCTTTGTAACAAAAAGATAATTCCCTCAAGTCATTGGGCACTTTGTCCTTTAAAACAGTTGTTACTCTAGCTGATGCTAAGACCATCAGCAGATGGTATTTCTCATTCTGCCTGAAGAAATCTGTATAAAAACCCTGTAACTCAGCCTGAGGGTTATTAACACTGTAATAGGTAAACAATAATTTGGCATTTGGGGCATGATAGCAAAACAGGTTTTTCAAGTTAAATGTTTAAGAAGAAAAAGTGAATAATAAGCAGTCCTTAAAGAATGAGAACTAAATTTAGAGACAGAGATTACTTATATACAGTGATTCTAGAGTTACTGTATCAGAGCTCTCCTATGTATAGTTTCTTTAATGTATGCTTTGATGCTTTTATTTTTCATTTAAGGAAGCATTAGGAGACGTTGTTTACTGTAGTCTTCCAGAAATTGGGACAAAATTAAGTAAACATGGTAAGTTTCAGCTCTAATTTCTAATAAAGTAATTATTCTACTCATCCCACTCTCCCTTTGCAAAGATTAATTTTTTTAAGTAATCTTTATGTTCGTTAACACCATTATAAATCTTCTGGATGCAACATAAATTCAGGTATTTCTACAAGAAACAGCTTTAATTTTGAATTCTCACTGTCAGACCATGCATGGTAGCAGAAAGTACCTGCTTATTAAACTGTGAAGACATTTATTTAGAAATCAAATACTTGAAATATATTTTTGTAATAATTTTATCTATACTCTGTTTTTAAAACATTTTTGCTTTGATTTGGACTTGCTAGTGTTTAGGCTGGCTTATTTGTAATTCTGCAGTTACGCATTTCATGAGTTGCACCATGTGAAATATCTAAATGATATCAAGCTCTAATTTTTCTATGAATATACAGACTCAGTATATAATTTTTGGGTATCAACTGTAATCATAGGTTTTTGCTCATTAGCGACGTACAAATTGTTACATTCTTAATCATTCAGTTATGTAATTTTCCATGTTAAGAGTGAGCATTAACAGGTAGAAAGGAAAAGCCTATTCTTGTATTTATGTGGAGGGCTGTCTCGCTAGTATATGAGGAGAAGATTGTCATTAGCCTCAGACGTTGCAGAACAAGAATGTAGACTTACTGAGGTAAAGTAGCAGGCCTTTCTTTTGCCATCCTTGTGGAATAGGTCTGTATTGAACTGTGTTGGCCAAATCTCTTACATTGCATTGAATGGTGAAAGTTAGACAAAAGGGTCTTTCTGTTTAGGGTTTTAATTAACCAACTCATAGTTTTGTTTTATCTGAAGGAGTTTCACTTCCATTTAGTTCTTCTCTTTTCTACCCGTTCTGGCCTTAGTCTAATTCCACGCTTTCCCAGAACATGCTGTTCTCTGATTCCTTGTGCTGATGCCTATCTACTCTTCTGACACCTCCGTGTTCCTCCAGCCTCTCTCTTGTTTGCTTGTGGCTTAGAGTTACTCTGGACTAACATTGCTCGGACACCGTTTCCGTAACTGCCTACAAAGCAGAAGGAAAGGGAAGAGCGGCTAGGTGATTCCAGTGTGGTGCTTCTGAATACTAATGTGTGTTTTCCAGTGAGTGCAAATTTAACACTTGATCGTGTTTCTGAAGAAAAACTGGGATTCCTGAAATTGCGGCTGTGTCTATTTTGTAACCAAATTATGTATAAAAAGGTTTAATTGTAGATAGAAGGCATATTTAGGTCTCTTCCAGCAAAAGCTGGATGTGGTTCCTCCTAACCCTACATCGTGTCATGTGCTGTAGGGCGTTAGCCAAAGTATTAGCCAAATGTAAGAAATTTCTGTCCCTTCTGTAGTAGCCAGCTAGCTAGTGTTATGCAAGTTTCCCAGAATAATTCAGGAGCATGAACATCAAATTTAATACTTCTGATCGTTGTCTTAAAGTTGGTGACTTTAATCTCTTTGACAGTTTTCATTGCTCAAGATTGAGACATTTGGCTAGGTCATCACCAGAATGTCTGACTAAAAAACTAAAGCGCTTTGTATTTTCCTCTTAAAAGCGTTCAACCATATGCTGTGTTTCAGATGAGTTTGGAGCTTTGGAAAGTGTGAAAGCTGCTAGTGAACTCTACTCTCCTCTCACAGGAGAAGTGACCGAGATTAATGCTGCCCTTGCAGATAATCCAGGGCTCGTCAATAAATCTTGTTATCAAGATGGTAAGATGTAATTTTTATCTTTGAGTAACGAATACCACCTGGATCCTGGCAGTGCTGCTTGCTATCACAAATGGCTCCACAATTCCTAGTTCTTCCAGTTTAATGGTGTGGAGGCTTAAATGGAATATATTGAATATAGTTCAAGCCCAATAAAATTTAACATGAAAGTATTAATGTAGTCTTGTCTTGACAGCTGCTTTACAATGTGTCTCTCATCTTGTCACAGCTTATGATACTGAGAGGTCAGGCTCTTTTACTCTTTCCAGATGGTGTCTCCTTAATGCCACTGTCCGAGACAGTACTAAATTAGATAGCTGGTCTGACTCAAAAGGCCATTTCTTATGACAGGTTGGTTGTTCATTTTTTTTAAAGTGTTGAAATGGTTTTTTTGCCTGCAGAAGAAGTCCTGTTGATTCTACCAGTGTTACAGGGCTTGTATGTATACTGGGAGTACTTTCCTAAGGAAGTAACATGAATGAATCTTTCTTGCAGGATATTAGCAACTGTTTTTCTTTTTAATTTCCTAACTACAGGTTGGCTTATCAAGATGACTGTGGAAAACCCTGCTGAACTCGATGAACTGATGAGTGAAGATGCCTATGAGAAATACGTAAAATCCATTGAGGACTGAGCTGGAATAATGAAATAAATTCATATAAAACACTTCAGTGTAGTTTGTCATCAGTCAGTGAAGCAGAGAATATCTAGTTTTGGTAACCTGAAAAATACCACTTATGATCACATATACAGGCTATAAATAATTGCAATGATAAAAATCTTTAACATCTGCATACCTGCAAGGGCGTTATATTCTAGATTGTCTGATTTATGTAACTTCAGGATGTTATCTGTGATACTTTCAGAAACAAAATTTATTTGCTAACACATGTACTTCCCAAGATTCATTTGACCATCAGATTTAGTAACAACAGCCTTAATATGGTCATTCTGTAGTAGGCACATGACTGTTCTCGTAACCTGGACTACAGCTTTCCCTGAAATACTTTTCTATTGTTCCCAAGATATTGAAAAGCCTGTCTCCCTAACCTCCTAGTATTTTTCCTAATTATAGTTGCAAAGATAATACCAAAAAAGGAGAAGCCATATCAGCTACCTCTTTGCATGATTTATTTATTAATCCTTTGTTTTCCTTCTTCATTTTACTATGTAATCAAATAGGTCTGCCTTTGAGGCAGAAGGTATGCTCCTTGTCTTCTGATTTGTATGTTTTCTCAGTACGGAAAACTCATGCAGTGATAGTTTATCGAGGTGCTCAAGTGGATTGTTTAGGCTGTATTTTTTTTGTCCAGTAAACAGTACATATGCCACAAGTAATTAGGTTGGTTTCAGAAGAGTAGATACTTTTGGAAATTGTGTGATCAGTAATAGTTTGATGTAGCCATGTGTGTCTGTCTTTAAGATCAAGGAGGCACAGTGCTGTAATGACATCACAAAAATGACACTAAAACTTCGATTTGCAAACCAGTAAGTTAAAGCAGCTGATTCCATTAGATTTAATATTTAATGAATCCACAAATGTGCACTCAAAGTCTATGTGACATCTAAGGGTAAGGTTGAGTTGTACAGATCTGCACTTTAGGAAAACATAATAGTATAGCAAAGTTTTGGCTTAAAACTTTTTTCCACAATTTTAAAATAGTGATTAGAAGCTAAGCACAAAACAGGAGCGAAACCCGAGATCCTGTAAGTTGTTCTAAGAGGGAAGCAGGGGAACTTTTAATCCATATAGGATGACAAAGGCAGAGTTCATGGTCCTTTGGAAGTTCCTTCCAAAAGCACAGCTCTGCTAAAGGGCAGAAATACACCGCAGGTTATACAGAAACCTTTCTCGTGTAAAAATGTAGGGCTTGCTTTTAAGATCTGAAGGGATGTCAAAGTAATTGGTAGGTTTTTCTTTTAAATCCTAGGAGCTAATTTTTCCTACACGAGTCACAGATGAAAGCCCTGCCAAGAGACTCCACTGCGTGTTTAAGATAAAACTGTCTTCTCCGTAGGAGTTAAACGGCAAAGGGACTGTGAGGGAAGAGCGGGTTTGACTGTTCCACAGGAGCCTGAACTTGGCAGTGGTTGATAAACAAAAGGCTCTGGTAAATCCAGTGTAAATGCTTTAAAAACTGCCAGTGCTTATCCATTCTTCACCGCATCGTGCAATATTTATTGTGACAACATTCAGGGCCCAGAGAGCGGGGAGCTCGATCCTGGCCTCTTCAGACCCCCTGTGTCAGTTTGGGTCTTTGACCTCCCTGTGCGCTTTCTGAAGGGACAGAGAAAGCTTGTTTCGAATTGGAATGAGTGCAGGCAAAGGGAGATAGGGATGCATGAAAATGTTTCAATTCGATACTGTTTCTTCCACCCTATTTTTTTCAACTTTACTAGGGAGTAACAGGCCCTTCATTCATTGCCGTGTAATACATGACCCTTGTGGATCTCCCTTTAAAGGTCAGTCCAGAGCATTACAATGTATTTTCATACAATTTCCCCCTTAAAATGTTTGAATTCTTTCCTTTTGATCAATGAAATATGAAATAGTCATTTCTGTAATCCCCTAAGGAACCTGGGGAATAGTAAAAACTGCCAAATGTGACCTCTTCCTCAAGCTTTGCCCTCATCTGTGTATTATTAGCGGTGTTTATGAGGTTACATGTGAGTATGGATAACTGACAGCTTTCTGGAGAAACCATCCGAAACAGAATTCAGGCTTTCTTTCATGGTGTACAGTTGGAGAATGGATGTTCTTTCGCTTAAAGAGGAGGACCAGGAACCTGTCTATCCCTAGTTCTTTTAGGGTTTTATATGACCTTGAAGGGATTTATTAAATTTCCCAATTCCTCTTAAAATGGGAACAATAATGCCTGGTGCTTTGCTTGTGTGGCTTATGCCGAGAGCTCTGGTGTTCTGCAGTTATTTAGGCTAAAGGATGTCTATTGGAGCAAGTATTTTTATATCTTTCTACAATCCACTCAACTACCTGAATTCTGCTGCCAAAAGAATCTATTCTTCCTTGTTTGATGTATGCTACCCAAGCAGAGCTCCTAGCTTTCAAATGATCCCATAACCTCACTACATTCAGCAGGAGGAGGAAGCCCCAGGCAGATCACCGTGCTCTGGCTGGAGCCAGACTCTGCAAGAGCGTGAACGCAGAACTTGCCAACGTGAATCCATAAGGAATGCTTTTCATCAAAATATAAAGATGGAGTGCATGTGTATTAGCTTTGGTCTGTGACACAATTTTAAGTGCTTTTGTATAAATAGCAGGGGAAAACATCACACTTGTTCACCAGTGTGTGCTCCTACAGAAAATGAATAAAGGAGACAGCTTTTTACAAAACCACCACTTTATCTGTGACCTCTTAAGTCTTGATCCTGAGCTTAAGAACTTAACGCTCCTAATTACTGGATACCAAACATTATAGACTTAGTAGAGAGATTGGTTTTAAGGCAAATTATGATTTCCATACTTCTCCCACAACCAATAACTATGTCTCTGTATCTCCTAGGGGTTAATTATATCATCACCTTGCTTCTTGCCAACACTTCCTTTCTGTTCCACAAGTACCAACCCCTTTATCTCTCAGATTATCTAGCTGAGTAACATAAGCTAAACTTGGAGCTATTTTTTTTTCAATCCATGCTTAGTTTTGAAGATTTTTATCGACATCAGTCCTGAAAAGATTGCATACCTAAAATTTTGTCTGGTTTTCAACCAGTGAAGTGCTGCCTCTCCCTGTGAATCTTGACCCATCTTGTATATAAGTACAAATCATGTAATTGTTACTTCTGATCAGAGGGGGGAAAAATATCAATGGTGTGAAACTCAAACAACAAAAATACATAAATAGTAACACTTGGTGTTTTGATAAACATAAGGGCAATGTCAACATCACTGTCATTAAATTAGCAGTAAGACAATTACCTAAGCAGCTCTGAAGGCAAGGTTACAAGTGCAGCAGATCCCAGTTTCTAATGCTGCCCCTAACTGGTGTCTCCAGACAGTTGATGTCCTCATGGCTACGGATCCTCTTTCTTCATACTGACAGATTAGGAATGTGCGATCTTCCTATAGCAATGGCTCCCGTCGCAGAGTTTTAACACGCCGAACTGACACATAAAGGACATAACATCTAACTTCATGTCAGCCTAGTCGTGAATAAACAGACCTGTGCCAATAAATCAACCCAGAATGATCCTCATCTCCTCAACTGAGCAGGAGAGGCTTTTCTGTTGTGATGTTGGGAGACATCACACAGCAAGAGGCAAAGGAAATCGCACCGCCTGCACTGCATATTTTGGAGAAGAGAAAGAAAACCTAAGAATAGTGCATAATTAATTAATAACATGAGTTCAGTAGTGGGTGGAATGCTCCAGGTTGTCAAATGATGACATGGGCTGATTTAAATAATTGCAAATTAAAAAAGACATTATTGCCTAATTTCACCACACGGTGGCACTCAGAACGTTAAAGATGGTCATACAGGGGCAGGTAAGGAAGCGAGACCAGCCTGGTTTTCTAGCTCAGCTCCTTAGTCTCTAAAAGGTACCACAGTGACACCTCAGCTTCAGTGTCAGTTAATTTCCTAGGTAAACTTCAAGATCAGAAAAAATATTAAGCACATGTTGCTTCATTGAAAATGTTCACAAGCCACTCCTTGCAGCACTGTATGTAACAAAGGCATTAACCCTCATTTTCTTGTACCCATCATCGCAGCATCTTTCTTCTCCCACAGTCTCCTCTTCCCCCTTCTTACAGCACGCCTGAAATTTGGCCTGGTGGGGAAGGGGTGTGCATGGACAGTCTAAAATTTCACCAGTTCCCAACATGATGCCAGCCATTAAGTCAATAGGAGCCTTTCAATAAGAAAGTGGAGCTTGACCGGGAGCTTTGGGAAAAATGTTCTTTCACCAAAGTCAGAGGCAAAACTGCTTTTACATTAATGAAGCTGCATCAGTCTTAGAGAGACTGCAGAAGTCAGCTATGTAACACAGTGCCATTTCTACAAACGCGTTTTAATGTGGTGACATGTGACTGGACTGATGGAAAACTGAACATCCTTCAACAAGCCATTTCCAGGGAATATGACCTCACGGATGTAAGACAGTATTAAAAGACTCCCGAGCAATGTCCATCAGTGTAAATCACCAGTAAGACATGCTGCAGATGGCACAGACAAATTTTGAGAGCAGCTTAGGAGTGTCCTCAATGTCATTTTCTCCACTTTCCCCACACTACTTGAGACACAGTCTTAGAGGAACAGTCCTTGGCAGGAGAATTTAGCCTGTGGTATCTGGATTGGTTGGAGTTTGCCTCACAATACTGATATCCCTCTCTTCCTGACAAAGCATAATGCAGTCACTTCAGACCTGATCTATTTTAATGCAGTACAAGTGTCCTACATCCTCTGCTATTAGGCTGTTTTATTTGTCATTTGTTTATAGTGTTTAATTATTTATGCTACTGAATGTATTTTGCTTAGAGACGTATTTTAATGGAGGTACTGCACTCATACCTTGCTCTAACCATGAAAATAAATCCTTGAGATAGGAGGATGAGTCTGCACTTCTTAGGACTCAAGAGTACTTCTGTTTTTCAGCCATCACCCCTCTGCCTTCTTTGCTGCATGGGTCTGGATCAAGAGAAAATGACAGAGAATTAAGTATTCTTGGCAACTCTCTCTGTTCTGACAACCCCTCACTTGTGCCACAACTGGTCAGGCAAAGCCAGTGACAAAACTGGTGTAATATCACCACTGCATGGCTCTTTTTTTTCTGCAAAGTATCATCCTCATCTACAACTGAAACATTTTTGCAGCTTTCTATTATACTAAGGGGCATTTCTTACATCAGGTTGGCCTGGTAAACGTGTTAGACAACAAAGAAGAAAATTCAGCCATTCAAAACCTTGACAAGAATTTTTTTTCTACTTCCCATATCTTCCATCGGTTTAAAGAGTAGCTGAAGGACAACATGGTCCTTTAATGCATGCCCCTGTTTCTATGTGATCTAAAGCAGTATTTCTAATAAGGAAGCTAACACAGTCTTGCAAAGGGCCACCCTTCAGAGGTAGCACAGACAACCCCTATCTCTCCTTTCTACCTGCCCCTGTATACACGGAGAGTTGCGGGGAAGAAGAGGCAGTCATCCTGAGGTCAGCAAAAGGCTGGGAACCACGGCTCTGGATCATGACAACAGCACAAGCTCTTGGGATGAGGCTGCATGAGAACCTGAGATGATCTCGCAGTTCCCTGCTGCTGAAAAAACAGGCTCTTGCTCTCTCTCCCTCCTCTTTGGCCTCTCCCTTCTCTCTGTACCTGACCCACTGCCGGTCACGGGGCTCCTGCATTCGAGCGCGCCATGGCATTCAGTATGGCCCCTGAGCCAATTCAACGCACCAGTCAGACAAAAATTCATGGTAGATTCCAAGAAGCGCCCAGAGAGGGGCGTTAAGAAACAGGGATTGCTATTATCATTATTAGTAGTACTACTATATGAATACTTCATACATTTGAACACTTGTTATTAATAAGACTCTATCTACTCTATGTAATTCTGATTAATAGGTGAATTACTGCAGTTGTATTTTGTCCCATGTAAGAGTGGAAAAAAAATGAAAAATGAATCCAAGACTAAAGAACAATGTAAAACTGTTCCTTTTTTTTTCATTTTAGAGCACCATGACTTCATTATAATCTTCACCCAGAACTGTAATCTCATTCCTTCAGGATCACTCAAGCATAACAGCAGTTTTAAATTCATAAAGCATATGCCTTACCAAAAAGAAAAGGGAAACGACACTCTATTATTCTAATTATTACATTCTAATATTTATATAATGGCACCTTAAGCAAACAGTTCTGGATTCTGTAATTTATGTGAGCTAAGAGTTCATTTTTACTTGAACAAAAAGATTAGATAGATGTTAAATGAGAAAACATTCCCTCTGGAAAAAAAATGAAATCTGCGGCTACCTTTTAATTACTTTGCCGTTCTAAAGAAATGCATGAAAATATTAATAATAATATAGAGACAGCTAAGCAGCTATTTCTGAAAGAGTATAGAAAAGTAAGTTGTACTAATTACATGAGAACAAATATGTAACATTTTTTCTCCTTTTGGCTATATGTTTTTTATCTGTATTGTAAAGACGGCTTAAAAAGTGTTGGGTAAAGCAAAGCTGAAAACTGTTCTTGACATTGTAAGATAAGATGCTGCCTACAGTGAAAGACTGAAAACTAGCGCATTATAACAATTCAAGAAACAAATATTTTGAACTCGGCAATTATCAGAGAAAGAATATTTGGAAGAGTCCTTACGATTCATTTAGTTAATACCTAGATAGCCTCAATTCTGCCTCACCGCTGCAGGAAAAAGCACGTGCTGGTTAAAGAGACAGCTCGACTGCAGTTACTGCTGAATACACACAGGACTTAGAAACCTTCCTCCTTGTCCTTCAGCACTGAAAAATTTAAACTGTTATTTTTTTTAAATAAAAAACACAGTTCTTTTCCCATATCTCTTATCTTCCTTCTACGAAAGCCACCCCCTCCTCTCCTGAAAGAGTGGCGTTTCTGTACTTTCTAGCACCTAGAACAGGCTTTGGGCAGCTAAATGTCAATTATTTCAACCGTTACTAGTGAGCGTAACGACGCAAAGCAGGGAAGGAGTAAGGCCACGAACAGCTCAAGTACAGGCATCCCTTTCCGAGACACGGACTGCTAAACTAGGTCTGAAACGGTGCTAACGGTACAAGACTATAAAGCCAGCTACATACAGTTGCGCCCACCGATAATCTCATCCTATCTCTTGGAAGATGGTTACACTTCAGAAGAGCAGATTCCCAACATAACTCGGCATACTGCAGCTTCCGCAGAGAACACTCTTAATGGACACTGCTTGAAGACAAGTTGGCTGGAAAACCTGGCCCAAATATTAAATATTTGTCTTCAGATGTGGAGGTACATCATATCATGCCTGCATACGTGCACGCATGGGCTGTCAGTTAAAAAAAGAGGTTTATATTCACCACATGCTCACAATTTGTATCATTAATCTTTAATGACAGCTAGAAGGTACAGGTTTATAAATATATATTTTTCATAGTTGTGACAACCAGTGACTAGATGCGGGTTTGGTGGAAAATTGTCTGAAATACCGTAAGGCTAGGTAAATTACAAGGCATTATTAGAAAACATTGATTTTGAACTTTTGGTGATATTACATGATTTTTACAAACATTAGAAACAAACACTACTTGGTGAAATATAAACATTGCAGAAGAAACTACAACCAAAACTAATTTACTAGTTAAGTACATAGTTAAAAACCAACTTTTTTTTCTTTCTTCAAACAAAGTCAAGGTAAATCAAGGAAACAGTAATAAAAACTTGCATGTTAAAGAGCACTGTCTTCCACAGACAGCATCTCCCTTATCGAGAGAAATCATCTGTGTAACACTAAGGGACGCGTTAGGTTTGTTTAACCCATTCCAAGAACAGTAATTTTCTGGCAGAGCAGTCAGTTTTCCTGCACTACACCATGGATTCCAGTCCAGATGCTGGCAGGTTCTGCACCCCGGTAGAGCTCATTTTGCACCAACCTTAAAATGTATGAACTTCACGTCAGGGTGCACCCCCTGAAGCCAGTCACAGGAGGTACACAAACGTTTAGAAACTGGACGTACAAGTAATCCCAACCAATTTTAGTTTTACTACTTTTGATCAGCTTTAAAAACATGTATGTTAGCTCTTGGAGTTTAAAAGTATAATACAATTTGGCTTATTTTTAAGATACAGAGATACAAAAATTTTAAAACTCACAATAGTAACACAATTTTTTGTCCTAGGTGGTGATAAAGTATAATGCATAGACTTCATTATGCAATTTTATGAAATATTGTCTTGTTACTGTTATTCAAAGGAGTATGATAATGATTTAGTGAAGTCAGATTGGACAAAAAGGAGCCTAAAGATAGAACACTATTAGAGACATACAGTTTCCTTAATGACACTTAACAGAATATTCTATACACAACACACCAACACAACTATACCAATCAAGTTAACCCCTAAAAAAACAGGTGCACCATAATATTGCATAGAAAGAAATCCCTGGTATGTATTAATACACTCGCACTGGAGACTAGGACTTTTTCCCTGCCCGACTAAATCAAAGCACATACGTTTTTTAAAAGCACATCTCACATTTGACATTTTTCTTAGCTATATTCTTTGGAATCGCTAGTGCATGTGTTATTTCAAGCACTTTTTTAATTTTGCATGCTATTGTTTAATATTAAAAAACTAAAATGGAAAGGGAAACAGTTTTTCTGCCTCCCCCCCCCAAATGTAATGTAAAATAATCTTTCTGTATGTTGCATAAAAATAAAATCAGACCTTTCTCAACAACAGAAAGTTTGAACAAAATCCAGGATAGCTGAACGAAGAGGATATTTGTACAAGATGGGAAAACGCAGCGTCAAAAATCCTCTCTGTAAAATAATTTAGAAGTCATATTTAAAAGTTGGATAGAGTCCAACAAATAGCCAATGGTTTTATAGCTCAGTATTCACTTTGATCGTGGAAGACCTACGTTCAAGTCCATACACCGATTTAAGGAAGTACTCTTACCGCTTAACTATTCTAGGGAAATTCTCTCATATCAGCTGAACCTGAGACAACCTTCCTATTGAAACAGGTAGGTTTCCCTGAACATGTTTCATTTGGAAAAATGTCACTATCTTCCATTTTAAAAAAATACTGATCAGCTCTACATAAGGCTATTTTTTTTTATTTTACAGCAAGAATGACTGTATTTACCTCCTACCTTAAGCTATTTATGATTGAAAAACCTTAATTTCACTGCTCAAAAATATTTTCATTTCAGTAAGTAAGCCTTTCATATATTCAGAACATGTGCACATGAAATGCATACAGGAAACATAATTACTGATGATTTGCCAAAATGCCATGCAGTGTAATCGGAAGGTAGAAGTAATTTTCTTCAGCTATTCCTTATAGTGAGCACTTTAATCTCATGACAGAAACTGTGCAGACAGGTTAAATCCATCCAAAAGTTTTAACGATATGCATTATGCAGCATCAGATAAATAACAGTAAAAGCTGAAAAGACCATGTCTCCACAAATAGATTTCATAAAAAACTAGAATTTCTGGTTTCAGATAGAATATATATTTAGTATATCTGTGTAAGAGGTGAATATATACAATAAATATATTTTGTTATATTAACTATAGTCACAGTTGTTTTTTTTACTTAACTACATAATTGTAGAGGTGTACTAGGAAGACAGATTTCTGACTAATTTTTTTCACTGTAATATGGGAAAATATTATCAAACTCTTCTGACTGCTACAGATACAGGATTTCTGGCACAGCTGAAAATGTATCAGGAATTAGAACTGATTATTATATTTTTAGTATAACTTTCTTTTTAATGACAAAGCCATTTTGGACTTTTGGTGAGAGAGCTAAGGAACACACAACATTTCTTCCTAGGAAATGCTGAAAGGCACATAAAAATTTCAATATATATTTAATAATATGTTAAAAAGTAGATTTGGAGTATTCCTGTAGGTTACTTTACATTAAAATATAGAATTAGCAGATGTTTGCCTGTTGGCGCTACAGAAAAACCTTTCATGTATCTGTAAAGAGATCATGCTTATGCATGAGCAGACATTTGTTCATTCAAGTGATACGTTTTCCCCTCACATATGCTGAAACAACAAAGAATGTGCGCTTATTCTGTTGTTAACTGAGACACCGAGGCACACACATTCACATCAAAGTTACTTGCAAGTGGTAAAAGGAGAAAAAAATTAATTTACCTGAAATAATGTACAGTTATTGAAAATGAGTATGACATTGTTTCAGTTACTGATTTTATGCTAATAAATAGTAATACGTTTAGCTAGCTGAAATTCCGTTTACAGTCACTTAATTGTTCCGATTCCTGTTAGGATTTCTAATAATTGTGGTAGATTTCAAAAATATTGCCATGAAAGGCATAGAATCACATGCGAAAAATCTACCAGTTTAAGCGTGAAGCAGCAAACATCAATGTGTATCAGACATACAGTACAACGTGACTCACTGTATAAAGTATCATTATATTGCACATAAAATAACATGGCACGTTTCATAAAGCTACAACTTTGCACGATAAATAACAGACATTTTTACATCTGCAAAGACATAAGCAATGAATAATTCGCTTAAAAGTACACGACCTAAGGATTATTGCCTTGCCTAAACCATTCTAGTATCACTTGGAAAGGAAGGTGGCATGGGTTCTAGTCATGCAAATTAAAATACAAACAGCTGACATTTTTTCCAGAAAAAGGTTGGCTTGAAAATTTTCAAATATTTTACTTTGCCTGTGAAAGTCCATTTTGTGGAACTATATTCTTTAGAAATGTGACTTTAAAAAGTTGTCTTGCTCCTGCTCCCATTAAAATGATCGACGCCCTGCCAACTTGAAAATTATCCTCTTCCACACAGGTTTTTCTCCTCAGATTCATCATTTATGTAAATACTATATAATCATAATTTGGGATTTTTATTTCATCTCCATTTATCGCACCGCTTCTAGCAAGCCGCACATAGATAGCATCAGACTGAAATCTAAAGGATGGGAAACTGTACATGAACGCTGCCAGTGGAAAAAACACTCATGGTCATTGCAACTGAACATGTTTTTGGAAATCTGAATAAATCTTGCTTGGAAACAATCTGATAGAAGTGAAAAAGTGTAATCAAAGTAGTGCAGCTTTGGCATATACCACTGAAATTTCTATTAAAACACCTCACACTTCTTCCACAGACTTTATCAATATAATTCTTCAGTCAAAGCTGACTGGGTGCAACCTTACCTTTCCAGGCTTTAAAGAGTAGGGGCTTATAAATGCTTCTAGACGACTATGTGTTTTACTGGACTTGAACGTACATCATTGATAATCTGTGACCAAGTTCAAGCCCATAAAGTCACCCATGCAATTTAGCGTTGAAGATAAGCTTAACAGCTTGAAAGCTCAGGAGTCTCCATTTTGTGAAACATCCTGCCGGTATGCTACACCCTCAAAAGACTTAACATTCAGATTTATTATTCGACAAACAAGGCCATAAATAAAAAGAAAAGAGCAGTAATATCTGAACAGTATTATAAAGCCATAGCCCCATTCTGCCGACAAAATTTCAACCAAGAGCAACAGTAATGTCACCTAGATCAAAATTTAAAAAATGGGTAATACAGTAACTTGCTAATGTACTTGATGCATGTACATCCATTTACGTGTTTCAAATTTAAAGACTTTAAGCCACAGTTGCTATAAGGAGATTTTAAAATGATTAGAGACCCACAGATGCTCCATAAATCAAACCACAATGAAAACTGCCAGTCACTGGAAAATAATTTTGAAGTTCTAGAATTACAGTTATTCACTGCTAAAAATGGTTTTAGCACCGTTCGGGTTTCTAAAGCCATTAAAACAGCAAACAGGAAATCTTGTTAAATCTTTATAAGCAAAGCTGCAGCATCAGTTAATCTAAAAAGCACAGAAACTATTTTTTTCTCCAAGCGTTTTCATCAATCTACATAATGGTTGTTGGTCGACTATTTGGGTAAAAAAGGCCAAGCAAAAAATGTTTTGGAAAGCTGTAACACATAAATAAAAAGACATTTGGCTATATTTCCACCAGATTTCAAAGTGCTTTCAAATGGAGACAAGTCCTTGTCTTCCTCTCCAGAATTAAGGCTCTAATAAAAAAATAAGTTTAACTAAAAGACACTTGGGCTTTCCTTTGATCACGAACATTTTAAGACGCTAGTTGTGCAATTCTAGCTTTATAAATACGTACTAGCAATATACAGGATTACTTTATTACAAGATCAGGGCCTTAATATTCTAAAATGTGAAATACTCAGTAGACGTTGACAGTACATTTCTTCTATATTCTGTTTCTATTAAAAACACGGGGATTAGAAAACTGACTGGGGAATTAAAACCAAGTGACCAATACTACAGAAAGGCTACACTTGCTATTATTTCTATTAAATCAGAAACAGCGGTCTAGAGAAATTAAATGAAATACTCTTTTCCCATCAAGTTTCCAGACCCTTTTTTTTCCCCCTAGAATTTGTAAGTTTAATTATTCTGACTGAACCAAACCCTCAGGGGACCAAAGTGCTCTCAATTCCCACCAAAGTCAAAAGGTTCTGTGAGAACTTGACATTGCTCCAGCTGTTTGGGACACTTAACCCTTTCAAGGAACACAAAAGTGAAGTTAAAGATCACATTTCATTCCTAAACAATCTACAGAAGACACAGAATGTTAAAGGCCTGATCTTACAGCCCTTCATAATCAGAAGATCACACTGACATCGCTTTTACCACCCTCAGAAGTCGTATTTGTAGGGGTCCCTCTCCTGCAAACGCATACATGCCTAAATCCTGGAAAATTAGCACCCAGATTTGGCACCAGCACAACCTGTATTCAGCTGAACTCCTGAAAAAGCAAGTTTAAAAAGGAAAAGACTATATTTACTGCTAATACAATTTAAGATATACCTTGGGAGGCAGAAGTCAGCATGCTCTGTAATTTTTATTGATATATTTTTCTATGGCAAGATATGACTTTCTTCAATTAGTCTGACTAAATTTAGCCAGCTTTGTGAAATCTGTCACTTACTGAAATTATTACAAAAAAATAGGAGCATTTTGTTTTTCAGAAAGCAGGCTCCTGCATTGACAGCTTAGCATAAGAAATTCAATTAAACTGTTAATGGGAATAAATCTGAAAGTGTTGCTTAGGATGTAGACTAAAATTATGGATTCAACTCTTGCCATCTTTAGTTCCTTTGGCGCAATTCCACGACTTTCCTGCTGACCTGAACACAAGCAGCTTTATGGGACCAATCCTACCGAAACAAACAGCAGATCCTGACAAACCTTTACAACAACATACCACATGAATTTTAAAACAAAACACTTGCTTTTTAAAATCTCTCAGTGGGTTGCATTTCACTAGTATGTGACGTTATTTTTCTTTTCTAAATATGTTTAAACCATGAAACAGGGCTCAAAATTTAAAAAAATATATATATATTTGCTTTGAACTGATCAATCATTTTTACAGCATGACGAAACACAGCTACACCTGGGGGCATTCATACTCTTGTCTTTCGGGGTTCAAAACTGTAATCTGTCCCTTAACCCTGCCCTATCAGGCCCTTAACCCTGCAGGGCAATTAACACGAGTGGGTCGGCGAGGCTCTGAACACGGATGCAGCACCTGGCCAGAGCCGGGCTTTGCTTAAGCAGGATTAGGCAAGCAGGATGCCCGGCCGGCGGCCCTGTGCCACTGCCCTCCGCGTTACCGGAGCCTGACCCCGCTGAGGTGACAGCAGCGGCTCCCGAGCTCCGGCCCCCGGGAGCATCCGCCTGCCCCTGCGGACCCCGGCCCTGACAGGCCAATTCCGCAAACGCCCCGCGGCCCCGCTCTCCGGAGCCCGCCTGGGCCGCTGCTTTGGTGGGAGCCACAGTGCAACGGGAGACTGAGGTGGAAGCCGCGCTCCGGCCTCCCTGCCGACACCCCTGGGACGGCCCGGCAGGTTTCCCCTCGACAGCGCTAGTGAAATAGAAAATATAAATGTTCCATCTGTAAACAGAATTCAGGAAAATCTCTTCCGGCGACTTACAGAGAAGCGGCTGGACAGGAGGCCTGCGCTGGGCCGCAGACCCCCGGGCGGGCAGGCGGCCGGCGAGGCCGGAGGGGTGCCGAGCCCTCCCCTGAGGGGGCCCCGCCGGCTCCCGGCCCTCAGCGGGGGCAGGACCGGCCCGCCGGCCCCGCGCGCTCCGCGCTCCCTCAGCGCCGAGGCGGCGGCTCCCTCAGGAGGCGGCCGCCCCCCGCCGCCCCGCGCCTCAGATGAAGTGGATCCAGGCGGTGCTGTCGGGGTCCTGCGGGGGACCGACGGCGGGCGGGACGCGCTGCCGGCCCCGCAGCCTGTAGTTCGCGCCCTCGTTGTTGTCCCAGTACTCGGCACCGGCGACGCGGTAGCGGACGGCGAACTCCAGCGTGGCCTCGGCGGCGGCGGCGGCGGCGCCCAGGGGCAGGAGGAAGGTGAAGCGGTCGGTGAGGCCGTCCGCCGGCCCGGCCGGCTGGTAGGCGGCGGGCACCTCGGCGCAGCTGGCCCAGCGGTTCAGCGTGTAGCGCACCGACACGGCCTTCTCGTAGGCCAGGTTGAGGACGCGCACGGCGCCGCGCAGCCCCGCCGGCTCGGCCCGCACCCACTCCAGCCTCACCTTGTGCTGCCGCACCCGCTCCGCGAAGCCGGGGCTGGCGCCGGGCTGCGGGGGGAAGAGCGGCTCCAGCAGCGGCGGCGGCGGCCCGAACAGCACCGGCTCCAGGTCGCCCAGCGCCGGCGGCTTCCTGGTCTTGAAGAGGTCGGCGGTGCGCGGCGGGGCGGGCAGCGGCACCTGCGGCAGGTCGGCCTCGCAGAAGTGGCGCACGGAGGTGAGCTCCAGGCCGAGGGAGTCGGCGAACCGCACCGTCTTGCGGCGAGACGGGCTCTGCTGCAGCGCCGGGCGCAGGCTGCGGTCGCCGGGCGTGGGCAGCGACTTGGCGCGGCGGCGCTGCGTGGGGCTGGGGGGCACGGCGGGCAGCGAGGGCTCCCGGCCGCGGGGCGGCGGCGGCGGCTTCTCGCCCGCCGCTTCCCGCACCACAGGCGGGGGCGCGGCGTCGCCGTCGGGGCTGCAGCCCCCCTTGCACTGCTCGGCCAGGCTGCCATAGAGGCAAGCGCTGCAGCTGAAGTTGCGCGGCAGGTAGAGCCGAGGCGGCGGCGTGGGCACCGAGGTGTGCAGCGAGCCCGCCTTATCCATGGGGGAGGCAGCGGGAGCGGCGGCCGAGCCGGCGCCCAGCGCACTGCCCGGGGCCCGCCGCCCGGCTCCCTCCCGGCCGGCCGGGGCTCCTCCTCTCGGGCCGCGGCGTGCGGGTGGCGAGGCGGTCTAGCGCCCGGTCCGCGGGCTCTGCCTCTCGCCTGGGCCTGGGGGCGGCGGGATCACCTCGGCGTTGTCCCCGTCGCGGCCGGCGCCGGGGGACGCCGGCGGGCGCATGTGTCCGCGGGCGGCGGGACCGCGGCGCTCCGGCGGCTGCTGCTGCTGACGTGCCGCGGTCAGGCGGCGAAATGCGCCCCGAGTCATCCTTCCTCCCCCATGGCTCCGCGCTCCCCACCCGCCCCTCTGCCCGCCTCGGTGTCGGCCTCGCCGCCTTCCCTAATTACACCCCCCGCCGCCGGCCCTCCTCTCCCGGCGGCTCCCCCTTCCCGCTTTCCCCGATACCGCGGCTACGCCGTCCCTCTCCTCCTCCTCCTCCCTCCTCCTTCCTCCTCCTCCTCCTCGCTGTGTTCTGGGTCTTTCCTCGAGGATCTCATCCAAAAAGAGGAGGCGGGAGGGATTCCCCGGTGGAAGCATTAAAATTCATTGCGGCGCTCTCCCTCGTCCGATCCGTTACAGAAATAGCTGCTAGAGGAAGAAGCAAAGCCGGGCTCTGGAAGATTAAACGGGCCGTTAAGAAACAGCTGGCTTGCAAGTTGGATCTCGCAGTGTACATTTAAAGGAAGAAATCCAGCTAATCTGCTGTAATGCGTTTACAGTACATCTGCTGAAAAAAATACACCTGCCGCAGCCCTGCTGCAGATTTCCATCTGTAGTAAAAGCAGCTCCAGTCTCAACACGGAGGGCTGATTATGAAACATAAACCGCGTTTGTTCTTTTCGGAAAAGTATTTAATAATTGCCAAGCAATATTCAAATGAATTACAGCTTAATGAAAAGCAGACTCTGGTGCGCCCAGTTCAAGGAGCTAAACCACTATTTTAGCAAGCCGCTTCATTCCAGACTTTCCGTAATCTGGTACTCATTTTTAATTAGTAAATTGCATTAAAAACAATGATCCTGCCATCCTGCCAGAGACTGAGCCTGAACTGTGTTGACATGTGATTCTGAATTAGCTTCTGAGCAGGAGCTTTTACACCTTCACCATTTTATCTGCAGCACTTGGTGTTCCTTTGACAGTCTAGGCAGTGGAAATGCGGCTGATGAGATTAAGAATGGGACGAGTAAACCCGATAAGGACCAAGAGTTTTAAAAAAAAAGCCACCAGAACACAGGGAAAAGCTCCCCACTGTCTCATATTAGAACTAGCAGCTTTAATTCCTTTACTAATAAATATGAAAATAATTCCTAGGTTATTGCAGCTGCGTTCCAAATCTTTTTAATGACAGATGGGTCATAAGTAGGGAATGAAAAAATATGCCCAGTGGTGTTAAATTTGACACCATTGCGCTTCCCAATGATTTGTCATGTCATTGTCTTACATTTACAGGATGATCATAGGTTTGGAAAAATCGAATAGTGATAACATAAAGGATTACATCTGAATTCATGAGCCCAGGATCTTAAAATTGTCTCACTTGGCCTTTAACGCACACTACAGGAAAGATTCATAGGCCTCTTTCCCATGCCTCCGTTCCAAAAATGAGTATTTCAGGAAAATAACATGAACTCATGTTTGGTTTTTGTCTACTCATACTAATTTGGGGAGAAAAAGAACAGACCCAAAGAATTGTTCAAACAGGCTTTAAGGCTACATCCTTTTGAATTGTTTTTTAGTAATTTATATCTGTCATGAAAATTTTCTAAGGAATTAACACTTGGTTTTCACTTTAAAACCAGTAAACAGTAAAAGAACTTTATTTTTTACATTAATATGCAAAGTCTTTGCATTTTTAAACTATTGTGAAACTATCAGAACTAATCAACTAAAATGGTTTAAACTTGATTACACATTCAGTAAGCTTTGGATATATCTTTGTGGTATACATGGAGAAGACGACTTAGGAGTAATTTAGCGTCTGCTGGACTTTACACAATAGGGGTGCCTTAGTAGAGTTCAACTTCCCCTCTTCTGGTAATTTTAGTTGCCTAACTTCTTCTTATCATAAACTTGTGTAACGCTGCTTTTTGGCTTTTTCAGGCCTCTTCTTTTCTCCCACAACCTTGGTAATATTTCACGGAACAAAAAACCCAAACAAACCACCAAACAACTCCTTTCTTCACTGGTGATTATAGGCAATGTAGTTCATGTACCTGAGTTGAAAATACAGATTCCCCAAAGTTAGTAAACCAAAGACTGGCATAAAAAAAAGAGAAAATCCTGTGATAAGAAAGAAAAACAACCCCAAACCCCACAATAAGCTTTGAACTAGGCAGGTCAAGGCAACATGAGATGCAGATGAACACCCATATAAACTGACTGACATGATGAGAACATAGTTCAGAAATTTCGGTTGGGTTCAGCTCTTGTCATCATCACATGAAACCTGATGCTTCCTTAGCCTTGCAAGAGAATGAGGATACTGTATGGGCATGTGGATAGTGCAGAAAAGGGTAGAAGGAGACTTGATATAAATGCGTGTACACTGTAAATAATTTCACAGGCAATCCTTGTGGAGTAGAGTGGAAGCAAGCCATTTACAGGCTTTTAAAAAATCAGAATTAAATGGTACTTAAATCATCAAAACATCAACTCACCAGCTAATCCTGGAGGTGATCACATTTTCACCTGCAATTTCCCCCAGACACCTCACATTCTGGCACACACAGGGGCACCTCAGCCTCGTCTCTGTTGAGCACTGTCACCATGTAAACTCCACCAGGATCCACAACAAAGGTATTTCTTCCTTTTTTCCTCTTGAACATTCCCAACATGTCTCGCTGAATCTACCATGGGAGTTACGCTGCTGCCTGCTTTTTACTCTCTTGCTCACTTGCCAAGGGTGAAGCTGTGAGCGCTCTTACCCACATCTTTCACTTCTGAGGGTGTCCTTACTACTAGGCTGGTCTTCCTCCTCTGATGAATTTAAGACAGACATCGTAAATGAAAGTTTTGAGCACTGAAATTTAACAGACACACACAGACACTCCCTCAAATAGCCTGCAGCCTTGTGCATCCTTCTGTGATGTGGAAACTGTGGCACGAGTTCAAAATGGGAAGCATCAGACACCATTTGTAAAAGGAAGTTCTTTTGGTTTTGCCTACTGTAAATATTTGTACACAACAAATGCTTAAATCCTGAGAAGCGAGCAAGCACTACCACACATACAGAAACTATGGCTTAATATATGCAGTGGTAGGCATCCATACACCACCCCCTCTCGATCTTAACTTAGTTCACAAAATTTTGAACATGTAAGTTTAAAAGTCTGATCTGTCTGTTCATTTATAGTGCTATATTAAGGAAATTATCCAAGGCTCTTCTAAATAACACTGTCAATAACAAAGCTGGTAAAGAAATCATTAGTACTGACCTACCTAGCCCCTTCAAAGAAATACCTATTATCTTTTCACTGGAAAATAGTATTTTTGTGACAAGATAATTGTGAAGGTGTCAGCAGGAATAGAGCAGTCATAATGTAAATTCTAAGCTGTACAGCGCTGCTCTGTTGCAGGGTAAGAAAAGCAGAAGGTCTTACATTACAGCTGGTGTTGACAGACTTAGGAAATGGCACTCAGGTGTTGTTTTCATTCCTACGGATTTGTCTCCCTTTGCAGATTTAAATAGCATGGTCATAGGATAAAAGTTTCTCCTAATAACATTGCCCTAATAACTTTTTGTCAACCTGTCTCTGCATCTTCCAGCTGACATCAAAAATTTTAAAGCCAGCCTCTTGTTCTGCCGATGTAGCGCTGAGTGACCCTGACACTTCTGCCGTGCCAAACTGCATCTAAAATCCGTCTGATGCCTGGGAATTTCCAACTAACTGAACAGAGACATTCAGTCCTCTCTTTTGTTAAGATTTAAATGATTCGCAAAGAAAAAGGCAAAACTGATGCAGGCAATGAAGTGTGAGCTTTCTTCTGCCGCATTTATCAATTGTCTTGACTCCAGGTGATCTAGGCGAAAGCAGATGCCGGTGCTGGGGAGTGTTAGGGAGAGCTATGATGGAACCATTAACAGGGAGGAGTGTCTGAGTGCTGGGGCTTATCCAAAGTGGCCACTGTCACATGCCCACTTTAACTTTCCAGAACAGGTTTATTTTTAGTAATGTGAATTGTAGGAAGATAAAATGGATGTAAAGGCGAAGTGCATTACAATTACATCAGCTTTTGAGATGAAGTTGTGACTCAGTATGTGAATTGGAAAGGTCAGCTTCTACTCTTATTTGTATCTGTGCAGCTCTTCTGAAGCTGATGAACTATGTAGGTGTTACATTTGAATATCACCCGAGAGTTTAATAATCATATATGACTACATGAATCTGACAATGGTATTTACGCTGACAGTTTGTAAGCCTTGCATGGTACCCTTGTTCTGCATGCATATACTTTAAAAATACCTTCCCACACCATTTCACATTAATGATTAACTCAGACTTTATCTTCCCAAGAAAATATCTTACTCACATCTCAGGGAAGTGCCAGATCAGAATTAGATAGTATACTTGAAGTATATATAAAAAAAGTTTAAGTATTCTGTTAAAGAACAATGGTATCGATCTTTGTACCAACTAATTCTCTTCACCTAAGCAAGATACGCAGTCTTTATCTACTAAAAGATGCAAGTTGTGTGGTTCACAGAGTTGTATCAAGGCCATTTGATGTCAAACAAAGATCAGTGAATAATTTCCAAAGGGCTGCACGTTCTGCTAAACAGAGACGTGACGCTTGGAAAGGTTGCTTTGTGGCTGGTTTTTCGTTTGTGTGTTTGGTTTTTTTTTTTGTTTAAATATCGGGATCCAAATGAAGATACAATATTAACAAGAAAATAGAATTGTAAGAGTTTACCTCAGTTCATGACCTTGTGAATCTGCCTTACTAGACGATGAAGTCACACACAATTTTATTAGTTAAGCATTAACCATCTCTGGTGACTCTAAGCGATGGGCTTAAGACTTCTGTAGAGAGCGTAAGCTAAAAAAAGCCCCAATCAAGACTACAGTGGAAAAGAAAAAAACCCAAACAGATGTATCTCATTTTGTGGAGAAGATGATAAAGAGCATTTAAAGTATTTTTTTTATATAAATAGTTCTGCTGTTTTTAAAAGGATTGAATGTTTTTGACAAGGATTAAGTAACAGCTAGCAGGATTAGGACTCTCTCAGTCCTAGAACTTTTAACATAGATTTTCATGCAAATATCTGAATAAATGCACTTCAGGATGCCCCCAAATCCTATCTTCTGGTAAGAGTGCTTGTGACTCAGTCTTCATGCCATGTTATAATAGAACCATAGGACTGTTTCTAGCAACTGCAAATGGTCTCAGTAGTGCTGGTTAATGATTTTAGTCATAAAAATACGCTCATTGTATGCTTGATTGTCATTTTAATATTTTTTCATATTTAAAGATCCATGGGCCAGGCAGTGATTCATTGTAACAGATTATTTAATTCCGTATATTTTAAGATCAATTTGTCTCTTCATTTTGTCTTTGTCTTTTCTTCACCTTTCTCACAGTTTTTCTTTCCTTTTCCTCCTATTTGGTCATTTCACATCCATTTTTCTCATACACACTACTCCCTTCCTATTCATGTTTTTAAACCTCTGTATAGGCTCTCTCCTTCCTTGTGCCCCTTTCCGCACTCTCCTCGTTTTTTCGTTCCAAGGTGCCGAGTTCTGTCAATCCTCCCATTTGCCATTCTTGGGTTGAGGGTTCCCAGACACACGCCCGTCATTAGGCTTCAGAGTCCTTCCCCACCGGCCATCTTCCAGCCACCTCAGGCCCGCGGCCAGCTTCCGGATACCAGGCTCTGCCATATCCACGCGAATCACGGGACCCACGGGATAATTTGAGGTCGGGAGGGGCCTCAGGAGCTCTCCCCGGGCCATTACGGCATTTCCCCCTCACGCACAGGCCTGACGGGGGAGCCCCGCCATTTCCCCGCAGAGCGTCGCGGCGCGCCCCGCGTTGCCCGGGTAACGGCCGGGCGCCGGAGCGGGAGGGCGCCCCGCGCCGCCCCAGGCCGCGGAGGGAGCGGCGGCCCACGGGCGAGGCGAGGCGAGGCGGGCGGAGCGGCGGCCCGCCGCAGGAAGCGGCGCGGCGGGCGGGCGGCGGCGCCCGGCCGCGCCTCAGCGAGGGCGCGGCGGCCGAGCGGGGCCGGGCCGCGGGCGGGAGGAGGCGGCGGGTGTCTGCGGGGGGGCCGGGGCCCGCGCCCACGTCGGCGGCTGGTTTGGAGGCAGCGAACGTCAAGCGCCTTGTCTGACCGCTTTGAAATAATTTTGTAGAGATTTGGGGATTTTTTTCATAATCACTTTTACACCCATGGTGAAGAAAAGATGTTCAGAAACGTGTGCTCCGAGACACCGAAGGAGGGAGCAGTGTTTACCTGTCACAAATGGGCGCATCAGAGGTTAGATTAATCTGTTCTCCCTCGGGATAGAACTGAGAACCCCTGGGGAGGGACTACGAAACGCCTCCGTTTCTGCTTTCCGTTCAGGAGGTCTTTCACTATGCAACATTACAAAATAGGACCAGCGAGGAATTGCAGTTCCTTGTTACTTTGTACTCAGAAGAAAACTCAAACAGCATGAGTATTCAGTTGCATCAGCAAATACTACTTCTTCTTACAGTACTCTGGTTTGACTTAGATTTAACATGTTTCTCTATTATCAGGTGCAAGGCTGGGCTAAAACCGATCCACTTGCCTACCTCCAGCTGAAAAACAAGCCAAGAAGTCAAAGGCAAATGAAACTCCCAACAGCTGCCAGTTTTCCTTAGGCATGTTGCAACCTATTGACAACAGTATAGGTCAAGAAGCCAAGACCACAAGAAATCAATCAAAATCAGAAGGTGAGTTAAGTATAGATGCCACAGCTGATACAGCTTCAGAGGAGATTTCAACCCATTCTAGTAAGGCTGTTGTCCTACAACATATGGCATTAAAATAGAAATACGTAACAAGTTACATTGTTCAAACATTCCAAGGTGAAAAGAAGAACCTGCCAATAAAAAGAACACTGTATGTGGAACCTAGAAGATGTGAAAAATCCAGAAGCTGTAAGGCATAAAGATTAATGCGCTTCATATGCTTGATCCAAATGGCTCTGAATCTTTAAGTCTTCACAAGTACTTCCACCTGTGAAAGATGCCACTCCCAGGGATACTTCAGACCCTTCTTGGAAGAATACAAAAGCCATTATCTCTCAGAAGATGCTCAATGATACTTCAGCTGAGATTGCTTCTTGTAGTCATGATGCTAGAGCAACAGAGCAAAGGGGTGAACAAGGAACTCACATTATGAATGACAAAAGTGAGGGGGAAAAAATAGAAATTCATGAATCGTCATTTATCTCAAGCCATACAAAAGTCTCTCTCTCCTGCAAGAAGATCCTGAGCAGTTATACTGGCCCTGTGCTTTTATATCAGACAAAAGTATTGCAACCATTTCTAATCCTATTGCTTTTTAAAAGAACAGTCGTCACGCCTGTATGCAGATTCCACAAAACAACATACAAAACATGATGACATCCAGTGCTATTTGACTGATAATGTCAAGAACAGGTATGTTGAGGTCAAGGAAGGAAAAGAATAAAAAATGCAGGAGGTTCCACTGCTTTCTGGACTGCTTCCCTTAACAGTCAGCCACATTGTGGGAGCTGCAGTGCCGTCTAGACTGACCTAACATTTCTATATTGTAATTTCATGCCTTGCTTTAAGGCTTGTTAGACTGTGAGAAAAAAATACCATTTCCTTGTGAGCAATGTGGATATTTGTAGTTTTTGTGGATGCTATTCATAGCACTATAAGCTGATGAACACCAATTACTTTCAGGTAGGTTTAGTTTCTTCCTGACCATAAGATAGATTCATTAGAGCCTTAAATAGCTTATTCTGGGGATGAAGTGCAACCTCTTCATTTAGATTCACTCTGAATGACTGCGGTAGCCTAGCACGGTAATTAGGTATTTGATGCTGCTGAGCACTGAAGCAATGCCTAACTTAAGGAACATTCTTAAATCCATGCCTACTCCGCAAGCCATTTGGTAATATTCTTAACTTAAACAGTGCTAAATCCTATTGAGCTTCACAGACAAACATTTGCACGCGTTCCTTGCTAATTTGGCATCTAAAAGATACGGAAATGACCTGGAAAGCAGACAGTGGTGGGACTGATGGTTATTTACAATTATTTTTTCTTACTTGTTGTAAGTAGATTCATTTTGTTAATCCTGTTAATGTGTCCCTTGCTTGTTTCTGCTTTATATGTATTCTGTGCATTCTGGTATTCACTTATTCTTGTTTCATCTCATGCTAAATGAGAGACTTTCAGATCAAGTTCTCTTTTGCTTTTGCATTAAACAAATCCCAAAGTAAAACAGCAGTCTTTCCATACATAGGTAACTGCAATTCGATTCAGCATTCAGGACAGAGATTCATTGCAATTTACCTGTCCCCTCTTTTGATGCTTTGATAAAAATTTGGAATATGGAAAGATAATACCAGTGCAAGGCTCCCAATAGCGTATAGTTTCCACTTGAAAACAGATGGAGGAACTTGATGTCTTTTTAGATTTATTTCTTTACTAACAAATGTGCATAAATGTAGTTTTTAGTGGTTTTCTGGCATCAATTTGTTAGTTGTGTTGATCTTCAGGTATCTCAACATCAAAGCTAAAGAACAATCACCTTCTAGAGGCATAGTTTCAGTAAAGTAGGTGATATGTATTCTATGTATCGTAATAATTATGTGTTTATTCCTTTAAAAAATAGGATGACATGGTTTCATCTCTTCACCCATCTTTCACCTCAGGTGAAATGACCTCTACAGAAGAACGCAGGAGCTGAGTGCTAGTGTTAAATAACAGCTCCGAGCAGTTTGCTTTGTCTCCTAATACAGTTTTTCCTGGGAATTGCTTAGGGAAATCTGGAAATCTTTTAGAACACTAATTTGTAGAGAAAGTATGTTACGATTCTTTAAGCAGCATATCTTTAAGTAGAGTGGCATATCAGCTTGAGGTGCAGCGTATGGGAGTTGAACAGGGTTACGAGTATGAGAGTGAGAACAGGGCCACCATTTTTCTGGCAGCAAATTTGATTTTTCAAGCGGCAGGACCTCTGCGCTGGAGAGAGGAGTGCCACCTACTGAACGGCGAACAAGATCAGCACCTGCGCCAGAAACAGCACAAGGCTGCTGGCAGGATGACTGCCTTCTGCATTCCTTCGCTCTTCCCGAAGAACAAAAGCTAAGCATTTCAGTCTGAAAGGGCAGTAATTTTTGGTACCTGTTTGGTATTTTGTTGCAAGTCAAGAGGGAAAGTTATAAAGAACCTATTAAAAAGTTACAAAGATCTATTAAAAATAGGTCATTACAGCTGATACCATGATCCATATGGATCTTTTATGATCTCTTTCGATACTCTGGATATCTGAAAATCTCAGCCAATGACTATCTGGAGTCAAGCTCTATCTTGGTTGTTAATTTCCAGAAAATGTAGTTTTTTTGTTGTAGTAACTTGTCCTAACTGCTATTCAATTATAGTGCTACAGTTACACAAGTGCAGTATCATTCTGACAGAACAGAGACACCCTCTTACATGCCATTTTCTTCCCTTCTTTGTACCCTTCCCCCTATGGTAATATATTTTCTAATCCTGTGCTTCATATTCAGATATAAAATACAAGCTCTACAAAAGAAGCATCTGTCACAAATAGCCTGAAGATAAATAAATTCATATATACTTGTTTCAGTCTCGTTTTCCACTAAATATAAAATTCAAGCACATATGTATCTGTGAAACTAGTAACATTTTCCATAGTCTAGGAGAGAAGATGGTCTCTCCCATACAGACAACCGAAAATATTGCTGCTTCAGTGAGAAAACTGAAAAATGAACTGCATCATCAATTAACAGTAAGTAAAGACAAACATGTTTGTTATAGTAATTACAAGTTGCAGCCATTGCAGACAGGCAGTAAATTCTTTAGGACCACAGAAAAAAAAGTTTAAAGTTGCAGGGAAAACTATAAACTTTATTTCCATGTTTTCCAGTGTTTCATGCCAGGGTGTCATATCAGAGAGATTAGAGGTTTTACTGCAACCTAATACAAGATAATATTTCTAAGAACCACGCCCGCAGATTATTGCTACAAGACCTGTAGCAGAAGACCGGAGAAGCTGCTCGCTAAAGGCCTAGAATATAAAGAAATGAATACACAACACTTAAGCCGTCGTGAGCTTAATGAAGTTATGTGCCCTCGAATACACCGGGTTCTTCTACCACAGGAAACAGCAGCTTCTTGTTTACGTGTAAATTCTCTCAAGAGTAAAGCCATTCCCGTTCAAGGAAAGGAAATAAACTTAAGGGCTAGATCAGCTACAAGTGCTTCCTGTATTCAAGGTGCCAAAACAAAACACAACACATGAAGAGGGAATTGTTGACAACAATGTAAAAATACAGTGACAGAACACCTGAAAGTTAAATCAACGTTTCTTCTCTTTTGTTTTAGGTCCAGACTTCCAAAGGACTGATTCCAGAGGACTCGCTGTCAAATCCTGGAGCCAGAAAATCTGCCTCTGTCTTTAATTCCATTGTTTTGACAGAAAACAATCAGCTTGCCAGCATGCAATTTCTTTAAGTGAAGGAAATTCAGGAACTAAACACAAACTGGTCAGGGATGCTTTCACTGCCAGAAGTAAGTGAATTCTCAGGAACAGCAAACAAGAAAGTAGTTCAAAAATACATGAGGCTTCCTTTCTAAACAGCCATTATCTCCTTCTCAGTCTGTTCTCAATCAAGAGTTAAAGTCTGTCCTGCCTTTTAGGCTGTCTGACATTTGTGAAAGTTTCATGAGGATCAGCCTGTCAAAGTATTTGACTTTCATCCATGGGCCAAATCTGTTCTGAATTATGAAAAGCCTGAAATAGCAGCCTAAACGAAGCAGAATCATCCCTACGATAGGAACAGGGCTATTATTGCTAAAAGGATAGTCAGCATCTTACACATTTGACTCTCTCGTAATTTTAAATGCGCTGAACAGGAATTTAGTTTCTAGATACTTAGGACGTACTCCCCTCTGGAAATACCTTCCATATTTTAGTACCACTAGGGCTGAACGCTGCCTTGTGCAAATACTTACCTCAGAGTACGATGGGACTGACAACAGCAGCCTCCTACATGTCAGAGAATGCTTCATTCGTGACTATAGCTGATGTAATGGTAGAGACGAGCTTTCAGTCAAGGAGCATCTGCTCGTTCACTTACTCTGAATTATATATACAAGATATACAGATAATAGTAGAAATCAGCATTTGATATCGTCCAACTAAGAGAAGATGGTGGGATTATTACTAAGCATGGGAAATGTACAGAAAGAAAGGGGACAAAGTATGAACCATACTCCAAATCAACCTATTCTAGCTTTTTTTTTTTTTTAATATTAATGGTGGCAAAAATTATTTTCTCAGTTATATAAAATATATTGCAAAATAATATAAGCTGTTAGGACTAATTTTCTAGTAGGATACTTTGAAAACTAATCATCATAATGCAGTTGAATTTCTACTTGATGTTACTTATGACTCTAGAGATCTTGAAAATTACAGGAGGGGTGGATGGTAAGGTAGAAGAACGCAAAGTCATCCTTCTGTCCTGAGAGTCTGTTGTAGAGGAAAGGCATCTGTCAGTGAGCTGAAGCTGTAGAGGTATTCCACTGCGCATACAAGGTAATTAAAGATTGAATTTTGCATGCACTGCGGTGGTTTGAGAGGGAGCACCACTCGTGCAGCCAGCCTGGATGCTTCTGGTCAGAAGACTCCAGCCCTGCCCGTATGCATCAGATTCCGCACGGAAGCCTACGCATAGGTTCACTTACAGCAGAGAACCTCTGGCATGGATCTGTTTCAGGTTTATGAAATGGAGCATCTTGACATTCCGATTGCATTTGTGTTGTGAGGTTAAACTTCCTAGGATTCATTTAGAAGTAGGACTACACAACAAAACTTCTACAGCCTCTGGAGATCAAGGACTGACATCGTAAGCTGGTTTTAAATTACAAAATCTCCACCAATTCAAAAGATAGCCACCTTTCAACAGGTAAGATGTTAAGGAGCAACAGGTGGTACTTGCTAATAGGCACTGAACACCCTGCCCATGCCTCTGTAGGCAGGAGATTAAAACAGAAGGCAAAAATTGATTGAAGTTAACTTTATTCCAAAATATGTATAATTTACAGGACTAAGTGCTTCATTTGTGAACAAAATGTTTCAATACTTGTCAATAACTTACTAGTAGCTTTGTGTAACACTTCAGTTTCCAACAGAGGGAAATATGAAACAGTATTTTGGCACAAGGTTTTCTCTGCATGCATTAATATACTTAAAAGTTTCACAATTACTAGGACAACATTCCTTCTTTGGGATTGTCGCTTGTAAAATAGGTCTAAGAAATGAATGCGTGCTTTTGTCTGCTCATTGCAAGGTTACTGGCTTAAATAGCAAGAATTAAACACGGACATCCTTTGAAAACCAAATTTGTCCACTAGATCAAAATCCCACCAGCAATGAAAAGAAAAATATTTTATAGACATTTCTCAGCCTTATTGAGATTAACTCACACATGCTTTGGGCAAGACTCACCTATGAGATTTATTACTCATCCATTCCAAATAATTACAAGTTTAAATTAGATCATAATCAGGTGTTGAATTCTGTAAGCTGAAAAAAATATAGCTATCTTTCATACCTAACTTTATCACAGATGCACTTGCAAATATCTGTAGACAGAAGTACTGTCAACCTAGCTCTGCAGGCGAGAGCTTGAAGCATGCACGTAAAGCATTAGTTGCTGTGAAATGGAGGTTGTACAGTTTACATCATCGCAAGTCATCTATTATATTCCATTGCTAGTATGTTGAAGATACTGCTGTAAAGCCAGTGTATGAGAAAGAATCAGAAGGACTTCCATTACTTAACTAAAGATCAGCAGCTCCTTCAGGAGTTTCCACTGTTTCGGGCTGTCCGATTACATTTTCAGTGAAGTGGAAGAGTCACGCACACGAATACAAACATACCCTCAACCTGACTGCAAGGCAATGCAGAGCTGAACGGCATCGTTCCTCGATTCTGTTCATTGCATAGCAATGGCATTTTAAACAAGAAAATTCAGTCATGCTCTAAGCAGCAAATCCTTCCAGCACACATTTAAAGTCACATCAACTGTTAAAAAAACCCAACATAAGAAACAGAAGATGCACATTTGCACCATGCATTGAAGCTGGCTACCACTACACAAGCCTACCCTCATAGTGTTCGCATAAAGGGATGAAGGGAATTCTGTTTACAGCAGGCCCGTTCTATTAGGAACACAAGCACAGAGCACCTTAAACCAAACATGAATGAAAAAGCTTGCACTGCCCAGAAGTTAACAACATTTTGGTGTGAATGTATTTGGAACAGTAAATTGTACGTTAAGATCATGTTTAAAAAAACATGTCAGAAATAGATTAAAGCAAAGGGAGCTGTACAGCCTTAATAATAAAGGCAAGTACATTTGGTTCACCTCGGCGTTGTCATTTCAGTAACAGATAGTCTGTTGCCGGTTGAGCACCCTATGTTGATTCAGTACGTACTGTATTAGTCCTATTGACTTACCCTACATTTGAAAGGCTATTAAAAAAACCCTAACTCCCTAAGATCCCAATCCTGCCAACACTTACATCTCCACCCAGCCTCACAAAAAATCAATTCAGATCTGACTAGGCATGTGAGCATGTGTTAGCAGGATAAGGATTTAAAACCGTGAAAGGCAGTCATCTTTCTTTGTTCTGTTGCCTCTACACAATCAAGGTACAGATGACTAAACAGGGAAATTCAGCCTTTCGTTGTCAACAGAAAAAATGACCGCATGTGCGCCTTGGAATAAAAATTTGTAAGGAGTGTTAGTTACAAACATTAAGTTACAGACACTGATTGAATTGTTCAAAACTAGACGAGGTCTCACAAGGCTTGTTTTACAGCTGTTTAATTTACAGCTGCAAGTATATTTTTTCTTTACAATTTCATATCCTTTGGAAGTGAAAATTTTCTAGACACAAGCAGCTTTGCATAGCTAAGAATACATAGCGTTAGTAAACTCTGACTTTAAACTACCAATTTCCCTAGACTGACATGAAGAGTTGGGATAGGAGTCCCTCCCTACCCAAAGCAGAAGTATTTACAAGCACATTATTGAAAATAGATGCAAATAAAGCTCAAAGTAAAGGAAACATACATCTACTGTCATACAAACTTTTAGCGTTGTGACAAACAAACACGGAAGGCAACAAGACGGATCTCTCATTTTTTCAGCTGTTTTGCGCTTATGTTCTCACAGAACGCGTGTCCCAAATTTGCTGTGTTTCATTTGTTTGATTTTTTTATATACTACAGAAAAGCTCACATGAAATAACAAAACTACTAATTCCACTTTAGAGGAGCATTACACAGGCACTCAGATCAAGATCCAGCAGTCACAGCATAACAGAAGTAAGGAGGAAATGCAAAGTGTAAGTACAAGTAATATTAGTGTCACATGCAGATAAAAATTTGTGCTAAGAGTCTATGGAGACTCTGATGTTACTTGTTGTATAGCAGATCAAATGGCAGCAGAGGATACAAAAGAGGGTAAGCAAGGTAGTAAGTCACTGCTGACCAATACTTACAATAAGAGACAGTGCCTTGAAAATCAGAGACAAACTGCAGAAAAAGGGAAATAAGTATCATTTTAGTACTATCAACAAATAGTTCTGATTGAAGTTTACTTTTAAAACAACAGCCAAAACAGAAAATTAGCCATTTTAAAGAACTTGTTCAGTTCTGAAGAATTCGTAGTATTCAGAATTTCAGATCAGGTTTCATTAGGTTTACTGTGGGATTCAGCAAACTGTGAAGTCTGGTTGTAGTCTTAAGTGTTCACAAAAACACTTAAGAAATCCCAACTGAGCGACACATGCCAGCAACACGGGATCCAAACCTGTTTCTGACTTTCATGAATAATTTATGGAGAACCAAATTTGTGAAGAAAGAAGTTAATTTTGGCCAGAATGAGCCACTTCCCTAACACAATGCAGACATTTTTAAGAATTTCTTAATACTGCACTTTCAATAAATAACTTCATGTTGTACTACTGTATTCACCTAATTAAGGTTCAAACTATTTTAAACCCATAGGATGAGAAAAAAGAATGGTATTTGCATGTTCTAATAAAACACACAAAGCTCACAAATACTTTTAATTACAAAGTACAATAAATGAGTAACAATTACATTGTAAGATTGTGTCCACACAAACCTTAGTGTTTTTCTGATAGTCAGTGATGTTAAGAGCTTTGGCTTACACCGTAAGAACATTGCAATTCTCATTCTGATTTGTAAATTAGTTTCAAAGTTCTTTAAATGCTAGCTGGTCTCTCAGATGGCTACAATTCAAAGCCTTCTGTAATTCTGCTCCTCATCACCCAAGATTCCTTCTCTTGCAGAAAAAAGACCGACTTTCTGAATTCAGAGGTAATGAACAGTTTCTCACTTCTGCCTTCTACAGCTGTGGAAAATGCAGTTTTCCCCAACCAGATTTATAGTAACTGCTGCTCTTTCATGCGTCAGTACAGACAACTTGCACATGGAAAACACAGAAGCCTGCATATGACGAAATGTTCTCTGGTATTCCAGCCGGGGAAAGAAAGGAGAAGGAGAAACACTTTAAAACCTGACGATGCAACATTACTAGAAAAATACTGCAACAGAATAAATTAACCTGATTTTGTCATTTATCTTATTTCTCAGTTTCAAAGTAGGCAGGTCAATATGAATCAGTCGTATCTTCAGAAGAAACAGAGTTACAAGCAATGCCTCCCTTTTTTTCAATATATCCCACCTTTAAGATCAGAACTCTAGACATTGTGAAACCCAGGGGGACTTTCCCCAAAGCAAAATTACTGTACTCCTGGGGGGAAATGCAAGATTCCTTCCTGCGGTTTCTTCAGCCAAAGACTGGAAGTGTCTGAACTCACACCTAGAAATGCTGAAAAATTAAACAGGCGACACAGCTGTGGTTTCAGGATTTTTTCAGGAGGAAAAGATGAGTTTCAGGGTTAATCTCAAGAGATTATTTCTAGTAAAAGTAGGACGCTTACCATATTAGCGTGTTAACTATGCCAATTTAAAGAGTGGTAGGAAGAGACAAAAAAATTGAAAGGTATTGCTCATTTTCAACAAAACAAGCTAGCTGCAATGGATGAGTAACTTAACTCCCACATTTCTGAGTGAAGGATCTGAAGCACAAGCATAGCAAGTCTTCAAAAACTAAGGCTTGGACGTACATTTACTGACGGGCTGCCTAGTAAACAGGCGGCCAATACCTCTCCTCTCACAATGGAGGAGTAAAGTCTGTTATAGGCCCAGGAACTTGACACGAAGAGGTTTCTCTTTTCATTTAAGGTAACAGAAACTAAAACCTGTCCAGGACGAAACCAGAGTCCTACATTTTACAGGTATTTTAGTAAGAGATAAAAATTAGTTAAGGCCAAATTCCAACATACATTCACAACGGGCTTAATTTTTTTTCATGCAAATGAAAAATACTGCAAACAATGGTATAAGGGACAAGATGAACACTAAGAAAAGTTCCAAGAGGTCACATGTTTCTTCTCTGAAAAATCAGTTTGTTTGAATTTGACTAGACTCAGAAAAACTCTCTAAAAGCTGCAGGAACTGTGGGCTGCAGATCAATGTGCAAAAGCAAGATACAGCTGTTCTGAAAGGGCTTCTGTAAGTTTCTCCCAGCTCTGTTGTACGGATTCCAATTGTTTTTGGAAGTGGGAAGTCCAAAAAAAGGAGTCTAGGTGAGTATTTTAGAGAATTTAATTTCCCATTTCTAAAGATTTCTGTTAAGGTAATAGAGGTATAAACCACTGTCACATTTCTCAACTTTTATCTTAATATAGGAGAATTTCAGCAAAAACAAATTATTCCAGTCTTTGAGGCACACACATTGTAACATTTGCATCTTACAGACAGAAATAATTTAAGCAAATCCCTCCTGAAGACTCTAAAACTGTTTGTCTCATTTATTACACTAGCTAAAAGGACCACATACTAATTTTCCCTATAATTATGTATTCCAAGTTCTTTTCCTGCCCTTCGAAGGGCATCAGTGCCACTCAGGGAAAAAATAAAAGTGCTACTTTCTACCTATTTTTGATAATAAATATATTCAACAATTCAAGAGTCTATACGTGTCTAGTGTGTTGGACAGGTATTTGGAAAATACCGACTTAGGCAGGAGAAAGAGCTGTGAAGGCATAAAGTAAAAGACGACAATACGGCTCATCATGTTCATGCCGGATTTAAAATACAAGCTACTAAAAAAAGTAAACAGAATTAGCTTACACTAATAGAATCCTCCCCCATAAGTTCAGGGAAGCATCTGAATTGGACAGGTCAGGGTTTTGGTCCAGCACATTGGAACCCTGTATGTAAGCCAGGAACAGACAGAGAGAGATATATATAGAACAACTTTAAAAGTTCTTCTGTTCAAATGAAAGCAGTATCAGCTTTGTAAAGAAGTGTGAGGAGAAAACATAGGCACCACATAATTTTTTTAAGGTTCAAATGTACATTAACATGTTACAGCTCCCCCTTCCCCCCCATTTATACACACATAGCTTATGTAAAGTTACATATTCGATAGAGTACCTCCAGCATGAAAAGTCTCTTAGGCCAACTGCTCACGAAAACTACATTCAGTAATGCAAAGTGGATAACTTGGTCAAGCCATCTCTCCCACCCCAATAACTTAATTTCAAACCACAGGAAACAGTTACATTACGTAGTACTCAATGGCTGGGCTTGTCAGAGCTCTGAAACAAGGAGCACAGCTCTTCACAGGTCTGTGTTTCTACCGAACTGAACTGGGACTCCATTGTATTCCAGGCTAAGTCAGCCAGAAGAAAGTCATCCATCGCTGTCTGTGTCTCATTGCTGGTAAGGAACAAACTCCCCAGATTCTCAAAGCAGCTATCCATAGTCTGTGTTTCAGCGCTACTGAGCTGGACTTTGCTTTCAATATTCTGACTAGGCATAGGTTTAGTAGCCGGATACACTTCTGTCTGGGTTTCTGTATCAGATGAGTCAGTACTCATGGAGAAACTAGACTGCTTCAGAATACTCCCTAAAGGCAGATGGGTATTACTGTCCAAAAAGAAATTCAAGTCTGTCTGCGTCTGCGTATCAAACATCTCCAAACCTAAGAAGTTAGAATTTCCTCGGCAGCTATACGATTGAGTGGCACTATCTGAAAATAAGAAATCAGTCTGAGTTTCAATGTCCAGCGACTCCAAAACTGGCTCAGAGTTTAGGGTACCAAGCTCACTCTCTTCAGTCTGAGTTTGGATATTGGATGCTGAAAAGAACTCCTCAATGTCAAAGTCTATTCCTGTGCTCTGTGACGGACCAGATGGCAGATGCGTGTCAGCATTAGAACTTGTCTCAGACAAGAGGCCGCGATTATCCAGTGTCTGGCCAGACATGTTTCCTGAAAATATGTTTTCCAGATCACTTAGTAGGTCCATTGTCTGAGTCTGATTATCCATCGTATTTTGAGGTGGAAGTATATTAGTCTGTGTATTGAAGCTGATAAGGGATTCGGACTTCACCGTATCTTGATTCAGGCTCTTGCAATTACTCCTTTGCAGCAAGGTTTGATCTATATTTGCAGGCATTAAATTGTTTTCTGGAAGTTCAATGTGAGTAGAAACATTATATGATGAATGAACATTGTCAAAGATGTCACCGCACATTACAGCCTGATCCATTTGCACTCTTCCATCGATAGAGTCCTGTGTCCTACTGGTTTGCGTCTCTCTAGAAACGCCACACGTTGGAAAACAAACCTGACTAAAAGCATCAGTCTGAGCAGCTATGGATGAAGTCAGTTTGGAAGCAGGCAGCAGCGTCTGTGTTTGTACACTGATGGGTAACGAAACCTGTGAACTGAATGACAGATCTGTCTGAGAGCAAGAGGACACAGAAGAATTGGGAGTCCAGGCTGCAGCCGGAACGAAGTTCTGTGAAATGTAAGATAAGTCTGTCTGTATATTTATTGAAGAAATTTTATTTTTCTGACAAACATTCCCCAGCTCTTGCCCGGTGTTATTCGAAGTAACCTTATCCAACTCAACTTGTACACCAGTACTTACTGGTTCATGATCACCAGAATTTGTCACTTTTGAAACAGGCATACTATCTTTAAACACAAGCGTTTCTGCCTCCAGTGCTGGAATCAGAATTCCTATAGACTGGGGCAATAAATGAACAGTACTTACAACTGAGCCTTGATTATCAACAGCCACTACAGCAGGTTTGACAGAAGAGTCTGTTGCAGATACATATATAGGCACGTGAGCAAGCTGCATCACTGGAAGTTTAACCAAAGCCACCTTGGGCTTTGGTAAAAGCATCTTCGGTGTACATTTTGGCTGCATTTGGTTTGTGAAGTTAGATCTGCAGGAGCCTTCAAGAGAGGCCACCAGTTTCACTTCAGAGGACTCCAGTTCCTGAGTGCCAGGATTATTGTTGTGTGTATTGATGAATGCTTCATTTGCTTTCTCTGCCAACTGCTGATTATGTACGGAGGTTTCCATTTTCCTTTTCTTACTAGGAGGATCCCTGTGAACATGAGATCAATTAATTTATACTCCTTTAAAGCACAAAACATCTGCCTTCCATTCTTTTGAGTCATTGCATTGAAAATATAAACTGAAGTCACAGATGAGGTTGGATATGAGAAGACAACTAATCCTTTTAAACATAAAAAGACTCCATGAACTTCACTTTTGTAAAATTTCGTTCCTCACTCTCCCATTTAAAAAAGAAAAAAGGGTTACCTCTTTAATGGAGACCTATTTCTAAATGGAGGTGGAAGTTTAGATGGTTTCTTTCCCCTTGTACATTAAGCAAATCAGAATTTGAAGACATTTAATTTGTTACTTTGATGCTAACTCAGACTGAGCATTGAAGGGACACTTAAAATTAGCGTACAGGTAAAGGTCTCTCATGGAGACTGAAGATACAATTAGCACGTCTTCACACAAAACTTAATTTTGCAGCAGTTGGATCTCCAAGGCAGACAGGCTAGGCCTCAGGAAACAGATTACCCTTTCTGAAACATATGTACACGTTAAGACAACTATAAATCTAAACATGTATATATATGGGCATTTAAAAAAGAAAAAAGAATCCACTAATACTTGCAAAGATGACTAGACTATAAAAGAAAATAAACTGAACTGCATTCCACACCACAGTTACCAGCTATAAACATTTCCAAATCATCTCTACTCTCACAGAGCTGTAAAAGCAGATGCAACAAGAACCACTGCGTTTATGCCATGCAGCGCAGTGTCATCAGTACTTTTTGTTTTATATGTAGGGAAACGTGATCTTATTGATTACACAATCATCATTGCCTTCAACAAAACAGAAACTACTAAAAGCAAGAGAACAAAGAAACTGCAACTGCTTTACAGCTAAAACAATGTGAGCCTATTTCCACTGTACTCAGACAGGAGACAAAAAGGCAGTACATGGGAGACAGAGGGCTTAGTGATGAGTGTAAGTATCATTACTTAACTGCTTCACTTTTACCTGTGTTCTGCAGGAATTTCGTGGCCAGTTCTGTAAATATGAGACAGTAATGCTGTTCTGCTGGCATAAGGGCACCCACAAGTACACTGGAAAGTCTTGCCACAGACCTCTATATGCCGTTTCAAATACCATTCTGTACCATAGGAGTTACTACATTTATCGCATTTGTGCTTCTTTTCAGCGTGCATTTTCATAAAGTGCTAGAATACACAATGAAAAGTAAACATCAGCCTTCAGCTAAGATAAAAAAAAATCATGTTTAAGGGAGACATTAATATTTGCATTTTTTAGTTGTTAAATAGCATTGGAGAGTAGAATTACATTTTTTTGAAAAGTCTCATTAGAAATAAGTTACAAGCTTAAGAAATCAACAGAAAGAATTTAAAGTTTGCAAATCTGTTTGCGCTACGTGCATCTTAAAACACAGATAAACATTTATGTGTCCTAATGCTATTGGAGGTTTCCTATGGACATTAATAAATCTATAGATGAATCTTGCCAAAGAGCGTAGTAAGTATATATTGCAACATGTGCACACTCCTGAAGATCTACAACTCAGCAAACAGTCTCAAGTCAAGCAGGTCAACTTCAGGGTAAACACCAGCATGTTTCCTTTTCCAAGTGCTAGCCACTCATCTCCTATGGTCTCCCCAGGGTTTCACAGGTAACCAACAGCAGAAGAGTGCTTTTTGTACTCACTCATGCAGAAACAAGTCTTACATGTTTTCCTAAACAATTAAACAAATGCATTTTGATACCAAAGCAGAGAAAAACTCTAACCACTTGAAAAAGTGGTTTAAAAGCATCAGTCACATTTTAAACCTTTACTGGTTGCTACTGTGATTTTTTTTCCCCTCTTTGATCTTTCTCTTTTTAATTTGTGGAGAGGGGCTGTCTTCTAGTTTCCCAGAACATACTGGCATCTGCCTGATCAAAAGGTTCAAGTCCTCTAATATCGACATGCAAGCATCCAAATTCATTAACTATATGCCCTGTGGAGTTTCTGCATACAGTTCTCCAAATTCTGGATATATGCTGGGGAGCTTTGCTCATAGGTGAATGCAAAAGTGTACACTCTCTGGAGTAGAGACAGTCAGGACCAAATCAGTATGAAAATAATACTTTAGGAAATAGGAATACCTGTTTTACAAGAGAAAATTGGGAAAATGGTCTGTTTGGTCCTCTAGGGCAGCCTTCAATAGGACAGCAGTAGAATTTCTGTGAAGTTTTCAAACCCTTCCTTATTGGCGCATTAAGTTTTCCATCCTGAAAAAGAATCAGTTGAGAAGTTGACAATTCTACAGGTTTGCATATTAAAGACAACACTCAGAATACACGTCAACTTTGGCTCACTGAGTTTACACACCTCCATGAGTTGAAGGCACTTTCCTAAGTGATTTGAAAGTTCAAATGGAGTTTTTGACCTATGTGGACACTACTTTGCAAATATACCATCAAAATTACCAGGTGAAATCACAACAAGCTCTACAGAGTACTTGTACTGTACTATTTATTTTTACCAAGGTACTCGCTGCCCTAAGCCAATTATAATCACCTTTTGTGTTACTTGAGCCAAAAAGCTTTCCCTACACATACTACACTACACTGCCAATTCAGTGTGGTTTTACTCGTTAGAAGCGCAGCCTACTTGAAGCTCCACTAAAATTAGTCACACACTGTGTAACACAACACTTCCCTGACATTGGAATTCTGTTGGTACTATTTAGAGTTTACTTGTAATTAAATAAAAAATGCCACGTACACTTTGCCACTTAATTCAGATCATAAACCAAATCTCACCTAAGTCTATGAAAATAACAACTGGTATGCTACTTCTGAAACTCCAAACATTAAGTGACTGGTATACCTGCGCCTTCCATGCGAACTGCCTCAGTGACCACCACATGTACACAATAGAAGAAAGTAACATAACTTGCTCAAGAAGGACCTCAGAACCACATACACAAAGGACACACGAGTGGGATTGTCCGGATTGTTCAACCACATAGAACCTATTCCTGTTGAGGACACAGCCATGGAAACCAGACAAGACAAATCCCTCTAGACATATCCTATCTGAAAGTCTCAGTGGAAACATCAGGCACCTGTGTCTAAGCAAAAAATTAAAAGTCAACTATTAAAAATCTGATGCTCAGAGTAGCTGCGAGTCTCCTTACATCTCAAGACTGAGTAGGAAGCCAAGCAAGTCCCCAGAGCCAGTTACAATAGTCCATGATGGCACCCCCAAGATGATTATTCAGGGAAGAATTACTGAAGCATGCCCTGTTTGAGCTCTGCACCTGATTTTCCTTAGCATGACCATAGTGACAGTAGGCAGCAAAATGTTGATTTTACACCAGTCACTCCCTGACTACCTTCTTCAGGCAGATCTCCAGCTGCTTCGTGTTTACACAGGTTAGACCAAACATGAAAAGTGCAACAGTCGTCCCATGTGAAGCAAACAAAAAGTATGTACTGCAGCTGCCAGAACACGAAGGGGTTCACTGCTCACACCCCTGCTTCTGACCCAGCTACAGTTAGTCACAACCCAACAACTCTGTTCAGAGCTACTTGTGCCTTGCTATTGAAGTATTTGTTTCATTTGCACTTCAGGAATACCATGAGGCAGATGAGTGGGACACTTCAACAATTTTGGTTTTCCTCAAATCATCTCTTAATCTAAAATACTCTGTGTAAAATGTAATCCCTTCAAGCAATATTTCGGTTATATTTCCACACACTCAACACTGCTACTTTCTGACATTACCACAAGTTCATTTTTTTAATGACATACCATACTCAAAGAAGCAAAGTTTAGAGCCCCTCGACCAAAATGATCAGCTGCCATTTCATCAAGAAAACCTGGAATAAGTCTCTAAAAAGGGAGTTTTCATGTAACATTTTAACCTTCTAAGCATCTTTACATACAGCAGTTTTCCCCGTAGACACACCATTCATACACAAGCCTGTTTTATCTCTGCTGAATAATTACTGTGATTATTTTTGCACCTCTGAGAGCCACTGCCCAAAACAGGAACATGACTCAAAGAAATCTAGTTGTTCCAGCCCCACTACCCTCAATTAGACTTTTTAACCCTGAGTTTACCCAGAAACACTTTGACCGGATGCCAATGTCAAAGTCTTAAGGAGAAAAAAAGATTTATCTTTAAGCCAAAACTATGTTTGGTCTTTCCCACTGCAGATGAAATCAATGCTTAGTAAGCGGCAATTGGAGTTACTTATTCCTAAGTAAGAAGTTATTCAAAGTGTGTTATATTTAATATCACAACCCAACAAATGACGGGGCAATATGGGAAATATGTTCATGCACTTAACGGGTAAACCACAGTCAGGTTATTTAAAACTACTTAAGCACTAAGGTACAGAATAACACTAAGTGTTTAAGAGCTATATAAACATGAGTAGGACGCTTTTTTAACAGCTGGAACATAGATTTTTGAGGCACAGATCACAACAAATTTGTTGTGACAAGTTGAGAAATACTCTACCCACATAAGTAACCCCATCCAGACAGTAATCTTGTTTTGACCATCTTCAAAGTCCTCCTGGCTCTAAATGGTTAATCTTATGTCATCTCAAAAACCCATCTGGCCAGTAAGATTTCAGACGTCTGCACAAGTCCTTTCCTTGTATGCCGGATTTTACTTCCCATGTTTCTACAATAGCCACCCACCACAATTACTGGCAGGTATTTGTTCAATTAACTTCTTGCAAGGCAGACACTTGTATTGTAAGGAATTCGGACAAGGCTTGTGTCAGCAACATGGAAAACGGAAAGAAACAATCCTTGCTACTGATTCAGTCCAGGTGAACTTTGTCTTGCTTTCCTGCAACAGAAAGACTTACTCCAAAGGATTAATTTAAAACAAATAAGTTACAGTAGACTGTAGCCAACTATTTAAAATATTTTTTTTCAGCAGAAGATCATGCATTTCTTTAATGAATGGCACAGAGAGAAGTGCGTTTATTCTTATTGTAAATATAAATACAGACTAAAGACCAAAGAATTGAAAAAAGTTTCAAGCCTAATATATTAAGTGCCAGTTTATACCCACTGTTCTCATTTTTTATTGGCTTAGTTAAGCTAAGGAGCCAGAGAACAAATATTTATATATCAACACTTCATCATATCTTCTTTTGTTAGGCCACACAAGCCAAATTCTTCTAATTTCCCTTTGTCAGACACGCTTGCCATTCATCATCCTTAGTAGCCCTTTTCTACACCTCTTCTGGGTTCATTTTAGCTTATTTGAATCAGATTCCTACCCTACAGCAGTGACAGAGAACATCCTTCTGACATATTTTAGGATTGCTCTTCTCACAGCAGCAGTACCCTAAATGCTCACAAGTGTATGACCAAATAGCTTTTGCAAGTGTTTCCCGTCTCGGTTATTTCTGTTACAAACCAGGACTGATCAAATTCTTTGTTATCAGTTCACAAGACTATAACCTTGTACTACTGCACTTGGCTCTGTTTTTACAGGGAAAGCTCGCTTTCCTACAGAAATGCCCTTCCTCTGCAGCGACAATACCTCATAGTTTTTGATATCAAAAGATTCTACTGGTGCTACTTTTATTAATGAAAATGAACCAAGTCAACCTCTCTTCTCTTTAGCACTACTACCTTTTCTTCTTCCCCAATAGCTTCTTACCATCCCATTTGTTAAGTTGCCTCTTCACCGATTCCTCATGTTTCACTAACAAATGCAATCTACTAAATTCTTTTTGTCTAGGGAATCAGTTATCTCTTAAGAAGAAATACTAATACTACAGTAGTAGTCCAAGTCCATCTCTTTCTGGAGAAACAGAGTAACACACACCTAGATTTACATCTTTTTACCTCAAGATGCATTCTCAAGCTGTCCATAATACTGAAGATATTTTATCTAAGACATAGTACAGAAAAATTAGCCTCCCGTAAGCCTCAATAACATTTTACTCTCAATTACAATTCCCTTGGAATATGTCAGATGCTACTGAAAATCTGCATCCATCCACGTTTCAGTTTTTATCCAAGCTATCACAAGATTTAGTAATTAGGTGTATGAAATATGTTACCATTCTACAGGGCACCACTAGTTAATAGCTATCTAGGCAATTGGTGAGAAAGCAGCATCTCCTCACCCGTCATACCCCGAGTCGAGTTACATAACCCACGAGCCGCAGCCCTCGCCGGCTGCTGCATACGCGCAGAGTACAAGCTCACCACCCAAAGGACTGTCTGCTGAACCTGAATGAACAGTTTTCAACTTCTCCTGTACCTCCACTCATACGTACACGCGAGATATAATACATAACACACGCAAAAGTTGTTAGCACGTATCAGAAAATGAAATAAAACCACCAGAGATAGGAGATTGTAAGTATGCTTGAGACTATTCCCTTTTGTTCATCACAAATGATTGTCTGTGACACACACTTGATTCTGTAATTAGCCATTTCACAAAACACGTATGTTTATTGTTTGCCCACTGTGGCTGCATTTTCAGCACGCAGCTACGAATGCTGCGCTTGAAGTTTTCCAGGAAGAGGATTTGTCCTCACACACTTAGCATTATCATTTTGAGAAAAGGAAGGATATCTGTCTGAAAGGCCCACACTCAAATATATGCTTGCTGAACTGTGGTTCTCCTCCCCCCAGTACATGCTGCGTTTTCTCGGGAGTACTATGGTAATGAGGGCTTGTTTCCAAAATGGCATCCATCTAAGTTTTTTTTGGCTCACAGACATTTTTAAAAAACAAACAAAAACCCCAGCATAACAGCACTCAGCGTTTGGATTATGATGGCTTGCCAACTGCTAAGGGTAGCAAACGCAGCATGTTTGCATAGCACCTCACAAGTGGGGCTATAATGTCTTACTGCAGAAAGATAAGCAATAAGCAAATGAAATAGCAGAAACTGAGTCCCAAAAAACTTTTAACTGCCTTAGTTATGTTTGACGCTGCTATAAAATCGGTTATTTTCTGTAAGTAATTTTAGTGGAATTCTCAGTACGACTGGTCAGACTGTGCGCACGCACACACTCGTGTATTTATACATATACCTGCACACGCTTTTCACGTGGGGGAGATTTAAATAAGAGACAGCGAGAAACGCTTCGTTATTCCACTTGGAATACCCCTCCCCGTCTTACTACGCTCCACAAAGTAAACCCCAGCAAAGCCAAACCCTACAGTCGCCTCCGCGGGACGCCCCGGGCCCGTACCCGGCCGCAGCCCCCGAGGGGCCTCGCCTTCCCGCCGAGCAGGAGCGGACCCCTCACCCGCGGCAACCGGCGGCCTGCGGCTCCGGGCGGCTCCCCGCGGCTCGGGGCGACTCCCCGCGGCTCGGGGCGACTCCCCGCGGCGGGGCAGGGGCGGGGAGAAGGCCCAGGCGCCAGGGCCCGGCGGGGCGCGGCCAGACCTCCGGCAGGGCCCCGCGGCGGCCCCGGGGGCTTCGGCCCGGAGCGGAAGAAGGATCTGCGCCATTACAGAGCCCCACAGACCAAGGTGAGGGGCGGGGCGCCCCCCCCGCCGCAGCCCCCGCGGGGCTGAGCAGGAGGGAGGCGCCCGGCCGGGCCGGCCTCGCCTCACCGCGCGGCGGGCCCGAGTCGGGGCGGCGGCGGTACCTGGACCGGGTGGGCCTTGCTCAGGTGCATGTTGAGGGCCGGGCTGTTGGGCAGGACCTTGCCGCAGCCGGGCACCGTGCACAGGATGTTGGTCCTCACTTGGGACAGCTCTGTCACCGAGGGCCGCACCAGCTCGCCGGCGGGCGGCAGGTCCCCCACGGGCACAGCCGCCGGCGCCGGGGGCCGCCCCAACCCCCCGCCACGCCGCCCGGCTGCCGCCGCTGCCGCCGCCATGTTGCTGTCAGCTGCTCGGCCCCCCCACTTCCGGGGGCGGCCGCCAATAATCATCGCCGCTGTTGAATATGCAGCAGGCACGTGCCCGGGCCCCGCCCACCGCCCCGCTACGTCAGCGTCCCGCTGGGGGCCGCGGCGGCGGTCGGGGCGCTGTGAGGGAAGGGGCCCCGCAGCCACTGCAGCGGCCGAGCGGGGAGACGTGAGCGCTTCACGGCAAAAAAGAGAATAACGGTGCAGGTATTGGAGAGTACAGGGAGGCGGAGCACGTGAAAAAGTGCTTGCAGCAGCCTTCCCCCGTCACCCTCCCGCGGCAGAGGGGGCTGCGGCGTCTCCTCCGCACATTTAGCATCTCTTCACTGACGTAGGCTCGCACCGTAAAGAACCGGTGACACAATACACAGGAGTCTTTTCCCTGTAGCTTTGCCAGTGAAAGGAAAAAATGCACATTACAGATAGGGAGCCCGCCCTTGACTGGGGAAGAGTTACACGACACGTGTAGCTCCCGGTATGAGCCGGGGCCTTGTGCTCCTTAAGCGGCCCCTACCCTCCCGTCTGTGTGCGTTCTGCTGCTTGTAACCTGCCTGGAAGCGCTGTGTAGTTCCTATAGGAGCCTTGGTTACAGGTAGTTAGCGATGAAATGTGTATCTGAAAACCAGAGACCAACTTTTCGGTTGTTATAAAGGGGATGGAGACTGCCTTTCCCAGAAACAAGGCAGAAACAGGCAGTAGGCCAGGTACTCAAAATGTTTTAGAGTATTTCAAAACTCTGCTTATCATCTCAGGCATTTAAGTTCTTTGGGAGAGAGCATTAGGAAGAAGAAGTTGCACAGAGCGAAATGCATACTGGAGTCTTAATGGGTCTGACTCCTAGAAGGCCCGCTGAGGGTATGATGGAGAGACACTACGAGCCAACTCTTAAGGTCTGTCACACATTTTGTGTATCACACAAAATCCGGAATTGTTTCAGAATCCTAATATTATGTTAAGTATTTTGTCAAACTAACATTTAAATCACACAGGTGGAAGTCCTAAAAAATGTATCACTAGCAGATAGTTCTAAACTAACTTCTTTTTATGTGCGAGTTATACAGAGATGCCGAAAACCAAAACAAACCAAAAACCAGTATATGTTAAGTCATATTTTTAAGTCACACCAAACAAAGTTCTATGAGAAGACTTAATTTACACATTTATTTACAGTTTGAAAACAAAAACATTCCCATACAGCCTCTCAAAATATTTACACTGTGCAGTGAAGTTATGAAGACTGTCTCTGCACATTGACATATGTAAAGTGAATCGGAGATTCCATATACACAAAGTACACACACAAAGTTTCCAGATAACAATTAAAAAACCACTTGTATGCTATAACTGCATCTTTAGATCAAATCAATCTCGAATTAAAAATGATGCAGCAAGTTACATAAAAATACCTATATAATTAGCAATTACAATTTATTGACTCTAAAGAACTCCAACGCAAAGCTGCTGTTTGCATTAGTGAACGTTGCCATCTTGATTCTGCAATCTTTGTGTCCCCAAGCACAAACAAGTGGTAACGTGCAAGGATTGCAGACGGATCACATCTTAATTGAAATATTCTAAAACATGGACTTCCTCAAAAGAAAATTATTGCCTCTTTCATTGTATTCCTTTAAGATACAATTTCATAAGACATTAATACTAATAGACAGATTTTTGGGGTTTTTTTGTTGAAGTATTTGTTACTGGCTGTTGCCTTTGGTGAGTAAAAACTCTGGATCTGAATTAATATCCACTAAAGCTGGATGGAAACTTCCTACTGACATCTATATTCCAAGAGTCCCTTCTTCCCCATGCCCTGTAATGGTCTTTGAATATAATGTTCATCTGCTAAGATAAAAACATGCCCGACCTGGAGAGGGGCAGTTCCACTTATTAGCATGGGACTGTTGACATGTTCAAAATGGGGCATGTACTCTGTTACGCTGCTGAACTGGAGCCGAAATCAGGCCACCTAGAATGTCTTTGCCATCTACAGCTATCATAGTAAACTGAATAGCTACAGCCATCTTATTGTATCTTTATTAAGCTTTAGCTAGCTTTAACTTCACAAATACTAAGAAAAATACACTTAGGAGTGGTCATCACATTTAAATTTAAAATAACCACGATCTCTGCTTAAACTTTGCAACTAAAGTTTTTTTATTATTTAAGGAAAGGACTAACTCTTGTATTAAAGACAAATATGGAAAAATAATTCAAAGCAGCCATAATTTGGAAAAATCTTCAAGGGATTATCAAAGAATAAGTTATTTTTTTAAAATATGTTTTAAAGTTTATGATGGTTTAGATTAATATCAGTAATAAATGAGTTGTATATTTCTCTATGATTCAGTTTTAAATTAAGGGCTTACAAAGCTTCCTGGAAAGAAACCCTTTTTCTCTCTAATTTTAAAATAATTCCTAGCTTTTTGTGGTATACATGTAAGTAGTGGTGAAAGTGGTGCATCAGCCATACCTGGAGAGAGAGACAGGTAATTATAGCTTAACTCAACCAATATTTACCTTTCATAACTGTTATAAAACTAAAAACACAGCTTGAGTATCTATGTACAAACCAGTATTTCTAAGAACAAAAATTTTTATAGTGGTAACATTTTTATTCTACTAAATTTCAATGTATTTCTAAACAAACTATGAAAGTTCTCCCTTATGCAAGATACTAGCAGAATGTAAGATGACAAAAATATTTAACTGTGGATTTTTCCTCCATTTTATAGTGTGAACACTTACCCGCTGGTGCCAAGGATTTCAGCGATTCTAAAAGATGTGGACTAGAAAACTTGACCAGACATCTGAATGGTTCTTTTTTATCCAAAACATCCATTTTAGGATCACTTTTAAACATCGTCTCAAGCTGTTAACACAAAATTTAACCGGGAGCATAAGCAATGAATATATTTTATTTATATGTTATTATTTAAACATTACATTAAAAATGTAATATGTAATAAGACTATTTATTTGTCTATTATTTGTAATGTTAACATGATTCCAGCTGGAGAAATATTTTAATAAAATCAGAGGGTGCCACCATGTGGTAAACAGTTTTCTACTGAAAGAGGCAGCTTATTCAGTAATATTGGAAAACATTAAGTATCTCTTAGGATTTCCAATATATCTGTTCATCAGATAAAATCTGTGCATCATCCAAGAAGTTAAGTTGTGGTGCTATATGTAGCATGAGCTTTGTATGTACTTCAAATAACCCTAATTTCTCACGCTTCACCACACTGCTGGTATAAGTCTACCTTTATTACAAAACCAAGTCAAAACGCTTAGTTCACAAGGCTGAAAGACTGAAACATGATCTAGTAGTCTGACCAAATCTCAATGCAAATCTGTTTGTTAAAGATACTTTTAACTAATTTGTTATAAAATTTCCTCCCTAAAGTTTAAAAAAAAAAATTCTAGTATTTCCTCAATTTGCAATTTAACGTAGCTACCCCTACCTTAAAATGATATTAAAAAACCCAACAAATTTCGTTGCTTTTACTACCTTATATTGTGCAAATTCAAGTTTTGGTTGGGGACCATCACCAAAAGCTTCCCGATTCACTCTCTCTATTCTTTCTTTCTCATTTCTGTTTTCTTGAATTATCCTTACATCTACTGCAGGGGAAGAGAGTGGAGAAGAGAAAAAACAGAGACAAAGTTGTCAGCTGATACAACACTGTTTTTCTGATCAGGTGATTACTCCAGTGAAAATCTGAAAATAATAATTTTAAAGAATTCATCACGATCTTTTTTCATAAGCTAGTTGTCTCCATCTTTTATGTTTTCAGTTGTTACCAAGAGAAAAACCCAAGCTAATATGAAAGGAGATACCGGGCACTGAGTATTTTCGGTTTCATAACTGTCCCCAGCGAGAGTCCTGGGGAAATATGTACCTCTCCTAGTGACAGCCGGTATTATGGCACCCCAGCAGGGATGGATAATATAATGTGAATGTAACATACGTGCATTTCCTGGCATGAATCTCATTTCATAAGCCAGCAGTAATGACATTCAAACTGATGTTTAATTTAAAATATACATACCACTTTCTGGTGCTACATTCCTTTCTTGTAGAGGTCTCGGGTAATAAGTTTGGAAGTCCTAAATGGAGAGAGAGGGGAAAAAACCAAGTTTTAGTTCACTTCCACTTTTAGAGGCTGTAGCTGAAAAGAACTTTCCAGAATTCTTTTTACTTCTCATTCTGAAAATGAGTATTCTTCCAATTTTTGGCAATTACTAGAAGTCAGAAAGCCCAGCTTTATTTTGAGAAAAGAATGCCTGTCCTATGATATTTGTGAACATTTCCCTATTTACAAGTTTTACATGGATGAGCAGAGTAAGTGCCCATTCTATTAGCCTTCAACTCGTTGCTCTAGGAAGCCTAGTGAAGTGATGCTAAAAAATCCTAGGGCTGAATTGTTCATACAATTTTTAGACCAAGTTTAACCATCAGAAGTAACACGAGCAGGTGGGATACCACGTAATTACATCCCCATTGTAATGTTACCTTAATGAAAGGCTGGCCACCTCAGTAGTTCAATATTATTTTAACTTGATGGTCTCTTGGAAGAGGTGAATTTCCCCCCCTGCTAGGGGGTGAGAACTAGGCCTGAAACAAAAAGCAAGACTTATCTTAGGATGTGCTTGTGAAGTGGCTCACCTGGCTATATCTCTTAAACACAATATCTTTAAGGGAGTTTAAAGAATGACTTCGAAGCTCCATTTCACGGATGTCACGGTAATTGGTAGCAACAACCAGGGCCTTTAAATAAAAATTGAAATTGTTTTAACATCAGTCTTAATCATCATTGTGTTTATAATATGAAAAAAATATAGTATTTCTAGACATTGCGATGTTTTTGTTTCAAGGTAAGCAACTGCCCTTTACCTAGCAGGCTTCTCATGTCTGAAAAAACGTTGAATAGACTGTTATTAAGCTTAGGTTTATATTTAAAAGCATTCACAGGATTAACTAGATAAGCCTATAGCCTTATCAGCTGAAAAATAAATAAAAAAACCTGATAAGATTAAGAAAATAATTAAGTTACTAGTACAGAAGTCTGCTAAATAGATAAAAAATTAAAGACTACCAACACTGATCACCACGAGTTGACAGAAAATGTCTTTTAAAACTAATTAATAGCATTCCCTGATGAGCTCATACATTTAGTTCTTGAAGTTAACTGTGTTGATGTAATATTCTTCAACTTCTATGAGACAATTTAACTGAATATTGCCTAACACTTGGTTAAGAAATTAGAACAATTCAAGGTCAGCAAAAGTCCTAATAAACTGAATTTATTCATGATGCATCATTCCAAAGGTCACAAAGATTGCTTTTTGCCCGATTTTTATCACGAGTTAAGGGAAAAAAAAGACTATGTAAATTAGTAAATTGTGTTAAGTGATGAATCTTTACCTATCCTCTTAAAAGCTAACACAATTATAGCTCTACATGACTGTGGTGAAGTCAGGGTCTACACAGTTTTATTCTGTACCTGACATAGCAGAGGCAAGTTGCTCTTAAGCACTGAGGCAGAAATGAAGACATAGGGGGTCTGAGAGTGGTATACAACATAGCTGGTTTTGTACTGGTTTGGTTTTGTATATGGTGTTCCCCAGGCAATTCTAATCCAGATTGCATTATCCTCATATTCTCTAAAGTTGATGGTGACCTAAACAGAAAAAGAAAAGCTTTGATTTACCAGCACATTCAGGTGTCCAGAAAGATTTTGTTATCTCTTAACCCTGTATTCACAAGACCCAAACATAATTTAGTACACCACTGCTTGAATAAGAAACAAATCCCACTAGTTTGGTCAGGATTGTATATAAATCAGGTTTCCACAGAAAAATGATAACCTCACAAACCGAGAAAAAAACCAATCACCTTTCAAACTCTAATATGACTTTTGTTCCTGCTGATGTACATTTTCTTCTGAAGCGTGAAAATAAAAATAGCTTATTACAAAAGCCTTGATTCTCTCTTTTGGGAAAATAACACCACAACAAAAAGGTGCCTATTTAGATGGAGGGCTAGTGGCAGTATTTCCCATATGTCCAATTTTTGAGAAACTAAACTTTTGATCAACTTGTGATTTTAGACCTGAATATAATATTTATCAGTGCTCAAGAGTACACAATCAGAAGATTCCCTTTCCTGTTCTTGTAGATTTGCTCCTTGGTGACTTCCATTTACCTTGACTCAATTTGGGTGACTTAGGAGTGGGAAAACTTCCTTTAAAAAAAAAACCCAAACCCCTCCCTTTAACTGAGGCGCCTGTAGTCAAGCTTTTGGTCCAGCTAGTTCATAAAGCGTTTAAATTGCTGGACCAACATCACTTCTCAAAGTTTTTGTGGATTTTTTTTTTTTTTAAATGAAAATATCACAAAACTTTATAATAGTTTACATGAATGGCAGGTGATTATCTGTGAGTCTGATTTGTATTTGTTGCCCTCTACTGTTGTCAGGGGGAATAACTTTGTGCATCAAAATGTGACACAGCTGACTAGCCAGAGGCATTTTCTATTACCTTGCTTAAATGAAGCTGGTGAGCTAAAGCAAGAAAAGGCTCCTGCAAATTGCTTAGTAAAAAAGTGAGATGATAGTACTTCCTTTCCATGCTAATTTCTGTAGTCTAGAATTGCTTCTTGCCATTGAGAGTGGTCTTTCAGTCATTGTAATGCAATGAAATACCAGGGCCAAGTTCTCACAGCCATCACAAAGTATCATTTCAAAACCAGAACTCAAAGGAAATGGATACACTTTTGCTACTAGTCTAAGGCATAATAACTGAACTTCCTTGTCCTGCTTACTGGCTACTTCAAATTCCCTCTATACTCTGTTTGATCTGACTTTTGTTGTTTGTGTGTTGTTATTGGGCAACAGAACAAAGCAATATCAACTTACTTAGGTAACGTGTACACTCAAACAGGGCAAAGATTTGATAGAAAACAAAAACATACTGCCTTTCCTGAAGTCTGTCATAGAATCACAGAATCATTCTGGTTGGAAGAGACCTCCAAGATCATCGGGTCCAACCATTAACCTATCACTACCAAATCCCCCCATCCTCACTTTCCTTAAACTTACATTTTATTTCACTCCAGCATAATTGTAAAGTTGCTAGAGCAGATAGGCAATACATTTTTCCTATTTCACATGAAGTTCCTACCACTCCCAAAGGAATAATTCCATTTAATTTTTGATGCAGACTGTAAGAAAAAAAAATACCTCGCTAAAGTTATGAAAACAATCTATTGACACCAGAGCTGTGTAACAAATTTAGAATGAATTTATTCTTACATTTTTCAAGGCTGACCGAAGTCGTCTTTTAAATTTTTTTTTGAAGTCTGTTAAGTCAAAAAATACTGTTTCTTCCCCTGTTACACAAGAAGAAGAAAGAAACAAGAATTGTCTTTACAGGAACTAGTTCAGAGATGTTTTACAGTTTTGCTGAAACAAAATTAAGCAGAAAAAGCTTAAGTTGCATAGCCTTATATGAAAAGCTGTATATTAAATGAGCCTCATTATTGCTATACAGAGAAAAGGTTAATATTTAATGAGTAGTTACTAATTTCTAATAATTGCTTGAGAAGTTAATCAAAAGTATTCTTAAAACATTAAAGATATCCCTATTGAAAAATCCATACTACACTATAGCTAAATGTTAAAAGATATCTCTACTGAAAAAATCCACGCTAGACTATATTTGTATTTAAAATGTATGATATGAGGGAGTGCTGCAGTAGGTTGCTGAGAACTGTGAGATTACAGCAAGGAAAGGCATTTTACCTGTTTTGTTCATCTGGTAAACACTCCACACTCTTTTGTTTGGGTAGATGTGGTTATCTAAGAAAAATAGGAATTGCTTGATAACATAGCGTATTATCAAATGGTAATTAAAGGAACAAAGAATTTTACAATACTTTTATGACCAGGTTATTTTAAAAAGATTACTTCTGATAATGCAATATATTTTTTTCAGCATTCTTAAACTACCACTCATAGCAAACCTAAAAGCAAATTTTTTTTTTTATTAAAAGAGATGGGAATATCTTTTGTAATTCAGTTAAGCGACTAACAAAGGGTGTCTCTGAGGTTCAATGAGGATTGATCCTTCAAGAAGGATTTTACCTAAAATGACCAAAACTCAGTCTAAACTCAAACTAAGAAGTGTAGACTGTTGAAAGAAACCTTGAGATTTAAACTATTATATAATGAAGTTGTGAATGAATATTGGAGTTAGAGTTCCACCTCAACTATTTGCCAATAGCTTTGCCTATGTCACTCCGTTTTGGAGTGCAATATCACCGATTTTAGGGCTCAGTGCATACTGGAGACAAACATATCTCTCTACATTTATAACTGTGTGCTAGATGTGGCTTCCCACAGTTTACATCTGTTTAGACCTCAGAAGCAGCAAATAGGCTTTCGTTGACTGTGAGCTTTTGAATTTTTTTTAAAAAAGGTCAGATCCAATAAGATTCATCATCTAAAATGTAATCTGTTTATAGCACATGCATCTGTACCTCACTAGGGCAATTGCTAGGTAATTAAGGGCGTTATCAAATTACTCAGAAAAAATATAAAGATGTTATTTTTATTCTTTTTTTACTTACAAATTATGTCTAAGACAGCTGCTTGCTTTATGTCTGCAGAGTTTTCCTGGAAAGAAGAATAACAGTGCATGGTGAACTGCAAGTCCAGAATGCTCTATCACACTGTTTAGTAAGTGAAAAATCTCAGTATTTGTAGTTTAAATTACATTGCAGTAAAGTCCACAGCATGTACACTCTCCTCAAAGCCACCACGTCTGGTCCCACTGTGCACACAATACAGTTTTGAGAAATCAATAATGAAAGCTATTTCACCAAGGTTTAAGTGTTTCTGCAGAGGCAGCAAGAATGGTGTCCTTATAGTATGACATACAAGCAATTAGAAAGTAAAATTAATGGGTATTCATGACATTATGCAACAGTGACTAGTGTTGCTCTGTCAGTAATTTTAACATGCTTGGTTCCTCCTTATTTAACCTTTACAGCATGAAAAGATTTTTAAGAAACTTTATGACACTACTCGTTACAGATAAGAACGTTTCAGAAACACATGCTATTTTAAAATATGACGTTTACTATCTTACAAGAATAACTTAACAATTTCTTGCCTGCAGTTTTGATCTACACCCCATGTAATTAATCTTTGAGTATGTAATTCAAAGGGAATGATACAAAAAGCTACAGAATTTAACAGATATCAGTAATAACTATCTATCTGGGTTATGATACTATATATAGACTCCTGGGACATATAAAGATTCCTGGTACACCAAAATCAGAGTATGTAAGTAGGAGATCAGAAAACTTTTTTTGCTTACAGTATGCAGAATTGAAGTAGTTCTGGCCAAGGAAAATTAAAAAAAAAAAATCTTGGAAGTCTAAAAGATAAACTAGTGCTATCATTACCCATACTAAATAGATTTAAATTAGCACTACGTAATGAGGTGGCATCTCAATCAAGGCCTTTTAATTTACAATTCAGAAATACACCCATTTCTTAAACGTTTAACACACTGAGCTTTTATCTACCTTGTGCAACTTAAGAGCTCAAAACATGTACTTCCATACTCAGTAAGGGTCAATCCCACACTCCTATCAATCAGACAAAATTGATGGTGTGACCAGCTCAGCTTTACATTTTCCAGACCACAGGCTGACATTTGATGCTGTGTTACGGCCAAAGAAAATGCATTTCTTCATAAGAATGGTTTTTTTGATGGTGCTTCAACACGCGTCCTGTACGTCACTGACAGGCAGTTCCCGAGGAAAAGAATTACCTCACAGAGTTGAACAACTTCTTGAGAAATGTTCTCCTTTATCTGACGGAAGTTTATGGTTTGCAGCTGCGTCTCAGAGAGAAAGCCCCACTTCTGTAGCATTGTCTTGATCTCATCTCGTGGGATTTTTAGTACAGTTCTTCGGATATACTCAGCAACAGTTTCATCCATGATGAAGCCACCTGAAACGCTGAAACGTTAAAGTTAAGACCAAGGCACAGGCAGGCTCAGGAGACTTGCTCCCTTTGTAACGTGTACAAAGCTGCACCTAGGCACGACCAAGCAGAACGCTGGCATCAGCCCTAAGTGTAGCACTACCACAGATTTCGGCGGACACCAACGACAGCGAGTTAAAACGCCGCCTACAACATTTTCCCCCCAAACCCTCACAAGTTTCCCTCACTGACCGAGGGCTGGTGCGAGCTTCTGGAGAGGGATGGGGCGCTGGCCCGCACCCAGGGCTGTTACCGCTTGTCCGGTCCGACGAGTGTCCAGGAGGTGTCAGACAGCGGGCATGGACGCGAAGAGAACGGCGGAGCCGGACGGAGCGGAGCGCCGCGACCCTGCCTGCTCCCCGCGCGCCGCGGCAGCAGGCCCCCCTCCAGCCAGCCGCCCGCCCGCGGAGCCGCGCGCCAGCCCTTCCCGCGCACCCCATCAACGACCAACCGCCTCCCGCCTTTCGAAGCGCCCAATCAGACTCCGCATGGTGCCCGAGCTGTCCAATCACAAGACGTCTCGCCTGACGCCCCGCCTCCCGCCCCACCTCCCACCGGCGCCGGCGCCGTGAGGGCTCTTCCCGCGGCTGCCGGGTGCGCTGAGGCGGCTTCCGGTCGGGCCTGCCCGGGTCACCCGCGCCTCCTCCCGGCCCTACGCGGCTGGTGGGTCGCTCTCGGTGCTGGCCTCGCCTGGCTGGGCTTGTCCTCTGGGGACTGGAGTAAGTGCGAGGATGGCTGAGAGGGAAGGCGGACAGAATAACGCCAGACCCGAGCGGGTGGCGTTGTTCCTTTCTAGCCCTAAAGGAAAAGAGGGGCCTGTAGGGAAGCCCCTCCCTTCCGTCGCCTTCTTCCCTCCCCACTGCTTGGCCTGGGGAGAGCTGTGCCGTGTCCTGCCTGAGCTTGGGGCCGGCTTCTGCGACCCTCTGCTCGCCTCGCATCCTCCTTCAGGGCTCAAGGAGGGCTTTTAAAAGGGCTGTTCTGAGTGGGAACATGGGGCTCTCCATTGCGACTGTCGTAAGCTTGCTTTCCTTGTGTCGGTGTGTAACCCATCGCTATTTTAAGGGCTCCTGGGAGCACTGAGAAACTACAGACTGAAAACAGCATGGGCTAGTTAAGTGGGCCTCTTCTCCTGCCATAACTGTTGATAACAGTGTAGGTGCAGCAGCCCCTTTCACTCGATGGCAAAGCTGTGTTACGCTAACGGTATTTACTTTCTGCCAAGTGCCTTTCTTCAGGGGGTCTTGCTGCTCAAGGGATGAGGTCCTGCCTTTTCCATCAGGGGAGCGTGATCCTCTTGATCCCTTTCTCTCAAGGCGAAAAGCAGTTCTACAGTAAGCAAGGAAATTATGCTAGCAGTGCTAAGTTTATAGTGTTATCTGCTAGATCGGGAAATGAATGAAATAGCAGTGAAGTGAAGCCTGGTCTGCTGGATGCAGCTGAAGTACAAGAGCAGCTTGCAAAACTGGAATTTGACGACAGCACCTCATCTTCAGTGTGCTTTACTTTTATACTGGCTGGGTCTTGTCATTCTTGACTATATTCTCATCTTCATAGACATAGCAGGAATAGAAAGAGATTGCTTCAGTAATCTTTTGTGATATAATTCTATATTGTGCAGTGTGACTTGCTGCATATTATAATAAAAATATTCCACTAATTGTCCCATAACTATGCTGATGTTTGTTATATGAATACAACCTTAAATAATTGCCAGGAGGTGAAAATACCCTATTGTGCTTTACTTGATTATTTATTTTAGCCAGAAATAAAACTGTAGAAATGACTTGATATTCAAGGTGGTGTTCAACTTGCTATATTCATTAGGACTAACGAACACCTTCTTAACTTGCTTCACCAAGTATGAAATCAGGTATGATGTAGTTTTATCAGATACTACTGAAAGTAGCAGGTGAACGCTCATTCTGCTGATGTGAGAAATGTTAAGTTGTTGGCAGAAAGTAGTCATGTAAAAAGACAGTTAAAATCAGTATGAATCTTATTTATAAAAGTTTTTTTATTATTATTCTTTAGGTTCAGGGAAAGTAAATGCAGTCTACATAATATAAAAACATTTTCAAAGTAGACATAATCCTCCACTTTTGCGTTTCTTTACTATTTACACGTCTTCATAGATACATGTCTAAATTATTTCCCCCCCATTCTAATATGTAATATTGGAAAACTAGTGCATAGCTTTGAAGACTGAAGTTCAAGAGGTTGTGACTAATTTTTGTAAGATTTATAAGGTTTATTAAAGTGAAGGCGTCTGGCTAAATTTCTTGGAAATGATGGAAAGTTAGGGGTCATTCTCAACATCTGTCTATCTCTAATCACAACCTTAAGGATAGCAGCATAGAATGATACTTTAATATCCTGATCTGGAAGATGTTAACCATGTTATTGAAAGCTAGAAACAGAGTCCTTAGTTCAGCGTTCCCTCGGTTTTTGAAATGGTGTTCATCAACTGTGATTTCTCATTTCACTGTATGACTGATCTTCTGAGTATCCTAAGCTGTTATCATCAAAAATACTTCTAGGTTGTGTATGAAAGATAACACTAGGAATGCAGAAGTTCTGCTGAAGTGACATGAACAATATCTTCAGGTAACACCAACCAGTTAGGTATGGAGCTGAATCCTTTTTTATGATAAAACTGTGTAATCTTACAGAAAACCACCAATGATTTGAGGAAACAAAGAGCTCGTTGGTTTGTAAGTGTTTTTCTCCAAAGCCAAACAGAACAATACTATGTAACTGAGAACTTAAACCCAAAAATGTCTAGTCTTACTCAAATTAGACAGTGAAATGAACTGGAAAAGTAAATGTTGCACGTGATGAGTGATACAGTGGCCTTATAGGAGTTTGCAGATCTGTTCGCCCTTCCCTCTTGTTAGCACGTGTTCTGGTTTGCATGGTCGTGCTGCCGCCTTGTGGGTATGGTTTGAGTGTATGCAGCAAATGTGTGTGTTTTGTGGTACTGTAGAAAGCAAGCTCTGTATCTCTGCTTAAGGAGCCTAATGATGAGCAATGTAGATGCTCAGATGCAATTTTTCATCTTTAGGGTTGGTAAACAAGGATTTGCATTTTGCTTTAAGAAGTCATTTTTCTGAGCAATATGTGAATTTTTGGGTGGTTTTTTTTTTTTTTTTTTTACTATTGACTTTAGAGACTTGAAAAAAATTACTTTTGTGTGCAACTTTTTAAAAGGAAAATTAGCAAAACTTGGTTTAGAAATACTGTAATGTGTTTTAATGAAATATGGAAGAAGCATCTTAGGAAAACAATTATCTAGATTTAAACCTTTTCTTTCATTGTTGTCCCCCAAACATAGAAATATTAAGCATTAAGCTAATCAGCGAGACTACAGTAACCTAATTTAGTTTTCCTTCTGCATCAAGGAACTCGTTAGTTCATATTTATGGGAGGTTCTAGAAGAGAAGGAAGGAACTTCCCTGGGCTCCTGACATGCTGATCTCATGCTTCATTTGGGAAAGAAGTGGGAATGTACCAACCCCTCCTTTCTCTGCATGGCTAGGTTCTTTTACGGCTCTTTTCCCTAAGGAGGCCAGGAAGAGAAATTAGCAAGTGGAGAGAAACAAGAGCTTCATCCTAGATTTTGGTGTCTAACAGGAGCGTGAATGAAATGCATACAGTGTTCTTGCCGGCTCTGTCAGGACAGCCTTTTGGTTTCTGCCTACTTGCTAGGTATCTGCAGTTTTATTGTGAATTTCGTAATATGTGTTGGTTTCTTTTGCACATTAATATTAAATGTTTAACACATTGAACATGTGTATAGATAGGCTTTCAGATTAGGGATGAGTGTCACTTCTTGATAACTTACATGTTGATTCCTGTTAGGAAATCTTTAGCAATTTGAAATACTTAGTGTCCCAGATTGCTTATCCAAGGAATTATCTTATAAGTATTATTTTTCTAAACACAAATATTAGCATTGGAAATTTAGTATCATTGTCAGAGCATTTCTAAGTTTAGGCTTTTGGGTTTTTTTTTAAATAATCTGGTTTATGTGGGAAACCATAAAGCTAGAACATCCCCTTTTTCCCCCACTTTAAGATAAACTACACAGAACATGATACTGGAACCAGACAATTTCTTAATTCTTTTTTTTTCCCCTGAAGGATAATGTAGATTTAGAAACTGGTTAAGAAAGTTGAAAGATCAATCATCTTTATCCATGTCCTCTACCTTCAGAGGCTAATAATTTACAGAAATTTGCAGTTAGTTCTTAAGGCATTTCAACCAAATCATTTAGATACATATGTAGTGTAATTTTTAACAAGGAAGGGAAAAACTGCGCAGAATTCAAAATCTCACAGAAAGCACATTGAAGGGCAGGCCATTTTTGTGCAACCCAGTGAAATATGTCAGTGCCTTTATGTTAAGAGTTCATCTAAATACTTCACTCCAAATAGTCGCTTCAGATATTAATGTTTGCTTAGCATTTTGCAGTCCATTTTCCTCCTAAAGCAATTCCTGTATTTTCTTAATATTGTTCTTCTACTTTACTGCTAATATTTCTTCTACTGCAATTGCATGTTTACCTTGACATTCATTATCTAGCATTTCTGTTAGCAGTTTTCTCAGAGCAATTTATATTGCTTATTTCCAATCTTTTTCTGCAATTTTTTTTTTCAGTATTTTTTTGTACTTAGATTCCTTATGAGCTACCACCTATATAAAATTCTGTCCATGTGGACTTAAATTCTGGTAAGATGGCAACCTGTTATTTTTATTTTAGATTAGAACATTATTAAAAAGAAACTAAGGAAACCAATAGTTCATCCTGTCCTTTCTTCATATGTGTTTTTGTTACTCTTGAAACTCTTTCGTCTGTCATTCCCCTCCAGCAAAAATATTTTAGCCTTCTCTGATCATTTATAGATCACTGTCTAATCTGACACTCCTAAACATGAATATGATATTGATCACTGATAATGCTGTTCAATCATGAACTTCAAAAGTACTTAAAGGCTCCAGTTAACCCTTCCATGACCACTGCAAGATGTTTTGTTATTTTAATCCATCATAGCCTACCTGAGCTAAGTACTATATATGGTAATTGAACTTGAAAGATTTTAATATTGAATGTTATTTGAAAATTAATTTCAGGAGTACTGATCTACGAACCGGTGTGACAGTTAGGACCTCTGATTTGTAGCATCTGTCCTGCAAGAGGTGTCATTGGAAAATTCATTTGAGTTGTTAGAAGGCTTTTAGTTGATGAAATACACTGTCGCCTATCTATTTGTGGCATTGATAGCTTTTATCCACTTTATCTGAGAATAATTTTGTAAATAATGGCATTGATTACTAATCTTAGTTGAGGAAGAATAAATCTTGCCTTGAAATGCTCCCTTTGACTTTCTGGCCTGTGCTGATGTGCCTGCAACCTATTTCACTGGAGCATTAGTCTTGCTTTCTCCTTCCGAGACAGCCAGCTCAGATGACACTTGTAGGAAGAGCGGTCGGAGGCTGAATGATGAAGAGATTTAATAATCAGCTGGGTTCACACGTGTTAAAGTAATGCGCAGTCATTGAGCAGGTCAGCCTCTCAAGGGAATGCTAACTCTAGTGCTATCAAAAAAATCTACTGATAAATTTAAAACATATTGACTTTGTGTGGCATGCAATCAAAAGCTGGTGGCAATAACACAGCAGGGTTCTTAATCACTTTGCTGTTACAGTCGTGCTCCTGCTGTCATATTTCTAAAGGTTCATTTGTTAATTTGTTGAACAGAATGCTTAAGCAACTTGTACGGTTTCCACCTTCTTCTGTACTAAGAGTATATGTAGTGTAATATTAGACTTCTTGATAGTATGGGGGAGATTTTTGAAAGAAATTACTATATGTGTTGGCAGCACTGTGGAACATATTCTCATGGGTCTCGAGGCTTTTAAATCTGTTTGGATTTTTAAAATTTTGTTTGCTTGTGGGAATGTAACTCTTGTTAAGCTAAACACATGATGGGAAATATTGGGTAAGTTAGTGTACATACCTCATCAAGTTGAATATATTACTTGAGTATTCTAGGAACAGCAGTGTAGATTATAGCTGCCAGCACTGCAGCTGAATATTGGGATTTTACGCTTGCAAAATTTGACCACTGACTTAACACTCCAGCTAAACAGATGAGCTAAAACAGTGATGGCTACTTAGTACAAGTTACAGTGGTATTTGCCTGATGTATTGCAGCTAGAATGGTGATCTCTTTGGGAGGAAGGGGAATGACAAAATAATAAGTAAACAAACAAAAAAGGCATCTCTCTAATTCACTGGCAGTATGGGTCATACAAGTAGAATTTTGTCAAGATGAGCCCATTTGTCCTGGTATGAACTGGACTTTTCTTCTTCTCTCCCTGGTGAAGTGATCTTCCACAACAATGATGTCATTTCAGCCATTATCATATGATGCTTTCATCCTTTTCAACAAAAGATCTTGAAAATTACTTCTGGGAATTTTTTTTTTAAATGGGAAGTAATATAAAAATTTATTTCTAGAATGAAGTTTGCTCCTGCCCCACAGAACCCTGCAGAAAAGGGCCTGGGAGTCCTGGTTGACATGAAGTTAAAACATGATTTCGCAGTGCACCCTTGCGGCAACAAAGGCTAGCAGCACACGGCTGCGTTAGAAGCAGCGTAGCTAGCAGGTCAAGGGAGGTTGTTACTGTTCCCCTCTTCTTGGCAGTCCTGAGGCCACATTTGAAATACTGTGTTCATCTTTGGGTCCCACAGTCTAACAGAGATGATAAAAAATGAGTCCAGCAAAGGGGAAACTAAGAGGGTCAGGAGGGTGGAACAGCTGGCATACACGGCAAGGTTAAGGGAGCTAGGCTGCTTCAGCATTCAAAAGAGAAGACTCAAGGGAAACCTAAATGCTTCTTCCACTACCTGAAGGAGTGGGGGATTCATGTAGAAGAGGGATCCAGATACTTTTCAGAGGAGCACAAAGGGCAAGAGGCAACAATGTGAAGTTGCAGGAAGGGACATTCCAATTGGGCATAATTAAAAAACATCATTACTGTTTTGATTAAGTACTGTTTTTTAAAGCATCATCAATGCTTTGTATCAGGTTTTTTTTTTTAAAGTATGTAGATAACTAATAAAGATGCCAGTTCTCAGAGTGCTGTAATGAAATATCATTGTGCTTCCTGTTCTGATCCATCTTTGTATAAGGTAGAAAGTAAGTTACATATACTTAGCTTTTTTTCTTAAAGCTATAAAGAAGAAAACTGAAGTGGGAAAGTGAAAAGATAATCCGCAGTTCAAGAAAGATTAATGCTACTAGGGAATCCCTGAAAATTAAAATCCCGAATGCATGCTTATGTCCTTGATAGCAAAGAATATAAACTTCTGGTTAACTTTTAACATTTGGGCTGTGTAGAAGAACAGACATGTGCTGGTTTTAATTACTTTAACTGTGTAATATAAATTATATATATTAAGGTGCATTTTGATCTAAAATATTTTTTGTTAAAATAATACTGTGTGATAATATCTTAAGTGGTTAACTCAAACCTTTTGGTTATACTTTCATATTTTCATGTTGGCAGGTGGAAGTTTTCTCAGATTCTTGTCCTTGTCCTACTAAAATTATCCCTAACTAAAGATGCATCCAGACCTGTCTCCTCACCTGCACACTGAAGAATGTAACATAGTTATCAGTCTGCTCAAGAAGTGTCACAAGGAGGTAAGGAGTATTGAGCAGAGAAGAGAGTGGGTGGGTTGGGGAAATGAGCGTCAGATAAATTAGTGAGAATATTATATGATCATAGAGAGAAAAACCTCCTCTAGGCAGAACAGCCATGAAATGCAGCTAGTACGTTTTCACTGAAGAGGTATCTGACAACTGTGTGTAAAATTTTGCCAGTGATTTCATTAGGAAATAAAACATGCCTTAAAATTTCCTGTGCTACAGCTTGACAAGTGTGGACCTATTTTAAGAATTGAAATAATGTGTGCCCCTCAAAAAAACAATAGTAAAAGCAACTTCAAATGCCCTCTTTTTGTACGCTAACGGCATTTCCGTATTCCAGCTGTCCACTGGGCAGATGCTTCAGTCCATTTATAAGCAGATATGTTGACGGGGATCTGGACGTGCAGCACGCCTTAGATTCAATGCTTGGAGAGCTAAATGCGAATCACTGTTTGACTTCCATCTTCTTAATAGGCACCTACCCAAGGATGTAAAATGCCAAATTGTCTTTAGACTTCTCAAGGCTCTTCATTGCTTCAAGAAGATAAAATCTTCATCTCACGTGTTTAAAAGCCCTTTTTTTTTTTTATTTACTCTGTAATAAACCTCTAGATATAGAAGAGTCAGCCCCTGCAATGAAAGCTATTTGCAGCATTGTTGCAATATTGTTAATTATTTTCCCAGTTCTCTCGTATACTCTAAGTAGATGTTTTGTACAGATATATTGCTGTATTAGCGCATAAAAAGTTCAATTTCATAGTTTCCACTGAGACAAAAATATATTTAAATATTGAATATGCAACAATGGTTTACACCATTACATGCAATCTACAATATTTTCACCTCCATGTTCAGATGCGATGTTTATACTTCTTTCATAATGCAGTTGTCCATAAATTCTAAGACAATACCTATGTTAGCTTTGCTGTTTTGAGCAGAATTCTAAATTTTTCTTTGAAAAAGTCATGGCAGAAAGAAAAACAAGGCTGATAATAGACGAAATGTGAGATGAATGTTTTGTTTGAAAGAGGGATAACAATATTTTTGCAGATTTTCAAGTAGCTAAACTAACATATAAGAAAACTTTTACAGTACCACACTTTCTTATGATTTCTAAATGACAACAATGAAGGGAGCAGAGTTTTAATACTAAAATTCACTTGCAATGAGTATACTGTACTGGGTTTGTTCAGCAACATTTAATTTGTTATTGTTGGCACTTGTAGTGCGATACCTTGAAATGTAAGCACGCTGGAATCTGTTGATGCCATCTCATATGTGGTACTTTCCATACCATTGCCTATCTGTTCCTATGCACTGTCTAATTTTTTTAAACCTAAAATACAAAGTTCTTATACAGAACATCCCCGAGCTTTAAAACTAAAAGTTGCATTGAGTGTGAGAGCTATTCTTTTCTTCCAAGTTCTAGAATTTTAATTTGCCTAAAAGTGCTTTAGGTAATTTGAGAGAATGTAGACACTTTAATTTTTTTTCTTTTTTTTAGTTGATTTCTTTTTTTTGGAAACAACTTTAATGTTGTAATGTAGCTACCAGTGTTCAGTAGCTGTAATTAAGTGAGAAGACTCTCCTTGTACTTTAACTACTATGGTATCAAAAGGATTGCCAAATAAAATGACTGTCAGTTAAGAGGAGAATAAAACTTCTATAGGCAATATAAAATCAAAATGTTGTCATTAATTTTTCATAATTATGAAAACAAAGCCCATCAGGAAAGAAAATACGCGCAGATTTCTCCTGCTTTTTGGTACATACATAGTTGGGCTTTCTATGCTTTGACCAGAGAATCTAGAAATATTCATTTTCTACCTGAAAGTAATGGTTGACTTTTTTTTTTTTTTAATAAAAATGAATGTTAATATACAAGCATAGTGGGCTTTTTGTGTAACGTAGCTTATTAGACTACCTTGAGTTGAAGAGGGAACTGGAACTAAAAGATGTACTCGAATTCCTTGGCAGCAAGTGATTCAAAGGAATCTATTGCCAATTTGACTTATTAAGGGAGTAGGAGCAGCAATAATACTGTCATGCACAGCATTATATTCTCTTGCTTTTGTTTGAAGCTGATCTTTACATGAAGAGGAATTACTGTCGTCAGTCTTGTGCTCAACTATGAGAGGGTATTTGTGCTAGCAGTCTCGGATCAGAAAGGGTGAAGCTGGCTTCTTTCACACTCAGTTGAAAGGAAGCAATACCTTTTCGTTTAAAATTCAAGGGGAATGTACTGAAATATTCTTTTAAAATTGAAGTCACTGAAATCTGAAAAGTCAGTGATCTTAATCAGTTACCAGTGACTACCTGCTGTTTTGTTATAATGCCAAAATGTCCCAAGAACCTTCATCTACAATTTAAATTAATATTCCTGAGGGATGAAAAGCATTATTTCTTAATTGGATGTCTTGTGTGTGCATTTTCACAAAAGTCAGTTTGATTTACTTTATTCCTAATCTAGAACCTGCCTGTTATATCAAGTTTTGCATCTAGTGAGGAGAGATTAATGAGATTCCTATTTGATGTCATTAATTTAATTTTTTTTTAACTACTCCACTCTGGAGCCAAGTGTGTGCTTTAAAGAGACTTATTTTTATAGGTGGCAGCTGAGGAAAATACATATTGTGTTGCAATCTTATCACTGTAATAGGCGTAATAACTATTTTTGAGAAACTCATTCTTTTTTCCTCATAATCTGAGCTAAAAAGTTGACATTTTAGGAATGTGGCTAAATAAACATAGATTCAACTCGCTGTATGCACTAGTAAGAGTGGAGCTAGCTTGAAATATGAATACTCACCTTGAAATTTAACATGCAGATATGGGAATAGAATACAAAATTAAATCTGTATTAGCTAAAATGAAAATGTTGTAAAAGCAAGATCAGCTTGCAGTAAAGTGACCATTTATCACATGCAACTGCTTCAGAGTGTCATCTGATTCCCTTTATAAAGCAGAGACGTATAAACAAGCTAATTATAGCGCTGCTATAGTTAAGTGTTTGTCATAATCTTTATTAACCCACTCCTACTTTCAGTCATGTTCTATTGGCTGAAATTGTGTCCACTGTTTGAGTTCTTAATAGTGTTCCTGTATTACTTGTATAAATCCATCTAGCTGCTCATCAGCTACAGAAATGCGCATAGGTTTCCCTCTGGAATACCGAAGTGACTCATTCTCATCTGTTTTGTTTTTCATGGTTTGGTTTTTTTTTAAATTCATTAGTTCTCTAAAAGATAGGTCGAATTGTCTCTATTGATTGTATAGCTGTAAATATCTACTAAAACCTCCACTCCTTCAGGTCTTCTGAATTGCTTGGATGCTCTGCTACCAGATTCTGCTACGAGATTCTGTGGCATGTTAGGAAGAATCACTCTGAAAAAGTAGTCCTTTTAGAAGAATGCATTCTGAGAGTGATTTGATGGCTCAATATGAAATCACTTCAGAAGTCCTGGCTAAGAGGACAGACTTTTATGGTGAATATCATCAGGTTAGCTGGGGAATGCGTTCATGAGGACAATACCTGCAGTTTTTCAGAAACTAAGTAACACTTGAGTATGCATAAGGCCCACAGTTGCGCTGTGTCATAAAGATGGTAAATGCATCTTATTCATTAACCTCAAGATCTGGAGAAACTTAATCCCCCGTTTTTTATACTGGTTCTAATATTTCAGTCATTTAAGCCTAGTGCCTGCATCTCTTGGATCAACAACACATTCTTCATGTGGTTGGGATGATGTAGCATCAGGTCCTTTGCCTGTCTAGGTCATGAAGAAATAATGAAAACTAAAGCACAGAGGACGTTGCCTCCAGGATGCCTGTAGATTTCCCTACATCCTTCTGTATCACAAACTGGAGTTCAGAATATTTATTTTTTGTACATTATTCAAGCTAGTGTGAGTGAAAGTTGTAAGACTGATTCCTAGATCAATAAAATGTATGTTCTACATTTAGACTTCATAGCTTCAGCTTAGGTATCCTATTTTAGTCTGGTTATACAACATGGTGAGTACCTTCAACTTTCAGCAAGGTGTGAGTGGTTCAAATGAGGTTCAGGAGTAGCTCTAACTTCCAGCTATTCAGTAAGAAAGTTACAAAGCATCATTTTTCATAAAAAGAGAAAAGGAAAAGAAGACCAAGATATGTTGCAAAATACAAGTGACTTCTAAGAAATTTAGAGCTTCAGAGGAAGAAACCTTTGAATTGTAAAATTTTTTTTTCTCTTCCTAACTTATCAGCACAACATTTTGAAATTTTTTGGCCATTGTAATGATATTGACCGTGAGATGCGGAAGTGCTTAAAGAAAGAGGTAAGAAACAAATTTACTACAAGTTAAATGCTTAATTAAAAAAAAAGTCCATGGGATAGAAATAGAGTTGTTTTTTACTAAGCAGTACAAATCAATAAATAGGCCTTGAAACGTAAGCACATTCTGGAGTGGGCGTTTGAGACCAAATTTAAACTTTTTTTTGATAAGTTGGTCAGGTAAAATCTGGCTTTAACAAATGGCATGGTCTATTTTTGGATATTCAAAAACAGGCAAACGCACATTTTAACCAAACAAATATTGCAAATAGGAACTGACACTTCACAGGTTGCTTCTGATTTTTTCTTTTTTTTTTTTTTAAGTTGTGTGCACAGAATAGAATATAAAGCAGTAATGGTCACTTCTGCATGGGTAACACTTATTACTGAAGTCAGTTACGCTGTCTGAAACTACTTGATGAGTTGCTGAGTTAGGCCCTAAAGGAAAATACTGCTGCTTAGGACCTGCTTATTGCCGTACGACATCTGCAGATACAAAGGAATGGAAGACTCTAGGAGTTTAAGTAGATTAACTAGCTAATGGGCACATTTTCAGAAGAGTATCAAGTGGTCTTTATATTTGTGGTTGTCATGCCTACAAGACAGAACATGTAAATGAACGTTTCACACACCTTGTAACTTGAAATTGGACTTAGAATTTTGACATAAATTTCACAATCATGTCTAAAAAAGGAGACTTCAAGTGCATGATAGCCAGAACAGTTTGGGCCCCCTCTTTTCCCTCTGTCAGTCCATGGGAATTAATTTCATCTGCTTGCAAATACAGGGTTTTTTTTTTACCCTGTAAAAACTGTAGCACAGATCTGGAAAATAATGAAGTAAAGTTTCTTTCCATGTAATTGTATTTTTCTTTGTTCCATTGAAGCCTTTACATTAAAAGGAGTTCTTGAAGGCTATATTTGTCTGCCTTCTTAAAATACGGCTACATTGATATGCCATTACTAGGAAGCCCCTGAAAGGCTGTTCACAAGTATAGAATAGGCACAGATGTAGCTTTTAAAGATCGATTGTTCTCATTCAATGTAAAAACATGGATGGGTTATTGAAAAATTAAATATTGGCATAGGAAAAAGTTAAGCATTCTGTAAATGTTAAGTAATGTTTTGGGCCGTTATTTCAGTTATAAACCAATCAGTATAATGAGTGAAAAACTGCAAATCCTTTCCAAAATCAATCTGCTTAGTAGTTTATTACATTATATAGAGAATTGAGTATTTGTGGGTTACTTGGGTTTTATTCTTGATACCAATTATTAAAAAATTGAACAAATATATGCTCTAACTTAAGGCCAAGAATAATTTGCTTCTCATGAAATATATACCAAATCATGCATTGTTTTTTAATTTTTCATTTCTTTTAGCCATGAAAAGGTTTCCTTTTCGGCTGCAATGAAAGAAAGTTAGGCTCTTCAGGCTTTTGCCAGTGTAGGGGCATACTTGAAAGCATGGTCTTCTTATGCATGTATCTAAACTGTGAAGGCTGTCATGATTCCCGTTTACACTGGAGTCCCATCTCTGTTGCATTTCTTTTTTAAACCATAAAAAACTCCAGAACGCCTTACCCTCATTCAACCCAAATTTGCCTTTGTTTCTTTTGTCTTGGTATACTACTTTATCTGTGCATATAACTAATGACCAGGATCAAAAATAGACCAAGTCTGTGATGACAAATTGATGTTCCAGAAGGCAGACACACTTACATTAATCAGTATCTTTTAAAAGGAAAAGAGCCTGACCTGTGCTTTAGAATAGCACCGATTCAACTTTTTTCCTAGCTCATGTGTGAAGTGTAGCTGTCGTACATAAGATGGCTGTATAATTAAGTTCCTCCATAAGATTAACTGAATCTTCTTTATTAGAATGTTCTAATACTCTTTAGCTTAATAACCTCAAACTTAGAAACATGTATTTTAATCAAATAAATGTTAATATCTATATATTGGTTCATTTTTACTTTGAAAGTAATAAGAACTGCATTTCTAATGCATCAGTCAAATATATTGTTTCTGTTCCTGAGTAATAAACGCTCTCTACACTTTTAAATGCGACTTATCTGTTGAATGATAGCAACTGATCTATTAATTTCCTTATCTGTCTTCCAGTATGAAGAAAACAGGGCCAGGAACCAGGCGATGCGACGGAAGCTAATTAATGCTCACAAAAACTCAGAGAAGTGAGCTGTACTGTAGTTGGACAGCTGCATCTCAATAGGGACACTCGCTTGAAAGCTGACAGAATACTTCTTTGACATCACCAGTGCTCAGCCTGTGGTTTGTGAAATGGTGGAAAAATAAAAGCACCTAAAACATACTTGCTCCCAGCAAGGCAAACAATGTGGGAAAAAAATAAATATAATAAATGATCACTCACAACTTAACTTGATTTTTGACCTCTGAAAGAAAACTATTGTGGCAAGTCTTTGTTCTGAGGGTGGTGAGGCGCTGGAACAGGTTGCCCAGAGAAGCTGTGGCTGCCCCATCCCTGGAAGTGTTCAAGGCCAGGCTGGCTGGGGCTTTGAGCAACCTGGTCTGGTGGAAGGTGTCCCTGCCCGTGGCAGGGGGGGTTGGAACCAGGTGATCTTTAAGGTCCCTTCCAGCCCAAACCATTCTGTGATTCTATGATTCTGGCATAGTTTTGTTATGATTGTTAAGTAATGAGCAATCAGCGTGTGTGGAGTATTATGTGTTCAAGGCTGCTATATTCTCTACCTTACGCTGAGTTACATTTATTTCTTTGTGTTTAGCAGTTTCTCTTTCATCTCTTGATTTTTGTTTTGGTTTTTTTTTTTTTCTTCTTGCAAAATGCTGAATTGACTTTTCCATCACTCTTCATAGTGTTGTGATAACACTGCTTAAATGACTTAGCAAAAAGAAATTTTAAACAGATGTGGCTTGAAATTCAAAACTGCCTATCAAGTAATAATTGGAGTTCTAGTATTTTTATTGGAGCTAAAATGATGAAACTACCATCTTCCACCGAGAAGATTAAAAATCCTTCCTGCCAACAGTACGTACAGTGTAGACTGTTGTAAGACAATTTGTTCATCATACCCAAAGCAAGTGGCTTTAGAAATCCAGAATGGAACATTTCCAGGGATTTACAAAGCGTGCCTTGATTTTTTTTGAGTACAATCAATGTGGGCTGAGTGATTTTTTGAAGAGGTGTGCTGCCAAAAATACAAGCTAAATAGTTCTTCCACATAGTCTGGTACAAAGGTGAAGTCAAGTTATGACTATTGCTGTTGAAGGAAGACTCACACTGAAGTGAAAGAAAGTGTAACTTGCCTTAAAGTTAGGCAAGTCAACTAGTACTGTGCTAACCAAGTTGCCTTGTTAGCCTCCAAGAGCTGTTCATTAGCTATCAAACTGCAGAGAGTCCTGAACAAGTCTCTGAATTCAGAGGATTTGATATTGAAACATATGTTGGTTTGTGTAGTGATGGAGCTGTTTCTCTGGGTGTCTGCTGGATGCACCTTATTTTTAAATGACTTTTCTGCCTAGCAACAAAAGACTCTTTTAAAAAAATACACTGTCTTGAAATCTTTTGAAGAAAGGGTGCCTATTCTACAATGAATTCTACAGTTTGTTGTAAGAACCATTGTTGACACTCAATCTTGAAATTAGTACATGCACCTGTTTTTGGAAGAAAGCTGTATTTTGTGATCTATTTTGAAAGATTCATTAGTGTAATTTTACTTATTTTTCAATACCTGGATGGACCCAGTTAAACTGGTAAAACTTAACCACGAAGGTTTTCAAGTGAAAGTTCCAAGAAAAAAATGAATCAATTGTTTCTGCATGTTTTGACATGCTGTCTGCTTTATTAGAGCAAGTAAGTGATGCGTTATTTGAATTAAATACTTGAGTGGTTGGAAGTGGTGCAGTCTTTTTATTGGTACACTTCAGAATACTTTTGAGGAGTCCTTTATAGTGAAGTTCCCTAACTGGGAACTCTGCATCCTTGATCCTTCTTCCATTTGTGATGACAAAACTCTACTTCAGGCAAGCTCTTAAAAAGCGTGTAATCTTTAAGTAAGTAAATAAATAAATAGAGAATTGTCCTAGAGATTAGGTTGAGAAGCTGGTATCTAAGTGCAAAAGCACTGAAGCTTTTCTTTCTTTCATCAGCTTCTGTGAGTCCAGATCTTTCACTAGAACAGCAACAAAATAAGAATCCAAGAGCCACTTAACACAGCTCATTAGTCAGAATCATATTTTCAAAGATCAGTGTGCTTAATGAATGAAAGACCAGATGGCATGCACGATTTCTATTGATGCTTTGAACTACCTTTAGCAATAAATCTATTTTACAGATAAACTTTGTTTACCTAGTGAAAGTATGATCACGTTCATCCTTCTCTTTGCTAATTGCCCACCAGTAGTGTGACATGAGATCGCCCATTGATTGGTTTTGTTCCTTTTTTTCAGAGGGGTTATGTTGCTAATTTGATCTTGAAGCTGAGAAACACTAGTGTAAGAATACTTACAATTTATCTGACAGAGAAAGAGGGTAAGGGTGAAATGTTAAATGTGGTTTTTTTGTTTCCTGAAGTGATCTGAGTGGTGAGTAGGGGACGTGTTGGGGGAAATAAACCTTATCTGTAAGGACTTTGAAGGCACTTTATTGTAATGTTATTTGTGTATAGAAGCATTTTCGGCATTGTTCTTTCTGAAAGAGCAAGTTTGAGAGAGAAGAAAAAAAGAAATTTGATGGAATTTTGTGTTGCATCACGTGAGAGAAGCTCTTGGGCACTTCACGTGGGAAAGTGAAGAAAGAGGAAATGTAAACAGAGAGGGCAAATGGCAGCTATAATACAGACCTGGCCATAGCAGTGAGGTTTTCCCATATTCAAGCGCAACAGAAGTCTAGAATATGTGGACAGGAGGAGGTACAGAGCAAGGGAGTGATAACTACCCTGCAAAATCCCTCCAGCTCTACCAGAAACACCTGGTAACACTATCAGTGTACTTTCTCTCGCTGGAAAATGAAATGCTGACACCTTGTTCCCCCCCCCCCCCCAGTAGAAGGAGAGATACTCTGCTGAATAGCAGCAGCAGGGCTAGTTCTTGCTCTGGTGTGAAGCTCTGCCTGCAAAGATCACTGTACTGATGCTCAATTCTACTAGGAATAGTTTGAAACATTAGTTGTCTGTCAGGGGAAATTAACGTGAGATATATTCCAGTGAGTGCTCCGTGGCTAGCTTGCCATAAATTAATTTGGGACACCCTTAATCTGCAGTGAGTGCCCTGGTGCAGCATAGCTTTGCCTCACAAGCACAACACCAGAGCAGAAGCAGCACCTATTGCATGTGTGTTTGTGGGCTCCACACTGATGGGGAGATAACAATCCAGCATATCACCATCTAGCCTTTATCCAATTTACCCTTCATCTGTGCTTTCTTGCCGTTAACAATTAAGTTGATAAAGAGCTGTAATACTGGCTTTCATGTACTATTTTTTTTATACCATTTTACATCTCATCTCATGTATGGGGTGCATCTCTTTTGCCTCGTTTTTGGACTTTTTGGCATCAAGGGGCCAAAACTTGCCACATCTGCATGGTTCTTTATTCAATAGGACTTGAATCTGGTATTACTGTTAAGCTGCGGCGCTGAGCGTTAATACATTATGAATATACCGTTTGTCTTTCCCTGTTTCACTCTAGTTGGTAACACCGTAAAGGAATTATAGCAGAGGCATTTGTTGCAGATAAAGTCTATGTGTAGTTTCTAGACCTTGCAGTAAAACCTCAATTCAGTTGAGCTGACCATTTGTACAGTTTGGGTGAGGACTGTAGTCCCGTGAGTGTTCTAGCCACTTGCTTTTCCCAGCTGATTCCCAGCTGATACACTGGTTATTCAAACAGTTGGGGTAATTGCTCACAAACACAGGGATGAGTGGAGTGTGAATTTTATAGGCGTGCATGACTTCCTCAATATCAGGGCGTACTCAGAAAAACCCTGTACGAAATGTAGTCTTGGTACACACTCCATGGGAGTGATTAATATGAATAACTATTACTAAAATATGCAGCTGAAAAGTTAGTTATGCCTACTGTAATTGTGAATCATTGTAATGAATATTTCCGATGTGTTACACCCTTTGCTAAAGCTCTACGCCACACGAATAAAGTGTCTTCAATGGTCAGGCATTTCTGAATGTTGGCACGGCCCATGCTTTAAAAGAATGTGTGAAGTCTAATGTAAAATCTTTGTGATATAAATGAAAACACATTTCTGTGGAATACCTAAAATGACATGAACAACAGGAATACTATGATATCAGAATCTGACAGTTTAATTAAAAATTAATTATTAACACTTGTGCTTAAGCAAAGGGGATTCTCTACCTGGATGACATAATGGATTTTAGGGCTGTAGACTTAAGTTACACACTCAATTTTATTAACACTCACTAAAATGGAGTATCGTAGCAGATCTTAGTGGTCCCATTAGATTCTCTGTTTATTTTACAGAGACTTTCACTTGTCATTTGCTAATTCTAATTCTGCTTGGCATAACAGGAGGAACCTGATGAAGTTAATCATCTGTCCTCTTCCGTAGAGGTGTTTGCATCACTCAAGGTAAATGGGTATTTGGTGTAACTGAGGCTCAGTGGTAACCATGCTGGTAATCAACAGAACCTGCTTTGTGGTAAATGAAGGTCTACTAATAAAAACTTTTAAAGTGAATACTGAATTCGCATCAGGTTCCCCAAACATACTTAAACTGCTGTGTACCAAAAAAATACCTCAATGGGAACAAAATATATATTTAGCCTAAAAATGGTTCTTGTGAACTGTCATGCTTTAAAATTATTCTTTTGAACTATTTGGTGACATTTTAAAGACTGGGAATGTTGATAGGGAGCTATCACTTTAAACAGTGAGACTTTTACTTTTTTTTTTTTTTTTAATGTAGACTCCTAGATGAAACAAGCTACATTTCCAAAAGGCATCTGTGCAGAAAGATCTTCTGGGGCATTCATTACCTGGAAAAGATCTTACTGATGGCTTGACAAAACTCGTCCCCAGCTGCAGACATCAACCATCCAGAATCTAGTGATTTGTTTTGGCTTGGGAAAAACATCAAATGCCTTAAGAATACAGATGTGTCTAACAAAGTTACATTACCGGAACCCAGATACGACCATCTCGTCCCCAACATTAAGGTGCTGAAAGAACAGGTTACTAAATATGTGTTTTGTTAGCATGAAATCGGTGGCGGGAAGGCAATACCGTGTTTTTACAAAACCTTTGATCAAATACTGTTCTTGACCTTTGCTGCCAGCAACCTAGGGCTAGACTATTTTGACTGTAATTAAATATGTGAAACATTAAGCTAATTTCTCCTCCAGCACTAGGTTGAAATGGTTATTCCCCACGCTTGGATCCCTGTGCTTTTTTTTTTTTAAGTTACGCAGTGATTTCCAAAGTGACGATTGGCATTGCCAGCCCCGGCGCTGACTGCCCTTCCTTCCAGGCGGCCGCTGCGTGCGGCGACGCCGCTGGGCAATCCTTCCTTTACAGCCTGCAGGGAGGAATAGTGGGCGTTTTTAGGTGTTTTCCCCGAGCGCTCGCAGAGCTGCTCGCCGGCCCGCTACCAGCTACCGGACGTGTCCCAGCGGCAGCCGTTCCCAGAGCGGCCCCAGCGGCGGCGACGGCGGCCGGCACAGCGCTCCTCAGAGCGGCCTTCGCCGCCTCCAGGGGCCGCTTCGGGGCGAGCCGCCAGTGCTCGGCGCTGCTCGCTCACCGCGACCGCCTCGGCCGGCAGCGCCGGCTCCCTTCACCGCCTGGCAGCCGGGAACGCCGCCAGGCTCCGCCACCACGGCCCGGCCCGGCCCGGCCTCGCCTCCTGCGGCGGCGGCCGCCCCGCTCCCCGCGCCGCGGCAGCCGCCAGCGCCGCCCAGCGGCCGCGCCGTCCCGCCGGGAGGCAGCGGCCTCCCCCCCGCGCGCGGGAGGGGCGCCGTGTGGACGGGCCGCCATCTTGGAGGGGCTGCGGATGGGTGCTGGCCCCCTCCCGCCTTGCCCGGCCGTTGGCCACCGCCTTGCCTGGCTGTGCCCAGGTGCTGTGCTGAGGAATGGCCTCAGAAGGGCTGGGTGCTGGGCGCTGAGTGCTGGCGTGGTTGCTATCGCCCCCGGAGGCTGTGTTGTCCAACCATGGTCTCTGCCTCAGGTAAAATGACACCCACGCTCTTCCCTCAGTGGGTCCTTTGGGCTACAAGTTCTCACAGACATCCCCCGTGCCCTGTAATACTCTAGGGATGCTATTGATCACCTGTTGATGCCAAATTCTGTTGCACAATGCCACTTTATTTATCACCCACTTTTTTTTCTAAGTGAGTCGATGTTGTGCTCAGAACAGCACTGTTGAAATAAGCAAACTTGGTTGGACTTTGCTGTGCTCGGCTTCGAGCGGGGCCCTAGCACAAGGCTTCACGGGTGATCACAAATCGCAGCAGGGAAGGACACTGATTTTGTAAATAACCCTTTCTATGTTTTTTGGTAGGAATAGAAGACTACACCTCACTTTCCCTCCCACCCCTGGCTTTGTTGTTCTAGCTATAATAGGTATTTTGGAAACAGCAATGATGTGCCCTAATACGGGCATTCCTCTTTTCCGAAGTTCAGCAGGATATTTGAACTGGCTGATGCACCTGGCTCAGGGAGCGGCCAGGAATGTAAGGTCATCCTCAAAGACAACTGGCGTTGTTGCAGTTTATTTTATTAGTGATTCATTTTGTGTAGCGTAGTGGTTGGTTTGTCACTTGTTTTATGTATTCTATAATATTGTAATTATTTATCCAGTGGCACATTAGACTTTGTGTATGATTCATGAAACAATCCACCTGAGCTCTCTTTGTGAATTGAAAATTCCAGCTTTTAATTCTTACCTTTTTCTGTAGCTTTCAGAGCTAAATGTTTGTGTGGATTTTGCTGTATTTTGGTTTGCTTCATATTCTAACATTACTGGTAATGAATATATAAAGTACTTTGTGTATAAGTGGTGTTAGACAGCTGCGGTTACAAGCAGCCCACATAATTATATTAAATCAATATTAAATGTGTGCTACTGAATAGTTGTCTTTGGGATGCTGATGGTCCCAATTTAATTTAAACTTCATCCTACTAGTGCTTCCAAAAAACCTCAGAGGAAAACAAATCAAAAATCAAATCCCCAACTGAGTAATTCCAAATGGAATAACAGATCTTTCGTAATTGGTCCACAGTGGCTTCATTTAGGTGGATATACAAGTGTGTGGTATGCGACAGCAAACAGTCCAAAACCTGGCCACTCTTCACTGTCATACAGCTAGCAGATGGTGGCTATGGAGAATGGGGTTTGAGATACAAGACTTTTTTGTGATAAGAGAGTTTGTTTATTTTAATTAGGAAAATAGAAGAAGCTGGTTGGAGTTACGGTGTTAAATACTAGAAGTTTCTTCAGAAAGCCAATTTGCCCTTACCCTGATGTGGCTGTGCTGCTGTTGGTTCTGTTTTGCAGGATGGCCAAGAATAAATAGCATGAAGGCTAAAGAGGGGTAGCAACAAGGAAACCTGAAACTCTCCTCTGGAGCTTCTTGGTATTCAAAATGGAAACTCTTAAATCATCTTCTAGTTATAACAAGAGCAAAACATTCTCCCCTGAATTTTTCTGTGCTGGGCTTGTGTTCAAGGGCTTCTGTTTCTATGCTTGGGGCTATGTTCAAGGTGAGGGGGAAAATGACGTAGTTGCACTAAATCTCCTAGTTGGGAAGTTGCATATTATTGCAGGGAGTGGTGCATCAAGTGGAAACCAATTCCGGTGTCCAGTACTCACTGGAGGTGTTGTAATGTTATCTCTAATTGTTTGTTAGGTCTTACCAAGTATGAGAAGATACTGCATACAGAAGTTGTGTACTGTATGTTATACTGGGGAAGCAGAAAGGCCAGACCTGCAAGTGAAGTAAGAATTCTCCCTTTAAGCAGAATGGCAGGCAGGGAACCTTGTCCATATGAAAATATCTCTGTTTGAATAGGTTGAATATCTGGGGAAGAACTTGGGACATTATTCATAGAGACTTTTATTTGTGGCTTGATGGGGCTTGAATTGTTCGTGGTTATAGATCAACAGGCCAGTTTTAGTGTATTGTGGTGCTGCTAAGTTGCAGTTTCCTCACATCCTTACACCAAAAATGGTGCTTAGAGATGTAGGTCATGCCTGGCAAGCGTGGGTCACGTGAACCTAGGTCTCTGGTCTGTCCTTTCCTCAGTTGTTGTGTTGCCTTCCATTTGCAGCCAAGAGGGTTCCAGAGGCTGCACAGCAATTAGTTCTTGTCTGGTTTATGTGAGTGAGTTATTAGGGAAGGGCAAGAAGAAAAGGTAAAGGCAGCAGTGTAGGTTTATTGAAATTATTAGTAGCATCCAAAGCTACATTTGAAGTGCTGGTATGCGTGCATGTATATGTATTTGTATGTATAAATGTATAAACATTAGTACAACAGTGAAAGAAAGGAAATGGCAAATTTAGCCAACATTTCAAATATGGGAGGTGTATGGTTCTTGTTTCCCTCTGAAGCTGCCTGCTGTATTGAAACCTAACAGTAACACAACAGTGCAACCTTAGTGATGGCATTTACTTTTATTTTGGGGTTTTGATTCAGCATATGAAAAGTGAAAAAATATTATGGTGAAAGAATATATAAATGAAAGGTAATATTACCTAAAATCAAGAGAGAAGACAAAATACATGAATCTTTTTGTTGTCTTTTGAGACACTACAAATAGGCATTTTAATTTAGATGCGTTTGACTTGGCTTTGACAGTGAGAGAAGCTCAAATAGCTTAGCAGCAGCAAGAAGTTTTGAATTATTATCTGCCTCTGTGCTAACCTGCATTTTAGAATTATTTAAGCTAAGTGCAGAATTATGTTCTGTGTCTCACCATTCCCAAACAAATCAGATTGCTAATACTAATGAAGGATGCGAATGGTGTACAAATACAGCAAATAAGTAATTTGCCATTTTTCAGCCCAAGAGAAAGCATGACTAGCTAGTAGATTTGCATACACACTACACAGATGCTAAGTATTTTTCCTTAAATAATGATAATAATTTCTTACAATAAGTACCTTTATTTCAACTTGACCAGCAATGACAAGTAATGCAGGTTATTTTTGTTGTTGCCATAAACTCTTTTAAGTAATTATGGATTACTCTCCAAAGTTAAATCACCATATTCTCATCTTCATTTCAGGTTCCTGCAAAAGTGGTGATGAATAAATGCTTCAGCATAGCCCCTTGGGGTCTATGGTACATTACAAGGATCCAGTATTAAGCAGATAAGCCGAAACTAGCCTGGGGAAACCTCAAGTCTATCGAGACACTTAGATTTTAGCTAGTGATGGGCCCAAAAAAAAGCCATGGACTTAAACATCTGTGAACTTAAGTTCAGATTCAGATCTGGTTTTGTTTTACAGCTTCCTCTTATCTTTGTAAGCAGAACCAAAACCATGGTTTCAAGTCTCTTTTGTCCTGAGGATTAGATGTGTGGGCTTGAAACTAAATCCAAATTTGGTGGTTTAGGCTTGTGCTAGTTTCTTTTTTTTTTTTTTTTTTTAAAGAAACAAAGTATGAACACCACCTTAGCAGCTGGCCATATAAGCTGCCGTTTTACCATAGCTAAATTAGGATTCTCAGTTTAAGTGTAAAATTGGTCCTTAGGAAAGGGAAGAACACAAGATGCTGCCCTGAGACAGTTGGCAGGTGGCAGGTTGACATAGCATTTTCCTCCAAACCTATGCTGGGCCCCTCAATCTTGACTTGAAACCCAGTACTGGAATGATATATATTATTACCATTGAGCAGAGACTGCTTACAGCACAGGACAACAGTTGCATACATATGAAGTGCGTGAAGGAATCAGATTAGATACAGTAGCGATTTTCTGTTATAAGCAAGTATGTAGACAGGGAATTTGTAATTGCAGTTGGTTTTCTGCAGAAATTGTTGTATTCTATTACATTCTTTTCAGAGCAACATTAGGGAGTTCTTTCAATTAGACATCTTTTGAAATTGGTTTAAAAACCGGTATTCTTCTTAGTTTACAAATAGACACTGGAGCCAGGCTAGTGGTTTTATTTTGCATGGTTGTGGGGAATTGTTCAATTCTCCTTTCTGAGTCCTCTTTCTCTAGGTCAGCAGCCAGCAGTGAGGAACATTAAGTAAAAATAAAACTCCTATTTTTAGTTCAGCTACATAATGTCCTATTTATAATACTGAAATTTCAGCTACTACCTGGCCCCTTTCAGTTCAGTGAACCATCTCTCCTCTGTTAGCCCTCATTGCGCTTTTTTCACACCTGCCCCATTTGATTCTTCTGCAGTTATTTTTATAGGTTTGGGGATGCTTTTCCAAGAGGGCTCTTAATTCTGCACAGTGCTGACAGCTATCAATTCAAGTCATTTGACTAGAAGTTAGGGCAAGTAGCAGCTACTAAAAACTTGGCATAATTCATCCTCAAAATTTTAAAACCGTGGGACTTTAAAAAAAAAAAAAAAGGAGCTGCAATCATAATGATGTATCAGTTTCTGCAACATTCAGATAAATGTTTGCTTCTGGTTTCAATCCCTCATGACTACTGAAAATAAGATACTTTAACTTCATTTTCCTCAGGATGATACATGACAGTCATTTTCTTTTTTTCCCCTTTTGTTTTGTATAAATTTTAACACAGCTCACCACACTAACAATATACCAGTGAGAGGGAGACGAAGAAGAGCATATACATAAACATCTCATGGCTAGCCAATAAGCTGCCTGCTATTTGGAAGTGAAATTGTTAAAAATGCATTGGAAACCTCAGAGTCTAGCTGAAGTCTGGGGGTTTGGCAAGTAAAAGATGGCCTGCAGCACAGGACCTTAGGAAAAATGCATTTGTGCAAAGGCAGTTTTTACCCTACTCACAGTCTTGGAGATAAGGCAGTAATTGTCACAACAGGAATAGTTCCAAAATACGTTTGTCAGCCTGAAGAGTTAGAAGGAAATGTTGACGTGCTACTGGGCATGGTTCTGCCGCCATCAGAGGGGGCTGCAAAATGGTAATATCACTCTGGTTAAGCCAAAACTAATGTAGAAGAATTCCCAGTTAGAAGCAGCTTATGAAACCAGATAGACCCTATTATCCACCAGGGACAGGCACTGAAAATAACTTTCGTAAACCATTTTATTTATTTCCTCCCTATGATGTATCTCACTTGAAAGAAATGAAATGACTTGTAAACCTACTGCTTTTCAACTGGGTTGAGTCATGCTAGAGCCTGATGAGGAGTTGGATGGGGGCGGAGGAGGAGGGAATGTAATTCTGGTAATGTGGAGACCTTGTCATTGTGTGGCAAAGATTGAGTTTTAAGAGCCATGATTATGCTTGAGATAAATTTTTGCACAATATGTATGATGCATGATGCCAGATATACTGTGCTGGGCTGGGCTGTGTTGGAAACTGAATAAATAGATTGAGCGAGTAGTTAGCTAGGCATGGCCGGTTTGTTCTAACAGAGGTAGCAAAGTCTGATGGGTGGAAACAGGCGTTCTTTAGGAAAATGGGGAGCTGCTTTAAAAGAGGCAAAAATAATGTAAAACCACAATTTAAAAAAAACAAGCAACAAACCCTGTAACCCGTTATGCTTCACAAAATTCAGTGACAGAGGTACAGAACACTTGATGTAATTAGATTCCATATATAATTAGCTCCGTATTTCATGAAATTTCAGGTATCTTCTGAACAACAACAACAAAGCTATTGTTTCTTCGTGTCCTGTTTCATCTCCTTATTTGAATACAGATCCAAAGAGAATTTCTCCTTGTCAGAGAACTCTTTTTTCCCTTCTTTAATATGCATTTTTTAGTATCAGAATAAATGATAAACAATGAAAAATAAGTGAGGTATAAATAAAGGAAAAAATAGGTATCTTATGGCTGCTCTGTCTCAAAACTTTCATCTTTAGTTGGGTAAAAGATTCCTTTTGGAGAGAAGGGCAATGGTTGGAATGAGGTTAGGTAGGATAAACGTGTAATTCTATTGTTATATTTAGTATTGCAGTATCTGTGAGAGGAGAGAAAGGTGGCAGGGTAGAGATCTGCAAAGGAGGAATATTTGAGGGTTGTCAGTCCCTGCTTGAGGAGGGATCACATGAGTGAATGAGGTCAACAGAAGGATAAAAATAGAAAATGTGAAAAGGTGGTAGGGTGAGAAGAGCCCCTTGGAAAATGACCACAGTATATGAAGGGAGGAGGAGGAAGAGGAGACTATTGAATGTAGCTCTGAGAAGAAAGGCAGGGAGGAAGCCCACTGAGTATACAACTGTGTACTAATCTGAAGTTTTAGGGAGAGATGGGTAATTTGTGATGTCAAAGACATCGCTGGGGGTTTGTAAGAGACAGTAAGGAGAAGACGATGCTAGGTCTTGAATTTAAAAAGGCCTTCAGTGATGCCTGTGACGGCTGTTTTAGCAGAAGCTAGAAAATGCATTTCTGTAGACCTGGGGGGGAGACTCTTCTGCGTTCACAACAGCTTCCTGAGTGAAGGAATTCCCATTTTTAACCTTCTTTAACAAGTTATGATCATTTCATGTCTTGTAACAGACATCCTCCAGCTATTCATTAAATGACTAATATTCTTGCACTTTATACAGTCATAAATAATGTGTTAGATGTGACCATTCCTGGCAGAGCTCCAAACTGTTTCTACGAAGAAGCATTTTTTTGCCTTCTACTGAACAACAATCAAGAGAATGCTATAGTATTTTTTTGAATATTTGGAGTGTTTACTGCAACATAATACATTTGCTAGTCATTGCATTCTCCCAAATTATTTTTTTTAATAATAAACTCCCACCTCCTTCCTGATCTCCCTTCCTCCATTCACCTTTCACTTTGAGCAGAATCCTTTCCAAAGCAATCAGCTGGATCTGACCCAAGTACAACTATGCTAAATTATGCCATTGTTCTTCTGGTTTTCCTGAAATTGGGTTCTCCCCCCACCTTGTTTAATGCAAACCCATTTGATACTGTCTTATTGGCTTTGTGGTACACGGTGCATACATTTAGTATAGCCTTTCAATTATTTCTGTGTATTTAATTTCAGTATCTCTTTTTGGCTTGCTTTTCATAAACTTTGCAAAAGGTTCCAAACTGGTGAAGTTTTCAAACCTGGTGCTTCACTTGTTTCTAGAGCTTTAAGTGCCAACTTAGTATAGCCACATCTGCATTTGCAATTAAACATCTTCACTTAGAGACTGGTTTAAGACAGGAAAAGAGTAAAACTGACATGGAATTCAGAAACAGCATGATAATTCCCTTCATTTATGTTCGAGAAGAACAGTTCATGGAGGCAGTGATAGATTCAAATATTTTCTTTGAGTTAAATGAAAAACTACTATTGCTCTAGAGCATAAAATGTGATAACAAAATCAGAATACACTGCTTGCTTTTGCACACATGCATTCTGTGCGCTATGGATGAAAGGTCATGACGGGTAATGAAAAAAGTGTGTGAAAGCAGTTTGCATCCCTGTATCTTTGATTCATTAAGGTAGGTAGTGCACTGAATGGTATTGAAAATATTTGTCCATAAGCAGAGGGAGTGTTTATAAACACAGATGATGAATGATTTCTTATGGTGGTATAACTGTTCAAGCTTGTCTGTTTCTTGGACACTAACAGAACAGATTGGTTCTGTTCCTTGTGAAAAGGGGCCAGTGCCTATCTGTTGGGTTGTATTAACCAGTGTTACCAAATTAAACTCTAGGTGAAATTTCACCAGGAAGGCAGCTGATCCACTGTTTCTGGTATATTTGAGGAATATGACTGGAACACTGCTTTGTTTTTTGCTTTAAAAGTCTTGATTTTTTTATTAGTATCCAAAAAATTAATAAGATACAGGAGAAATACAAATTCGATTTGATATTTGAATATGTATAAAAGAAGGCTATCTTAGGAGACAGCTGCAAATAAGAGAGAGTCTTACTCACAGGAAATTGGGAGCACAGTTCAAAGAATATATTTAAGAAAGTCAGCAGCATTGAAGCAGCTAGAAAAGAATGTGTGGTGAGAGGATACTATGTTAATAATAAATAGAAATACAATGCTACTGCAACCAGCAATAACACAGAGAACAGTATGTAACTGTCTTCCACTGAGATGGAGATAATGAAGCAGAGGTGAAGTAGAATTTAAGCTTGAGATACAAACTGTGGCTTCAGAATGTAGAGGTTGTTCATTAAGTATCTTGCAAACTGAGAGCCTTTGAGATACTGCCTCTTCCTTGAATGGTTTTGTAAAAATTAAAATACCAAATTTTAATTGCAGCGAAAACTGTTCTTTGTATTTTGTATTAAAATTAGGAATCTCAAAAATTATTTCCCATTCTAGACAGAAAATTTCTAACTTTTATTCAATGAAACTAGTAGGTCAAGAAGCATAAGCATATCTTGAAATTAGGTAACTTGGCAGTATTATGTCTATGATAGGTTACTATCATTCCAATAATTTCAATAGTATATTAACAAACAGCTTAGTAGCCAACTGTAAGATGATCCCAGAACATGTTAAATTCACAGATTCAGTTGATAGGTAACGCAGTCCTAAAATCCTTGCTCTGCTGAAACACAGTGTGGCTGTGAATCTACCAGAGAAAGACTTACTGGCAGTGATTGATAGCAACATAATTGAATTTAATAGGGAATAAATAATAAATACTGAGGCCTGTATGATCAAATACAAGTTGTCCTTTGTCTTTGCTATATGCTGAGAATAAATCATGAAAAATATTGCTAGAATTTTCTGGTTTGCTACTAAATATGTTTAGAATTTAAGGTATTGCTTTCTTGTGTATCCTCCAGGTTTTCAGTTCTAAATCTGTTTTTCCTGAATAGACTTGGGTTCTGGAAATCTGAATGATTGCTATAATTTGCAAGAGCAATTGTGTAATCACATTTTGCAAAGTAGGTGGTAAAAAATTCATTTTGTGGAAGATAGAACAAGGTATGAATTTACGTTTCAGAAAAGCTTTCTTTCCACCACTGAATATCATGGTATCTGTATAAAAATAATGACACATTAGTACTACGTGAAGAAAGACATGCATGAACCTCTGAGCATATACAGAGAACCTGGTTTTCTTCAAAGGACTGGGGATCCCAAGGTCATTAAAACACCATGAAAGCTTTGGTTTTGAACACCATTTTGGAACTCCTCTGGAGCAAGAAGAAAAACAGTAGTGAACAGGCAGGACCTGCAAAAGGTAGACCTCAAAATCTGTATGTGATGTTCTAAACACCAAGTTCTTCGCTGGCACATTCTTGCCCTTTCAGCTGAAATGAGGCATGGAAAGAGCTGAAGACTAGTCTGGGATTCTTGAGTGCTCTGCTGTCCAGGACCCTTCATAATCTGCGTGGCATTCCCTTGCCCCTTTTCCTGTCTCTAGACCCTTTTGGGTAGAAAAAAAATCTAATTCATATGGTGGATTTTTGCTTCCACATGGAGATTTTGCATCCTTGAGCTCGTGGCTCTAGGGGAGTAAACTTGAACAAGAAGGCAGTAGAGACTTATTTGTCCCTCTTGTCCCAAATGCTTAGTCATTAAAATGCACCAGCCTTAGAAAATTTTATATGTGAAAATTTTGTAATATTGTGAGGCAATGATATTTCTTAAGTGATTGAAGTGAAGCATGGACTTAAAGGGTAAAAAACTACTACTCCAGAAGAACTTCCAGTTGGTTAAGTAGGATTTTTCCCTCAAGAGTAGTTCTGAATCTGGTCTATTTCTGCAGACCCTTTTTTTGTCACTAATTCATGTTTTGCATATGCATAAGTAGGACTTGTCTGTCCTGGTGTTGGATGTCCCAGCTCTAAAGGTACTCACTTCCGTTGGATAGGTAGAGAAAAACTATAAAATTAACAGGTATATGCCTCCTTTAATTCAGATGTGGAAAAATCCAGTTGCTCCATCAATTTGAGTGACAGCTTTGGACAAGAAATGATCGTGTTTATTTTCCTCCCAGTCATCTTCCTCATTGCGAAGGGACAGGTGAGTAGATACTGTTTCTCTGCTGGTAATGTTCACGGCTGTGTAGAAAATTAGCTTTAAGTAGGTGTATTTCTGAAAGGTATGTTTTTCAGTCCCTGTCGGGATTGGAATTTGTTGGCTGTTATGGGTTTAGTTGCTAGTTAACATATTTTTGTGTTTTATTCTTGGGACCTGTGTCACAGATGCATGTGGCTCATCAACAGGTGCTCTGTGCATGTTTTGCATGATAAAATTTGATACAAACATTAGGCTTGTACACAAACTCCTATTTGTCATGCTTTTTTGGTTTGAAATGAGAACTAAGCCACGATTCTAAAAGTTGCTGTCCTGTTTGAAAATGGTTAAACTGAATTGTACAATTTATTCTACACAGAAATAAAATTAAAGCAGATAAAGATCCTCTTCATTTACTGCTCCTGTCAAGTTCTCCATTAATGATGGCACATTAAGAAGGGGAGGAACATACTATTCATTGTTTCTTTACTGTTAATGTAAAGCAGTTACTCTTGATTGGAGTTTAGAAAAAGCAGTGACGTTTCTAGGGAATTATTCATGACTTCACACTTAGTGCCCCTAAAACTGTATAATTTTCATGCATTCTCCTGAATTTTACCCTTTCCTAAACTTTCTTAGTTTTAGCCCCTTCCCCTTTTTCTGTATCTCCGTTACTGTGTATAAACATAAATAAACACAAATTAAGACATTAAGTAGCTTTTGATATGAATAAGTGCAATAGGAAACTTCCTTTTGTTGCCTGACCCTTTAAGAATTGTATACCATATCGCGATGTTGCCACTAAGACTTTCTAGACTGATGTGATCTGTTTTGTTTTTCAAGCAGAATGCAACGATCTTTGAGTTTCCCCTTGCTGCTTTGCCTTCTGACATTTTGCTATCCTTCTGGAGAAGGAGGAATAGGAGCTCTTTTTAGACAATAACCCCAATTTCCTGTGAAGGAGAGATTTTGCCTTCCCCTCAAATGTGTGCACGTCTTACAGGCTTATTAACCTTTAAGACAGACAGAAGTTTTCTCGCGCAATGGTGCGTAAGGTGCATAACGATAGAGGCCAACCCTTATAACCTTTCTGCTCTTACTGGGTATGAAACGTTAATAAGCAAGTGTTAGGTCTTTCATGTCTTGGCTATTTGTCTTAGTGCTGTTCTCTTTCCCGCTGTATCTGTAATATTGATTATAGCAGCCGTCGAGGCATGTTGAAATGATCAGTGTAAACTGCTATCACTACTGAAGGAACAACGTGTGTGGCTGCGTTTTGCCTCCATGACAGTCTCTCCCCTAACACGTTTGCTGCTTCCAGACACGTGGGGTACCAAGCCGGGTAAGCTGTTTTCCTTGGGTAGTTGTGCATCATGCCTAATTTTTTCCGTACTTCTCCCTGAGCTGGTAGTGATTCCAGAGGCAACAAAGCAGTTCATTGGCAATCATCCAGGAAGAATTGCTTTGTTTTCTTTATTAAACTGTGAGTTTATAAGACAGAGACTGGAATGGGCTTAGTTCTAGTAAGTTAGAACAGCCTAGAGGGTTTTCTGTGCTATACCAGCAATCTCCTGTGTACCAATGGTAACATCCCTACTGCAGTGTAAATCACTGGGTAGCTCAGCATACCTTTTATTTAGATGAATATAAATAAACAGCAGGATACTTGAAAGAAATAACACTCCAGAGAAAACACAATCCTAGTGCAATTAGAGCATTTCTATTTAGATAATTGCTCACTGAAATTATAAGCTTGGATCTAATCCTCAAAGGATACAGAAAATTGGCAGTTCCAGGATGATCTGCTTCTTTCACTCTTCCCCCCCCAGTACAGGAATATCTTTGTTTCTCAAACCCTAAATGGTGATTTTTTTTTTGGGGGGGGGGGGGGGGGGGGGGGGGGGGGGGGGGGGGGGGGGAGAGGAGGGGGCTTTTTTTCCCTTCTATCGTGAGAGTGATACTGAAAATGACAAAATAGCAAAGGATGCCCTGGAGATAATCTAATTTTTGAGGGAATCTGTGTAGAGGAGTGATAACAAGCACGGTAATTTACTGCTGCTTGAAAGAAAAACATGACCTCATGCAGTTACAGAGGGGCTTGCCCTAATTATGGGTGCAGACAGGGTGGTCACTAGGGTATTGGTGAGACAGGCAGTAATCTCCACAAACAAGTATTTACCTCAATGAGACTGTTCTCTCCCACCCTCTCTTTTATAGGACTATGTTTTTTGTGAATATTTTTTTCCATTTCTAAGAAATGTAGCTTGGTGCTTAGGCTAGGAGGTAGAAATAGGATTCTGTTCCTGACTGTCCTATTGACTTTGGATGTGAGTTTAGGTCCACTAACTCCATTTCTTTGCATCTTTTCGCATATCTATAAAGTGGGGATTACCAGCCATGGGTTTGAGTTACTTCTCATGCTTTAATTTGATTTCTTTCTTTGCTTCTCTGTTTGTTGATTTTTTTTTTTTAATCCTTAAATTTTTTGCTAAACTGAGACCCTTAAAAGCCAGAAAATTTGTAGTACAAAGCGACTTCCTTGTTACACTACTCAGCAGAGTGCTGTGAAAAAATAGTATTTTGGCCAGAAAGAAACTGTTTTTAAATGCTGATGCATAAAATAAATCTCCGCTATAATCCATGTCACTGCTTTATTCAGTTGTGTTTTCTTAAATGTCTCCTCAATTCTCTGTTCGCGATGCATTTTATGAGACATATTTGCACTTGCAGTTTATAGAAACACTTGCTGCCTTGAACACCTGCCAAAAAGTAGATTTTTTTAAGGATGGAACTAGAATAAAGATCTTAGGGTATGTTTCAGTTCATAACATTAAAATCAGAAGTTTTTACAAATAACATTTCAACACATTAATTAATTACTGAATAATGATTGAATTCATTGATAAAGCAAAATGAGAAGCCAGTGAAGATGTGTATGAAGTACCCTTATTGGTATTGAAAACTGGCTCTGTATTTATATGCGAAGATTCCCGATCAGAAAAATCAAATGTTGTCCTGTGTATGACTTAGAAATACTTACTGGCTTGAGGAATAAAATAGGCCTTGAAATAATTTTTTTCCATGTGCAATTTTTTCTGCATATTCCAGAGTTCAGATTTTTTTCACAAATACATGAAAAAATGGGTATGTATCCATATGCAGTTTCTGTGCACTAGGCCTGTTCCCCAGCTCTTTAACATTTAAGGGAAGGGAAAAAGTGGGGGTGTGAAAGTATGGGGGCAGTTTGAGAAGCCGCTCTTTAAATGGTATGGGATTGTGTCATTCTGTCTCATAAATTACATCCTCAAACCATCATTTACTTCTTAATCCTACTTTTGAATAATGAATATTTATCTAATCTGTTCTTGGTTCTCCTTGTAATTCCCACCACTGAAGAAAACCTTCCCACAGCCACAGGAAGGCACTCTGAATTTCACTCCTCAGGACGACTGTGACTTAGATTCACAGGGGCTTGCTCTGCTGTGTTTTGAACAAGCCTGGAAGGTCTGGGTGCAGGAGGAAGAGATGAAACTGCTTATTCTCCTTTCCACCCTAGAGTACGATGGCATGTATCAGTTCCAGCCCCTAGCATAAAGTAAAACTGATAGACACTAAGCCTCAAAGGACTGTTTTTATTGATTGGGAGTTGCTAAAATACAGCGACAGTCTGCTCGGTGTCCTTCCCATTCATGGTCTGTTTGACACTCCCAAATGGGCGCAGAGTAAAAGCCACAACAATTGAGGATTCTTCTGAGCTGAGGAAATGCTTGTTGACAAATTTCCTTGATTTTAATTTTGAATCATGCTGTTAGATCAGGGCACAGCAGACTTAATGGCTGATGAAGTCATCCACGTTTTCCTTTGTTTCTTGTGGCCTGCTGAATGTTCACTTGTATTACTGCAGGACACAAGTTTATGAAGTTGATGTGTTGTTATCAAAGCCTTTTAGTGTGGCCATTATACACCTCTTTTTTTTTCTCCTCTTTAGCAGTCAACCATCTGCAAGAGCTGTTTATTGTATCCAAATGATTGTGATAACATTCAGTTAGGATATAAACAATAGCAGAGCTGGTTTCATTAGCAAAGGGCATGCAAAATCAATGTCTAGGTGCGATTCCTTCGTTCTTAAACTTGTATCAGTATAATTCATGTTTAAGTGGTTAACTTCCGATTTACTTGAGCTCAAGTGAAAGCATATACAGGTCCATGGACTGACACTGTTCATGTTGATGGGAAACCATTTATATTGCTGCCAAATTGTTGGGTTTTTTTATTACAGTGGCAGTGAATAAAAGCCAGAGTAAATCATAAATTTCACTACCTATAATATGTGAGAAGCTGAGACATCTTACAGTAGCAGCCCTAAATTAATTCACAACAGTCATTTATCTTCATTGTTTTCTACAGAGATTGGCTGAACATTTTTAATACACATAGCTTTATATGGGCACTGATTATAAAATATTGTTACCTTTCTTAGTGTTAAAACACTCTTCACTGATTATATAGCATGCGTCCCGGAGAGCAAAACAGTAGAAGGGCATCCATGTCAAATTTTTATTCCTGTAGCTTCTCAAAGAATATTAAAAAATTTTAAAAAAAATCTCATGAATCTGAACTTAGGCTGCTAGATTTCTACATTTCTGCAGGGAGTATATCACAGATGAAGCAGGCTTTCTCAGGAGGGATTATACCTCATTACTTGGGAAAGTTAATTGGTAGTGCAAACCCCACAGAAGCATCCACTTCATCTGCAGACACAAGATACCTGAGCTGTCCACAATAACCTCATTTTCTAGTCTTAAAAAGGAAAGAGGAGAGAGGCTTGTGCACTTAGATATTATGAATTTAACTAGAGTGAGTCTCTATGCTGCTGAAGCAAATGATTCCACTTGGTTACTGAATGCTGGCAGGATTCACATTTACTGTCTCACCTCACGCTACACTACCGTTCTGCCGTGCAGCTTTTAGATTGAACGCTCCTTGGGGGAGGCTCGCTGTGCCCGGCACTGAGGGCCACGTGCATGGAGCATTGTATGTGGATGTTCAGGGAGGGAGTTTTCCACCAAAACCAGCTGCAAACTTCTCTGTATCATTAGATTCCTGTGAATTCATGTGGAAGACAGTGGGACTGGAAGGCAGTGGCTTGCCTGTATGGAACATATACAAAAGATGGGAGGGGGACTTGGACACACCAGCATCTTCTGTCATCTCGTATAAAAGGCTGCCTGATATTTATAACAATATGTACCTGTTTTTTCCATTTGGATAGACTTTTCTGAAATACAGCTTACTTTTTCTTTGACTCTCCTTTAATATGTATGTTGGTATTGTTACTGGAGCCAACAGAGGCCTTTTATTTCTGTGCGTTTGTGGAGAAGGTTCCCTGCTCTGTTCAGCATCCAAGCTCAATGGATATTAAAACTGGTGCTGACAATATCATGTCATCACCAGGTCCTTGGAATAGGGCTTGTGCTCATCACAATGTTGAGTGTTTCTTACAGTACTGCATTCTAGAAGGCATAAAATTACCGGTGCAGGAAAGAGGCTGGATTCTGTGTGAAAATAAAAGCAAGATTGTATTAAAATAAGACAATATTTGAAATGACAGCAGAGGCTTTTTAGCATTCACTCCTGTAGCTGTTGTTGCCTCTTAGAGACAACTGGATATTACATGCCTGGAAAGTCCATACCATTCTTCAACGTTTTTTTATGATTTTTCTTACTGCCAATAGTTAGCACATATCTGTACCTAAAACTGTTCTGAAAATACCCTTTCTCATTATAACTTGTCCAACCAGAATAGTAACTGCTGATTCAGGTACTTCAGGCAGGTTTTGGGACACAGGGACTGCTTTTGTGACTAGGCAGTTTCAAGACATGGCAGAGAATGGCACTGAGTCATGGCACCAGCAGCGCTTGCTCAGGTTGCAGTTAAAGGCCTTCGTTAATTTGTTGTCCAGCAGCTTGTACCTGTGCAAAGTACAGGTAAAATGTCACTAAATAGAAAAGGTTGCTTTCAGAGGGACAGGTTGATTGAAAAGGGATGAAGGGCCAAGAGGGTTGCTTCTTGCCTCTGCCTCTGCTTTGCATTGCCTGGCATGCTGTCCCACATCCTGGTCACATAAGCAAGAGCAGCTGTGTAATTCCTCCATCCACACGACAGCTGTTTCTGCTTTTATATCATCTCATGTACTTCAGAGGTTCTTGGGCCATAAACTGAAGCTTATTTTTGCAGATCGCTGAGCTGGTGGGAGAGTCTGCTGCCCCCAGAAACTTATCTCTGCCAGAGGTTTCTGTATTGCAACAGAAGCTGTGTGAACATTCCCTTAAGCAATTCTACCTAATGGTGTTACCTTTGCTGGAGGGTAGTGACCTGGTGGATAGTGATGAGAAGGTAGAGATGGGTGCAGACTTCAGCTGAATCTGGCAAAGATGTCTGTGGTTTCCAGTAGGTTGTGGACAGGTGGCCATCTTCCAGGCCTGCCAGTGGAGCTGCTCTGCAACCTATTTCTGTCAAATTAGAGAACTCTTCTACAGCTGTTTCTCATAGCCTGTTAGATTTGACTGAAACATTTGGGGCAGTGCTCACACAGCATGTCTGAGGAAATGGTGGCAATGGCAGTGTGTTGGAGGATGCAAGTTCCTTCTACAGACATGGGTGTTTATGAGGTTTGTGATGCCACCCCTGTGTAAGTGGATACAGTCTGTATTGGCTCACACCAGCAAAAAATGTAGCCCATAAATATAGAGAAGCAGGAAAAATAGATCAGAATGAGGATACAGGTGCTCTCGGTGTTTTTTTCTCCTTTGTACCATTTAGCCCAGGCTGTTTGTTCTCTGCTGTTTTCTATAGTTGCCTGTTCTTTGGGACAGGAGCACAGAATTTGAGAGTTTTGGTGTTAAAATATAAGGTCAGGACCAGCCAGGATATGAAGAGAGATAATATTGTTATGTCCTAGCAATAATAAGGGGTCTGGGAGACATAAAGAAATGAAGAAATGCTTTGCCACGTTATCATCTCACATCTTCCCTCCTCTCAGCTTGCTCTGACTCTCACAGCTGTGGTATAAAAGCTCCTGTGCAGAGTTATCCATTGGTAAATGTAAGAAACTGTCTGGGGGAGTAAAGAGAAAGGGAATATTGTGCACTGTGGTCTTAGTTACGAGGCTTCAATGTTTTGTTTGCCCCAGGACCTAAAACAGCTTGTGGTCTGAGAGATGAGGTTGAGCTGGAGTTCTGTGCTTTGGGGGGCACTGATCAATAAGTGCATGTTGGTAACAAAGGAAGATGTGACCCTTGGCTGTCGCTTCCATCTGGCAGCTGGAGGCCAGGAAGGGATTTCTTGCAGAGGGGGAAGGGACCAATTCGTTCTGTAGAACTACAGCGCGACTCTCGCTGCTGGCAGAGGCCAGCGACAGAATGGCTGATGCTGATTTGACCCACTGAACTGACATCATTTCACAGCCCAACTAAGTCAGATTGTCTTTCTTGTTTCCCTTATTGTTTTTATGTGTTGATCATGAGCACTGTACTCGCTCTGGTGTAAACACCAATGGCTTTGAAGAATTCAAGAGTAGAGGAGGAAATGCGTGCACACACACACGTAAGCACGCGCGCACACAGATGGAAATTAGGAGGGGTCAGCAACAGAAAGTGATAGAAGTGTAGGAAAGAGTAGCATCTTGAGGAAGTCTTACTAGGGGTCCTTCTTTCATCAAATACATGTTTTAGTGAAAGGTTTAGTAATCTTACAGCAGAGAAGCAGAAAAGGAGGAGATTCTAGACAGCACATTTTTTCTTGACCAAGCAAGCAATATTTGGATGAAGTAGACCTTTATTGTTTTGAAAATAAAGTAATGCTCAAAGCCATATTTGGTTTAGTACTTTTCATTGCAGCATTAAAAAACCTAGCTTCTGCCCTGAAGAGCTTACAATAAAGTAGACAAGGCAGAGGAATAAGGAAGCATGTGAAATGATGAGTATTTATTATCATTTTTCAAACGGATGGAATAGGATCAATAATTTGCGAGACTGTCTACAGTAGGGATTTTTAGGGGGAGTGTTGTTTAAAGGGGTTACTTCCATCAAGGTCAAAGAGTATGTTGTTCCAGGGCACTGTATTTGTGAAGTGCCTAGACTGCCAGGGATACATGTTGTATCTAGTCTTTGTTGATTGTCAGTTAGCTCAAGCAGACTAACCCTTAGGGATCTGTTCTCCTCTTGTCCTCTGGATGTTATTGATCCTGCTGTACTGCTACTTGTACATGTTCTTTTAAGGTATTGTTAGACTGGTGAATAACGTATTTCTGGCTTAATAGTAATATTTTGGCACTTAAAACATTTTATTAGCTAGCCAACTTTCAAAGAGTGGGAATGAAATAATGTTTCTGGAATGGTATACTAGGAGTTAGGACACTGTGTTAAGCTATTCTGGATATGTGGTCCCAAAGGAAAAGATTAATGTTCGTGCTGGAATGAGAAGATCTTGGACTCGAGGTGCGGAGGGAGGGAAAGGACTGTCTTGCACTGTATGTAGACCACACTGCATGACAGATCTCATACACCACTTTATTTGCTAGTTTAAGTCACCACAGCTATACAAGGGGCTGACAGGGATGGGCTGTATGGAGGATTCACCTCCACGTACCTTCTCAGCGTGGAAGTGATCAGCCATCCCTTCTTGGTTCACATCAGTACTACTTATGTCACACCTGATGTTTTTGCCATCGTGGACTGTTACAAAGATGATTGCTCAGGCTTTATCTTCTGTAAGAAAAGATAATCTTGGAGTGTTCTGTGCAGAGCAGTTTTTGTGAACGCGTTAAATTCATCATTGCAAGATTTATCCAGAATACATTAAAACATGTTAGTTTTGCAAAAAAAGAGCAATGCTGCTTGGTGAGATTGTTATCCACAGAGTGGGCAGGAGGAAATTGAAGAGCTCTGAAAGTTTTGGTCTGAGCTTGTTGCCATTGTGTTGCAGAAATGCAGTTGCCATAGCTAAGGTGTAATTAGCTTTTAGGTTAATATTGTAGTGCTTTTGAATTACATTCCCTGAAATACGCAGCAGTTCTACCTTCTTTTGTGGTTTTGTTTCCATAAATTAGACACTGCATGTTAAAAATGCTCTTACATACACGAACACACATGCACTCTCACACTGTTTTTTCTTTCTCTTTTTTTAACCAAGCAAACACTGGAACACAGACATAAAATTAAATGCAGGACAAATGTTGTAGTTATCATATGCATAAGCAATAAGTATGATTTTGAACATGACAGTATTATCTGTTGTACTCCAAAGCAGAGAAACTACATCTTTTCTACACTGACAGAAGCAATAGCAAAAGTTAAAACATCATTTCTCAGGTTCTATAAACCAAACTGACTGATGTGCTGTCTGCTGAAATATACATTGCCTGAAAATTGATGCTGCTGTTGTTTTTTATAGGTCTAAACTTTTAGCGATTTGTCTTCCTCAAAGACAGAAAAAAGAGGTGGGGGGAAGAGATTCCTAGCATCTGCCCATAATGAAGGATTCTTTTTATTCTGTATTTCAAATCTTTCTTGATCAAACCCATGCCATTCTCTGAACTGCTTCTCGAGAAGGAAAAATAGTTTTTAGCCTTGAAGACAAGAAATAAACAGCTTGCCCTAGAGGGCTCTAAAACTAATAGCAAGGGTGAAAACTCTTGTAATTATTCATTCTGGTGCTTCAGATTTGGAAAATGTAAAGTGAAACAGTCTGAATAGTCTTTCTAAATGGTTGCACAGTAAAAGATTTTCTTGTCATGAGAAGGATTGGAGATCTTGATCCTAAAGGAGAGGAAGACCTAGGATGGTTTAAAACTGTCTTGCAATATACTTAGTTTGCTCTTTTCTGGGCCATTACTTCTGTATTTTGTCTGTTGAAGAGGAAACTTACTATGTCTCATCAAGTGAAATAAATTACTCTTCCTTCTCTCTCCCATTTATATACTGAAGATAAAGCCATGGCTTCCTGGTTACTTTAATCCAGGATACACCAAGATTTTAGCTGAAGAGGGCTTTCCTGCTTTCCCCCTTCCCCCAGTTTTTCCCCTGTTCAATAAAAAGTCATTATTTGTCTATTTAGCATCCTGTGATGCCTAAAGGGGTCAGTTAAGTGCTGTTGCTTGCATGAGGGAAAGGAGGAGTAGGTGGAAGGGGGAAGGGCAAGGGATGCATTCCCAGCTTTCATCGGCCTAAATTTTTCTAACTGTGTTAAGAAGCAGGTCTATGCTAATCTAGTTTGTTTTGGCTGAAGTGGTTTTGGTACCAGTTAAAGTGAACAGCTGGGAGCTGCTCTGAAGGGGCAGTTACCTCTACAGCTGAGTTCGTGATGAACGTCTGGGGATAAACCTTTTCCACCAACACAGCTATTTGCAAGGTGGGTGTTTGTCCACACCCTTAATTTCTTCTCTCTGCAGAGCTGAACTAAGAATCTAGTAAAGTAGATGGCTGCATGCAAACCCCTTAGATATCCCCTTGGTGCTGAAAGCTCTGTGTGTTAATTTCTTGTTCTCTCTCATTATTTCTTGTGCATTCCTCTTTGGCAGGTACAGTATTTTAGTTTATTGGAATACAGAGCACAAGGAAGTTTTGCTATGACATGTCTCAGGAAAAATATAATTGAATGTACTGTCAGTTAAAGGATCAGCAGAGATTTTACTTCATAGTTGCAAAAAAATTTTGAGAATATATTGCTCTTTATTTTCTTTTCCCCCATTAGTTGAAAGACTGATTTCTTCAGGAATTAATAGCTACATCTTCCTTCTCTTCCCATCTCTTGATCAAGGCCACTGAGGATCTGCAGTAAGATAAAGCAGAGAAGAGCTGGTGGCAGAGGTTGTGTTTTGTGGTATTGCAAATCTGGTATCCTTAATTGTTAATCAGGCACTGATTAAGAATCCATGGCATTGTTTTAACAGGAAAGATGAATTCAAATTATAACAAAGCGTGAGCTTTTATTTCTTTTTCTCTGGTCCTCCCACACAAAATTTTGGAGGAAACCTGGGTATGAATGAGTGCTAAGTGTCTCCACAGCACTCACACCATTCAGCCGGAAGCTAAGTGAAGCTACCGTTTGCCTCCGCTCTGCACTTTCATGCAGAGCAAACGTGTTCCATTTTTAAAGGTTGGGAGCAATGTCCTTAAACAGCAATAAATGAAGCATGTTCCTTTATGTGGCGTGGGCTGTGGGTGTATAGCATGTAATTCTCAAACTTTGAATTCTTGATCCTGTTAGAAGGCAAACCAGTAGCCAATCTGTTACAGAAAATTTTTATTATGAAAACTGTCATTGCAAGAGTTTTTGGTACACACAACATAAAACACACTTAAGGCAGGTAAAAAAATTGACAGATTTTCTTAGGTCTTCATCATCCTCTTTGTTGTCATTGTTTTGTTCTTTATATTCTTTTTCAGAAAACACTGTAAAATGTCAACAGCACATACCTTGGAAATTAAAACTTGGATAAATGATTATCTGGTACAGCAAAACTGATGTATTAAAAATTATGGAAGCAAGTATCTTTTACTAAAGCAGAGTCTTTTGTGCAGATCATAGCAGCTGAAGTTGGTTATTTAGCCTTTCAGAGAGCTGGTTTATATTTTATGATGGGAGATTAGAAGTGTTATTGAAATATGATAAAAATCAGCTGCATGTCCTGAAATTAGTGATGCTAATGGCTGCTTTGTTTTTCGTAGGGTTCAGTACCTTCCGCAGTGTAGTGCACACTAGAGGACCTTCAAAATGAAACATCCTAGATTTGATGTTTGTGTCATGACCAAGGGAAAAAATATTTCTGTACAAGTATATAATGAGCGAGTTCTGCATGGATGTAAATTATTGCAGCTCCATTGATTTTAGTAGATCATGGTATATAATGTACAACTTGGGGATCTTGTTCTGAGTAATATTCCTTACAAGATTTGATGCCATGAATATTTATGTCTATCTTTCTTGCAGCCATGATAAACTAAACAACTCACAAATATCTACATTAAAAAAAATCCAACCGGAAAAATGTTATGTGAGCAGTTTGTGAGAGGAGAAATAGCCAATCCAAGTATTGTATTTGAGCTTCGTCCTTTGTTCGTGCTGTGAAAATGACAAAAATCATAGCTGGGATCATGTATTGGTTTTAAAACCGAGAAACCTAGTTTGAGAAATTGATGTGATCTCAGCTTCCTGCTGTGTTCACTCACACCTGTAAGAGGATATTGAACGTCAACATGCTTGGATAGATTAGTGTTGGTTTTGGCAGATGATACAAACTGGTAAAAATCTAGTATTGTTTCTTACAGATCAGTGAGAAACAAGAAATTGGGTTAGCAACTTTTTTTAATAGGATGTGCTTTGGCTTTGGTTGTATAAAAATGTTATGACAAAGTACTGTAGTTACTCTCTAAACTGCCTTCTATAATGTCATTCTCATCTACCCCACCTCTCAAATTCTGAAGTAAAAAGTAAAGAATGAAATAAGTGAAATATGTAAACTGAGCTGCATTTGTGATCTTGTAAATGCTACAAACGGCTCAGATTCTTCGCAGTATATCTGTTTGAATATTAGTGTCTCCTAGTACATCTGATGAAGTGCAGCTGACGGTAACAAGAGGCTTTGGGTTCATTCTAAGTACTGCCGAAAAGACCGTGAGATCGGAATACAGGAAGCTTTACAGAATCACAGAACGTAGGGGTTGGAAGGGACCTCTGAAGATCATCTAGTCCAACCCCCCTGCTAGAGCAGGGTCACCCAGAGCAGGCTGCACAGGACCGCGTCCAGGCAGGTTTGAATCTCTCCAGAGAAGGAGACTCCACACCCTCCCCGGGCAGCTTGTGCCAGGGCTCTGGCACCTCACAGTGAAGAAGTTCTTCCTCAGGTTCAGGCAGAACTTCCCGTGTTCCAGTTTGTGCTCGTTGCCCTTTGTCCTGTCACTGGGCACCAGTGAGAAGAGTCTGGCCCCATCCTCTTGACACCCGCCCTTGAGATATTTATAAGCATTGATGACGTCCCCTCTCAGTCTTCACTTCCTCAGGCCAAACAGCCCCAGCTCCCTCAGCCTCTCCCCACAGGAGAGATGCTCCAGCCCCCTCAGCATCTTTGTAGCCTCCGCTGGACTCTCTCCAGTAGTTCCTCGTCTCTCTTGAACTGGGGAGCCCAGAACTGGACACAGGACTCCGGATGGGGCCTCACCAGGGCAGAGTAGAGGGGGAGGAGAACCTCCCTCGACCTGCTGGCCACACTCTTCTTAATGCAGCCCAGGATGCTGTTGGCCTTCTTGGCCGCAAGGGCACATTGCTGGCTCATGGTGAATTTGTTGTCCCCCAGGACTCCCAGGTCTTTCTCCGCAGAGCTGCTTTCCAGGAGGTCACCCCTAACCTGTACCGCTGCATGGGGTTATTCTTCCCCAGGTGCAGGGCCCTACACTTGCCCTTGTTGAACCTCATGAGGTTCCTCTCCGCCCAACACTCCAGCCTGTCCAGGTCTCGCTGAATGGCAGTACAGCCTTCCAGTGTTTCAGCCAGTCCTCCCAGTTTCGTATCATCAGCAAACTTGCTGAGGGTGAACTCTGTCCCTTCATGCTTTAGGGCATGTCAGAAAGAGAAAGTAAAAATCTTATATTACATGAGGACTAAAGAGGCTGAAAAAAAAAATCAACTGAATTTTATCTGTGGTTCTAGGCTTTGCTACAGTAATCCTTGCACATGAATGCATGCATTCACAGATGTTTTTTAATGTACATAAGCAGTGCACATACTTTTTCCGTTCTACATTGTGCTGCTTCCTCCTCCTTTCAGCAGCAGTGAAAACTGTTCTTGCAGATGCTGGTAATACCCATGTACAAAGACTGTAGTAAGGAAGCTGGGGCTTTCGGTAATAAATACCTGCTTATCTGGTAGTGTGTGTGTTTTCTAAGTACTTAGAGTTCAAAAAGAGCAAGTTATTTTTGGAATGTTCAGTGTCGCTTCATGGCTAATTTCTTCTCTGTAACAGCAAGAATTCATCTGTAGTTCTTCCACCACATGTAGTGGAGTGAGAGTAATAGTAAAATAAGCTCTATTAAGAAAAGTGGTGTCATTGAGGAAGATCTGCTATGTAAAATACTCTGCAGCCTCTTTCGCCATGCTCAAGAAGATAAGTGAATTTCAGTACGTGCATGCCTCCATCAAAAAGCTGAAACTTTGATTGCTGGTTTCCAGTTTATTGTAAGTTTGTATGTCAGCTGAGTTTAATGTTGTGTGTGGTATCCCTTCCATAAATGTTTTATGCAAATTGCTGAAAGCACATTGTCGGATTTGCTAGAAAGGTAGCAATTTCAAGAGTGAAATTCGTGAATGAACTTCCTGTACATTAAAATGGCCAGCAACTTGGTATTTTATTCTTTTCTGATTTTTCAGGTGACTTATGTACAACATTCACACTCAGCCACGTAGACAAGAAGATTAATTCCTTCAGAGGCTTTCTTGTATAATATGTTTGTTCTGTAATCATCAGGGTTTTTCAAAACAGTCTGAGAGATGTGTGAGTACTATCCCCATTTTACAGGTAATAAACTGAAGCAAAGGAAAGTTAATGACAATTTGTACTAATGCTGGTTGCCTAAACTGAGACACCTAGGACCTAAGTTACCTTTTTTCAACCATCATGTGGTACATACACTATATGATCAGGGAACAGCTTCCATTGTAGCTAGTCAGTATTCAGAAACATTGTACCCAAGGATCTGCAGTCAGGAGCTCTGAAGTTGTGCAACAAGTTTGATTCAAAAGATTTTCCAACAATGAGAAAGTAAAGCAGAGATGGGGATGAAATCGCACTCCACTATGCAATATTCAGGTGTCCTAACATGAGACTGTCGTCGTCTTGCTTGCCTTTCTCTTCCCACTGCCTGCCATTTTGTTTCAAATGTGCTTGTGAACTTCAGCAGTAACATGGGAGCCTTTTTCTCTAAACAAACCAGGCCCAGCATGTATACCTCCTGAGCAATAGGGAGTGTGGCAAAGAATATGGAATTACATAATGTAGGGCCATATGATACTACATAATGTATCGGATGTTTCCCCAAATACTAGTTCTGCTAGCACCTTGCATAGCACCTCCCAAGTTCTTTCCTTTCCCTTCCCCCTGCAAAGTCTTATCCTGCCAAATGTGTTTTAGTTCTCTTCCCTATTTATCTGCTCTTCTCCTCCATCTAGACAGACTACTGGCACGAGTGTTTGAAGTCTGGCAAAGACATTATCAACTGAAAGCAGAGTTGCTGTGCTAGGCTTCACCTTGGTGGGGCTGCAAGGCCAGGAGGATTTCTGTAGCACAGCTATAGCTTTCTGAGCTGCTGCCATGCAATACCCAAGCATGTTTTTGTGAGAGAGGCTTTGTTAGGCTTCATGTGTAGTGATTTGTTGACTTAAAGTATAAAGCAAATAATCAGGCTGAGTACCGTTCCTAAATGGAATCAGAGTAACCTTGTGTAACCTCTTACTACTTTTTGTGATAAAACCTCTTTGATAGACAGGCTTGCTCTGTGAGATCATACCTCGTTCTAGCAGCTGGCCCTGGAAGAAGAACATTTAACTGCTTAAACAAAGGTGCTCTTAGCTTAGAGAGTAGAAGACAAGCTTGATTTTTGCTTCAAGATGTGAAAAATCCAGTCTACACTGCCAACTCTGCATGGTTATATGTTGTTGTACATAGTCTCATACATGGAACATGCTACCATGTTGACTCTCCATATGTGTATAAAATAAGACAGTTCAGTTTCAGCTTTGACTATACTTATATCCCTCTACTTTCTTCAGTGCATAAGAATAACCAGGCATGCTATTGTTTTATTATTTAACAGCAAGTTCTCTACCCATTCAGAGGCTTTACTGTACCATTTATACAAAAAATCTGTGACTGTAGAAAAAAAAATACAGTGTATCTGTGGTCACTGTTATAGCATTGATGTAAGAGCTGTATTGAAGCCTTACTCAGTGACACAGAGGAGAGAATTTTTCTATACAGATGCCCTTTGGCAATTATTGCTGACAGATGTAACAATAGAAAATAATGATATTTTAATGGAAGTTAATATTTCAAATGTATTGAGTATATTGTGGCACTAGTGACTTTCTGCAGTTGTCCACAGAGCATCCCAAAGGCATATTTAAGGTGCATTAAGCAAGAACTATTTAGTGTTTATTTTAAAACACTTATGAAAGGTAGAGCACAATAGAAGAGAACCTTGTCCACGATCTGTGGTTTTGTTTGCAGTATATTCAACAGACAGTCTGTAGTTTGTGTTTCCCTTTTCTGGAACAAATTGCCTTTACTTGTGTACTTGAAAATGTGCAAGTACAGTTGAGCATCTGTAGTCCTTATGTTTTAATTTGTGGACATTTCTGCTTGTGTGTATAAACTGAGAGCTGCAGACTAAAACTCGGAGATTCATGTGCCCAGTTTTGAAGACATACATGTGCAGTTTTGCTGGTATGAACACCTGAACCTTTAAAGGTAACAGAGAGGGGAGGAATGATTTGAAGTTGTTGAAATATGTTATTGGAAGGGTAGAAATGTTGAAGGCTGTTAATAGCTTTACTTTCCTTCCCCCGTGTGAATTATGTATGTTGTAATAAAAGACCAAGTGTATGTTGGGATGAATGAGTAATTGAATGAACTGTCATATCTCTCTCCCACTCACCAGGCTGTGGAATCCACAGCTAGGGACCGTTAGCAGTGATCTCAGCTGCAGGGCAGAAGATGTGAAGTTCACAGCTAATCTAGCACACTCACAGTTAAAAATGTTTGCTTATTGCTTCAAAGGCATCACTGTGAACTCTCACACTGGGATTCCAGTGGACCTCATAAAAAGTTACTGTTCATGAATGTGCAAACACAAAAGGGAAAAGGCTCAGTAAATAAACCAGCACTTCAGTCTTGCAAGTAATTCTGGAGATACTCAGTGTTTGGTTTATGCAGTTGATATTTTCAGGTGTATTCTTCTCAAGTGTAACTTTCCTCATAGGTCATACCAAAAAACCTGAAGCTCTTCAGTTGAAGAGTTAAAATAGCTTGATGCAGCAAGGAAGCAAAGTTTTGAGGTTTAGAATGACAGTCTAGATGGAGTAAGTAATTTCTTCTAAAAGTAACCTTCCCTGCGTGTGACGTATTTTAAGTGTGTTTGGTAATGAATGCTATAGTTAAATTTAGACTTGCACAGTAAGCCTGTTTTATAAACTCATTTCAGCAGATTTTTTTCTCATCTTAGAAGATGATTTTGTATGATTTTAGATTTTGAGAAAGACTGCAAAATCTTTCTTTTCCTCTCTTCTGTCCAAGCTTCTTATCTACATTCAGACCATATAGTAATTTCTGAGTGTTTTTAATATTCATCAAGGTCACAAGCCAAACCACATTACTGATGTCTTTGGACATTTTGTTCCCCCAAACTTCAGCCCCTTTCATTCTTGTGGCCTCCCTCCTTGTCCCTGCTTTCATTGCTCTTTCCCCAGGGAGTCCTCTCTCTGTCTTGGATACATTTCTTCTAAACTGGGAACTGTTTTTACCCTTCTGCAAAAGAAAAACTGTAGAGAGCTTAGAATTTCCTTAGCTATGTAAAAACGCAAGCCAAGGTCTAGAATGCCTTCAGTGATGTAACTGATGTCATCTGATTCTCTGAAGTTTCCTGACAAGGACAGGGAAATGGGGACTTGGTATGCCAATAATAAAATAAAATTGTTTAGGAAATCTCTGCTTCCCTGTATGCTTTTTTTTTTTCCTCCTTACTTTTAGAGGC